>JASDDO010000022.1:642162666-643412666 GCA_030015575.1 Agapanthus africanus | reverse complement strand
CGTCAGATGGCAGTTCTCTGGTGACACTGGTACTGGTTAGTCTATAGACCCGAGATCGTCATAGAGTCTTGTGTGATTCCTACTGTTCTTTAATTTCCACCTTACCACGTTCAAGAGAACGTGCAAAACAGTGGTTTTTGGGTACAGTCCTGAGTCACATGGAAGCAATGAGCGATAGGAGGGGATTTCGTCTCTCCCGGTATTGGGGGTTGATATTGCGCTATGCTCGATTGGCCATAACAGGAAATCCCTGGCCAGGGTTGCTGAGATTTACTGGTAAGTGTTATCAGTAGTTTCTCGAACCGTTATGGGCCTCACATCGGCATGACTTATCAAGCTATTGGGGTCTGACTTTTACCACCCCCAGGCTAGATATACGACATATCAGAAGAAGAGACTGGACTGTACGGTAGTATTACTTATTGGATTCGCAGGAGTATGAGCAGGCTTGCTTATTGATCTTCTGATCTCTCAATACCCGGGTAGCCGTTACGTCCAGCTAGTACCGCTGACGGCTTGTCGGTGACTGATATGATCATCACCTACTGCCGGCGTATTGACGAGTCTTTAGAGTACTACACAGAGGTTTCCTGGCTCAGGCGAAACGAAGTAGGAGCACATATGTGATATGTGCGGGACCAAGATTAATACGCGTATGTGATACCGTATTCTAATCTTGCGATATGTGATATCGGTCGGTTATATGTGATATAGCCGGGTTATCAAATCAAGTGTTGATTCGATAAGTTGATACAAATGATATTAGTCGGTTATATGTGATATAGCCGGATTATTAAATCAAGTTTTGATTTAATAATTTAATATATGATTATATATTTGATATATTAATTTTACATTAACTAATATTAGCTCACTTAAGGATTTCTTTATCTCACTTATGCATTTAATATATATGTGATATATATTAATTGTGTTTCTTTTTATGCCATGCTTGATGATACATGCTACATGGGTGTATGAGACTCATACCATTCCATAGATAATTAAGGGGGTTTTATTTATTTAGGTAAATACAAAATTAGGTGGAAAATGCATGGTTAAAGAAAGCTTGTGGAAGCTTGGAGTAACCATTGACTTAGTCCACTAATTTTGTCTTACCCTAAATATTTATTAACCTAACCATTATCTTAAGCAATGGTTAAGTCTCTACAAGAGATATATGAGATATTATCTCACCCATGGTTGCTATTCTCACTCAATTCATTCTACACTTCATCTTCTTCTTCATCTAAAGAAAGCTCTCTAGTTTTTCTTGAGGTAAGGAAATATTCTGAGAAAAATTATTCTAAAGTGAGCAAAAATCCTACTTCATCAACCTACACTAGATTAGCCATTTAGTTTAGCTTGTTTACTTCACTAATTCCCAATTAGTGAAGAGGTGGCTTGAGTTAGAGTCTTCTCGACGTAGATCATCTTCAGCCTCGAAGACTTCAAGCAAGCTAGTTCATTTCGCTTTGTGGAGCCTAACTTGAGTCCAGGAGATCACTACTTGGAGCGAAGGGACTAATACATGGAGCTTTAAAAGTAAAGGACCGGTCTACAAAAGTTGTATTCCTCATTCACTTAGTATAATGTTTGATTACATGTTGCTTTACCCTAATTCCTCTAGTTAGATCCTTGGTTAGGGTTCTTTAGCACCTTAGAATTCTTGAAAATGGCATGGTTGATGCCTTCCGAAACCTAGTAAGGGTGCTAAGGATCCCAGTATGACCCTCCCGGTGTATACCCTCGATTTTCTTTTCGAGGGCGTCAAGGCGGTTTTAGTAACCCGAGGATTCGGCGTGGTCGGAGTAGTGGCCATTCCCGCTTGTAGCCTACGCCCGGCTGTGACTCCGGTTCCGTTTTATCAAATTCCTCAGGTCCCCCGTGGAGGTCCTTCTTGAGTCCTCGCGACGAGTGTCGTTCGTGCGTCCAGTCGAGGGTAGGGGTGTCGGTAATGCCTGGGTGCAGGCGAGCTGACCGATACCTCCTTGGGAGGGACGGGAACGCGACGGGCCTCAGGGCGATGGGCTCTTTCGCGAGACCGCGGTGTGGGGCCATGTGGCGCCCAGCGGGTCATAGAATCGGTTGCCGCGGGGGATCTGTGGTCGCCGGAGTGAGCAAGACGTTGTTCGGTGGTGCCAGCATGGGTGGTGTCATCTCCCCCTCTGCGGAGGTCGTGATCCCCGGACGGGGGATCGGCGATCTGGGAGGCTGGGCCCACCGTTCGGATGCGGACAAGGACATCCATTATGGACGCGAGCCTATCGATCCGTGTCGAGAGGGCGTGGATAGCAGTCGGTGGAGGAGTAGATCCGTCCGCGCCTCCGTTGTGGAGGCCGGCGGCTTGTGCTGGAATTGTCATGTTCTTCGCTCGCCATGTAGTCGAGTATGGAAGATCAACTTTTGATGGGTGGAAGAAATTTTCGATGTTCCCATAGACGGCGCCAACTGATGGAGGCTTGGATCTCCTTCAGATGTTGTCTTCCGTCGATCTGTCATAAGCGTTGGTGGCCGATAATGATGTTGAGGGCTGCCTCCTTGAGCGTGCGGACCTCAGTGAGCTTGGTTTGAGGCGGAGCCGAGCTATCTGCAAAAGAAGTCTCGGGATAATTGTACCACCGTGGACCCTCCGACGATCAAGTTAGCCGAGATATTTGAGCAGAGTAGCGGCTTATTGGAATGAAAATTGTGTTACCTGAATCGTCTGGGAGAGGGGTTTTTATAGTGGTCGCTTGGAGCGAGCTGACGCGAGATCTTCGCCGTCGGTTTCGCCACTGGCGTTATGCCTGCGTGATTGACGGGATCCCCCATTAATGACGAGATACACTCGTTAATGTAGGGATACGGCGGCGTGAAACGCGGGATATTGGGTGGCGGATATCTCACTTCTGGAGAGATACGCGGAGCCACAACGGAGGCTCGTGGGCTCTGCGTCCTTGGTTGCTCAGTAGAACTGGGGAGACTTAGCTCGGCGGGGGCCCAGAAACGAGCGGGAGGCCGAAGAAGCTCGGTTCTGTGATAGCTCGGATGCGAGTAAGGACAGCCGAGGAAGCTCAGTGTGTAGGAGGGCTCAGAGGCGAGCCAATAGTTATTTACATGGCTAGCATAGGAGTGTCTAGGGATCCATCGGGAGGTCGGGTCATGCTTCGGGATGATAGCCTAGGGGACGCCTCCAATGTGTGGTGCTTTCCCTGTTCCCGTGAGCCTCGGGACACGTCAGCCACCACGTGTCATGATCTGGGAAGTTCCCACTTATGAGCATCATCAGAGAAGGAGATGCATCATCACCACCACCGTCGTCGTCCTCAGGCTTTGCTCTCTCGAGGGACCCTCAAGTGTGCCTCGCGATCTACATCGCCATGGCCCATGTTGGCCTCGCCTTTCCTTAGGGCTCCTCTTCGACCTCACGAAGCTCCACCACCACTACCGGCGACCCATCCAGTGGGCCATGCCCTTCCGCGAGCTCCACATCGCCCTCGTCTTCTTCTGGGCCCACTCCCTCCTCCTCGGCCTCTTCAAAACCCTAATCGCCATCCCCCCCCCCCCCCCGCCACTTTCCTTAGATCCGCCACCAAATCCCTCATCGACTCCCAAGTTGCCATCTTGAGGCTGTTTCCGGGCAGATCACGGAGCAGTAGGTGGCGATGGTGGTGGTCGTGGTGGTGGTGCTGGGTGATGGCGGTAGTGGTTGTGGCGATGATGATGGTGATGGTTGGGGTGATGATGATGGTGATGGTGAGACAGCGGCGGTGAAAGGGTTGTGAAGGCCGGGCGTAGCTTTGAAAAGAAGAGAGGATTTTGTATAATAGGCTTAGGAAAAAATTCCTGTTACTGGGCTCGGGACCCTTAATATATATATATATATAGAGAGAGAGAGAGAGAGGAGGTTATATGAGGGAATTTCCTTCTTTGGCGTTGATAAAGTATATCCTCCACGACTTTTTCCGACAATCAGCATCCATCATTTATCATCTTTATCATCTAAGACGTGGCTACACCAAATTTCACGTGATTCTACCACTTTTTCACCGTTGAATTTGCAATGTAAAAAGTTCTATTGTCGGTAAAACGTTAATTTTGTACCCACTAAATCAACGGTGAAAAATGATAAAATCACATAAAATTTAGTGTATCCACATCTTAGATGATAAAGATGATGATAATGATGGTGCCGATCGTCGGAAAAAATCATGTAGGATGTATTTTTTCGACGCCATAAGATGAAATTACCTCCTTTGTAACTCAAAATCCATAACCGTATCCTTTACTTGCATTAATTAGTAATAGCTGTAATATGCAATAGATTTACATTGTTGAATCCATATGATACTGAAATCCTTATAAATATTCAAATCTTATATTGCGTCGTAGGATTTCATTCAATTAAAAAACTTAAGCACGTACCTTCTTATCAAAGATAACAGTACGGACAGGAACATCGACATGATAACATGCATACTGGCAGGTTGCGCGCTTCATGGCATGCATACGCACATTTGGTCACTTTCAAGATGCAACCATTGAGACACTTTCTAAGTCTTTTATCAGGATCAACTGTTGGCTTGCTAGGTGCACCGTCCAAAATTGAACCGCTGACGACACAGCTTATTGCGACGAACAAACACTAGGATCATGATCAACTTTGAGCCATTGGAATCCATGATTTAGGAGGGTTTGAGCTTGTGGCCAAGAAGAGATCATGTGCGCGCGCGCGTGTATACAGCTAATAATTACTTTTCGTAAAGTTTTAGCCAACTGGGACATGAAAGTTAGCTTGATTCTTGGGCTTAATCAAGGATGGAGGATGTATTATATGTGTTGGCAACTATATCAAAAGAATGCAAGATGCATGATTTCTAAAGTTCTAGTGTAATCTATAAATATAATAAATATCAGAAAATAAATAAAATGTTGAGATGGCCGAGTTGGTCTAAGGCGCCAGATTAAGGTTCTGGTCCGAAAGGGCGTGGGTTCAAATCCCACTCTCAACATTTTTAGGACTTTTTTTAACGTTTGGTAGAGATAAATTTAATTGAGGTCGATATTATGTTGTTTCTTTATACTGATAGACTGCAATATTTTTTTGGGTACAAAAACTTGGCAAAAAAATTAAATTGAGGGAGATATTATGCTATAAATGCATACCATCTTTCTTTATACTAATAGACTACAAGTAAGCCCCCCGCGTCCGGAGGTTTTTCGAATAATCTGCGAATGACATTTATACGAAAAGCGGCGGAAGTACATGGTGTCTAGCTGTGAGAAATAAAGTCCATGATATTCCTCCGAAAAACGAAATCCATGGTATAAAAACTTGGCAAAAAAATTAAATTGTGGGAGATATTATGCTATAAATGCATACCATCTTTCTTTATACTAATAGACTACAAGTAAGGGAAACCCCCCCCCCCCAACCCCGCATCCGGAGGTTTTTCGAATAATCTGCGAATGACATTTATACGAAAAGCGGCGGAAGTACATGGTGTCTAGCTGTGAGAAATAAAGTCCATGATATTCCTCCGAAAAACGAAATTCATAATATTTATTTTGTAAAGAACAAAGTCCATTATATTTATCCGAGAAATGGTGATAGATCTCCATGGTATTTATCTGTAACAAACTCCATGGTATTTATCTGTAACAAACTCCATGGTATTTATCTGTAACAAACTCCATGGTATTTATCTGTAACAAACTCCATGGTATTTATCTGATGAATGTTGAATATGTATGGTATTTATTTGCGACAAAAAAGCCCATGGTGTTTAAATCCGAAAACCGTTGAAAGTTCATGGTATTTTAGTGAAAATCGAATGGGTTTTTAAGTTAATTGCAGAACCGTAATTATTGTGAAGTTTTGTCATCTTTGCAAATTTTATCCCAACAACATCATGAAAGTATATTGTTCGATAGGAGTGAGTGGAGGCGCAGGATTCATGTGCTGGACCCGGCGTGATTCTCATGTTGGTTCATGTAGTCTACCCCGTATGCTTGGGATAAAAGGCTCAGTTGTTGTTGTATCCCAACAACATCATGAGAATTACAATTTTGTTAACATGCAAATTTTTCATATCAAGCCAAAGTAACAGGGGATGGGCAAAAGCGGAATATTGAAATTTCCACTTTTCACCCCCACTTTCGTGTTTGTGTGTGTTGAGGAGCGCTCTATTACAAATCGGTCCACGTTTTTTAAAAACGGAAATTCTTGATACACGACATATTTAAATGATCTGAACCGTACAAGTTGATCACCCTACCTTTGAGTCTATATATATGAAAAATCAAAAGATTTGAAAAGCTCTAACACATGTATCGGATGAAATATATGTTGCTATATTGAAATACGTTCATTTTGCACTTATTTGATACATGTGTTAGAGATCTTCAAATTCTTTGATTTTTCATACACACAGACTTGCAGGTAGGGTGATCAACTTAAACGATTCGGATCGTTGAAAATTGTCGCGGATCGAGAGTTCCCGTTTTAAAAAAATGCGGACCACTACCTTTTATATATATATATATATATATATATATATATATATATATATATATAAAGTGGGAATATGGGTAGGGAAATTTATATATAAAACGGGGATATGGGCAGTGAAATTTTTTAAGAAAGTGAAGTTTCAATTTAATTCCTATTATGTCCAAGCTTTGATAGGATGTTGTCACATAAGAATTGGGTATGGTCAAACGTTAGGAATAATGATGAAAAAGTAAATTCACATTCTACTTTAGTTAATTCGATTAATATTGTCCCAATCCAATTTCTTAAAGGGCAGAATAGATATTTCAAGAAATTGTAGGCATGCAAATTAGTGGGCCCCACCCTTCACTTTGGCTATTAAAGTGTTGGATTCTATATAATTAAGAATTAACCATAATGTGGAATCTCAAGACACTTATCTATTATCCCATGTTAGTTTTGTTAGAGGGAAGGGAGCAAATACGAATAATCCGAGCTGACTGTATCAAAATCCAATATTTATCAAACAATGATTGTAATTTTCATTTTTGAAAATTATTTATAACAATATCGACATTTGATAATAAGTTCTAACACGGATATGGTAATATCTATATCCCTTCCTCATCGGGATCCATATACACACCGGATTTCAAAAAATAATAAGTTTTATTTTTTCTAATATTTATATCCAAATCCTAATTCTACCAACCATGGATAATAATTCGCACTCGATAACTATCTGTCTTTGTGTTTTAATCCGTCTACAACTACCGAATACATAGCTATATCCACTCCATATTCGATTCATTCACCGTCTGGATTTATTAATTTTATCTAATCTAATCAAATATAATAAAAGCAATAATTTACGGGATATATTTAGCATTATTTGTTAAGAAAAGAAAAAACAAATCTCTGGATATAATCATTAACCCTACCATCATTAACCCTACCTTTGAGTCTCTGTGTAAAAAATCAAAAGATTTGAAAGATTCTAACACATGCTTCGGATGAAATATATGTTGCTATATTGAAAAACATTCATTTTGCACTCATTCGATGCATGTGTTAGAGGTCTTTAAATTCTTTGATTTTTCATGCACATAGACTTGAAGGTAGGGTGATCAACTTGAACGGTTTGAATCGTTCAAATTTGTCGTGCATCGAGAGTTCCCGTTTTTTAAAAATGCGGACCACTACCCTCTATATATATATATATATATATATATATATATGAGATTAATGGAGGAAAAAGACCATAGAAGGGGATTTCCTCCTATGGCGTGAAAAAAATACAACCTCCGGCATTTTTTCCGACGATCGGCACCCATCATCATCATCGTTATCATCTAAGATGTGCGTACACCAAATTTCATGTGATTCCACAACTTTTTCACCGTTGATTTAGTGGGTTCAAAATTAACGGTTTACCGACAATAGAACTTCTTACATTGCTAAATCAACGGTGAAAAGTTGTAGAATCACATGAAATTTGGTTTACCCACATCTTAGATGATAACGATGAAAATGATGGGGGCCGATCGTCGAAAAAAATGGCGGAGATTGTATTTTTTCCACGCCATAGGAGGAAATTTCCTCCTATGGCCTCTTTTCTCCATTATTCTTTCTCTCTCTCTCTATCTCTCTCTCTCTATATATATATATATATATATATAAAGTGGGGATATGGACAGGGAAATTTAGATACGGAATCTCAAGACATTCTCTATTATCCTGTCACGACCCAAAAATCTGACCCGTGACGGCCCTAATACTACGCTACGCCAAAAGACGTAACGCAGTAAAAGAAAGCCAAAACCCATAAATCTAAACCATAAAAATACGGAAAAGATAATATAAGTTTTTGAAACATTTGAAATCGCAACCTAAATTCTTTAAAAGTCCTACTTTATTTCTTTAAAATTTTAGCAACACCCCTTTTTGTAAAACACAAGCCAAGATGAATACAACACAAAAATATGAAACTATAGCGGAGAAATAAGGACAATAGAGAGAAAGCTGTATATAAAAGACAACAAATCCATAAATAATATACAGTAGCGTCCTCACCAAGTCTCTAAGTCAGCAATACAATAGTAGATGGAGAGTACAAGATACAACGAATGTACAATACAAAATACAGATGACCACCAAAAGCAACCTAAGCAAAATAGTACTGTGAGCTGATGCGGTATCTGTAGCAAAAGATAATAGCTGAAAAGCGGAATAGCCTGTCTCGACTACTCTGGGGAACAACCTGAAACACCTGCGGCACAACGGGGGTGCGTTGCCAACTCGTGAATAGTAGATAACATATGCAGGTAATCGCAGGAATGCACGTACAGCATGAATCTAAGATATGCGATTACAGTAATAACATATCATGCAAATGCTGAATAGAGGAAAGTACACTAGCAGGTACAATCAATATGTGAAGCAATAGTAACATGACAATAATATGCAATAACCATGCAATAGGGATGTGAGAAGGTAAGTATGCAACTATCATAAGGGTACACTAACAGGTACTACCAATATATGAATCTGTGCATAAAGTAGATAAGTGTGAGGTATAGGGAGGAATATATCATTTCCACGGAAACCTGACATCGTGGTAGGATCACAATCCATCAAGACACTCAAATCCCAAATCCTCAAATCAGCCCCCAAATTGGGCTCTCACAATATATAAGTCTCACATCACCTCAATGTACAATATCGAATAGCTCTCCTATATCTCGAATGCACAAATCAACAATCTCTTTCATATCCAATATCCAATGTCAAAGAATCACCTATATCCCAAGTCGAATCTCAAGCAAGTTTCTAACATCCTAAAGGTATATATATATTTGCAGAAATAAATATGATGGGGGCAATACACATATATTAGCGTCCCATTCCACTAATATTGGTGTAAGGGTATATATAACAACGGCTAATCCCCTGTTATATATACAAAGGTATTACAAGAAATATCATGAAAACAATGTGCCAAGTATCGACACAGAAATCCTGATAGGTACGTATCACACGCTGTCCCGAAAGCACGAGTGCCTAGCTCTGACCCTCGCCCTTCGACGTATGCATACGTGCATGACTCCCAACGGTGTCTCCATGACCCCCGCCGAGTCATCAGTACTGTCACCGGTAGGTACTAGCCCGCCTCCAGGCTCAATCGGCAAAATCCATCGATCTTTTTGCCGAGGGGAACCATACCGGGCCCCACCATGTACCCTCTACGGCCTCGACGCCTCCTCGTAGGGGTATATACATATCAACACCGATAAAGCTCATGGTGGATGCGCAAATATCATATCAAGGAAACCGGGTTTTTCAATGTATGCATAATTTCATGAACTCCCGCGGTTCCCAAATCCAGAAAACATCATCTAAAATCCCAATAACAATGCGCAAATCCAGGAATAAATATATGCGATATATCTGAAATGCGAGCATATAAATGAGAATATGTAGCTGAAACCAAATGTATACGAAACCAATAAGGTACAGCTAAGTAACACCAGTAAAGATAAATATGTAACTGCAACTGAATATGTGTGTAACATACAGGTGTAGCAATGTATAGGTATCTACCTATAGGAACTGATGTCATATACCCCCCTGGGTATAAGAAGAATATGAGTAAGATATCCCCCCGGTATAAGTAAAATATGTAAAAGGTATACCTGTAGCTGTATCGCAAGGTGTATGTGTACCTATCACTAAAGGTATGATACACTATAGGTATACCGATAAGCTAGATGTCATGTGTGGCAAGCAATAGTATCTATAAGGGGTAGTGTGTGACATGGTAATTATTGACGGTGTGTGTGTAGCATACAATCCGTGCTCGTGTAACATGAACCGTCAATAATATGTGCAGTGTCCTACGGCTGCTAGTCACAGTATAACTACATCAAGGAAATAAAGTAAAGGAGCAATTCTACAATGACGTAGAATGTGCGACAGGTATTTGAATCCTAGCCCAGACGCATAACGCCATGCGGGCGATTCCCCTGTAGATGTTAAATCTACTCACATACGCTCCACGCTAGGTGAATCCTACCATCTGCTCCTCCCTGTAGTAGTGTCCGTAGTCTCTGCCTGCAAATCTGCAAATAAGACATGAAAATCATATATAAGCCAAATATTCCGCGAAACGCGATATCGAACCAAAACGAGAAACTCGCGTTGCGAACTAAACGCGCGTGTCCACGATACGCTAAAACGTATGTATACGCGTCTAAAACCATCGCGACACGCCGCGATACGCTGGATCACAGAACCCACTCACGTATCGCGCGTATCGCGCAAACACAACGGACACAAAAACGATATATTGTCCCAGATTTTCCTACAGGTCAAATATTACAAAACTAGACATGTCAAAGCCCTAGAAAACACATAAAAGAGCCTTACACAAAACCCCAACACCCCTGCCCCCTACTTGGCCGCAAATTGCGGCCAAAACCATGAAATTGGCGGCCTGCCTTGGGAATTGTGGGTTCGTGCTCTGGTGGTGGTATCTATACCTAGTGTACATGTTCCAGTCTTCTCAATTTTATCCTGAAGTGTCTGGGTCAATAGCAGATCACAGATATCCAATATATCGTATAAAAACGACAATTTAGCACAAAAGCAAACCCTATGGTATTTTAGTGTAATCTGGGGTATTTCTCAGTTGAAGAGACCCTATTAACACTACAATAGGTAGGGTTATCTAACACAATCACAAATTATCCAAAAGTCCACACAAAACATCATAATTAGCACTAAACTAGCTAATTAACACTAATCGACACCAAACTACGCACAAGCTAGCAAACTAGGAAATTGGGTTAAGGAAATATACCCAAAAGGACCCTAGAGAGCAGGTGAAGAAGTGGAGAAGAGCTTCTGCAAGTGCTGGGGTTCCTGTTGCTGCTGTTGCTGCTGCTTCTGATGATGAAGATGATGTCTGCTGCTGCTGCTGATGGATGATGACGATGATGCTGCTGAAGATGATGATGATGCTACTGCTGCTGAATATGTTGTTGTTGTTGCTGCCCCTGGTGTTGGAGCTGCTGCTGCTGAAGATGCTGATGATGATGCTATTGCTGTTGCTGCTGCTGTTGTTGTTGTTGTTGTTGTTGTTCCTGCTGCTGCTTCTGATGATGAGTGTGTGTGTGTGTTTGTGTGAGAGTGAGAGAATGAGAGTGAGAGAAATGAGAGTAACACTAACCCCTCCCTCTATTTCTCTTGCCTCATTAATGAGGCATGGTTCACACCATGCTCCCCATGCCCTCTCTCTCATCCAAGTCAACACTTCAAACCAATAATAAAAATTCCATTCAAATTCATTTTTCAATTAATAACAACAACCATAATACTTAAAATCCAAAACACTTAAATAAAACATAAAACTAGATTAAGGAAAATGGTTAAACCACAATTAACAACCTAGTTAACATGCACAAGTGTGTGTGTGCCTAACAAAATTCTAATAAAATACTCATTAAATAGGATAAAATATTTAAAACTTAATTTAGTAAACTTTTTATTAAAAACCATATATTAAAATATAATTAGCTACAAAACACATTCTAAGGTGTTACATATCCCATCTTAGTTTTTAGTTTTGTTAGAGGGAAGTAAACAAATACGAATAATCCGAGCTAACTGTATCAAAATCCAATATTTATCAAACAATGATTGTAATTTTCATTTTTGAAAACTATTTATAACAACACCCACATCTGATAATAGGTTCTAACATGGATATGGTAATATCTATATCCCTTCCTTATCGGTATCCATATAGATATCCCTTCCTTATCGGTATCCATATACACACCGGATTTCAAAAAATAAAAAGTTTTATTTTTTCTAATATTTATATCCATATCCCAATTCTACCAAACATGGATAATAATTCACACTAGATAACTATTTGTCTTTGTATTTCAATCCGTCTACAACTACCGAATATATAGCTATATCCATTTCGTATTCAATTCATTCACCCCCTGGATTTATTAATTTTATTTAATCTAATCAAATATAATAAAAGCAATAATTTACGGGAATTTTTAGCATTATTTGTTAAGAAAAAACAAATCTGTGGTCTCCATACATATAATTTTCTAATTAAAGGTTTGAATCAACCCTTTAATAAAAATGTTTTCATATAGGCTTTTGATTGACTTGATATAATTTAATGAATATTATAAATATGGAAAATGTTAAACTTATACCTGAGAATTTTTTGATCGATAAATAGTGTTTCACCATTTTCTTAAGAAACAAAATATAATTTCATTCTCAAAATAGAATATAAAGAAAACAATCCTGCTTTATGTTCTAGTCTCTACAATATACTAAAGTTCACGGAGGGGTATAGGTTTTCTAAAAATTACACATCATTTGCCTTAATTCCAATTATGTTCTTTCACTTTAAAACCCACGGCATTTTGAAATAAATATCATTGACTTTTAGTGTTTCTTTGATATAAATGCCATGTACTTTGTTTGTTACATATAAATATCATGGACTTTCAATATTTCTTCGATAAATACTAGACTTTGTTTGTTACAAATAAATGCCATGGACTTTCAACGTTTTTCACATAAATTCTATGAATTTTGTTGCTCACAAAGACATACCATTAGCTTTCAGTGTTGTCCAGATAAATACCATGGGTTTTGTTGTTTACAAATAAATACCATGAACTTTCACCGTTTTTCAGATAAATAACATATGCTTTTCTTTGTTACAGATAAATGTCGTGAACTTTCAAAGTTTTTCTACATAAATACCATGGACTTTGTTTATTACAAATAAATACCATGGACTTTCAACGTTTCCTTACATAAATACCATGAACTTTGTTTGTTACGAATAAGGACTTTCAACGTTTTCTCACATAAATACCATTGACTTTGTCGTTCACAAATAAATATCGTTGGCTATCACTGTTTTTCAATTTAATACCATGTATTTTGTTGCCTACAAATAAATACCATGCAATTCCACCGTCTCTCAGATAAATATTATTGACTTTGTTCCTCATAAATCAATCCTGTGAAATTTCATCATTTTCAAGATAAATACCTGGGACCATTTCTCTGACAAATACCATGCACCTTTTCATTATAAATAAATACCATGAACTTTCACCTTTTTTTCAAATAAAATCTTTTTCGCTAGAAGATTTTAATAAAAAAATATATATTTTTTAGTGAAAGATTTGTAGATGTAAAAAAAGTTTCAAAAATATATAAATATTGATTTTGTTTTCATTTTGAACAAAGTGCATGTTTTCTATATTAGGAATGTAGATTTGCTAAGATACCTCTAGTAAAGAAATAAAGCTATATGGAATGTGGAATTTTCATTATTTTCAAATCTGGCCTTGCTAAGATACCTCTAGTAAAGAAATAAATTTCTTTGTTTTTTTTTTCCTATTATCCCTTTAGCTTCTTCATTATGAACTGTCAAATAATTTTCACTCTTTTTCGTAGGAACATTCCTAGAAACTCTTTCAATTTCATAACTAATCTACACTTTGTCATATTAATTTTCTTATAAGATTAAGGTCTTTTGAACCAAAAAATATAAAATAAAATAAAATCTTATTGACTCTTTCTATTTTCCATAGCAGATCAAATTTTTATAGTGATTGAATTGCAACTTTACAATAATATGATTTCTTTCTGGTTAAATAAAAATACCAAGGAACTAATGAACAATTAATTGACAATATCGTTTGTTTTCACTTTCCGATCTTCTATTTTATTTTTAAGATTTCATTCGGAAATTCAAAGTTTGCAACTATATATGTGCTACATACGGCTGAAATCAAACACTTTTATGGATAGAGTTGAAACTGGCCGCTTACATGTAAACGCCATTAAAAAAATGTGATAATTATGAAGTCTACATTTTGCAAATAAATACAAAACATTGGGTTTTTCAAATTTAATATTATAATATGGTTTTATTGTGATTCTCTTATGATATTAGGTGAAATCTATAATTCAAAAATGTAAAACTAAAAGTTTGCAACATATATTTGCAACTAAGAGGGTGCCATAAAGGTTTGCCACATATATTTGCAACTAAGTGGGTGCCAGTACCAAGTCATTTGAAAATACAATTTCAGAATTTGAAAATTCATCTTGGTCCCCAGCCATTTTAAATTAGAATTTGTTTAATGGTGTTGGTCGAAACCAGCATTTTAAAATACGAGAATTTGGATTTTAGAATTCATTATTAAACTTATAGTACAAAAATAGAAAAAACCAATCAATTTTCAAATCACCATGTTACCCTAGGTTTTCTAAAATGCCACAATATACATAATAAATCAAAATTTAAATAAACCGTCACATCAAGCATCGCCGCCGTCGGCTACCACCACAATTAACCGGACATCGACTGCACCCACCACCGCCGTCGGCAGACCGTCCCCACCGCCGTCGCCGCTGCCTGCCGCTACCCCTGATCGCCGTCCTCGATCGCTGATCGCCGCCGTCCACGATCGCCGCCTTTAACCGCTAACCAACCTTCCTCGCCGGCTGCCGCTATCCTCGATCGCCACCACCGACCGTCGGCCGACCATCCTCGTCGCCAGCCACCGTCTCTGTCCCTGATCGCCGCCTCCGACTGTCGGCCAACCATCCTAGTCGCAGATCGTCGCCGTCGCCGCCGCCCCCGACCGCCGGCCGACCATCCTCGTCGCCGGTCGCCGTGGACCCTGATCGTCGCCTCCGACAGCCGGCTGACCATCCTCGTCACCGTCACCGCCATCCGTCATCCTCTGCCATCGATCGACGTCCGTCGAATCTCTGTCAGTTGAGTACCATCTAACGTGCATTATTAAATGTATTGTTCCAAATTACATATGAATTTTGAAATCAAATAACAAGCATTTTGAATAAAAAGGAATTTTATCGAAATGACGATCATTTGGTTTATAAATTCTGGACTCTAGAATTATTTGGGAATAACACTCCCTTGATCACTCAAAGCAACCACATTTTTGTTTCCCCATAACAAACTTTAAAACTAATTACAAAGTTGCAGGCTTTATCCTAGTTATTGTACAGAGACTCAGAGTTCAGACTTGGTTCCAAGCTGAGCTGTGACTGACTTTGATCCAATCATAATTGAGTTATGTTTTTTGGTTCAAGGGTGAGTTTGATTCAATAGCGCCTCCAATCCAATCCATCACTTGATTCCTATAGTCTAAACCTGTTCTTCTTTCTTTTCTTTTTTTTCCTTCTGATTATTACCGTGATAACCTGAGTTACTTTAAAACTTATGTCAGGGCATGAGTTTTTGTTTTGTGATACGAAGTCGAGACCCTTAACCCGCCCTCTATTTTAAATATCTATCATTTTAACAACTGTTGCCCTTCCACCGTTGCAGCCGGCCGGCCGACCGTCCCCACCGCCGCCGCCAGCTGACTGCCGTCGCCGTCCCCATTTGTCGCCACCATCACCGCCGCCCGTCGCCGTCCTTGATCGCCTCCATCATCGCCGCCACACGCGCCGTCCGTGATCGCCGCCTCCGACCGTCCTCGCCGGTCGCCTTTGTCCCGATCGCCGCCACCATCACTGCCTCCGACGGCCGTCCGACCATCCTCGTCGCCGGCCGCCGGCCGCTGTCGCCGTCACTCGCCGTGTCCTCGATCGCCACCGCCGCCTCCGCCTCCGACCGTCGGCCGACCATTCTCATCACCGCCACCGGTCAACCTCCACCATCAATCGGCGCCCGTCGAACCTCGGTCAGTTGAGTACCGGCTATCATTCACTATTAAATGTATTGTTTTAAATTACATATGGACTTTGAAAACAATTCGCTAGCATTTTGAATAGAAAATAATTTTATCAAAATGACAGGTCATTTTATTTATAAATTTTGGATTCTAAAATTATTTGGGACTAATCCTCCCTGAGGTCTTGGATTTAATTGTATTTTTATTTTGTGATATTTATTTGAAATATGCTAATGTTAATGAACTCAGCCCTTTTCATGTTTATCCATGTATTTTTTTAAACATTAGATATCACTTTGTTACTATCTTTAAAATTTTTGAGAAAATAACTCCATAATCCCCCCGTGGGGCTTCACCCCTGGTATATATTGAGTTGAAGCAACAGGAAAATTAATCACCCCCACCCATCTCAGGTTGTTTTGGGGGCTGGGGGGTAACTACGTTCCAAATCAGCAATTACGGAGGAAAATTACCTTACTAAGATAATTAATGGCTTCAACTGTATTCTAGAGAACTTCTATTTTTACTTACTTAACCTGATTGGCTCGTTCTAATTTGGTGTACTCACATCTTAGATGATATCGATAAAGATAGTGGGTGCCGATCGCCGGAAAAATTAAGGGAGGATGTATTTTTTCGACGCCATAGGAGGAAATTCACTCCTATTGCCTCTTTTCTCCATTAACCTTAATTTTTCTATAGTCTTCCCTCCTATGGCGTCGAAAAAATACCCCCTCCATGGTTTTTTCCGACGATCGGCACCCAACATCTTCATTGTCATCATCTAAGATGTGGGTATACCAAATTTCAAGTGATTCTACAACTTTTTCACCGTTGATTTAGCAATGTAAAAAGTTCTATTGTCGGCAAACCGTTAATTTTGAACCCACTAAATCAACGGTGAAAAGGTTGTAAAATCACATGAAATTTGGTGTACCCACATCTTAGATGATGACGATGAAGATGGTGGGTGCCGATCGTCGGAAAAAATTAGGGAGGGGGTATTTTTTCGACGCCATAGGAGGGAATCCTCTCCTATGGCCTCTTCCCTCCATTAATCTCTTTATATATATATATATATATATGAGATTAATGGAGGGAAGAGGCCATAGGAGGGAATTCCCTCCTATGGCGTCGAAAAAATACCCCCTCCACCAATTTTTCCGACGATCGGCTCCCATCATCTTCATCGTCATCATTTAAGATGTGGGTACACCAAATTTCATGTGATTCTACAACTTTTTCACCGTTGATTTAGTGGGTTCAAAATTAACGGTTTACCGACAATAGAACTTTTTACATTGCTAAATCAACGGTGAAAAAGTTGTAGAATCACATGAAATTTGGTGTACCCACATCTTAAATGATGACGATGAAGATGATGGGGGCCGATCGTCGGAAAAATTGGTGGAGAGGGTATTTTTTCGACGCCATAGGAGGGAATCCCCTCCTATGGCATCTTTTCTCCATTATTCTCTATATATATATATATATATTCTTCTATAATGCAAATACCATTTACATAGAGATCCACCCCTCTCAATTTTTCTAAGAAAAAGAAGAAGAAAAAGAGAAAAACCCTACATTCTCAAGCCTGCACATCATCAAAAAAACCTCTACATAATCTAGATATATCCACATCTCTCTCTCTCTCTCTCTCTCTTCTCCGAAAAAAAAAAATATTTTAATTATCGTCGAAGAAACCTCCACATCTCTCTCTTTTCCAAAAAATCAATTTTTTAATCAACACAAGCAACGCAAGTGCACAAAATCTAGTGTGTGTGTATATATAGAGAGAGAGGGGCGTGGGGTGGGTTTGATAATATGGTCAGCAAATGGATGTGAGGATTTTTCTAAATTTTCAAATTATTTTATAAAAAAGGATAGACCATAACATAAGCTATTTTTACAGTTAGTATCATAGAAACTAGGTCTTTTTTTTTGCCCGTGGAATGGAGAATGACGTGCATATGAAAAATCAAATTCATTTTATAGAACATGTATACAAAGGCCAAAGCTTGATATCATACATTATAAAGACAAAACAATAAATAGTATAAATTTATTGTGTAATGTAATATTTGATATGGCTTTATCAAAATTTAAGTGTAATAAATATTTTTATTTTATTAAGCTTTATATAATACTATAATAGCAAAAGAGCAATAAATATTTACTAAATCGATATGCTTCTATTTCTCAATTATAAATGATCTTTTGATAATTTTGTGAACATTATGAAGACGAGCTTCTTCTCTTTTTGAAAGAGATATGGAAAGAGGAGAGATTTTATTTTGAGAAGAGAGGGAGAACGGGAGAGAACTTCGAAAAAAATGAATGTATCATTCCGAATTTTAAATGGGTAAAAAGGATTTTTCTTCTTTTGTGAATTTTTTCATAAAGGTAGATGTCATTTATCATTGGAAAAAGACAAATTAAATTTGGGCCCCAAATAATGCATTATTATATCAGAGGTACCTCTAAAAACTCGAAAACCTCGGAGAATATAAACTAAACAATTCAAAGCAAACTTACCCAATTTGGCAACAAGGTCTTTTGAAACCTCGGTTTCATTTAAGTGTATGATACCCATATATGCAAACTACGATTTCACGAAAATACGGTCTCAAAAAGTTTAGGACCAATTGACAATATACTTATAGAACCAAGGATTCATTTAAATAAAGGGTCATAAAATAGGAGCAATTTGAAACTTTACAAAACTTCGATCTATCGTGCGAAACTCCGGTCTATAGGAAACTTAGAAATGGGGTTTCAAATGTTTGAAATTTCTTAGACCACCATCTAAAAGATTCTATTTTAATTGCCAACAAGCTTTCATAATAATTTTTAGTGCTCAGTACTGAAACCCCAAAATACCATGATTTGGAAAACCTATTGGTCTCTAACAAGGCTCAAAAAACAGTTCTCACATATAACAAAAAACATGGCATAAGAAATAAGACCTAGAAACAAAGGTTTGCTTTTCAAAGTCTCGTGAAAATTGATATGCAGGGTATGCGTGACATACAGATCACGGTGAACGGCCTGGATCGGTGAAATGCATGGGGGACATAGTGTTATAGAGTGCGTCTCATTTGTCTCACATAAGAAAGCGTCTCACTGGATCATTACCCCGTACCGATAACATCTTTTGCACACAAAGAAACAACTCACACTAATAAACATAGAGACTACAAACTAGCTAGTACAACATAAAACTATTTCAAGTGTAAAGCATTTAAAAGTAGAGATTGTATGAGAAGGGTGAAGAGAAAGGTCACCCTAAACCCCTTTCAATCTCCTTTTAGCCGAAAAGAGCATCCTTCAGTGAGTCGAGCACGGCCCCTGTTGGTTGGCACAGGACAGTTTGGCACTTCCCACACACCACGACCGTCTGCGAATGGCTAAAGACGGCTCTTCTGCGATAAACGAGGAAATGGTGAAGATAAGTACAGATTGAAGCAAAAACAAGTTGCTTAAGGAATGTTAACTTACATGTTGAAACATCCTTGGCACGCGGACATCCTCCAAAACATACGGACAGACAAAAGAAAATAGATATTAAAAATAGAGTACAACCAAAAATAGAGTGCCAAAAAAAATGCAATTGATATTGGGAAAGAAAACATTGAAGAACAACGGGAGATTACCATGAAAAAGGAATTAGGAGACGGAATGAGCCGCTTGAGTTTATGCTTTCTCTTCTCAAGCTCAGGAGGCGGATTTAACAGATCGTTATCATTTCAAAGAACCTAACCCAAAAAAAAAGGAGCACGTTCAATATTGAATACACAACTCACAGAAAATAGTATGCACACTCAAAAAATAATTTAACAAAACATTTAAATTCTAATAAGAAGAAACTATATATTGCAAGACACAATTTAAGTTTAATGATCCCGAAAAGAAACAAAGGGGAAGTAATGCCCTTAATCATCATATCAGCTGTTAGAAAACGATTCACTTGACATCCAACGATTTCAAACTCAAGAAACAGTGGCAACAAAAGCCAAGGTTTCAAGGGTTATGACGCTCCAACTCAAAACTCGACACCGTTGGAATCGGAAGACCATTTTGTTTTTAAGGACCTCAACATGATGAATAGCGTAAAAAAGTCCAGCCATCCGATCTATAAACCACTATAAAGGAGGAAAAACAAAAGGTCGTCGGAGTTTTGAGGTATACAAACTACAATGGGGTTCATTTAACCTGAAACACTATGCACACATTTAAAATATCGAATGCTTGCATATATTAGAATCGTATCAGAATATGTATTTTCTATATCATATAGAGCAGCCTTCTATTCGCAAAACATTATTAGTTTATTTCGGGGTACCATTCCTATCCGTCTATCATCGGCCAATAAAATAGATTTTTGAAAGCTGTTACACAAATGGATTAATAATCGGATTTTCCTATATAAAAAAGAAGACCCAACGAATCATTCATCACAAGTCATGCCTGGCTTTGTGATTATGCTGGGTACATAAACCCCACTATGATTTTGGAGAGGAGATAACTGATGCTATTACTCCAACCTCATTTATTTGGAATGGACTCTGGAGTATATATCCAAAGTTTCATAAAATTATCTATACTTAACTCCGGAATGCTCACTATATCAATGTCATGTTTAGCATGGATTCTGAAGTTTAGAAAACTCTCGTTATCTAAATTCCAAAGTTAAAATAACTGGAGTAAACTCCAATCCAACCGAAGTTTTCTAAGCTCTAAAATTTATGAAGAAAACGCTATTACTAAGGAAAGTCTTCATCCCTCACCCCCACCCCCACCCCACCCCCACCCCCGGGGGGAGCACGTTGAGCTCCCGTTTCAACAACAAGAAGAAGAAGAAGAAGAATCATCATCATCATCATGAATTAAGGCTTCTTCATTGCTTCCGGAGAGTTCATGAGAAGCATGTAAAATAAAATAAATACCTCTTAATGTTTAAGCAAGGTGAAAGACAGGGATTCAACTGCGTTTCCGTTGTTATTTGGTGTCCGCTGGCAGGAACAAGTAGAGCAGACAACAAGGAATGGGTCAACCCGGATGGACCACGGCTTTGGTTTTAATGTGTATCCAACCAAAATAGCAAAGGACGCCGGCAGTGGTTGCTGGTCCCAGTCCGAAAGACGGTTGGAAGATGGTTCTAGGTTCTTATTTTGTTTGATATGACTGTGACCGGTTTCTTTGAGGCTTTGTAGGAAATAATAACGGCATTGTTATTTTAGAGCTCGAATCAAATTATATTCTAACTCTTCAATATTATAACTCAGGCCTTGTTTTTTCATAAAGTAATGCAGAAAAGAAAAAAAGATTCATGAGAGATTTCTAAATACAAACCATGTCATATCATTCTCTCAAACAAGTACATATCATTACTTTTATGCCTCTTGACAAAACCCCGTATGGAAATAAAAACCTCCTCTTCGAAAAATGTACTTAGATTATGTTATAGGCGACTTGAATAATGCGACCCGTATCTTATGATCAAGACTATTGGCATGCTTGTTGAACCATGTGATCAAGCCTATGAAGATATTCGAACCATCTATGATGCCGAGCGTGAAAAGTGAGCCGATGATATGGACCAAGGGCTTGGCCCATAGGATAAGCCCGAAGCCCATGGGCTAGGGGTGTGGGGGTGGAGCTCTCGTTGTCTGGATCTTGTTTTCTGTAGCAAGTATGTGAAGGGTTTTACTTGGTAGTTCATATGCAAAATGTCTAAAGATTATATGCATCATGTATGGTTTAAGTTTTGGTTTGGAATTTTGTCAAACCTTTTGAAAAAGGTAGTCTAAAGATTATATATATATCATGCACAGTTTAGGTTTTGGTTTAGAATTTTGTCTAATCTTCTGAAAATTAAGGCAGTCCTAAGATTTATTTGAGGTATTATTGGGATTAGGATTAGAGAATTCCTCCCTCATTGTAATCATCCGGTTTCTGATGTCCGTAGATCGCTTCTTCTTCATCCTAAGATATATTATTAAATCTTTATGAATTTGTTCGTTCTAATTTTGCTCTTCTTTCTATCTTTTCCGTATTACTTTGTGATTTACTGTAACAAATAAATTTAAAATAGATGAAAATTAATGATCATCAATGGAGCATAAAAATAACACGCGCATGTTTTAACTTTTATTTCATTATGCAGGCATAGCATGCGGATGGTGGCAGTTTGAGTCTTGACTATGAGTCAAACTACATGTGAAGCCTTTAGAGATAAAGTTAGAATTTATCATGCATTGTAATTAGAGAGCAAGAAGAATAATAATAAGAGGTAGAAATTCCAATAAAATTTGAGAGTTTCTCGTCTATAATCTTTTTCTCAATTATTATTGGTTTTTACCTTGTTTGATACCCCGACATACTTATTGGTTGAACTGGATTGCGTTGAAAATGATTTAGCCCGAACTATTGATTCAGTTATGAACGACACCAATAAAAGGAATAATCAATATTACGTGATAATTTCACGAGTTTGGGAACGCTCTAAAAACATTACAAGAAGATTTGAATTGGCTCAAAAGCATTCAAATATAAGGATGTAAACAATTCACACGCAAATGTTATCACATCAAAATCTGTCAATGTCATGAAATGGATGTGAATGTGAATATGAATATGAATATATACAGTAAGCAAGGTGTAAATATAACACATGTAGAGATGATGCACCCAACTCTTAACACTCACGTCCTAAGGGTATTTTAAGATTGGGGAAGACAGATTATCCGTGAGGGTTACGAATTGATGCTTCATATTTGTGAAGCAATCGATTCAGAATCCGGAATATGGAAAAGCTTATCTTTAAACATAACTCGGATCTTCATCTCGTCGGGAGCAGTCTTTAAGTATGGATTCAAAATCGGATCGAAAGATGCCTTTAAATACATTTTATGTATCCCTATTTGAAACTCATCAAATACGAAAACGGAACCAGATCAGATTCATCCTTATAGATTCTTGTCTTGAATTCTAAAACGGATCGGATCATCCTTACACAAAACCTGTTTCGCCCGACCCGTTAACACCCTCGTTCAGTTGTCCTGCTCCATCTCTCTCTCTCTCTCTCACATGCAATTCTAATGGCGGCTGCTTCCTTCGCTCGCCTCTCTTCGCTCAGCTTCTGCTCTCGAGACCGCATCCAAAGAAAAAACCCTAATTCTATCTCTTCCATCAGCGCTTCCTCTACTTCTTCTCGGATCTCAACACGAGAGCTTCGCTTCGATCCCAAGGTCTGTTTCCCAAAACCCTAGCTTTTCTTTCAATCCCCCCAATTTTCACTAGGTTTAAAGTTTCTCTCTTTTGACAATTCTATCGATTAGGCAACAGCCTATCAAAATTATTTTGTGATTCATATTAAAAGAAGCATCTTTAGGTTGGAAACCTACTTAGATAGAAGCAAGAACAAAAAAGGATGCATCTTCTAAAGATTCGCGTGGTTAGAGCATTGATTTTTAAACAAATTAGAAGAGTAGTTTGAATATAGGAACAACAAAAAGGAAGAAACTTTTTATTACATCATGTGCAGAAGAACATTGTGAAACATACTTCCTTTTCAAATGCATCATTCATGTTTATATTGGATTTTTGTATTCGCTGAAAATTTCTAGGTCGAAACCTTATTAGACAGTGTGAAATGGGACGACAAAGGATTGGCTGTGGCTATTGCTCAGAATGTAGACACTGGAGCTATTTTGATGCAAGGATTTGCAAACAGAGATGCTCTATCCACAACAATTTCGTCTCGTAAGGCAACTTTCTACAGTCGATCGAGATCGTCATTGTGGACAAAGGGGGAGACTTCCATGAACTTTATCAATGTGCATGACATTTTTCTTGACTGCGATCATGATTCTGTAAGTTTTGTCTATAGGGTTTCGTTTGAGATCTTGTGGCCTTGGAAACTGCATTATGATTGTGTATTAGTATTATCTCCTCTCATTAGATAATATATCTTGGGAAGCCTGATGGGCCAACTTGCCATACGGGGTCAGAGACGTGCTACTATTCATCTGTTAATGATCTTTTGCAAGAACCACAGGTAAAAACATCTATTAATAAATAAGTAGCATTGGTAGTTCTTTTACATGCAACAGAATAGAAGTAAGTTTTTTTTAAGGCTAAATAGGAGGCAACCCTCTTTGCTTTTTCCCGATTGGCTTTAAATCATCCTTGGTTTTAAAAACATGTATATCAGCCCCCTGAACTTCTATCATTTTTCTGCAATTGTTTCACTAACTACTTGTAGTTAATTTTTTTGCGTAGGCATTTCTTGGAAATAAAAAATTAATAGAAACGGTAAAGCTAATGGTCGTTAAACCAAGGTGCAAAATAAGTTTTTTGGACCTAGAGTGGTTTCCTGTTAAGCGAGCAAAACCAAGGGAGTTTTCCGGTAGTTTTGTCTTCTTTACCATGAGTTTTAATGGAGCATTTGTGACAGACCGACAAGGAGCGTTTGGCATCGACAACTTTGTACTCACTAGAGTCTACTATTTCCCAACGTAAAGCTGAGATGGACGCGGTTCAAAATGGAAAGCCATCATGGACTAAAAGATTACTCCTTGATAAAGAACTGCTTTCTTCCAAAATCCGGTGTGTTGCCTCTCACTCTCACTCATACACACATCACACACCCATTTACAAATCATTTACTTAAAAATTTCATTACTTCATCACAATTGCATTTTTCCGTTTATTCCTAGTTTTCTGTGGGATGGTGAACAATATATGAACCCATCTTTCTGGTTATGTAAGAAACTAAACCCGGAAGTTTCACCTTTCCACAAATCAAAGGGAAAACGACCCAAATTAGAACGAGCCAATCAGGTTAAGTATGTAAAAATAGAAGTTCTCTAGAATACAGTTGAAGCCATTAATTATCTTAGTAAGGTAGATTTTCCTCCATAATTGCTGATATGGAACGTAGTTACCCCCAGCCCAAAAAAAACCTGAGGTGGGTGGGGGTGGTTGGGTTTGCTGAAAACGGTGACAAAATTCGCTAATTTTACTTCATTCTAGTTAGTTTTTCTGAATGTGTCTTCTACCTTTCCTTTTTTGTTTCCAACCCACCCTCAAACCGACCACAATGAGTCTTAATTGTAAGATGGTGCATAGTAATGTTGGACTTATTAGTATTTCTTTATAGTGAAAGATGGCGTATCTATGTCATATCAAGTACGGTCTTGATTATTTTATCAAACTTGCACTTATTTAATATGTGGACTATTACTTTTACACATGCTATCATATTTATCTAAACAATCTGTAGGTACCTCTTCTTTCAGGGGTTTGTATGGTTCCTATTTGAGCTTGTTCATGATATTAGACACTTAACCGAGATCTTGTGTTTAAGCAAGGCTGCATATAATGATAAAAGAGGACAGAAAAATTTCTGTATCAATGGGTTTAAATTTGGAACGTTGGTTCTATTGTGCCTTTGAGATAGATGTAGTTCCTAAGCTCAAATTGAATTCCCTTCTCGTCTTCTACTCTCCTTACAAGTCTAGGAAAGTTATGATCGATTGATGTTATCTATTTCATGACAATCCGTTAGGCCCGCCTTAGCCTAGTTTTAAATTGGCACCAACTCAGTTGCTAGATATATTGTTGGGAACTCCTTTGTTCTACCTTTTTCGTGAGGCCTTTTTATGCTGGAATGCGGCTTCATAATCGAATTCTGCATAACAAGGATATGTTGATGATATAACAATACAACTCATACTACTATTAGGTCAACTATGGGATCAATTGATGACATGAAATTGTCCGCGATATGCTTGAAGATGATATAACAAGACAACCTGTACTCTTGTTATGTCAATTGATGATCTAACAAGACAACCCATACTTCAATATGTTGCAACATGCTTCCAGTGAGTTACGATAAAATGACATAAAATTGTTAGCAATAGTTCATATATGTGAAACAAATTTAGTGTCTGTGGAAGGATTGCAGTACACGGAAAAGCTAGGACCAGGGATAGATCTCAGTATCTCACTAAACATAAGGTTACTTAGGTGGAAATATTTATAAAAAGAAGAAGGATAAGCTGACATTAGGTATGTTGATTACACCTAAGGAATATTAAGTGAATGAATTTATATATACATAGAGTATAATGAACTACAACAACTGGAAAGAAGTTCTGATAGTTAAGAGGAAAGCTTCAAATTATTGGGTTGTGAATTAGAGTTTAACTTACATGTTGATGTCTATGCAGCTTGGATACAGGCATGAGGAACCACTTACCACTTATTGTTAGATAGATTCAGCCACAGGACAAAATAGCCATCGACAAAAGTGTAAACATGCATCGCTTATTGTTAAATAGATTCAACAACATGCCAAAATACCCATCAGCGAAAGTTTAAACGGGCTGTGTAATTTTTTGGAATAAAGACATGTTGAAGAAAGGGAACAAAATTAGAATTGAGGGTAACTGCAGATTTCGAAAAGGAGGGTGGCATTGTGCTAGCTGTGCAAAGTGATAGGGTTTCCTGCAATTGAGTCCACATTCACTACAATTTAGGTTTATGTGGACAAATTTGGTAGTTGATGGGGGAAGCAAGGGCCTAAACGAACATGGAGGGGGATTGGTTAAAAGGTATATGTCTGTCATAATATTGACCGCTGAGTGGAAGAAAAGGATCCATGTAGCTGGTCTCAAAACGGAAGTAGCATAATTCAGATACGGGTATTTGATTCAATATGAGCTGGATTCGTGGATTCACAATTTTCCAATAGCTCGGTATACGATTCGTTGGGATACACTAGCTTTTTCCGTGTCTATTAAGCACGCAAAAATACACGTGTTGACAAAATAAATTACGAATACAAAAGAAAAATTCACATGTTAATGACACCTAAGGAATATTAGGTGAGTGAAAACACACACACACAAGCGAGTCGTGCACACATTTTGACAAATGAACTAAGAATGCAACAAAAAATATTCACCATCTAAGAATATAGTTATTTATACATGTTTGATACATTTAGAATATATACAATATAAATTTTAGGATGTGTCAAAAAGAGCCCCTCAAGTATTGTTGATGAATCCGAATGAATCCTATAGCGAAACTAATCAGATACGGATTTGTGACGTCGTCGACGAATCCATGCAACATAGCTCAAAAGTTTGGGAAATAAGCTTCTTGCTGTTGCAACCATGAACAAATCTATATCATCAATTGTCCTTAAAAATGCTACTCTACATTCCAGGGAGGAAGCAGGGGAGCTCATCCAAACTCTAATGGAGAACGAAGATAAGTATCGCACCGCTTCAGAGATGGCCGATCTGCTCTACCACGCAATGGTGCTCCTGAGTTTGACGGATGTGAAGATGGAAGACGTCCTCGAAGTCCTCAGGAAGAGATTCTCTCAATCTGGAGTCGAGGAGAAGAGCAGCCGGAAACCTAAGAACCAAAGCTGATTATGTCTCTGGTTTCTGTAATGAGTTTCTTGAAGATATGTATTTTGTGCTGTGATCTAAAATTTGATCTAGTATGGTTGATGATAGGCACCTTATGCGGCAATGTTATTTATTTCAGAAATTAACTTTGTAGATATTTTGTGGTTCATTGTTGAGGACGAGTCTAAAATTTTCAAATTATATAAATAGTTTTGTTGCATTCTACCAAGTAATCTCTACAAGCGTGACCCGAACGTAAAGGGATTGATTTGTTCTCTTCGTTTTTTTTTTAATAATAAAAAAGGGAAATGAAAATCAAGCAAGGAAGAAAAATCCCTTGACCTGTAGAGGTTCACATCAATAATGTTTTTCATTTTTTGAAGGTGACGAACTGTGAAGATCAATCAGTACGTCCCAATAGCAGGGATTAATTTTCCTGTTGCTTCAACTCAATATATACAAAAGAACAAATCAGCTTTCTAATCCGTTTACCGTTGGCAGATTGGGATTGGTATCGCTCAGAAACGATGGGCCATATTTTCGCGATGATAACTCACCTACTTAACCCAATTGTTAAAGTATTGCTTTCATAAGATGGGAGTCATTGGTTCAAATCCAATAATAAATAGAACTTGTTAGCTACCAGAGTATATCCTATTTTCAGTGACTGGTATTACATTATTATTTTTATAAAAAGTGGTTCAGGTATAATAGTTGAATAATCATTATTTATATTCAACGATATCAAGTTAAGAGGAGGATAGTTGCATGTAACCAAGGTAGGTGTTCAAAATAAAACATAGGTTAATGTGCAAGAATCTTTTTTGATACTAGGGGTGAAGCCCCACGTGGGGATTATGGAATTATTTTCTCAAAATTTTTGAAGATAGTAACAAAGTGATATCAAATGTTTTAAAAAAATACATGAATATACATGAAAAGTTTTATTGTAGGGCTGAGTTCATTAACATTAGCATATTTCAAATAAATATCACAAAATAAAAAAATACAATTAAATCCAAGAAGTGTTGGTCCCAGATAATTTTAGAATCCAAAATTTATAAATAAAATGACCGTCATTTTGATAAAATTCGTTTCTATTCAAAATGATAGCGAATTGATTTCAAAGTCCATATGTAATTTAAAACAATACATTTAATAGTGAATGATAGCCGGTACTCAACTGACCCTTGAACCAAAAAACAAGTGATGGATTGGATTGGAGGCGCTATTGAATCAAACTCACCCTTGAACCAAAAACCATAACTGAATTATGATTGGATCGAAGTCAGTCACAGCTCAGCTTGGAACCAAGTCTGAGCTCTGAGTCTCTGAACAATAACTAGGATAAAGCCTGCAACTTTGTAATTAGTTTTAAAGTTTGTTATGGGGAAACAAAAATGTGGTTGCTTTGAGTGATCAAGGGAGTGTTATTCCCAAATAATTCTAGAGTCCAGAATTTATAAACCAAATGACATCATTTCGATAAAATTCCTTTTTATTCAAAATGCTAGTTATTTGATTTTAAAATCCATATGTAATTTGAAACAATACATTTAATAATGCACGTTGGCCGGTACTCAACTGACAGAGGTTCGACGGACGCCGATCGATGGCGGAGGACGATGGATGGAGTTGATGGCAATGAGGATGGTCAACCGGCTGTCGGAGGCGACGATGGTGGCGACGATCAGGGTCAACGGCGACCGGCGACGAGAATGCTCGGCCGGCGGTCGAGGGCGGCGGCGACGATCTGCGACTAGGATGGCTAGCCGGCGGTCGGAGGCGGCGATCAGGGACGGAGACGGTGGCGGGCGGCTAGGATGGTCGGCCGACGATCAGTGGTGGCGATCGGGGATAGAGGCAGCCGTGCGAGGATGGTCGGCCAGCGGTTGAAGGCGGCGATCGTGAACGGCGGCAATCAGCGATCGAGGACGGCGATCAGGGGCAGCGGTGATGGTGGTGACGGTTGGTGGGCTAGGCGGTGGGGGCGGTCTGCCGACGGCGACGGTGGGGGCAGTCGATGAAAAAAAGGTGAAAGTTCATGGTATTTATTTATAATGAAAAAGTGCATGGTATTTGTTAGAGAAATGATCCCAGGTATTTATTTTGAAAACGATGAAATTTTACGGGATTGATTTATGAGGAACGAAGTCAATAATATTTATCCGAGAGACGGTGGAATTGCATGATATTTATTTGTAGGCAACAAAATACGTGGTATTAAACTGAAAAGCAGTGATAGTGAACGATATTTATCTGTGAACGAGAAAGTCAATGGTATTTATGTGAGAAAACGTTGAAAGCCCTTATTCGTAACAAACAAAGTTAATGGTATTTATGTAAGGAAACGTTGAAAGTCCATGGTATTTATTTGTAATAAACAAAGTCCATGGTATTTATGTGGAAAGACTTTGAAAGTTCACGGCATTTATTCGTAACAAAGAAAAGTCCATGTTATTTATCTGAATAACGGTGAAAGTTCATGGTATTTATTTGTAAACAACAAAACCCATTTTATTTATCTGGACAACACTGAAAGTTAATGGTATGTCTTTGTGAACAACAAAATTCATAGTATTTATGTGAAAAACGTTGAAAGTCCATGGCATTTATTTGTAACAAACAAAGTCTAGTATTTATCGAAGAAATATTGAAAGTGCATGATATTTATATGTAACAAACAAAGTATATGGCATTTATATCAAAGAAACACTGAAAGTCAATGGTATTTATTTGAAAATGCAGTGGGTTTTATAGTGAAAGAACACAATTGGAATTAAGGCAAATGATGTGTAATGTTTAGAAAACCTATACCCCTCCGTGAACTTTAGTATATTGTAGAGACTAGAACATAAAGCAGGATTGTTTTCTTTATATTCTATTTTGAGAATGAAATAATATTTTGTTTCTTAAGAAAATGGTGAAACACTATTTATCGATCAAAAAATTCTCAGGTATAAGTTAACATTTTCCATATTTATAATATTCATTAAATTATATCAAGTCAATCAAAAGCCTATATGAAAACATTTTTATTAAAGGGTTGATTCAAACTTTTTAATTAGAAAATTATATGTATGGAGACAACAGATTTGTTTTTTCTTAACAAATAATGCTTAATATATACCGTAAATTATTGCTTTTATTATATTTGATTAGATTAGATAAAATTAATAAATCCAGGGGGTGAATGAATTGAAAACGGAATGGATATAGCTATGTATTCGGTAGTTGTAGGCGGATTGAAATACAAAGACAAATAGTTATCTAGTGTGAATTATTATCCATATTTGGTAGAATTGGGATATGGATATAAATATTAGAAAAAATAAAACTTATTATTTTTTGAAATCCAGTGTGTATTTGGATACCGATAAGGAAGGGATATAGATATTACCATATCCGTGTTAGAACCTATTATCAGATATGGATATTGTTATAAATAGTTTTTAAAAATGAAAATTACAATCATTGTTTGATAAATACTGGATTTTGATACAGTTAGCTCGTATTATTTGTATTTGTTTACTTCCCTCGGACAAAACTAAGATGGGATAATAGAGAAGTGTCTTGAGATTTCACATTATGGTTAATTCTTAATTATAAAGAATCGAACTCTTTAATAGCCAAAGTGGAAGGTGGGCCCAACTAATTTGCTTGCCTACTTATTCTGCCCTTTAAAAAATTGGATTGGGACAATATTAATGGAATTAACTAAAATAGAACGTGATTTTACTTTTTCATCATTATGATTTCCCACCGTTTTATTCCAAGGCCTCACGTTGACCATACCCAATTCTTATGTGACAACATCCTATCAAAACTTGGACATAATAGGAATTACTTTGAAACTTCACTTTATTAAAAAAATTCACTGTCCATATCCCCGTTTTATGTATAAATTTCCCTACCCATATCCCCACTTTATTTATATATATATATATATATATATATATAGAGCATAGTGGCCGCATTTTTTTAAAACGGAACTCTCGATCCGCGAAAAATTTCAACGATCCGAATCGTTTAAGTTGATCACCTTGCCTGCAAGTCTGTGTGTATGAAAAATCAAAGAATTTGAAGATCTCTAACACATGTATCAAATAAGTGCAAAATGAACGTATTTCAATATAGCAACATATACTTAATCTGATACATGTGTTAGAGCTTTTCAAATCTTTTGATTTTTCATACACATAGACTCAAAGGTAGGGTGATCAACTTGAACGTTTCAGATCGTTCAAATATGTCGTGTATCAAGAATTCCCGTTTTTAAAAAATGCTGACCGGTTTGTAATAGAGCGCTCCTCTAAACACACACGAAAGTGAGGGTGAAAAGTGGAAATTTCAATATTCCGCTTTTGACCATCTCCTGTTACTTTGGCTTGATATGAAAAATTTGCATGTTAACAAAATTGTAATTCTCATGATGTATGTTGTTGGGATACAACAACAAGTGAGCCTTTTATCCCAAGCATATGGGGTAGGCTATATGAACCAACATGAGAATCACGCGCGGGTCCGACACATGAATCCTCCGCCTCCACGCACTCCTATCGAACAATATACTTTCATGATGTTGTTGGGATAAAATTTTCAATTTTAAAGATGACAAAACTTCACAATAATTACGGTTCTGCTATCAACTTAAAAACACATTCGATTTTCACTAAAATACCATGAACTTTCAACGGTTTTCGGATTGAAACACCATGGGCTTTTTTGTCGCAAATAAATACCATACATATTCAACATTCATTAGATAAATACCATGGAGTTGTTACAGATAAATACCATGGAGTTTGTTACAAATAAATACCATGATCTATCACCATTTCTCGGATAAATATGATGGACTTTGTTCTTTACAAAATAAATACCATGGATTTCGTTTTCCGGAGGATAACATGGACTTTATTTCTCACAGCTAGACACCATGTACTTCCGCCGCTTTTCGTATAAATGTCATTCGCAGATTATTCGAAAAAACTCCGCACGCTTGTGGCTTACTTGTAGTCTATTAGTATAAAGAAAGATGGTATGCATTTATAGCATAATATCTCCCTCAATTTAATTTTTTCCCCAAGTTTTTGTACCAAAAAAAAATTTGCAGTCCATTATAAAGAAATAACATAATTTTAAATGTTGAGAGTGGGATTTGAACCCACGCCCTTTCGGACCAGAACCTTAATCTGGCGCCTTAGACCAACTCGGCCATCTCAACATTTTATTTATTTTCTGATATTTATTATATTTATAGATTACACTAGAAGTTTAGATATCATGCACCTTGCATTCTTTTGATATAGTTGCCAACACATATAATACATCCTCCATCCTTGATTAAGCCCAAGAATCAAGCTAACTTTCATGTCCCAGTTGGCTAAAACTTTACGAAAAGTAATTATTAGCTGTATACACGCGCGCGCGCACATGATCTCTTCTTGGCCACAAGCTCAAACCCTCCTAAATCATGGATTCCAATGGCTCAAAGTTGATCATGATCCTAGTGTTTGTTCGTCGCAATAAGCTGTGTCGTCAGCGGTTCAATTTTGGACGGTGCAGCTAGCAAGCCAACAGTTGATCCTGATAAAAGACTTAGAAAGTGTCTCAATGGTTGCATCTTGAAAGTGACCAAATGTGCGTATGCATGCCATGAAACGCGCAACCTGCCAGTATGCATTCGGACCTGCGAGAGGGAAAATGATGATGCTCAATAACGGCAATTCCTTATATCATGACACATGGCAGATAACGTGTCACATGCGTAAACCAGTTTGGCCCCTAAAGGCCACGGAGGGGAACCAGTGTGCTACAGTGAGGGCTTCTCTTAAACCCTGTCTCCGAGGTTGCACCACCTCCTTGCCTCCGAGCACGTCAGCAACCAAGCCAAACTGTCCCTTTGCTCTACTCCGAGCTATCACAGGCCCGAGCTTCCTCGGCCATCCGTTTCGCCTCCGAGCCTTCCTCCTGCCCAACTGGCCTCCTCGGCTCTATCAGCTCGTCTCCGGGCTACCGCAGAACCAAGATACCTCGGCTTTCCCGCTCGTCCGCGAGCTCTCCCGCCGATGTCATCTTCCTCGGTCTCATTGACCGACCAACAGCACCACTCGCAGGCACAACCGCCTCACTCCCGCGAATCTCGCCATGCGCGAGATATCCGCCGGCCACATCCCGCGTTCCACGCCATCACGATCCCCCCATTAACGAGCCTGTCTTGCCATTAATGCGGGATCTCGCTCATCACGCGGGCGTGACGCCGGGAGCGTAACGGCTGGCGTGATTCTCGCGCCTGCCTACCTGCTGCCACCGCTATATAAACCCCTCCTTCAGATGGTTCAAGTAAGTCTTTTTCCACTCGCTAGGCCGTTACTCTGCTCGGATCTCTAGTCTAACTTGATCGTCGGAGGGTCCTTGATGGTACAACCATCCCGAGACTTCCTTGCAGGTAGCTCGGCCACAACAATCCCAAACCCATTGAGATCCACACGCTTCAGAATCCAGCCTCCAACTCAAATCCCAGCCGTCAATCTCCGCCAACAGCAGATCAACGGAAGGCAACATCTTGACGTGATCCGACATCCGTCAGATGGCGCTGTTTGTGGGAAATCTTGACTCCACAAAAACAAAAGTTCGTCTTCCGATCTCAACCTAATGGCGAGCGATCATCACGAAGATCCAGGCACTGGCCGCTGCCTCCCCCACAACGGAGGTGCGGACGAATCTCCTCCTCCGAACACCATCATCGCCCTCGCCGTTCGGATAGATCGACCCACGTCCGTCATGGACGCGCTCGTCCGTGTTCAAACGGCGGGGCAAGCTCCCCAGGTCGCTGCTCCCCCGCCACGGGACCAAGACCCCTACAGAGGGAAATAAGACTCTGCTCGTATAGGCATTGCCGACCACCATCTCGCTGTCTCTAACAGCCGCAGGTCCCCCGGGCCGACATATTCAATGACCCGGTGGGCACCGCATATCTTGACTCCGAGGACTTACGCCAGAGATCTTCGCCCCAAGTCTCGTCGCACCCCTGTCCCTCCCGAGGCGGTGACGGTCAGCTCGCCTGCTCCCAGGCATAACCGACACCCCCTCCCCCGATGGGGTCGCGCACGCGAGACTCGCCACAGCAGCTCAAAAACGACCTTGCCAGGAGACCTAAGGAACCTCACCAAGAGGCAGCCGAGCGGCTACCCTGCTCGGTTATCCCCGGCTGGTAGTTCCATACCCCACAACGCCAGGGATCTAAGCCCTCGCCAAGAGGCAGCCCAGCGGCTACCCTGCTCGGCTATCCCCGGCTGGTATTTCCCTACCCCGCGATGCCAGGGATCTAAGCCCTCACCAAGAGGCAATTGAGCAGCTTCCCTGCTCGGTCCGTCCTTAGCAGGCCTCTTACGGCTCCTCCAGCGCTAAGGATCGAAGCCCTCACCAAGAGGCAACCGGGCTCGCCCTTGCTCTGTTATCCCTGGCTGGTAGTTTCCTACCCAGCAACGCCAGGGATCAAAGCCCTCGCCAAGAGGCAACTGAGCAGCTTCACTGCTCGGTCCATCCTTAGCAGGCCTCTTACGGCCCCTCCCGCGCTAAGGATCGAAGCCCTCATCAAGAGGCCGCCGAGCGGCTACCCTGCTTGGCTGTCCCCGGCTGGTAGTTTCCTACCCCGTGACGCCAGGGATCTAAGCCCTCGCCAAGAGGGAACTGAGCAGCTTCCCTGCTCAGTCCGTCTTTAGCAGGCCTCTTACGGCCCCTCCAGCGCTAAGGATCGAAGTCCTCACCAAGAGGCAACCGAGCTCGTCCTTGCTCGGTTATCCCTGGCTGGTAGTTTCCTACCCCGCAACGGCAGGGATCAAAGCCCTCGCCAAGAGGCAACTGAGCAGCTTCACTGCTCGGTCCATCCTTAGCAGGCTTCTTACGTCCCCTCCCGCGCTAAGGATCGAAGCCCTCATCAAGAGGCAGCCGAGCGGCTACCCTGCTCGGCTATCCCCGGCTGGTAGTTCACTACCCCCCGACGCCAGAGATCGAAGCCCTCATCAAGAGGCAGCCGAGCAGCTTCACTGCTCGGCTATCCCCGGCTGGTAGTTCACTACCCCACGACGCCGGGGATCGAAGCCCTCATCAAGAGGCAGCCGAGCAGCTTCACTGCTCGGCTATCCCCGGCTGGTAATTCCCTACCCCGCAACGCCAGGGATCTAAGCCCTCGCCAAGAGGCACCGGGCAACAACCCTGCTCGGCCAGTTCTTAAGGATAAAGCCCTCGCTAAGAGACACCGAGCAGTAACCCTGCTCGGCCCGTCCTTAGTAAGCCTCTTACGGCCCCTCTCGGGCTAAGGATCAAAGCCCTCACTAAGAGGCAACCAGGTCCGCCCTTACTCGGTTATCCCTGGTTGGTAGTTCCTTACCCCCACAACTCCAGGGATCAAAGCCATCGCCAAGAGGCACCGGGCAGTAACCCTGCTCGGCCCGTCCTTAAGGATCAAATGCCTCGCCAAGAGGCACCAGGCAGCAACCCCGCTCAGCCCGTCCTTAGTAGGCTTCTTACGGCCCCTCCCGCGCTAAGGATCAAAGCCCTCACCAAAAGGCAACCGGGCCCGCCCTTGTTCGGTTATCCCTGGCTGGTAGTTCCCTACCTCGCAACGCCACAGATCTAAGCCCTCACTAAGAGGCAGCCCAGCGGCTACCCTGCTCGGCTATCCCCGGCTGGTAATTCCCTACCCCGCAACGCCAAGGATCTAAGCCTTCACTAAGAGGCAGCCCAGCGGCTATCCTGCTCGGCTATCCCCGGCTGGTAGTTCCCTACCCCGCAACGCCAGGGATCTAAGCCCTCGCCAAGAGGCAACTGAGCAGCTTCCCTGCTCTGTCCGTCCTTAGCAGGCCCCTCCAGCGCTAAGGATCGAAGCCCTCACCAAGAGGCAACCGGGCTCGTCTTTGTTCGGTTATCCCTGGCTGGTAGTTTCCTACCCCGCAACGCCAGGGATCAAAGCCTTCGCCAAGAGGCAACTGAGCAGCTTCACTGCTCGGTCCATCCTTAGCAGACCTCTTATGGCCCCTCCCGCGCTAAGGATCGAAGCCCTCATCGCGAAGCCGCTGGGTTTCTTCCTGCTCGGCGCATCCCCAGCGGGCATCCCCCTGCCCATCAAACACTGAGGATCTGAAGCCCTCATCGCGAGGCCTCCGAGTTTCTTCCTGCTCGGTGCATCCCCAGCGGGCATCTTCCTACCCATCAGACGCTGAGGATCTAAAACCCCCATTGCGAGGCCGCCGAGTTTCTTCCTGCTCGGCGCATCCCCAGCGGGCATCCTCCTGCCCATCAGACGCTGAGGATCTGAAGCCCTCATCACGAGGCCGCTGAGTTTCTTCCTACTCGGCGTATCCCCAGTGGGCAGCCTCCTGCCCATTAGACGGTGAGGATATGAAGCCCTCATTGGGAGGCCGCCGAGTTTCTTCCTGCTCAGCGCATCCCTAGCGGGCAGCCTCCTGCCCATCAGACGCTGAGGATCCGAAGACCTCATCGCGATGCTGCCGAGTTTCTTCCTGCTTGGCGCATCCCCAACGGGTAGCTTCCTACCCTACAAAGATACAGATCCAAGACCCGCCGAATAAACTCATACTCGACGCACGATCAGTGCCTCAACTCCGGCAAAGGGAGGATACCGACCTTCCCACTCTCGTCCTTCGTTCGACTCGTACTCGATGTGAGACAACAAGAACGCCGTGTCGTCCCCGAACAATCCACCACGAGGAATTACCAACGCCAAGCCGCACAGAAAGAACCAAGCAGTCCACTCTCGACCCGACCCACAAATAAATCGGAACGAGAGTGGGAGGCTAATGATGATGCTCAATAACGGAAATTCCTTATATCATGACACATGGCAGATAACGTGTCACATGCGTAAGCCAGTTAGGCCCCTGAGAATCACGGAGGGGGAACCAGTGTGCTATAGTGGGGGCTTCTCTCAAACCCTGTCTCCGAGATTGCACCCCACTCCTTGCCCCCGAGCACGTCAGCAACCAAGCCAAACTGTCCCTTTGCTCTACTCCGAGCTATCACAGGCCCGAGCTTCCTCGGCCATCCGGCTCGCCTCCAAGCCTTCCTCCTGCACAACTGGCCTCCTCGGCCTTATCAGCTCGTCTCCGGGCCACCGCAGAACCAAGATACCTCGGCTCTCCCAGTCGTCCGCAAGCTCTCCCGCCAAAGTCATCTTCCTCGGTCTCATTGACCGACCAACAGCACCATTCGCAGGCGCAACTGCCTCACTCCCGCGAATCTCGCCATGCGTGAGATATCCGCCGGCCACATCCCGCGTTCCACGCCATCACGATCCCCCCATTAACGAGCCTGTCTCGCCATTAATGCGGGATCCCGCTCATCACGCGGGCGTGACACCGGGAGCGTAACGGCCGGCGTGATTCTCGTGCCTGCCTGCCTGCTGCCACCGCTATATAAACCCCTCCTTCAGACGGTTCAAGTAAGTCTTTTTCCACTCACTAGGCCGTTACTCTGCTCGGATCTCTAGTCTAACTTGATCGTTGGAGGATCCTCGGTGGTACAACCACCCCGGGACTTCCTTGCAGGTAGCTCGGCCACAACAATCCCAAACCCATTGATATCCACACGCTTCAGGAGCTAGCCTCCAACTCAAATCCCAGCCGCCAATAGCAGATCAACGGAAGGCAACATTTTAACGTGATCCGACATCCGTCAGAAAACCTAGCCTGCATGTTATCATGCGTCAATGTGCCTGTCCGTACTGTTATCTTTGATAAGAAGGTACGTGCTTAAGTTTTTTAATTGAATGAAATCCGAGGACGCAATATAAGATTTGAATATTTATAAGGATTTCAGTATCATATGGATTCAACAATGTAAATCTATTGCATATTACAGCTATTACTAATTAATGCAAGTAAAGCATACCGTTATGGATTTTGAGTTATAAAGGAGGTAATTTCATCTTATGGCGTCGAAAAATACATCCTACATGATTTTTTCTGACGATCGGCACCATCATCATTATCTTTATCATATAAGATGTGGATACACCAAATTTTATATGATTTTATCATTTTTCCACCGTTGATTTAGTGGGTACAAAATTAAGGTTTTACCGACAATAGAACATTTTACATTGCAAATGCAACGGTGAAAAAATGGTAAAATCATATGAAATTTGATGTATCCACGTCTTAGATGATAAAGATGATGATGATGGATGCTAATTGTCGGAAAAAGTCGTGGAGGATATGCTTTATCAACGCCATAGAAGGAAATTCCCTCATATAGCCTTTTTCCCCCTCCCCTCTCTCTCTCTCTCTCTCTCTCTCTCTCTCACTCACTATATATATATATATATATAAAAGGTCCCGAGCCCAGTCACACGAATTTTTTCCTGAGCCCATTATACAAATCCTCTCTTCTTTTCGAAGCTACCCCGGCCTCCGCAACCCTTCCACCGCCGCTGACCCACTATCACCATCATCATCATCCCTACCATCACCATCACCATCGTCACAACCACTACCCCCACCACCACCATCACCACCATCGCCACCTACAGCTTCGTGATCTGCCCGGAAATAGCCTCAAGATGGCAACTTGGGAGTCGATGGGGGATTTGGTGACGGATCTAAGGACGGGGACGGATCTAAGGAGGGGGGGGGAGTTTAGGGTTTCGAAGAGGCCGAGACGGAGGGGGGGGGGGGCCCAGAAGAAGACGAGGGTGATGTGGAGCTCGCGGAAGGGCATGGCCCACTGGATGGGTCGCCGGTAGTAGTGGTTGAGCTTCGTGAGGTCGAAGAGGAGCCCTAAGGAAAGGCGAGGCCAACATGAGCCATGGCGATGTAGATCACGAGGCACACTTGAGGGGCCCTCGAGAGAGAAAAGCCTGAGGACGACGACGATGACGGTGGTGCTGATGCATCTCCTTCACTGATGATGCTCATAAGTGGGAACTTTCCAGATCACGACACGTGGTGGCTGACGTGTCCCAGGGCTCACGGGAACAAGGCAAGCACCACACATTGGAGGCGTCCTCTGGGCTATCATCCCGAAGCATGCCCCGACCTCCCGATGGATCCCTGGACACTCCTATGCTAGCCATGTAAATAACCATTGGCTCGTCTCCGAACCTTCCTACACGCTGAGCTTCCTCGGCCGTCCTTGCTCACATCCGAGCTATCACAGAACCGAGCTTCTTCGGTCTCTCGCTTGTCTCCGGGCCAACGCCGAGCTAAATCTTCCCGGTTCTACCGAGCAATCAAGGACGCAGAGCCCAAGCGCCTCCGTTGTGGCTCCGCGTATCTCTCCAGAAGCAAGATATCCGCCACCCAACATCCCGCGTTTCACGCCGCCGTATCCCCCCATTAACGAACGTATCTCGTCATTAATGGAGGGATCCCGTCAACCACGCAGGCATAACGCCAGTGGAGTAACCGACGACGAAGATCTCACGCCAGCTCGCTCCAAGCGACCACTATAAAACCCCTCTCCAATACGATTCAGGTAACGCAATTTTCATTCCAATAAGCCGCCACTCAGCTCAAATATCTCGGCTAACTTGATCGTCGGAGGGTCCACGGTGGTACAACCACCCCGGGAGTTCTTTTGCAGATAGCTCGGCTTCGTCTCAAACTGTGCATCATATATATAATCTTTAGACTGCCTTTTTCAAAAGGTTTGACAAAATTCCAAACCAAAACTTAAACCATACATGATGCATATAATCTTTAGATTCTTTGCATATGAACTACCAAGTAAAACCCTTCACATACTTGCTACAGAAAACAAGATCCAGACAACGAGAGCTCCACCCCCACACCCCTAGCCCATGGGCTTCGGGCTTATCCTATGGGCCAAGCCCTTGGTCCATATCATCAGCTCACTTTTCACGCTCGGCATCATAGATGGTTCGAATATCTTCATAGGCTTGATCACATGGTTCAACAAGCATGCCAATAGTCTCGATCATAAGATACGGGTCACATTATTCAAGTCGCCTATAACATAATCTAAGTACATTTTTCGAGGAGGTTTTTATTTCCATTCGGGGTTTTGTCAAGAGGCATAAAAGTAATGATATGTACTTGTGTGAGAGAATGATATGACATGGTTTGTATTTAGAAATCTCTCATGAATCTTTTTTTCTTTTCTGCATTACTTTATGAAAAAACAAGGCATGAGTTATAATATTGAAGTGTTAGAATATAATTTGATTCGAGCTCTAAAATAACAATGCCGTTATTATTTCCTACAAAGCCTCAAAGAAACCGGTCACAGTCATATCAAACAAAATAAGAACCTAGAACCTTCTTCCAACCGTCTTTCGGACCGGGACCAGCAACCACTGCCGGCGTCCTCTGCTATTTTGGTTGGATACACATTAAAACCAAAGCCGTGGTCCATCCGGGTTGACCCATTCCTTGTTGTCTGCTCTACTTGTTCCTGCCAGCGGACACCAAATAACAACGGAAACACGGTTGAATCCCTGTCTTTCACCTTGCTTAAACATTAAGAGGTATTTATTTTATTTTACGTGCTTCTCATGAACTCTCCGGAAGCAATGAAGAAGCCTTCATTCATGATTCTTCTTCTTCTTCTTCTTCTTGAAACGGGAGCTCAACATGCCCCGCCGGGGAGGGTGTGTGTGAGATGAAGACTTTCCTTAGTAATAGCGAGTTTACTCCCGTTATCTTAACTTTGGAATTTAGATAACGAGAGTTTTCTAAACTCCAGAATTTACATGACATTGATATAGTTAGCATTCCGGAGTTAATTTTAGATAATTTTATGAAACTTTGGTTATATTAACTAACTCCAAAGTCCATTCCAAATAAATGAGGTTGGAGTAATAGCATCAGTTATCTCCGCTCCAAAACCATAGTGCGGTTTATGTACCCAGCATAATCACAAAGCCAGGCATGACTTAACTCTCTATTGATTCAGGTGCAATTTTGTGATGAATGATTCGATGGGTCTTCTTTTTTATATAGGAAAATCCGATTATTAATCCATTTGTGAAACAGCTTTCAAAAATCTATTTTATTGGCCGATGATAGACGGATAGAAGTGGTACCCCGAAATAAACTAATAATGTTTTGCGAATAGAAGGCTGCTCTATATGATATAGAAAATACCTATTCTGATACGATTCTAATATATGCAAGCATTCGATATTTTAAATGTGTGCATAGTGTTTCAGGTTAAATGAACCCCATTGTAGTTTGTATACCTCAAAACTCCGACGACCTTTTGTTTTTCCTCCTTTATAGTGGTTTATAGATCGGATGGCTGGACTTTTTTACACTATTCATCATGTTGAGGTCCTTGAAAACAAAATGGTCTTCCGATTCCAACGGTGTCGAGTTTTGAGTTGGAGCGTCATAACCCTTGAAACCTTGGCTTTTGTTGCCACTGTTTCTTGAGTTTGAAATCGTTGGATGTCAAGTGAATCATTTTCTAACAGCTGATATGATGATTGAGGGCATTACTTCCCCTTTGTTTCTTTTCGGGATCATTAAACTTAAATTGTGTCTTGCAATATATAGTTTCTTCTTATTAGAATTTAAATGTTTTGTTAAATTATTTTTTGAGTGTGCATACTATTTTCTGTGAGTTGTGTATTCAATATTGAAGGTGCTCCTTTTTTTTTGGGTTTGGTTCTTTGAAATGATAATGATCTGTTAAATCCGCCTTCTGAGCTTGAGAAGAGAAAGCACAAATTGAAGCGGCTCATTCCGTCTCCTAGTTCTTTTTTCATGGTAATCTCCCGTTGTTCTTCAATGTTTTCTTTCCCAATATCAATTGCATTTTTTTTGGCACTTTATTTTTGATTGTACCCTATTTTTAATATCTATTTTCTTTTGTTTGTCTGTATGTTTTGGAGGATGTCCGAGTGCCAAGGATGTTTCAACATGTAAGTTAACATTCCTTAAGCAACTTGTTTTTGCTTCAATCTGTACTTATCTTCACCATTTCCACGTTTATCGCAGAACAGCCGTCTTTAGCCATTCGCAGACGGTCATGGTGTGTGGGAAGTGCCAAACCGTTCTGTGCCAACCAACAAGGGGCCATGCTTGACTCACTGAAGGATGCTCTTTTCGGCTAAAAGGAGATTGAAAGGGGTTTAGGGGGACCTTTCTCTTCACCCTTCTCATACAATCTCTACTTTTAAATGCTTTACACTTGAAATAGTTTTCTGTTGTACTAGCTAGTTTGTAGTCTCTATGTTTATTAGTGTGAGTAGTTTCTTTGTGTGCAAAAGATGTTATCAGTACGGGGTAATGATCCACTGAGACGTTTTCTTATGTGAGACAAATGAGACGCACACCATAACACTATGTCCTCTATGCATTTCACCGATCCAGACCGTTCACCATGATCTGTATGTCACGCATACCCTACGTATCAATTTTCACGAGACTTTGAAAAGCAAACCTTTGTTTCTAGGTCTTATTTCTTATGCCATGTTTTTTGTTATATGTGAGAACTGTTTTTTGAGCCTTGTTAGAGACCAATAGTGATGATGCTCAATATTGATGAACTCCAATATCAGGACACGTGGCAGATGACGTGTCCCGGAACTTAGAAGAAAGGGCCCACAGGAGTCGACCAGGCCACCCCTGTACCCGACCTGCAAGCACAAACTGGCCCTCCTCTGAGCCCCCTGCAAATTGGCCTCCTCGGCCCCTCAGCTCGCCCCGAGTTGCTACAGGACCAAGACTCCTCGGCCTTCTTGCTTGCCTCCGAGCTCCCCAGCCAAGGCCATCTTCCTCGGTCCCTCCGACCAACTCCACCACTCATAGGCGTAACCACCGCTCCGCAAATCTCGCCACGCGCAGATCCTCTGCCAGCAACATCCCACGTTCCACGCCATCACGATCCCCATTCATGGGCGATTCGTTCTTTACACGGGCGCGACGTCGGGAGCGTAACTGCCGGCGAGATTCTCGTACCTGCTGCCGCGCGCTGCCGCCACTATATAAACCCCATCACAGAGGGGTCAAGTAAGCCATTTTTTTACTCTACCTAGCCGTTAATCTGCTCGGATCTCGTGCTAACTTGATCATCGGAGGGTCCTCGGTGGTACCAAACCATCCCAGGACTTCCTTGCAAGTTCTTGGCGCTAAACTCCTCAAATGACCAATCTCCTCAAAACCCATTGACACCCACACGCAACAGGAGATCACCTCCAAGAACCACCGGGAGATCAACGGAAGACAACATCTGAGGGAGACCCGAAAAGGACCTCCATCAGTTGGCACCGTCTGTGGGAAAAGACTCCACAAAAAACAAAGTTGGCCTTCCGATCTCGATCCACATGGCAAGAGACCACCCTGAACATCTAGATACCATCCGCCCCCCCTCACCGGAGGAGCGAATGAACCTCCCCCGGCGACCATCATCAACGCCCTCGCCAGCCGAATAGATCGGCTACAGTCCCTCGTGGAGGCGCTCTTCCGCGTCCAAACGGCCGGGCCAGGGGCCCAGATCGCCGCTCCTCCACCTCCAAAAGGCTCTGCCCTCGTCGGCACGGCTGACCACCGGCAGGCTACGACCCCTGGCCACATATCTCACGGGCCGATACTCCCTGAGGCCCGCTGGGCGCCCCACGTCTCCACACCAAGATCCGCTGCCAGAGCGCCTTGCCTCGAGCCTCCTCGCGACCCTTACCCCCCTGTGGAGATGTCGGTTACCTCGCCTGTCCACAGGCATGATCGACACTCCCTCCCTCGACGGGGTCGCACAGAAGGGGTCACCACGACGGCTCGAGAGTCACCTCGCCTGGGGATCTGAGGGACCTCATCAAGAGGAACCGGGGCAGCGCCCAGACGCAGGTCTCCCGCAGCAGAGGCCAGGGATCACAAGGCACCGAATCCTCGGGGTACCAAGGCCGACTCGACGCCCTCAAAAAGAAGATCGAGGGCATGGGCCAGGAAGGCCACCTCTCGGGCGACGCGGCTAAGAAACGCCGCCGACTCGCTCACCAATCCGTTTACCGAGGGACTGCTCGCTGTCCACGTCTTCTCGCACAACAAGCCCCTGAAGGTCTCTCTGTTCGACGGGAAAACTCACCCGAAAGACCATTTGGATGCTTTCACCACGGGGATGAGCTTCCAGGACCATTCCGACGCCGCCCAGTGCAGGGCCTTCCCAGCCACCTTCATCCGCTCTGGTCGGGACTGGTTCCGAGGACTCAGGCCTCGCTCAATCTTGACCTTTGACGAGCTGGCTACTCAGTTCCTCGGCCACTTCGTTGGGAACCGCCGGCAGAAGCGCACGGTCGACTATCTCTTCACAATTAAGAGCGGGGACAAGGAGACATTCAAGGCTTACATCACCCGCTTCTACAACGCCCTCCTTGAGGTCCCCGAGCACCGGGACGAGACCGTCATCACGGCGCTCGGATCTGGTCTTAGGCACAAGGAGTGGTTGCGCTCTTTTGCGTTGGCACAGCCTAAGACCATGGCCGAGGTCAAGGCGTGGACCGAGTGCGAGGTTCAGCTGGAGTCCGAGGTGAACGCAAACCTCCCCCGAGCAGAATGGTCCGACCAGAAGAAGAGGGCTCAGGAAGAGAGGCCGGAGCGTAAGCAGCCCTATCACCCGAAGTTCCAGAAGTACACCCTGCTCAACGTCTCCCTCGCAGTGTTACTAGAGGAGGCCCAGGGCGAGGCGTTCTTCAAGTTCCCCCCAATCCCGCATCAGGCCTCGAACTGAATCCGGGGCCCTTACTACGCCTTCCACCGGACGCTGGGCTACGCTACAGAGGATTGTAAGCAACTCCGGGACTATATCGAGGAGCTCATCCGATCTGGGTACCTCGCTGCCTACTTGAGGAAAAAATTGCAGGCCGACCGCGAGCAGGAGCAGCGTCCTCCTCCCGCCGAGCTGACCATTGGCCAGATCATGCTCGTTTCGGCAGATGACCAGTCCGGCGCTCAGGGAGCCCCGTACCCGGTGCCGAGCATGGAGACCAAAAAGCCTCCGGGGAGCTCGGGCCACGCTAATAAGGTCATCTATTAACATGTACTTTTCTTTTAAGGCAATGTAAACTCTTCCTAGGGTCTGTTGTTAATTTAATAAAGATCAATGGAACATTGCGAAAAAGAAGGAAATGTCTCATTTATTCAAAAAGTATTATGTGCTCCTCAGCTATACATACAAAAGAAAAAGAAAATTATAGCAGCGGGGGAAGAGGGTGCAGAGAGTACTACTCATGGTACTCGGTAAAGATCTCCGCCAGCCGAGGCCTCGCGAGATCCAACCTCAGCCCTCGATTCCCCCACACGTGTTGACCCCGAGCCTCAGTTCGTAGCACTCACGGACGAGCGCCTCTGAGCGAGCGAGCCTATTCGCGGAGATCAGGCCGAAGCGCCTCAGAGACCGCAGCTTGCCCACTGCCTCGTCATAGAGCTGCTCGGACAAGGGGTTGTAAAGCCTCGTCGACGCCCTCCAAATGGAGTACATCAGCAGCTGCAGCAGGGAGGAGCGTCGAGGGAGCAGCCGGCCGAAGTGGTCTTCGATACTCCCATAGACCAACTGCACCATGTCCTCGGTGCAGTTCTGGTCATAGAGGTATACGTCTTCAAAGTGGATGATCTCGGGGATGGTAAAAGGAAAGTCTTGCATTCTCAACGATCTGTTTACGAAGAAAGGAAGGACCAGTGCTCCTTCAGCCTTATATAGCCTACTGCGCCCCAACGGAACTCAACGGTCGCCCGCTCCCGCCCAAAAAGTCGCTTCCACGCGGCGATCATCGAGCCTTCTCCGGCGGAATCAGAACGATGTGACCCTAGCGCTTCGCCTCCCCTCACATTCAATGCGCATGCTACGCGCACGTTCGCCGCGACCGTTCCTGTTCCCCATACCTGCAACTGGATGGGCGGGCGAAACCTCATGAAGAATCAGCTGAGCAGCTACACTGCTCGGTTATCCCTGGCCGGTAGCTTCCCTGCTCGCAACGCCAGGTATCAAAGCCCTCGCCAGGAGGCAACCGCGCAGCTTCACTGCCCGGATATCCTTAGCAGGCCTCATACGACCCCTCCAACGCTAAGGGTCCAAGTCCTCCTTAGAGGCAGTTCAGCAGCTACCCTGCTCGGCTATCCCCGGCTGGTAGCTTCCTACCACGACCGACAGGGATCAAAAGCCCTCCCAGAGGCAGTCAAGCCCGAGGATCCCTCGCTCGGCTATCCTTCAGGACAAAAGGCCTCGCCAAGAGGCACCGGGCAGTAACCCTGACCGACCAAGGGTCCTTGGTAGGCTTCTTACAGCCCCTCCTGCGCTAAGGACCAAAGTCCTCCCAGAGGAAGTCGAGTCCTTGCTCGGCTATCCCCGGCTGGTAGCTTCCTGCCACAATCGACAGGGATCAAAGTCCTCGCTAAGAGGCACTGGGCAGTAACCCTGCTCGGTCCCCGTCCTGAAGGATCAAAGCCCTCGCAAGAGGCAACCGAGCAGCTACCCTGCTCGGTCATCTTCGGCTGGTAGCTCCCTACCCATGATGCCAGGGATCGAAGCCCTCGCAAGAGGCACCCGAGCGACCACCCCGCTCGGTCATCCCAGGCTGGTAGTTTCCTACCCACGACGCCAGAGATCAAAGCCCTCGCCAAGAGACAACCGCGCAGCTTCACTGCCCGGTCATCCTTAGTGGTCTTCTTACAGGCCCTCCAACGCTAAGGATCAAAGTCCTCCTTAGAGGCAGCTCAGCAGCTATCCTGCTCGGCTATCTCCAGCTGGTAGCTCCCTATCCATGACGCCAGGGATCAAAGCCCTCGCAAGAGGCATTCGAGCAGCTACCCCGCTCGGTCATCCCAGGCTGGTAGTTGCCTACCCACAAAGCCAGGGATCAAAGCCCTCGCCAAGAGGCAACCGCACAGCTTCACTGCCCGGTCATCCTTAGTAGGCTTCTTACAGCCTCTCCAACGCTAAGGATCGAAGTCCTCCGTAGAGGCAGCCGAGCGGCTTCCCTGCTCGGCTATCCCTGGCCGGTAGCTTCCCTACTCGCAAAGCCAGGGATCAAGGCCCTCGCCAAGGGCAACCGAGCAGCTTCCCGGCTCGTTCATACCCAACGGACGCTGCGGGCTTATAGCCCTCATAATGAGACCTCTAAACCCATTCATGCTCGGCATAAATACGGCGAACATCCCTCTGCCCATCACATGCAGAGGATCCGAGGCCCCAACAAGGGGCATCAGGTCTACCCAAGTATGAGCGATCACCCCTCGACTTCAGGGCCATGGAAATGCCTCCTTCTCAGCAGCGCTTGCCACGCTTGGCAAGTGATCGAAATCAACTCGACGGACGATCGCTAGACAGATAGCCGACCTGACAGGGAGGCCCAACAGTGCAAGCAGAGATATTTTACAAGCATTCTTCACAAACAAAAGAAAAAAGTTTTATTACCAAAGGCGAAGTCTTTACAAAGGGTATTTTAGGCTCCCCAGCCTAACAAAATGCTCGGAGGCTTACAAAAATTCCAGAAGCAACAAAATAAAAAGAGGAGGAAGATGGGGGCTTTAGGCCTCGGGGCCAGGCACGACCTCGGAGCGCTCGACATCCACCACGAGACGAGCTGGGTCCTCGGCGACTTCCTTGTCAGGAATCTCCTTCCCCTGCTCATCGGCATCCGCGAGGGGGTATTCGGCCCGGAGCTCTTCGTCGGCGAACTCCGGCATCCGGGCCTTAACGGCGTCGAAGGCCTCATGCCAGATGAGGGTTGTGGCCACGGCCAGGTCATCATAGAAGTCCTTCGACTTCTTGTAGCCCTCCATCGCCTTCTCCGCCGAGAGGTCGACCAACTTCGCCGCTCTCAGGTCGGCCGATTTTGCCGACTCGGCCGCCGCCCCCAGCTCCTTCCGGAGGGTTTTCACCGTCTTCTTCAGATTGTCGGCAAGCACCTGAGCATTCTCAAGCTTGGCCTCGGCAGCCACAGTGGCCTCGCGGTACCGAACAACCTCCCGTTTCCCGGCCTCCACCTCGCCCTCCAGGGAGGCAACCCTCGCCATCACCGCCTCTAGCTCCCGCTTGGAGCTCTCTTCCAGCGAGGCGAGCTGGCCCGTAGCCTTCGTCACCGGGGCTATCACCTCGGCCTCCATGCGTAAGGTGAGGGCAACGTGCTGGAAAACCTGAAAGATAGGAAAGATCAGAAAGAAGAAGGAGACACCGAATCTTACAAAAAAAACCAAACACTTACCTACACGGACTCCTAGGCGATGGACGCCATTTGAGCCCTGAAGGTCCCCCCGGGGACTCTACCTCTGGCCGATTTCTCTATTTCATGCAGTAGGCTATCCGCGAAGGATAGCCCCGAAGGCACCGCGAACTGGAGGCCCCCCTCCTCCACCGTGATTGGTGAGGATGTGCCACGGGAAGATCTCCGGGAACCCCTCTTGAGCGGCTCCGAGGGAGAGCCGATCTCCTCCTCCGAGACCGGGTCCTCCAAAATCCGAGCCCGCTTCCGGCCCGACACTCTGCTAGGCCCCTGGGCGGGATCCGCCCCCGAACGCTCACGGGACGAGACCACCGGAGGGGAAGGAGCCGGGGCGGGCTTTGAGCGGGAAGAGCTGGCGCCTCCAGCCTCCGCGACCTTCCTCGGCTGGCGCATGGAGGATCGGAGCGAGTCCATATCCATGGGTCCTACACAAAACCAAATGTAAAGAATTCAGCGATACATGCAATATGAAAGCCAAAAAGCAAGCCTAACTTACCGACGAACTCAACGGGGCTAAGCCCGGCCCAACTCAGGACCCTCTCAGACAGCAGCATGTCGAATCGGGGAACGGGCTCCCACGACGCCACTCTCACTGCGGCGGGGTCATTGGACTGGTTCCCCGACAAGCATTTTTCCCTCGACCACTTTGTAGGCACGGGCCAGTCCTCGCCCTCGGAAGGGGAAACAAAGAAGAACTTCTTCTTCCAGTCGTGAATGGAAGAAGGCAGGGCCACAACCCCTGTCCCGGCGGCGCCCCCTGCCGCTTTCTGAAAGAGAGGTAGACCCGCCCCGGGTCGCCCGCTCGACCCCCATGATGATTTTTGAAAACGAGGGAAGAATCAAGGAGGAAGAGGCTGAAGGGAACCGCCTGTAACTTCAGGCGAATCAGGAACCCGAGGAGAATCCTCCATGAGTTTGGCACTAACTGGCCAGGGGCTAACTCGAAGAAGTTCAGCACTTCGACGACCTCGGGAGAGAAGGGCAGGCGCATTCCACCCCAAAAAACTTCCAAGTATAGGGCGATCTCCCTACCCTATACTTGGTCTGCCCTCTCTCCCTCCTCGGCCAGACGAAGAGTATAACGCGAGGGGATGTGGAAGCGAGCCCGAGCATTGGCGAGCTCGTCCTCATGCCTCACCCAACACGACACGCCGGGGGTAGCATCTACCGCCTCCTCCCTAGGGGCTGCCCCCGCCGCACGATCCCGGGAATAGGATCCGACCCCTGCTCCTCGGGAAGACTCAGGCTTAACTAAAGGGTCCCGAGAACCTACTACTACAACATCTACTGACTCTACGAAAGAAAACATCCAACCTTGAGAAGAGGGATCCTCGGGAAATGAAAGCGGAAGAAAGATAACGAGCGCCGAGCAACTAGGACTTAGAACAGGGAAATACGAATGAGTAGGGGCCCTGGAGCGGGCCCACCCCTATTTATCACCGCAAACTGTCACACCCTGCTTCCCAGTATACGGCGAAGGGGACAGGACTGGTCCGCTACGTATTTACTCTGAAGTAAATACACTAAGCGTATCTAAGCAATATAAAAGTAAATACACAAGAGACAAGATATATAAACTGAATAGCAACTTTATTTATTAACATTCTTTTGTACAATGCATGAAAAGTAAATACAATGGAAATAAAAGCGATGCCTAAACAATGGCATAACAGGAAATGAAAAGTACTGAATGGAAAAAGTATAATGAAACTAGAGCTCTGGTTCTTCAGCAAACTGCTCCAAGTCTTCTGCAGATGGCTCGATCTCTGCCGGGTCCAAATCACCTTACGACATTCCAAGAAGAAAGAAATAGAATGTCGTCAGCGAACAGATCGCTCGGTAAGTCCCAAACATAAAAGGAGAAATAGAATAGACAGAGAGTAAAAGAGAGAGAGAGAGTAGCTTTTACAGTTGTATTATATTGTTTTAGTGTTAATGCTGTTGTTATCTAAGTTCAAGGGTGAATGTCAACTAATCTCAAGAGTATTGTCAAACCCAACAGGCCACAGTCCAGGGGTAGGGAACCACGGGCCCAAATGATATGTTAGTAGCGGGACTTCGACCGTCACCGAAGTATTCCAAACTCAACAGGGCACAGTCCAGGAGCATGGAAATACGGGCCCTCATGATTGCTTGCTTGTGTTAGTAGACATGGATTCATGATCTAGGAGGACTCTTGAGATTATGTTGGATTCACGAATGAACTACCCCAATACTCCGTGTAGTTATGTTATTGATAGTACTGTATTGCATTGTATTGTCTTGTAAATTGAATTGTATAATTGGACGACTGACCAAAACCATGATATCAGTAAATGGATGTAACTGTAAAATCATGTAAACTAGATGATCATGTAAATGGAATGTATATCTATGGTTTGATTCAATCAAGTTGTATAGATTGATAACTGGATTCATGGATTCATGTGTTCATATTGAATTGGAATACTGTAGATTGTAGATTGTACTTGAATCATATTCAAATCAGATATAATCAGACTCAAACCCAAGTCAGACAATTAGAAATGTAAATCGAAGTCTTGATTATTTCTTAAACCTATATTTACTAGGGTTCTTAGGGTAATTTATAAAACTTGAGGGGTTTTTATGTAAAAATATTTTTATATACTTTTCAAGATACACCCCAAGTATTTACTAATCGTCTTTAGAGTTGTAATGAATGTGGATTTTATATTGTGATATTTCTAGTGAAAATATCATAATTTCATAAATAAAAGTATTTATTTGTAATATTGGTTTATGTGGAATTTATGGTATTTTAGTGTAAAATTGATTCTTGTGTTTTTAGAAAAAGGTGGAATATTTATATCATAACAAAATAGGTATTTTAATGATAAATATACATGTATTTATACAAAAATAATTTTTAATATATTTATTATATTCTAAAAATCTCATTTTCTTAAGATGTCGTACTTTAAATCTTTCGAGACCGAATGCTCCTTGCGGAGGTCTGAATCTCGCACTACTAAGTCCGAGGATGTGCGATAATCCGCACCATTCCGAACGGGTTCCCCAAAATGGGTTGTAGCGGCGCTTTGCAAAGATTGTAAAATACTAAATACTTTAGAAAACGGTTTTATGAAGTAAATGGTATTTATTTGTAAAGATGTATATTTTCCGTATTGTATGTTCTAGATTCTCCTAAGTTAACTAGTCTATTCCTAACAGGTCCAGACGACAAGTTGTGAGATGTCTCAAATCGCCTCTTCACCGCCAATTGTGGCCAGATAAGTACAAGTGAGGAAAGAAGGAATCCGCTCACGAATCACCGTGAGACGGGCCTTTTAAAATTACCTTTCTCAGTTGTCTAACCTAGACACCACAAAGTCAGGTTTAGATAAACGACTGATGTCCACAACTTATCGTATTTTCATAAGATGTATTTATTTAAAAGTGTATCAACACTAAATCTTTTAGAAATAGTTTTATTAAGTAAATGATATTTAAATGAAATGCTTGTTTTCTCATATTCTAAGTTTTCGATGGTATCGTGTTAGGTCGTATGTAAGTATGTGAGAAGGTAGGTCATTACCTCGTGATCTACTTTAAATGTATAGCAAGTTCGAGGGAGTTAAATGAAGGATTGAAACATTGTGGTATTTAAGTGAAAAATACGATAAATTGAGATAGCTATCATTTCATGTGATGAAACTTGATCAAATTGTTTGATTATTGTTTAATAATCAACATGAGGAAGTTTAAGTATGATTGTATTAGTGAGAAGTGAAATTTTATAGAAAACCGAATCGGAAATCGGATTTGTTCCGATTCCGTCGGGTTTTGTAAATTCGCATTTTGAGAATGGAAAAGAGAGATAGAAAAGGGACTTATGGGTTTTAGATCACACAAAAGAGTGAGAGGGAAGTAGAGGAATCGCCGATGTGTTGCGTCGCCGCCGGTAGTTCCTAAAACGATCGCCGGAAGTTCCGCCGGGAATTCGTCGGAGCTTCGCCTCGAACTCGTTTTCAAAGTGCACATGATTCTTGGAAATTTTGAGAGAGTAGGCTCAGAATTTTGGGGTGAGAGAGTAGGGGTGTATTTATAGGGTTAGTCTAGGGTTAGGATAGGTGTAGGGGTTTTAATTAAAAAATGTAAAAATGTGTGAAAAATCATTAAAAATTGAAGTAAATGGGTGTTAATGTGCTTTCTGGAACCGATCCAATTAATTAGAGTGTGCAGGGGAGTGGGGAAGGCCAAGAGGCACATTTCCCAAGTTGATGACTCGGTCGTCCGGCCGACTCGGCCGAGTTGGGCGGAGTCAGGCGCTTGGGAGGTGGGGGGTCGCCGGGGGTAGTCACTAGTATACTCAGGTTCAGTTGAAAGCTTAGGAGTTATCTTGTGTAGACTGTTGGGCTTCTATAAAATTTAAACAAAATAAATATTAAAAATAATATGGGGCATGGGATTTGAACTCTGGTGGCTTAGTTCAGCAGTGTAAGGTGTTACCAATGAGCTACAAGCTCCTTCTTGTAATTATGGTGTGAATTAATTATTTAAAGTGATAGCAGCAAGAGTAAATACTCCATGTATACATTAAATTTAAAGTAATTTCTTGTACACTAAAAATGTAGTTATTGCATTCTTGTAACTTGTAATTAAAAACAAAATAATTATTTAAGTCTTGTGCTCAGGCTAAAATACCCTTTTATGTATTTTTGAAAAAATATTTTGAAAAAAATTTGTATAGGAAATTTGGGGTTGTTACATTCTACCCTCCTTATAAAAATTTCGTCCTCGAAATTTGTAAAAGGAATGTGTAACAGATTCAAGGAAAATTTGGTGATAGTGTGTGAATAATAACAAAGTGATACAAAAGTGTGAAAAAGGTTGAAGAGAATTACCAGGGTTATCCTGACCAACCGTATCAGCTTCTACGGCCGCCAAATTGTAAGCTTGGCGTCTCAGCACGTTTCTTCGTGCAAGCTGGTACAATGCTGATTGTCGAGGTAAAGGTGGTCCACGTGGAGGTGGTGCAGGAAGAGTTAACCGGGTAGGTAGGGCTTGGAAAGCTGGTCTAGCTGCGAAATTAGGATTAGTTCGGTTGTGTGGACAAATTCCTATGGTATGTGAGGATGATCCACATATCAGGCAAAGACCGTTTGCTCGTCGGCAAACTTCCATCAGATGTCCAGCTCTCTTGCAGTAGGTACAAAAAGCTGGGGTGGGCCTGTTGATTGGTACTCCCAGTCTCCTTGGTACAAATGGTGGTCCTGATACGGCTTCTCCTGCCATCTGGTTGGCAGGGCGCTTAACTCCTGCAGACTGAGCTCTGCTCCTCGCTTTTCTCATTGCCTCATAACTGCGGGCAGCTTCCAGAGCATCTTCATGAGTCGGAAATTTCTCTGTGGCTAGTGCAGCCTGGATTTCCGTGTCTAAACCTTGTTGAAATCGACGAGTTCTAATCTCATTCGTCGGTATCAGGTGTGCCGCAAATCTGTTATGGTCTTGTGTTAGCTGTGTAGTATGTGATATTAAAAATTTGAAATACTGTGACATATCTTACCGACTGAGTATGGTGAACTCAGCGTCATACTCATCTACTAACTTGTCCCATATCGAACCTTGTTGTAGATGAATGAACTGCTGTTCCATGGCAAATCTGGCAGTCACAGGGAAGTATTTCGCGTTGAACTTATCACGAAAAGTCTTCCATTCAATGGGCTGATCAAGACGGCTTTCTTCCGCCTTCCACCAGTTCCGTGCATTGTCCGTGAGCTGTAATTTTGCCACACAAACCCAAGCTATATCTGGCACTTGTGCTGCTGCCAGATCATCCTCGATACTCTGAGCCCATTTCTCAGCTTCCAGTGGGCTCCATTTTCCTGAGAACTGTTTGGGATGTAAAGCTCTGAATTGCTTCACCCCAGGTGTTTCAGCCTCGGGAAGGTTCAAGAGTTGTTGCTGGCCCTCTAGGAGGCTGCGGATTGCTTCAAGTAGAACCGTTTGCTCGTTGAGTGGAGCAGGAACGGCAGGTGTGAGTGGTAGTGGTGGAGGTGTGTTGTTGACATTGGTGCTTGTTCCCTGATTAAAAATCAGGAAAAGATTCTAGAGGCATCACGTGCTCACATGTGACCAGTGGTCACGTGTTGGCACGTGATGGTTAAGCAGCGGCAAAGAGCATATTTGTTCTCTAATTAAAAGTCAAGAAGAAGCTTCAGAAGAGGCATCACGTGCTCACACGTGACCAGTAGTCACGTGTTGGCACGTGATGGTTAAGCAGCGACACAGAGCATATTTGTTCTCTAATTAAAAGTCAAGAAGAAGCTTCAAAAGAGGCATCACGTGCTCACACGTGACCAGTGGTCACGTATTGGCACGTGATGGTTAAGCAGCGGCAAGAAAAAAGAGCGCAGAAGAAGAGAAGCCCATTCCAGGGGTCACATGCGCACACGTGACCAACGGTCACGTGGCCACACGTGACCGGCTTTAAGAGCCTTATTTTTTAACAGAATTAAATTCTGAGGAAAGATCTTTCAAATCTTTCCAAAATGGAAAAGAATTATCTGAAACCATTGGATTAAAAATTTAAAGGTGGATAAATATCACCAATTTATGGAAAAATCTTGGACTTGGAAAGATTTCCTCATAAATCTCACCGAAATAACAAAGAGATATCTTTGGATTTAAAATCCAATGGTGAATAAAATTCACCTAATAATCTAAAGGCCCAAATTAATGATGAAGATAAATCAAATTTCTCAATAAACAAATCAAATCTTTCAGTGAAAGATTCACTAAAACAGATTGATTCTTTTCCTTCTCCTATAAATAGGAGCCAAAAGAGAGAGTTTGAGGGATACATACATACAGAGAGAGAGAGAGAGAGAGCCTTGGAATCTGGAAAATTCAGAAAGAAGAATTTGATTCTCTGCAAAAGAAAAAACCCTTGGTAAGAAAAGAGAGGTTTCAAAAGAGAATTTAATTCTCAAAAGAGTTTAACTCTTATATAAAAGAACTTAGTTCTTTCTCTGGTTGAGAATCTGCAAAGTGCACATCTCCCCATGAATTGAGAGTTTAATTCTCATTGGGTTGAGATCCTGCTATGCAGATCTAAAACACAGAGGAGGAACTGAGTTTTGAGAAGTTAATTCTCACAGAATTATAGGAATTTAATTCCTTTGAGATAAAATTAGGGTTTAATCCTATGTTATAGGAATTTAATTCCTTCAAAACGGACAGAATCAGGGTTTAACCCTAATTGAGAACTTAATTATCTCAAAATCACAGGAATTTAATTCCCTTAAAAAAGAAGAAATTAGGGCTTCACCTTATGCCAGAATTTAATTCTTTACATATATGGGGAATTTAATTCCTACAGAAAAGAAAGTAGGGTCTAAACCTATCTAAGAATATAATTCTTCAGAAGAAAATAGGAATTTAATTCCTCTAAAGTTTATTGCTAGGATTTAACCCTATGAAGAATTTAATTCTTAAAAGATGAACAGATCTTTAAAACATGCAAAGAACCAGAGTCACGTGCTACCACGTGACCCCTGTAAAGATCCACAGAAAAGAACTTTGAGGCAACGCCTCACGTGCCCCACGTGACCCCTGAAGGACACAAAGAAAAGCAAAAGAAACAGAAGCTATGAGCGCCCTCACGTGCCCCACGTGACCCCTTGGCTAAAGCTCTAATAGACAAATAATTAAATTCCCATCACGTGACAGCACGTGGTGCTCCAAAGTATTCAATACTTTTGGCAGAACAAAGAGAAGCAGGGCGCTCTCACGTGCTACCACGTGACCCCTCTGGCCTTAGTGTTTAACACTAAATTGAAACCTCTGTATCCACTGTTTAACACTGATTTTCCTTAGTGTTTAACACTAATTGAAAAACTCTATTTGCAGTGTTTAACACTATATTAAAATCTCTGTTTCCAGTGTTTAACACTGATTTGCCTTAGTGTTAAACACTAATTTGGAATCTCTATTTCCAGTGTTTAACACTGATTTGCTTTAGTGTTTAACACTAATTTGAAAGCCCCGTTGCTAGTGTTTAACACTGATTATCTTTTAGTGTTAAACATTAACTTGCTAATCTTGATCCCAGTGTTCAACACTGTTGGTCTTTAGTGTTTAACACTAGCTTTAGCCCAATTGGCTAAGTTTCTAGAGGCAAAGCCTCTCCCTCAATGAGCCAACAGAGGGTCAATATTCTAAACATGATTGGACTTAGCCCAAGATGGCCATAAGTCCTCAATTCAAACTTAACTGGGCTAATGGGCTCATAATATAATTAATTGGTCTTGGTTCCACATTGGGCCAAAGACTATTTAATCTACCTTGGTTCAAGGGTACATCTCTTCACTCCTTTGATACTTGGCGTTGTAATTCATCAACGTCTTCAAAGAGGTGACGGGTCCCGATGACCACACATTGATACGGACTGTGGGGTCCTTAAACTCATGGACTATGTGGTCCTTAACCTTGACCGAGATGTCTTAAAACTAACGCCGGACTGTGGAGTCCTTAAATTCTCGGACTATGATGTCCTTAACCTATTGACCGCAAAGTCTTAAAACTAACAACGGACTATGATGTCCTTAACCTTGACCGTGATGTCTTAAAACTAACATCGGACTGTGGAGTCCTTAAATCCACGGACTAATATGTCCTTAACTTTGACCGCAATGTCTTAAAACTAACATTGGACCGCAATGTCCTTAAACTACCTATTGACCGCAATGTCACTAAACTAAACAATAGGGCACCCCTAATTGCTCTCTTGTTGGATCTAAACGATCCCGTTAAGTTGATCTTAGTCTAAAACTAGACTAACGTATCCTTAACAAACGTTTAAGTCGATCTTAGTCTCAAACGAGGCTAATGTATCCTTAAACCCAAACCCCAAACCCAAATCTAAGATAATACGGATTTGGACTAGTCCACGCCCTACGGGCGACGACATAACTCAGTCTCCGTATACAATCCACGGGCAACCAAACACAAATCAAACACACACGACACGAAGTGACCATCTGGAGAAGGAGAAAGTTGTTACCGCAATGCGGTAGTGTAATTAACTGTAGGGGCTTGCGCCTGCAGGGAAGAGCGTCCCCACAATCAAAAAACCCTCAAGCAAGGGGGAATCTGACGAAGTCTGCTACATCGGACGCATTCATTTAAAACTTCGATACATTGTGCCATAAATCAACTTGGCATCTTCAGAGAGGTAGACAGATAGCACCAATTAGCATCTTCCCCGAATTTCAGGCAAGACGTTCGTCGCGCTGTCTATTCGGAGGGGAACAGATTCTGGCACTCCCGGTGGGACCTTTTCCTCTTTCCACTCCACGCTTCCTGTGTCGTCTTCGCGAATGAGTCGCGGTTTGTTAATGGTTGCCTTCGGATTTCAAGTTACTAAGATTTGGTCTTTTTCCTGGCACAGAAATCAAGCATCAACGGCCTCCAACTGCTCGAGCTGCTCAAAATGCAAGTGCAACCAACGCTCCGCCTCACCTGGAAGTGTAGCCTATGGGCCTCAAGCGGCCTCCATCCTTGCCATGCCGGTGGAACAGGTGACCAGGGCCACCACCGGTCTATTTTTCGGGACCATGCTCCCGCCCGCAAGCTTCAGCATGCCAGTGCCCGCACCGGAGGAGAACAAGAAGTCGATCTTCGATCGGCTCACTGCTACAATGGCCCCTTTCAACGGGTCGTCCAATATCAAACCGGTAGCCTCTGTATTTGCCAGGCTGAACCAGAACCCTGATGGGCCTGCCAGGAAGCCCATGAACCCTGAAATGGCCGTCCCGAGGAAGACAGCCACCTTTGCTCCTGAAGTCGTCAAGAAGGCTTCTCCTATTAAAGAGTCAGTCTTTTCAAGGTTGACCATCCCGGCTCCTGCTCCTATGCAAGGATCTGTCTTTGACAGATTGAACATTGTCACTCAAAGGACAACATCAATCTTTAAGAGGCTGGCACCAGCAGCGCCTCATCCGGACAGGGGGCAAAACGAAATTATCCCTGTCGTCGAGCCAGTCCCGACAGCTCAACATGCTCGACGTCACCATTGGCGCCGAATAAGGAAAGCCGGGGGCAACTCCCCTTCAGGGCTAACTCCGCCTGCTTCAGTGGTGGAAGTTAACGCTGCTGTTCCAACTGGGAACAACTTTGAACCACTAAGGAGAGTACGCAAGAACTCTCCGACCGCCACACTAAAAAGATCTCCTCCACCTGCGGAGAGAGTTACGGAAACTAACCTGGAGCAGCCCCCTCAACGGCTGTCCTCCAAAATTTATAAAGTCTGGCGGAGGGTTCAAGACTCGGTAATCGACCGAGATCACTTTCATCAGCAGAAAAGGGCGAAGGTGCAGGATGAAAAGAAACGTCCTATCAAACAGCAAAGGACGACAACCGCTGGGGTGCCCACAGCAACGGCCCCCTCAACTTCAGCGGCCCACAAGAAAAGGAGGCCGGAGAAAATCCCCACGCTTGCGGCAAATGTCAAAGGCGGCGAGCCCAAGCGCCCTAAGTCCGGGGGCATTGTAGTCCATACTGTCTACATGGCGTCTGGTAAAGAGGACAGTCGTACATCTACGGGTCATAGACCGCTTACACGGTCAGTGACTAAAGCCCAGGAGCAACAGCAGAAGCTCCAGGAAATGATGAATGCGATGGCCGCACTCACTGGGCCAAAAGAAAGCCCCGAAGCATCCTCAGATGAACGTCAGGAGCAAGAAACTGACGCTGAATTCCTTCGCCGGATATTGGAAAAGAAGGATAAAGAGGCTGCTGAACAAGCAGCCAATATAAAGCAAATGGCCCTCCTGTTCCAGGACATGGTGGGAATGATGATCCAACAAGATCCTCCTGCTGAAGATCCCCCGATCGTCCTTGAAGATGACAGGGGAGAAACGTCAAATCCTCCACCGACTCTGTCAACAGCCAAGGAGGAGACAATCTCCAAAGCTGACTTGGACGAATATATAGCTCAGCAGATACGGGTCCATCAGGTAACTGAGGCAGCTGGTCAGGTCGTAAAAACAGGGCGACCATATCCAAGCGGGTACGATCAGATCAAGTACCCGCCGGGCTCTACAATACCGAAATTCCATGTGTATAAGGGGACAGGCAATCCCCACCAGCATGTTGCCCAGTTCAGGGCCGTTTGCGGCAACACCGGCGGTGATGATAAACTGTTGTTTCGCCAGTTCGTCGGTAGCTTATCGGATAGAGCATTCGAGTGGTACTCCGAGCTCCCAAACGACTCTATTAAGACATTTGCGGAGATGGAGCTGCTGTTTACCCAGCGTTTCGCAAGCGCCAGCGAACGCACTCCGATAATGGCGTTAATTAATGCCAGGGTGAAACCAGGCGAGACGTTGGTCCAGTACGCTATACGCTGGAGAAACTTGTAGTCGAAATGCGAACAACGCATTGAGAAAGCGCCCACGGTGGGCATGTTCGTGGGTACCCTAGATCCTCATGCAACTATCTCCAAGTTCATGATGTTCTTTAAGCCAACCACGTTCCAGGATTTGATCGACAAGTTGGCCCAGATGGACCAGATGGGTCACAGACCGTCACCCCCGAAGCCAGAACCTCGGAATGACAAGGGTAAAGGGAAGGAAACCTTCGTTGCGAACGCTCAGCAGCAACCCAGTGCCCCAAAGCTGGCGGATCAACTGGAAAAAAGACGGCGGTATTATAATGAGAAAATGAAGCGCCCCTACTCATTCCCGCGGGATAAGACGAAGAGGCTATTCGAGCTGGTGGTACGCAACAGGCTTATCAACTTTCCAAACCCAAGGCGACCGCCGCAACCCAGTGAGGCGAATAATCCCAATTATTGCCCTTACCATCAAACGGTAAGCCATCCGATTGAGGATTGCTTCGTCTTCAAAAGATGGATTGAAGATCAATACCTACGGGGTAAGTTTGCGCTGTCCGAAAAGTGGAAGGTGAACCCGCCACAACTTCACACTCCCAAGAAGATGGACACACCGGGGGCAACTTGTTCCTTCATTGAAGAAGCTCCATGGGAAATCGTGCTTTTAGCAAAAACCAAAAGGATGCTGAGTGATCTTCATACATGCCCGGCGGTCGAATGGAAGAACCCGCTTGAACCTTAAATCACCGAAGGGATGTTGAAGCCGTGCCCAACTACAAAGATCGGTGGTGATGGCCCAAGTATTCACACCCAACCATCAAAATCTTCGAAAAAAAGAAGAAGATATCCAATAAGCCAGTGAAGTCTGGAGACAAGCGCATGGACTTGCAGAACCAGATTGACACACTGGAGGAGTACAATCAAAAGGCGCGGACTCCCATCACGCTCCAAGAGTTCCTCAACCACGTCTTTCAGGAGGAAGATAATGGGGAAAGCTCGTCGGATGAATCCGAGGGATATGTGGCGAGTTGTCATGTGATCTCCCACTCGTTTACGGACGATGAAAAAACTCCTGGCACTGAGAAACTAGGGGCATAGCCTGAGCCAGAACTTGTATGGCCGACTGACGAAATGATCGACGCCTTTCTAGACGAGATTCGTTTGAAAAGTAAAGCCGATCGGGAGAATGAGACGGCCGCATCAGAAGGAGCCAAACGCGAGCGACTAAACGAAAAAGTCGAAGCACTCCCGCCAGATCAAAAGACATCCGATGCGGATAAAAACATATTCAAGACGAGGAAAAGGTTTGCCAAAGCCATGTCAATGGGAATGAAGCTACCACCCTCGGAAGAAAACACGCTCAATGGGGCGGAGAGGCACCCTAATTACTGCTCATATCATCGGAAGATTTCACACCCCACCGAGGAGTGCGACGCTTTTAAGATATGGTGGCAGGGATATGTTGCTCACCGGCAACATTTTAAGCGCATGAAACGCAGAACTCGTCGGGAACAGGGAAGTACAACCGACAGGCACAAAAGAACTACCGACAACTGTTACATGGTCAACGCCGGAGTATCACAAGTTCTCACTTTTGGGAGCGACTCTGATGAAGAAATGGCTCTGGGCCCTCTCTTTAAAGAATCCGTTTTAGGGAAAGAAGAAGAACCAGAGGCCTGCGAAAACATTCAGCTGTGCAATCGCATGCTCCCGGAAAAGAATCTCGGACCCGCGAATAGAAAAGATAAGGGAAAGGAAAAGGTCACTGAGGATATCGCCTTAGATGACCAAGTCATAAAAAAGCTGATTGCCAAGGACCCGCCCAAGAAGAGTAGGGTAGACTACAACATCCTAGCGCACCTGAGGAAGCTACCCTCTCAGCTCAGCATTCTCGACGCCCTCCTGTTATCAAAGGAACCGAGAGATTCATTAATCAAGGCGCTACAAGAGCCCGAACAATTCCAAGCCTTCCTCGCCGAAGAAAGGATGAAGGATGAACTGGAAGAAGTGCACACGGCCGATATCACTTTCGGTGACGAAGACCTGCTCCTTGGGACGTGCGACCACAACCGTCCCCTATATGTCTCTGGATATTACCACGATATCAAGATAGGCAAAATCCTGGTTGATAATGGATCCTCCGTCAATCTCCTTAATGTTCGGGTGTTGAAGAAAATCTGCATAAGCGTTCAGCACCTCGCTCGTGATAAAATTACCATCTCCGGTTTTGACTCCCAGTCGTCACGGACTCTCGGATCTGTAATACTAACATTACGCTTCGGATTGCTCATCACAGACATTAAGTTTCACTTCATTGACGCCAAGACCTGCTACAACGCCTTGCTCGGTCGTCCTTGGTTACACGAGTACAATATCATCCCTTCAACACAATATCAGTGTATGAAGTATTTCAAAGATGGTCTCGAGTATACCGTAACAGGTGAGCTGAACCCATTCACCGTGAATGAAGTCCGCAAGTACGAAGACGCAAAGTACTTTTTTCCAGATTTCGAGGATACAGAAAGGTGTCGCAAACCGGAGACAAAGCCGCCGCCACCATCCTTGTTTTCGGGAGCGACACCGAAGAAGAAGAAGAGATAGTTTATGCTGGGCCGTCTCGACACAACAACCCGGGACCGTCCGCCCCATATTGATCTTCGGAAGTGACTCAGAAGATGCTGTGTTCTCCAGTCGGTCGTCAATACAAGCATCCCCTGGCGATGATCAGAGTTTGCAAATCACCATGGTTCTGCGGGAGCACTACAAAGACCTTGACGCGCTTGAAGCTCACAGCGTGCAAGAGCTGCGGACATTTTACATCCCTCCCAGGCGAAAAGGCGATCCTATTTTATCGATCCTCGGAAACAAGAGGAAAGAAAGAGATCTGGCATGGCGCGGATTCTACACTTGACAAGTTTCAACCCATCCGTTTGCCTAGATAATACACAAACGGATTGAAAAGGCTATTGAAGCGCCAAGGGGTACCCTTAAAACAGACTATTCGACAAGCTCGATTCTATAACAGGATTTGGGATGTCCCTGGGACTCAGTGCAAATTGCCCAACGGGAGAATGGAAATGCTTGGGCTTGGATACGTGAGAGCCGGGAAACGGGAACGAGTCCACGGTAGCTACGCCATATATAACTTCGATGAAGAAGAGGACGCCCTGTCAGGAAATGCCAACCCCTCATCAAAACTAGATCCCGCGATCGAAGTGCCGAGTCCATCGTTTGAAGAACGAATGGACAAGCTTATCAGGAAAGCGGGTCAAAAAGCTCGGGACGACCATAATCGCGAGATGGCCATCTACGAGAAAGCCAGGACGCAACGTCTGTTTCAATAGGCTGCAAAAGACAAAGATGCTCCTCCCTGTCAACCCGCTGTGCAAAAGGCCCGACGCAGAGGCAGAAATAAGTCAAAAAGCGGAAAAGGGATTCGACAACGACAACGCAGGATCAAAGAGTCATGTGATTGGGAATTGCGCGGTTCGTATTTGTCCCTCATGAAGAAGATGAGTCGAGCGTATTCTTTCCCTCAAGATAAGACGAAGAAGATACTTGATATCGCTTTAAAACATCGAATGATTATACTTCCGGAGTCTAAGCACCCTGAGCAAGCTAACAGGGTCTCTCATTCGGGTTATTGCTCTTATCACCGAGCCATAGGACACCCTATCGAAGACTGCTTCACCTTCAAGAACTGGGTCGAAGACCAGTACCAGTAAGGCATGTTTGCTCTATCCAGCAGCTGGAGGGTAACACCGCCACAAAAGCACGAACCCAAAGATAAAAGAGCAGAACCAGATCCACATCGGTCTTGGAAGCGAGTTCGTACTTGTCATGTGATAACAATATCAAAAGGAGAGCTCGAGAATATGGATGACCTTCCTTGGTGCTTCGAAAACAATGACGACGAGGTAATCTCAGAATTTCCACCAGCGCCAAAAGAGCTGGAAGATGGAATACATACTACTGCAGATAACCTCAAGAAAATTGAGTTGGGGACGGCAAACGACCCGCGACCGACATTTGTCAGCGAATTGCTATATGAAGAAAGGGTGGCTGCGTTAAAAGAAGTGCTTATGCGGCATAGAGATTGCTTTGCATGGAACTATTCCGAGATGCCAGGATTAGACCCAGAGATTGCTGTCCACAAACTGGCGATATCCCCGGACGTCAAGCCAGTAAAACAGGTGCCGAGAAGAATGCGGCTCGAGTTTGAGATGAGCATTAACGCCGAAGTCAAGAAGCTGATCGATTCTGGGTTTATCCAAGAAGTTCAATATCCTGACTGGATCGCCAACATCGTCCCGGTAATGAAGAAAAATGGGACAGTGCGCATATGCGTGGACTTCCGGGATCTCACTAAAGCTTGCCCGAAGGACAATTTCTCAGTGCCGGTCACCGAGCTGATGATAGATAATACGTCCACTCACGAAGTTTTCTCCTTCATGGACGGCTCATCAGGATATAATCAGATAAAGATGCATCCCGAAGACCAGAAGCACACCGCTTTCCGGACTCCTCTGGGTATATTCTGCTACAAAGTTATGCCCTTCGGTTTAAAGAACGCCGGTGCCACCTATCAGAGGGTCATGACGAAGATCTTCGATGACCTCATACATGAAATCGTCGAATGCTATATCGACGACCTCGTAGTGAAAAGAAAATCATACGAGGAACATCTTGAGCATCTGAAGATCGTATTTCAACGTCTTCGGCAATATAACTTGAAGATGAACCCACTCAAATGCGCGTTCGGGGTGTCCTCAGGTAAATTCCTAGGGTTCATTGTCCGGCACCGGGGTATCGAGATAGATCCGTCGAAGATCAAGGCGATCATGGAAATGCCACCGCCAAGAACTCTCAAACAATTGCGGTCTCTCCAGGGGAAGCTCGCGTACATCCGGCGATTTATAGCCAACCTTTCAGGCAAGTGCCGCCCTTACAGTCACCTGATGAAGAAGGGAACCCTGTTTGTTTGGGATCACAAATGCCAAGGCGCGCTGGATGAGATAAAGCAATACCTGCAGAACCCGCCGGTGTTAGCTGCTCCAGTAAAAGGAAAGCCTATTATTCTTTATACCACAGCCCTCGAAGGTTCCTTAGGCGCATTATGGGCACAAGAGAACGACCAAGGGAAGGAGAGAGCGCTCTACTATTTAAGTCGAGATCTTCTGGGGGCAGAAAGCAACTACTCCCTATCGAAAAACATTGCATGGTGTTAATCTTTGCGATAACAAAACTCCGGCACTATGCATTGGCGCATGAAGTCCGTCTTATATCAAAGGTGGACCCCCTCAAATATCTGATGTAAAAAGCCATATTGACAGGAAGACTCGCTAAATAGGCCCTGCTCTTGATGGAGTTTTCAATAACCTATCAGCCTCTTAAGGCAGTGAAAGGCCAAGCCATCGCCGACTTCCTCGCTGAGCATCCAATACCTGCCGACTCTCCTTTGAAATGTGAGCTGCCAGACGAACATGCGTTTGACACGATCGACGAAAGTGGTACCCGGTGGGAACTCTACTTTGACAGAGCGTCTTCCATGAAGAAGCGCAGACAAAGCACCCCTATAATCAAGTCGGGGGTAGGTCTCATCTTCGTAACTCCACAAGGGGGATAATGCGCTTTGCTTTCTCCTTAACAGAACCGAGGACGAACAATGAAGCTGAATATGAAGCTTTGATAGCAAGCCTTGAGATCGCCATCGACATGGGAATTGAAAACCTCCTCATATATAGGGACTCTCAACTGGTCGTTAGCCAAGTGAATGACGACTACCAGACATGCAAGCCAGAGCTGGTGAAGTATGGCGATAGAGTACAGCGATTGCTGACTCAAATTCCCCACTACATGCTGGAAAGCATAACGCGTGCGGAAAACAGCAAAGCTGACGCGTTAGCCAAGCTCGCTAAAGAGCTGGCCGACGAAAACCTCGATGACGTAAGAATCGTGGTATAAAGCCGTCGGGTTCTTGCTCCGACAGAAATATCGCCGGAATCATCCGAGGAAAAGAAAGCAACTGAGCAGACGGCCCTGTAAATAAATGACCAAGAAAAGGTTGAAGATTGGAGAGGAGTTTTCATAGACTACTTCAAATCCCGTCGAACGCCTGAAGATGCGTCCTCAAGACATTAACTCATGAAACGAGCTCCGTCTTTCGCCTTCGTCAATAATACTCTGTATAAGAGGTCATTTGATTATCTGTGGTTGAGATGCCTGGGACCTGACGAAGCGAAAAGAGTCGTTCAGGAAGTTCACGACGGACTCTGCGGTTCTCACCAAGCGGGTCCGAAGATGAAGTTGAAGATTAAACGGATGAGCTACTATTGGCCCACGATGATTCAGGACTGCCTCGAATACGCGAAGCAATGCCACTCATGCCAGATTCATGAGGACTTTATCCATCAACACCCAAATCCTCTACATCCAACATTGGCCAGCTGGCCGTTCGAAATGTGGGAGACTGACATAATTGGCCCCATCGAACCAGCATCGTCCAGGGGACATCGATTCATCTTGGCGACGACTAACTATTTCTCCAAATGGGCAGAAGCAGTACCGCCGAGGGAAGTGAAGACGGAGAATATCCTCCATTTCTTCAAGACACACGTCATTTATCGGTTTGGAACTCCGCGACGGATCATCTCCGATAACGGTCCAGCTTACAGAAGCCACAAGATCAGTCGCTTCGCACAACAACACAACATAGACTGGAGATATTCCTCAGTTTATAATCCCCGAGCTAACAGTCTAGCTGAGACTTTCAACAAAACCTTGACAAAGATCATGAAGAAGACGGTGTCCCGAAACAAAAAGGACCGGCACGAGAGACTGCAAGAAGCTCTTTGGGCTTATCGGACTACGTTCAAGACGGCCACGAACACAACGCCATACGCGCTGGTATTCGGTACGGAAGCAGTACTCCCCCTTGAGATAGAGCTACCTTCTCTACGAGTGGCAGTCCACTACGAGCTGACGGACGAAGAAAATGCCCACCTTCGGCTTGAGGAGCTTGACGCCCTTGATGAAACCCGGCTCATAGCGCAACAAAATTTGGAGGTTTACAAAGCAAAGATTACGCGCTCATATGAAAGATTGACCAGGCCGAGGATATTCCGCCAAGGCGAACTCGTGCTAGTGGTCAAAAGACCTATGATCCCCAATCGCGCCAAACGGGGAAAATTCGAGCCGAACTATAAAGGCCCGTACATCATAGACAAGGTCTACCAGGGTGGAGCGTATCTACTCATGGATATGCATGGTGAAAGACCTTTCAGGCCAATAAACGGTCGCTTCCTAAAGAAATACTACGTTTGACGGGTCAAGGCCTAGGTCAATGATAGATGACGACGACCATGTCCGCTCGCTATCTTCCTAAGCCCGAACTCTATAAGTAGTAACCGGCCTTCTTCAACGACGGACCGAAACGTCTTTAAACTAATGATGGACCGAAACGTCCTTAAACTAACAACAGACCACTATGTCCTAAAATCAGTTGTTGATCGAGATGTCGATAAACTACGGTGGATTGCAGCATCTCAAATCCGACACAAAAAAAAACGGTATGTCCATAAGCAAAGTGGGCACGGATGAAAACCCGAAAGGGCTCCGTGAGTAAAAACAGCAGGGCTACCGGCGAGTGTTTGTGAAAACCCGAAAGGGCGCAACCTCGTTAAAAGACACTTGCAGGGTCCTCATGACCTTGTAAGGAGAAACCACCCACGTGAGATCCTTACGACTCACAAGGGAGCAACGCACTTAGGAGTCCTCACGATTCCTAAGGAGAAATAACACTTGCGAGATTCTCATGACTCGTAAGGAGAACTCTCTTATGGGACCCTCACGGCTCATAAGATTTGAAAGTCTTTAGTTACAGAAACCTGAACATGTTCTTAAGCAAACCCCCCACAACCCTCGATAATGCCCTACAAGTGGCTCAATACTGACCCTTGTATACAATCCACGAGCGCGAATAAACATTTCCCTAACCAAGTCCCATCCGTGACTGGGGATATGATCGCACGGTGAACAACCCTTGTGTGTCCTCTCGACTTATAAGGGGAAAATCCTTTTGTAAGATCCTTACGACTTACAAGAGAACGTGCACTTAGGAATCCCCACGATTCCCAAGGAGAAAACACACCTACAAGATCCTCACGACTTGTAGGGAGAAATACCTTTGTGAGACCCTTACGACTCATGAAGTCAAAAGCCTTAGTCGACAGCACCCTTAACCCTGTTTACTAAGCCACCTTTGTTCAATATCGACAGAGGCAAATGATGATTCGCTCCTGGCAATATCCCAGTTGTAGCGGTGCTGATGCCGAAATCGGTGTTTAACCCCAAGCTTGCGGCGAAAAAAAACAGCAAGCCACACATGCATACGAAATAGCCGAAATGATGGGGCAACTTGCAATAAAAAGCAGCAAGTAAAAATGTATGCATGAAAAATAGCCGAAATGATTAGGCACCGCGAAAAATAGCCGAAATGATGGGGCAATCGCGACCCTCGTGATATAAAATGCTGAAATGATAGAGCATCGCGGAAAAAGAAATAAAATAAAAATGAAAATTTTGCCCTACAGGTGATATTACATCAATCCCTGTATACAATCCAAGGGCGTAAACAAAGGAGGGATTATACTCCTCCCCCAGGTTTCATCATAAGAAGAAGCCAAATCTCGACGGGCCACAAGTGACCTAGAGATCGTCTCAACACTCGTCTCGTAACGACGGACACAACATCAAGCAAAGCGGAACAGCGGCAACTCCCAGTTACATGGCTCGGCGATATACAGATCACCAAGAGTCAAACCCCCACTCCGTAAAATGCGGATATAATCAGCAAAATTCCTGGTCACGTGGAACGTGGATAACGTCACTCTTTGACCCTATGGAAAACATCCAGAGCGGAGCCTAGTCCTCGCCGAACACGGCAGTGAACCCGTGTGAAGCATCTAGTGCAAAATTCCTGATCACGTGGAACGCGGATAACATCACTCTCTGACCCCATGGAAAATGTCCAGAGCGGAGCCTGGTCCTCGCAGAACACGGTGTTGGAGATAGTGCCCTCAGAGTCAATTATTGGATCGCAGGCACGTGATTGCAATGATTGAAGGAGGACCTGTCCCAGTAGGACAGTCTTACTCAAGATGATAGTATGCTATCTGGTTTATCTTTATCATCGTGTACTGCTTTAGGTGACTTGACATGTCACTATTGCACGTTGATAGAGCCCTTAGGATTCTTGCTTGACCACCAGCAGTATGAGGGCGATCATATACGTGAGAGCTAGTAGTCTATAAGCACATCCTTAAAAGGTCCCTAGTCGTGGGAGTTTCAAGACAGGGCATCGATACTCCAGAGTAGACTAGTGTATATAGTCGAGACCCCGACGAGGGGCGGTGGCCGGTCTCACAAGCCACTGGTGTTAGTTGGTTCACCTAAGATATATACAGGTGCTCATTGGGTTATGAGTACACCGGACAGGACTCACCGGGAACATGCTAGTTGGTCTTATCCCTGACGTCAGATAGCAGTTCCCTGGTGACATGTGTACAGGTTAGTTCATCGACCTGGGATCGTCATTTGTCTCGTGTGAGTTCCCACTGTACTTTGATTACTACCCTACCACGCTCAAAGGAGACGTGCAAACAGGTTTTAGTTGGGTACAGTCCCGAGCCACATGGAGGCAATGAGCGGATCTTCAGGGGTTCGTCTCTCCCGGTATTGGGGGTGAGGTCGCGCTGTGTCTAGGAGTGCCATTACACGAAGCCCTCAGCCGAGGCAGGAGATTTACTGGTAGGTATTCCAGTAGTATCTCAGGGTGTTCTGGGCTACACTCCGACACGACTTGTACCGCTTTTGGGGGTCTGACTTTTACCAACCCCCTAGGCCCGCCATGCGATGCTCATAGAAGAACGGACCGGACTGTACGGATACTGTCACTGACAGGCTTAGTAGGGTGTCAGGATGAGTTCGCTCATCGACGCCCCTTTTAGTCAATAGCTGGTGGCCCGTCACGTATGGCTAATACCTCTGACGTGCTAGTGGTTAAATCCACAACCATAGTATTGACGAGTCTTTAGAGTCCACCACACATACGGTTACTCAAGTTTCGGGCGAAACGCTGTAGAGGCCGTATGGAGATATGGCAGAGTTCGATCAGACACGTGCGGTATTGCACGGATCAGGATCAGACGGTTAGTACTAGAGGCCGTATGGATATATGGCAGGGTTCGATCAGATACGTGCGGTATTGCACGGATCAGGATCGGACGGATTATACTTGCCGGCTTTGGTTTAAGCCGGATCCTAGTATAGTACAGTTTAGACTTTGTCTCATTGCATTTGTATTCGGTTGGAATACAGATGCAGGTGTGTATACACAGTATCGGGGTTTCCTGTAATTTATTACGGGACCAGTTTTCAGGAGTTGCCAGTTTGCTTTCCGTTTCGGCCATATTTCTTTGTATCTTTCATTGGCCGAAGATTGGTGGAGGAGGGCTTATTTGCATTTGTGCAAATAAGCAATTTGGAAGGGGGTCTTTGCATATTGTTGGATCATGATGGAGGACCATCCCTTGACTTTCCATGGTTCATGATTGATTGAGTTTGTAAGCAATCATGGTTGTTGATGATGGATGTTTTGGAGTGTGGATTTGTTTTGTGATCATTTCCTTTCATGATTATCTTTATTCCCTTGCATTATGTTTGTGGTTCCATCATCCATTCACCTCTCTCTCTCATTCTCACTCCCAACCTTGAGCCAAGGCCGGCCAATTGAGAGGGGGCTGCCCAATTTTGTAGTGGGGAATTTTTGGTTCTCTTGATGGTTAAAAATCCCCAAGTTCATCTACAAAATTCCACATATCATTTCCTCCACCAAATGGCAACCTCCACTACCCCAAAATGAGACATGAGTTCTACACACATTTTACAGCAAACCTTGGGTACGTCGTCTCGCCAACTTCATGCCCGAGTTGCCTCGGTATAGAGGTGGGAGCCCGTAAAAGAAGCAGGCGATGTGGTGCCATTCCGGCGAGGAGGTGGAGACTGGACAATCCGCGGGAGATCGGGACGACGGCGAGAAGACCGAAGGACACGGATCGCTCGGTATATCTTTCTTCCCCATCTTGTAGTTAGCTAGGATTATTTAATGGCACGATCCGGGTATTTAGTGCGCGGTTGTGCCGGTTTGAAAAAATAAAGTAAATCACCGCTTCCGCATTCCGGCGTCGGATTGACGGCCGGGGCGCCGCCGTGCACTTACAGTGGTATCAGAGCCTCGCCATTAACACAGTCTAGCTTTGTCTAACGTGTTTACACTTCCGATCGAACAAATGTTCCAAAACCGTGTTTTTCAAAACAACAGTTTTCTGTCGAAATTTTTTTGTCTCGAAAATTTTTTCAGGTAGTCTCAGAATACTGTGCAGGGAATTATAAGAACTCTGTGAAAATTTGGTCGGGTGATCACACCATATCACCGCGGAACCGCGGCCAAAGCCATGCTTGGGCCGCGGTTCCGCCGCCGTTTAGCCTCCTCACTGGACCAATTTTTTACAGAGGGGCTTGGACTGGAAAATTGGTTTTCTGGAATGTTATTTTTTGGGCCCAGATTTCTTCATGTGCTACAGTAATGTTTGGGGGCCCACTTGGTAAAATTTGTTCGATCGGATATTTTAAACACATTAGTTCACAGTATTTACATTATATCTGCGACCGTGAATGTCACGTGATCGGTAAATCCAGTCTAACTGCTATAGCCCGGTTAAACGGATTTGCGAACGTGACATTCACGTTGATGTTCTGTGTTATGCTGTGATGTTGCGGATTGGTCGTGGGGGATAGCCTGTATGCAATGCTAGTACAGTTTTTGGTTGTATTATGTACATTTGATATTACGGGGCGAGCGTCCGACATGTGGACTGCCGTCACTGCCTGTTTGTATTATTATTTTGGGGCACGACCAGGTTGCGGTCGATGTACCCATTGTATGTATATTTTACTTTCTGTACTAGGATTACCCCGCGGTGGGGTGCACGGATAGCCGGGTTCTAGAGGGCAACAAGCCCGCATCTCATGGCATTGAGACGGAGGGGGCTTCACTCTAGAATTGGCGGGCTATTCGCCGCACTCGTAGGGGGTACAGGTTGACCCAGGAGGGGTGCCCAAGTTACCGGATTCCGTGAAGTGCTGGGTGGTCCATTCACATTGCTGAAGGGGGGCTGCCTCGCTTCAGGTTTTGGCGGGTAACTTGCCGCGCCCGTAGGGGGTCTAGGATTTCATTGCACAGGCTATCTACACGACCAGGGGAACGTCGGGTTTCAGTAGTGGCTCTGTGAAACCCGAGGATCCAGATATCTGTATTGTTCTGTGATGTTGTACATTTCTGTGATGTTGCATTTTATCACGCCTTGAGCGAAATATTATATATTGATATATATTAGTAGATGTTGTATATGTTTTGCATCCGCGCTAGTCCAGTCCCCGCTCTGTCGTTAGTTAGCTAACCTAACGGGTAATGACGGGACCCAGTGGCGAATGCGGATGGCATATACGTACATCAGTATATTTTCGTTCTTTTTGGTGTGATCAATTGATGGGACTGCGTTGATTCGGATCAATGCAAGTTAAAAACAAACCTATTTTGATGTTGTTGGAACACTTTTCAAAAAGTTGTTATTGTAAGGACGTTCACTTTTGTTTTTCACCGTGGTATTCAGTTGGAATATCCTGCTCCTCAGTCGACGAGGCAAGGGCCGAGATCCCTTCACCGGGAGTGACCCCTTGGACAAAAGGTTTGCGTCAGGGCAATAACTTCACTATAGCCGATTACTTTTGCTTTGCACCGTGGTATTCAGTTGGAATATCCTGCACCTCATTCTACGGGGAAAGAGCCGAGATCCCTTCACCGGGAGTGACCTCTTTAGCAAAGGTTTTCGCCACTATATTTTAAAAAGCTATCCGTTCCTTCAACGATATCAAGTTCATTACGTTAAAGGTTTTCGCCAGAAACCATTCGTAGCCCTCCGTCGTTTCATACGGGTAGTCAATAGTATTCAAGCTGTGTTTGTTGGCCAAAGTCAAGGCACAGTGTTTGGTAGCTGTTGGTTATTCATATGCAGCATAGATAGATGCGTTGGTTTGGAACAGTCGTACTGCCTTGTTGGCCAAAGTCAAGGGTAGGTACGGGTGGATTCAAATCAACCTGGAGAATGACGGGTAGAACTTGACATGTGACTTATGATTTGTTGGCCAAAGTCAAGGTCATAAGAGCATGGGGTAAAAATCCACATCGGGAGTTTCTAAAGAAACTGAAACTTGCCAGATATGCGCATACCTTCTGGAGTGTGACACCGTGAGCGGATTCCGTCACGTTGTCATGCGATGATAGTTGGATCCCGATTCCCACTGATGAGTTAGTTTACTCCTCGGGTGACCCCGACTAATTCTTCTTTCAGGTTTGGAGGAGAATTTGACGGAACAGTGGGAGTTTTCCAGATTAGATAAATTGGTAACCATTCTGATCTAGGTTAGAGTGCATGCTGAGTGTTTCTTTTCTCTCTCTCTTTGGCAGCGACCATTGACCCGACCCTAAGACTATGACTCAGAGACCAATATTGACCGAACCTTCTTAAACACTGGTTTTTGGATTGTCAGAGTTGCAAACCTCATTGCCACTCCTACTTTTACCCTTTTCTCCAGGACACCCCGTATTACTACAAACGTCCACTTCCATTGGACAAAACCATCGTATGGTTATATACGAACTCGAAGGAATTTATTCGAGGATGGTTTTTGGTTCTGGAGAAAACGGATAGGACTATTCAGTTGTCTTTTCCTTTTACCTTCTCTCAGGTTGCGAGTACTCCTTGGTTTAGGAGATAGTACACCTATTACGCAAATTGGATAGTCTTCTTCCAAACCATAGGCTGGTGCCGAACGGTGGGGAATGAAGAAAACCAATTAGCATAACGATGGTGTGCAGAAGGTATTAAGTTAAGACAAAGCAAGGGATTAGTAAGAGGGCAAAGTAAACTGCGACTACTATTCACGACCATACCAAGTATTCCTTCGCCAATCCTAAATCACCTTTCTATTTCTCCAGGACACTCTGTATCACTACGAAGATCCACAGTTTATTGGATACTCCATCGTATGGTTATATATGAACTCGAAAGGAACTTGTTCCAGTTCGGGGATGGATTCTGGTTCAGAAGAAATAGGAATAAGGTTTATTCGGTTGTGTTTTATCTTCACCTTCTCTCGCATTGCGAGTGTTCCTAGGATTAGGACAGTACACCCATTATGCTTATTGGATAGTCTTCTTCCAAACCATAGGCTGGTGCCGAACGGTAGGGAAGGAAGAAAACCATTTGGCCTAAAGGGGTGTATAGAAGGTAATGACTAAAGACATAAAAAGGGATTTGGAAAGATGGCAAAGAATTACACGGTTACAGTTGTGGATCTGGATAATGGAAGAGGCATTACTAGGAATACCGGGATACTCCATTGAAACATTTCAATGTTTCAGTTTCACTGTGTACTGTTAAAGGAAAACTGATTTTCCAATTAGACACTTGCTCCAGGGTATGTATTTACCAGGTATGATTCTCACATCTGTATGGTTTTACAGATGATGAGTGGGAGTAAGTTATTGGGAATTGGGTGATCATCCTCATTATATCGGGATTCGTTGTAATCGGTGATATTTGAGGAAGTCACCTGGGTTGTTTGCCGGATGGCAAATATTTGGTTTTGAATATCCGTTGTTGTGCACCAATTTCAAATTGATATATCTGTACGTCTATTTTCATAGAGTGAGATATACCTTTTTGAAATTATGTCTACGACATTTACCTATATCAGTGGATGATTAGGTAAGGAGCATTAAACGGCGGTGTAATTCTTCTTAACCATAAGTACAGTTTTCAACCTACGACACACAGTGAATGAGTTATCAGACTCAGGGGACTTATACAGAGTATTGTATGTTGTCCAGGGTCCATCAGGACAGAGGGGTTGGTCCTCATACTATATTCGATTTACTTATGACTTCTCTAGTTTTTAGACAGGTGTTTCGTGGAAACACATGGTCCGAATTTTGAGAAGTTATAGGTATTTGAATAAAGTAGAGAACCAAGTATTGCAAGTATCGGGATTCTTCAAAGTGATCGGAGATGTAGATACTTGAGTATGGTATTCAGTTGATAGTAGTGATTAAGAGAACTTGCTTCTCTTTCAGGTTACTCATAATTGGAAGCATTCCTAAGTTGAGTAACGCTGATAGGCCTCCTTCCATTTAGTTGACATGCGCTGGAGACAGTTGCATGATTTGAATCTGGTTCAATTAAATCAGTGCCTCTAGTTCTATATTGGATATAGAACAGTTCATATCTTAACATTGTTAAGGTACGGGGAGTTGTCCGGCTTATGATTAAAACCAGACTCTGGATAACTCAAGGCACGTTTCTGTAATGGCTGTTTGTGGGTTGACCCAGGCTATGACGAGGGTTGACTTTCTACCATCTGGAAGATCAATAGTGATATTGTTCTAGACTCGCCACATTTTTAAATAAAATGGATTTTTTCAGAAAACGGTAGTGGGAGTATGGTAGAACTGGAAGTGATTCCAGAACCACAAACGATTACTGAAGATTTCATAGGAACCTAAAGATTTAATCTGGCTTGACATTCCATTGGCCACTCCGCGGATAAGGTGGGTAACTTCAGGCACCCGAGAGGTACTCCGGTAGCCTCAAGGACGGTGACAGGGAAGTTCTTGTTTACCCACACTTTCCATTGATGTTGTTCCAGACTGTGAGACCCGGCAGGAGGATGAGTATAGCGTCGTTCTAAACTTGCTTTAGAAGTGTACGTTTATATGACTCTGCCAGAGGGTTGTCGTAGTCAGTGGGAGCAGCGGAAGCATTGGTGGACAGGTGGCTTATGTCTATTTATAGACTAAAGCAGATGTAGCGGAGATAGATCATCTATTTCTGACGTGACAGTCATAGGTTTGACTTCATCAGAATAGGGGATGGATCTGTTGAGAAGGTAGTAGGGTGTGATGTCATGGCATTTGGATGACATACACAGAGTAGGAAGTGATATTCCTATACTACAATAGGTTATACTTTGGTCGTCACACAGTGGTTTCTCCACATGGGACTTGGACATTATATCAGACATACTGGTTACTAGATCTATGGTTTTAGATCTAGATTTGGGTGGTTTCCCAATTAAGGGTACTTAGACAGCATTCTAAGAGCATTTAGAATGGACGACTCCTGGCACGGTAGTGTACCTGCAGGTAATGGAGTCACCCTCTCTAAAGGTGTCTTACAGACTAAAGGGAAGAGGGATGTGCATGATTGGCAGATCACTTGCTTAGGCAATTGAGTCAATCATGAGATGTCAAGTACCACACCAGATGTTGTTCTTGCACTGGATGCAATAAGTTGACATTGATCCAATCCTGGAGAAACAGTCGGAAGCAGTTTTAGAACATAAGTGGATGTTCTAGGGATATGATAAAGACAGCCTCATGCGGGAGACAGTTATCATTCCAGGCTTCCAAGGTGACCTAGACGACAAGGAGGTTGTCAGAGTTATAGTTTTCCTTCTGACGAGGGGCAGTATTTTGGACAGGTGGTCCAAGGCAATACTGAGGGAGGCATGGCATAAGATACTGATTAAGTTCGGTTGACGATACAGTCTAAGAAATTTAGATTTGGAGTTCATTTATGAGCTAGGTCCCATCAGACATCCAGACATATTCTGAGACAAGTATTGCTCATTTCGGGAGATGGCTTTCTCCGCGAACATGAGATATAGAGAGACATAGAAAGAAACATCAAAGCGGATCCACTCACTGAGGCTATTCCTCGAACGCAATAGTTTCGCAAACAGGCTTTGTGAGACTGACTAGTAGAGGAGTTGGGTGTTCGGTATCACACGGGCTGTGAGTATGCGACATCGCAATAATTAGCCTTGAGTGCAAGTGGGAGATTGTTAGAGATAGTGCTCTCAGAGTCAATTATTGGATCGCAGGCACGTGATTGCATTGATTGAAGGAGGACCTGTCCCAGTAGGACAGTCTTACTCAAGATGATAGTATGCTATCCGGTTTATCTTTATCATCGTGTATTGCTTTAGGTGACCTGACATGTCACTATTGCACGTTGATAGAGCCCCTAGGATTCTTGCTTGACCACCATCAGTATGAGGGCTATCATATACGTGAGAGGTGGTAGTCTATAAGCACATCCTTAAAAGGTCCCTAGTCGTGGGAGTTTCAAGATAGTGCATCGATGCTCCAGAGTAGACTAGTGTATATAGTCGAGACCCCGACGAGGGGCGGTGGCCGGTCTCACAAGCCACTGGTGTCAGTTGGTTCACCTAAGATGTATACAGGTGCTCATTGGGTTATGAGTACACCGGACAGGACTCGCCGGGAACATGCTAGTTGGTCTTATACCTGACGTCAGATAGCAGTTCCCTGGTGACATGTGTACAGGTTAGTTCATCGACCTGGGGATCGTCAATTGTCTCGTGTGAGTTCCCACTGTACTTTGATTACTACCCTACCACGCTCAAAGGAGACGTGCAAACAGGTTTTAGTTGGGTACAGTCCCGAGCCACATGGAGGCAATGAGCGGATCTTCAGGGGTTCGTCTTTCTCGGTATTGGGGGTGAGGTCGCGCTGTGTCTAAGAGAGCCATTACACGAAGCCCTCGGCCGAGGCAGGAGATTTACTGGTAGGTATTCCAGTAGTATCTCAGGGTGTTCTGGGCTACACTCCGACACGACTTGTACCGCTTTTGGGGGTCTGACTTTTACCAACCCCCTAGGCCCGCCATGCGATGCTCATAGACGAACGGACCGGACTGTACGGATACTGTCACTGACAGGCTCAGTAGGGTGTCAGGATGAGTTCGCTCATCGACGTCCCTTTTGGTCAATAGCTGGTGGCCCTTCACGTATGGCTAATACCTCTGACGTGCTAGTGGTTAAATCCACAGCCATAGTATTGACGAGTCTTTAGAGTCCACCACACATACAGTTACTCAAGTTTCGGGCGAAACGCTGTAGAAGCCGTATGGAGATATGGCAGAGTTGATCAGACACGTGCGGTATTGCACGGATCATGATCGGACGGTTAGTACTAGAGGCCGTATGGATATATGGCAGGGTTCGATCAGATATGTGCGGTATTGCACGGATCAGGATCGGACGGATTATACTAGCCGGCTTTGGTTTAAGCCGGATCCTAGTATAGTACAGTGTAGAATTTGTCTCATTGCATTTGTATTTGGTTGGAATACAGATGAGGGTGTGTATACACAGTATCGGGGTTTTTCCTGTAATTTATTACGGGACCAGTTTTCTGGAGTTACCAGTTTGCTTTCCGTTTCGGCCATATTTCTTTGTATCTTTCATTGGCCGAAGATTGGTGGAGGAGGGCTTATTTGCATTTGTGCAAATAAGCAATTTGGAAGGGGGTCTTTGCATATTGTTGGATCAAGATGGAGGACCATCCCTTGACTTTCCATGGTTCATGATTGATTGAGTTTGTAAGTAATCATGGTTGTTGATGATGGATGTTTTGGAGTGTGGATTTGTTTTGTGATCATTTCCCTTCATGATTATCTTTATTCCCTTGCATTATGTTTGTGGTTCCATCATCCATTCACCTCTCTCTCTCATTCTCACTCCCAACCTTGAGCTAAGGCCGGCCACTTGAGAGGGGGCTGCCCAATTTTGTAGTGGGGAATTTTTGGTTCTCTTGATGGTTAAAAATCCCCAAGTTCATCTACAAAATTCCACATATCATTTCCTCCACCAAATGGCAACCTCCACTACCCCAAAATGAGACATGAGTTCTACACACATTTTACAGCAAACCTTGGGCACGTCGTCTCGCCAACTTCGTGCCCGAGTTGCCTCGGTATAGAGGTGGGAGCCCGTAAAAGAAGCAGGCGACGTGGTGCCCTTCCGGCGAGGAGGTGGAGACTGGACAATCCGCGGGAGATCGGGACGACGGTGAGAAGACCGAAGGACACGGATCGCTCGGTATATCTCTCTTCCCCATCTTGTAGTTAGCTAGGACTATTTAATGGCACGATCCGGTTATTTAGTGCACGGTGGTGCCGGTTTGAAAAAATAAAGTAAATCACCGCTTCCGCATTCCGGCGTCGGATTGACGGCCGGGGCGCCGCCGTGCACTTACACACGGTAGTGAACCCGTGGGAAGCATTCAGAGCAAAATTTCTGGTCACGTGGAATGCAGATAACGTCACTCTTTGACCCCATGGTAAACGTCCAGAGTGGAGCCTGGTCCTCATAGAAGACGGTAGTGAACCCGTGGGAAGCATCCAGAGCAAGATTCCTTGTCACATGGAACGCGGATAACGTCACTCTTTGACCCCGTGGAAAACGTACAGAGCGGAGCCTAGTGCTTGCCAAACATGGCAGTGAACCCGTGTGAAGCATCTAGTGCAAAATTCCTGGTCATCTGGAACGCGGATAACGTCACTCTTTGATCCCGTGGAAAACGTCCAGAGCGGAGCCTGGTCCTCGCAGAACACGGCAGTGAACCCATGGGAAGTATCCAGGGCAAAATTCCTGGTCAAGTGGAATGCGGATAACGTCACTCTTTGATCCCGTGGAAAGCGTCCAGAGCGGAGCCTGGTCCTCGCAGAACACGGCAGTGAACCCGTGGGAAGCATCCAGAGCAAAATTCCTGGTCATGTGGAACGCGGATAACGTCACTCTTTGACCATGTGGAAAACGTCCAGAGTGGATCCTGGTCCTCGCAGAGCACGGCAGTGAACCCGTGTGAAGCATCCAGAGTGGAGCCTAGTCCTCGCCGAACACGGCAGTGAACCCGTGTGAAGCATCTAGTGCAAAATTCCTGGTCACGTGGAACGCGGATAACGTCACTCTTTGACCCCGCGGAAAACGCCCAGAGCAGAGCCTGGTCCTCGCCGAACACGGCAGTGAACCCGTGTGAAGCATCTAGAGCAAACATCGGACTGTGGAGTCCTTAAAATCCACGGACTATGATGTCCTTAACCTCGACCGTAATGTCTTAAAACTAACGATCAACCACCATGATTCTAGACTGTTTTTACATTGGTTCAAGGGTACATCTCTTCGCTCCTTTGATATTTGTCGTTGTAATTCCTCAACGTCTTCAAAGAGGTGACGGGTCCCGGTAACCACACGTCGGACTGTGGAGTCCTTAAATCCATGGACTATGATGTCCTTAACCTTGACCGTGATGTCTTAAAACTAACGTCGGACTGTGGAGTCATTAATTCCACGGACTATGATGTCCTTAACCTTGACCGTGATGTCTTAAAACTAAGCTTGGACTGTGGAGTCCTTAAACCCACGGACTATGAGGTCCTTAACCTTGACCGTGATGTCTTTAAACTACGGTACCCTGAAAAACATCCCAAAGCAACCCCTGACCCCGTGAAATACGGATAAGGGTGACCGCACCCAGCACTTGCGGGTCCTCACGACCTGCAAGAAAGAAAACTCGTGAGATCCTTACGACTCCCAAGAGAAAACCCGCTTAAGAATCCTCACGATTCTTAAGAAGAACTTACACCTACGGGATCCTCTCGACCTGTAGGGAGAAAAACTCTTTATGAGACCCTCACGGCTCATAAACCTCAAAACTCTTAGGAGGCAGATCTTAACCCTGAATCCTAAGCCATGGCTGCCCTGCAAGGAGACCAAGATAAATTGTTCGCAGAACACATTCAATAAAAAAGAGACACACCATTGAAAAGAAAAATATGTCTTTATTCATAAACCAAAATGAATACAAAGTACAATTCATGAAAGAACAAAAAGAAGATACTCTTATTCAGGAGTGTGTACAAAAAGAAAGGAAAAGATACAAGTTTTTCAAGCCGGCGGGCGATTTAGCAATTTTGCTAGCTCATCCTGCTTTTGCTGGGCCATAGCTTCATGATTCAGGATCGCCAGAAGACGAGCCTCCGCCTGAGCCTGCTGGGCCTGATACGAGGCGAGCCGGCCTTCGAGCTCTTTCTCAATGACCTTGTGAGCCTCGACCCTTTCGCGAGTGAACATGATAGCTTTATCAAGAGACACCACCTCTTTGATAGACTCTTGAAGTACCCGCCAGAGTTCATACGCTTTATTGGCTTTGGCTGTAAGGCTGGTTTGAAGCTCGCTCAATGCCTTAGAGGCCAACTCCCTTTCTGAGAATTTTCGGCCGAGCCACTTCTCGCATGATGCCATGTTTGCCGCGCACCATGCTATCAGCCCCCGCAACTCCGCCTTTGCAGCCACGACCTCCGAGGAAAGGCAGGAACACTCAAGGGCGTGCAAGCAAGCCTCCACCTGCCAACAGAACTCCACCCAGACTCGCACCACCTCTTCGCTATGGTAGGTGGCAAGAAAAGGAAGAGAACCGTTAGCCTCGGCGGTAAATGCTTCAGCTGTGGTTGCACTGCCAGCACGAAGCTCCTCGATCAAAGACGACAAGGAAACAAGGCTTAATTGGGCCAAGCGCTCTGAAGCTCGCAAAGCATAGGGGCCGGGCGACATAGCGATACGCGATTCCAGCGCTATGGGGGCTGGCAGGGCTGTTCGGATTTGGAAAATGTCAGTAAAACTCTTAAGTAAAAGAACAAGTGGAACTATATTGAAATGTCACTTACCTACGGTCATGCAAGTAGGAGCTGAAGGTTCCCCTGGCCCTTCAACGACCTCGACCTCGTCATCGGCCTCCAAAACTGTAAGAGACATCAATGTCATTTCGCAAAATTGCGACAATGCTATAATAAAAAAATGGCGAACAACGCTAACCTTGCCCAGAGGAAAGGACGAAGCGCTGAGGGGAGATCGCCTGCGGAGCTGCCATCTCCAATATACGTTGAAACGATTGCCGGGGAGACAAATCAGCGATAGAAGCCGCCAGCCCGCACAATTCTGGGAAAGCAAAAGAGTTTAGACGACAGAAAAATTGCTAATTTAAAATGTTGAAGGTTACCTTCAACACTCCTCCTATTCTGAGTCGGGGGGATGGCGGCTTCAACGGCCTTCGCCGTGATTTCCAGCTCCAACAAAGGGAGAGTAGTCCCGGCTACCTCTCCTCCAGCCTCTGGGCCGCCCGCAGGGAGAGTCGTTGGGACGGCAACCCCTAAAGGAGCCTCTTCCAAAGGAACAAGCGCTCCGTGATCTGGAACCGCCACTGGAGGCTCTATGGCAAGAGGAACAGCCTCGTCAGCCCCCTCTACATTGAGCAAGGCTGCATCGGGAACGTCAACGGGCTTTAGCTTCAATAAGCCCGTAGGGACCTCCCCCATCACCGAGGACTCTGCACAATCCACAGAAGAAATCAGAATACATATATACGAGCATAAACAATCTGGAAAAAACCGCAAAGAAGTATAAAAAAAAAATACCAATGCGCAGGGAAGCCTTCAATATGGCTTCTTCAAGCCGGTTCTCCTTTTCAAGGAGGCGTGCTCGCCAGGGTTCGAGGGTGGACTCGTGGCCGCCAGTCCATAATGAAAGCGCGTCCGCAGCATCCTCCGAAGCGGCCTGCTTCAGCGCCTTTTCTCCCCACTCCTCCAAAGGGCCAATGAACCGCCGCCGGATCCATGAGGGGTCTTCGTAGAAGATCACAGCAGGATAAGCTTTCTTGGGAACCCTTGCGTTCTGAGACTCATCCTTAGAACGCCGTATGGCCTCAGCCAACTGTGCGGCCTCCTCGGCGGCCGAACTCGGGAAAAGTAGTCCAGCGTCTGATTCCTGCAGGGCTAACGGTTCATCCTCAAGAATAGGCTCAGACTCTATTAAAGGGTCGAGCAAGTTAGTAGCAACCTTTCTGCGACGCTTGGACCCAGAGCCGGTCGCCGAGGACGACCGCTTCTTTTCCTGCGGAGCCTTAGTGCGGCGCCGGCCCACATCGCCCTCAACACCCTCATCCCTATCACCCTCACTTGGTGCCACAACCGGGGATGACACCGCCATTGTCGATGCCACGGAGGGCGGTGCTGCCTCGGGTGGTGGCGCTGTTACCGGAGCCCGTCTACCCCGCGACCGAGTACCCAGGGGCATATCAGCTGTTGGAGTACGATCCACCCCTGACTCCCCCGGAATAAGCGCGGTGCCGGTATCCCTCAGAGGAAAGCGGACCGGGGCGCGTGGTCGCAGCATAGCTCCCGTGGCCGGAACCTAAGTAGGGGCACCATGACCAAGAAGCACCCTTCTTTCTTCAATAATAATCGGGTTGACTCGATGGAGATACCAGCCCTTGAACGACCCCACGCATCGGAGCATGTAATCAGCATCGGGGATCATAAACTGAGAACCGATGTTCAGCCTCACAAAATGATGGGCAGCATCTCGAACGGCCTCGAGCGAAAGAACCGGCGCGACTACGAAAGCTTCAAACTGGACGCCCTGATCGTAGCCAAATTGTTGGGCAAAGTGATGCGGATTGTACCGCATGAAGAGGGCCGCGCTATCCTGACGGAATACCAGGTAACCCGGTCTGATTGCGTATAAGCGCGCGGCCTCCTGGGGATTCAAAGAGGGCGCGTTATCTATTGACCGATCCCAAAGCGGCTGGGCTGAACCCGCGGAAGAAGATAAGACCCGATCATTAAATACTAACCCGCCAGCAGTAGCGTAAGGAGAAATCAACGCCCGAATAGCCCCGAATTGAGTCGGGTCAGCGGCATAAGCATCCACCAATCGCATAAGCTGGGGGAAAGTACAAGCATCGTAGAATGCGGGCCTTTGATGCATAGAGAAAGCACCTGAGACGTGCATTTCGATCCAAGATGTAAAGAAGTGAAGCAAAAAATTTACCACATCTATGCCAGGGGTGGAAGTATTAGCTGCAGCTCCCAACCCATGATAGAGATGCGCCAATGCCGGGATGCCAATGGCCAGCCGCGTTCCCTCTGCTATACGGTGAGCCGGATAGATGACCGAAGCTCTCATAAAGCGGCGATGCATAGGGATGACAAACCAGCTGAGCCAGACACTGATAAACCCAACGAAGAACGTCTCCTCATCTATGCCGGGAGCTGCGATGGATTCGAAAGACATCGGCGACACTATGGGGATGTAGTATTGCGGTAGATCCGATTCATTAGTCGGCAGCTTCTTCGGACCAAACCCAAAGGGGTCTTTAATGTTTGCAAACTTTGGAGCTGTCTTCGACAAGACGCCCTCGCGAAGGAAACAGGCAATGAAGCTCTTGAAAGTAACGCTCTGCTCCTCAGATTCGGTGAATAATCGATCAAAGATACTTAGCACCTTGATCAAGCTCGGACGTTTGTGGCGGACGGCGTTCTCGACAGACAAGCCGTCAAGCAGTGCAGGCTCGGGTTCAAAGACGTATTCATCAGAGGGCAGCAACTCCTCATAAAGCGTCCCTTGAATTGGCAACCCCGAGATCTTATAAAATTCCCCCAAAGAGATCGAAACCTCTCTGTCCCCTAGGAGAAAAGTGTTGGTGGGGAGATTCCATTGATTCAAGAACGCCTTAACCCACCAGACATGCGGGGATTGATAATGGAAGAGCGACGCATATATCGCCTGGTAGAGTCCGACCTTCTACAGCCGCGCACGATGGGTGGCAAGGATATAGCGAGCCCAGAGGAGGTAGCCCATGGGGTGTCGAGGAGTGAGCCCTATCTTATAAATCTGTCCCCATGGGTGGGCCTCACCCTGACAAATGCGTCATCCCAGGATATCTATAGCGGGGACCGGATGGTTCGGGATACCGGTTGTTGAGGGCTCGAGCCATCCCGTTGGAGTCCAATTTGGCATTTGCACAGCGAAAACCATCCTCGGAGGGTCCATCGACAAGAATGGGAAAGTGGGCTCTGTCGGCACTTCACAGAGGAAACTCCGGCAACCCCGGATGATATGACTGTACCAAGTTCCCCATAGAAGTAGGCTGGTGCAGTTCGGGTCATGAGCCCGGATCATCGCCATCGCTTCCTCGTCGGATGGTGATTGAGGAGAAGCGGCCTCCGAGCGGGTGAAGGGAAACACGGAACAAAAGCCATCGCACCTAAAATCAAATAAAGGAAAACTGTCAAAAGCGAAGCCAGCAATATATATATATATATATATATATATATATATATATATATGAGCATAACTATATATATGAAGACAGTTGAAGAAAGCGACAGCAGACTCTTTTATGGGACCATTGGCTACAAAACACATGGGCCCCACAGAATCAGGTTGACGGCTCGTTAATAATGAGGCCAAGCAATTATAATGAGACAAAGGGAATATTCTGATTAAATAAACAGGGGACTTCAAATAACCCTACACACTCCCCTAAAAGAAATCCACCTTGGACTCTACAACAAATCAAACAGGATCAAGAGAATTAAATTCCCACAAAAGACATCATTGCAAGCTTCTTCTTCATTGATTACAGAAGGACAACCCAGTGCAAGAAAACCCTAAGAAGCCTCCATGGGAAGAACTGAGTTCTTCATAGGAATTAAATTCCTTATTAAGAGAAGGGAATTAAATTCCCAGAAACATTTTCTTTAAACGGAATTAAATTCCTTGGAAAAGGCAACGGATCTCATCATCTCCCTAAAGATCAAATGAACCCTAAGAGATCTACTGTTCGAAGATTAAATGGTTTTCTATTTTCGTTGATAAACTTGAAAAAATGGGTTTATGTTAAAAGGGGTGAAACCCTTGGTGTGGATTTAAAATCCAGAGAGTTTTGGAAAAAGTATACATAAGGGTTCTTCAATCGTTCGAAGATCATTACCTGAAGAAAAGGTCTCTCAAACAGAGTTAAACTTTAAAAAGTTTGAAGCAGAGAACTAAGCTCTGAGGAACGAGAATTAAATTCTCAAGGGAAAAGTTCTCAAAGGAAGAAGATGAGCAAAAGTGGAGGCTCTTCTGAAAGGATATGGGCATTTATAGGATGGGATGGAAAACGTTTCATCTACCCTACTCTCAAGACAGATCCGACGGTCAAAAAAGTGACAGCGTTGCACTCACGTGCAGACACGTGAGAACAACGCTGTGGGGGCATTTGTTCCCTGATTAAAAATCAGGAAAAGATTCTAGAGGCATCACGTGCTCACACGTGACCAGTGGTCACGTGATGGTTAAGCAGCGGCACAGAGCATATTTGTTCTCTAATTAAAAGTCAAGAAGAAGCTTCAGAAGAGGTATCACGTGCTCACACGTGATCAGTGGTCACATATTGGCACGTGATGGTTAAGCAGCGGCAAGAAAAAAGAGCGCAGAAGAAGAGAAGCCCATTCCAGGGGTCACGTGCGCACACATGACCAACGGTCACGTGGCCACATGTGACCGGCTTTAAAAGCCTTAATTTTTAACAGAATTAAATTCTGAGGAAAGATCTTTCAAATCTTTCCAAAATGGAAAAGAATTATCTGAAACTGTTGGATTAAAAATCTAAAGGTGGTTAAATATCACCAATTTATGGAAAAATTTTGGACTTGGAAAGATTTCCCCCTAAATCTCACCGAAATAACAAAGAGATATCTTTGGATTTAAAATCCAATGGTGAATAAAATTCACCTAATAATCTAAAGGCCCAGATTAATGATGAAGATAAATCAAATCTCTTAATAAACAAATCAAATCTTTCAATGAAAGATTCACTAAAACAGATTGATTCTTTTCCTTCTCCTATAAATAGGAGCCAAAAGAGAGAGTTTGAGGGATACATACATACAGAGAAAGAGAGAGAGAGAGAGAGAGAGAGAGAGCCTTGGAATCTGGAAAATTCAGAAAGAAGAATTTGATTCTCTGCAAAAGAAAAAACCCTAGGTAAGAAAAGAGAGGCTTCAAAAGAGAATTTAATTCTCAAAAGAGTTTAACTCTTATATAAAAGAACTTAGTTCTTTCTCTGGTTGAGGATCTGCAAAGTGCACATCTCCCCATGAATTGAGAATTTAATTCTCACTGGGTTGAGATCCTGCTATGCAGATCTAAAACACAGAGGACGAACTGAGTTTTGAGAAGTTATTCTCACAAAATTATAGGAATTTATTTCCTTTGAGATAAAATTAGGGTTTCACCCTATGTTATAGGAATTTAATTCCTTCAAAACGGACAGAACCAGGGTTTAACCCTAATTGAGAACTTAATTCTCTCAAAATCACAGGAATTTAATTCCCTTAAAAAAGAAGAAATTAGGGTTTCACCCTATGCCAGAATTTAATTCTTTACATATATGGGGAATTTAATTCCTACAGAAAAGAAAGCAGGGTTTAACCCTATCTAAGAATATAATTCTTCAGAAGAAAATAGGAATTTAATTCCTCTAAAGTTTATTGCTAGGGTTTACCCCTATGAAGAATTTAATTCTTAAAAGATGAACAGATCTTTAAAACATGCAAAGAACCAGAGTCACGTGCTACCACGTGACCCCTGTAAAGATCCACAGAAAAGAACTTTGAGGCAACGCCTCACGTGCCCCACGTGACCCCTGAAGAACACAAAGAAAAAGCAAAAGAAACAGAAACTATGGGCGCCTTCACATGCCCCACGTGACCTCTTGGCTGAAGCTCTAACAGACAAACAATTAAATTTCCATCACGTGACAGCACGTGATACTCCAAAGTATTCAACACTTTTGGCAGAACAAAGAGAAGCAGGGCGCTCTCACGTGCTACCACGTGACCCCTCTGGCCTTAGTGTTTAACACTAAATTGAAACCTCTGTATCCAGTGTTTAACACTGATTTGCCTTAGTGTTTAACACTAATTGAAAAACTCTATTTGCAGTGTTTAACACTGAATTTCTTAGTGTTTAACACTAAATTAAAATCTCTGTTTCCAGTGTTTAACACTGATTTGCCTTAGTGTTAAACACTAATTTGGAATCTCTATTTCCAGTGTTTAACACTGATTTGCTTTAGTGTTTAACACTAATTTGAAAGTCCCGTTGCTAGTGTTTAATACTGATTATCTTTTAGTGTTAAACATTAACTTGCTAATCTTAATCCCAGTGTTCAACACTGTTGGTCTTTAGTGTTTAACACTAGCTTTAGCCCTATTGGCTAAGTTTCTAGAGGCAAAGCCTCTCACTCAATGAGCCAACAGAGAGTCAATATTCTAAACATGATTGGACTTAGCCCAAGATGGCCATAAGTCCTCAATTCAAACTTAACTGGGATAATGTGCTCATAATATAATTAATTGGTCTTGGTTCCACATTGGGCCAAAGACTATTTAATTTACCTTGGTTCAAGGGTACATCTCTTCACTCCTCTGATACTTGGCGTTGTAATTCCTCAACGTCTTCAAAGAGGTGATGGGTCCCGATGACCACACATTGATACGGACTGTGGGGTCCTTAAACTCATGGACTATGAGGTCCTTAACCTTAACCGAGATGTCTTAAAACTAACGCCGGACTGTGGAGTCTTTAAATCCTCGGACTATGATGTCCTTAACCTATTGACCGCAATGTCTTAAAACTAATAATGGACTATGATGTCCTTAACCTTGACCGTGATGTTTTAAAACTAACATCGGACTGTGGAGTCCTTAAATCCACGGACTATGATGTCCTTAACCTTGATCGCAATGTCTTAAAACTAACATTGGACCGCAATGTCCTTAAACTATCTATTGACCGCAATGTCACTAAACTAAACAACAGGGCTCCCCTAATTGCTCTCTTGTTGGATATAAACGATCCCGTTAAGTTGATCTTAGTCTAAAACTAGACTAACGTATTCTTAACAAACGTTTAAGTCGATCTTAGTCTCAAACGAGGCTAACGTATCCTTAAACCAAAAGCTCCAAACCCAAATCTAAGATAATATGGATTTGGACTAGTCTACGCCCTACGGGCGACGACATAACTCAGTCTCCGTATACAATCCACGGGCAACCAAACACAAATCAAACACATACGACACGAAGTGACCATCTGGAGAAGGAGAAAGTTGTTACCGCAATGCGGTAGCGTAATTAACTGCAGGGGCTTGAGCCTGCAGGGAAGAGCGTCCCCACAATCAAAAACCCCTCAAGCGAGGGGGAATCTGACGAAGTCTGTTACATCGGACGCAACCGTTTAAACCTTCGATACATGGTGCTATAAATCAACTTGGCATCTTCGGAGAGATAGACGGATAGCACCAATTAGCATCTGCCCCGAATTTCAGGCAAGACGTCCGTCGCGCCGTCTATTCGGAGGGGAACAGTGCTGGTGTTGTTTGGTGAATCCATAACCTTGAATAAAAAATTTAGGTTAGGACAGATTCAAAATATATGATTCAAAGAATAAGAAATGATGGGATTCAAAGAACATGATTGTAAAGATTGTTTTAGTTGCCGGTTCTTGTGTTTTATATTGCTTAGGGTTCCATACAGCTCTGACCTGCATGGGCCACCAACAAAACCTGTCACGCCCTGCTTCCCAGTATACGGCGAAGGGGACGAGACTGGTCCGCTACGTATTTACTCTGAAGTAAATACGCTAAGCGTGTCTAAGCAATATAAAAGTAAATACACAAGAGACAAGGTATATAAACTGAACAGCAACTTTATTTATTAACATTCTTTTGTACAATGCATGAAAAGTAAATACAATGGAAATAAAAGCGATGCCTAAACAATGGCATAACAGAAAATGAAAAGTACTGAATGGAAAAAGTACAATGAAACTAGAGCTCTGGTTCTTCAGCAAACTGCTCCAAGTCTTCTGCAGATGGCTCGATCTCTGCCGGGTCCAAATCACCTTACGACATTCCAAGAAGAAAGAAATAGAATGTCGTCAGCGAACAGATCGCTCGGTAAGTCCCAAACATAAGAGGAGAAATAGAATAGACAGAGAGTAAGAGAGAGAGAGAGAGAGAGTAGCTTTTACAGTTGTATTATACTGTTTTAGTGTTAATACTGTTGTTATCGTAAGTTCAAGGGTGAATGTCAACTAATCTCAAGAGTATTTTCAAACCCAACAGGCCACAGTCCAGGGGTAGGGAACCACGGGCCCAAATGATATGTTAGTAGCGGGACTTCGACCGTCACCGAAGTATTCCAAACTCAACAGGGCACAGTCCAGGAGCATGGAAATACGGGCCCTCATGATTGCTTGCTTGTGTTAGTAGACATGGATTCATGATCTAGGAGGACTCTTGAGATTATGTTGGATTCACGAATGAACTACCCCAATACCCCGTGTAGTTATGTTATTGATAGTACTGTATTGCATTGTATTGTCTTGTAAATTGAATTGTATAATTGGATGACTGACCAAAACCATGATATCAGTAAACGGATGTAACTGTAAAATCATGTAAACTAGATGATCATGTAAATGGAATGTATATCTATGGTTTGATTCAATCAAGTTGTATAGATTGATAACTGGATTCATGTGTTCATATTGAATTGGAATACTGTAGATTGTAGATTGTACTTGAATCATATTCAAATCAGATATAATCAGACTCAAACCCGAGTCAGACAATTAGAAATGTATCGAAGTCTTGATTATTTCTTAAACCTATATTTACTAGGGTTCTTAGGGTAATTTATAAAACTTGAGGGGTTTTTATGTAAAAATATTTTTATATACTTTTCAAGATACACCCCAAGTATTTACTAATCGTCTTTAGAGTTGTAATGAATGTGGATTTTATATTGTGATATTTCTAGTGAAAATATCCTAATTTCATAAATAAAAGTATTTATTTGTAATATTGGTTTATGTGGAATTTATGGTATTTTAGTGTAAAATTGATTCTTGTGTTTTTAGAAAAAGGTGGAATATTTATATCATAACAAAATAGGTATTTTAATGATAAATATACATGTATTTATACAAAAATAATTTTTAATATATTTATTATATTCTAAAAATCTCATTTTCTTAAGATGTCGTACTTTAAATCTTTCGAGACCGAATGCTCCTTGCGGAGGTCTGAATCTCGCACTACTAAGTCCGAGGATGTGCGATAATCCGCACCATTCCGAACGGGTTCCCCAAAATGGGTTGTAGCGGCACTTTGCAAAGATTGTAAAATACTAAATTCTTTAGAAAACAGTTTTATGAAGTAAATGGTATTTATTTGTAAAGATGTATATTTTCCGTATTGTATGTTCTAGATTCTCCTAAGTTAACTAGTCTATTCCTAACTGGTCCAGACGACAAGTTGTGAGATGACTCAAATCGCCTCTGCACCGCCAATTGTGGCTAGATAAGTACAAGTGAGGAAAGGAGGGATCCGCTCACGAATCACCGTGAGACGGGCCTTTTAAAGTTACCTTTCTCATTTGCCTAGCCTAGACACCACAAAGTCAGGTTTAGATAAACGACTGATGTCCACAACTTATCGTATTTTCATAAGATATATTTATTTAAAAGTGTATCAATACTAAATCTTTTAGAAATAGTTTTATTAAGTAAATGGTATTTAAATGAAATGTTTGTTTTCTCGTGTTCTAAGTTTTCGATGGTATCGTGTTAGGTCGTATGTAAGTGTGTGAGGAGGTATGTCGTTACCTCATGATCTATTTTAAATGTATAACAAGTTCGATAGAGTTAAATGAAGGATTGAAACAATATGGTATTTAAGTGAAAAATACGATAAAAGCTACCATTTCATGTGATGAAATTTAATCAAATTGTTTGATTAGTGTTTAATAATCAACACGAGGAAGTTAAATATGATTGTATTAGTGAGAAGTGGAATTTTATAGAAAACCGAATCGGAAATCGGATTTGTTCCAATTCCGTCGGGTTTTGTAAATTCGTATTTTAAGAATGGAAAAGAGAGATAAAAAAGGGACCTACGGGTTCTAGATCACATAAGAGAGTGAGAGAGAAGTAGAGGAATCGCCGATGTGTTGCATCGTCGCCGGTAGTTTCTAAAACGATCGCCGGAAATTCCGTTGGGAATTCGTCGGAGTTTCGCCTCGAGCTCGTTTTCAAAGTGCACAAGATTCTTAGAAATTTTGAGAGAGTGGGCTCAGAATTTTGGGGTGAGAGAGTAAGGGGTAGGGGTGTATTTATAGGGTTAGGCTAGGGTTAGGGTAGGTGTAGGGTTTTAATTAAAAAATGTAAAAATGTGTGAAAAATCATTAAAAATTGAAGTAAATGGGTATTAATGTGCTTTTTTGGAACCGATCTAATTAATTAGAGTGTACAGGGGAGTGAGGAAGGCCAAGAGGCACATTTCCCAAGTTGATGACTCGGCCGTCCGGCCGACTCGGGTGAGTCGGGCCAAGTCGGGTGCTTGGGAGGTTGGGGGTCACCGGGGGTAGTCACTGGTATACTCAGGTTTTCAGGTTCAGTTGAAAGTTTGGGAGTTATCTTGTGTGGACTGTTGGGCTTCTATAAAATTTAAACAAAATAAATATTAAAAATAATGTGGGGCATGTGATTTGAACTCTGGTGGCTTAGTTCAGCCGTGCAAGGTGTTACCAATGAGCTACAAGCTCCTTCTTGTAATTATGGTGTGAATTAATTACTTAAAATGATAGCAGCAAGAGTAAATACTCCAAGTATACATTAAATTTAAAGTAATTTCTTGTACACTAAAAATGGAGTTATTACATTCTTGTAATTTGTAATTAAAAACAAAATAATTACTTAAGTCTTGTGCTCAAGCTAAAATACCCCTTTATGGATTTTTGAAAAAATATTTTGAAAAAAATTTGTATATGAAATTTGGGGTTGTTACACAAACGACCTCATCCAACGGCGCCCTTCATTTCCCGCCAAAACGCCTCCTCGCGTCCAACGGCTCCGATTGCTCCAGTTGTCGTTCCCGCACTGAACCGCACCCCATCAGACGCCGCAGGTCTGCACACGTCGCGTCGGCCAACCGACGCTTGACACGTGGACCGTCGCTTCAATGGCAGGATGCACGAACCGGCGCACCTTCCTTAAATGCAGAGATCTCGCCCTGATTCGCTGGCAGAAAAGTCAGCCGACTGCCCGGGGACGCGTCCCGACGAAACCTTAAGAGGGAGCTTACCCCGGACAGCCCGGCAGTCCACTCCTGACCCGACCTGCAAGCTGGTCGGGACAAGAGTGGGGGGCTAATGATGATACTCAATATTGATGATCTCCAAGATCAGGACACGTGGCAGATGACGTGTCCCAGAACTCAGAAGAAAGGGCCCACATGAGCTGACCAGGCCACCCTTGTACCCGACCTGCATGCACAAGCTGGCCCTCCTTGAAGCCCCCTGCAAATTGGCCTCCTCGGTCCCTCAACTCGCCCCGAGCTGCCATAGGACCAAGACTCCTCGGCCCTCTTGCTCGCCTCCGAGCTCCCCAGCCGAGGCCATCTTCCTCGGTCCCTCCGACCGACCAACTCTACCACTCACAGGCGTAACCGCCGCTCCGCAAATCTCGCCACGCGCAGATCCTCCGCCAGCAACATCCCACGTTCCACGCCATCACGATCCCTATTAATGGGCGATCCGTTCTTTACGCGGACGTGACGTCGGGAGCGTAACTACCAGCGAGATTCTCACACCTGCTGCCGCGCACTACCGCCACTATATAAACCCCCATCACAGAGGAGTCAAGTAAGCCATTTTTTACTCTACTTAGCCGTTACTCTGCTCGGATCTCGTGCTAACTTGATCGTCGGAGGGTCCTCGGTGGTACCAAACCATCCCGGGACTTCCTTGCAGGTACTCGGCGCTAAACTCCTCAAATCACCAATCTCCTCAAAACCCATTGAGACCCACACACAACAGGAGATCACCTCCAAGAACCACCGGGAGATTGACGGAAGACAATATCTGAGGGAGACCCGAAAAGGACCTCCATCAAATAGGTTTTCCAAATCATGCTATTTTGGGGTTTCAGTACTGAGCACTAAAAATTATTATGAAAGCTTGTTTGGCAATTAAAATAGAATCTTTTAGATGGTGGTCTTAGAAATTTCAAACATTTGAAACCCCATTTCTAAGTTTCCTATAGACCGGAGTTTCACACGATAGATCGAAGTTTCGCAAAGTTTCAAATTGCACCTATTTTACGACCCTTTATTTAAATGAATCCTTGGTGCTATAAGTATATTGCCAATTGATCCTAAACTTTTTGAGACCGTATTTTCGTGAAATCGTAGTTTGCATATATGGATATCATAGATTTAAATGAAACCGAGGTTTCAAAAGACCTTGTTGCCAAATTGGGTATGTTTGCTTTGAATTGTTCAGTTTATATTCTCCGAGGTTTTCGAGTTTTTAGAGGTACCTCTAATATGATAATGCATTATTTGGGGCCCAAATTTAATTTGTCTTTTTCCAATGATAAATGACATCTACCTTTATGAAAAAATTCACAAATGAAGAAAAAATCCTTTTTACCCATTTAAAATTCAGAATGATACATTCATTTTTTTCGAAGTTCTCTCCCGTTCTCCCTCTCTTTTCAAAATTAAATCTCTCCTCTTTCCATATCTCTTTCAAAAAGAGAAGTAGCTCTTCTTCATAATGTTCACAAAATTATCAAAAGATCATTTATAATTGAAAAATAGAAGCATATAGATTTAGTAAATATTTATTGCTCTTTTGCTATTATGGTATTATATAAAGCTTAATAAAATAAAAATATTTATTACACTTAAATTTTGATAAAGCCATATCAAATATTATATTACACAATAAATTTATCCTATTTATTATTTTGTCTTTATAATGTATGATATCAAGCTTTGGCCTTTGTATACATGTTCTATAAAATGAATTTGATTTTTCATATGCACGCCATTCTCCATTCCACGGGCAAAAAAAAAAGACCTAGTTTCTATGATACTAACTCTAAAAATAGCTTATGTTATCAATTGATGGTCTATCCTTTTTTATAAAATAATTTGAAAATTTAGAAAAATCCTCACATCCATTTGCTGACCATATTATCAACCCTCTCTCTCTCTCTACACACACACTGGATTTTGTACACGTGCGTTGCCCGTGTTGATTAAAAAAAATGATTTTTTGGAAAAGAGAGAGAAGTGGATATATCTAGATTATGTGGAGGTCTTTTTGATGATGTGCAGGCTTGAGAATGTAGAGTTTTTCTCTTTTTTCTCTTTTTATTAGAAAAATTGAGAGGGGTGGACCTCTATGTAAAAGGAATTTGCATTACATATAGAATATTATATATATATATATTGGAAGAGATGATTTGGAAGATTCTAAATAAACAATTAATTATTTTTTTAATTGTTTTTTAGAATAGAGAGAGATAATGTGGAGGGCTTGAGAGGCGAGAATTTTTCTCCTTTTTTCTAGAAAAAAAAAGAGGAGTGGTTCTCTAGCCAAGGGTATTTGCATTATATATAGAGAATACTAGATTTTGTGCAAGTGCGTTGCACGTATTGATTAAAAAATTGATTTTTTGGAAAAAGAGAGAGATGTGGAGGTTTCTTTGATGATAATTAAAACATTAATTTTTTTCGGAGAAGAGAGAAAGAGATGTGGATGTTTCTAAATTATATGGAGATCTTTTTGATGATTTGGAGGCTTGAGAATGTAGGATTTTTCTTCTTTTTTCTTTTTTTCTAAAAACAAGAAGAGGGGTGGATCTATATGTAAAGGGTATTTGCATTATATATACTAAAATTTAGGCACATGCGTTGCATGCGTTTAAAAAAATTTGAGAAGGAAAGAGAAAGAAATGTTGAGAGTTCTAGAGTTTTATTTATTTATTTATTTTAAATAAAAAGGAAGGGATGAGGTAGAGGGCTTGAGAGGTGAAAGAGATGATGTGGAGGGTTTGAGAGGTAAGGATTTTTCTCATTTTCTCTATTTTTCTAGAAAAAAGGAAACGGGTGGATCTCTAACAAAGGGTATTTGCATTATATATAAAAATTTATGCACGTACGTTGCACGTGTTTAAAAAAAATTGAGAACAGAAGAGAGATAAATGTGGAAGGTTCTACAGTCTTATTTATTTATAAAAAGGGGGGAGGGATGAGGTGGAAGGCTTGAGAGGTGAGAGAGGTGATGTGGAGGGCTTGAGAGGGAAAGATTTTTCTCATGTTTTCTATTTTTTCTAAAAAAAAGGAGAAGGGTGGATCTATAACCAAGGATATTTGCATTATATATATATATATATAATTTATGCACGTGCGTTGCACGTGTTAGTTTAAAAAAATTTGAGAAGAAAGGAGAAGGAGAGAGATGTGGAGGGTTCTAGAGTTTTATTTATTTATTTTTTTAAAACAAGAAGATTGATAATGTGGAGGGTTCTAAACAAACAATTAATTGTTTTTGGGGAGAAGAGAGAGAGATGATGTGGAGTGCTTAAGAGGTGAGGGAGATGATGTGAAGGGCTTGAGAGGTGAGCATTTTTCTCTTTTTTTCCTAAAAAAAAGGAAAAGGGTGGATCTCTAACCATGGGTATTTTCATTACACACACTAGAATTTATGCACGTGTGTTGCATGTGTTTACAAAAAATTTGAGAAGGGATGAGAGAAATGTGGAGGGTTCTAGAGTCTTATTTATTTATTTATTTTCAAAAAAGAGGGAGGGATGAGATGGAAGGCTTGAGAGGTGAGAGAGATGATATGGAGGCTTGAGAGATGAGGATTTTTATTTATTTATTTATTTTCAAAAAAAAGGAAAGGAATGAGGTGGAGAGCTTGAGATGTGAGAGAGATGATGTATAGGCATGAGAGATGAGGATTTTTCTCAATTTTTCTTTTTTTAGAAAAAATGAGAAGGGTGGATATCTAACCAAAGGGGTATTTGCATTATATATACTAGATTTATGCATGTGCGTTGCACGTGTTGGTTTAAAAAAATTTTGAGAAGGAAGAAGAAGGAGAGAGAGATACGGAGGGTTCTAAAGTTTTATTTATTTATTTATTTTAAAAAAAAGATTGATGATGTGGAGAATTCTAGATAAACAATTATTAATTGTTTTATGGGAAGAGAGAGAGAGTTGATGATGTGGAGAGCTTAAGATGTGAGAGAAATGATGTGGAGGGCTTGAGAGGTTAGTATTTTTCTCAAATTTTTTCTTTTTTTCTAGAAAAAATTTTCTAGAAAAAAGAGAAGGATAAATCTCTAACCAAGAGTATTTGCATTATATATATATATATATATATATATATATATATATATATATATATAATATATGAGAACAATGGAGGAAAGATGCCATAGGAGGGAATTCCCTCCTTGTTAGTGTATATGCCCTAGAGGCCATTAGTGTATCATACTAGTTTGTATATTACTTAATGGAAGCTTGGGATATTCACAGTTGTATATACAATCTTGCTCGAAATGGTAGTATGCTACTTGGTTTGTCTCTGCTTTAATATGTGCGTGTGTTTCTTTTAGCATATTGCAGGTATACATATTAGTAGAGCCCTTAGGATCTGTGCTTGATTACCAGCGTTGCGATGGCGCTCGCACTCGTGGGAGCTGGGTAATCTATAAGCACATCCTTATACAGGTCCCTGGTCGTTGGACTATCGAGACAGGGCATCGATACTCCGGAGTAGACCAGCGTATGCGCTTCTCATCCCAGTGTGGGAGACGGTCTGTCCCACAGCCGTTAGTACGTCGTACTTGGGATAGTATGCGGGTGCTCGTTAGATTACGAGTACACTGGACAGGACTCGTCGGGAACTGTTGGTTGGTAATATACCTATCGTCAGTTATCAGTTCCCAGGTGACATGAGTACAGCTTAGTCCGCTGACTTGACACTGTCACTTCGCCTCGAGTGTGTTCCCACTGCACTTTGATTACTACCCTACCACGGCTCAGAGGAGTCGTGCAAACAGGTAGTTTTTGGGTGCAGTCCCGAAGCACTTGGAGGCGGTGACGGTTAGACAGGATTCGTCTCTCCCGGTATTGGGGGTTGACATCGCGCTGTGTCCAGGAGAGCCATTACACGAGTAGTCCCTGGCCAGGGCAAGCGAGATATACTGGTAGGTTTCCAGTGTTATCTCAGGGTGTTCTGGGCTTCACTCCGACACGACTTGTACCGCTATTAGGGGACTGACGTTCACCGCCCCCCTAGGCCCGCCATGCGATGTATCAGACGAACAGACCGGACTGTACGGAGATTGTCACATACAGGCTCAGTAGGAGTGCAGATGGGGTTCACCTCGTCAGTCTTCTTATCGACATCTACCTGGGGACCGTTACGTACAGCTAGTGCCGCTTGCGGTCTGTGGTTAAACCCACTGCCAGCGTAGTGTCGAGTCTTTAGAGTCCCACACAGAGAGCTATTCGCCTTTAGGCAAAACGAGTAGAGGTCGCATGGTTTTGCGACAGGGTTCGTTCGCATCCGCGCACTTGTGCACGTTTGCTGTCCGGACAGTTTATACTAGCGGGCTTTGGTTTAAGCCAGATCCTAGTATATGATTCGAGATTGGTTTTTCTCATGGTATTCGTGCTCCTCGGATCACGAATGCGGGTGCGTATGCACGGTTGCTTGAGATTGAGGGAGAGGACCTTGTTTAGGGTTAATGACTATTGTCATTTTATTAACCCTATTGTTTTTGTGTGTATTATTGTTAATTAATAATTAGCTTAATTATTGTGCATGGTTGTTATTGTTGACACTTTGACTTTGTTGACTTGTTGACCAAGTTGACAATTTGACCATGATCATTTCATTTGGAAGATGCTCTTTGATTCTTGCAATTTGCATTAATGATGAAATGATAATGGTCACCTCTTGATAAAACCATGACAATTTTCTAGCTAATTAGTTAATTAAAATAACTCACACATATTAGTGAGAATGGCTCACTATTATTTGATTCAATCATATCTTTTCTCTCTCTTGTTCATCCTCTCCCTCAAGCTCTCTCCCTCTCATGTGTTGAGAAACAAAAAGCTTGAGAAAAACCTTCACTTGATCTTCTCTACTCACTTCTAGGGTTCAAGTCTTAGCATTTCTTGCACTCTAGTTACTCCTAGCTTGGAGTTGAAGCTAAAGGTCGAGGCTTTCGGGTGGATCGTTCTTTGACGGAAGGAGACTAGCAAGGTGAGGCCTTTCTACCATTCCGACGAGCAAGGAGAGAAGGAGTTCGAGCCCAAGGTATAACCTTTCTACAACTTTGTTAGTTGTTAGTTTTCTTTAGCTAGTTTTAGTTTAGCAAAGATCCTCCAAGTGAAGGTCCATGTTGCCTAAGTCATTAAAAATCCGTTTTTATTATGTTTTCCGCCTCCCCGTAAGGACCGGGGTGGGCAACGTGGACTTACACTCCTATGGCGTCGAAAAAATTCCCCCTCCATAGTTTTTTCCGACGATCGGCACCCACCATCTTCATCGTTATCATCTAAGATGTGGGTACACCGAATTTCATGTGATTCTACAACTTTTTCACCGTTAATTTAGCACTGTAAAAAGTTCTATTGTCGATAAACCGTTAATTTTGTACATACTAAATCAACGGTGAAAAGTTATAGAATCGCATTAAATTTGGTGTACCCACATCTTAGATGATGACGATGAAGATAGTGGGTGCCAATCGTCGAAAAAAACTAGGGAGGGGATATTTTTTCGACGCCATAGGAGGGAATTCCCTCCTATGTCCTCTTTCTTCCATTATTCTCATTATACACACACACTAGAATTTGTACACGTGCATTGCACATGTTTAAAAAATTTGAGAAGGGAAGAGAGAAATGTGGAGAGTTCTAGAGTCTTATTTATTTATTTATTTTAAAAAAAAAGGGAGGGATGAGGTGGAGGGCTTGAAATGTGAGAGAGATGATGTGGAGGGCTTGAGAGGTGATGATTTTTCTCGTTTTTTCTTTTTTTCAAGAAAAAAGAAGAAGGGTGGATCTCTAACGAAGGGTATTTGCATTACACACACACATACTAGAATTTATGCATGGCGTTGCATGTGTTAGTTTAAGAAATTTAAGAAGGGAAAAGAGAGAGAAACGTGGAGAGTTTTAGAGAGTTTTATTTACTTTTTAAAAAAATTGGGAGAGATGATATGTAAGGTTCTAGATAAACAATTAATTGTTTTTTAGGAGAGAGAGAGAGAGAGTGTGTGTGTGTATGTGTGTGTGTATTGGGAGAGATGATATGGAAGGTTCTAGATAAACAATTAATTGTTTTATAGGATTTAAGAGAGAGAGATGATGATGTGGAAAGCTTAAGAGGTGAGAGAGATGATGTGGAGAGCTTGAGAGATGAGGATTTTTTCCCTTTTTTCTTTTTTTAGGAGAAGCGTGGACATCTAACCAAGGGCATTTGCATTATATATATATATATATATATATATATATATATATATAATGGAGGAAAGATGCCATAGGAGGGAATTTTCCTAAGCAAGGATATTTGCTATATTCAAATCCCACTCATTCTCTCCCACATTTCCCCAACACCCGCAACAACATCCAAATCAATCTATTTCATTTATATATATATATATATATATATATATATATATAGAGAGAGAGAGAGAGAGAGAATAATGGAGGAAAGAGGCCGGGAGGGAATTCCCTCCTATGGCGTCGTCGAAAAAATACGCTCTCCATCGTGTTTTCCGACGATCGGAATCCATCATCTTCGTCGTTATCATCTAAGATGTGGGTACGCCAAATTTTATGTGATTCTACAACTTTTTCACCGTTGATTTAGCAATATAAAAAGTTCTATTGTCGGTAAACCGTTGATTTTGAACCCACTAATTCAACGGTGAAAAAGTTGTAGAATCACATGAAATTTGGTGTACCCAGATCTTAGATGATAATGATGATGATGATGGATGCCGATCGTCGGAAAAAATGGTGGAGGTTGTATTTTTTTTACGCCTTAGAAGGAAATCCCCTCCTATGACCTCTTTGCTCCATTAATCTCATATATATATATAGAGAGAGAGAGACACACTGAACTTTTTTTCTTCTCAATGTTCAATATTTAAATTACATACGTACGCCCTTCATTTCATAATACTATTTTTTTTCATTTGTAAACTTATTAGAAGTGTATAACCTTCTAAAATCTTAAATGATATAAATGAGAATGTCTCGGTTTAATAGCTGGGGACAGTTTTGATACTTCATATTTAATGTTTTGTTTTTTCTGATTTTAAGAGAATGAAGTAAAACATCTTTTTCATACTCAGAGAGAGAGAGAGGGACAAGTAATTTGATCAAAAAATAAAGTGTAAAAAAGACTTGTATTACGGCTAGTTCGAGAGCGGTGTGAAACCATGCTTTTAAAATATAAAATATAGTTGTAAAATCATGGTTTTATAAACAAATCATATTTTGGGATGTGTTCGGGAGAGTGGTGTGAAACTATGGTTTTGTAAACAGTGTTTGGATAACATGAATCGTGGTTTTATAGCCAATATTTTAAATATAAATTACCAAAATAATGTGTGTGTGTGTGTGTATATATATATATATAAATAAGGTTAATGGAGAAAAGAGGCCATAGGAGGAAATTCCTCCTATGGCGTCGAAAAAATACACTTTCCCTCATTTTTTCCGACGATCGGCACCCACCATCTTCATTATTATCATCCAAGATGTGGGTACATCAAATTTCAAGTGATTCTACAACTTTTCACCGTTGATTTAGTGGGTTCAAAATTAACGGTTTACCAACAATAGAACTTTTTACATTGTTAAATCATCGGTGAAATGGTTGTAGAATCATATGAAATTTGGTGTACTCACATCTTAGATGATATTGATAAAGACAGTGGGTGCCGATCGTCGGAAAAATTAAGAGCGGGTATATTTTTTCGACGCCATAGGAGTAAATTCCCTCCCCTGATATCTTTCCTTTATTATTCTCTCTCTCTATATATATATATAATGCATTAAAAACAAAATTTAAACGGTTGGGCTTCACCATAATTTAAAAAAGAAATAAAATACAAAGCTTAAAGGGGCCAACAATCCCTCTCTTCTCCACTGCGTCTAAGAAACGGTGGGAAACGTGCCACCGTTTGGAGGGAGTGGCGGCATATTGAGTGGCGGACGCCACTCCTCCGAATCGGAGCCAATGAAACAGAGGGAGTAATAATCGTTCTAATCAATAAAATCTCTACTGAACTAATGGGCAATAGCTCAATTGGTACGGGAACTTTCTCTTTCTTTTTCTGGAGTTTTCGGGTGATTGCGAGGTTCGAACCTTAAGAAAGAAAGTGGCCAAAATTGTTGGTCCCAGGAAACGTGCTTGTGTTGGGAAAATTTTACAGTGTGCCGGCCATATATGCCCGATCATGAAAGAGAAAGAAATAGGGACACGGTCCCCACCAAGCAGCTCGAAAGATGTTCGAGATTCTTCATCTCTTTCTCTTTTCTAACCGGGTGTTTACACCCGGCACACCGAATAATTTCTCGTGTGTGCTGTGTGCATATGCTACGGCTCACATGTCAGTGCAAAAAAATAAAAAATAGAAGAAAGTCTACTATATATTTATGTGCACATGCAGTGTGTGTGTATATATATACATACACACACTAGAGCATGGAGGGGTGATCTAATATTCGTGTCAAGATAATTTTGGTAATTTATTATATAAATAATAGAGTTTGGAAATATTTGGGGTCCATCATCAGAAAAAAACTCTACAGATTTCTCAACCAAAAAGGAAAAAAGAAAAAGAAATGAATAATCCTTCCTTCGCCAAAATCCTCAACAGATAATCACGGTCCACGTGTCACAACAGAGGGCCACGTATCAATTGTAGCAGCGACACCTCAAACGACAAAGCTGCATGTCTCCTTCGTTGCCCTGGCCATCTTGTGGGGGGCCCACTGAGCTTGCATGGGCCCACAGGTGACGCGTTTCTGGAACTTTGCTATCCGTCCACGTCAGCCCACAGCGTTGGCACCAACAAGTTAGAGACCAAGTCATGCATTTTTTGTCTGTTTTATCCACTGCTGTTAAACGAGCTCCGAAGGTACACAGGGTTTCGCTTGTTTCAATTATTCAGAGGAGCTTAAAATATTATTGAAGTCCGGCTCGTTTATTCGTCGAACGAGCCTGATCGATCGAGGGCGTGAGCTGAACCTCGAGATTTATGGAACCAATTTAAAATCTAGAAAAAACCTACAAATAATTATAAAAATGTATGAGAAAACATTTAGATGTCCAATGTTGTTTTTGGCAAGCTAATCGGTGTGAAAGTAGTGTTATTATTACTAGATGAATAAGCTAGTGCTTGTTTAAAACCATACCGATATCTAGATTCGTCGATATTCCAGAGTAAAAATATTTGATTAAATATCTATTATAACCTGAATTGCAAGTTAATATTGACGAACGCAAAAATAATATCTGAATTTAAGAATAAGTAACTATTTACTGCCAAAAATTAATTAAGCCAAAGACTATTCGGGCCCTAAATAAGCCCCTAAATAAGCCGAGCTCGAACAAGCTATAATCATGTTTATTTGTTTATTTTATCAAGCTTCAATTTATGTTCAAGCTCAGACCGTTTATGTCAAACAAGCTTAACATGCTTTTATCAAGCCAATCCCCTTCGAACTTCCGAGATTCAAGCAATTTCAACAACCCTAGTTTTATGTCTTGTGCCGACCTCATGGGAAGAGCTGTTTGTCTTTTGTTATTAATTAAATTTGCATAGAATCATACTAATATTACTTTTGGGTCTTGCATGTGTGTTTAACAAAAACAAAGTTTCTTCTATTGTGTTGCTGAATTTATGTATGATATAATGAATTTCATTATTTTGTGATTTGAATATTACCGCGGAACATTTCTGATTATGTCTGTTATTCCATTTAGATGTATTGCAGTAGAAATATGGAGTAAATACTTAGGTATTATATCTAATTACACTGGAGACTTATTCGATAGCGAGAGAAAGAGATGGTTGGTTTCGGGTGTATACAGAGAGATGATTTGTTTAATTCTTTATGTGTGTGTGTGTGTGTATATATATATATATATATATATATATAAACCAACAATCATTTTATGAAATCATGTGCATAGATCCCTACTTTTGCTTCAATGAGACGCCCTATAATATTATTTGTCCACAGCATTGTGGGGAAGGAAAAAAGAAAGAAAAAGAGAGCCAGAATTGCTAGCTTGAACCGACAAGATTATGAAGAACTGTGATTTCAATTTTATTTTTAAATCATATTATAACATTATTAAGGTAAAAAAAAATTGGTTTCTTTTAGTTGGATTAATTAGGTGGCTTGGAAGACCAAGATGAAGATTTAATGTCCATACATTTCAATTCTAGGTAGCATAATTAGTCTATACGACGTCGGCTGTAAATTTGTTGAGAGTTGACCCCCCATGATAATCAAATCTTGGTCGGTGTTGGGCTTAATTATTATAACTGACCTCACATGCATGCGACAAAATTAGTGGGAAAACTAACTTATTGCTAAGGTTCCATTTAGATTCTAGTGCTCTGTAACTAGAATACATTATCCGGTCACGTGTCGGGTATCATACATCCGGGCAAGATAGAGAAAGAGACAGAGCATTTCGAGCGCTCTTCGAGCAGTTCGGTAGGGTCCATATTCTTATTTCTTTTTCTCTCATGACCGGACACATGGCCAGCCCAACGAATAATTTTCCTTATTAGAAGACGATGTAATGAGAAAGAATAAGAGCATATCAGTTTGTTTTGTGTATTATATCTAGTTGCGGATCTGTCACACCTACGCAATGCCATATATGCCAGTCGTTTTCATCATAAAGGGTATAGTTTTATAATTGGTTGTATAGAGTTAATTGGTCATTTATAAAGCAATACGGTATTGAAATAGTCCAACGTAATATAGTTATCCAATTGTGGTCTGTGTGAACCAAAATGGCTGATTGCGGCGCCCTTGTATCCAAGTATATATTTTCACATAGTTTCATTTTTCTATACTTTCCTATTTTGAATTTAGAGGTTAAAATAAGGGAAAATTGTCAACCAAAAAAAAAGACAATAACTTTTTACCGCCGTCAAAATCTCCCTTGCATCAAAGCGTTACTCAAAATCTTCTTGTAAAATTTTCGTATAATATCTATATAATAGTCTGTTATATCTAACTTATTCATACAAAATATTTAGATATCGCAGGAAACCGTTGAAATATCACATGCAACTGTTTAGGTACTATCCCAGAAAACTAGATATAGATATCACATTTGGAGGGTTTCTTGACTACTGAGAATTTTTCTGGGGGCTTTTGACAATGTGCCTCGAGGCCAAGGGGATTTTGTCAGCAGTAAAAAAGTGCTCAAGGGTTTTTGATAATTAACCCTAAAAATAATGGGTATAATATGTTACATAAGATGAATTTTCATATTTAATGCGGAAAAGGAAAATCATCATCATATTTTTGGTTGACACGTAGTAGAATTGACACCACTGAAACCATAGACAACTTGTAATGAATTCATATTAAGTTTGGTGTATAAGTTTTTTGTCTTGTAGATAAAAGAAATAGGGAACCGATCATATAATAAATATTCACAATATGAATGCCGATCTTTTTTTTTATATGACCACGCTATATCATTATCTTCTCAAATCTACGTATTCCAAATGAAAACACTACTGCTTAATCTTGAGTTGAATAAGTCTCGCGGAAAACTCTAACTCTCTCTCTCTCTCCTCCCATTAGGATTTCTCTCTTTCTCTCTCCTCTATGTTTTTAAATAGAGGCATGATGCAACTTCCCTGAAAGAGCTCAACTCCCCATTTTTAATTTTCCTAGATTTTAGTTGCATAATCTAATTCTTTCTCCTCCTTCAATATATTTGATTTCTACTCTCCAAATAATTCAAGGGTTTTGGCTGGAGCCAAGCATATTTCTTTATTCGTCAATGTTCTATAGAAAAATTGGAAGCTGGTAATAGTTATAGTTGACCCCAATGTGCCTTAAATATTGCAGGAATAGGCAGCAGTGTATGCAGTGAGCAGTTGAGAGAGAAAACCCAATCTCTCTCTCTCTCTCTCTCTCTCTCTCTCAGAGTTAGAGGAGAGCTTTCTTTTGATTTAGGGGATTTTTTTTTGTTCCAAGGTGAACCCTTCTCTTCATTTTGTAGTTTTTTTTGTTATATTTTGATTTATGTTTTGCTAAGGGATTCCAATTTTATTTGTTATTTTGTTTTGGAATATATTCAGAGTTTTCGTGTTAAATATTTATCATGTCGTCGGAGATTATTGCAAGAACCGGGCGATATCGGCAGCGTTACGAGAATAAACTTAGACTTGTTGCAGGGTATGATATATATATATATTTCTTTCTTTTCCCAAGCCATTTTGTTTTAATTGTTATTGAAGTACATAGAAGAGGAAAACCATTTTGTAATTTCAAGAGCTAAATTTTCAACTAATAAAATTCAAGATCTTACAAAATAATGATTCTTTTGGGAAAAAGATGTGATGCAATAAAATGAAAATTGGTATTATTTGAATGTACTATTCCAAATTAAGAAAGCTTTAGATACGCTCAACATGTTTACATTGATGGAGGTTAAAAAAATGGCATACCATTTAGTATTTGTTTATGTCAACAAAATTAATTATACAGTATTTTTGTGAATTTTCAAGATTATCAAAATTTTGTCTAATCATTTTATCAAACAGATGCATTCCTTACAAAATAAAAGAAGATGTTGAAGACCATGAGATCGATTCAATATACAGGCTACAAGTCCTCATGATTTCTACGCCAAATCGACAAGATCTTGTATTTCCAAAGGTATGCATCAATTCAATATCTAATTGAGAATTTTTTAATTCTATTTTGTGTACATTATTATTTATTGCAATTATTTGATAATTAGGGAGGATGGGAGAACGATGAGACTATGACTGAAGCAGCGAGCCGTGAAGCTCTTGAAGAAGCGGGAGTGCGAGGAATTATAATTGTAAGCTCATATTTATATTCATTGTTCCGTAATATCATATATTTGAGGAAGATTAATTACGCGAGAACATGGGCAGGGCTGGGATACCCATGTGTGTACACCCCTTGCCATGTCTCTTGTTCTCAGAGAAATGGCCTAAAGAACATTCTCAGGACAATTTTTCTCACTGTATTTACCTCCATTGCGAATTTGTGCTTGGTTGATGTATACATTTATAAAGGTTTAGCTTTCTCGATCAAGGGTTTCTTTAGAACCACGTCTATAAGCAAATCTAAAATGAGCAGTAGCTCAGTTGGTATAAACACTTCCCTTCTTGGGGTGAGTGGCAGGATTCGAATCCCAAGAGGGAAAGTGGCTATAAATTAACGTTTTCGGGACAAATTAACGGGTTCCCTGGATGTGTGTTGGAAAAATTGACCTTCATAATTCATTTATTGTCCTGCATTTAGCTATGCAATCACCAATATAATTATTCCATCTTACATTGAGCAGGAACCTAAACTAGGAGAATGGATATTTAGAAGCAAAAGTAAAGAGAAGAGCTGCAACAATGAAGGAGCTTGTAAGGGCCACATGTTTGCATTGGAAGTTACACAGGAGCTTGAGTTTTGGCCTGAGCAATCTACCCACAACAGAAGATGGGTAAATTTCCTATATCTTTATAAGAAATTACAGTCATGAATTTTCGGTAAACTAGCATGATAAGTGGCCAAAACTAATTGCCTTTAAATAATAACTCAAGCTAATCCCTTTCCCTCAATCCATAGGTCAATGTAATAGATGCATTTAGGCTATGTCGATATCCCTGGATGCAAGAGGCTCTTGTTGCCTGCGTAAAACTCCTATCGGAAAAACTTGGATTTTGTTTTACGGATTTATCGGAATTACCGAGCTATAACGGCAACACCGATGAACGCAGAAGCAACGCATCAGAGCATTTGAGCTACTACCTTGTTACGCCAGCTGCATCTAAACAAGCAATCGGTGCCATTTGTTGATGGTTCTTCATCACAGATGAGTTGTGCAATGTCGTTTCCTTGGAGTTAATTGCAAAGCACTAGAAAACTACTTATCATATATTTGCTCTCCATGTATGGATTATGATCTTTGTTTTCAAAATGGTTGCTCAACACTATTGACAAGAAATATAGCTTTTACAGCAAGTAAAACTTCAATTTCTGATATGAAAATGCAGATGCATGTAGCTAGTAAATATTAAAGCCATGTTCTAGTTTCATCATGTAAAATCATTGTTGAATAAGTATTGATTATTATGTGAAGCCATTACTATTAAATTAATTAGATAGAGATCAATAGACAGCTTTCAAACCAAGCATGTATGTCATGACTAATCGCAAAACCCATGAGAGTTTCATGTCCTGTCACAAACCTTACATGACAGGTTGTAGAATACTTTATATGTATAAATGACATTTGCGAATCTACATAAACTCATGTCTACAATGAAAGAAAAAGTTAGAGCCAAATAAATATATATATTTTCTTCTTTTTTTTGGAACTGTCCCTTAAGCCTTCCCAAAGGGCATACCATACACTCAAGACTGACAAGCACACAACACACACACCCATGGAATCCATGAATTTTTCCTGAAAGCATTAATTTGTGGTCACTTCCCCTTCTGGGGTTCGACCACACAAGGGGAAATGTTTATACCAACAAACACACGCGCACCAAAAAAAAACACCCATCTTCTTCTCCCATCAACACCAATATTCAAACCATCTCTCTCAATTTATAGAGGTATATGTTGACCTATTTCCAAATTTCAATATCTAAATCATATGGTACTAATAAAACTCATATAATATCTACCATACATCCACATGTATCCATATGTATCGCACTTGTAAAATAATAATAATGTGTTTCAACGGTAGAAAGAAGATTCTAAATTTTTTTAAATGGGCAACAAAAGGCTAAGCATCAGAAATATAATTTGATAATTAAATTATGAAAATTATAGATAAGTTTACACGATTGAATTATTGATATTAGGGTAAATTGTTGAGAACCCCGGCCCAAGAAAAAAGGGCCAAAAAGTCCCCGGTATTTTCAAAACAGGAAGAAAGGGCCTGCTGTTCAAAAACTTGGTCTAAAAACCCCTGGTCAAAGGCCTGTGTATTTTAATTTGGTGCAGCGACAAAAATACCCCCCATTCAAAATTATATATATCTCTCTCACCCGTACTCTCACACTATCGCTCGAGCTCCTCACACGCCTCTTGTCGCCGTCGTCGCAACCTCGCCTCCTCAAATCGTCAGAAACCCTAATCCCTGCATAATGGTGCCTAAATCAAAGGATAAAACTTTGAAATTGGTGAAGGAGACGTCGGCTAAGTCAGTGGCTCCAAAATTGGAGTTAACGACGTCAACAACGGCTTAGGAATCGAAAATTGCCAAGATACAAATTAGGTAAAATTCATACCCTTTCTGTCAATCTTACATTACAATTCGAAGTTGTTTCCTTTCCAAAAAATTGTGAATATCTATAACATTTCGTGTAACATTTATAACGTTGCCTGTAATATCTACCAAAGTTGCTCGTAATATGTATTGGAGTTTCTTACAAGTTACTGCCAACTTCATACATGTTACAGGCAAATGCTAATTTTCATTTGTTGTTGGTAAGATATTAAAGGTAAATTATTTGTCTGTAAATATCTAAGTAGTTACCTGTAACTTCTATAAAATTTGCCTGTAACATCTAAACAGTTGCCTGTAACTTGTAAGCGGTTACCTGTAACATCTAAGCAGTTGCCTGTAACTTGTAAGCGGTTACCTGTAACATGTACCAAAGTTGTCTATATGTTATGGGCAACTGTTTACAAGTTACATGGAACTTCGTAGATGTTACCTTTAACCAAGCTTGCATGGACACGGATACGACACTATGCGATACAGCAAAATCCTAAAATATAGGATGCGGGGACACGGCTATATATATATAATATTATAAAGATAAATAAGATATCAACTATTATGTCAATATTAAATAAGGAAAAATTAACAAGTCTAAAATATTACACGTTAATAACGTACTAAAAATATGTTTATACGCATACGACATACAAAGAACACATTATACAAGTATGATACACACACACACAACACTTCCGATACGTGTCGTGCAAGTATCGATGTACAATGCGTGTCGAACACGGATACAACACCTATTGGAATATCCATGCAACCTAACCTTTAACCATAAATAAACTTCCTTAGAAAACTGTTCTTGACGTCTGGAACAAATTTTTTGTAGTACAGATGTCTGTGGTATACGTCTCCAGTTCAAAATTTGTCTCTGTAAATTGATTTCAGAGACGTCTAGTACTTGTAACCAGATGTATCCAGTTCAAAATATACCTCTGGAAATTGACTTCAGAGACGTCTGGTACTTAGAACCAGACGTCTCCAGTTCTAATCTTTCCTAAAAGTTACAGGCAACTGCTTACAAATTACAAGAAATTGTTTACATCTAAGTAGTTACTTGTAATTTCTATAAAAGTTGCCTATAACATCTATAATGCTGCCTGTAACGTGTAAGCAATTTTCAGTAATTTCTAAGCAGTTGTCTGTAACTTGTGAAAACTTACCTATAATTTGTAAGCGGCTATATGTAACTTCTAAGCAGTTGTCTATAATTTTCAGTTCAAAGAATTGATAGCTATAATTTAATATTTAAATTTGGTTTTCCGCAGAAGAAAGCATGGACCCAATTCAGCCATCCGGACGTAAGTCGACGTCGCCCGCCACAACAGCTTCATTGAAAGGTTGAAGTCACATATTCACCATCAGCACATACAGAGGCTAAGTAAAACTCCGTTCCGCCATTACATGAAGCTGCCAACTTTGGCTCAAAATAGGCCTACCTTATATAGGCTTATTTCTTGCTATGATCAAGGCACCGGAGAGTTCGCTTTTAAAGACACTTCACATAAATTTACTGTTGAGTGGGTTAGCGAGCACACCAGCTTGCCGAAGGCCGGCAAAGATATGAAGACTAACCATGATATCATCCAGTTTCGAAAAAAAGTATTTTAACGTAGAGAAGGGTAAAAGGACGTGCATCACAATATTGGAGATTGCTTTGGAGCGGACTGTCCAGGATAATAGAACTCCACAAGCGATGGACGATTTCGTGTCTTTGCTGATTCTTTATCAACTTTTATTATTTTGGATACCCGTCACGTCCTCGACCGTCCTTAGAGATGCATTCCTATACGTTGAGTTATCGGTAGTGCCGAGTGTGAACTGGACCAAAGCGGTGCACGAGATGATAATGGACGGTGTCGTGACTAAGCTTAGCTCGAAGGCCACCTCTGCACAGCTGCCCGCGTGTCAAATCCTTCTCACCTAAGTATATGCAAAATATTATAGAGATTATGCTTTATTTGTACGCAAAATATAAATACATAAATAAACACTGTTGGAAGATATGTTTTGATCATTTAATATTAATAATGTGAATATGATGTATGTTTGTTTTTAGCTATGGTTTTATCTCATCATGGGTTTAAGGCAACCGACACACATAGACGCCAACAAACCGGCCATGTGTATGTGGGAATTCAGTGCGTCTTTGATGGCGTCGGGATTGGAGAAGGCAATGAAGAGAAAGAGGATTTCTTGTGTGCCGAAAGGGGACATGGTTGCGTCGAAACATTTCGATGATGCTCTGCCTCCATATTACAAAAGAAGAGCAGTGCAAGAAAAGACCAGTGGAGATGATGACGTAACAACTGCACCGGTAAGTTATATATTCTCTATTTACATTAAAAAAGTATCTTGTGTATGTATAGGTATTTCCATGTAACTTCTAATAAGATGCCAGTAACTTCTAAACAGTTACATGTAACTTGTAACAAGTTGCCTATAATTTCTAATAAGTTGCATGTAACCTTTAATAACTTGATTATAACATATTGTGGTCTTCATTGGTGCAGATTCTGAAGGAACGATCTGTTAAGAAGCCAGATGAGAAGGACAATGTGAAGGGTATGTCCTTTGAAGCAGAAGCGGAAAAGGAGTTGCATTATAAAACGCTCATTTAGAAGCAGCAAGCGTTGTTGGAAGCAACGGAAGCCGAGAATCAACGTCTGCGTAGCCTACTTTGTGGGTTGGGATGCCAAAAGTTTACCGATTCTGGGCCAGTGAAGGGTAGGGAAGTGGCCGAGGCAGAAGAAGATGAGAAGGAAAGAGCCAAAATGAATGAGGTAGAGAAAGAAGAGGATGAGAGTTGGGATGAGGATGAGAGTTGGGATGACAGTTTGGCGGTTACTGTATCCCTGACGGTTGCTCCAATGGAGGAGGAAGCAGTTGCAGCTGCTTCTAATGAGAGGAAGTTTTATGCCGCGGTTGAGGAGCCCGTTATTGAGGGTGCTAATGATGTATTGAAGTTTTCCGCGATCATCCCTCCACCTGTTTATACGAGGAAAGAGGCCGCCTATAAGTTCACCACCAAAAGTCATGAGAAACGAGTGAAGAATAGGCAGGACTGAAAGCCGTTCACGTATCTAAATGAGGACGAAGACGTGACTACGAAAATTTCGAAGGTATGGGTCACGACGGTGAAAAAATGAACATGGGGAAGGCGAAGGCCCAAACCTTAATCGAAATTTCCAGCGCCGACGGCACCGTCGACAGGGCACGTACCATCACCGCGGCCGAGGCATTGACCAAGACGCATAAGTCTTTCGGCTATTACGGGAAGATACGCCCAAAAAAGGTGGAAGATCCTAAGTCGTCAGGTGAGAAACAGTTGTGAAATTATCATAACTGTGTTATTTTTCACTTGTAAACTATAATTCTTTGTGTATCAGTACTATCCATGTAAAGTATAATTCTTATGTGTGGAAATTGTCTGAATGTTGTATGCAATACTCTTTAGTGTCTTAAGCAAAATTCTTCTCGTTGTCTGCAGGCATACTGGCGAAAGTTTATGAGGATGGGACATTTTTTTCTTATCCCGTAATAGAGTACATCGAAGAGCTGAAAGGTTCATAAGGATGTCGTTGATACTTTTTTGAAAGAGAGTATTTCGTCGAGGGCAATACCCTTTGACCCCACTAACCAAGTTTCTATTGCCCGCTTCAAGCTCTTTGATTTCTTAATCGGATAGCAGGTCGGAGATACGGTATGTTTTTAGAGGTTACAGGCAACTTATTAGAGATTACATGCAACTTATTAGAAGTTACATCCAACCACTGTAGAAGTTATAGGCAACGGTTATAGGAGTTACATACAATTTATTAGAAGTTACAGGCAACTTATTAGATATTATAATTAAGTTAGTAGAAATTACAGGAAATTTATTAGAAGTTACGTGCAACTTATAAATATGTGAACTCTTTATAGGTGATAGACTCCTTTTGTTAAGTTGGCAAATAACTTGATGGAGTCTTTCGTCCCGACCGCAGCGGTACTTCCATTTGCCTTTGTGAGGCCGTAGATAATGGTATTACCTACTCATCTTATGTGGTTCTCCTGATTACATTTATCAATTTATTAACAAGTTAAATACTTATGGCAGGGCATGATTAATGATCCGCTTGTTTTTGGAAAGCTGCACATTAATAGAAGCACATGGAACATATATGTTGACGATGCATGGCATTCAACCAATACTCGCATTATGACCCCGATATATCATATCGGGCGTTGGACGCTGCTCATTGTAAACTTTTCCGCAAAAGAATTGCGGTATTATTCTTCACTTGCACGCGACCCCATTTGGAGAAAGAGGCAAGGCTATACTTGCTCGTTGTAAACTTTATCATTTTGGGAGGAAGAAATTCAACGAGCATGAGAATTACAATGAATTTCAATTTACCAGTGTCTCTTACCCGATTCAAAAGAATTCTTAAGCAGTATTTCTTTTACAGTTTTTTTAACATTTATGATTGTTAAACATTTATGTTGTTAAGAGTTATAATGGTATGCGTTTGTAAACGTTGTTGGTTAACAGTGATGATTGCAGCATTTTCGTCTACCTATTCATGAAGGCATTGACTGAGGATCGGTGAATTCCGGATGCCCTGGAGGGAAAAGGGTCGGCGCAGTGGCGACCGATACTTACGGCCCAAATTCTATTGTCCAATGAGCAAGAAACAGCTTGGTATTGTTTCAGTTTTTGTATTTATCTATTTATATTCATCTATTCATCTATTTGTATTTAGCCAATATTTACCGATATTATTACTTGTTTTGAGCGAGAATGACAAATTGCTTATATGTTACTGGTTTGTCTAATGAATGTAAAAAATCGTTAACGTATTTACTTTAATATCGTCGATATTGGCTGATACTGTGATATGAATGATGTTTTTGTTGATGTTATCTGTTTTATATAGCCGATGCTGGCCGGTGCTATGATATGAATGATATTTTTGTTGATATTATCTGTTTTATATAGCCGATGTTTGCAGATACTGTTCTAATATGATATTTTTATTGATATTATCAGTTTTATATAGTCGATCTTGGCCGATATTGTGATATGAATGATATTTTTGTTGATTTTATCAATTTTATATAGCTGATGTTACAGGCAGCTTATCAAAATTTACAGGCAACTGCTTAGAAATTACATGCAACTGCCTAGAAGTTACAGGAAACCACATCAAACGTCGGAAACAAATTTTTTGCACTGCAGACGTCTGTGGCAGACGTTTCCAGTTCAAAATATGTCTCTGAAAATTGACTTCAGAGATGTCTTGTACTTTTAACCAGACCTCTGTAACGGCTTAGAAATTACAGGCAACTGTTTACAACTTACAAGAACCCGCTTATAAGTTACAGGCAAATACTTACAGGTTACAGGCAACTGCGTAGAAGTTACAGGCAACCACATCAGAAATTTGTTCCATACGCCTGGAACAATTTTTTTACACCGAAGACGTATGTGGCAGACGTCTCCAGTTCAAAATGTCTCTGAAAATTACCTTTAGAGACGTATGATATTTGAAACCAGACATCTGCACGAACAATTTTTTGAAATGACTAGATAAAAAATGATCTTTCGAATTCCTCTAATTTGATCCTAACCGTTGTTTCCCCAATTGAGAGCAAAGCTTTATTCAAAATTCAAAATTTGAACTGAGGCAACGCCTCACGTGCAAAACACGAGAGCGCCAAGAGCGCCAGCGGTGAAGAGTTAAAGACTTTGAGGCAGCGCCTCACGTGCAAAGCACGAGAGCGTTGGCGCCAGGAGTGCCAGCGCTAAGAGTCAAAGACTCTGAGGCAGCGCCTCACGTGCAAACTATGAGAGCGCTAGTGTCAGGAGCGCCGGCGCTAAGAGTCAAAAACTCTGAGGCAGCGCCTCACGTGCAAAGTACGAGAGCGCCAAGCTCTAGAACTAAATGTTCTCCACCATTGGATCAAAAATCCAACTAAGATGAATAAATCATCAAATTACAGAATAAAATTCTGTTGAGGAAATACTGCTCAAATCTTTTCAAACATGAAAGATTGTGCTCTGTTAATCATAGCACCGTTGGATCAAAAGATCTAATGGTGATTAAAAAATACTAAGATACAGAATAAGTTTTGCATGGGAAAATATTTCTCCAATCTTGTTAAAAACAAAAAGATTGTCTTCTGTATAACAGAAGCCCTTGGATCAAAAATCCAACGGTGGGAAACATTCCCCAAATCAATCAGAGATCTCTCAATGAAAGATTTCCCTAACTGATTCAACAAATCAGCCTCCCCTATATAAAGGACCCAAGACTTCAAGTCTTGCACAAAGGAACCCCCCATAAACTTTAAGAAATTTCAAAGAGAAGACCAAGCTCTCGGAAGAAGAATTTTTTCAAGATAAATAAAACAGAGAGATCAAAGCATCTCGTCAAAAAGAAGAATAACTTAATTATTTTTCTAGATCATAGATCTATAAGACAGAAATCTTTCACAAAAAAAGATCATAGTATCTTATCATAAAAAGGGAGGGAGAAGAATTCAATTCTCTTCAGATCACAGATCTATAAAGACAAAGTCTTTCACAAAAAACATAAGAGATTGTAATATCTCTTATAAGATAAGAACCTTGTTCTTAAAACTACGAGACAAAGTTGATCAGAATTACCAAAGAAGCGTCTTAGCGCTCCAAGACTGGCGCACAGCGCCGCAGTGCTCCTAACGCTCCAATTTAAAGAAGCGCTTTAGCGCTCCAAGTCCGGCGCTCAACGCCTAACGCTCCAAGCGCTATTTTAAAAGAAGCGTCCAACGCTCTAAGGTTGGTGCTCAGCACCAAGCGCACCACGTGTCCCTCACGTGAGCGCTATTTTATAAAGAGCGCTCTGCACTCATTAACTGACGCTCAGCGCCAAGCGCGCCACGTGCTCCTCACGTGTGCGCCTTAGCGCTCTAAGTCTGGCGCTCAGCGCCAAGCGCGCCACGTGCTCTTCACGTGTGCGCTATCTCATAGGAAGCGTCTTAGCGCTCTAAGTCTGGCGCTCAGCGCCAAGCACGCCACGTTCTCCTCACGTGTGCGCTGAGATAATATAAACTGTTCTTTAAATAAAGTTCCAGAGCCATAATGAGTGCTCAACACTCAACAAAAGACAAAAAAGTTGTCAGAACCCAAACCAATACTCAACATTGTTAAATAAAAAGGGTTGAGCCCAAACAAATGTTCAGCATTTTAACTGAGTGTGCCCAGCCTAAGTTGGCCACAGATCCCTAATTCAGATTAATTAAGCCCATATGCTCATAAATCTTTTTAACCGATCTTAGTCTCAAACTTGACTACAGATCTTCCAACCAACATTGGTTCAAGGGTACATCTCTTCATATCTCTGATATATGTCGTTGTAATTCCTCAACGTCTTCAGAGAGATGGAGGGTCCCAATAACTAATAACTTTTGGCGCATTCCCAAACGGTTGAACCAAAACCACATAGACTATGACGTCTCTAAACTGGACTATGATGTCCTTAAACTTTACGGGTTATAAGGTCCTTAAGCTCATGGACCGTAATGTCCTAAAACTAATAATGGACCGCAATGTCCCTAAACTAAAACGATAGGGTCCAAATACTCTTTCGTTGGATCTAAATGATCATAAAACCTTGTTAAGTAGATCTTAGTCTAAAATTAGGCTAACGTATCCTTAACAAGTATTTAATTTGATCTTAATCTAAAACAAGATTAACGATCCTTAAACCAACCCAAATCTAAGAAAATACGGATTTGGACTAATTCACGCCCTACGGGCGACAACATAAATTAGTCTCCGTATACAATCCACGGACAACCAAAAATAAAATAAACACACATGACACGAAGTGACCATCTGGAGAAGGAGAAAGTTGTTACCGCGATGCGGTAGCGTAATTAACTGCAGGGGCTTGCGCCTGCAGGGAAGAGCGTCCCCACAATCAAAAAACCCCTCAAATGAGGGGGAATCTGACGAAGTCTGCTACAACGGCCGCATCTGTCTAAACCTCCGATACACGGTACCATAAATCAACTTGGCATCTTCATAGAGGTGGACGGATAAAACCAAATAACATCTGCCCCTAAATTCAGGCAAGACGACCTACGCGGTTCCGTCTCTGTATTCGGCGGAGAACAGATTCTGGCACGCCCGGTGGGACCTTTTCCTCTTTCCACTCCACACTTCGTGTGTCGTGTTCGTGAACGAATCGCAGTTTGATATGGTTGCCCTTGTATTTGAGGTACTAAGATTTTGGTGTCTTGCTCCCGTTCAGAGAAAATGGCTTCCAACTGCACCAGCTGCAACAACAACTCCCACTCCGTCCTCGCCGGAGAAGTGACTTATGGGCCCCAAGCGGCCTCCATCTTCGCCATGCCAGTGGAACAGGTGACTCAGGCCACCACTGGACTGTTCTTCGGGACCATGCTCCCACCAATGAGCTTTAATGCCCCATTGCCATCGCAAGAAGCTCCAAAGAAGTCGGTCTTCGATCGGCTTGCAACTATCGCGGCCCCTCTCAACGGGTCGCCCAAATCCAACACCTCGGTTTTTAGCAGACTGGGCCAAAGCTCCAATGGGCCCGTGAAGAAGCCCGCATTACCTGAACGGGATATCCCGAAACGGATAGCCATCCCTGCTCCAGTAAATGAAATCGTCAGAGAGGCTTCTCCTGCTAAAAGGTCGGTCTTCACAAGACTGGCCGTGCCAACTCCCGCTCTAGGCGAAGTTACCAAAGCCGCTACCCCTGCTTAAAAGTCCGCTTTCGACAGATTGGCCATCCCTTCTCAGCGGACGTCAGTCTTTGATAGGCTGCCACCAACAGCAACCCTTCACCAAAACGGGGGGCATGATGAAGCCACCCCCGTAACCGAGCCAGTGCCGTCTGCAAGACATGCTCAACATCGCCACTGGCGCCGAGTGAGGAAAACTGGGGGCAGTTCCCCTTCTGGATTGACTCCACCAGCTCCGATGGTTGAAGTCGATGCTGCTGTTCCAACTGGGAACAGCTTTGAACCACTCAAGAGGGTCCGCAAGAATTCTCTGACCGCTGTATTGAAAAGATCTCCTCCATCTGTGGAGAATGTTACAAAGTCGAAGCCGGAGCAGCCCCCTCAGCGACTGTCTTCCAAAATCCACAAGGTCTGGCGGAGAGTTCAGGATTCTGTGATCGACAAGGACTATTCCCGCCAACAGAAGAAGATGAAGACTCAACAGGAAGAGGACCATCCCTCTGCCTTGCCACGCAAAGCATCGTCTGCTCAGGTGCCTACTATAACAGCCCCCTCAACTTCAATCATCCATAAAAAGAGGAGGGCGGGGAAGATCCATATGCCTGCGACGAATCTCAAGGGCACTGAACCCAGACGCTCCAAGTCTAATGGCATGGTGGTGCATACTGTTTATATGGCTTCCGGAAAGGAAGAGAGCCGTGCCTCTGGGTTCATCGACCACTCACTCGATCGGTAACAAAAGCTCAGGAGCAACAACAGAAGCTCCTGGAGATGTTAACAAAGATGGCTGTACTCACGGGACATAAGGAAAGCCCCTAAGCATCGTCTGATCAGCGCCAGGAACAGGAAACCGATGCCGAGTTCCTCCGGAGGATGCTAGAAAAGAAAGATCAAGGCAGCAGAACAAGCGGCCAATATAAAACAAATGGCGCTATTGTTCCAGGATATGGTGGGCATGATGATCCAGTCAGACCCTCCAGCCGAAGTCCAATAATAATCAAAGACGACAGAGGGGAGACGTCAAACCCTCTTCCGGCCTTTTCAGCAGCAAAGGAGGAAACAATCTCGAAAGCTGTGCTCGATGATTATATAGCTCAACAGATACGAGCCCATCAAGCGAACGAAGCTGCTGGCCAACTTGTCAGAACTGGGTGACCCTATCCCAGCTGGTACGATCAGATTAAGTACCCGCCAGGATACACAATCCCTAAATTTCATGTATATAAGGGGAAAGGCAACCCCCATCAGCATGTCGCCCAGTTCAGGGCTCTATGCGGCAACAATGGAGGTGACGATAAGATACTGCTTCGCCAATTCGTCGGCAGCTTGGCGGAGACGGCATTCGAATGGTATTCAGAGCTTCCCAACGATTCCGTCAAAACTTTTACGGAGATGGAGTTGCTATTCACCCAGCGTTTCGCAAGTGCTAACGAACGCACCCCAATCACGGCATTGATCAATGCCAGGGTGAAGCCTGGAGAAACATGGGTTCAGTACGCGATACGGTGGAGGAACCTATGGTCGAAATGCGAACAACGCATAGAAGAGGCTCCTGCAGTAGGCATGTTTGTGGGTACCCTCGATCCGCAGGAGACCATATCCCAGTTTATGATGTTCTTCAAGCCGACCACTTTCCAGACCTTGATCGACAAGCTAACCCAAATGGACCAGATGGGCCATAGGCCTTCCTCTTCAAAAACGGAGCCTCGAAATGAAAAGGGGAAAGGGAAAGCGACCTTTGTCGCCAATGCTCAACATCAGCCGAGTGGTTCAAAACCAGCTGATCGCTAAAACGACAGACAGCGATTTATCAACGAAAAGTTAAAGCGTCCTTACTCATTCCCTCGGGATAAAACAAAGAGACTGTTCGAACTGGCGGTGCGCAACAGGCTCATCACTCTACCAGATCCGAGACGCCCACTGCAGCCAGGTGACGTCAACAATCCTAATTACTGCTCCTACCACCGAGTAGTAGGCCATCCAATCGAAAATTGCTTCGTCTTTTAAGTCTGGATTGAGGACCAATACCAACAGGGCAAATTCGCACTGTTCGAGAATTGGAAAGTAAGCCCGCCCCAGCCGCATGCTCCTAAAAGGATAGACATGCCGGAGGCATCATGCTCATTTATAGAAGAAGCTCCATGGGAGGTCGCTCTTTCAGTCAAAACGAAAAGAATGCTGAAGGATCTCCAAACATGTCCGGCGATCAGGTGGAGAAGTCTGCTGGAGCCCGAAGTCATTGAAGGAATGCTGAAGCCGCACCCGACGCCAAGAATTGGTAGCGATAGTCAAAACGCCCATGCCCAGCCGTCAAAATCTTCAAAGAAGAAGAAGAAGACCAAAAAGCCCGTGAAGCCTGATGACAAGCGCACGGACCTGCAAAAACATATTGACGCACTGGAGGAATACAACCAAAAGGCGCGAACCCCGGTCACACTCCAAGAATTTCTCAACAATATCCTTGAAAGCGGAGATAACGACAATAACGACGGAGATGACTCGTCAGAAGAATCTGAGGATTATGTGGCAAGTTGCCACATGATCTCTCATTCGGCGTTAACTAACGAAGAAGCTCACTCGGCATTAGAAGACAACATAAAAGAGCTGGGGGCAGGATCGAAGCCAAAACCCTTGGAGCCGTCTGACGAGATGATCGACCTGCTGCTGAACGAAGCCCGTCAGAAAAGCAAGGATGATCAAGAGCGTGAAATGACCATATTCGAAAAAGCCAAATGTCGGCAACTGAACGAAAGGGTTGAAGCATTCCAACCAGATTGAAGCACGCCTGCGGTAGACAAAAGCAGGCTTAAGACGAGGAAACGGTTTGCCAGAGCCTTGTCCATGGGAATGAAGCTGCCACCGCCCAAAGAAGATATCCCTGAGGATACGCACCTTGACGAAGCAGACGTACATCCTAACTATTGCTTATACCACCAGAGGATTGCACACCCCACTGAAGAGTGCATGGATTTTAAAAAGTGGTGGTAAGGGTACGTCGCTCACGGACAACATTTCAAGCGGATAAAGCGCAAGGCTCGTCGGGAACGGAGAATCACGACAGATGAGCATAAAAGAGCTGCCGGCATCTGTCACATGGTCGATGCCTGGGGATTGCAAGTTCTCACCTTCGGAAGTGATTCTGGCGAAAAAGTATCTCTCGGCCCTCGCTTCAAAGAATCCACCTCAGGAAAAAGGAAGAGACGAAGAACTGTGAGAACATTCAGCTGCGTAACTGCACGTTACCTGAAAAGAATCTCGAACCCACAAACAAGGGATCGAACAAAAAAGATAAGGGGAAGGAAAAAGTCCCCGAGGATATCGCCCTCGATGAGCGAGTCGCCGAAGAGCTCCCAGCAAAGGATCCGCCCAAGAAGAGCAAAGTGGACTACAATGTCTTGGCACACCTGAGAAAGATACCCTCGCAACTGAGCATCTTGGATGCCCTTCTTTTGTCTAAAGATGCACGAGATTCTCTAATCAAGGCGTTATAGGACCCTGGGCAGTTTCAAGCCTTCCTTGCCGAAGAAAAGATGAAGGACGAGCTGGAAGAAGTGCACACAGCCGACATCACCTTCAGCGACAAGGACCTCCTCCTCGGGACATGCGAGCATAACCGTCCGCTCTATGTCTCCGGGTATTGCCATGACATTAAGATAGGGAAGATCCTAATTGACAACGGGTCCTCTGTCAACCTTCTCAACGTGAGAGTGCTAAAGAAAATTTGCATGAGCGTTCAGCATCTAGCTCGAGATAAAATCACCATCTCCGGGTTCGACTCCCAGTCATCACGGACGTTCGGGTCCGTAATATTGACTTTACGCTTCGGGATGCTCGTCACTGACATCAAATTTCATGTCATTGACGCCAAGACTTGCTACAACGCTTTGCTCGGCAGGCCTTGGTTACACGAGTACAACATCATCCCTGTTCCCCCCAATCAGAGCAAAGCTCTGTTTGAAATTTAAATTTTGAAATGAAGCAACGTTTCAGATCTAGCGCTAAGTGCACTGCGCTCTAAGCAGCGCACAACGTGCAAAGCACGGATGCGCTAGCGCTAGATGCGCTGCGCTCTAAGAAGCGCACCATGTGCAAAGCACGGGTGCGCTAGCGCTGGAACTAAAAGCTCCCCACCGTCAGATCAAAAATCTAATAATAATGATAAATCATTAATTAATTAGAATTAAATTCTGTTAAGGAAAGATTCCTCAAAATATTTCCAAATAACAAGATTGTGCTCTGTAAAGCAGAGCACCGTTGGATCAATGATCCAATGGTAATTAAAAATTACCAAAAGACAAAGTAAATTCTGTATGGAAAGATTTCCAATCTTGTAAAAAACAAGAAGATTGCCTTCTGTAAATCAGAAGCCCTTGGATCAAAGATCCAACGATGGGAAATTCCCCAAATCAATTGGAGAAAAGATCTCCTTAACCGATTGAACTGATCAGCTTGCCCTATATAAAGGCTTATAGACTTCAAGTCTCAGATACAGAAGCATAGAGAGAAACCTCCTGATAAACTTTGAGAAATTCAAAGAAAAAGAGCAAGCTCTTAGAAGAAGAAAACTTTCTTCAAGGTAAAAAATGATGATGATAAACATAGAGATGAAATCATCTCATAATTTAAAAAGAAGGATTCACTTCTTTAAAAGATCATAAATCTACAAAGACAAAAAGTCTTTCACAGAGAGATCAAAAGATCTCATCATAAAATAAAAGAAGAATTTACTTCTTTCTCACAGATCATAGATCTATAAAGGCAAAACCTTTCATCAACATAAGAGATTGAAGAACTTTTGTTCTTAGAATCTTGCGACAAAGTCTCTTTTTAGATCACAAAATTGATCATATGCGCCTTTGCGCTTTGGAACTGCGCTTTGCGCTCTTGAATTGCGTCTCTGCGCTCTTAGACTGGCGCTCCGCGCTGAGCGCGACACGTGTCGCTTTGCGCTCTTGAAATAGCGCACTGCGCTCATGGGCTGGCGTTCAGCGCCAGGCGCACCACGTGTCAATCACGTGTGCGTCATTAAACTAATAGCGCTCCGCGCTCATAAACTGGCGCAATGCTCCCATCATCTGGCGCTCAACACCAAGCGCGACACGTGTCCCTCACGTGTGCGCTACTCGGCAGAAGTGCACTGCGCTCTTTGACTGGCGCAAAACTCCAAGCGCGCCACGTGTCGCGCTGATGGAACATAAATTGTTCTTTAATAAGCCTAAGGCTTGAGGAATGCTCGGTATTCAACAAAGATAAAAACACTGTCAGGGCCAAGCCTAAATAAAGGCTCAACAGCCCAAAATAAAATGTTAAACATTTTGACCTGATTGGACTTAGCCCAAGATTGGCCATAAGTTCTCAACTCATATCAATTGAGCCCGTCTGCTCATAAATCTTTTAACAGATCTTAGCCCCAAATTGGACTACAGATCTCAACCAACCTTGGTTTAAGGGTACATCTCTTTACTCTTCTGATATTTGTCGTTGTAAACCTTCAACGTCTTCAGAGAGGTGACGGGTCCCGACAACCATACATTTCATAGACTGTGACGTCTTTAAACTGGACCGTGGGGTCCTTTAAAACCCATGGACTATGATGTCCTTAACCTCGGACTGTGGGGTCCTTTAAAACCCATGGACTATGATGTCCTTAACCTTGGACCGAGATGTCCTTAAACTAACATTGGACCGAGATGTCCTTAAACTAACAATGGACCGTAATGTGCTTAAACTAATCGACCGCAATGTCTCTAAACTAAACAATAGAGCCCAAATGCTCTTTTTTTTTATCTAAATGATCCCGTTAAGTTGATCTTAGTCTAAAATTAGACTAACGTATCCTTAACTAACGTTTAAGTTGATCTTAGTCTCAAATGAGGCTAACGTATCCTTAAACCCAACACCCAAACCCAAATCTACGAAGATACGGATTTGGACTAATCCACGCCCTACGGGCGACAACATAAATTAGTCTCCGTATACAATCCACGGGCAACCAAAAACAAACAAACACCCACGACACGAAGTGACCATCTGGAGAAGGAGAAAGTGGTTACCGCGATGCGGTAGCGTAATTAACTGCAGGGGCTTGCGCCTGCAGAGAAGAGCGTCCCCACAATAAAACCCCCCTCAAATGAGGGGGAATCTTACGAAGTCTGCTACATCGGCCGCATCCGTTTAAACCTTCGATATACGGTGTCATAAATTAACTTGGCATCTTCGAAGACGTGGACGGATAGCACCAATTAGCATCTGCCCCGAAATTCAGGCAAGACGGACCCGCGCGGTCGCGTCTCCGTGTTTCGGCGGGGAACAGATTCTGGCACGCCCGGTGGGACCTTTTCCTCTTTCCACTCCACACTTCGTGTGTCGTGTTCACGAACGAATCACGGTTTGATATGGTTGCCCTTGGGTTCAAGGTACTAAGATTTGGTCTTGTTCCCGTGCAGAAAAAAGAACATCAATGGCCTCCAACCGCTCCAACTGCAACTGCAACTCCCGTTCCACCTCATCTGGAGGTGTAACCTATGGGCCCCAAGCGGCCTCACTGTTTAAGATGCCGGTGGAGCAAGTAACTCAGGCTACTACTGGGCTGTTCTTTGGGACCATGATCCCACCCGTGAACTTCAGTGCCCCGCTGACGTTGCAAGAAGCCCCAAAGAAGTCGGTCTTTGATCGACTTACTACTACTTCAGCCCCTCTCAACGGGTCGCCCAACTCCACTGCCTCAGTTTTCAACAGACTGGGCCAGAACGGTAACAAGCCCGCGATACCTGAAGCAGCCATTCCTAAGCGGATAGCCATCCCGGCTCAAGCAGACGAAATCATCGGAGAGGATTCTTCTGCCAAGAAGTCAGTCTTCATAAGGCTGGCCATTCCGGCTCCTGCTCCAGGCGAAGTCCCCAAAACTACTTCCCCTGCCCAGAGGTCTGTCTTTCACAGATTGGACATCGCTTCTCAACGGACATCGGTCTTTAAGAGGCTGACGCCGGCGACAACCCTTCGCCAACACAGGGGGCATGACGAAGACATCCTTACAGCTGAGGCGATCCCATCCGCATGACATGCTCGCCGTCGTTACTGGCACCGAGTAAGGAAGGCTGGGGGCAGCTCCCCTTCTGGACTGACTCCGCCAGCTCCTATGGTGGAAATCGATATTGTTGTTCCAACTGTGAACAACTTCGAACCGCTTAAGAAGGTTCGCAAGAACTCTCTAACTGCCGTGCTGAAGAGATCTCCTCCACCTGTGGAGAATGGTACGGAAAAGAAGCCGGAGCAGCTCCCTCAGCGGCTGTCCTCCAAAATTTACAAAGTTTGGCGACAAGATCAGGACTCGGTGATCGATCAAAATTACTCTCGCCGACAGAAAAAGGTGAAAGTTCAGCGAAAAGAGGACCATCCTGTCAAGCCACAAAAGGCGACAGCTACTTGGGTGCCCACTGCAACGGCCCCCTCAACTTCGACCGCGCACAAGAGAAGGAGGCCAAAGAAAGCCTTTATGGCCGCGGCGAACTACAAGAACGCTGAATCTAAACGCCCTAAGTCTGGGGGCACGGTAACGCATACCGTTTATATGGCTTCCGGAAAAGAGGAAAGCCGTGCTTCCACAGGTCATCGACCGCTCACTCGATTGATAACAAAGGCTCAGGAGCAGCAGCAGCAGAAACTTCAGGAAATGCTAACTGCAATGGCCACACTCACTGGGCCGAAAGACAATCCGGAGACCTCAGAGCAGCGTCAAGAACAAGAAACCGATGCTGATTTCCTCCGAAGAATGCTCGAGAGGAAAGAAAAAGAGGCCGTGAAACAGGCGTCCAACATAAAACGAATGGCTCTTTTGTTTCAAGACATGGCCGGGATGATATTACAGCCGGAACCTCCAGCTGAAGACCCCACGATTATCATTGAAGACGACAGAGGGGAGATATCGAACCCTCCTCAGGCCCTTTCAGCAGCCAAAGAGGAGACCATCTCCAAGGACGCTCTGGATGATTACATTGCTCAGCAAATACGAGCTCACCAGGCGAACAAAGCGATTGGACAGGTCGTTAAGACCGGGCGACCCTATCTAGACTGGTATGACCAAATAAGGTACCCGCCGGGATATACGATCCCTAAATTTCATGTATATAAAGGGACGGGGAACCCATATCAGCATGTCGCTCAATTCAGAGCCCTGTGCGGCAACACTGGAGGTGACGATAAACTGCTACTTCGCCAGTTCGTTGGCAGCTTGTCGGAGACAGCGTTCGAATGGTACTCTGAACTCCCGAACGACTCCATCAAGACATTTGCAGAAATGGAGCTGTTGTTCACGCAATGATTCGCAAGCGCTAGCGAGCGTACTCCGATTACTGCACTAACTAACGCTAGGGTGAAGCCAGGCGAAACTTGGGTCCAGTACGCCATACGGTGGTGAAATTTATGGTCGAAATGCGAGCAGCACATCAAAGAAGCGCCGGCAGTGGGCATGTTCGTGGGCACTCTTGACCCTCAAGCGACCATCTCGCAATTTATGATGTTTTTCAAGCCGACCACGTTCCAAGCCCTGATTGACAAACTGGCTCAAATGGACCAGATGGGCCATAGGCCTTCCTCTTTGAAGCCGGAGCCGCGGAATGAAAAAGGGAAAGGGAAAGCGACCTTCGTCGCCAATGCTCAACAGCAACCCAGTGGTCCAAAATTAACGGATCGCCTAGACGAGAGACAGCGATACTATAATGAGAAGATGAAGCGCCCTTATTCGTTTCCCCGGAACAAAACGAGGAGATTGTTTGAGCTAGCGGTGCGCAACAGGATCATCAATTTACCGAATCCAAAACGACCGTTGCAACCCGGTGATGCTAATAGTCCTAACTATTGCCCCTACCATCAAACGGTAAGCCATCCAATTGAAGATTGCTTCGTCTTTAAAGGCTGGATCGAAGATCAATACCAACAGGGCAAATTTGCCCTGTCCGAGAATTGGAAGGTGAACCTGCCACAACTTCACGCTCCCAAGAAGACGGACACACCGGGGGCATCATGTTCTTTCGTAGAAAAAGCTCCATAGGAGGTCGTTCTTTCAGCCAAGACTAAAAGAATGCTGAAGGATCTCCAAACATACCCGGCAATCAGGTGGAAGAATCCACTAGAACCCGAGATCATCGAGGGAATGCTGAAGCCGCGCCCAACTCCAAAAATTGGTGGTGATAGTCAAAGCGCTCACACCCAGCCGTCAAAGTCTTCGAAGAAGAAGAAGAAGAACAAAAAGTCCGTGAAGCCTGTTGACAAGCATACGGACCTGCAAAAACAGATTAACGCGCCGGAAGAATATAACCAAAAGGCGCGAACCCCGGTCACACTCCAAGAATAGCCACGTCCTTGAGGACGGAAGCGATGACAATGGAGAAGACTCGTCGGATGAGCCCGAAGATTATGTGGTAAGCTGCCATATGATCTTCCACTCGTCGATAAACGATGAAGAAGCTACTTACGCAGAGAAACTGGGGGCAGATCCTGAGACCAAATTTCTAGGGCCGTCAGACGAAATGATTGATGTATTCCTGAACGAAGCTCTTCTTAAAAGCAAAGCTGATCGAGAGCGCGAGATGGCCATATTTGAAAAGGCTAAGCGTCGGCGACTGGACGAAAGGGTCGAAACACTCTCACCAGATCAAAATACATCCGCCGTAAATAAAAGCAGGTCCAAGACGAGGAAAAGGTTCGCCAAAGCCATATCGATGGGAATGAATCTTCCACCCTCTGAAGGAAACACTCCTGATGAAGCGGATAAACATCTTAGCTACTGCTTATATCATCGAAAGATTGCGCACCCCACCGAAGAGTGCAACGCTTTTAAAAACTGGTGGCAGGGATATGTTGCTCACCGACAACATTTCAAGCGGATGAAACGCAAAACTCATCGGGAACAAAGAAATACGACCGAGGAGCATAAAAGAACTACCAGCAACTGTCACATGGTCAACGCTGGGGGATCGCAAGTTATCACCTTTAGGAGCGATTCTGATGAAGAAATGGCCATTGGCCCTCTCTTCAAAGAACCCACATCCGAAACGGAAGAGATGAAGACTCGTGAAAATATTCAGCAGCGCAATCGCACGCTTCCGGAAAAGAATCTCGGACCCATAAACAAGGGGGCGAACAAAAAGGATAAAGGAAAAGAAAAGGTCCCTGAGGATATCATCCTTGATGACCAAGCCGTCGAAGAGCTGACAGCCAAGGACCCGCCAAAGAAAAGTAAGGTGAACTACAACGTACACTTGAGAAAACTACCTTCGCAGCTAAGCATTCTCAATGCACTCTTGTTGTCAAAAAAGGCGAGAGATTCTTTGATCAAGGCATTACAAGAGCCCGAACAATTCCAATCTTTCCTCGCTGAAGAAAAGATGAAGGACGAACTGGAGGAAGTACACACGGCCGATATCACCTTCGGCGATGAAGACCTCCTCCTCGGGACGTGCGACCATAACCGTCCCCTTTATGTCTCCGGATACTGTCATGACATCAAGATAGGTAAAATCCTGGTCGACAATGGGTCCCCCGTCAATCTCCTTAACGTAAGAGTATTAAAGGAGATATGCATGAGCGTTCAACACCTCGCTCGGGATAAGATCACTATCTCCGGGTTCGACTCCCAGTCATCACGGACGCTCGGGTCTGTGATACTGACGCTGCGCTTCGAGCTGCTAGTCACTGACATCAAGTTTCACGTCATTGACGCTAAGACCTGCTATAACGCTTTGCTCGGCCGGCCTTGGTTACACGAGTACAACATCATCCACTCTACACAACATCAATGTATGAAATATTTCAAGGATGGTCTCGAGTACACCGTAACAGGGGAACTTAACCCGTTCTCCTTAAACGAAGTTCGCAAATATGAGGATGCAAAGTGTAACACCCGAGCCCAATAATACTATGTATATTACTAGTTGAGGGTTATTTATCGCTCTTTCCAGTTTTCCTGATTTTCTGGTGTTTATTGCTAAATTTTACCCGGTTAAGTCATTTTGGCTCATAACAAATTTTAACTCCTAAAATGAAATTTAAGATGTCCATGTTGGCCTACTCGTCGCCACTAGTCGCGTGGTAGCGTCCGCGTGTCGAGATTCCGTTCCGTTTGACTAAACGGGCAAGTTTGGACGACTACGCGCGCGCGCAAGTGTCCGACTTGGGGGCATGCATTTTAATCATTAAACACATCTTTTCAAAATTTGGAACCCGCGTAAAATCCTATAATTTGAATTTGGAACATTTGGGCGCAACCCGGGCGCGATTTGGAAATGTTTCATTTCGCGCCAAAAAGGGCCCGTTTATTTAAATATCTAAAACTATAATATATACGAATATATTTTTAACTGCAAACCCTTACCAAATCTTTCTAAAATTTTCTGTGAAATCTTTCCCTTCACCCACAGCCAATCACGAGAAGGGAAACGCTTGGGGGCCCCACCTTTCTTCTCTCTCTCTATCTCTCCCACCTTTCTTCTCTCTCTCCTCTTGTATATATTCCTACGCAGCCGCCTCCCTCTCTCCCCATCGCGAGAAACCCACGAGGAACATCCCACGAACCCTAACCCTAGCCACCTCCGGTCTTCGCCGCCGACCTCCCCGCGATCTCACCTTCGCCGTCGTCGCCGCTACAACCTAGCCGCACCCATTCCTCCTTCTCCCGCTCCTTCCCGCGCCTACAACCCATCTCCCCGACGCCTCCACCTCCTCGAGGCCTCGCCGTCGACGCCGTCTCCGACCGTCGAAGCCTCCCACGACACCCTCGCACCCTACTCGACCCGACCTCGTCGTCACTGTCCTCCTCCCCTCGCCGGAACACCCAACACGAACCCTAACCCATCTCCTACCCCCGCTGTTCGCCGGAGAAACGCGCCGGCGACCCCGTCGACACCAACTCCGACCACCTCCTTCTCTCCCTAGATCACCAGAGACGACCACACTCCTCCCCACTCACCGCAGCACCCCTTCCAGCGACCCCGAGCCGTTCAGCAGTTCCAACACCCTCGCCGCGCCTCCTGTTCACCGCCGGTGGGTCCATCGCCGTCGGGCTCGTCTCAGTTACCCCTGTTTCTCCTCTGTAAGCATCACTCTATACTCCTTCGATGCAAACCCCGTTGATCTTGTATGTTTTCGTATTTCTAACTTGTTGCCGTTAACTTTTGCCGGAATCCGACCGTGCCGTCCGACGAACCCGACGCTCCAGCGAAGTCCCCTGGTCCGTGTGATCCCGTTGACCTCTGTTGGGACTCGATCCGTGGCCCGTGCTTCCGTATCGTGGTTTCTACCGACATCGCACCCGTGTTTCGGTTTGCGGAACCGCCGAGGCAAGTATCCGAATACTTGCTTAACATGCTACAAACTTAATAATCATGCTACAAACATAGGTTAATTGGGTTGATTCTTTGTAGTTGGGTATTGCACCCGATACACGAATCAGAATACCCGTGATTAGGAAACATGTCCTGCCACCTTGACCGTTTTACCGTTCTTGAATCATCCTTCCAGATCATGTCGACAGGCAAACTTACTTTGCATTGTCAACTCGAAAGCCTAATTTCTTGTTATCTCTAGGACTTAGGCGACTTGGGTGGAGTTAAGTAATTGCGGCTATGATACCGCGGCATAGCTACAATGCAGCACTCTATTTAAGTATCTTGGAGTTCTAGCCCTGATTTATATATATTGAATCTATCATCATGCTAATGTTGTTTGTTTTGATTTCAGGATCATGGCAGATAAGAATTTCAAGACGTATCAGAGGCGTGTGGATGAAGCCGCCATGTTAGGAGTGATACGTGGGATGTTGGAAAATCAGAAGAGGCAAACTGAACTGATCCAGCAGCAAGCCGATTCATTTCAGGAGGGTTTGCAGGCTATGCGGCAGTCTGTAAACACCGCCGTAGCGAAGCCAGTCGACCGAGTAGGGACCGTGGCAGATTTCAGACGATTGGGTCCTACTACTTTCACTGGCTTGGAGGAGCCGTTGCCAGCCGAGCAGTGGCTCGTGGACACAGAGAATCTATTGATTGCGGCGCAGATCCCAGCAGACAAGAGAGTTGATGTGGTGCGCATTCAGCTGGTGGATTACGCCCGAGAGTGGTGGCTTGTGGAGGAGACCCGCCTGTCCAAGCCAATCAGTTGGGCGGATTTCTCCAAAAGCTTCTTGGAAAAGTTCTTCCCGCGGACTGCGCGGGAGGAAATGGAGGAGAGATTTATTGGGCTGAAACAAAATGGAGCAGCTGTGGATGTGCATGCAGCGGAGTGGACGAGACTTAGCCGTTTCGCTGAACCCTTAGTCGCCAAGGAGGCAGACAGGGCGCGAAGGTTCTTGCGCAGTTTGGATGTGGACATCCAGAGGCAGATTGTCTCCCTGGGTTTGACCACTTTCTCACAGGTTCTTACGGCAGCCAGAGAGCAACAGAGTTTATCAGGATCGAAAGGGAACCTCCACCAGACAGCAGTTGCGGCCAGGAAGCCTGCATTTGTACCTAACCGAGATCATGGGCGCAGAGGTATTCCAGTGGACCGTCGAGGTGTAGCGCCGATGAAGAAGCCTGTGATCGTTGATCGAAGGAAGAGCGTGACCTGTGCCTACTGCCACTTACCTGGGCACTTGCATAAGGAGTGTAGAAGAAGACTGGGACTTTGCTTGGTTTGTGGAGCAGCCGATCATGCAGTCAGTGCTTGTCCGTCGAAGCTTCGCACGAGAGATGATATACAGAAGCCTCCGCAAAGACCGTTCCAGGGCCAGAAGCAGCTGACACAAGGACCCAACCAGGGTCGAGCTTTCACTTTGACAGCTGAGGAAGCCAAGGCATCAGGAGAAGTGGTTTCAGGTACTGTACTCGTTCGTGGTTTTCCCGCTTTGGCATTATTTGATTCCGGAGCATCCCACTGTTTTATGTCATCAAATTTTATAACTATACACTCGATCACCTGCACGACCCTGTCTAGTTTTTGGGACATACACACTGGGAATGGGAAAATCATAGCTAGTAAGGAATGTAGAGATTGTACTGTTGTTGTTTGTGGACGGGAGCTTTTTGCGGATTTTTTGGTGATTGATACGGGCAGTTATGAAGTAGTCTTGGGAATGGATTTTCTTGGCACTTTCCACGCACGCATTGATTGCAGGGCAAGGAAAGTAATTTTCCAGATTCCCGGACACCCTGAGTTTACTTTCATCGGGGGAAGCAGTGCTGTCGGGCCAGTCGAGTTCAGGGCTAGGCCGACGAACAATGTTCTTGCGGCTGTGGTTGCGGAAAGAAATGAAGAGCCGGCAGTTGTCCGCGACTTCATGGATGTGTTTGAAGATATTTCAGGCCTACCGCCGAAGCGAGATGTGGAGTTTGCGATTGACCTCATTCCTGGTGCAGCGCCAGTATCAAAGTCTTATTATCCTATGGCACCGGTGGAATTGGAAGAAGTTAAGAAACAAGTGGGTGAATTACTCGAGAAGGGATGGATTCGAAGCAGCAACTCACCTTGGGGAGCTCCAGTGCTTTTAGTAAAGAAGAAGGATGGCACGAGAAGAATGTGCATCGATTACCGAGAATTAAACCGGGTGACTATTAAGAACAAGTACCCGATCCCTCGCATTGGAGAACTTTTTGAGCAGCTTAGTGGCGCGAGGGTATTCTCGAAACTGGACTTACGATCAGGATATCATCAGGTCCGAGTGAAGGCAGAAGACATTGGCAAGACGGCGTTTCGAACTCGGTATGGGCATTTCGAGTATTTAGTGATGCCATTCGGAGTGACTAATGCGCCGGCAATATTTATGGACTTGATGAACAGGATCTTTTCACCGTTCTTGGACCAGTTTATTGTGGTATTCATCGACGATATTCTGGTGTACTCGAAGAGTCCGGAGGAGCATGCTGAACACTTAAGGATCGCACTGCAAACGCTGAGACAGGAGAAATTATTTGCGAAGATGAGTAAGTGCGAATTCTGGTTGGAGGAAGTGAAGTTTTTGGGGCATGTCGTGTCGGGCGATGGAATCGCCGTTGATCCCGAGAAGATTGCAGCAGTTCGAGATTGGCCTGTTCCAAAGAATGTTGCAGAGATAAGAAGTTTCCTTGGACTCGCCGGTTACTACAGAAGATTTGTGGAGAACTTCGCTCGTGTAGCTGAGCCGTTAACCAAGCTTACGCGTAAGGAGGTACCGTTTGTTTGGACAGATGGATGTGCATTGGCCTTCGAGACGTTGAAGCAGAAGTTGATAACCGCCCCTATCCTAACCGTACCGGATGTTTCAGGAGGACTGGTGATTCACAGCGACGCATCGGGAAAAGGATTGGGATGTGTTTTGATGCAGAATGGGAAAGTCGTCGCTTACGCATCGAGGCAGCTGAAGACTCATGAGCAGAACTATCCGACTCACGACTTGGAGCTTGCAGCCGTGATCTTCGCCCTGAAGATTTGGAGACACTACCTTCTAGGCGAGAGAGTTGAAGTCTTTACGGATCACAAGAGTTTGAAATATGTGTTCACTCAGAAGGAGTTGAACATGAGGCAACGCAGATGGTTGGAGCTGATGGCCGACTACGACCTTGATCTTAAGTACCATCCGGGAAAAGTTAACGTCGTGCCAGATGCGCTAAGTCGGTTACCAGCAATTCAGTTATTGACCGCACAGAGAGAGATCATTGAGGAGTTTCGGAGATTTGACTTGGAGGTTGTGCTACCGCGTGCTACAGGACAGTTGATGCAGTTACAAGTACAATCGTCCTTAGTTGAGAAGATTAAAGCGGCGCAATCGCAGGATCCTAGACTGCAAAAGTTTCGAGAGCAGGTTGGAGCCGGACTACGAACCGATCTACTGATCCATGAGGATGGTTCGTTGAGATATGGTAGCCGTCTTTGTGTGCCAAAAGGAGATGTGCGTGAAGAGCTTATGAAGGAGGCACACAGTTCAGCTTACTCTGTACATCCAGGAGGGACCAAGATGTACCGAGATATTCGACAGCATTTCTGGTGGGAAGGTATGAAACGGGAAATTGCTCGTTTCGTGGCTAGATGCTTGGTGTGTCAGCAAGTCAAGGCTGAACACCAAAGGGTTGCTGGTTTGTTGCAACCACTTCCGATTCCTCAATGGAAGTGGGAACATATAACCATGGATTTCGTGACGGCTTTACCGCGGAGTCCAAAGGGCAACAATGCAGTATGGGTGATTGTCGATCGGTTGACCAAGGCAGCTCACTTTATTCCGTTTCGGGTTGGTCAATCGACAGAGACTCTGGCAGAGCGGTACATGCAAGAGATTGTCAGATTGCATGGAGTACCGGTAAGCATCGTGTCCGACCGGGACACTCGGTTCTTGTCACACTTTTGGAGGAGTTTACAAGAAAGTTTGGGAACTCGATTGAAGTTCAGCACAGCTTATCATCCCCAAACTGATGGACAATCAGAGAGAACGATTCAGACCCTTGAAGATATGTTGAGGGCTTGCATGTTAGACTTCAAAGGTTCTTGGGAAGATCATCTACACCTGGTGGAGTTTTCGTACAACAACAGCTTCCAAGCAACAATTCAGATGGCCCCGTTCGAAGCATTGTATGGTCGTAAGTGCCGTTCACCTGTATGTTGGGATGATGTGGGTGAACGAAGGTTGCTAGGGCCAGACTTAGTGGTACAGACAGTTGAGAAGGTGAATACAATCAGAAAGCATATGAAGGCAGCTCAAGACAGACAGAAGAGTTGGGCCGACACGTCAAGAAGACCCCTAGAGTTCGCCGTGGGCGATTTGGTATTCCTGAAGATATCACCGACTAGAGGGGTGATTCGATTTGGGAGTCGGGGAAAGCTTAGTCCCCGATTCGTTGGACCCTTCGAGATATTGGAGCGTGTCGGAGAGGTATCGTACCGGTTGGCGTTACCATCGTCATTAGCAGGAGTTCATGATGTATTTCATGTGTCTCAACTACGGAGGTATGTTCGTGATGAGACCCATGTTTTGGATCACTCGGAGTTGACCGTTCGGGAAGACCTGACTTTTGAGGAGCGACCAGTCGAGATCAAGGATCGACGAGAAAAGGTTCTTAAGAACAAGGTTATCCCTCTTGTGCTAGTTTCTTGGGGTAACCGATCGAATGGAGAATCTACTTGGGAGCGAGAAGACGAGATCCGGCAGAATTTCCCTCATCTTTTCCAGTAGTTAGTTATCTTGTATTCTTGGAATTTCGAGGACGAAATTCTTTTTGTAGTTGGGTATGATGTAACACCCGAGCCCAATAATACTATGTATATTACTAGTTGAGGGTTATTTATCGCTCTTTCCAGTTTTCCTGATTTTCTGGTGTTTATTGCTAAATTTTACCCGGTTAAGTCATTTTGGCTCATAACAAATTTTAACTCCTAAAATGAAATTTAAGATGTCCATGTTGGCCTACTCGTCGCCACTAGTCGCGTGGTAGCGTCCGCGTGTCGAGATTCCGTTCCGTTTGACTAAACGGGCAAGTTTGGACGACTACGCGCGCGCGCAAGTGTCCGACTTGGGGGCATGCATTTTAATCATTAAACACATCTTTTCAAAATTTGGAACCCGCGTAAAATCCTATAATTTGAATTTGGAACATTTGGGCGCAACCCGGGCGCGATTTGGAAATGTTTCATTTCGCGCCAAAAAGGGCCCGTTTATTTAAATATCTAAAACTATAATATATACGAATATATTTTTAACTGCAAACCCTTACCAAATCTTTCTAAAATTTTCTGTGAAATCTTTCCCTTCACCCACAGCCAATCACGAGAAGGGAAACGCTTGGGGGCCCCACCTTTCTTCTCTCTCTCTATCTCTCCCACCTTTCTTCTCTCTCTCCTCTTGTATATATTCCTACGCAGCCGCCTCCCTCTCTCCCCATCGCGAGAAACCCACGAGGAACATCCCACGAACCCTAACCCTAGCCACCTCCGGTCTTCGCCGCCGACCTCCCCGCGATCTCACCTTCGCCGTCGTCGCCGCTACAACCTAGCCGCACCCATTCCTCCTTCTCCCGCTCCTTCCCGCGCCTACAACCCATCTCCCCGACGCCTCCACCTCCTCGAGGCCTCGCCGTCGACGCCGTCTCCGACCGTCGAAGCCTCCCACGACACCCTCGCACCCTACTCGACCCGACCTCGTCGTCACTGTCCTCCTCCCCTCGCCGGAACACCCAACACGAACCCTAACCCATCTCCTACCCCCGCTGTTCGCCGGAGAAACGCGCCGGCGACCCCGTCGACACCAACTCCGACCACCTCCTTCTCTCCCTAGATCACCAGAGACGACCACACTCCTCCCCACTCACCGCAGCACCCCTTCCAGCGACCCCGAGCCGTTCAGCAGTTCCAACACCCTCGCCGCGCCTCCTGTTCACCGCCGGTGGGTCCATCGCCGTCGGGCTCGTCTCAGTTACCCCTGTTTCTCCTCTGTAAGCATCACTCTATACTCCTTCGATGCAAACCCCGTTGATCTTGTATGTTTTCGTATTTCTAACTTGTTGCCGTTAACTTTTGCCGGAATCCGACCGTGCCGTCCGACGAACCCGACGCTCCAGCGAAGTCCCCTGGTCCGTGTGATCCCGTTGACCTCTGTTGGGACTCGATCCGTGGCCCGTGCTTCCGTATCGTGGTTTCTACCGACATCGCACCCGTGTTTCGGTTTGCGGAACCGCCGAGGCAAGTATCCGAATACTTGCTTAACATGCTACAAACTTAATAATCATGTTACCTGTTATAATCGCACGACTTAATGATAATTATAATCATCCGTAACGATAAATCACTATAGTGGTTACTTGTAATTAATCGGTATGCTATCAATTTCACACTCTAACTAATTAACCGATTGGCACATCATTGCTTAAATTGCAAGCTCATTCTTGTAACTATTATTATGCTGTAATTTAATGGTTTCATTGCTTCGTGTTAATAATACTGTTTTACCCTGGAAATTGTTGCACCCTAAAGACGATTGAACCTGTTAATAAGAGAATACAAACATCACTGTCGTTATACGGAATATTGTGGTTAATTATCGTTTCATGATGCTGTCCACTATTGATCATATACCTGATTGCACCTGACACATGTTCTGACACACTGGACACAACACCCCGTACATATCGACTCTACCTGTGGAAAGTAACCTGATCTGTTACCTGATCTCATGCCTAATGCCGACAAACCTAACCATTCCTGCTGTCGACCCAGACAGACCTACGGTTACTTGACCTTACGTCGGCATTAGTCCTCGACTACTGAATACCTGACTTGACATACATAGTTTGGGGGTATGGGGAAATCAAAGGTGAAACCGACTTGTAACTCAACAGTTCGATACATTGTTCTGATCAGTCTTACGGGCTTGGCCGGTCCGGGAGTGATGATGCTGACATCACTCGTCTATCCTATTACCTTTTACTGCTTAGCGGCACGTCTCGGACTCAGCCCCGAGGATCATGACCGTGGTCCCGGGCCTGCACGGGATACTATTGAGTTACATCGACGATTCATCAATTGGTTTCAAAGACTATAGAGTAGAAAACCTGATAGGACAGTTTAGTCACTACTGCACATTACCCGGTTCATGACTTCTTATTACTGCTTTATTCATGTTCATGCTTGCATTGTTTATTACCGTGTTTATGCTATATACTTGATATCATGACGCGCTGACGTCTGGGTTTTGCATGGCCCAGATTCCGTACCCTTGACGTCGACCGAGCAGGAGTACTTCAGCCAGCAGGCTGAACTGTGAGTTCTTGAGAGTTTAGTTTATTTATGTCATTTCATTTCCAGATGTGAGCCCGCATTATGGGACATACTGTTTATTCATTGTATTGGATCTTTAGCTTCCGCACTTATTGTTATTGATTCTTGTTATTATGGATTTGGACATGTATTAGTTTAGTTTATTTTTCTGTTCTTGATATCTTTACAACCGTAATGTGACTGTGGATGGATACTTCCTACCCACAGGTAGCATGGTTGGCTGTGTCACGTGCCCAAATCTTGCGCACTCTGGGAAGCGGGGCGTGACACAAAGTATTTCTTGCCGGACTTTGAAGACACGGAGAGATGCTGTAAACCGAAGAACAAAGCTATTACTACCGTTCCGGTCTTCGGGAGTGATACCGAGGAGTAAGAAGAAATAGTTTATTCAGGTCCGCCCCAATACAACAAGCCGAGACCATCCACCCCTATGTTGATCTTCGACAGCGACTCGGAAGATGAGGTCAACGCTGTATTTTCCGCTCGGCCATCAATGCAAGCCCTCGCTAGCGATGATCGGAGTTTGCAAATCGCCATGGTTCCACGGGAGCATTACAAAGAGCTCGATGCACTTAATGCCTATAGTGTGCAGGAACTACAGACATTCTACATCCCTCCCAGGCGAAGAGGTGAAAAGGCGATCCTATTCTACCGATCTGGGGAAACCAAAGTGGAGAGAGAAATTTGGCATGGTGCGGATTCTACACTTGACAGGCTCCAGCCCATCCGTCTACCCAGATATTACACCGACGAATTAAAAAGACTGTTGAGGCGCCAAGGCGTACCCCTTAAGCAGACTGCTCGACGAGCTCAGTTCTACTACAGGATCTGGAGCGTCCCCGGAACTCAACGAAAATTGCCCAACGGGAGAATGGAAACGATCGGGCTTGGATATGTTCAATCTAAGAAACGAGAGCCATTCCGTGACTGCTACGTCATACATGACTTCGATGAAGAAGGAGATACTCTATGGGAAAATGCTAACCCTGAGCCAAAACGAGCCCCCGTCGTGAAAATGCCAAGCCCATCGTTTGAAGAACAAATGGACAAGCTTATAAGGGAAGCGGGTCAAAAGGTTCGAGACGATCATAATCGCGAAATGGCTATCTACGAGAAAGCCAGAACGCAACGCCTCCTTCAGCAGGCTGAGAAAAATGAAAATGCTCTTCCTCGTCAACCCGTCATACAAAAGGCCCGACGCAGAGGCAGAAATAAACCCAAGAACGAAAAAAGCGTTCGACAACGACAAAGCGGGACCAAGAAGTCACACGATCAGGAATCGAGCAATCCGGATTCGTCTCTTATAAAGAAGATGGGTCGAGCATATTCTTTTCCCCAAGACAAGACAAGGAAGATATTCGATCTTGCCGTAAAACGTCAAATGATTACCCTCCCGGAGTCCAAGCACCCCGAGCAAGCAGGCGAAGTCTCTCACCCGGACTATTGCTCCTATCACCGAGCAATAGGACATCCTCTCGAAGACTGCTTCACATTCAAAGACTGGGTAGAAGACCATTATCAGCAAGGCAGGTTCTCTCTATCCAGCAGCTGGAGGGTAACTCCGCCACAGAAGCATGAACCAAAAGCCGTGCATGCAACGAGAGTAGAACCAGATCAACATCGGTCTTGGAAGCGATCTCGTGCCTGTCATATGATAACGCTGTCAGAAGAAGAACCCGAGAATACGGATGACCTCCCCTGGTGCTTTGAAAACAATGATGACGAGATGATCTCAGAGTTTCCGCCGGCGCCAAAAGAGCTGGAAGATGGGATACATACTACTGCAGATAACCTCAGAAAGATCGACTTGGGGACGGCAAGCGACCCGCGGCCGACATTCGTCAGTAAGCTGTTGTCTGAAGAAAGGGTGGCTACGCTAAAAGACGTGCTTATACAGTATAAAGATTGCTTTGCATGGAACTATTCCGAGATGCCCGGACTAGATCCAGAGATTGCTGTCCACAGCAATATCCCTGGACGTCAAGCCGATCAAACAAGCATCGAGGAGAATGCGGCTCGAGCTCGAGATGAGCATCAACGCCGAGGTCAAGAAGATAATCGACTCCGGTTTCGTCCAAGAGGTTCAGTACCCTGACTGGATCGCCAACATCGTCCAGTGATGAAGAAAAATGGGACGGTGCGCATATGCATGGACTTTCGGGATCTCAACAAAGCTTGCCCAAAGGACGACTTTCCAGTACCGGTCACTGAACTGATGATAGATAATACGTCCACTCACGAAGTTTTCTCCTTCATGGACGGCTCGTCAAGATACAATCAGATAAAGATGCATCCTGAAGACCAAAAGCATACCGCTTTCCGGACTCCTTTGGGCATATTCTGCTACAAGGTGTGCCCTTCGGTCTAAAGAACACCGGTGCCACCTATCAGAGGGCCATGGCGAAGATTTTCGACGACCTCATACATGAAATCGCCGAATGCTATATCGACGACCTCGTAGTTAAAAGCACATCATACGAGGAACATTTAGAGCATCTGAAGATCGTGTTTCAACGCCTTCAGAAATACAACTTGAAGATGAACCTTCTCAAATGCGCATTCGGAGTTTCCTCAGGTAAGTTCCTGGGATTCATCGTCCGACACCGAGGCATCGAGATAGACCCGTCGAAGATCAAGGCGATTATGGAAATGCCCCCGCCAAAAACTCTCAAGCAACTGCGGTCTCTCCAAGGAAAGCTCGCGTATATCCGACGATTCATAGCCAATCTCTCCGGCAAGTGCCATCCTTACAGTCACTTAATGAAGAAAGGGACTCCTTTCGTCTGGGATCGCAAATGCCAAAGCACGCTGGACGAAATCAAGCAATACCTGTAAAATCCGCCAGTACTGGCCGGTCCCGTTAAAGGAAAACCTCTCGTCCTGTATACAACAGCCCTCGAAGGTTCTTTAGGCGCGCTATGGGCACAAGAAAACGACCAAGGGAAAGAGAAAGCCCTCTACTACTTGAGTCGAGTTCTTCTGGGGGCAGAAAGCAATTACTCTCCCATTGAAAAACACTGCCTAGCGTTGATCTTCGCAATAACGAAGCTCAGACACTATGCGTTGGCACATGAGGTCCATCTCATATCAAAGGTGGATCCTCTCAAATACTTGATGTCGAAGGCCATATTAACCGGGCGGCTCGCTAAATGGGCCCTGCTCTTGATGGAATTCTCGATAACTTATCGTCCTCTTAAGGCAGTGAAAGGCCAGGCCATCGCCGACTTCCTCGCTGCGCATCCGATACCTGTCGACTCTCCCTTGAACTGCGAATTGCCAGACGAACACGCGTTTGACACGATCGACGGGGAGAGAATGACACCCAGTGGGAACTCTACTTCGATGGAGCATCTTCCATGAAGAAGCGCAAACAAAGCACCCCCATAATCAAATCTGGGGTAGGCCTCATCTTTGTGACTCCACAAGGAGGAATAATGTGCTTTGCCTTCTCCTTAACAGAGCCGAGGACGAACAATGAAGCCGAATATGAAGCTTTGATAGCAGGTCTTGAGATCGCCGTCGAAATGGGAATTGAGAACCTCCTCATATATGGAGACTCCCAACTGGTTGTTAGCCAAGTAAACGACGATTATCAAACGTGCAAACCGGAGCTGATAAAGTACGGTGAGAGAGCACAGCAATTGCTGACTCAAATCCCTTCCTACGCCCTGGAAAGCATACCGCGGGCGGAAAATAGAAAAGCGGACGCATTAGCCAAGCTCGCTAAAGAACTGACCAACAAGAACCTCGATGACGTAAGGATCGTCGTGCAAAGCCGTCGGGTTCTTGCACCGGCAGAAATATCTCCGGAGTCATCCGAAGAAAAAAGGGGCGACTAAGCAAACGGCCCTACAAATAAAAGACCAGGAAAAGGCTAAGGATTGGAAAGAAGTCTTTATAGACTGCTTCAAATCCCGTCAAACACCTGAAAATGCATCCTCGAGACATCAGCTCATGAAACGAGCTCTGTCTTTCGCCTTCGTCAATGATACTCTGTATAAGAGATCATTTGATTCTCTGTGGCTAAAATGCCTGGGACCTGAAAAGGCAAAGAGAGTCGTCCAAGAAGCTCATGACGGACTCTGCGGTTCTCACCAAGCCGGGCCGAAGATGAAGCCGAAGATCAAAAGGATGAGCTACTATTGGCCCACAATGATCCAAGACTGCCTCGAATATGCGAAGCAGTGCCACTCGTGCCAGATTCACGGGGACTTTATCCATCAGCATCCAAATCCACTACATCCAATGGTGGCTAGCTGGTCGTTCGAAATGTGGGGAACTGACATAATCGGCCCCATTGAACCAGCATCATCCAGAGAACATCGATTCATTTTGGCGACAACTGATTACTTCTCCAAATGGGCAGAAGCAATACCGCTGAAGGAAGTAAAGACGGAGAATATCCTACATTTCTTCAAGACACACGTCATTTATCGGTTCGGCACTCCGCGACGGATTATCTCCGATAACGGGCCAGCCTACAGAAGCCACAAGATCAGCCGCTTCGCACAACAACATAACATAGACTGGAGATACTCTTCGGTCTATAATCCTCGAGGTAACGGTCTAGCTAAGGCTTTCAACAAGACCTTGACGAAGATCGTGAAAAAGACGGTGTCTCGAAATAAGAGGGACTGGCACGAGAGACTGTATGAAGCTCTCTGGGCGTATCGGACTACGTTCAAAACGGCCACAAACACAACGTCGTATGCATTGATATTCGGCACAGAAGCAGTACTCCCCCTCGAGATAGAGTTACCCTCTCTACGAGTGGCAGTTCACTACGAGCTAACAGACGAAGAAAATGCTCATCTTCGGCTTAAGGAGCTTGACGCCCTCGACGAAACTCGGCTCATAGCGCAGCAAAATCTGAAGGCTTATAAAGCAAAGATGACACGCTCATATGAGAGATTGACTAGGCCGAGAACATTCCGCAAAGACGAACTCGTGCTAGTGGTCAAGAGACCTATGATCCCTAATCGTGCCAAACGGGGGAAATTCGAGCCGAACTACGAAGGCCCGTATATCACAGACAAAATTTACCAGGGTGGAGCCTACCTACTCATGGACATGCATGGTGAAAAACCTTTTAAGTCAATAAACAGTCGCTTCCTGAAAAAATACTACGCCTGACGAGTCATGGCCTAGGTCAATGACAGATGACGACGCCTATGTCCGCTCGCTATCTTCCTAAGCCCAAACTCTATAAGTAGTACCGAAACGTCCTTAAACTAACAATGGACCACTACGTCCTAAAACTGGCGACGGACCGAAACGTCCTAAAACTAACGACGGACCGAAATGTCCTAAAACTAATAACGGATCGAAACGTCTTTAAACTAACGACGGACCGAAATGTCCTAAAACTAACTACAAACCGAAACGTCCTTAAACTAACGATGGACCACTATGTCCTAAAACTGGCTGTTGACTGAGACATCGATAAATCACTGTGGACTGCAGCATCCCAAGGCTGACACAAAAAATAAAAGAAAAAAGAAAAGAAAAAAGAAAAAAAACGGTATGTCCATAAGCAAAATGGGCAAGGATGAAAACCCGAATGGGCTCCGTGAGTAAAAACAGCAGGGCTACCGGCGAGTTTTGTGAAAACCCGAAAGGGCGTAACCTCGTTAAAAAGGCACTTGCAAGGTCATCTCGACCCTGTAAGGAGAAACCACCTGCGTGAGATCCTTACGACTCACAAGGGAGCAACACACTTAGGGATCCCCACGATTCCTAAGGAGAAATTACACTTACGAGATCTTCACGACTCGTAAGGAGAATTCCCCTTTGAGACCCTCACGGCTCATAGGATTCAAAAGCCTTAAGCTACAGGGATCTGAACATGTTCTTAAACCATCACAACCTCCAATTCTGCCCTACAAGCGTCTCGATCTCGACCCTTGTATACAATCCACGGGCGCGAATAAACATTTCCCTAACAAAGTCCCATCCGTGACTAGGGATATGTTTGTACAGTGAACAACCCTTGTAAGTCCTCTCGACTTATAAGGAGAAAGCACTCTTGTAAGATCCTTACGACTTATAAGAGACCACGCACTTAGGAATCCTCACGATCCCTAAGGAGAAAACGCACTCACAAGATCCTCATGACTCGTAGGGAGAAATACCTTTATGAGACCCTTACGGCTCATAAAGTCAAAAACCTTAGTCGACAGGATCTTAACCCTATTTGCTAAGCCACCTTTGTTCGTTTCCCTCTTTTTACAAAAGTGTTAAGCACTTGGATAGAGCTCACGTACATTTTCCATGACTGTTTCTTTTTGGGGCGGCTGCCTAATTGACAAAGAAGTTTTTCTTTGCTCTTTAGGCGCCCATGTGGGAAACACATTAGGCAGTTTTAACTTTTATTTTTGCTTATTTTGAGCTCACACGTAGGAAACAGGTGAGGCAGTTTTAGCTTTGCTTTTGCTTATTTTGAGTTTGCTTATTTTGAGCATTCGCGTGGGAAACACGTGAGGCTCCATAACAGTGTTGAGACACCAAGTTATTCTTGTTGTTTATTTTCAAAGATATTTGATCTCTGTTAATGACATTTTTCATCATTGATGATTGTCTTAGATCATCATTATTGTTTGTATTGAAGAACTAAGTTCTTTTTGTATGGTTAAAACCTAATTCTTGGAGGAATTAAATTCCCATATGCTCATGTTCTTTTCTTTTTAATTTAGTTCTTTTCTCCTAAGTTTTGAATATGCAGAACAGAATCGCCCCGATGAGAATTAAATTCCCAACTTGTGGGGAGATCTGCTTATGTAAATCTCAACCATAGAAAGAACTGAGTTCTTATATGAAGGGTTAAACCCTTAGAGAGGCAAAGAAAAGACACTATGATCTCTGTGTTTTTTTTACCTAGGGTTTCAATGAGGCAAGTCTTCTTCTTCTTCTTTGAGAATTAAATTCTCTTTCTTTTTTAAAAGCCCATTGTATATATTTTTTGCAGAAGCTTGTGGGGGGTTCTGTGTGTCTTTTAGATTTAATATCCTTTCTCCTATTTATAGGAGAAGGGAAAAAATCAGTATGTTAAGAAAATCTCTCATTAAGAGATCATGAAAATTAATTGGTGAATTTTATTCACCGTTAGATTTTCAATCCAAAGGCTTTCTGTTTAACAGAGAAGATTTCTTGTTTGTTTAACAAGATTAAGAAATATTTTCCTATGAATATCTTGTTAATTTAACAGAATTAGGAAAAATATTTTCCTAAGAAAGAATTTTATTTTATCAGATGATCAGGGGGTGATTTTATAATCACCGTTGGATTTTTGATTCAAGGATCCTCTGTTTAACAGAGAAAATCTTTTTAGTTTGAAAAAGATCAAGAAAATATTTCCCACGTAGAATTTAATTCTATCAGGCTGTTTGATTAGCGATATTTTATACAATTGGATTTTAAATACAAAATTCTCTATTAGAGAAGAATCTTTCCGTATTAGAAAGATCAGGAAAAATATTTCCCAAATAAAATTTAATTCTATCACATCGAATTTAATTCGATCTTGCCAAAGAGTGCAGCAGGATAACTCACGTGTTTAACTCGTGATCCCTAGCATGGGTCTTAGCATGTTCATTTTCAGCGCTCATATGCTTTATATATGAGCGCACACGTGTTTAACACGTGATGCATATTTTCCCTTTGGTTATTTATGTTCAGCGCTCATATGCTTTGCATATGAGCGCTCATGTGTTTAACACGTGAGGTCAGTTTGGCCTTTAGGTTTATTTATTCAGCACTCATATGTTTTGCATATGAGCGCTTACGTGTTTAACACGTGAGGCCAGTTTAGTCCTTAGTTATTTGCTTTCAGCGATTATATGCTTTGCATATAAACGCCCACATGTTTAACACGTGATGGCAAATTATAAGGATTTTCTCCTTTCTTTTTTCCCCTTTTTTATAAGGGAACAAATAGCTCTTTGCCAAAAAAATTGGCGGGAACAGGTGCTTAGGAAAAAAATAAAGGCAAATGTGTGTTCAGTGTTTGATTTTAATTATCCAAAACCTTCACTTATTTTTAGAACATTGTTCTATTAATTTTGGGAAGAAAAGCATTGCTTTCTTCTTTTTAATTTGATTAAGTATTACTTAATCCTTGTGTTTAAAACACAGCTCCCACGTTGGTCTCCTGATTTGCCAACATGGATGAACTTATGTTCAATTCTCATGTCATGAATGAGTTGCATAAATTCATTTTATTTTGAAAGCATAAGCTTTTATTGGGATTGGGAATTTAAGTTTCAGCCAAGTCTTTTGACTTAGCTCTCTATTGGGGAACATAGGCTTCATCCAGAGACACTTAGTTTGCAATGAGAACTAAGGTCCACCTGGGCGATTTGACCAAGCGTTGAGAACTTTGTTCTTTGCTAAGCCTAGGATCATTAAGGAAGCCTAGGCTTCAACACTTAGCAAATTTTTGCTAGATTTAGGTTCTAACTCGGTGCTCATGTGCACTGGCGCTCATGCATTGCACGCAGCGCTCGGGAATGAGATGCATTTGCGTCCGTGCTTTGCACGTGGCGCACTTGGTCCAATCGTTGGTGCTGGTGCACGCACATTGGACATGGTGCACATGCGCAATTTTGTAGAAAACGCTCTTGGCGCTGGCACACGTGTATTGCACGTGGCGAACCTAACAAATTTTTGCTGAGTTTAGGTTCTGGTTCATCGTTGATGTGCGCTTACGCCCGCGCATTGTACATGATGCACTTGGTTTATTTATTGGCGTCGGCGCACGTATATTGCACGTGGCGCACTTGATGTTGGCTCTGGCGCTAGCGCACTTAGTGATGCCTAGCGTGGGCACACTTATACTGCACGTAGCGCACTTACGCACTTGGTGATGCCTGGCGCAAGCGTACTTGCACAGTTTTGCAGAAAGCTCTCTGGGCACTGGCGCACGTGCATTGCACATGGCGCGCCTGGCAAATTTTTGCTAAGTTTAGGTTGTGGTTTAGCGTTGATGTGCGCTTGCACCCACACATTGCACGTGGCGCACATGGTCTATTTATTGACGCTGGAGCAGGTGTATTGCACGTAACACACTTGATGCTGGCGCTGGCGCACCTGCACGCACGTAGCGCAATTACACAGTTTTGCAGAAAACGCCCTTAGTGCTTGTGCATCTGCATAGGACGCACCCTATAGATGAAAGTTTGTACTTACAGAAAGCGTTTGCTTTCGATTTGTGAAGCGTATGCTTCTCTAGTTTGAAAAAAAATATTTTATTTATTTATTTTTAATCTTCAAGACTTTTCATGTTCGGATCTTGAATAACAAAATTCTCAGCTCCTTCTAGGCTCTAGATCTTGTTCCAATAGAAAGTCTTTTCCTTTTGGAGATGAGCCCCCTCCTCCTTGCTTCCTCTTTCTTTATTGGATATTAATGAATGAAGAAGAGAGAGGCCAATGAATCTTCTCTGCTTTAAAAAAATATTTTTTCTTGAAAAAGAAAAAGAACTGCCTGAAAGGAGGCAGAGAGAGGAAAAAGACGGCTCCAAAACCTTAGGTTGATTGAGAATAATCAAACTTTTTTAATTGATCTCATATCATAGGAACCTTATATAGACTTTTTACTTTACATTTGGGCCACGAGAACTTTACAATATTGGCTTTTTACTCCTTTCATGTCCATGTGCTTATTTATTTTTGCACATAAGTTATGGGTTTTATAATTATTTGGCTTTTCATCCATTTCCCTTACATTTTATTCCTAAACAAATTATATTAAATTCATTTATTGCGTAATTCTTTTCTTCTTCGATGGTTTTTCTTCTTTTCTTCGATGGTTGGCTTCACTTGGACTTGAGGCGGTTTGGACGTGGACCCAGATGCTTGGGACCAGACCCGGGTTAGTCGAATCCGGATCCCCTTGGGTGTTAACTTTGACTCGTTGATCTTGACTTTGACTTTTTGACCTTTAATTTTGATTTTTAATTCTTGCAACAGAGGTGTAAATTTTAACCCCAACAACAGACAACTTATTAGATGTTATAGGCAACTACCCAGAGGTTACAAACAAATCAGTAGATGTTACAGGCAACTTAATAATTATAATCAAGTTAATAGATATTACATGCAACTTAGTAGAAGTTACAGGTTTGGTTAGAGATTACATGCAACTTAGTAGAAGTTACAGGCAGCTGGTTAGAGGTTACATGCAACTGTTGTGATGTTCTACCTATCTATGTCAATCATGTTCATAACCAAATCAGGTGTATTGAGGAGCAAGAATTGAAATTGTATCTTATTCCAAGGAAGTAACAATCAGTCCAATATTGATAATTGTAATATTCAACAATTGCGTTGTAGGCAACCATTGATTTCTCCTTCAATAGGTTCATCTTCCCTAAGAACTCAACCGTCGTGTATTGGTAACACGCTATCTCTATCAATTGCGCTCACATTTCGACTTTCGAATTCTTCATAACAAGCCCCTTGAGCCTGTTTTTAAAGTTCTGCTTCAAGTGAAGAATGCAAAATAAATGCAATGCGGTGGAAAAGCACATCCTAACCGCTTCTTTGATTCCCTTGTCGGAGTCTAATACAAACACAAGGATATGTTGCGAATGGTACGCCTTAGGACCATCAAACAACATGGCCCTCAACTGACTTAAAAACCATGTCCAATTGATGATGTTCTCTTGATCGCAAATAGTGAAAGCTAACGGAAACAAATCATTGTTTCCGTCATAAGCAGTCGCCGCCAATAGAAAGCCTTTTGCCATGTTCTTGATGAATGTTCCATCAAGAAATATGAAAGGCCGGCAACCATCTAAATACCCGTCAATACAAGCACCATAACTAACAAATAGTCTCATAAATTGCTATCCACTGATTTGTCAACGCTAATTACGCTCCCGAAATTGGTTTTCCTGCACTTGCTTTGATACCACCTCAAAGAGTCATAAGAATGGCAATAATTACCGAAAAAGGGTCTTGTTCCCCCCATATTTAAACATAATAAAAGAGCTAAACTCTGTTAAAATTTTGTTGAGCCAGCGCCTCACGTGCCCATCACGAGGGCGCCAGCGCGTTAGGATTAAATCCTATGGTGGCGCTACACGTGAAGCTCATGTGGGCGCCAATGTGCAAAGCACATGAGCGCCCAGAATTAAATTCTTAAATGACACCCACGCGCATGACACGTGAGCGCCAGTGCTCAAGTTAAACTTAAGTAGAATTAAATTCTACATGGGGATATTTCCCTAGAAACTGGGATACTCTCTGTAAAACAGAGCCGTTGGATCAAAAATCCAACGGTAATGATAAATCATCAAATAATATAATTAAATTCTATTAAGAAAAAATATCTCACAAATCTTCCTAAGTGAGAAAATACTCTCGGTTGGATCAAAAATCCAATGAAAGAATTAAATTCACTTTTGGGAATATATTTTCCCAATCTTTCTAAACAAAAAATGATTTGCTCTCTGTAAAAACAGAGAGCTCTTGGATTTTTTACAGAGAGCTCTTGGATTAAAAATCCAATGGTAATTAAAAATCACCGTTTTACAGAATAAATTTTGTATATGGGAAAATATTTCTCTAATCTTGCTAAAAACAAAAAAGTATATTCTGAAAACGGAAACATTTGGATCAAAGATCCAACGGTGGGTAAAATTCTCCAAATTAATTTTGAAACCAATTAAATCAATTGGAATCTCTCAATAAGAGATTTTCTCAAAACTAATTAACAATTTGCCTCTCCTATATAAAGGACCCGAGACTTCAAGTAATTAACACTTTCGAACACAAAAAATACTGAGCAAACTAAACCCAAATTGGTTTAGTCTCTCTAAAAAGATTTTCTTACAACTGAGCCCAAATGCTCTGTTGTTGGATCTGAAATAAAAATGATCTTTGAAATTTTACTAAGTTGATTTTAGTCTCAAATTAGACTAACGTATCCTTAGTGAAAATAAATTGAGCCCAAATGATCATATATTTAAATTGATCTTAATCTCAAACTAAATTAATGGTCCTTAAATAAAACAAACCTAAATCTAAGATATACGAATTTAGACTGATCCGCACCCTACGGACGACGACATAAACTGGTATCCGCATACAATCCATAGGCAACCAAAATAAACAAAAATACACACGACACGAAGTGAACTGCTAGAGAAAGAGAAAGTGGTTATCGCAATGCGAAAACGTAAATAATTGCAGGGGCTTGGTCCTGCAAGGAAGAGCGTCCCCACAATAAATAAAAAAGCTCTCACAAATGAGGGGAAATCTGATAAAATCACGTTACAACGGTCGCGTCTGTTCAAACCTCCGATATATGGTATCATAAATCAACTTGGTATTTTCGGAAAGATGGATGGATAAGTCCAAACAACATCTGCCCCCAAATTTAGGCCAAAAGTCCCAACATCTCAGTCCGATCTTTCGGTGATGAACAGGTCTCTTGCGCCAATTCCTTTGCATTCCACGCAACATCGTGTGTAAGTCCAATAACAAGTAGTGGAGAATCTTACCTGTAGTAAGGACTTCATTACAAGTATTTTTATTTACAGTAAGTTATAATTAATTAGTAGATACATAGAAGTTAAATGCAAATGATTAGAAATTATAGGCAACTTTTTTTAGAAGTTACGAGCAAATGCTTACAAGTCACATGCAACTATTTACAGGTTACAGCCAACTGCCTACAAGTTACAAGCAACTGCTTACAGGTTACAGCTAATTGCTTAGAAGTTACAGGCAACTGGTAAGAAAACCACATCAGACGTCTATTGCAGATGTCTGGAACAAATTTTTAGCAGTGTAGACGTTCTGGCAGACGTCTCCAGTTCAAAATGTCTCTGGAAATTGACTCCAGAGACGTTTGGTACTTGTAACCAGACGTCTCCAGTTCAAAATAAGCCTCTGAAAATTGACTTCAGAGCCGTCTGGTACTTGAAACCAGACATCTCCATTTCAAATTTTGTCTCTGGAAATTGACTTCATAGACTTTTGGTATTTGAAACCAGACGTTTGCAGGGACTTAAAAGTTACAGACAACTACTTACAGCTTACATGCAAATTCTTACAAGTTATAGGTAACTGTTTAGAAGTTACTTGCAAATGCTTAAATGTTAAAGACAACTGCTTAAAAGTTACAGGCAAATATCTTGTATATTATTCTAAGCAAAAATCAACTCAAATAAAGCTCAAACATGTTTATAATGACTTGAGAATCAACAGAATCTTGCATATGGATGACCTTCTCGTTCGTCTCTTGATTGATGCAGACCATATTTATGTAGTCATCTTCATTTATCATCATAACCTCATGATCTCCATATTTCTCCATTTTGTAAGAAAGTTTCAATTTCTCAACCGGTATATCAAGTCGAAACGAGATTGATCCTTTCATTTCAAACCATTTTGTCGCCTCCGAGATGGTCAAGACCGCACCTTTACCATTCGATCAACTCACAAAACACATTAATTTCCAAGTTTGGATCATCATCAATGAGCGAAATAGTAAATGAAGATTTTGTTTGTTGGGATAGTAAATGAAAGTGGAATAAATGAGAACAGATAATAGATAGTGGAGAGAATGAATGAGATAATAATTCTTCTGCTGGCAATATAGGTTTTTTTTAGAAAGGAAAGTAGTGAATTTGGAGGGAAAATGGATAGGTTTGAACACTTAATGCTCGGTTCTTTAAGAAAAATCAACAAAATACAATTAGGCATAGAAGTTATAGGCGACCCTTTATAAGGGGCAGTTTTAAGATATACCAAAATACTCAAAACTTAGAGTATTTCAGGAAAAAATTGATGGACCTATGGGGTTTTCAACAAGTTCAAAATGCCGAGGGAGTTTCTCACATGTTTTTAGGGAGGTGCCGTGCCCCACCCAAAAAAAAAATTTACCCTTGATATTATCAGAATTGGTATGAAGACGAATGTCACCGACACCTGAAAGCAAAAATTTAACATTCTAGCATAGATAATAAGCTAAAATTTGATTACAGAAAGCATGCTGCTACATAAAACAATTGAAATTACACATAGCAAGCTGGGAGATTATCTTAACTCTCATATATGATTGCAAGGAAATGAACATATATAATAGCAAGCTAATTAATCAATGTTTGATAGATAGCAAGGTTAGGATCGAATGGGTATGGAAAATTTCTATACAAATCAATGTGCATATGCATCTATGTGCATGTGAAGAGAACTTAGCAGACATAATGTAAATGAAAAGAAAAGTGCATTATGAGCTGGAAATGCAAGAGACAGAATTTCAATATATATATATATATATATATATATATATATATATATATATATATTCCAAGCCCTACCCGCGAAGCCAAAAAAAGAATACTATGATGGCATATATATATATATATATATATATATATATATATATATATTCCAAGCCCTACCCGCGAAGCCAAAAAAAGAATACTATGATGGCATCCAGCATCCCCCCAAGGTGCTTGTCAAGCAATGTCAGGCCCCCCTGCACACAGAGAATAGAATGTTTAGCGCAAAGTGGAGAAGTAAACAAACAAGGAACCAAAATATGCACAAAGAGCAAAAATGCCCTCAAAACTCTGTAACAGCCGCCTAAATGAGTCAAAACACTACGATCGACAATCTCTTCATCTAAACCCAATACCGAAACATCCGTCCCCACACCCGTCCTTTCTCTCGGTATCCGATGCCTTGCATTTTCCTTACCCAACGTTTAAGATCTTCGTGTTTGTTCTCACAATTGCTATATATAGAGAGACTGTAAACTCAGGCCTCTCATATCTTGATATATCTGTACTAAGCAAGAAATATTTGGAAAAAAATGGAAAACCAACCAAACACCACCATCACCACCACTGGCCGTCCCTGGTTCCGGCTGGCCTCTCTGGCTCGCTTGGAGACATTGGCTCCGACCCCTGATACTACTGCCCCAGTAGATAGAACAACCAGAGCCACCTTGGCCCCCATCCCAAGAATTCCGTTACCACGATCACAGACACTACTCGGAGAGCCACAGCCACAGCCGCCGTCGCCGCCAAGTCCACCACCGCCATCTCCGAGAACTAGGGTTCCGTCACAGGCTCCAACACCGCCCCCGGAATCTCCTAGGGTAATCAAGCCGTCGCCATCGACCCCACCAGAGTCGCCTAAGATCCGGCAGGTGGAGCAGGTAAAGGCCTCACCACAGAATCCCGAGCCCGAACCCAAATCACTACCATCACCCAAAAACGGGTCCAGAAACGACACGATAAATAATAGGAAGAACGAGAATAAAGAAATGACGGTGATAACAATGGCAGGAGAGAACACGGGGGCTTACATGGAGCTGCTGGGATCTCACCACGCCAATATAAAGAAGCAGCATGGATATTATCAGCTGCAAAATCAGAACAAGGGAAATGAGTATCAGAGTGAAGCTGGAAAGTCGGAGAGCACTAATAAGAAAGATAAAGTAAAGAAGACAATAACGGAAGGCAAGCCCGTGATGGCTATGGTGAATAACAACGTGCAGAGCGTTAACAACTCGATTATGTTTAGGAGCCCCTGCACTCAGCAGAGCCCTGGTGTCCACCTCACTCTCGTCAGCCAACGACAGCCAAAACACAAAGGCAATGCTAAATGAACAACTACCCACCACCGCCTCTCAAAGACTACTCTATTGTGATTGATGCCTTGTTAAGAACTGAATAAAGAATATTTTGTATGCAATTTGCGATTATAAAACTGATGAGAGGGTTTGTATAACTTCCGTGATATCCGCATAAATAAAATGATAACAAATCTACCCTTTCCATTAAGGCATGTTATATATCTTTAGTTTGCAGGTACGCTATCTTTCATGACATAAACCCAAAAGATAAATACATCAGTTCACAAGACTCCTAAGAATGAAAGTCCGAAAGAAAAAGGTAAACAGTAAGCAGCGCAGCCCTGGGTCCGCCTCTGGGGTTCCGTCGTGGTATATAAAATGATAGATTTTTTTTTTTGAAGACTTATATAGAATAAGATACATCAATTAATAAAAAGTAAAAATTCCCATTCAATTCTAAGATTCATGAGATCCAGTACAAGTAAATATCACAGATAAAAAAAAGTGCAAAGGTTATATCGATAAGATACTATGAACCTATGCCACAGCTGCAAAACCTAGAATATCAGCAGAACTGTTCTTTGTGCCGTATATATTAGAATTTAAGTGTTCTTTTGGGTTTCGGTCGATGAACAGCAGGATGTTTGCTCTAATAAATCGCTGGGGTGGTTTAAGAGCTATATAAGGTCAAACTAAAGGGGAGTTTTGTCTAATTAACTTCAAAAAGAATAACAGAATGGCATACCATCACAATCTTCTCTCCAGAAAGCTTGCGATTACTTTTAGTAAACCCATCAGGACCATCCTAAAACACCTTGACAGATGGTACAAATTCCTCATTGTAAAAGCAAATAATATCTACATATTCCTTCCCCATTTTCTTTTCGTACAAAATAATGGGTAAAAGGAGAAAACATAAAATAAGAAAGAACAGTAAGAACAATCCAACTTACCCCATTGCTGAAAATAACAAAGACGCTTCAGATTTGTGGTTTTTGGCCTGGTTGTGTTTTATATTTGGTAATAATCTCTAAAAAGGTCAGACTTCGTTTTGATACCTATTAGAAAAATTATAGAAAGAAGATAGCGATGATCAAATGCTAAGGGAGAATGAAGACGCAACTTTGACTTATGAGTGCTAAAGGAACAGAGAGGTTCCTTTACAGGAGTACTCTACAACATATTAATGTATTTGGTTCCTGTTAGGGAATCATGCATCACCATTTATAATAGCTGTTAAGAAACTGTATAGCATAGTCAGTAAAGTAACCAAAAGATCAAGAAGTATGAAGACAAATAATTAAGAGATAAGAAACAGGTTGAGCGATTAACTAGGTAAGAAATTTGATGAGATCCCGATTTGCATGCTAAAGCATGTACAGTTTGTTGGTTAATTTGGAAGGAACACAAAACATAGAATTTTGAGGAATTCTAACAATATGTAAATCCATTGAGACTATAAAGATAGAGCCAGGGTGATGTTTTTGGAGTGGAGTCAGGGTATGATACATGACATCCATTCTTCGGCCAACTCTAAGGATGAGCCCTTATAAGGAACAGTCTACCTCCTTTGTTTTCATGTCCTTTGGGGAATAGCCAGTGTATCTTTTCTTTCTTGCGTTGCTTTTCGCAATACAATTTTCATTTCGCTTGTTACTTCAATGACTTCTTAATGAAGCACGGCAGGCTTTTACCCACTGTTTTCCTTTCAAATTTATTTCGGAAAACAGAAAGGTTTGTGCCGCATCAGTACAAACATAAAACTAATATGTAATCATGATGTTCTGGGGATAAGGTAACAACTAAACTATGTATATGTTGCGCGATGTATATTCTTTAGTATACTTACATATGCATCGCAACAGTGTAGCATATTTTTTAGCATGCTTATCTTTGCACAAGTCATATTTCAATTAAGCTTTCTGATATTCCATACAGTGTTGCAACAGTACTGCATAGCTTGACTAGAAAAGACAATAGATCTAAATGACCCAAGCACTTTCACTTTCAGAATAACACCTAAATATTATTTTTAAAACAGGTAAAGATCTTTTCTAGAGATTGCCTGCTACAGATGTAGATCAATTTTCAAATTATATCAGAAAGGTTACCTAGAGAAGCTTCACAGTAAGTGGAAATGCTTTGAAGTCTTGCAATTGCATCTGGAGATGGCATTGGTTCCGGTAATAGTCTCAAACTATCAACTCCTGCAGATAAATCGGGCCTTGCTACGACCGATGAATTGTAGAACGATGAACCTTTTTCTTACACCATACTTTCTATAAGGCGTTCTTCCAAACGTTTAAATGTCTCTTTAACTCTCTTGGAAGAGTCTCTCCAAGAATCTCAAAATTCTCAATCACCTTGTTCAAATCGAAGGCTATTAGCATCAGGAAAAATCATATTGTCTGAGTAGTCAACATGAGTTCAGCTGATCAAGCAAGCAGACACTGATGAAAACTCTCATTTGATAGTACAGAAGCAAAGACTATTTGCATTTCGTGTTTGTGATTCTGCTCTGCAAATTGACTCCAGAACCAGTTATTACAGCTTCAAAGCCTCAGATTATCTCTCCTGTGCCCATGTATTGTCCATTAGGTTAGATATGTGTCATTCTCCAAAACGATTATTACGAAAAATGGCCTCTGATATTATGTTGGCCCTGTGGGTAATATGATTGGTTACATCCCCATCACAACATGGGAAGAATTGCTCAAGTTCTCGTGTAGGATTTGATGTAAGTAGTGAAATGAATGTCCGAAACCATTTCACAGTTGCCATAGCAGAAATCACAGGCGTACTAGGTACAATCTTTCATTTAACAAAACATGGACTTGTCATTGTTTTTGCAGGAGAAGTTACTTCATCAAACTTCTGATAGATATTATGTGAAAAGATGGGAAAAGGAAGGACAAAAAAGACTCATTAGTAACTTTTTAACTATAAGAAGAAATGGGCAAGGCTAAATTGCAGGATATGCCCTTCTCACTTGTCTCTTCAAAACCTTGACTTTGCCTCCTAATTTGACGGCCATTGAACTTTTGATGTTAATCACGAACTATTAATGAAACAATTGCAGAGAATAATGAAAATGTAAGAGTTTTTTTCTTTTGGAAATAAAATTTTGGTTCGACAATAATAATAGCGCCGTTAAACTCGGAGAGGGCAAAGTACACATTCTAATAAAAGGGGTATGTCCTGCCATATGTTCAAAAGTGTAGGGTATTTCCCCGCAATTTAGCTAATAAGCAAATTGAACATTTTGCATCATCATACCTTTGTACCACATATGTCGTCAACACCTTCAGATAAGCTGTCAGAACCAAGTGAGCAGTTACCATTAACGAGTAAGCGCTCATCAACCCTTATTGTAAATTGCATCATCATAATCTTTCTCTAAATAAGCAGATTTGACTCCAATGATTTTTCATCATGACGATCCTTGAAGTACATTGGACCATCTGCCATAAGTTATAATCAAGTGAAATCAACAACGGAAGTTTCTACACACCTCAATAAAGAGCAATTATAAGAACACAACAATTTCACACCTGTGTTGATCCAATCCAAACTTCTGCTCCGCATTCTGAGGCAAGCTTTGGTTTCTTTTCAAAATATATGCTATTAATTTATTTGCGTCTTCCAGTGTTCTGCTCAGACCATCTTCTGAGTATTATAAACATTAAACAGAGAAGGAAAAAGGTTTACACCTTTTCGAACCTTTTAACTGCCCATTGTGAAAGATAACACTAGTCAGAAGAAGTCCTAAGAAACTAAAGTAATTTCTCCCCAATATTCTAAGGAGTTATGAATGTAACAGTTACCAAACATAGGAGAATCAGCAATGGAGATAATCGTGAGCGTTCGGGGATGTGGAAAAACGAGTGTGGGCAGTTAAAGACACAAAATACCAAAATAACTCTAAAAAATTGGAGTGGATTATGCCAAACAATAAAATAACCAGCAAAAGAAGGAAAAACTGACCAACAAGGACACCAATTACCAATACAATTGTCCAAGTAACCAAATATCATTAAAGCGGCAATAAACGCATGGATACGTAAAGCCAAGAATAGAAACCAACAGATAGTAATCTTAGATGTAGTGTTTACCGATTGAAGGTGAGGAACTTTGGCCATTGACTATGTCACACACTGAAAAGAATTCCTGATATGCTCGCTTAGAGAACCTAGTGAACGGTATCATGAACTGAAGTTAATGATATCATCTGCACTTTCAGTGGAAATTTCAAAATTTTGATAAAATTCGAAAAGTTAATCATGCTATTTATAAAAAAAATCTCAAAGATATGAATCGATGAGGTGGACACTTAAAATAAAGACTTTTCCTTATTTTTCTGTTGATCAATATTTAGACTTTTTATGTGCCCTAATTTTCTAATTATTATAGTACAGATAGTTAGAAATTTATGGACATCTTTCAAACCGAGCATGTATGTTATAAGTTATGACTAGACCAAGCCCATGAGAGTTTTATGTTCCGTCACAAAACTTGCATGAATGGTAAGAACAGCTTATATATAGAACTGACATTTGTGAATCCAAACAAACTCATTTCTGACATGAAGAGAAATTTAGAACTAAATTAATAGACAATTGTTTTCAAGATATAACAAGCACTACAATTTACAAGCAACACAAAAAGGTTAAGTATTCATCCTTAACAATTGTTCACATGGCATAAAGGCATAATTGATGAGATGTTTGAAGAAATCAAAATAAAGTATTTTATATTAGTTTTTTCTATTTTCTCTAAACTTCGGTAAAAAATGGATATATAAAGAGATGGATATGTAAAATATAGATTTTGTTTAAAAAACTTATTTATCACAACAACCCAAAAAAACGTTATTAACGTATCTAAATATTAGGGTGAATTCTAGTGATGGGTGTTGATAATTAGTTTATCACGATATTTACACATCTATATATTAGTGTGTATTCTTCTTATGGTCATGAAGTGTTATTTGAGAGTTATAAAGGCTTCTTCACTTTTCTCTTTTTTCCTTTATTTTTTGCTTAGTTTCTTAGGACTTCTTCAGAAGAAGTCCTAAGAAACTAAAGTAATTTCTCCCCAATATTCTAAGGAGTTATGAATGTAGCAGTTACCAAACATAGGAGAATCAGAAATGGAGATAATCGTGAGCGTTCGGGGATGTGGAAAAACGAGTGTGGGCAGTTAAAGACACAAAATACCAAAATAACTCTAAAAAATTGGAGTGGATTATGCCAAACAATAAAATAACCAGCAAAAGAAGGAAAAACTGACCAACAAGGACACCAATTACCAATACAATTGTCCAAGTAACCAAATATCATTAAAGCGGCAATAAACGCATGGATACGTAAAGCCAAGAATAGAAACCAACAGATAGTAATCTTAGATGTAGTGTTTACCGATTGAAGGTGAGGAACTTTGGCCATTGAATATGTCACACACTGAAAAGAATTCCTGATATGCTCGCTTAGAGAACCTAGTGAACGGTATCATGAACTGAAGTTAATGATATCATCTGCACTTTCAGTGGAAATTTCAAAATTTTGATAAAATTCGAAAAGTTAATCATGCTATTTATAAAAAAAATCTCAAAGATATGAATCGTTGAGGTGGACACTTAAAATAAAGACTTTTCCTTATTTTTCTGTTGATCAATATTTAGACTTTTTATGTGCCCTAATTTTCTAATTATTATAGTACGGATAGTTAGAAATTTATGGACATCTTTCAAACCGAGCATGTATGTTATAAGTTATGACTAGACCAAGCCCATGAGAGTTTTATGTTCCGTCACAAAACTTGCATGAATGGTAAGAACAGCTTATATATAGAACTGACATTTGTGAATCCAAACAAACTCATTTCTGACATGAAGAGAAATTTAGAACTAAATTAATAGACAATTGTTTTCAAGATATAACAAGCATTACAATTTACAAGCAACACAAAAAGGTTAAGTATTCATCCTTAACAATTGTTCACATGGCATAAAGGCATAATTGATGAGATGTTTGAAGAAATCAAAATAAAGTATTTTATATTAGTTTTTTCTATTTTCTCTAAACTTCGGTAAAAAATGGATATATAAAAAGATGGATATGTAAAATATAGATTTTGTTTAAAAAACTTATTTATCACGACAACCCAAAAAAACGTTATTAACGTATCTAAATATTAGGATGAATTCTAGTGATGGGTGTTGATAATTAGTTTATCACGATATTTACACATCTATATATTAGTGTGTATTCTTCTTATGGTCATGAAGTGTTATTTGAGAGTTATAAAGGCTTCTTCACTTTTCTCTTTTTTCCTTTATTTTTTGCTTAGTTTTTTGTTTATTAAAAACTTTACTTAACCCAATGTATGGAAAAAGTTGGCAAAACATGATAATAACAAGGTTATCTTGGGTTTAATGGATGCTCGGTGAATTTCACTGAATTTTATCCCAAAAAAAAACAAACAAGGCTATCTCTTACCTACCTGTTAGGGTGATTAATTCAAGGAATACAGACAGCAAAAACAAGAAATTGAAGTTAGGGTGATTAACACTACTACAAAGAAGGGTTGCCCCTACGGATTTATCCGTAGGGGCAACCCACTGCCCCTACGGATATATACGTAGAGGCGAAAAAATACCCCGTAGGTGCAAAGGCCGCAGGTGCAAGTTGAGGCCCTGAACTTGCTCCTACGGTTAAATTTTTGCCCCTACGGATATATGTGTAGATCCAGTTGCCCCTACGGATTAAGCCGGGTATAAGATTTTATATTATTTACGGTTTATTTTAATAAATTACTTGGCCCTACGGATATACCCGTAGGGGCATGTACTACCCCCTACGGATATATGCGTAGGTACGTTTCCGTAGGGGCACAAATTCAGGATTCCTGATATTTTGTCCCTACGGATAACGCCGTAGGGGAGAGTCAGTGGCCCCTACGGATATATCCGTAGGGGCTTTCTCAACCCCCTGGCACTGAGATCTGGGGGAAATATCAGTTACTGCTGATATTTTGCTCCTACGGACATATCCGTAGGGGTAACATGTGTGCCTACGGATTAATCCGTAGGCACATATTGTCTGTAATTTTTTTTTTAAAATGGGCTGCTTGATTTTTTCCCGCCCTGTGCACAATAATATATACATCAATCAAATCATATATTGCAGTATTCATAATCACATTTCACGCATATATATAATATACAAAAGAAACACAAAAACTGAATATGATATAAATACAAACCAATATCAATATCGTTTCAAAATGTAGTACAATGTGTATGATATAAATAAATACATGTTTCAAAAAAAAAGAACCAAAAATCTACCCTAGCTCGGTCCAGCTCCACCTCTGAATAACGATAGAATAACGCGCGCCTGCTCCTCGGTCAATAAACTCTGCAATTCGTCACGAGCGGGAGTCTGAGCGGCATGTAGAGCCGGCGATGTGGTCTGCGCAGCCGCCGTCGAGGTAGTCGCTTGCGGAGCCGCGGCTGCGGGAGTCTGAGTGGGCGGTGGAGCTACAGGAGCTGTCTGCGGAACCGCAGCCGATGTAGTGGCTTGCGGAGCCGCAGCCGAAGGAGATGCATGTGGAGGCTCGGCCGATCTACCCTGTCGCGTCTGGATATAACATGTGTAAGAAGCGTATAAGAACTGTTTATTATTCGAATTCGTATCATTATTAAGTTATTTCGAAACCCTGTTTGGATATCTAGTTTGGAAAAGCGTTGTTTATTTCAATTACATATGTATGTATGATTAATCAAACTTAAGTCTAAAACCAAATAAGCTCAAGCTACGTACTAATTATGGATATGTTGATATGTATATAATATGAAATGATATTTTACTATAAAGTAGTATACATACCAGCATCTCCTTCAACTCCTGAACGCTGGCCCTCAAGCTATCCAGTTCATGATGGACATGCCGGTCACTGGAGACGGAGGAAGTAACCGCCGGGGTGGAGTCCAACCTCATATGGGCCCTGCTAGGGCCCAATCCCCAGCCTCTCCCAACCTCCGTGGTGCCCTCCGTGTGCGGCGTCCAGAACTGGGGTCAGCAGCCTCGGATCGTTCTGTCCGGTAAAATCGATCCCCGAGGCCTGGGCCTGCTCAACCACCCGCTCCTACACCCACATTCGAATTCTTATCATTATCGAGTTATTTCGAAACCCCATTTGGATATCTAGTTTGGAAAACTGTAGTTTATTTTAATTAGATATGTACATGTATGATTAATAAAACATAAGTCTACAACCAAATAAGCTCAGGCTATGTACTGATATTGGATATGTTGATATCTATAATATGACATTATATTTTACTATTAAGTAGTATACATACCAGCATCTCATTCAACTCATGAATGGTGGCCTTCAAGCTCTCCAGTTCCTGCTGGATACGTCGCTCACTGGAGACGGAGGAAGTAACCACCGGGGTGGAGTCCAACCTCATATGGGCCCTGCTAGAGCCCAGTCCTCGACCTCTCTCCCAACCTCCGTGGTGCCGTCCGTGTGCGGCGTCCAGGACTGGGGTCAGCAGCCTCAAATGCTGCCTTCCCCCTAGCAACTGTCAGAACATTATATTTAGCACATACTGGTCTATAAAATTGACAAAAAATACCAAAATCAACAAATTCAAAGCCTTACCTACAGAGATAGAAGATGTGCTCCTCTGGTATCTGCATGTATCAAAATTTGAATAATATTAATTAATTTCAATACATACATACTAACAAGGTAAACTCGCATATAGCGCTGCTTACACATATGACAGGGAGTGAACAAGCTCTTGTAGATCATCAGGCGCAAATCTAATCTCATCAAGCAGCCCATGATAATGAGTTGGACGACTAAGAGCAAAAGGAATGTGTGTATATTTATGATATAGCATTCTAAATCAATATACATGCCCTATATAATATATAAACATACCTGAAGGAACGGGAGTGGCCTCTGTCCCTGATATGGACGCATCACCAACAACTAGACAATCAAACATTGACAATATAAGTAATTTTGACATAAACAGGCATGGATATCTATAATATTACATTCAAAATGGATATTAGAGAGCGCACCTGCAGTGAGAAGTGATAAAAGTATCACCCAACAAGAGTGTAATTTACAGAATCAGTTGAGACTCTTGAAAGTTATAGAAGAACCTGACCTGCACAAATCTGATGTATGCTTTCCATTGGACACTAAGAAGTCTCTAAAGGGAAAAGCCTATGTGAAAGCCATCATTAGTTCATATCAGAAGATTGATGCTGAAACAAAGAACAAGGAATGTCATTTTTTTCTTCTTCTGCCACATTACTGTCTTCTCCTTCTTCTTCTGCCACATTACTGTCTTCTCCTTCTTATTATGTGCGCGTGCAAATTCAATGACTATATTGAGAATATGGATTAATAGTGGGTAGGAAAAGTATTTCTCAAATGGCTTTTGCGTCTAAAAACCATAAACTACTAAGTAATGGCATACATAATTTTTTAGTATAAAGGTTGTTATTTTAAGTGCGCGTGCAAATTCAATGAAAGTTAGATTTAAGAATACCCATGTATGAGTTGTATTCTATATATGTGTGTTTCGATTTATGATTTCGCTTAAGTGTAGGGTTGTTTTTACTTAAAGAAGTATCACCATCTACTATATATAAAAAAATATAGCAAACTAGGATTGGTATTCAAATCCCAGTCCAGATTGGTATTCAAAATTTATTTAATTAGTTTGTGATCCACATCATTTGATTCGTTGCTTGAGGCATCAATGTAGGCACAAATATCACTGAAGCAGCCTAAATCACCATATGAACCGGTTATCGGTTTCAATTCCACCAGAATTAGAATTTCATCCGAACAACTTTCACACAGTAATCGAAACCTGGTCAACAAATTTGTCATGCCCGTTGTGGTTTTACTTATGTACAGTACTTCCACAAAATACGTGCTGTCATTTCTAAATGGAAGTTTCTCAGTGCTACCATAGTAGCAGAAGATGGAATTGTTTATCGCAACTAGATTATGCTAAGCCTCGGATAGATTAGGCAAACATGATCTAGAAGAATATAATTAGCAGAGGTAAAATATAATAAAACAAAACAAAGCGTAGCAAATAAGATAAAATAAAATAAAGATATATAAAATAAAAGAGAAATAAGTTTTCGAGAGGAGAGGTGCAAGATATCATGTGCCACGAAGAAAAGAAGGGCAAAAACAGTGTTGGCATTCATAAGAGGAAAGCTAGACTAACAAGAAAAAACATTACAAATATTACTATGTTTATGAATTATCACAGAAAATCAACCCAGAATCTGCAAGAAAATCAAAAGTATGGCTCAAATATGAGACGGACAAATATCTTTTCCTCTCTTATCTTTTCTTTTTGAAAACAAATACCAGAAGATGTTGACTTTCTGGATAGATAGGAGTGGATATGATAAAAACATGTAAAGGGTGCATGGAAGTGCTAACAGAGACTCTTTGTTGCAACTTTATAGTAAACGGAACAATAACTGGCATATTCAAGTTAAAAGAATTGAAAGAATAATGAACATGGCTTACAAACTTGGATGAGAACGATGTGACACTCAGGAAAACATCTAAAAGACAAATTCATAAATGCGGTTAGGCCAAAACCGGACTAAATCCTGCCATGCGACTGAATTCCTTGATGTAGAAGTAAATATAACTGTGGCACACACGCACACATGCACACAAAAACTATGGCACAAACAAGTGGAAATATGCAAATAAACATGCATGCATGCAGACATTAAAAGATTAATATAACAGAGATGTCTACTGATGATTTGTAAGATGTTATCGCAGGTAGGACAACTGCCAATTCTATGGCTTGTGGCCACCAGCGACTGCTTTCTCACCACAGAAAAAATAATGAGGGACTATAACATATCATGAATTCGATATGCACCGTGATTTCATAGCATATGTCTATTAACCTATAATGTACAAGTTCTCGGCGTTGATTGGAGAGGTGCATACAGTCTGAACTAGTAAATATACGTAAGAAGGAAAAAGAAGAAACGATTCATAAATATGGTTGGGCCAGAAACAGACTTAGTCACTGGATGACATATAACTGATATTCCTTGATGTAGAAGTCAATACACCTTTGATAACAAACTCATTCTTTTTGGGGAGATATATGAATAACCGACTCTGACCCTCAGCATTCCATTGAACACATGGAAATCCATCGTATCTCATATCCAGCCACCTCACTTCACCGATCCTATGATCGCCCTCTGGAGGACGCACAGCCCTAGCCGCAGCCCCAGCCCCAGCCCCAGCCCTAGCCCTAGCCGCAGCCCAGCCCTAGCCCCAGCCCGCAGCCCCAGCCGCACCCCCAATAAAAAATTTGATAAATTGACCCTTCCCCGACCCCGACCCCGACTCTAACCCTACCCTGACCCCGAACCCAACCCCGCAGCCCAGCCCCTGCCCCAACCCTAACCCGACCCCGACTGCGACCGCGACCCCAGCCCAACCCCAACTCGCACGCCATGAACCCTAAGCCCAAAATAATCCAATAAATTCTTTAACTTACCTCGAGATTTACTCACCTGAACGGCTGCTGGGGCGACGATCTGAACGGCGGTGGCGACGACCTCAACCGCGGTGGCGACGAGAACTGCAGTGGCGACGAAACCGGCGGTGGCGACGAGGAGAACAACCTTGGCTTGAAGCCCTAACTTGGGAAAAACTAAGATATTACAAATTACCATTTTTTTTATCAAATCAATGTTTATCAAAACTCATAAATCCAATAATTCTACAATTTCTTGATATTCGGCTCACCTATAATATAACAATCCATATGCCTAATTAACTAATTAACCTGAAATTTTTCGATACAAGGCATCAAGGTATTTCTAGGAGATTATATAAAATTTAGACACATTCATCAGATCACCATGCAGATCAACATGATAGTATGATAGATCTAAGTTGATACTCTTTTTCATAATTATAAACATAGATCCATATATAATTAACCATGCTTGAAGCCAAACTCCTATTGTTAACATGAAACATATGCTTTATATTTAAATAAAAGGGATTTCTTAATTTTTATATTATAACATTGTACATACCTAATTTCCACTTGAAATCGGTTTTTTTTATCAGTACTCGTTGACACACAGTAACAAACAATGTTTGATTAGAAGGACCCAAGATTTTCTCGATCAACAATAATTATAGTAATCAAATTAGGCTAAAATTGCTGGAAATTCTTCTCAGGTTTGCCAAATTCAGCAAACCCCAACCCCAACCTAATCCTAACCCCAGCCCCAGCCCAGCCCCAACCCCAACCCCAGCCCCAACCTAACCCTAACCCTAACCCCAGACCCCGCCCCAGCTAAACCCCAACCCCAGCCCCAGCCGAGCCCCAACCCTAACCCTAACCCTAACCCTAACATAAACTGAACCCGATGCCTAACCTTAACCCTCATCCCTACCCGAACCCTGAACCCTAGCCCTAACATCATCACAATTATGTTTAATTGGAGATTTACTTACCTGTAGACAGTGGAGGAGACGACGGAGATGCTTGGCGGTTGACGACGCAGGCAATCGGCGACGAGGAAGAACGAGGGCGGTGGTGGGCCGAGAATGGAAGGCGGTGGCGGGCTGAGAACGGAGGGCGCGCGGTGGCGACGAAGAGAAAATTGGAGACGCGGGAACGAGAGGGAAAGAGATCGAGGCGTAGGGCATTTCTGTGCCTTTTTTTTATTAAATTCCCATTTAGATGCCCCTACGGACATAACCGTAGGTTATTGGTTTGCGGATCCGTAGGACCAAACAACAAATTACGATTTAATATTTTTAAATTAAAATGTCGGGCACCGTAGGGACAACCATTTGGCCCTACGGCTTAGTCCGTAGGGGCAAGAAAAATCTGCCCCTACGGATTTCATCATCCGTAGGGGCAACCCCATATTTTAGTAGTGTAATTAACCTACCTGTTACCTCCAAAAAAATACTTTAAATGAAAGTATTGCCCAATAGCCTACAAAAAAGAATCTAATTGATTTTAATAACAAAACTCCAAGACTCCAATTTCGTTAGGGGCTGGATAAGATAAGAAGAAAATATACTTTGTTCACACTTTATCGAAACCAAAATTAAATTAAGTTCATAAATGAGCTCAATGGTGACCTTATCCAAACCCTTGTGTTATATTGGTAGAAAGATAATCCAAAATTGTGAAATCAACAACAATTGGCTAACCAATGAGCACAAACTCAGTTGGTATGGACACTTCTCTTCTTGGGGAGAGTGCGGGGTTCGAACCCAAGGAATTAACGTTTTCATGGCAAATACATGAGTCCCCTGGGTGTGTGGGCGCGCTTGTGTGTGATGTGTGTTGTGTGCATTGATTATGGCTTACAGGCCAGTGCAAAAAAAAACAATTGGCTAAGTATGAGAAAAGATAATTCAAAAATTCAAATCTGAAAATTACAAAAGGGAAAAAACAATCTACCAATATAATGAGATTTATATCGAACAATATTTCTAAGATATTTAAGTATGTTACGAAAACTAGGCAACTACAAAATCATAAGATGCAATATAAATAGAAAGAAAAGAGCATTGTTGAATGTTAACTGGAAATGCAAAGGATTAAAGTATAATGTTGTCTTGATATACATTGTTATCCTACAACCTAGCAGCTTAAGTTTTTGGGTTGATTGGTTCTTAACATGGTACCAAGAGCACACCAGATTGAAGAGGTCTTGGGTTCAAACCTCGTAATTCTCAATTTAAATTATATTTGTTTCCCTCATTTGTTCCGACTATACTAGCGAGAATTTCCGCTGGAAGCCTTTCTTTCCACATGGGGCCCGAAATTTAGAGGCCCACGTGAGGGGGTATTAAAGTATAATGTTGTCTTGATATATATTGTTATCCCAGAACCTGGCGGCTTAAGCTTTTTGGTTGATTGGTTCTTAACACAAAGCAAGATTTCAACACACACACATGGGGGAGCAGGTTATAAGCTCAAGCTGGCTGAAGAATATTAGCTCTCTGCTAAAATTGCTCAATCCAACTGTTGAATTAATGCTCCATTGTACTGCACATGAAATGATCTATATGTATAAAAATTTGGTCAATCTAAACAAAACCACATGTCTACACGTCAAAACATAATCGCAGTCAAAATATGTCCAAAAAAAGCTTTAAAAAAGAAGAAATCAAGAAACGCCTACTTAAGCTTGATCATCCTCAAAATCTAAAAACGGCTTGATCCGGCTTCCTTCTCGATTTGTCTTGCCAAGTTTTGGCACACAATCGAAAACAAATGCAACAGATTCTCAATCACTACCCAAACCAACTCATAAAATAACAAGAGGCCTTTAACCCAGATTGTTGAGGCCATCCACTCGCTACATCAATCCTTTTCTTCCATGAAGCTCGATTAAGAGCCATCATCTTGATTAATTTAACCATTTCAGCCTAAATTTAGATGTGGTTGCTCTATCCAGTACAATTTTACAAGAACTAAATGTTGAAATTATCAGCCTCCGCTGCACATGCACAAGTGTAACTCTCTCTAATTCGTTCGCGAATGTCGTCTTTACTTATGTATCTCCTAAGTTGTAACGTAAACCAAATTATCAACCTCGAAATAATTTTTTCCCCTAAGAAACTGGATCAAACCAGTATGATAGCAATCAAAGCAAAAGAGAGAGAGCTTCCAATAACCACCTATGCCAAATCATACACCCTAAAAATAATAAAAAACGAAAATTGGTTTTCTTACCGATTCGCTTCCAGTTGATAAACTATCGGCCAAAGGAATTGGCTTGACTTCTTAAACAGCACCATCACTTGATTCATCAAGATCTCATCAACATCCAATCTGTAAACAATTTCACATCTCAAGATTACATAAAAAGAGGTGGAACAAAAAAGAAGAAGAAGAAGAAATCTTCGATCGTGCAAGAACAAAAACGATCAAAATACCTTGCAAAGATCACCGAATCTCGCTTCCATGGCAATCGGCATCATCACCATCAGTCGGTGACTCGCGCTCCATCGCTACAGCAGTAGGACTCATCAAAACCCTAGCGGATCTTCAAAATCCCGAATTCAACCCCGACAACGTCGATGAATAGGCCCCCAATTTGCTCCAATTCCGAATTAGTTTAGGATTCAGGTTTTCGAAAGATTAGCCTTTTCCCTCCCTTTCCTTTTTTCTTGCCGTCTGTTTTTCCTTTTTTTTTAAACGTTTGTGTATTTATTGATATTTATCTGCTCTTCCAGGATAAAATTTTTAGGAATTAGAAATTTCAAACTATTTAGCAAAATGTTGTTACCGGGAAATATTTAGCAGAATATTATTAGGCTAGAGATTGAGAAATATTTTTCTTACCCACTTGAAACCTACCAAAAAATCTATGTAAGAGACAAAAAAACATGGCCCATCTATTTGACACTGTTATCTGGATGTTGTGGGTCCTACCATTTTGTCTCTTGAGTATATTTTTGGTAAGTTTCAAATCGGTAGAGGAAAGTATTTCTCGCTGGAGATTAGCCCGGTTTAACTGTTGTTAACTAAAACCACACTTTTAAAATACCGTTTTAAGCTAAAATCTTCACAAAAATCTTCTAAACCGCATTTTAGAACTGCGGGTATAAGTTTTGCTCCACAACCAACAAAGATCACCTCCAACCAACAAAAATTATGAGTTTTATAAGTTTTTTTAATCTTAAAACCGCACTTCAAAAGTGTGGTTTTAGTTAAGAATACCCAAATCGGGCCAATCTTCAGTCCAACATCATTCTACTAAATTTTTTCTTTGGAACATCATTTTGCTAAATATTTCAAAAAAAATTGATAATTCCCAAATATTGTCCACTTTTGGGTGCATTGCTTAAGAATCCTACAATTTTTCGCCACTTGTAATACGAAATAGTTATTTTCTCAATATTTTAATACCCTAATATATATATATATATATATATATATATATATATATGTTGGCACTTTGGTACCTTCTGTTTTTATAGCGGTGTCTATCTTGCATCGGTAATATTTATTGCAAAACCATTTCTATTGCTTTCTTACATGATGTTAGGAATAAACCGACACAAATAGACCAGGCGATAAAATCAGAAGGTAATAAAGTGCTAATTGCAAAATACATTATTAAATTGTTGAGAAAAAATAATAAGGTATTAAGATGCAGAAGTGAAGAAATATCGAGTGATTATTAAGCAATTTATCCCTAACTTTCAGGAGCTGCAGAGGGTTGATTTAAGGGCGCGGTACTGGCTGTATGTAGACTTAAGCTTGTACCCATTACTTTAATTTCTGAAACATGAATTATTTGCAATTTTTGAAATTTGGATGGAAATTGCTATAAGAAAAAGGACAGAGTAATTTGATAAAATACAAAGAAAGATAAAAGGAAAAGAAAATTCATAGCATTTTATTTCGTAAATTCCTATTTGATAATTTTATAGGATCATATGACAGAAAACTAGGTCAAAGATGCATTTTCTGAATAATAAAGATTTGAGGAAGGATAACATGCAAAGAAGATCAGGTATAAGTTTATTTGCGTTTGTCTGTGTTGCCCGACTATGTTGGTGAATTCATCAATAACCATCACATTTGTGTTGCCCGACTATGTTGGTGAATTCATCAATAACCATCACAACGGCCTCTTTAACGACAATTTAAGTATTTACCGTTATGCTGTAACAGAGCGCGCACGCGACAATTTAAGTATTTACCGTTATGCTGTAACAGAGCGCGCGCGCACAAAAGGTTTTACCAATATACCATGATGGCTTTCTCAAATCAGATAATACCAGACATACGAAACCCTTTGGCCCAAAATACACAATTAGAAAACAGAATAAAATTCAATAAATTAAAAAGAGAGCGGTAGGTTTTTCAAAGGCATGTAAAAAATAAACAAGAAACTAAACCAGCCCTTTAAAGTTCAAAACCAAGCTCAAAACATGAACACATGCAGCTCAAACACAGATGAATAAACTAGTTACTTCAATTTTAAAACTATGCCCAACACTCGAACATGCGCAGGCGCAGATCGGATAACATACAACAGTTGGCCATAACAGAAACATATACTTTTCTCATGGAATGAGAAATACAGGCAAATACATGTAGAAATTTAAGATAGAACACCCAGATAATCACAATGGTATCACTAACCAAGCAGACTGAAAAAAGTTTTTAGGTCTCTAAAAGAAAACATCTACCCCTCACATATTTATTTAAGCGTTGCCAGCAGATGAACTAGTTCAAAAGTGGCATAACTTCTAAGCACGACACTTTCATATAAAAAGTTAACTCAGTCTCTTCCAGGTACATCTCTTCCTTGATATGCAGAGCTCCCTCCCCCATAATTCGGGGAATTACCTTCTTGATGTCCTTGATAACCTGCTCCGCTTCCCTGAAAATTTGTAGAACTGCCTCCTTGATAACCAGATCCGCTTCCCTGATAAGCAGTGGGGTTGCCCCCTTCGTGGCCCGATCCACTTCCTTGATAAGCAGCGGGATTGCTTCCTTGATAACCAGAAATGCTTCCCGGTTGATTGTTCTTGCTACCTTGATAAGGAGCACCTCCTTGATAAGCAGCGGGATTGCCTCCTTGATAACCAGAAATGCTTCCCGGTTGATTGTTCTTGCTACCTTGATAAGGAGCACCTCCTTGGTAGCTAGGGTTACCTCCCTGGTAACCAGGGCTGGGGCTGCCTCCCTGGTAACCAGGGCTAGGGCTGCCTCCCTGATAGCTAGGGCTAGGGCTAGGGCTGCCTCCATGATAGCTAGGGCTAGGGCTAAGGCTGCCTCCATGATAACTAGGGCTAGGGTTAGGGCTACCACCCTGATAGCTAGGGTTAGGGCTACCACCCTGATAGCTAGGGTTAGGAGCACCTCCTTGATAACTAGGGTTTCCTCGATATCCCTGACCTTGATAGGCTGGGGCACCACCTTGCCCTTGATAGCCTTGACTGCTTCCTTGGTAACTAGGATTAGGGTTCTGCATCTGAGTCTGGTAATTAGGGTTGGGGTTAGGGTTCTGATTTTGGTAACTAGGGTTAGGGTTAAGGCTTTGTTGTTGTTGTTGTTGTTGTGGTGGTGGTGGTGGAGTGCCTTGGAAATTTTGGTTTTGCATGTTCTCTCGCCGCCGCTCAAAGGTCCTTGACCGATCGAAATTGCGGGGCCGGTCATTGCGCCTCGACCTCTCGTTCGCCCGAGCATTGTTTCGCACCCACTCCTCATGGTATTTAGGGTCGTAGGGGACAGCTTCTCCATTGATAAACGGTTCTCCTGAGGATAAAGAGTTTCAGAAAAAATCATAGTTAGTAATAAGCTAGTAAGCTGTTGAAAACATGCATCCTCAAAAGAGAATGGTATCAAGTTAAAAACTTAACGTCTATGGACAGGGTTTTACACTCGTGTATAAAGGGTAATTGCACAACACACACTAATAGTTTACCTTGCACAACAGTTTATCCACTCAAGCGATTTATTCGTACAAATACCCTCGGCACATTGACCAAAACCCTTAAAACACTCAAATTCAACTCTAAACAACACGAAAATACTGTCTAAATTAAATCTAGAATTTGTGTGTTGATTAGAGTAGAATTTGAAGGGTTTTTTTTTTTGTTTTGGTAGATGAACAAAGGGGTTTTCCACTAACAAATCACTTGAGGGGTAAAACCTCTGTATAAGGTACACTATTGGGGTGTTTTGTGCTATTAACTTGTCAAACTTTTGATTTAGATTGTGTTGTTTTTCGAGTATAATGAAAAGGTAATAAAGCACTTCTTCCATTATTGAAAACCAAATACTGTGTATTATTTAACAGAAAGTATGGATATCTTTATTCTTATCTACTTCTATCTATCTGCCATTATAATCACACAACTCTTGGGGTTCACAATTTTGATTTGAATTTGATGGTCTAACAAAGCCTCTAATAGCGTCTCATCAGCATTAAAAGGAAACTAGTATTTTGCAAAAGGCTCCAATAGCATCTCTTCAGCATTAAAAGGAAATTGGTATTTTGCATGCACGAAGCATGCGGTATGTGGATTTTGAAACATACAAATTTATTGTTTTATTTGGAAATATATATTTGAAATTTAAAAACTTACAGTTTTTTTTGGGGGGGCGGGGGTGGGGGTGGGGGGGCGAGAATATTTGGAGAGAGAAGGTTTTCTTGGAAAGAGAGAATATAATTTTAAAAAATTTAATAAGGAAAAAGTTGGCATGTGTTCCATAGAGTGCAATAAATCATTAAGAATTGTTCTTGTTTTTATAAATTTTTTCTAAAAAATACAGGTCATCGTCATAGCTGCATAATTGATTGTACATTTTGTAGAGGACCATATGAGTTGGTATTATAACAGTAGAGATAAATGCTGATTTTTTTAAACACATACAATCACCAACTTAACTTTTTTTTCTTTGGAACTTGCTTGTAAGCCTCCTCTAAGCACACACCATATACCCAAGCACACAACACACATGTGCACCCAGGGACTCACGAATTTGCCCCAAAATCGTTAATTTGTGGCTATAAATCATCTCTACTAAACATTAGCTAAAATCATCGTTGATCGGGTTTTAAAACAATTTAACTACCTCAAGCATGATTAACAAAATCTAAGCAACAAAACTTATGTATAACGCAAATAAGAAACAATATGATAAACATAAATACTTAAGGATGTTCTTATTGTAATATTTATTTATATGTATTATATTTATGATTTTAAGAAGAACAATTTTATTTACATGCGTGCAAGATACTAATTACTAATAATGCTAAAGGGAGGGGTCTTCAAATTGAAATTGCTAATTTGATTCTCATAATGACATGGATCCTCATATAGTCTTGACCCCAAAAAACTTAAACAATCATAACCAACTTTTCAAATCTTCTCAAATATTTTAAAGTAATAATCTAATAACAGGCACAGATATATTTATTTGACAGAAATCACAAATCCTATTTCTTGGATATCTTATTTTATTAATTTAATCAAGTGCATCACACATGCCAAAACGCTAGTGTAGATAATACACAATGTCTGAGATGAGCTATTTTTGGTAAGCATAAAATGCTGGCAGCAATAGTTTATTACATAGGTTAAGAGGGTTTCGAGCTTACTAAACAATCTTAACTGTTTGACTTACCTCAAACTAATAAGTAGAGCAGTTGTGGTTGCTTAAGTCGTATGAGCAAGTTTATTTGATTTATGCAAGTTAATTTTGGAGAACATGCTAGCTTTTATAATAGCATTTCAAATATTTGAAATGCTTCTCAAGTCAAATTCAAAGGGTTCAATAGCAAATACCAAGCGTACATATTTATACGCAAGTGATTTGAACATTTGATCATGAAATGGCTGCTGCTTTGATTGAATTGAACACAAAGAAGGTAAACTCACAGTAATAGTGCATTCAGATTGTATGATATGGTTCACAGATGTGGAGAAAGAAAGATTACAATAAAATGGATGCGAGGCAAGTTCAGCAACAAAGGTGAACATTATAGATAAAGTGATTTTCATATGCTCGTCAAATAAAATGAAGAACAAAATTTAAGTTGCAATGTGCAAACCAATAGGAGAAAACCGCTTTAGTTCTTACCTCCATAATCCTTGTTCTTCACGTCTAAGTATGAATCAGGAAGAACCCAACGGACTTTTGGCAATTCTGCAGATAAGTCAAAAAGGAAAGGCAACAACATTCTAAAGTAAGAAATTAATTACCGATATTCAACCAAAAAAAGAGGATATACCCTTGATCTTATAAGAGAGCTCTTCGGAAACTAGAGCACCAAAAGCAAAGTAATGCTTTGTCGACACTGAGTATATCTTCATTCTTGCTTCCTCCTCACTGCAACAGAACAGCGATTACAAAACCAAGAAAAAAGCTATAAATAATGCTAGTTCACTGCATACTTTCTTTTAACAGAAAGTTTTCTTTCACATTTAACATAGTTATCTGGATTTTCTTTTGAAGTAGCGTCATGAACAAAATTGTTAAAACATGAAACATGATAAAAATAACTGATATTCAGGTATTATTAAAATAATAATTAAACCTCTAACAAATAACACAAAAAATGTCTTCATACTGAACTCCACATATTCTAACCAAGAAAGGATAAGAAATACTGGTGAAAGGGGGATGTAAGAACAATGTGTAACCACATGGGCAAACTATTCAATTGTAAACCAATTATTACACCTCTACTATAGAAGTGCAATTGTAACAATTTTGCCTTCACACATTACTTTATATATCAATAACATGGAATAGTTTTAAGAATTTTAAAAACTATAACAGATTCTTCTAGAACTACATGCATATATTTAATTGTTACAAATGAGAAACCCTTTAATTAAGAGGTATGCCTCTAAAACATATTGATGATGTCGCAAAAAGCTTACTCAAGATCATAGTATATTCTAAGACTTGGCTAAAGAAAAGAATAGAAAAGCAATAAAAAAATACAACCGGGGGGGGGGGGGGCATCTTGCTGATAAAATTTCAAACAGGTAAGAGGGACTTACAATGAAGTGATGAAAGAATGTATAAATTCCCAATAAGCATTACTCCATTATATAACAAAAATAAAGAGAATTTTTTAGGCTAAACTGTACTCAAATCCCCACTGTTTCACCACTTCTACACATATATACCTTAATGTTATTTTACAACACTTAGATACCCTATCGTTTGCTCCATTTAGCACTTAACTCCTTTCCGTTAACATGTCGTGGGAATATTCCTCGGAAAATTCTCATGTGACTATCATGTGATATATTATGGACCATTACCAGCTGCTGGAAAATCTTAAAATCAATTCATGAATTTAACCCCAAACCACCATGCCCCTAATAGCTGCATTCTCTTCTTCAACCAAGAATTGGGTCATGGCCTCTTCTTCAAGAAGCCCAAGAGCTTCTAAAGCATGCTCTCTTCTACAATTTCACCTTCAACCCACCGCAATAGCCACTTGACACTTAATTTTGTACCGAGAACTCGAGACATAGGGTTTTTACTGCTTTAATTGGGGGTCGAGGGTTTTTAATGCAGTAATTTGGGGATCTAGGGTTTTTCAAGGGGTGATGGTGAAGTAAACGCATTAGATGAATGGAAGCTGGTGGGATTGGGGATTTTTTAATAAGTGTGAACTTGTAAATTCACGCCTGTCATTAGCTATGTCAGTGAAAAAGTAACGGAAGAAACTAAAGGGTATTTAATGCATGGAAAAACTTAAGTTATTTATGTGCATAAGTGGTAAAGCGTTGGGAGATTTTAGTGCAATTTAGCCAAATTTTTATTGTCAAAAACTGCACAATGGCATCCTAACCAGTGACCATGAAGTCAAAGGAACCATGAGGCACTTCAGAGTCAGCTATGCACTCTACATCCTAAGTTGCTGCTAAGGAGTATCCCACAAGTAGATGTTTTCACTTTGAAGCATGCACACACAGTAGGTGTTTATCGAGTGGATTAATCCTTCTGATGATATTAAAAAAAAACCAAGGAGGTTTAAATTTAAATTCATAGTCACGGTAGACAAAAAGCACACATTGTAAACATCTTTTTAAACTTGCATTTTGTTTATGGTGTTTTAATTAACGATTGGGATCGTGTTTGTTTCCCATTTGAAGTACGAAGATTTGAAGGAAACATCAAATTATTTTCTTACAAAGTTCCCAACTTTCAAATCTCTGGTCGAGGGTTACGATGCAACAATCAATAATCTACCGAGATCTACAAATAAATCACCAGTAATATAACACAAAATAGAGGGGGGGGAATAAAAAAACAGACCTCCCAACAACTTGGGCTAGGGTTTTGATGTAAGAATCGATGATATCATCGCGGGTAACATCAGGCTCCGGAGGATCCATCACAACGAGCCAGTGCTCGAAATCGCAGCCATCGAGCAAAATCGTCTCCTTTGGGGGTCGATTGCTCCAGTTCGGCTGCGGATCGTTCAAAGACGAGGTCGTTGGGCGCGATGAGAACGATCGAAAAGGCCCGGAGCTGATGAAGGCTGTGGTGGATCGCCGGGAAACGCCACCGGAGACAGCGATGAGGGGGCGGAGGCGGAGGATAGAAGAGGTTCGAGTGGCGGCGATGAAAGGTGAGAGCTTGGAGATTAGGGTTCGAGCGGCCATTTTTTTTCGAAGAAAGGGGAGCGTTTTGGATAAACCCTAGAAATGATGAAGGGTTTACGAGTGAGGGATTTATTTGAGGAGAGATATTATTGGCCTCTTTTACATGTTACACCCTGAACAATTCAGATATTGCAAAAGAAGGAAGAGAAAATGATTTCACTTCGATGCCTCCTTTATGTTTTTTCGCTTTAGCCCTTCCGTAATCCACAAATCAAAAGGAGTCATGAGTCGGTTTTCTTTTAGCAAAAACTGCCCCCTGTTTTCAGTACAAACTACCATCCTTTAAATCTAAATTTATCTTCATGTAAAGCATCATCCATCCCTCGCCCAAAAAAAATTGAGTGCTGAAGTTGGAGGCTTTTAATCGGGTAATACACAAACCTTTTGACTTGTTTTTTATATTCAAGTCCAGTAATCATTGCAACTGGGTCTACATCAAAGTGGCCGGTTTTGAACTCAACAGAAAACTTTCAATTGTTTATGATTCAACCGCAATGAAAAAAATAGCCACACATCGAGGAGGCTAGAGGAACCTCGAGCATTGCCCTTTGTAACTTGAAAAAACAATAAATGTTTATCGTTTCATCATGCTTTTGGGCATTAATTTTAGATACATTTTTCCCAAAATAATTTTTGCATGTAAAACTAATATAATAAATGATCCAATTGGCACATGCACATAAAAATCTATATTTTTGGCCTGTATGAGATTTTTATGCCTGCATCATAGTACGATTTACACTTTCTATAAACACATGACGGTATTATTGCATTTGCATTGTAGAAATTTCATTAAATGTAATTATTTTAATGGGGTTGGGTCAACGGCAGCTCTATGGCTGTGGTTGCGTCACCTATAATGTTTATGTGAAAACATGATAATTTAATTTCATTACAGGCTTGTTATCACATGACACCCAAGCGTGGCATAACAAATCGATTCCTTCAACATTTATTGAAGCCCCCATCAAAACCAGAAGAACTACAACAAAGGCATATGGAGAGAAGGCATCTCCACTGCTTTTATTCACACATAATAGGATCAAAAGATCAACATCATGAGAGAGAGAGAGAGAGACTCCTGGGAGAAAGGCTTGACCTTCCCTTTGCCTATATGACTTGCCTTTTGTAACAACACTCGCTCACATAACCATCAATCTTCTCTTTCTCTTCCTCTTCATTTTTGATAAGGTATCAAATCAAGAAGCTTTCAACCTAATTAATTGATGGTGTGCTTCTTCATCTCCTAGACTAACCCTTCTTATATATGCACTAAATGAAATATAATATTTATGTGATGACAAAGAACATCTCTCATGGTGGATAAGTGCAAATCTTTATTAACCGCTTTTGGGTGATTGGGTTCCCTTTGCTTTAGACTTGTTTATTCATAACGAGTGAGTTAGAAATGGATGGAGACCAACGAGGTATACTTTGAGCATTCGGATAAAAGAAAAGGAAAGGCAAGTGAGTGGACACGGGGATAGAGTGTTTTTCGTCATTCTATATATTGATATAGCAATACACGTGCTTGTCAGGCGTAGACAGATTGTCCATGTCTGAGACAGGCTGGGATTTTATTGATTGTGAGGATCCAAATCTCCGGCAGCCACAGACTAAACCGCCGTTAATTACCCTTCGCTTTTCGAACGACGGGTCAAACTGGTCATACGAACTCAATATGATGTGTTGGTGCTTGAAAAAAATGCATAGCGGCGTGTTCATTTCGTTTCATTTATTTATTTCATGTGACAAAGAGGTATTTATTTATTCAAAAAGAAACATTTTTTTTACATATTTATTATATTTTTTATTTTTATATTTATGTTTTGTTGTTTTAAGAGCGAAAGGGGGAGGAGCTATGCTCTATGTTTGGAGTTAAACTCCAAAAAAAAATTCTGAAATTGGAGTTAAACTCCCAAAAGTTTGGATTTGGGGTTAAATTCCCAACGATTTTTATTATGGAGTATAACTCTAAAAATTTAAAATATGAAGTTGATCTTCCAAAGATTTTTATTGTGGAGTTAAACTTCCAAAAGTTGGGGAGTGATCTATTGCAAATCGGTCCGCGTTTTTTAAAAACTGAAATTCTCAATCTACGACATATTTTAACGATATGATCCGTTCCAGTTAATCACCTTACCCTCAAATACATGCGTATGAAAAATCAAGGGATTTAAAATGTAAATTCCCGGTTCCGTCAATAAAATTTTCCTATATTTTCCAAGTTCCCGAATGTTTTCTTATTTTTTTTCCTCGTATTTTCGTATGAAATTGGTTGCTTAGATTTTTAATAGTTAAATTTTCCTAAATAAATAAATCTCAGCCCAAAACAAAATAATATATATATATATATATATATATATATATATATAAATCCTCAAAAAGCCAAGCCCAGCACACTTCCGCATTCCTTTTTCCCTTACAAAACTAAATAAATAAATTAACCCAACCCAATCCCCAAGCGTCCAAACACGCGCCCAAACCCACACCCGAACCCGACCCGCCTCCATCCTCTTCCCCACTCTCTCCTATTCTTTTCCCGCTTCTTTTGCTGCGTTCCCTACCAGCCCCACGTCGTCGCCAACGTTCCCGCCTCGTCGCCCCACGTCCCCACCCGTCGACCGAGATTGCGCGCGCCATTCAAGCCCACCTCATCTCTCTAACTCTCTCAACTTCCTCCCTTTCTCCTCTCTTCTCTCCAAAAACACTTTGCACCATCCCTCTCTTTCGAACCCACACCCAGGCCACGCCCGCACCCGCCTGTCTCGCCGTCACTCGCGTCCACCGCCATTGATCTCATCGTCGCCTCCTTCCCCCCCGTCTCCTCACCCCCGACCACCGACGACAACCACCGACCACCACCTTAACCCATCGCGACTCCTCATCTCGTCGGAGCCATCTCTGCACCGTCGCTGCCCCGAGCTCCTCGATCCCCTCTCGACTCCACCTTCACTCATCACCACCGAGCTTGCCATCGCCGGCCATTCCTCCCCTGCACCGCTTCCCTCTCCAACTCCCATCACCGAACCCTACACCAAGCACCCGAGTCGACCCCCTCGCGACACCCCTGCCGGCGACCACCTCATCCATCCCGGATGCCTTCCTTCCAGTGCTCGAACGCCTCCAACACCACCACCATCACTCGCAGCCGTCTCGCCCAGAAACCCAAGCCCCGCTGCCAAGAACCCAAACTCGAGCCGAGGCCGTGAACTCTAGTCGCGCCGTTCGTAGCATGATCTCTCCGTTGCCGCTGCCCTGCGTCGTCAACGCGTCATCAGGCAAGCACCCTACTTGCTCAATGCTAAATTGTTCTATTAAAATTAGAAATACTGTTAAATTCCGTATATATAGTTCGTGCGACTTAATATAATGTATGTGTTCGACACAAAACCCGAGAGGAAAACTCCCATTAAATTGACGGAAACTGATTACATAAGTTGGCACGTATGGTAATGAACATCGTGTTAAGATTTGGCTGAAAAATACAGTCGTTACTGACGTAATCGATCATCCCCATTTACACCCGTTAAAACTGAAAATTTCCCGCGTCTGAAACTTATAAAAATCATAACTAATTGTTTATAAATTGGAATGATACGTTCGAGGAAGAAGAACGCCGAGCGACAACAACTCAAGGAAGAAGGGAGATGAAAGGTTGGGGGCCCTGAGGCGGGCCCCGCCCCCGCTTTATCACCGCATCCAACGGCGCCCCGTCGCCTCCTGCCGAAACGACTCCTCACGCCCAGCGGCTCCGATCGCTCCACGTGTCGGTCCTGCACAGGACTGCACCCAATCGGGTGTTGTGGGTCCGTATACGTTGCACCGTCCAGTCATCCTTTGACACGTGGACCACTGCTTCAGTTACATAGTACACGAACCGGCACACCCTCTTTAAGGTGTGGAGATCTCGCCTCGGTTCGCTAGCGGAAATGACAACCGATGGACCGCGGGCTCGTCCCGACGAAACCATAGAAGGGATCTCACCTCAGGAGGCCCGGCAGTCCACTCCTGACCCGACCACTAGCTGGTCGGGACAAGAGTGGGGGGCTAGTGATAATGCTCAATATTGGGGATCCCCAAGATCATGCCACGTGGCGGGTGACGCGTCCCATAACTCTGAAGAAAGGGCCCGCAGGGGCCGACCAGGCCACCCTGTGCCCGACCTGCAAGCGCAAACTGGCCCTCCTCGGACCCCCCTGCAAATTAACCTCCTCGGCCCCTCAGCTCGTCCCGAGCTGCCACATGACCAAGACTTCCCGGCCTCCTCGCTCGTCCCCGAGCCCCCGGCCGAGGCTATCTTCCTCGGCCCTCCGACCAACTCCACCACTCACAGGCGTAACCGCCGCTCCGCGAATCTCGCCATGCGCATATTCTACGCCAACAACATCCCACGTTCCACGCCATCACGATCCCCATTAATTGGCGATCCGCTCCCTGCACGGACGTGACGTCGGGAGCGTAATTGCCGGCGAGATTCTCGCGCCTGCTGATGCGTGCCACCGCCGCTATATAAACCCCCATCACAGAGGGGTCAAGTAAGCCATTTTTTTACACTTTACGCCGTTACTCTGCTCGGATCTCATCACTAACTTGAGCGTCGGAGGGTCCTCGGTGGTACCAAACCATCCCGGGACTTCTTTGCAGGTACTCGGCGACAGTCTCCTCATCCCACCTTTTCTTCTCAAAACCCATTGAGACCGACCCACACGCAACGAAGGACACTCAGCCAAGTTCATATCGAGATCAACGGAAGACAACATCTGACGGAGTCCGAAAAGGAGCTCCATCAAGTCCACTGTCCCACTTTTGTCAAAATAGCAAAAACTGCCCATCGTTTTTAGCACTTACGCTTTGTCCACTGTTTCAAGGACCATTAAATCATTCCATCTATATCAATTTTCAATTTAACTTAACACCTCATGAGGGGTTATTAATTGCAAACTAAATGGCGATAAGGGCCTGTTTGGTTGCAGGATTATGGAATTTGGATTCCAAAATAATACAGTTGCAATTTCTGGATTTGGTAATTTATTATTTGGTTGGTTTTGGATTCCTAGTATTGGATTTATAGATCCTTGTAATCTTTGTTTGTTTGGTAAAAATAAGTAGGGTTTGTATTTGAGGATTTTAGAGAGAGAGAGGATTATTAAATAAATAAAGTACACGGGTCCCATCTAAAAATACAATGAATAGTGCCAAATTCTTGAAAATTCTTGAAATTTTTCAGGATTCAAGAATCCTTGTTTTGTGGTGGGCCCTCCATAAAAAAACAAAAAAATCCTAGTAATCCGAATCCATCAACCAAACACAAAATTATGGAATCCCAGGATTCTACAATCCAAATCCAAATCCATAATCCTGCGACCAAACAGGCCCTAAGAGAGAAAATGATATAGGTTTTGAGAACGAAAACAGAAGGGGCGTTTTCATCTATTCGGACAAAGTCATGGGATTTTCTATGATTTTTCCTTTTTATTTTGATGTTAGTCTTATAAATGATATAATATTTTAAAGGCTATATCCATCCACAGCCCATATTTTAGATATGGGCCTTGTAAGCTAAACAAATAGCCTAATATACTTGACAAACCCACATGTTGTCTGATCTGTTTAGAGGCAACACCTTCCAGTGGTAAAGTATCTTCGTATTTGAGCAAGAAATGACCTCTTAGGTTTTGCAGTAGATTACAATCAATTATTCAGAGAAATAAGGAAAATCTTATGAAATCTAAATTTATCATCATGTAAAGCATCATCCATCCCTCGCCCAAAAATAATTGAGTGTTGAAGTTGGAGGGTTTTAATCGGGTAAAACACAAACCTTTTGACTTGTTTTTTATATTCAAGTCCAGTAATCATCGCAGCTGGGTCTACATCAAAGTGGCCGGTTTTGAACTCAACAGAAAACTTTCAATTGTTTATGATTCAACCGCAATAAAAGAAATAACCACACGTCGAAGAGGCTAGAGGAACCTCGAGCATTGCCCTTTGTAACTTGAAAAAACAATAAATGTTTATCGTTTCACCATGCTTTTGTGCATTAATTTTAGATGCATTTTTCCCATAATAAATGATTCAATTGGCACATGCACATAAGAACTACAACAAAGGCATATGGAGAGAAGGCATCTCCACTGCTTTTATTCACACATAATAGGATCAAAAGATCAACATCATGAGAGAGAGAGAGAGAGAGAGAGTCCTGGGAGAAAGGCTTGACCTTCCCTTTGCCTATATGACTTGCCTTTTGTAATAACACTCGCTCACATAACCATCAATCCTCTCTTTCTCTTCCTCTTCATTTTTGATAAGGTATCAAATCAAGAAGCTTTCAACCTAATTAATTGATGGTGTGCTTCTTCATCTCCTAGACTAACCCTTCTTATATATGCACTAAATGAAATATAATATTTATGTGATGACAAAGAACATTTCTCATGGTGGATAAGTGCAAATCTTTATCAACCGCTTTTGGGTGATTGGGTTCCCTTTGCTTTAGACTTGTTTATTCATAACGAGTGAGTTAGAAATGGATGGAGACCAACGAGGCATACTTTGAGCATTCGGATAAAAGAAAAGGAAAGGCAAGTGAGTGGGCATGGGAGTAGAGTGTTTTTCGTCATCGTATATATTGATATAGCAATACGCGTGCTTGTCAGGCGTAGACAGATTGTCCATGTCTGAGACAGGCTGGGATTTTATTGATTCTGGGGATCCAAATCTCCGGCAGCCGCAGACTAAACCACTATTAATTACCCTTCGCTTTTGGAACGACGGGTCAAACTGGTCATACGAACTCAATATGATGTGTTGGTGCTTGAAAAAAATGCATAGCAGCGTGTTCATTTCGTTTCATTTATTTATTTCATGTGAGAAAGAGATATTTATTTATTCAAAAGAAACATTTTTTTTACATATTTATTATATTTTTTATATTTATATTTATGTTTTGTTGTTTTAAGGGCGAAAGGGGGGAGGAGCTATGCTCTATGTTTGGAGTTAAACTCCAAATAAAAATTTGAAATTGGAGTTAAACTCCCAAAAGTTTAAATTTGGGGTTAAATTCCTAAAGATTTTTATTATGGAGTATAACTCTAAAAAATTTAAAATATGAAGTTGATCTTCCAAAGATTTTTATTATGGAGTTAAACTTCCAAAAGTTGGGGAATGATCCATTGCAAATCGGTCCGCGTTTTTTAAAAACTGAAATTCTCGATCTACGACATATTTTAATGATATGATCCGTTCAACTTAATCACCTTACCCTCAAATACATGCGTATGAAAAATCAAGAGATTTAAAATATAAATTCCCGGTTCCGTCAATAAATTTTTTCTATATTTTCCAAGTTCCCGAATGTTTTCCTTTTTTTTCCTCGTATTTTCGTATGAAATTGGTTGCTTAGATTTTTAATAGTTAAATTTTCCTAAACAAATAAACCCCAGCACAAAACAAAATAAAAACTATATATATATATATATATATATATATATATATATATATATATATATATATATATATATATATATATATATCCTCAAAAAGCCAAGCCCCGCCCACTTCCATATTCCTTTTTCCCTTACAAAACTAAATAAATAAATTAACCCAATCCAATCCTCCAGCGTCCAAACCCGCGCCCGACCCGACCCGCCTCCATCCTCTTCCCCACTCCCTCCTATTCTTTTCCCGCTTCTTTTGCTGTGTTCCCTACGTGCCCCCACGTCGTCGCCAACGTCCCCGCCTCGTCGCCCTACGTCCCTACCCGTCGATCGAGATCGCGCGCGCCATTCAAGCCCACCTCATCTCTCTAACTCTCTCCCCTTCCTCCCTTTCTCCTCTCCTCTCTCCAAAAACACTCTGCACCATTCCTCTCTCTCGAACCCACACCCACGCCACGCCCGCACTCGCCTGTCTCGCCGTCGCACGCGTCCACCGCCACTAATCTCGTCGTCGCCTCCTTCCCCCTCGTCTCCTCACCCCCGACCACCGACGACGACCACCGACCACCACCTTAACCCATCGCGACTCCTCACCTCTTCGAAGCCATCTCTGCACCGTCGCTGCCCCGAGCTCCTCGATCCCCTCTCAACTCCACCTTCACTCATCACCACCGAGCTTGCCACCGCCGGCCACTCCTCCCCTGCACCGCTTCCCTTTCCAACTCCCATCACCGAACCTTACACCAAGCACCCGAGTTGACCCCCTCGCTGCACCCTCGTCGGTGACCACCTCATCCACCCCAGCTGCCTCCCTTCCAGTGCCCGAACGCCTACGACACACCCATTATCACTCGCAGCCGCCTCACCTAGAAACCCAAGCCCCGCTGCCAAGAACTCAAACTCGAGCCGAGACCGTGAACTCTAGTCGTACCGTTCGTATCGTGATCTTGCCGTTGCCGCTGCCGTGCGTCGTCAATGCGTCATCAGGCAAGTACCCTACTTGTTCCATGCTAAATTGTTCTATTAAAATTAGAAATACCGTTAAATTCCGTATATATACTTCGTGCGACTTAATATAATGTATGTGTTCGATACAAAACCCGAGAGGAAAACTCCCATTAAATTGACGGAAACTGATTACATAAGTTGGCCCGTATGGTAATGAACATCGTGTTAAGATTTTGCTGAAAACAGTCGTTACTGACGTGATCGATCATCCCTATTTACACCCGTTAAAATCGAAAATTTCCCGCGTCTGAAACTTGTAAAAATCATAACTAATTGTTTATAAATTGGAATGATGCGTTCGAGAGCTCAAATCGAAGAGACTCGACGACCTAGAACCCCATAAAAGTTTTAAATTGTTTCTATGCTGAAAAGACGACGGAAACTGGTTCGGAGGGCGGCTCTGGACTGCAGTCCAGAGCAGCTCTGGCTGTTGATTTCCATCTTGTAATGCTTACCCATTGCTTCTTGAACTTGTTATATTGCGGAACCCTATACCATAGCAAAGATGAAACAGTTATCTAACTAAGGGAAGTGATTTCACCCCTTTTTACTGTCGTTTACTATTTAAACTGTATTTTAGATAGCAGTCCCAAACAGAAACAGAACTGATACCCCATTGTTATACAGTACATAACTTCTGACGTAGAGGCGCGATTGAGAATCCGTCTAGTGCGTTGGAAACCCTATTGATAAAACTAAATTTCGTTCAACTATAGCGTTGCCTAATTCCGATTCCAACAAGGTGAAAACTGTGTTGCGAAATGAACATTCAGTTCAGGAACTGAATTTCCAGCAGCGAACACTTAAAATGAAACGGCTGTAACTTGCAAACCTGAAATCCGATTGCACTGAAATAAATTTTGTTGAACTGCCGACTGAGTTTACTTGCTACCTCCTTTATATCATTTTACTGAATTTTGAATGTATGATTTAATTCAATTTTTATAAGTTCATAAGGTGCATAATAGTTCGTATTACACATAATTTGTTAACTGCATAAATGCACACATTTTACCCGATTGCTATACTTCTAGTGATAGTGCGCGTTATTATTCAGTGTACAATGAATTATTGTCCGTGAATGGTATTGATTTAGGAGTGTCAAGTATGCTAGTGAAAAAGTGAATGATTCATGACAGTGAACAATACAGTGAACAGCGACAAAATCCGTGTTATTGGTGCGTACTTGTATACGACTGGACCATACTCATAAATAGTGTAAACCTGGAAAAAAGGGGAAATCGAAATGGAAAGAGAATTTTATTTAGCGAGAACAGTGATTTAGAGGATGATCATTCGAACAACGACTCGTATATATATTAGGTTGGGCCTAGCGGTCCAGCTGACAGGGTTATGTCCCGGGCGATAGCGGGCCGTAATCTCGGGTATGTACGAGATCCTCATTAAACATGATCCTCCTTTTCACAACTCGATTTCAAAGATGACTTAGAGACTGATAGGGACACAGATCATACTTTGTATCAGTTAGTGACATATTGATTACCTGCATTTTACTTCTACTGTTATTACCTTCTTTGCTTGTTTCTTGTCACTATTATAATATTGCTATTACGTTGCTCTGACGACCTGAGTATGCATGCTCAGATCTCGAGGAAGAACCAGTACAGGAGTCGGACTTGCCCTTCGAGTTTGCGGAGATTTAGTCGGGAGTACCTCCTTCACTTTTACTGCTTTTCCTAAAGAAACCTTGTATTCGAACTTGGTTAGTAGTTCTTTTCCTTATTTTATTGTAAATTGTGAACAATGAAAGTTAATGTAATAATTCAGTGATGTATTTCCTTTACTTCTGTGCTTTGTTTACTGATTATCATGTAATACTAGAAGCCGAAGTGTGACTACGGCGGGATTATTCTTTAACCGTAGGAGCATGGCTGGCTTAGTCATCGCTCGTTTTCCGTATTTTTGGAAGCGGGGCATGACATAAAAATCTCTAGACTATGCATTAGATGACGTTTATGTCGCATTATCGAAAAACGTTCATTTTTGCACTCATCGATGCATAGGCTAGAGGTCTTTAAATCTCTTGATTTTCCATGCACATTTATTTGAGGGTATGGCGATCAACTTAAAAGGATCAGATCGTTAAATTATGTCGTAGTTCGAGAGTTCCCGTTTTTAAAAAACGCGGACTGGTTTGCAATGGATCGCTCTCCATCTTTTATGTGGAGTTAAATTCCTAAAAGATTTTATATATGGAGTTAAACTCTCAAAACAATTTTATTTAAAGTTAAACTCCCAAAAGATTTTATACGGAACTCCTCCAAAAAAAATTATTTGGAGTTAAACTCTCAAAATATTTTATGTGGAGTTAAACTCTCAAAACAATTTTATTTGAAAAGAAAACCAAAAAAGGTCTTTTAAACTTTAAGATCTACGTCTTGGATGATGAAAGAGCACCCCTTTCTTCTTTTGAAGCCTTGGATCCACCCTAAGGTGAGATTTTTAGAAATGAGTCTTCTTCTTCCTTCTCTTTTTTTTAGATCTTGGAGAAGAAGGGTGATGAGATTTAAAATCTCCTCTTATAGGGATTTGATGGGATATTTAGACCCCCTTAAATAGTTTTATGGTGGAAAACTATTTCTTTTTGAGAAAACAAAAGTTAAACTCTTAATTTAATTCAAAAAAGAAAGAAAAAGAAGATTTTGAACCTTGAGGAAGGAGGCACAAACCCTAAAAATTTTGTGTGGAATGAATTATCCTTCATTTTCTCATAATCACTACTACATACAGTCACTATTGGAGACCGTATGGAACGGTCTCCAAAAAATAATGAACGGTCCCTAATGTATATTAGCGACCGTTTATATTTTAAACGGTCGCTAAAAACCGTCGTTGATATATATATTAGCGACCGTTAATAAATGGTCTCTAATACGAACGGTCGCTAATAGATATATCAGGGACCGTTTCCACCGGTCGCTAATAAACAGACACGTGGACATCTCGACGAATTTACCTGTTTCCTAATATCAGCGAACGGTCGCTGATGAGACATTAGCGATCGTTCCTTTAGTTTATACGGTCGCTAATAACTATTTTTCCTGGAAAAAAATTTACAGAAAAATACTGTATTCAATACAATAATACACAATATCACAATATATTATGCCATAATAGCGTTTCGCATACAAATCAATATATATGCACAATCCACAACATATCCAACAAGATCAACAACAAATACGAACACATACGCATACAAACCAACATATAAATATTATCCATGATATATCCACCAATATCAACAACTCAATCAAACACATATGAACTAATTTTTTAATAAACAAGCCTACATAAACTAAAATTTGTTTTGAATACAAACAACATAATACGCATGCTATATATATGTCCAACAATACGAAAAAATCTCCAAATCACTTGCAATTGCAGCTCACTCAACCCTGTGAATCGAAATAATTAAAAATATAAATATATGAACTCAAATCATAATTTTCGAAATAATGTTAGTTATACTAACACACATATATGCTTACCTCACCGACTTCCGCCACTTCCATCGTTGTAACGACTTTGAAATCTTTGTACAGAAAATTTTCCTGTTAATATACAAGAAAAGAGTACTACAACCTGAATTTGAGTTATAAGTCACTTTTGTTAAATAAAAGTAAGCAACAACTTGTAGCTTATTGGTAAAGCCTTTGCACTGCTGTGACGTAGCTTGTGTGTTCGATTCCCATCAGACACAATTATTTTTTCTGATTTTTCTTTTTAAGTTTTTGGAAGCCCAAAAGGATGCACGTGCAATACAAGGGGAAATGAAAAGTAAAGGATGCACGTGCAATACATGGGAAATGAAAAGTTCAAAAAAATCAAACATGTGCAAAATGGTGTAAACACAGTATAAATCATGGGGCACGAATCTCGAGGCATTTGCCTCAAGATCGACCAGCCAAACTTGCCCTAGGGCCGGCGGGGACGATTCAGATGGGTCCAAATTGATCCGTGCTTTGCACATTCGTCTCTTCAACTCCCCTCAACTGCTCTGCACTGTTTGATTTCCTTGCAATCAAACAAAGACCTTTCAATTCACCAATTAACACTATTTTAATGCATTTTAATCCAAAATTTTAATTTCCAAACCCTAATTTTTCACTATAAATACCACCTCATATTTTGGCTCAACACCATTCTGGAAATTCTAGCAAAAACTCTCTAAAAAGTTCCTAAGTGCAAGTGGATTAAAGTGGAGTTAGCAAGCAAGTTTCTTCCGTCGAAAATCGAAGCTGATTCTAGAGCTCCCGCGACGCCACGACACGAAACCTCCATCATCTTCCTTAATCTCTTCTTGACATATTCAAACCGTAAGTCCCTCCTAACTCTCCTCTTTCTCTTGGAAATTCATCTTTAATCTTATATCGGTAAAGTAGGGTTATTACCGACATCTTTCTTCTAAACCCTAGAAACTCCTTTTCCTTTATATAATGATCAATCTAAGTTTACCACAATACTTATAACCTTAAATATCAATGTTTATAATCAAGTTTAACCAAGAATCTCATGTGAAACAACCATAATTAAACTTTTTCATTAAAATACCTTGAACTTTATTATCACTTCTTTTCATTTTGTTAAAACTATACCTTTAGGAAAAACTTCACAGGGTAATGACCTAACCCACACGTACACTTTGATTTCATAGCACGATACCTATTTGTATGTATTTTTGTTTCGAAAAATAATCTTTACAATAAAATACCACATACTTTAAAACCGGGTTTCTTTTAAAACGGTATTTCATATTTCTTTGCAATTATGCATCTACGACTCTTGTTAGGTGACCCGCTAATGGATGGTGCGGATTATCGCACATTCTGCAGATAGTAGAGCGAGATGCAGCACTTCTCGGGAAGTATTCGATCTCAAAAGAATATAAATACGGTTTTTAAGAAAAAATAATTTTCTAAATAAAACTAAATTTAAAAAAAATTATATAAAATTATAAATTCATATTTTCATTATATTATGAAACTATATTTTTATAAAAATGAAAAATTAAAAAATGTCAATAAAATACTATCAAATTACTAAAAAGAACTAGTTTTCAATAAAATACCATACTTTTAAAAGTTAGGTATTCATCATTAAAATACCTCAATACTTAAAACACATGCTCATGAAAACCCTAAGTAATACAAATCACCCTCGAGATTTTATTTTTAATCTATATTAGAATATTTTTCATAAAACCCCCTCGAGATATACAAAACAATATTTTAAGGACTTTAGCAAATATGGGTTTAAGCGGGATTAATTCTCTTGAGCTCTAGGGAGCCGGAGAAAGTGAGTGCTTACCTATTCAGGTTAGAAAACTTAACAGGAGTTATCAATGACAATTGTCTTGGAAAAAGACACAAATCCTGCCGTCCATGTGCAGCAGTTGCCGATAACTCCCGAACCTAAGAATTCAAGAGTTAAATCAGCTTACAAGTGTCTGACTCAGTCTGAGTCCAACCTCATGTTAGTGTGATATGCCCTAGAGGCCATTATTGTATAGTACTAGTTTATATATTATATTTCGGAAGCTTGGGATATATACACGGATTTATGACAGTCTTGCTCGATATAGTAGTATGCTACTTGATTTGTATCTATCTTAATATGTGTATATGTTTCTTTTAACATATCGCTAATACATATTGATAGAGCCCTTAGGATCTTTGCTTGACTACCAGCGTTGTGATGACAGTCACACTGGTGGGGGCTGGGTAGTCTACAAGCGCATCCTTATACATGTCCCTAGTCATAGGATCATCGAGACAGGGCATCGATACTCCAGAATAGACTAGTGTATACGCTTCTCATCCCAGCAGGGGAGATGGTTTGTCCCACAGCCATCAATACGTCGTACTAGAGATAGTATGCATGTGCTCATTGGGTAATGAGTTACACTGGACGGACTCGTGGGGAACTGCTGGTTGGTAATATACCTATCGTCAGGTAGCAGTTGTCAGATGACATGAGTACAACATAGTCCGTCGACTTGACACTGCTACTTCGCCTCAAGTGTGTTCCCACTGTTCTTATATTACCACCCTACCACGGCTCTGCTGAGTCGTGGAAACAGGTAGTAGTTGGGTGCAGTCCCGAAGCACTTGGAGGCAGTGGCGGTTAGATAGGATTCGTCTCTCTCGGTATTGGGGGTTGATGTCACGCTGTGTTCGGAAAACCATTACACAAAGTCCCTGCCAGGGCAAGCAAGATTTGCTGGTAGGGATTCCAGTAGCTTCTCAGGGTATTTTTGGCCACACTCTGACACGACTTATTGCACTATTAGGGGTCTGATGCTTGCCGCCCCCTGGAACCGATATGCGACACTCTTAGACGAACAGACCGAACTGGACGGAGATTGTCATGAATAGACTCAGTAGGAGTTCGGATGAGTTATTCTCATCGGCTTTCTCATCGATAATACCTGGGGGCCGTTACGTGCATCTAGTATCGCTTGCGGCCTATGGTTAAACCCACTGCCAGCGTAGAGTCGAGTCTTTAGAGTCCCACACAGAGCATTTCCCTGCATCGGGCAAAACGTGTAGATGTCATATGGTTTTACTGTAAGCCCGCGGGGGCGCCCCGGCCGTCGATCCGACGCCAGAAACGCGGAAAACAAAAAAAACTTTGCAAAACTTGCAACCGGCACCACCGCGCACTTTTCACCCGGATCGGGCCATTAACCTAACAACTAGCAAAGTAAAAGATGGATAGAGAAGTATACCAAGCGATCCGTGTCCTTCGGTCTTCGTCTCCACTCCGATCTCCTGCGGAATGTCCGTCCATCATCGTCTCGTCGGAAAGGGCACCACATCGCCAAAGTCTTTTACGGGCTCCCACCTCTGGACCGAGGCAACTCGGGCGCGAAGTTGGCTAGCCGACACGTCCAAGGGATGCTGTAGAATAATGTAGAAACTTATCTCTTTGGGGTTTATGTAAGTTGCCATTGATAATATGGAGGAGAAAGAAGAACCCTTTTGAAGAGAAGAATGGTGCTCTCATATTTTAGCAAAGAATAAGAAAATGAGATCAAATGAATTTTCCTCACACCCTCTCCTCAAAGTGGCCGGCCCTCTCTTTCATGGTTGTGAGAATGGAATCAAAAGCAAGTGAGTTATATGAATGAATAATCAAAATAAAAGAAAAGGTATGATAATAAGAAAAGGGTCACACCATATCAAACTCACATCCATTCACCAACCATCATGATAAATCAAAAGAATGGACTAGAATAGAATCTCATGATTATGAAGCCACTTTACAAGAAAGCCCCTCCACCAAAACTAATTTGCATAATTGCAAATTAGCCCCTCCAACGATAAAGTCCGGCCGTGAAGGAATAAAAGAAAACCGGCCGGAACGGAATGCAAACTGGCAACTTCAAAAAAACTGATCCCGTAATAAATTACAGGAAAACCCCGCTACTGCAAATACATGCCCGCATTTGTATTCCTACTGAACACAAATGCAAAGAGACAAAACTACACTATCAAATACTAGAATCCGGCTTAAGCCGAATCCGGCTAGTAAAAACCGTCCGATCACGATCCGTGCAATACCGCACGTATCTGATCGAACCCTGCCATATCTCCATACGGCCTCTACAGCGTTTCGCCCGAAACCTGAGTAACTGAGTGTGGTGGACTCTAAAGACTCGTCGATACTATGGCTGTGGATTTAACCACTAGCACGTCAGAGGTATAAGCCAATACGTGACGGGCTACCAGGTATTGACCAAAAGGGACGTCGATGAGCGAACTCATCCTGACACCCTACTGAGCCTGTCAGTGACAATATCCGTACAGTACGGTCCGTTCGTCTATGAGCATCGCATGGCGGGCCTAGGGGGTTGGTGAAAGTCAGACCCCCAAAAGCGGTACAAGTCGTGTCGGAGTGTAGCCCAGAACACCCTGAGATACTACTGGAATACCTACCAGCAAATCTCCTGCCTTGGCCAAGGACTTTTCATGTTCTGGCTCTCCTCGACACAGAGCGACCTCACCCCCAATACCGGGAGAGACGAACCCCTGCAGATCCGCTCACTGCCTCCATGTGGCTCGGGACTGTACCCAACTAAAACCTGTTTGCACGACTCCTTTGAGCCGTGGTAGGGTAGTAATCAAAGCACAGTGGGAACTCACACGAGACAAATGACGATCTCAGGTCGATGAACTAACCTGTACACATGTCACCAGGGAACTGCTATCTGACGTCTGGTATGAACCCAAATAGCAGGTTCCCGGCGAGTCCTATCCGGTGTACTCATAACCCAATGAGCACCTGTATACATCTTAGGTGAACCAACTGACACCAGTGGCTTGTGACACCGGCCACCGCCCCTCGTCGGGGTCTCGACTGTATACACTAGTCTACTCTGGAGAATCGATGCCCTGTCTCGAAACTCCCACGACTAGGGACCTTTTAAGGATGTGCTTATAGACCACCAGCTTCCACGTATATGATCGCCCTCATACTGCCGGTAGTCAAGCTAGAATCCTAGGGGCTCTATCAACGTGCAATAGCGACTCATAAGGTCACCTAAAGCAGTACACGATGATAAAGGTAAACCAGATAGCATACTATCATCTCGAGTAAGACTGTCCTACTGGGACAGGTCCTCCCCTCAATCATTGCAATCACGTGCCTGTGATCCAATAATTGACTCTGAGGGCACTATCTCCAACAATCTCCCACTTGCACTCAAGGCTAATTATTGCGATGTCGCATACTCACAGCCCGTGTGATACCGAACACCCAACTCCTCTACTAGTCAGTCTCACAAAGCTCGTTTGCGAAACTATTACGTTCGAGGAATAGCCTCAGTGAGTGGATCCGCTCTGGTGTTTCTTTCTATGTCTCTCTCTATCTCAAGTTCGCGGAGAAAACTATCTCCCGAAATGAGCAATACCTGTCTTAGAATGTCTGGATGTCTGATGGGACCTAGCTCATAAATGAACTCCAAATCCAAATTTCTTAGACTGTATCGTCAACTGAAATTAATCAGTATCCTGCGCCATGCCTTCCCTCAGTATCCACCTGGACCAACTGTCCAAAAAACTGCCCCTCGTCAGAGGGAAAACTATAACTCTGACAGCCACTCTGCCATCCAGGTCACCTTGGAAGCCTGGAATGATAACTGTCTCCCGAAGGAGAATGCTGTTATCATATCTCTAGAACATTCACTTATGTTCTAAAACTGTTTCCGACTGTTTCCCCAGGATTGGATCAATATCAACTTATTGCATCTACTGCAAGAACAACATCTGGTGTGGTACTTGACATCTCATGATTGACTCAATTGCCTAAGCAAGTGATCTGTCAATCATGCGTATCCCTCTCCCCTTTAGTGTAAGACACCTTTAGAGAGGGTGACTCCATTACCTGCAGGTACACTACCGTGCCAGGAGTCGACCATTCTAAATACTCATAGAATGCGGTCAAAGTACCCAGATTGGGAAACCACCCAAATCTAGATCTAAAACTGTAGATCTAGTTACCAGAATGTCTGATGTAAGATCCAAGTCCTTTGAGGAGAAACTACTGTGTGACGACCAAAGTATAACCGATCGTAGTATAGGAATATCACTTCCCACTCTGTGTATGTCATCAAATACCAGGACATCACACCCTACTACCTTCTTAACAGATCCATCCCCTATTCTGATGAAGTCAAACCTATGACTGTCATATCAGAAATAGATGATCTATCTCCGCTATATCTGCTTTAGTCTATAAATAGACATAAGCTCACTGTCCACCAATGCTCCCGCTGCTCCCACTGACTACGACAACCTTCTGGCAGAGTCATATAGACGAACACTTCTAAAGCTGGTTTAGAACGACGCTATACTCATCCTCCTGCCGGGTCTCACAGTCTGGAACAACAGCAATGGCAAGTCTGGGTAAATAAGAACCTCCCTGCCACCGTCCTTGAGCATACCGAAGTACCTCTCGAGTGCCTGAGGTTACCCACTATATCTGCGGAGTGGCCAATGGAATGTCAAACCAGATTGAATCTTTAGGTTCCTATCAAATCTTCAGTAATCGTTTGTGGTTCTGGAATTGCTTCCAGTTCTACCATACTCCTACTACTGTTTTCTAAAAAAAATCCATTTTTAATAAAACTGTGGCGAGTCTAGAACAATATCACTATTGATCTTCCAGATGGTAGAATATCAACCCTCGTCATAGCCCGGGTCAACCCACAAACAGCCATTACAGAAACGTGCCTTGAGTTATCCGGAGTCTGGTTTTAAGCATAATCCGGACAACTCCCCGTATCTTAACAATGTCAAGATATGAACTGTTCTATATGCAATATAGAAACAGAGGCACTGATTTAATTGGACCAGATTCAAATCATGCAGCTGTCTCCAGTGCATGTTAAGTAAATGGAGAGAGGCCGATCAGCGTTACTCAACTTAGGAGTACTTCTAATTATGAGTTACCTGAAAGAGGAGCAAGTTCTCTTAAACATTACTATCAACTGAATACCATTCACAAGTATCTACATCTTCGATCACCTTGAAGAATCCCGATACTTGCAATACCTGGTTCTCTACTCTATTCTTATACCTATAACTTCTCAAAACTTCGACCTTGAATTTCTACGAAACACCTGTCTAAGAACTAGAGAAGTTATAAGTAAACCGAATATAGTACGAGGACCAACCCCTCTGTCCTAATGGACACTGGACAATATACAATACTCTGTATAAGTCCGGTGAGTCTAACAACTCATTCACTGTGTGTCGTAGGTTGAAAACTGTACTTTTGGTTAAGAAGAATTACACCCATGTTCAATGCTCCTTACCTAACCATCCACTGGTATAGGTAAATGTCATAGACATAATTTCAAAAAGGTATGTCTCACTCTATAAAAATAGACGTACAGATATATCAATTTGAAATTGGTGCATAACAACGGATATTCAAAACCAAATATTTGCCGACCGGCAAACAACCCAGGTGACTTCCTCAAATATCACCAATTCCAACGAATCCCGATATAATGAGGATGGTCACCTAATTCCCAATAACTTACTCCCACTCATCATTTGTAAAACCATACAGATGTGAGAACCATTCCTGGTAAATACATACCCTGGAGCAAGTGTCTAATTGGGAAATCAGTTTTCTTTTAACAGTACACAGTGAAACTGAAACATTGAAATGTTTCGATGGGGTATCCTGGTATTCCTAGTAATGCCTCTTCCATTATCCAGATACACAACTGTAACCGTATAATTCTTTGCCACCTCTCCAAATCCCTTTATATGTCTTTAGTCATTACCTTCTGTACACCCCTTTAGGCCAAATGGTTTTCTTCCTTCCCTACCGTTTGGCACCAGCCTATGGTTTGGAAGAAGACTATCCAATAAGCATAAAGGGTGTACTGTCCTAATCCTAGGAGCATTCACAACGCGAGAGAAGGTGAAGATAAAAGACACCTGAATATACTTTATTCCTATTTCTCCTGAACCAGGATCCATCCCCGAACTGGAACAAGTTCCTTTCGAGTTCGTATATAACCATACGATGGATTATCCAATAAACTGGGATCTTCGTAGTGATACAGAGTGTCCTGGAGAAATACAAAGGTGATTTAGGATTGGCGAAGAAATACTTGGTTTGGTCGTGAATAGCAGTCGCACTTTACTTTGCCCTCTTACTAATCCCTTGCTTTGTCTGAACTCAATACCTTTTGTACACCGTTTAGGCTAATTGGCTTTCTTCATTCCCTACCGGTCGGCACCTGCCTATGGTTTGGAAGAAGACTATCCAATTTGCGTAATAGGTGTACTATCCCCTAAACCAAGGAGTACTCGCAATCTGAGAGAGAAGGTAAAAGGAAAAGACAACTGAATAGTCCTATTCATTTTCTCCAGAACCGGAAACCATCCTCGAATTCCTTCGAGTTCGTATATAACCATACGATGGTTTTGTCCAATGGAAGTGGACGTTCGTAGTAATACGGGGTGTCCTGGAGAAAAGGGTAAAAGTAGGAGTGGCAATGAGGTTTGCAACTCTGACAATCCAAAAGCCAGTGTTAAGAAGGTTCGGTCAACTTGGTCACTGAGTCATAGTCTAGGGTCGGGTCAATGGTCGCTGCCAAAGAGAGAGAGAAAAGAAACACTCAGCGTGCACTCTAACCTAGATCAGAATGGTTATCACTTTATCTAATCTGGAAACCTCCCACTGTAACGTCAAATTCTTCCCCAAACCTGAAAGAAGAATTAGCCGGGATCACCCGAGGAGTAAACCAACTCATCAGTGGGAATCGGGATCCAACCATCATCGCATGATAACGTGACGGAATCCGCTCACGGTATCACACTCCAGAAGGTATGCGCATATCTGGCAAGTTTCAGTACTTTTGAAACTCCCGATGTGGATTTTTACCCCATGCTCTTATGACCTTGACGAAGGCCAACAAATCATAAGTCACATGTCAAGTTCTACCCGTCATTGTCCAGGTTGATTTGAACCCACCCGTACAAGCCCTTGACGAAGGCCAACAAGGCTATACGACTGTCCCAAACTAACGCATCTATCTATGCAGCAGAAAGGCAACAAGCAGCTACCATACACTATGCCTTGACGAAGGCCAACAAACATAGCATGAATACTACGTGCTACCCGTCTGAAACGACGGAGGGCTACGAATGGTTTCTGGCGAAAACCTTTAACGTAATGAACTTGATATCATTGAAGGAACTGATAGCTTTGAAAAATATAGTGACGAAAACCATTGCTAAAGAGGTCACTCCCGGTGAAGGGATCTCGGCTCTTTCCCCGTAGAATGAGGTGCAGGATATTCCAACTGAATACCACGATGCAAAGCAAAAGTAATCGGCTATAGTGAAGTTAATGCCCTGACGCAAACTTCTGTCCAAGGGGTCACTCCCGGTGAAGGGATCTCGGCCCTTGCCTCGTCGACTGAGGAGCAGGATATTCCAACTGAATACCACTGTGCAAAACAAAAGTGAACGTCCTTGCAATAACAGCCTTTTGAAAAAGTGTTCCAACAACATCATAATAGGTTTGTTTAACTTGCATTGATCCGAATCAACGCAGTCCCATCAATTGATCACACCACAAAGAACGAAAATATACTGATGTACGTATATGCCATCCGCATTCGCCACTGGGTCCCGTCATCACCCGTTAGGTTAGCTAACTAACGACAGAGCGGGACTGGACTAGCGCGGATGAAAAACATATACAACATCTACTAGTATATATGCAATATATAATTTTCGCTCAAGGCGTGATAAAAAATGCAGCAACACAGATCAATACAGATATCTGGGATCCCCGGGTTTCACAGAGTCGCTACTGAAACCCGACGTTCCCCTGGTCGTGTGGATAGCCTGTGCAATGAAAATCCTAGACCCCTACGGGCGCGGCAAGTCACCCGCCAAAACCTGAAGCGAGGCAGCCCCCTTCAACGACGTGAATGGACCACCCAGCACTTCACGGAATCCGGTAACTTGGGCACCCCTCCTGGGTCAACCTGTACCCCCTACGAGTGCGGCGAATAGCCCGCCAATCCTAGAGTGAAGCCCCCTCCGTCTCAACGCCATGAGATGCGGGCTTGTTGCCCTCTAGAACCCGGCTATCCGTGCACCCCACCTTGGGGTAATCCTAGTACAGAAAATAAAATATACATACAACGGGTACATCGACCGCAACCTGGTCGTGCCCCAAAATAATAATACAAACAGGCAGTGACAGCAGTCCACATGTCGGACGCTCACCCCGCAATATCAAATGTACATATAAAACAGAACTGTACTAACATTGCATCCAGGCTATCCCCCACGACCGATCCGCAACAACACAGCAAAACACAGAACATCAACGTGAATGTCACGTTCGCAAATCCGTCTAAAAGGGCTATAGCAGATAGACTGGATTTACCGATCGAGTGACATTCACGGTCGGAGATATAATGTAAATACTGTGAACTGGCATGTTTAAAATATCTGATCGAACAAATTTATCAAAGTGGGCCCCAAGCAGTACTGTAGCACTCACAGAAAATCTGGGCCCAAAATTAATGTCCCAAAACCCCTATTTCCTATTCAAAAGCCAACTGGAAAAATTTGGCATGTTGATCACTTAAAAGCGCGGCGGAACCGCAGTCCAAGCATAGGTTTGGCCGCGGTTCCGCGGCGGTATGGAGCGATCTCGCCACCAAATTTTCACAGAATTCTAAGATGTTCATGCACAGTGTTCTGAAACAACCTGAAAAATTTTTCGAGCAGAAAAAATTTCGACAGAAACACGATGCATTGGAAAATACGGTTTTTGGGGATTTTTGTTCGATCGAGTTCTAAACATACTAGAGCAAGCTAGGCTAAGTTAATGGCGTGTCTCTGATACCAATGTAAGCCCGCGGGGGCGCCCCGGCCGTCGATCCGACGCCGGAAACGCGGAAAACAAAAAAAACTTTGCAAAACTTGCAACCGGCACCACCGCGCACTTTTCACCCGGATCGGGCCATTAACCTAACAATTAGCAAAGTAAAAGATGGGTAGAGAAGTATACCAAGCGATCCGTGTCCTTCGGTCTTCGTCTCCACTCCGATCTCCTGCGGAATGTCCGTCCATCATCGTCTCGTCGGAAAGGGCACCACATCGCCAAAGTCTTTTACGGGCTCCCACCTCTGGACCGAGGCAACTCTGGCGCGAAGTTGGCTAGCCGACGCGTCCAAGAGATGCTGTAGAATAATGTAGAAACTTGTCGCTTTGGGGTTTATGTAAGTTGCTATTGATAATATGGAGGAGAAAGAATAACCCTTTTGAAGAGAAGAATGGTGCTCTCATATTTTAGCAAAGAATAAGAAAATGAGATCAAATGAATTTTCCTCACACCCTCTCCTCAAAGTGGCCGGCCCTCTCTTTCATGGTTGTGAGAATGGAATCAAAAGCAAGGGAGTTATATGAATGAATAATCAAAATAAAAGAAAAGGTATGATAATAAGAAAAGGGTCACACCATATCAAACTCACATCCATTCACCAACCATCATGATAAATCAAAAGAATGGACTAGAATAGAATCTCATGATTATGAAGCCACTTTACAAGAAAGCCCTTCCACCAAAACTAATTTGCACAATTGCAAATTAGCCCCTCCAACGATAAAGTCCGGCCGTGAAGGAATAAAAGAAAACCGGCCGGAACGGAATGCAAACTGGCAACTTCAAAAAAACTGATCCCGTAATAAATTACAGGAAAACCCCGCTACTGCAAATACATGCCCGCATTTGTATTCCCACTGAACACAAATGCAAAGAGACAAAACTACACTATCAAATACTAGAATCCGGCTTAAGTCAAAGCCGGCTAGTAAAAACCGTCCGATCACGATCCGTGCAATACCGCACGTATCTGATCGAACCCTGCCATATCTCCATACGGCCTCTGCAGCGTTTCGCCCGAAACCTAAGTAACTGAGTGTGGTGGACTCTAAAGACTCGTCGATACTATGGCTGTGGATTTAACCACTAGCACGTCAGAGGTATAAGCCAATACGTGACGGGCTACCAGGTATTGACCAAAAGGGACGTCGATGAGCGAACTCATCCTGACACCCTACTGAGCCTGTCAGTGACAATATCCGTACAGTCCGGTCCGTTCGTCTATGAGCATCGCATGGCGGGCCTAGGGGGTTGGTGAAAGTCAGACCCCCAAAAGCGGTACAAGTCGTGTCGGAGTGTAGCCCAGAACACCCTGAGATACTACTGGAATACCTACCAGCAAATCTCCTGCCTTGGCCAAGGACTTTTCATGATCTGGCTCTCCTCAACACAGCGCGACCTCACCCCCAATACCGGGAGAGACGAACCCCTGCAGATCCGCTCACTGCCTCCATGTGGCTCAGGACTGTACCCAACTAAAACCTGTTTGCACGACTCCTTTGAGCCGTGGTAGGGTAGTAATCAAAGCACAGTGGGAACTCACACGAGACAAATGAGGATCTCAGGTCGATGAACTAACCTGTACACATGTCACCAGGGAACTGCTATCTGACGTCTGGTATGAACCCAACTAGCAGGTTCCCGGCGAGTCCTGTCCGGTGTACTCATAACCCAATGAGCACCTGTATACATCTTAGGTGAACCAACTGACACCAGTGGCTTGTGACACCGGCCACCGCCCCTCGTCGGGGTCTCGACTGTATACACTAGTCTACTCTGGAGAATCGATGCCCTGTCTCGAAACTCCCACGACTAGGGACCTTTTAAGGATGTGCTTATAGACCACCAGCTCCCACGTATATGATCGCCCTCATACTGCCGGTAGTCAAGCTAGAATCCTAGGGGCTCTATCAACGTGCAATAGCGACTCGTAAGGTCACCTAAAGCAGTACACGATGATAAAGGTAAACCAGATAGCATACTATCATCTCGAGTAAGACTGTCCTACTGGGACAGGTCCTCCCCTCAATCATTGTAATCACGTGCCTGTGATCCAATAATTGACTCTGAGGGCACTATCTCCAACATTTACGACAGGGTACGATCACGTGCGTGTACTTATGCACGCATGATGATTCGGACGGACAATACTAGTGGGTTTTGGTTTAAGCCGGATCCTGGTATTGTACTGATGGATTGTCTTCGTCTTCTATATTCGTATTTTTCAGAATACGAATACGGGTATGTATATACAGGAGAGGGGCGTTTTTGTAATTTGTACAAAAATGATTTTGTAGATGGCATGACATAATTGTATTAATCATTTTAGTTTAAATTATTAATACATTTTATGTAAATGGAAATTATGTGGATATTGCATGAATAAGGACTTGGGTGCTTTGGACACATGGTGCTCATTTGACCCATGAGTCATTCTTTTGTAAATTGAGCCCCTAGTGATTATTGATATAGATTTATCTATGCAATAATTAAAAGGGTTCAGTTTAGAATAGAAAAGATAAGAAAACCTTTTTCCTTCTTCAACCTTTAGCTCACCAGAAATTTCCATTGCCATCTCCAATTCCCTCAAGCCTTAGAACACTCATGTGTTGAGTAACCTAGAGCAATAGAAGACTCCTCAATCCATCTACATCATCTACACACTCTATGGTTCTAGTTTAGCATACTAGTTAATCTGGTGTCTTTGGCATAGAAGAGAAAGCTCGGTACACATACACTCGGGTGGATCATCTTGCATTCGGGGAAGCCGACTAAAAGGCGACAACCGTATCACTCCGAAGGGTTCGTGAAGAAGAAAAGGACAGCGGGAGAATCATAGAAGGACCGGATTCGTGAGGTATAACTTTTGTACTTTAGTTTGTACTTCATAGGTTAGATGCTAGATATGGTTTAGAATACCATTGTGGCTAATAGTCGATGTTACGATGCTAAAATTATTGTTTTTTAACACTTTCCGCCTCCCCGCGATCTCGCGGGGTGCGTGGCATCGACTTACACCTCAAACCTAAATCCAAAATCAAACACGAATACTTGATCATGAATATGAATACTCGAATCCAAACATCAAATTCAAACATTTATACTTGATTCGACCGAACCATGGTTATAACTTGACATGACTACTTGAATACATGATTACATCCTGAACATGAACCTGAACATTTTGTATCCATGGTTTCGGCCAAGACTTGTAAATATAATCTATATAATACGTTACGCGGGGATAAAGGGGTAGATTGGTATAGAACGTATATCGTGGCACGAGAGGTCACTTAAAAGACACCTACATGAATTCTCATGCCGTTGTCCCGTAGGTTATAACGAGGCCTTGTACTACATGATACCATAGTCTATGGGGTATGATGGACTCCTCTCGTATACATGAATACTTTCCTTACCAAACTACAAACAATTACGTTATAATAACTATCATATACCAGTAGTCGGTCATATACAACTTTACCTGTTCATTTCACTTTATATACTATCTTCTCTTTCTTCTTTTGGGACTTACCGAGCGTTAGTTCGCTGACGACATTCCTTTCTGTTTCTTTTTTTTGGAATGTTCGTCAGGAGGATCGGACCCTGAGGAGATAGAGCCGAGCAAGGAGGACTTGGACCCGCTTACCGCTCAGCCTGACTACTAGTTCCTCTGCACTTATTTTCAGTATGCCATTGTTTAGGCATTTGCTTTTGATTATTGTATCTTTTAATTCAAACAGTTGTATGTAAAGTTGAATGTAAATAAATTTGTTGTTCATTTTATTCTCTTATCATTCTTATTCATTTTTATATATCGCTTAATTACGCTTAACGTATTTATTTCATAGAAAATACGTTGTGGCCTGCTACGTCACTGTTTCCGTCTACTGGGAAGCGGGGCGTGGCAATCGTTAAAACATAATCCTTTCATCGTTAACTTATAAAAACCTTACGAATACACAACATGAATTTCAAAACTCAACACAGTTTAATTGTATGCTCAAATTTCTATGAATAATAATTATACATACTGTAACACCCTGGTGCATTTATACGATATTTTATTTGGGTATTTTCCAATTTTGCGACAACTTCTTATTCCTTATTGTTTTTGGGTGCGGATAGTTGTTCATATCATAATTTTGCATTATTATATTCCTCATTCTTATTCTTTTTACAAATAAACATGTGCTTTTGATCCATGTCTGCTACATAGTTGCAGGTTACAGGTTCTCGGAACAAAACAGTGAAAATGATGAAAAGACGCTACAAAAGTGAGATTTCGACCAACAAATAGAGAATCTTTATCATGCATACTGTCACGCCCCGCTTCCCAGAGTACGCTAAGATAGGCACGTGACATAGCCAACCATGCTACCTGAGGATAGGAAATATCCTTCCACAGTCAAATTTACGGCTGTAGAGATATCAAGAACAATAATAATAACTATTTAATACATGTCCATAAGCCAGAATAAACGAGTCAAGAATAAAATAATGTGGAAGCAAAAGATCCAATACAAGAATAAACTAGAATGTACGTCCCATAATGCAGGCTCACATCAGGAATGAGAATACCGAAGGTAAAAAATAAACTAACTACTAATAAGTCCTCACTGCTCAGCCTGTTGACTGCAATACTCCTGCTCGGCCTACAGCAAAGGTAAGGAATCTGGGCCATGCAAAACCCAGACGTCAGTGCGTCATAACATCAAGTAATAATATAAGCAGGGGTAGCAAGACATGCAGATATGAGCATGAACGGTAAAACAGGTAAACAACAATATCAATAAGGACAGCGAAGGGTAGTGTGCAGTGAGTAATTTAAACCGGTCTATTGGGTTAACTAATCTCAAATCTTTGAAATCAATTTGATGAATTATCGATGTAACTCAATAGTATTCCGTGCATACCCGGGACCACGGTCAAGATTCTCGGGCTGGAACCGAGACATGCCGCTAGGTACTAAAACAGGAAATATGTATAGATGAATGATGTCAGCAGCATCATCCCAAGGCTGGCCTAGCCTCTAAAACTGATCAGTATAAGCAAGCGAACTGTCGAGTTACAAGTCAGGTTTCATCATTGATTTCCCCATACCCCCAAGTTATATATGTTCAAGTCAGGTATTAATAAATCTAGAGCTAATGCCAACACAGGATCAAGCAGGTATAGGTTTGTCTGGATAGACAACAAGAAATGTCCGTAGGGACAACAGGTCAAGTTTGTTGGCATTAGTAACAAGATCAGGTAACAGGTAAAGCCATGTACATCAGGTCAAGTCAGGTAGTATATAGGTATCATGTCATGTTAAGAAGTGGACGGTATCATGTCGTGTCAAGTAATGGTATATCAAGTCATGTCAGGGGTTCACAAATGTCACGTGGGTGCTCGTAATCAAACCCTAATAATTATCGGTACACAAAACAAGTATGGGGTACCAATACAACAATAAAAGGAATAGTGTGATGTGGTATGCAAATAGGTACAGATTAAAACATATGAATGCACAGTTATCGATTAGGGTTAAAGTTAAAGTTCCAACATTAATTAAAATACACTTTATCAAATATGGAATGTTAATATTACAATATTATATATTCAAGTGATCTATGGATGCAATAATATGTATATTAGACGGGATGGATGCAAATAGGTATCTGAAAGTTATAAACTATTAAAAAGGGTACTATGGGCTATGCAACCAAGCACTATGTGATATAAATATGGACGTGGGTACAATGTATTGTGATCTAATATGCAACGAGATATGTTTCATGTTCTAAATCTAAAATGATATAAACGGAATATCGACATGTTAAAATGTAATATGGGGCACTAGATTCTAACAACAGGTTTAATAGGTATGTAAATAAATATGTAATAATCTAAATAGCATGTAGCAAGTTTTACTTGCCTAGACGGATCAAGAAACGGGTGTACGGAACATGTCACGTCGGCGGAAAAAGTCGTGACGCGCGCACGGTACATGGAACGGATCCAAACAACGCACAAGGTGATTACACGAGTCAGGTACGCTCGCTGGGTCGTCGGGATCGTCGACGGCACACCCGGTTTTCGGCGAACGACTAAAGGCAGAGAACACTTTAAAGAGAGAAGAAAGCACAGAACAAGAAAGAAAGAAAAGGGAAGAAGGGAACTCACTGGGGTTGTGCACTGGTAACGGGAAGACGAGATGGTGGCGACGAGATCAACGGAGCTCCAGCCAGGTACTGTGCAGGGGTGTGCAGGGTTCTTGGCTGCTAGGGTTTCGGTTAGGGTTTGGGTCATAGGGTTTCTTGGTGTAGGGATTTGTGAAGAGAGAAGGCAAAGGAGGGAGGAAGGAGAAGAGAGGAGAATGATGGTGATGGGGTGAGGTGGTCGGCGGTGAAGAGAAGTTGGTGGTGATGGCTTCTGTGGGTGTCGTGGGTGTGCAGGTGAAGGCTCAGGAGGAAAAGTAGAAGAGGAAGATAGCGATGAAGATAGGGTTAAGGTTTGAGGAAGGTGATGGGTTCGTGGAGATGGAGGCTCGGGGTTAAAGTGAAGGAGAAGAAGAGAAAGAATTTTTTTTGAAGAAGGGAGGTGACGGGATTCGCGGCGGTGACGAGATCACGCACAGTGATCGTGATAGGAAAGAGAAGGAACGCGAGAAGAGAGAGATAGGGAAAGAGCGAGAGGAGAGAGAGGGGAGAAGAAAGAAAGTTGGCGTTTTCTGAAGGAGAGAGCGAGAGGAGAGAGAGAAGAGATCACGAGATGGAGAGAGAGAAAGGAATCAACGGTCGAGAGAAGAGGAAGAGAAAAAGAAAGGAAAGAGAAAAGATTTGTGGGGGCCACGAGCCAGTGAGGGAAATGTGGTAGCAGTTAGGGAAAGATTTAAAGGAAATTGAAAAAGGATTTTTAATTGTTTAAACGAGATTATGTGAACTGTTAAAGATTATTAGTTAACGAAATTTTAAAGGTAAAATTAAAATAAAATATTAATTAAATTTGAATTTAGGCGGGACACAAAAATATTCCAAAATGCGCTCGGGTCAGGTCTAAAAATTTAGATTTAAAATATGAAAATTATATGCAACTTCCAAATTTTAAAATGAGTGCTTAAGTAACGAAATTTCATACCCCCAAGAATGGACGCACGTACGTGCGCGTAGCTATCCAAACACGTCTGTTTCACTGAACGGGGCGAGAACAAGATGCGTGGACGCTACCACGGGGTTAGGGGTATCATGCAGGCTATGAAATGCAATTTTAATTTATTATACATGACCTAAAAATGTTATATGATAAAATGTGCGATGTCAGATGAAAAGTCGATATGCAGTATACATGAGATGCACGTGTCTATTTAACAAGTCAGGGTAATCTATAAATATGAATCAATAAGTTCAACCAAGTGGGTCGGGTCGAATGCAATGTCAAAAGTAAAATACCATCCGCACCCAAACACGATAAATCAATAAAATACCATAGATATATAAATACGGGAACTGGAATTGGTATAAATGAACTCGGTTGTTACATTATATCTGTAACACCCGAGTTCATTTATACCAATCCCAGTTCTCGGATTTCTTTATTCGTGATATTTCTTGATTTAACATATCTTGGGTGCGAATGGTATTTTTTTACATATTACTTTGCATTCGACCCGACCCGCTTGCTTGAACCTGTTTGACTCTTATTTATAGATTATCTTGACTTGTTGTATGGACCAGTGCATCTCATAATTTAGTATATACTGGTATTTTATCTAGTATCACATCTTTTACATATAACAATTTAAATCACGAAAAATAATTTAAAATTGCATTTCATAGCCTGCTTGATACCCCTAACCCTGTGGTAGCGTCCTTGCATCGTGTTCTCGTCCCGTTCAGTGAAACGGACGTGTTTGGATGGCTACGCGCACGTACGTGCGTCTGTTCTTGGGGGTATGCATTTCTGTTACATAATCTTTCATTTTTATTTTGGAACTTGCTAATAATTTCCATATTTCAAATCCAAAATTTTGGACCCGACCCGGACGCATTTCTGAAATATTTTGTAACCCGCCAAATTCTAATTATTTAAATTTCTTTAAATTAGTTTAATATATTTTTAACAGCCTAAATTTTCTTTATAACCAACGAAATATTTTTAACAATTAAAAATCTTTTTAAATTTTCTTTTACCTAAATGTATCCTCTCACTCATCCCCGGACCAATCAAAACCCAGTTTCTTTTGCCCTGGGCCCCAGCACATCGATCTCTTCTCTCTCTTCCCTTCTCTTTCTCTCTCTCTTCTCTCTGTTCTCTCTTTCTCTCTCCTGCATAAAATCCATCTTTCTTTCTCCTCTCTCTCTATCTCTCTCCTCTCGTGATCTCTCCCTCTCTCCTCTCGTGGTGAGCCGAGTCGCGTCACCTTCCTTCATCCCCTATCGTCACCTCCCTCTCTTTTCTTCTTTAAATTCTTCTTCCGCCCTCGCCACGAGAAAACCCTAGCCCCCTCATAGCGCCGCCTCTTGCCGCCGACCCCCCGCCTCCATCATCTTGTCACCCTCTCCTCTCTCCTCTACCACCTCCTCGTCATCGCCTTCTCTCCTCCCCCTACACACCCACCGCGACGAGACCCTTAAAACCCAACTCCTCGTCATCATCCTCGCCGCCGCCGATCTCGTAGTGGTCTCCTCCACTTTATCCTATCACCCTCGTCTCCCTCTCCGACAACACCACCTCTTCATCACCTCCACCTTCTTCTCTCCTTCCTTGTCCCGACGCAACCCTGCACACCCTTGAAAAACGATGCAGGAACCCGCTGCAGCCCTCTCCTGCACATCGGCACCTCGCCGGAGCTCCAACCCCCATTGTCATCGTCCCCATTACCACGACCTCCTCTTCCTCTCCCTCATCACACCTGATACCACTACCTTCTCGAGTTCTTTCACTGCAAACCCTAGAACCCAAGAAACCCACTGCCTCGCCGGAAAACCCCCGCCTTGCATCATCGCCGTCGACGACCCATCGCCGTTGTAACCCCCTCGCATCGTCTCGGATCCAGAGCACCAATCCCAGACCACAGCCCCTCTCTTCCTCTTCTTTCTTCTTTCTTTCTTGATCTCACTTCTTTTTCCGGTGATCACCCGCCGGAGCTGTTCTCGCCGCCGCTGATCCGGGCGACTCTGTAGACGTCCTCTACTTGCGTGGTTAACTTCTTGATGTGCCTGGACCTTCCCGTGTGCGCGTGTGGATATTGGAACATTTGCCGACATTGGACGCTGCGTGCGCATCCCGTATCGTGATCTGATCAAGGCAAGTTAATCTTGCTACATGATATACTATTACCTTCTATGTATATTTAAATTATAATACCCCATAATGATTCTTTATGCAACCCACACTATCACTTTTCATGTTTTATCATTTTCGGATGTCCGATTACATCCGTATCATGTATTTCACATCTAGTGCAGGCAAGTTAAACTTGCTACATGCTACTTTATGTTATTCCATATTCATTTAGATACATAGTAATCATGAAATTTGAATCTAGTGCCCTATATTACAATTTACATTTCGATGTCCGGTTATATCATTTTAGATTTACGACTGAACTCTATCATGTTGCATTCTGTCTTACTATACCTAGTAACCACATCTATATTTAAAATCACATAATAACTATTTGCATAGTCTATGGTACCCTTTTATAGTTTTACCCTATTGGACACCCGTGTGCATCTAACCTGTTATATATATATAATTGCATCCCTAGGCCATTTAATACATATAATGTGATTTTAGTATTCCATATTCATTTAAGTGTAAGATACTTAATGTTGGAACCATAAACCGAACTCTACTTGATAACCGTATATCTATTTAGTTTATTCTGTACCTATTTGCATATCATATTACATGTTTCAGTTTATTGTTCTGATAGTACCCATGCTTGTTTATTTATACCCATGCTTATGCTAGTTTGATTATGAGCACCCACATGATATCTTGTACACCCTGACATGACTTGTTACACCTACTACCTGACCCGACATGGTACCGTGCACCTCTTGACATGACATGACACCTTTATACATTACCTAGCTTGACCTGATGTACCATGGTATTACCTGTTACCTGATCTTGTGTCTAATGCCAACAAACCTGACCTGTTGTCCTTACGGACCGTTCATGTTGTCTATCCAGACAAACCTGAACCTGCCTGATCATGTGTTGGAATTAGTTCTAGATTATTTAATACCTGACTTGAACACTTATAATTTGGGGGTATGGGGAAATCAATGATGAAACCTGACTTGTAACTCGACAGTTCGACACCTTTTCTGATCAGTCTTACGAGCTAGGCCAGCCCCGGGGTGATGATGCTGACATCACTCATCTTTACATACTACCCTTTTACTGTCTAGCGGCACGTCTCGGATTCAGCCCGAGAATCTTGACCATGGTCCCAGGCACGCACGGGATACTATTGAGTTACATCGATGATTCATCAACTTGATTTCAAAGACTTGAGAGTAGTTAACCCAATAGACCAGTTTAGATTACTCACTGCACACTACCTTTCACTGTCCTTACTTATATCACTGTTATGCTTGTTTTATCATCTATACTCATACTTGCATGTATTGCCACTCCTGTCTATATTATCGCTTGATGTTATGACGCGCTGACGTCTGGGTTTTGCATGACCCAGATCCTCTACTTTGTTGCAGACTGATCAGGAGTATTGCCGCTGTTAGACTGAGCGGTGAAGATCCTGTTGGTATGCAGTTTTACTTTTCAGGTGTTTCATTTATTGTATCTTTTGCTTTCGCATATTATCATTTCTTGACTCATTTGTTCTGGCTTCATGGACATGTACTAGATAGTTTAGTTTACTTTCCTGTTCTTGATATCTCTACAGCCGTAATGTGACTGTGGAAGGATTTTTCCTATCCACAGGTAGCATGGTTGGCTATGTCACGTGCCCATCTTAGCGTACTCTGGGAAGCGGGGCGTGACATGGATCTTTTTGGTATCAGAGCCATAGGATATAGGTTAATCGAGTGTTATTCTTTTGTAGTTGGGTATTGGACCCAATACACGAATCAGAATACTCGTGATTAGGAACATGTCCTGCCACCTTGTCATCGTGATTCTTGAATCATATCCTTCTTTTATCCTTCGCCTTGATGATATGCAAGCCACTTGCATCTCGACTTGAAACCTTTCTGGTTCACTATTGTTTCTCCCTGTTCCTTGATTCCGATACTAGGATTTGGGCGACTTAAGTGGAGTTATGTAATTGTACCCATGAACTGCAGCATGGTTACAATGCGGTACTCTATTTAAGTAACTTGGAGTCCTGGTCTTGATTCACTTCCTTATTCCATGATTGTTATACTACCTTGCTTCTCTCGGTTTCATTGCTTACCAGTTATTGTTTCATCGCCAGTTTGAATCATGTTTACCGTGCTTAATCCTTTTCAGTATCTTGACTTCGGATGAAGTCATCTCGGTATCTTACTTGTTCTTGTTTTTCCCCGCATTAGGATTATTCAGTCCTGGTGCATCCCTTGGTTGTTGTCGTCTTGGGAATGGATTTTCGTGGCACTTTCCACGCTTATACTGATGGTAAGGAAATGAAAGTGATTCTTCAGATTCCCGGACATCCGGAGTTTGTTTTGCTGGAGGAAGCAGTTCTGTCGGGCCAGTCAAGTTCAGGGCTAGGCCGACAAACAGTGTTCTTTCGTCGATGGAAGTTGATAAGAAAGAAGCTTCGGCTATAGTTCGAGAATTCATGGACGTGTTCGAAGACACCTCGGGTTTACCGCCGAAATGAGGTGTGGAGTTTGCGATTGATTGTGTTTTCTGGTGAAGCGCCAATCTCAAAGGCGTATTACCCGATGGCACTAGTGGAGTTGGAAGAAGTCAAGAAGCAAGTTGCCGAATTGCTAGAGAAGGAGTGGATTTGCAGCAGCAACTCACTTTGGAGAGCTCCAGTTCTTCTACTAAAGAAGAAAGATGGCATAAGGAAGATGTGCGTCGATTATCGAGAATTAAATCGGGTGACTATTAAGGGCAAGTACCCGATCCCTCGCATTGGAGAACTATTTGAACAGCTTAATGGCACGAGGGTATTCTCGAAGCTGGACTTGCGATCCGGATATCATCAGGTCCGAGTAAAAACAGAAGGTATTTGCAAGACGGCATTCCGAACTCGGTATGGACATTACGAGTACTTAGATGCCCTTCGGAGTAACGAATACACCGGCGATATTCATGGACTTGATGAACCGAATCTTTTCACCAGTCTTGGACCAGTTTATAGTGGTGTTCATTGATGATATTCTGGTCTACTCGAAGAGTATTGAAGAGCATACAGAACATTTGAAGATCGCACTACAGACACTGAGACAAGAAAAACTATATGCAAAGATGAGCAAGTGCGAGTTTTGGCTGGAAGAAGTAAAGTTTTTGGGGCATGTTGTATCTGGCGATGGAATCGCCGTTGATCCTGAAAAGATTGCGGCAGTTCGAGATTGGTCAATTCCGAAGAATGTTGCGGAGATAAGAAGCTCTCTTGGACTAGCCGGGTATTACAGAAGGTTCGTGGCGAGCCTTGCTCGTCTAGCGGAGCCGTTGACTAAGCTTACGCGCAAGGAGGTACCATTTGTGTGGACGGGTAGGTGTGCGCCAGCTTTCGAGACGTTGAAACAGAGGTTGATAACCGCTCTTATTTTTGACTGTACCAGACGGTTCCGGAGAATTGGTAATTCACAGCGACGCACCGGAGAAAGAATTGGGATGTGTTTTGGTGCAGCATGGGAAGGTTACAACTTACGCATCGAGACAGTTGAAGACCCATGAGAAGAATTACCCAACTCATGACTTGGAGTTAACCGCTGGGATTTCGCTTTGAAGATTTGGAGACACTACTTATTGGGCGAAAGGGTCGAAGTATTCACCGATCACAAAAGCCTAAAGTACGTGTTCGCTCAGAAGGAGCTAATTGTGAGACAGCGATGATGGTTGAAGCTGATAGCTGACTACGATCTCGATCTTAAGTACCATCCGGGAAAAGTTAGTGTTGTACCGGATGCGCTTAGTCAGTTGCCAGCAATTCAGATGTTGACTACACAGAAGAAACTTAGTGAAGACTTTCGGAGATTCGATTTGGAAGTTGTGCTACCGCATTCTTCGGGACAGTTGATGCAGCTGCAAGTACAGTTGTCATTGATCGAGGATATTAAAGCAGTGCAATTGCAGGACCCAAGATTTGCGGAAGTTTCAAGAACAGGTTGAAGCTGAACTTCGAACAGACTTATTGATTCATGAAGGTGATTCGTTGCGATATGGTAGCCGCTCGTGTGTACCAAAGGGAGATATCCATGAAGGAGGAAGCACACAGTTCCGCGTATTCCGTACATCCAGGAGGCACGAAGATGTATCGAGATATACGACAGCCTTTCTGGTGGGAAGGCATGAAACGGGAGATTGCCCGCTTTGTAGCAAAGTGCTTGATGTGTCAGCAAGTTAAGGCTGAACATCAAAGGGTTGCTGGTTTATTACAACCACTTCCGATTCCTCAGTGGAAGTGGGAACATATAACCATGGATTTCATGACGGCTCTACCGCGGAGTCCAAAAGGCAACAATGCAGTTGGGTGATTGATGACTCTTGGTCAATCAACGGAAGCGTTGGCAGAATGGTACATGCAGGAGAATGTAAGATTGCATGGAGTACCGGTGAGCATCGTGTCCGACCGTGACACCCGATTCTTATCACACTTCTGGAGGAGATTACGGGAAAGTTTGGGGACTTGATTGAAGTTTAGTACAACTAATCATTCTCAGACAGATGGCCAGTCGGAGAGAACGATCCAAACTCTTGAAGACATGTTGAGAGCTTGCATGTTAGACTTCAAGGGTTCATGGGAGGATCAGTTGCACTTAGTGGAGTTTCTTACAATAACAGTTTCCAGGCGGCTATTCAGATGGCTCCATTCGAAGCTTTATATAGTCGCAAGTGTCGTTCACCTATTTGTTGGGACGATATTGGTGAACGAAGGTTGTTGGGATCGGATTTGGTAGTGCAAACAGTTGAGAAGGTTAACACTATCCGGAATCATGTGAAAGCAGCACAGGACCGACAAAAGAGTTGGACAGATACACCGAGAAGACCTCTGGAGTTCGTGGTTGGTGATTTAGTGTTTTGAAGATATCACCAACTAGAAGAGTTATTCGTTTCGGGAGTCGAGGAAAGTTTAGTCCTCGATTCGTTGGACCTTTCAAGATTTTGGGAGCATGTTGGAGAAGTGGCGTATCGTTTGGCGTTACCGAAATCTTTGGCAAGTGTTCATGACGTGTTTTACGTATCTCAACTCCGCAATTGTGTTCGAGATGAAGCACGCGTGCTGGATCATTCAGAGCTGACTGTACGAGAAGATTTAGCCTGTGAAGAACGACTGATGTCGATTGTGGATCGAAGGGAAAAGGTTCTTAAAGATAAGTTTATCCCTCTTATACTTGTTTCTTGGGGTAATCGTTCACATGGAGGGTCAACTTGGGAACGAGAAGATGAAGTCCGACAGAAGTTTCCACAGCTATTCCTGTAGTTTCTTGATGGTTTATCCTTTCTTGTTCTTGGAATTTCGAGGACGAAATTCTTTTGTAGTTGGGTATAATGTAACACCCGAGTTCATTTATACCAATCCCGGTTCTCGTATTTCTTTATTCGTGATATTTCTTGATTTAACATATCTTGGGTGCGAATGGAATTTTTTTACATATTACTTTGCATTCGACCCGACCCGCTTGCTTGAACCTGTTTGACTCTTATTTATAGATTACCTTGACTTGTTGCATGGACTAGTGCATCTCATAATTTAGTATATACTGGTATTTTATCTAGTATCGCATCTTTTGCATATAACAATTTAAATCATGAAAAATAATTTAAAATTGCATTTCATAGCCTGCTTGATACCCTTAACCCTGTGGTAGCGTTCTTGCATCGTGTTTTCGTACCGTTCAGTGAAACGGACGTGTTTGGATGGCTACGCGCACGTACGTGCGTCCGTTTTTAGGGTTATGCATTTCTGTTACATAATCTTTCATTTTTATTTTTAGAACTTGCTAATAATTTCCATATTTCAAATCCAAAATTTTGGACCCGACCCGGGCGAATTTCTGAAATATTTTATAACCCGCCAAATTCTAATTATTTAAATTTCTTTAAATTAGTTTAATATATTTTTAACAGCCTAAATTTTCTTTATAACCAACGAAATATTTTTAACAATTAAAAATCTTTTTAAATTTTCTTTTACCTAAATCTATCCTCTCACTCATCCCCGGGCCAATCAAAACCCAGTTTCTTTTGCCCTGGGCCCCACCACATCGATCTCCTCTCTCTCTTCCCTTCTCTTTCTCTCTCTGTTCTCTCTTTCTCTCTCCTGCATAAAATCCAACTTTCTTTCTCATCTCTCTATATCTTTCTCCTCTCGCGATCTCTCCCTCTCTCCTCTCGCGATCTCTACCTCTCTCCTCTCGCTGTGAGCCGAGTCGCGTCACCATCCTTCATCCTCTATCGTCACCTCCCTCTCTTTTCTTCTTTAAATTCTTCTGCCGCCCTCGCCACGAGAAAACCCTAGCCCCCACGTAGCACCGCCTCTTGCCGCCGACCCCTCGCCTCCATCATCTCATCACCCCCTCCTCTCTCCTCTATCACCTCCTCGTCGTCGCCTTCTCTCCTCCCCCTACACACCCACCGCGACGAGACCCTTAAAACCCAACTCCTCGTCATCATCCTCGCCGCCGCCGATCTCGTAGTGGTCTCCTCCACTTTATCCCATCACCCTCGTCTCCCTCTCCGACAACACCACCTCTTCCTCACCTCCATCTTCTTCTCTGTTTACCCCAACCAGAGCAAAACTCTGTTCAAATTCCAAGGCGGGAAACGAAGCAACGCTTCTGTTTCCCCCAATCAGAGTAAGGCTCTGTTCTGAAAATTAAAATAAAAAATTAAAAAAGCAACGCTTCAGCTGACTTGCGCTCTGCGCTGCGCGCCACGTGGCAGCGCAGTTGCGCTGCGCTCTGCGCTGCGCGCCACGTGGCAAGCGCAGATGCGTTTGCGCCAAACAGAATTAAAATTCCAGTAAAATCTTTCTGTTCTTGTTAAAACAAGAAGATTGTCTTCTGTAAAACAGAAGCCCTTGGATCAAAGATCCAACGGTGGGGAAAATTCCCCAAATCACTCAGAGAAGGATCTCTTTAACAGATTTAACAAATTAATGGGCACTATATAAAGGCCCCTAGACCCTAATTCAAAACAGATGGACATCAACATCGAGATCAACAACAACAACACAGAGAGAAAAACAGAGAATTCCTCTAAAAGAATTTTGAGAGAACTCAGAAAAGTCTTCTGAAAATTTTGAGAGAATTCAGAAAAAGGAAAAGGTAAAAACCTCTGAATAAAGAAGAATTTCTTTTTAAAAGATCATTGATCTAAGAACAAGATCAATGATTTTCAATAAAAATATAATAAAAATGAAGGCATTGCCTTTTGATGAACCACTGGTTCTTTGAAAATAAGAAAATTTGTTTTCTTTGATCTAAAATTGATCAAAATAATAAAATAGTGCCCTGCACTTGAAAAATCTGCACTGTTGCGCTCTTGGGTTGGCACAAGCCACCAGAGAGCGCCACGTGTCAGTTCCAGAACGATCTGCGCTATGCGCTGTTAAAATAGAGCACTGCTCTCATGAGTTGGCGCAACTCACCAGAGCGCGCCATATGTCACAGCACAACAGTGCATCGCACTGGCACAGCGCACTGCGTAAGCGTGACACGTGTCACTTCCACATGCGCTTGCGCTCAATAATTGCGACAAGCTATTGTCAGATAATTAATGCACTGCATTATTTACAGAAGGGCCAAGCCCAATTAAAAAAGGCCTAACAGGCCAAATTAAATGTAATGCATTATTTTAAAGAAGGGCAGAGCCCAAACAAAAACAAATGCTCTGCATCATTTAAAAAAGGGACAGAGCCCAAATCAAAAAGGCCTAGCAGGCCAAAAGAAAATGCAGTGCATTGTTAAACAGGAGCAAAGCCCTAGCACAGGCCTAATAGGCCATAGATAAAAAACGTTGAACATCTTCAACTGGGCTTAGCCCAATCATGGCCGTAAGTCCTCAAATTAAATTGACTGAGCACGGCTGCTCTCTTAAATCAATTTACATCCGGTTCAAGGGTACATCTCTGAACTCCTCTGACACCTATCGTTGTAATCCTTCAACGACGTCAGAGAGGTGACGGGTCCCGACGGCCACATATTAAATGGACCCCCACGTCCCTAAACTGGAACATGGACCACTAAGTCCCTAAACTGGAACAATAAAGCCTCCAAATGCTCTTTTGTCGGATCTAAACGATCCCATTTAAGTTGATCTTAGCCTCAAATATGGCTAACGTATCTTTAAACCCTCAAAGTGACTTTAGTCCAAAATTGGACTATAAGACCCCCAATCAACTTTGGTTCAAGGGTTCACCTCCGAACTCCTCTGACACCTGTCGTTGTAATCCTTCAACGCCGTCAGAGAGGTGACGGGTCCCGACGACCATATATACAATCGACCGCAATGTACCTAAACTAAACAATAGAGCCCCTAAATGCTCTTTCCGTTAAGTTGATCTTTGTCTCAAACTGGACTAACGTATCCTTAACAAACGTTTAAGTTGATCTTAGCCTCAAATATGGCTAACGTATCCTTAAACCAAAACCCCAAACCCAAATTTAAGAAAGTACGGATTTTGACTAATCCACGTCCTACGGGCGACGACATAAATTAGTCTCTGTATACAATCCACGGGCAACAACAAACAAAACAAACACACACGACACGAAGTGAAATTCTGGAGAAAGAGAAAGTTGTTAGCGCGATGCGGTAGCGTAATTAACTGTAGGGGCTTGCGCCTGCAGGAAAGAGCGTCCCCACAATCAAAAACCCCTCGAACGAGGGGGAATCTAACGAAGTCTACTACATCGGCCGCATCCGTCTAAACCTCCGATACACGGTGCCATAAATCAACTTGGCATCTTCAGAGAGGTGGACGGATCAAACCAATTAGCATCTGCCCCAGAATCTGTTCCCCTCCGAAAGATGGCACACAAGACTGCGATGTCTTGATACTGAGATTCGGGGCAGATGCTAATTGGTTTGATCCGTCCACCTCTCTGAAGATGCCAAGTTGATTTATGGCACCGTGTATCGGAGGTTTAGACGGATGCGGCCGATGTAGCAGACTTCGTCAGATTCCCCCTCGTTCGAGGGGTTTTTGATTATGGGGACGCTCTTTCCTGCAGGCGCAAGCCCCTGCAGTTAATTATGCTACCGCATCGCGGTGACAACTTTCTCGTTCTCCAGAATTTCACTTCGTGTCGTGTGTGTTTGTTTTGTTTGTGGTTGCCCGTGGATTGTATACGGAGACTAATTTATGCCGTCGCCCGTAGGACGTAGATTAGTCCAAATCCGTACTTTCTTAGATTTGGGTTTGGGGTTTTGGTTTAAGGATACATTAACCATGTTTGAGGCTAAGATCAACTTAAACGTTTGTTAAGTATACGTTAGTCCAGTTTGAGACTAAGAACAACTTAACGGAAAGAGCATTTAGGGGCTCTATTGTTTAGTTTAGGGACATTGCGGTCGATTGTATATATGGCCGTCGGGACCCGTCACCTCTCTGACGACGTTGAAGGATTACAATGACAGGTGTCAGAGGAGTTCGAAGGTGTACCCTTGAACCAAAGTTGATTGGGGGTCTTATAGTCCAATTTGGGACTAAAGTCAATTTGAGGTTTAAAGATACGTTAGCCATATTTGAGGCTAAGATCAACTTAAACGGGATCGTTTAGATCCGACAAAAAAACATTTTTAGGCTCTATTGTTCCAGTTTAGGGACGTAGTGGTCCATGTTCCAGTTTAGGGACGTGGGGGTCCATTTAATATGTGGCCGTCGGGACCCGTCACCTCTCTGACGTCGTTGAAGGATTACAACGATAGGTGTCAGAGGAGTTCAGAGATGTACCCTTGAACCGGATGTAAATTGATTTATGAGAGCAGCCGTGCTCAGTCAATTTAATTTGAGGACTTACGGCCATGATTGGGCTAAGTCCAGTTGAAGATGTTCAACATTTTTTATCTATGGCCTATTAGGCCTGTGCTAGGGCTTTGCTCCTGTTTAACAATGCACTGCATTTTCTTTTGGCCTGCTAGGCCTTTTTGATTTGGGCTCTGTCCCTTTTTTAAATGATGCAGAGCATTTGTTTTTGTTTGGGCTCTGCCCTTCTTTAAAATAATGCATTACATTTAATTTGGCATGTTAGGCCTTTTTTAATTGGGCTTGGCCCTTCTGTAAATAATGCAGTGCATTAATTATCTGACAGTAGCTTGTCAGGCATTTTGCGCCAATTATTGAGCGCAAGCGCATGTGGAGGTGACACGTGTCACGCTAGCGCAGTGCGCTGTGCCAGTGCGCTGCGCTGTTGCGCTGTGACACGTGGCGCGCTCTGGTGAGTTGTGCCAACTCATGAGAGCAGTGCTCTATTTTAACAGCGCATAGCGCAGATTGTTCTGGAGCTGACACGTGGCGCTCTCTGGTGGCTTGTGCCAACCCAAGAGCGCAACAGTGCAGATTTTTCAAGTGCAGGGCACTGTTTTATTATTTTGATCAATTTTAGATCAAAGAAAACAAATTTTCTTGTTTTCAAAGAACCAGTGGTTCATCAAAAGGCAATGTCTTCATTTTTATTATATTTTTTATTGAAGATCATTGATCTTGTTCTTAGATCAATGATCTTTTTAGAAGAAATTCTTCTTTATTCAGAGGTTTTTACTTTTTCCTTTTTTTGAATTCTCTCAAAATTTTCAGAAGACTTTTCTGAGTTCTCTTAAAATTCTTTTAGAAGAATTCTCTGTTTTTCTCTCTGTGTTGTTGTTGTTGATCTCGATGTTGATGTCCATCTGTTTTGAATTGGGGTCTAGGGGCCTTTATATAGTGCCCATTAATTTGTTAAATTTGATAAAGAGATCTTTCTCTGAGTGATTTGGGGAATTTTCCCCACCGTTGGATCTTTGATCCAAGGGCTTCTGTTTTACAGAAGACAATCTTCTTGTTTTAACAAGAACAAAAAGATTTTACTGGAATTTTAATTCTGTTGGGCGCAAACGCATCTGCGCTTGACACATGTCGCGCAGCGCAGAGCGCAGCGCAACTGCGCTGCCACGTGGCGCGCAGCGCAACTGTGCTAGCGCAACTGCGTTGCCACGTGTCGCGCAGCGCAACTGCGCTGCTACGTGGCGCGCAGCACAGAGCGCAAGTCAGCTGAAGCGTTACTTTTTTAATTTTTTAATTTTTGAATTTTTATTTTAATTTTCAGAACAGAGCCTTGCTCTGATTGGGGAAAACAGAAGCGTTGCTTCGTTTCCCGCCTTGGAATTTGAACAGAGTTTTGCTCTGGTTGGGATAAACAAATGCCCCCTACTGTTGCGCTTACGTGGCCTCCAAACGTGAGCGCAGCGGTGGAAGAATTCCAACTGTCGCGCCATCCCTTAGAAGTTGAAACGACTCTTCAATGCCTATAAATTGGACCTTTGGTCTCTTAGATGATTTTCATCTCTTCATAAGAATTTTGTTCAGAGCCCTGCTCTTTTGTTTAAGCACTTTTTAAAAGTTCAAACTCTAGAGAATTTTAGGTAAAAATTAATTTGGATTAAATTAAATTAATTTTAAGAGCCCTGCTTTCAATAGATCTCCGATCTAAAGAAAACCCATTTAGGGTTTCACTTAACAGAGCTTTGCTCTAAGGGGGTCTAAAGAGAACTAAAGGTTACCCTATTAGAGTTCCATTAATAGAGTTCTGCTCTCTGAAAGATTTTTTCTTGTATATTTCTGATTCACCAATGGAGCTTTGCTCCTTCCGAATCATATAGAAGAACTCTTAAGATTTTTTCATAGATCCTAGTGGTTAGAGATGACGTTCTATTTTTTAATGAATTATACTGTCTTGCTTAATCAGGCTGTCTGCTAATTTTGTTAGGTTTCTTTTACAGAAGTAATTGACGCCCACATGTATGACCTTGATGAGATCATTTCTTACGGGGACATCCGCCGACTCGGCCGTTCTCAGAACCGAGAATTTACCAACGCCGAGTGTGCCGAAATCATGAGCCGCTTCGACGCATACAACGGCCAACTGCTTCCTCGGCGCTCCCCTCTCCTGAAGCTTATTGTGGGAGTAATTTGGGAAGTGCTTCCTCTATTCTGTACTGGTGTGCCACTTGGGGCATTAGATGCCGCCGAGGATAAGGTGCACTCGGTGTATCTGATGAGCCTAATCTCAAAGAGGAGGCGAGATAACCTTATTGATCTTCTGCACCAAGCTTTTCAACAGTCTGCAATACTTGCTGCCTATCGGCGGGAAGAGGACATCAGTGGGGATCCCGACGCTCGTGCTCGCGAAAGGAAGAACACTAGGATGGTTCGCCAGGCTTGGAAAGTCTTGGACAAGATTACTTTTGAGTTCCTCAATCCATGTCCTGGATTTGAGGTTTTGCCATTGTAATCATTTGGATAATATCTTTGTTTATTGCCTTTATTGATGTAAAAACTTTCCAAGTATGAATGACAAATCTTTTGCCTCTTTCCTTTTATTTTCTGCTTTGTTACTGGCACATTCTTTAAATAAGCATAGCCTATAAGCGATATAGAACATTCTGTCTTGAACATCTTGGGGAGTAGTGATGGCTTAGGAAGCAGGTTCAGGTCTGTTACCTGAGGCTTTTCAACTTCATGAGCCGTGAGGGTCTCATAAATGTAGGGTTCCTAGGCACACTAAAGAGGTTCTACAACTAATCAAACATGCCAAAATCAAAAATTTCCATGTGCCAAAGAACCCTATACTAGATCGTTAACTAGAGGTAAGGCGAAAGAATGCAAGTTAACAACTTTAACTAAAAGGAAAGTGACTACAACCTTTGTAGATCCGGTCCTCCACTTCTCTAGCTCCGTGTTGACGTCCCTCCGCTGCGATCATCGGATCCCGGACTCTGGCGATGGTTTCGTCGGAGAAATGATCGGGCTAGGTCGTCGACTTCGATGCCGAAGATGATCTACGTCGAGGCAACTCAAGATCAAGCTCCATCTTCACTTGGTCATAGAACTTGTGAAGATAACACACTTTACTACATGGCAAGTGGTAGAGGATGAAGAAATAGGAAGTGGGTTCACTTTGGATTTGGATTTCTCACTCTTTTTCTCAAGGCACCATTGAAGGTAGCAAGGTTTCTTCTTCTTGAAGAAGAAGAAGAAGAAAGAATATGATAAGAATTATATTCAAAAAGAAAATCCAAGTCATTCTTATCATAATGCAACCATGGGTGAGGTAACTAGTGTAGAGACTAAACTAGGGTTTAGGTGAATGGTTAGGTTTAGGAAAGAAACAAAATGGTCAAAGCTTCATGAAGCTTCAAAATAAATCCAAAGAAAGCCACCATTTCATTTCTTGCCAAAATGAATAAATAAATAAATGAATAAATAAATAAAACAAACCCTAACCATTAACCTAATCATAGTTTAAAGCATACACACACCCAAGTTTGCATGTATCATCAAACATGATACAAACTAGTGAACAAACATATATCATATATACAATGTGCACAATCAAGTGAGAAAATCCATCTTAAGTGAACAAATACTAGTTAATGTAAAGTAATATATCAAACATATAATTATACATCAAATCATTAAATCAACACTTGATTTAATGATCCAGTCATATTGCATATAACCGACTAATATCAAGTGTATCAATGTATCGAATCAACACTTGATTCGGTAACCCGGCTATATCATATATAACCGTTCAATGATACAAATCGCGAGAATAGAATACAGTATCACATACTGGTATTATTCTCGAACCCGCACATATCTCATATGCGCTCCTATTTCGTTTCGCTTGAGCCAGGAAACCTCTGTGTAGGACTCTAAAGACTCGTCAATACGCCGGCAGCAGGTGATGATCATATCAAACACCCACAAGCTGCAAACGGTCTGCTAAACGTAACGGCCACCCGAGTATTGAGCAATCAGAAGATCAACGAGCAAGCCCGCTCACACTCCTGTGAATCCAACCGGTAACACTTACCATACAGTCCGGTCTGTTCGTCTGATATGTCGCATATCTCGCCTAGGGGTGGTAAACGTCAGACCCCAGTAGCTTGATAAGTCATGCCGATATAAGGTCCATAACATAGCATGAAACTACTGATAACACTTACCAGTAGATCACAGCAACCCTGGCCAGGGATTTCCTGTTATGGCCAGTCGAGCATAGCGCAACATCAACCCCCAATACCGGGAAAGACGAATCCTCTCCTATTGCTCATTGCCTCCATGTGAATCGGGACTGTACCCAAAAACCACCTGTTTGCACGACTCAGTAGAGCCGTGGTAGGGTAGAAATCAAAGCACAGTGGGAGACACACAAGACTTTATGACGATCTTGGGTCAACAGACTAAGCTGTACCAGTGTCACCAGAGAACTGCCATCTGACGTGAGGTATAATACCATCTGGGAGTTCTCGGCGAGTCCGTTCAGTGTACCCAGTCACCACTGAGCACCCGCATACCATCTCTGATGTCAAACACCAATGGATATGGGATCATCCATCGCCCATCACATGGGTCGAGAAGATATACGCTAGTCTACACTGGAATATCGATGCCCCGTCTCGATATTCCCACGACTAGGAACATTGAAGGATGTACTCATGGACTACCCAGGCCCCACTAGTATGATCTACATCATAGTCCTGGGAGTCGAGTACACATCCTAAGGGCTTTATCAATATGTAACAGAGAGACAGAAAGTATACATGTTAAGATAAAGAGCAACCAGATAGCGTACTATCATGTCGAGCAAGAAAGTCCTACCTATACATGTCCCAGCATCCACTACAATATACATCCAATGTACAGTAATGGCCTCTAGGGCATACATATAGCTAACAATCTCCCACATGCACTAGGGCCATCTGTAGCAGTGGTTGTAGTATCTAATACTCAACCATCCCATATAAGCCTCTCTCTGGGAAAAAGCCTTTGTGAGTGGATCCGCCGTGTTATCCTCTGAGTCTATTCTCCTAACCTCGATCACCTTGGAGATCAACTATCTCCATGATCAGGTGATGCTGCCTCAGAATATGTCTGGGTCGCTGATGGGATCGGGGTTCCTGGGCCAAAGCCACACTTCCATTGTCACACAATGGTAGGAACCTAGTTCATCTCATGAACTAATATACACCCAAACTTCCTCTTTAGTAGTATCTTTAATAGCGATGTTACCAGCCTTTATCGTGTAGTTTGCCACGGTATCCAACTTGGAACTCTTCCAACATACCGTCCCTCCACTGAGGGTAAAGACAATGCCTGCGACTGACACTCAGTCGTGCTTATCAGTCTGGAACTTTTCCAGTGATTCTCCCCAGGATCGATTGATACAATCTCACTATACCTAGTGAGAACCCTAACATCCCTTTAGATCTATCTCATAGATCCAAATCTCAGGATTTAGGGGGTATCATCTTTATCCTATTGGAGAATCCATGTGATAAGAGGAGATCGACCGATCGTAGTATAGGAAACTCTTTTCCTATCAAGAGTATGTTGTCCACGTACAATACGAGGATGACCACCTTACTCTCTACTACCTTTTTGTATATACAAGGTTCATCTACCATTTTGATGAAGTCAAACACTTCGACTACCACATCAAAACAGACGTTCCAACTCCGCGATGCCTGCTTTATTCTGTAAAGCAGCTTGCACACGTTTCCGCTGCTCCCACTGTTTACGAAGCCCTCTGGCTGTGTTCTTATAGACGTTCTCTTCTAAATCATTATTTAGAAAAGCAGTCATGGCACCCAACCACCAGATATCGTAGTCATGGTATGTAGCAATGGCAAGTAGGATCTGGATGGACTTAAGCATCGTCCCTGGAAAAGGTTTCATCATTATCCACGCCTGGTTGATGACTAAAACCTTTAACAAGTCTAGCTTTGAAAGTCTCAACCTTTCCATCTACACCAAGTAATCTTCTCAAGATATACTTGCTCCTGATGGGGATTTAACCCTTCAGATATAGCAACCAAAGTCCATACTTTGTTGGTGTACATGGATTCCATCTCAGATCGCTAAGCATCCAGCCATTCTTACAGAGTCCCTACTCTCGATGGCCTGCTCGAAACCAGTTGGGTCATCATCTCATGATGCAATCCTCGCTCCCACTGTCATCGAGAAACCGAAGTATCTCTCAGGCAGATGAGGAACCCTACCAGATCGGCGGAGAGGCTGAGGTTCGTCGGGGACTATAGAATCCTTTGGTCCTGTCAAATAATCAGCTGCAGTTTTGTATAGCTGGAACCTTTCCAGTTGTACAGAACTGACCTTGCCTTGATCTTGTCCGGATTTTGCTTTTGACATAGGCCGGACAATCCCAAATCTTAACTTACTTAAGAGATAGGCTCTTCCCATACCATATCTTATATGGAGTGGTAGGCACCGATTTGATTCGAACCCAATTCAATAGGTATGCAGCTTCTCAAGTGCACAACCCCAAAAGGAAATAGGTAACTCAATAGTACTCATCATAGAGCACACCATATCTAATACGGTGCGATTGCTCCGCCCTGATACACCGTTGTGCTGTGGTGTATTCAGAGGAGTAATACTGAGAGAGAATCTCATTCTCCTTTAGAATAGTCCAAGAATTCCATGCACAAGTATTCTCCTCCTTGATCTTATCATAGGACATACTACTTATACCCGGTTTTTGGTTCTCTACTTCTAACTTATATTCTGTGAATATCTCAAAAGCTTCGGACTTATGTTTCAACAGGAACATATAACTGAATCTTGAGAGATCATCAGAGAATGTAATGAAGTGTAAAGAACCGGTCCTGGCATGTGCAGACAGGGAACCTTACATATATCATCATGTATCAGTCCCAAGAGTTTACTAACTCTTTCTCTGTTTCCAATAAACAGAGCTATGGTCATCTTATCTTTGTGACATGACTGGCAAGTTTCATAAGATGTAAATCCAAACTGATTTAAATATGCATCTAAATGTAACTTAAGCTAGTCAGGTCGCATTGATATGACCTAGTCTACAATGCCTCAAGAAGTATTCGTTCATTTCTGAACTCTTCCTCTTATGTGTGTTCCGTATACTAAGAACTGTAGTTTGATTTAGAACATCAATGCTTTTAGATAACGTGCCTGAACCGATCAACTTTTGATATAGGAAATGTTCAAAACATTATCCAACAATACAAAATTTTATCATTTCTTTACTAATAAAGAGACTGATATGATTTTGTATATCAGGTTCGGTATCTAATAACATTCGTTCAGAATCAATGTACTGGTAATACAGGGTGACAGTGGCCAACAGACTTGGCTGCAACACTTGCCCTGTTTTCTGTCTCATGAAACATATCACCCGTTCTCAGTTCTCTGCCTTTCTGCAGCCCTATGTAACAGATTACATATCTGGGATCCTGATCCGGTATCAGATACCCAGGACGCAGAAGATATTGAGAAACGGTTCTGTGTAACGAATACACCCGAAGAAGATGCATCATATGCACTTTCTTCGTTTGGGCGGCATGGGAATCCTGGTATTCCCCTAATTCTTGCTCTGTCTTATAACAATTATAAGTTGGAGCGGGACCAACGTTCCCCAGCTCAGTATAACAAGCGGGTTCGGTCAATTCATCCATATTATTATCTTGATTAAGGCGTGATATGGTCGCTACCTGGAGAGAGAGAGAGAAGAAAACACTCTGCGTGCGCTCTTGCAAGATTAGATTGGTTATTTATTTTATCTAATCAGGATGGCTCCCACTGTTTTTATCAAATCTTCCTTCAAACCTCACAAGGAAAAACTAGCCGGGATTAATTACACTCTACAAGTTCGCCAATCTTTCAGCTAGGCCAGTGTCGGTACTTTGAGGGAGGTTCCCCGTGCTTTCGCACGGACCTAATTACAGTAAACCTCGTTTTCCCAGAAGCGTAACCCCGTTGACACCTTTCTAGACACCTACTTGATCAGCTAATTGTAAAGTGCAAAACTCTCCCAGGAGTAACAATTACTCGCAGTGGGTATCGGGATCCAACTATCATATAGAAGGTATGCAAATTTCAACACTTGAAACTCCCGATAATGGTTTTTACCCCTAGCACCTATGACCTTGGCTAAGATCAACAAATCATAAGCACTAGTCAAGTTCTACCCGTCATTTCATGATTAATTAGACCCACCCACATGACCCTTGGCTAAGGTCAACAAAGCCACATGACTGTCCTAACTAATCGCATCATATGCGGTGTAGGAAGACATCACTTAGCTACCGTACACTGTGCCTTGACTATGGTCAACAAACACAACACGAATACTAAGTACTTTACTTCCTAAAATGACGGAGGGTTGCGAATGGTTTTTATGAAAACCTTTAACGCTTTGAACTTGATCTCGTTGCGGAATCAAATGGTTTTTAAATGGAGTGTTTTTGAGGCTTTTCTAGTTTTGCTAAAGGGGTCACTCCCGGTGAAGGGATCGTCGGCCCTTTCCTCATCGAATAAGGTGCAGGATATATCATATATACCACTGTGCAAAGCGAAAACTATAGAAACAATCAAAAAACAAACCGAGGGTTGTAGCATCTGCCAGTTATTGCTAAAGGAGTCACTCCCGGTGAAGGGATCTCGGTCCTTTCCTTATCGAATAAGGTGCAGGATGTTCTACAAGGAACACCACGATGCAAAGCAAGAACTGTAGCTACCTGTTTTATTTTGAAATTCGATTCCACAACATCTTTTAGGTTTATTTTCTTTCATTAATCTCATTAATGAATGTCCTATCATTTAAGTCCACCTAAACATCACAGAAAATATAACGTACGCTTATGCCATCCGCATTCGCCTCGATGTCTCGTTTGCACCTTTAGGTTAGGTAACTAACGCCAGAGCGAGGCAGGGCTAGCGCGGGTGTAAAACATAAGCAACGTCTATATAATATATCATATATCATATATACCATATCTATCTGAACAAATCACATGATCACATCACAGATAACGCAGCAGAAAATATCATATGAAATATTGGATATACTAGGACGTCCGTGTTTTCAATACGAGCCAGTATAAAACACGGATTCCACGGTTGTGATAAATAGCCAAACCTACACCCCTAGACCCCTACGAGAGTGGCAAGCAACCCTACCAATTCTAGGGTTAAGAGACCCGGACTCGACTCCTCGAGATGGTCTCCCACTGGACCCTAGAACCCGGTTACTTGTGCTCCCCTCCTTGGGTCTATTCTAATGCGGAAAAGTAAATAATATACATCAACGGTGACATCTTCCGCAACCTGGAAGTGCCCCAATAAAAGAATATTACATAAAAGTTTTTACATGAATGAAAATGAAAAACACTCATCTCACATAAAAACCCCCGGCTATTCAAATACGACGATCCAATATAACATATCCAGCAACACATAACATCACATGTCATCAACGTAAGTAAATACGCACATCCCAATTGTCGTTGACATGTAGCAACGAAACCGGCGATATCACATATTACACTTACGGTCACAGAAAAAGAAAGTGTAAAACTACAACAGTTGGAATCCGCAAACTCTTTAGACATCGCATGCCTAACCAAATGAATTCCTTAGACATCGCATGCCTAACAATTATAAACCCCGCATTTTAGTCTCATTATCGAAAACACTTTTCAATGTAAAGTCGAGCAATTCAACAGGATTCCCGGCATCCAGAATGAATGTTCGTCGCAAACTTTAGTAGACAGCCGCACCCCCCGATACCGTCGACGAAGTGCACTAAGGCGGAACACCGCTGCCGCGAGCACCCGAACGGATGCTTTTTGGCGACGGGGTTCTCCTACAGTCACTTGGTCGGGGCTTTGGGGTGTGGCTGTCTATTAAGTTTACCTGGCGAGTATCCGCGTACGCTACGTGATTGCGACGGACTTTTGATCATATCAAAATTCCGTGGCAACCGATCAAGTGAGACTAAACTGCTATGTTTATAACATCCAAATCAGTTATCTCATAACTGCTTGTGGATTCCAAATATTGTATCACATTCCAGATAAATAGAAAATGTTAAACTTTCCGATCGAACAATCAAACACCCAAGTTTTTCCGAAACAACTCAACACATGAAATAAGTTTAAAAACATTCACTTCATGCCTCAGTACCAACGGTCCAGCCGTAGAAGGGTCAAGCCAACGCCTCACATGTGGCACGCCGTACTGCCCCAAACCCTAAGGTTCAAAGGGAAGTTCAAGACGGTCACATAATCGAGTTAAGGTTTGTTGTCTTCTAGAGGGACCATTGCGTTACTTGCACTACTTAGAACGTCATTAAACTACGGAAAAATCCAACAATTGGAAATTTCCCGGCAGGGGAAAAAATGGGTATTTATATCCAGTCGAACTTTTTAACATATCCTAAATTATCCGGAAAAACACATAGACAAAGTTAAACAATTCGATCGAATCATCGAGTCCCCAAAACAACCCAGAAAACTCAACTCTTGAGTAAATATTAAAAATTCCCAGAAAATACAGCACCTCCAAAAACAAATTACTGTGCAAACCACGTGGCCTAACTCACCAGTATAGCCGCGGAACCGCCACACAAGCAGGGGTAGGGCCGCGGTTCCGCGGCTCTTTGGTCGAGTTAGGGTCACGTGCTGCACAGTAACTCATACAATTCCCTGCTGAATTTTTTGGATATTTTTAATTTGGAAAAATCCACTTTTTCAGAAAAAGTCCAGAGAGTGGTTTTGAATTAGGGTTTCGGGTTCGATCGGGTTTCTAACATCGTCTACACATCGTCTAAGGCTCTAGCTAGGCTCTGATACCATTGTAGGGTTCCTAGGCACACTAAAGAGATTCTACAACTAATCAACCATGCCAAAATCAAAAATTTCCATGTGCCAAAGAACCCTATACTAGATCGTTAACTAGAGGTAAGGCGAAAGAATGCAAGTTAACAACTTTAACTAAAAGGAAAGTGACTACAACCTTTGTAGATCCGGTCCTCCACTTCTCTAGCTCCGTGTTGACGTCCCTCTGCTGCGATCATCGGATCCCGGACTCTGGCGATGGTTTCGTCGGAGAAATGATCGGGCTAGGTCGTCGACTTCGATGCCGAAGATGATCTACGTTGAGGCAACTCAAGATAAAGCTCCATCTTCACTTGGTCATAGAACTTGTGAAGATAACACACTCTACTACATGGCAAGTGGTAGAGGATAAAGAAATAGGAAGTGGGTTCACTTTGGATTTGGATTTCTCACTCTTTTTCTCAAGGCACCATTGAAGGTAGCAATGTTTCTTCTTCTTGAAGAAGAAGAAGAAGAAAGAATATGATAAGAATTATATTCAAAAAGAAAATCCAAGTCATTCTTATCATAATGCAACCATGGGTGAGGTAACTAGTGTAGAGACTAAACTAGGGTTTAGGTGAATGGTTAGGTTTAGGAAAGAAACAAAATGGTCAAAGCTTCATGAAGCTTCAAAATAAATCCAAAGAAAGCCACCATTTCATTTCTTACCAAAATGAATAAATAAATAAATGAATAAATAAATAAAACAAACCCTAACCATTAACCTAATCATAGTTTAAAGCATACACACACCCAAGTTTGCATGTATCATCAAACATGATACAAACTAGTGCACAAACATATATCATATATACAATGTGCACAATCAAGTGAGAAAATCCATCTTAAGTGAAAAAATACTAGTTAATTTAAAGTAATATATCAAATATATAATTATACATCAAATCATTAAATCAACACTTGATTTAATGATCCGGTCATATTGCATATAACCGATTAATATCAAGTGTATCAATGTATCGAATCAACACTTGATTCGGTAACCTGGCTATATCATATATAACCGTCCAATGATACAAATCGCGAGAATAGAATACAGTATCACATACTGGTATTATTCTCGGTCCCGCACATATCTCATATGCGCTCCTATTTCGTTTCGCTTGAGCCAGGAAACTTCTGTGTAGGACTCTAAAGACTCGTCAATACGCCGGCAGCAGGTGATGATCATATCAAACACCCACAAGCCGCAAGCGGTCTGCTAAACGTAACGGCCACCCGGGTATTGAGCGATCAGAAGATCAACGAGCAAGCCCGCTCACACTCCTGTGAATCCAACCAGTAACACTTACCGTACAGTCCGGTCTGTTCGTCTGATATGTCGCATATCTCGCCTAGGGGTGGTAAACGTCAGAACCCAGTAGCTTGATAAGTCATGCCGATATAAGGTCCATAATATAGCATGAAACTACTGATAACACTTACCAGTAGATCACAGCAACCCTGACCAGGGATTTCCACTTAGGGCCAGTCGAGCATAGCGCAACATCAACCCCCAATACCGGGAATCGCTCATTGCCTCCATGTGAATTGGGACTGTACCCAAAAACCACCTGTTTGCACGACTCAGTAGAGCCGTGGTAGGGTGGAAATCAAAGCACAGTGAGAGACACACAAGACTCTATGACGATCTCGGGTCAACAGACTAAGCTGTACCAGTGTCACCAGAGAACTGCCATCTGACGTGAGGTATAATACCATCTGGGAGTTCTCGGCGAGTCCGTTCAGTGTACCCAGTCACCACTGAGTACCCGCATACCATCTCTGATGTCAAACACCAATGGATATGGGATCATCCATCGCCCATCACATGGGTCGAGAAGATATATGTTAGTCTACATTGGAATATCGATGCCCCGTCTCGATATTCCCACGACTAGGAACATTGAAGGATGTACTCATGGACTACCCAGGCCCCACTAGTATGATCTACATCATAGTCCTGGAAGTCGAGTACACATCCTAAGGGCTTTATCAACATGTAACAGTAAGATAGAAAGTATACATGTTAAGATAAAGAGCAACCAGATAGCGTACTATCATGTCGAGCAAGAAAGTCCTACCTATACATGTCCCAGCATCCACTACAATATACATCCAATGTACAGTAATGGCCTCTAGGGCATACATATAACTAACAATACAGACTTTTCTCCCTACGAGTCGAGAGGATCTCGTAGGTGTATTTTCTCCTTAGGAATCGTGAGGATTCCTAAGTGCGTTTTCTCTTATAAGTCGTAAAGATCTTATAAAAGAATTTCCCCTCTTATGAGTCGAGAGGACCCGTAAGCGGTTGTTTCCCTCCTTGTCGAGATTCGACTTCGGAGAGTGAGACCCGTGGATAGTATGCAAGAGACCGTTTTGGGCCGACTTGCAGGATCCCAGTGCTTAGGAAACAGGTTTTTTTAATCCCCGCTACCTAAGGCTTTTCCTCACGAGTCGAGACGAATCGAGCAGTTCTCGCAAAGACATCAATTTCCTCACGAGTCGAGATGAATCGAACATTTCTTTCAAGAATATCCTAACGTCACAGTTAACCTCTGCTCTTTACGACAGAAGTCCGTTAGGGTCTGTGGTACTTAGGGTTTTGGCCGTCGTACCGTCGCATCAGCTGATATATTCCTCGATATAGAATCGTGCTGTTCGAGTAGCCCTGCGACTGCCGTGTCTCTGATCCCTTCGGGGGCTGGACAAGACGTCTTCAAGCAATCCTCCTTGGCAGTTTGACCGTCGGAAGAGAAAGCGTTAGGAATTTTGCCATGACGCTTTTTACTTGAGGTTAGGCTCATTTTAGAGAGCCCCGATGAGTCATAACCACTCCGCGCTGGTGTGGGATGATCTCCGATAGTCTTTCAGGTTTTATGTGAGTTGTCGTCAAGACCCTGAAGCTAGGAATTTGGCCTTTGCTTCGTTTGCTGGCATCGCGTCTGCTGTATCGAGACGAATGTCGCGGTGGGAACTAGGGATTTTGCCGTGGCTCCGTTTGTTTGATTGTCGCGTCTGAACCCTGCTGGAGAAAGAACGCTGGGGTGACATCTCGTCTGCTGTATCGAGACGAACGTCATGGTTGTCTCTAGGTTGCTGGTGAACCATCGAGGTTTGGAACTAGGGATTTTGCCGTGGCTCCGTTTGTTTGATGATGTTGCGTCTGCTGTGTCGAGACGAACGTCGAAGTGGTGACCATTCCGCACTGGTGTGAGATGATCTCCAGTTGTCTTTCAGGCTTTATATGACTCGCTGTTAAGACCTTGAAGCTGGGAATTTAGCCTTCGCTTCGTTTGCTTTTTCACGTCCGAATCCTGTTGGAGGAAGAACGCTGGGATGACATCTCGTCTGCTGTATCGAGATGAACGTCGCGGTTGTCTCTAGGTTGCTGGTGAACCGTCGAAGTTTGGAACTAGGGACTTTGCCGTGGCTCCGGTGTTTGATGATGTTGCGTCTGCTGTGTCGAGACGAACGTCGAAGTGGTGACCATTCCGCACTGGTGTAGGATGATCTCCAGTTGTTTTTCAGGCTTTATATGACTGGCCGTTAAGACCTTGAAGCCAGGAATTTAGCCTTCGCTTCGTTTGTTTTGTCATGTCCGAATCCTGTTGGAGGAAGGACACTGTTGTTGACATTGCGTCTGTTGTAACGAGACGAATGCTGAGGTGGAGTTGGGATTTTGCCGTCACTCCGCTTTGTTTCGACCATGGGGTCTTTCGTTGACGTTGCGTCTGCATCCTGCTGGACTGCGAAAGAACGCCGTTGGTGATCTCTAAGTTGTCGATATCGACGTCGAGACCCTGAAGCTAGGGATCTTCTTTTTGCTCTGTTTGTTGACATTGTGTCTACAATATTGCGACAAATGTCGAGATTGTCTCTAGGTTGTCTATGAACCGTCGAGATTTGGCTTCGCTTTCTGATGGAGCCTGTTGGGAAGGTATGGTTCCCTCTTTGTTTGTGCCCCTGGATTGTATACAGGGATCGATATGATCTCACCTGTAGGGCATGAATTTCGTTATATATATTTTTCATTTTATTTCTTTCCGCGATGCTCTATCATTTCAGCTTTATATCGCGAAGATCGCGATTGCCCAATCATTTCGGCTATTTTTCGCGGTGCCCAATCATTTCAGCTATTTATTTTATTTTCACTCGTTACTTTTTATTGCGAGTTGCCCAATCATTTCGGCTATTTCGCATACATACATTTTCACTTGCTGCTTTTTATTGCAAGTTGCCCCATCATTTCGGCTATTTCGTATGCATGTATGGCTCGCTAATTTTTTTTATCGCGAGTGTGGAACTCGGAATTTGACGCCAATCTCAGCATCATCATCGCTACAACTGGAATATTGCCAGGAGCGAATCATCATTTGCCATGAAAGGGCTTGGAATTTGATACCGGGTTTAGGCATCAGCATCGCTACAACTGGGATATTGCCAGGAGCGAATCATCATTTGCCTCTGTCAATGTCGAACAAAGGTGGCTTAGCAAACAGGGTTAAGATCTCGTCGACTAAGGCTTTTGACTTCATGAGCCGTAAGGGTCTTACAAAGGTATTTCTCCCTACAAGTCGTGAGGATCTCGTAGGTGTGTTTTCTCCTTAAGAATCGTGAGGATTCCTAAGTGCATGTCCCCTTGTAAGTCGTAAGGATCTTACAAAAGGGTTTTCTCCTTATAAGTCGAGATGACTTATAAGGGTTGTTCACCATATGCACATATCCCCAAGTCACGGGTGAGACTTTGTTAGGGAAATGTTTATTCGTGCCCATGGATTGTATACAAGGGTCAGTGCTGAGCCACTTGTAGAGCAATATCGAAGGTTGTAGGGGTTGCTTAAGCACAGGTTTAGATCTCTGTAACTTAAGACTTTCAAATCTTATGAGCCGTGAGGGTCCCATAAGAGAGTTCTCCTTACGAGTCGTGAGGATCTCGCAAGTGTATTTTCTCCTTAGGAATCGTGAGGATCCCTAAGTGTGTTGCTCCCTTATGAGTCGTAAGGATCTCACGCGGGTGGTTTCTCTTTACAAGGTCGAGAGGACCTTGTAAGTGTCTTTTAACGAGGTTGTGCCCTTTCGGGTTTTCACAAACACTCGCCGGTAGTCCTGCTGTTTTTACTCACGGAGCCCTTGCGGGTTTTCATCCGTGCCCATTTTGCTTATGGACATACCATTTTTTTTTAACGAGGTCGCGCCCTTTCGGGTTTTCACAAACACTCGCCGGTAGCCCTGTTGTTTTTACTCACGGAGCCCTTTCGGGTTTTATCCGTGCCCGTTTTGCTTATGGACATACCATTTTTATTATTATATTTTTTTATTCTTTTTTTTATTCTCATCAGTCTGAGGATGCTGCGGTAGTAGTTTAAAGACGTTTCGGTCGTTTGCAAGTTTTAGGACATTGTGGTCCATCATTAGTTTAAGGACGTTTCGGTCCGCCATTAGTTTAAGGACGTTTCGGTCCGCTGTCGCCGTATTCGAGGCGAATATCTAGTTTACTGACTTTTCGGTCTACAGGGCTTTCTCTATGACTGAGCATGATGCCCCCGACGTATCCATCTTTCTCGGAGCGTGCGGTTGTGGCGGGCTCACCTTCCAGTTTTCGGATATGACGAACTTGCCCTGTTGGTATTGGTCTTCAACCCAGTTTTTGAAGACGTAGCAATCCTCGATCAGGTGACTTACCATTTGGTGGTAAGGGCAATAATTGGGATCGTTGACATCGTCTGGCTGCAACGGACGTTTTGGACTCGGCAGATTGATGAGTCTGTCGCGCACTACCAGCACGAATAGTCTTCTCGTTTTATTTTGAGGAAACGAGTAAGGACGTCCTAGCCTTTCCTCGAGGGATATGCGTGGACGCATATTGTTTTGACGAACAACCGGTCTAGGGCCACTCGGCTGTTTTTGAGTGTTGGCGACGAAGGTCATTTTTCCCTTTCCTTTATCCTTTTTGTTCGCTCCATCGTTTGCGGGTCCGAGATTCTTTCCGGGTAGTATGCCCTTGCACGGATGAATGTTCTCATAATTCTTCAATTCTTCAGAGATGGATTCTTTGAAGAGAGGGTTGAAGGCTGTTTTTTCATTGGGGTCGTTCCCAAAGGTGAGAACTCGTGATCCCCCGGGCTCGTCCATGTGACAATTGCCGGCGACTCTTTTATGCTCATCTATCGCATTTTTCCGATGTCTACGAGCTTCACACTTTGTCATGTTGAAGTGTTGCTTTTGAGCGACATATCCTTGCCACCAACACTTAAAGGAGTCGCAGTCTTCGGTAGGATGTATGATCTTCTGATAATATAAGCAGAAGTTAGGATGCATCTCTACTCCACCGAGAGTATTTTCTTCAGAGGGCGGTAGCTTCATTCCCACTGATAGGGCTTTGGCGAACCTTTTCCTCATCTTGAATTTGTTTTTATCCGCAGTGGATGACTTTTGATTTGACGGAAGTGCCTCGACTCTTTGGTCTAGTAGTCGGTGTTTGGCTTCTTCCAGTATGGCCATCTCACGCTCTTGATTGGCTTTAACTTTCAGATGAATCTCATTCAGGAAGGCATCGATCAACTCGTCTGACGGCCGCAGAATTTCTGGTTCAGGGTCCGCCCCCGCTTTCTTGGTGCAAGGAGCCTCTTCATCATCCGCCAATGAGTGAGAGATCACTATGTAGTCTTCGGATTCATCTGATGAGTCTTCTCCATCGTTTTCGTCCTCGACAAAAGAACAAGCTGCCCCCATCGTGTCCGTCTTCTTTGGAGAGTGCGACTGTGGTGGGTTTACCTTCCAGTTTTCAGACAGCGCGAACTTGCCTTGTAGGTACTGATCCTCGATCCATCCCTTAAAGACGAAACAATCCTCGATCGGGTGACTTACCGTTTGGTGGTAAGGGCAATAATTGGGATTATTGAGATCGCCTGGCTGCGACAGATGTTTTGGACTCGGCAGATTGATGAGTCTGTTGCGCACTGCCAGCTCGAACAGTCTTCTCGTTTTATTCTGAGGAAACGAGTAAGGACGTCCCAGTCTCTCCTCGAGTGATGGGCGCGGACGCACGCTATTTTGGCGAACAATCGGTTTTGAGTTGCTTGGTTGTTGTTGAGCATTGGCGACGACGATCGCTTTTCCTTTCCCCTTCTCCTTTCGAGAGTCCAGTTTTGGAGGAGACGGTCCATGGCCCGTCTGGTCCATTTGGGCTAACTTGTCAATCAGGGCCTGGAAGGTGGTCGGCTTGAAGAACATCATGAATTGAGATATGGTCACCTGCGGATCAGGGGTTCCCACGAACATGCCTACTGCAGGAGCCTCTTCTATACGTTGTTCGCATTTCGACCATAGGTTCCGCCATCGTGTTGTGTATTGGACCCACGTTTCGCCTGGTCTTATCCTGGCATTAATCAGTGTTGTTATCGGGGTGCGTCCACTAGCACTCGCGAATCTTTGTGTAAACAGTAGCTCCATATCCGCAAACGTTTTAACAGAGTCGTTAGGTAGCCCTGAATACCATTCAAAGGCTATTTCCACTAAGCTGCCGACGAATTGGCGAAGCAGCAGCTTGTCGTCGCCTCCAGTGTTGCTGCATAAGGCCCTGAATTGAGCGACATGCTGATGTGGATTCCCTGTCCCTTTATATACGTGGAACTTTGGGATGGTATATCCCGGCGGGTAACTGATTTGGTCATACCAGTTTGGATAAGGTCGTCCGGTTCTAACAATCTGCGCAGCTGCTTCATTCGCCTGATGAACCCGTATTTGCTGAGCTATATAGTCATCCAGGGCAGCCTTGGAAATAGTTTCCTCCTTGGCTGCTGAAAGAGCCGGAGGAGGATTAGATGTCTCCCCTCTATCGTCTTCGACAATGATTGGAGGGTCATCAGCTGGAAAGTCTAGCTGTAACATCATCCCTACCATATCTTGGAAGAGGAGCGCTATTTGTTTTATGTTAGCCGCCTGCTCTGCGGCTTCTTTTTCCTTCTTTTCGAGGACTCTACGTAGGAAGTCAGCGTCAGTTTCTTGTTCGTGACGCTGTTCTGATGACGCCTCCAAGCTTTCTTTTGGCCCGGTAAGCGCAGCCATTGCAGTCATCATTTCCTGAAGCTTCTGTTGCTGTTCTTGGGCTTTTGTCACGGATCGGGTGAGCGGTCGGTGACCAGTCGAAGCATGACCTTCCTCCTTTCCGGAAGCCATATAAACAGTGTGCACTACCATGCCCCCAGACTTGGGGCATCTGTGTTCAGCGCTTTTATGGTTCGCCACGTTCATAGGGGCTTTTTGCGGCTTCCTTTTCTTTTGAGTGATTGACGTTGAGGGAGCCGTTGCAACAGGCACCCATCCGGCTGTCACTTTTTGTGACTTTAAGTAGTCCCTCTCCTGCTGAACCTTCATCTTTTTCTGTCGGCGGAGATAGTCTTGATCGACCACTGACTCTTGAACTTGTCGCTAGACTTTGTAAATTTTAGAGGACAGCCGTTGAAGGGGCTGTTCTAGCCTCTTCTCTGGAGTATTCTCTACAGGTGAAGGAGTTCGTTTCAATGCCACAGTAGGAGAGTTTCTGCGTATCGTGTTCAGCAATTCAAAGCTGTTCCCGGTTGGAACAGCAACATCGATCCCCACTATCGGAGCTGGCGGAGTTATCCCAGAGGGGGAGTTGCCCCTAGCTTTCCTTACTCGGCGCCAGTGGCGACGTCGAGTGTGTCGTGCGGATGTAGTTGTTCTAACCGTAGGGGTGACCTCTTCATGCCCCCTGTGTTGGTCAAAATTTGCTGGTACTAGCCTTTTAAAGACCGGCGTCCATTGGATGGGGACAACCAACCTATCAAAAGCGGACTTCCGAGTAGGGGAAGCAACCTTGGAAATTTTTCCTAGAACGGGAGCAGGGATGGCTATTCGCTTCGGGATAACGCCTTCTGGTAGTGCAGGCTTCTTCATGGGCCCGTTGGAGCTCTGGCCTAGTCCGTTAAAAACTGAGGCAGTGGAGTTGGACGACCCGTTGAGAGGGGCCGCGGCAGTGGTAAGTCGATCAAAGACCGACTTCTTTGGAGCTTCTTGCAACGTCATTGGGGCATCGAAGCTCATGGATGGGAGCATGATCCCGAAGAATAGTTCAGTGGTGGCTTGAGTTACCTGCTCCACTGGCATCTTGAAAAGGGAGGCCGCTCGGGGCCCATAAGTCACTCCTCTAGCAGGGACGGAGCGAGAGTTGCAGTTGCAGGTAGTGCAGTTTGAAGCCATTGTTCTTCTGTTTTCTGCACGGAGCAAGACACCAAATCTAAGTACCTTGAATCCACAGGCAACCACAGCAAACCGCGATTTGTTCGCGAACATGACACAGGAAGTGTGGAGTGGAAAGAGGAAGAGGTCCTGATCAGTCGAAAATATTGTATATTTTTACCGGCAATTTCCTCATCATTTGCATTCATATAGAAGTGTTCGGTATCCGTATTTCACATATTAGCAAATCCATCACAGATTATCAGATTACATGTATTAGACCTTAAAACCGGCATTTCTAGGGAAATTGACTGCATTGCATGGCATCGCAATATTTCTATATGTCGCAACCCGTGTTTCGAAGTCTATGCTGGTAAAGGAGAAGCTCGCTCGAATTTACACCGCTCAAATATACGCCAACTCACTAAATTCAAATCTGGTATCAACCCAAAGGAGCAATCACAAATCAACATATCAAAGAAAGCTACAAACATCAGTACAAGACCACAACAGAAGCCACCAAGCCCAAGGCTCCAACTTGGCCGCGGAACCGCGGCCATAGCCGGCTTAAGCCGCGGTTCCGCGGCGGGTTGATGACATCATCTCCTCAAATTTGGCCCAAGTTGCTTCTCTCAGTGGCTACAGTTCAGAAAAGCATGACATTTTCCAGAAGACTCCAGGGACTTCTACCAGATCAGCAAACACTTTGATCTACACTAAACTAAGCCTTGTATTCTAGAAACTTCCCCTAAACCCTAGCTTAAACCCTAAGCTAAGCCTAACAAACTACTTCTAGAAGTCTTTCAACAAACTTTTGGAGGGAACTCAAGAGGCTTAGGGTTTGGGTGTTCTATAAATAAGACCCTAGGCTCATTGTAAAAAGGATCCCCAAATTATTCAACCTTGGGAATTATTCATCCAATTAGTGAATCTATCCCCAATTTATCTCTCTCTTCATCTTCTTCTTCCACAAGTCTAGTGAGAGGGCTTGTGGGAAACCCTAACCCTAATTCCATTTAAAAATCAAGATCCCGAGTACCCATTAAGCAAGAAGCCCTACAAGCTTTAGGAGCGGAGCCGATCTTCAACGGAGCAAGCGATCCGAGCCGATCCATGACTCACGAAGCCGAGCGACGCCCGATCAACAATTTAGATTCTTCCTCTTGTAGTTCTTGAAGCGAATGTAATCAAAATTGTTGAGATAAATAAAGGTGATATTCTTTTATCTTGTTTTCTTTAAATGCTGCATCATGACATCTTTACAATTCGTGAATATTTTCTGTGTGGTGATGTGTGAATAAAACTCCGCTCGTCGAGGAGTCGAGACGGTCAATAGAATGATGATGTAACATAGCTTTAATCAATTCTTGAGTCCTACTTGTTTTGAAAACCCTAGCAAGTTCAAGAAACGACACCCATTTCGTTTCGATGCTTTCTTGATTGATATCGTTCGGAATTGGGGAGTTACGATCGTTTCTTGAATTTGGTAGAGGCTAGAAAAGGAATGATATCGACGAAAGAATAAGGGTTAAAAGATGAAACCCTAGTTTCATCAAGAAAGCCCTAACTCTCGTCGATGATCATCAATCTAGTATCAATCCTTCGAAGGACAAGAACACGAAATCTTGAGATTACATCACATCTATAGACCCGATCGATTCCTACGAGCCTCTTTTAGATTCTTGACTGTTGATTGGAAATATCCTCGATACACCGATTCTTGATTGTTTATCATTTTCTTGCTTCTTGAATAGAATAGTGACACTTGAAAATCAAAATTCTTGAATCATGTTTTCTTTTATCGTTACTTAACTTTTCAATTCAAACATATCGAAAATACAAATGAATCGTGCAATCCCTGTGGACGATCCGCACTCACTCATTAACTACAGCTGACACCGTAGTTTGATTGCGGTCAAAATATTTTTTTGGTTGTGAAGTTCTTTATAAATTTTCTGATTACCGACACAAGAAACAGTTTCAATCAAATGGTGCCGTTTTAGGGAACCTTTTGAATTGATTCATACTACACAACGGAAAAACGATCAATCAAAATGGCGCCGTTGCCGGGGATCGCGCTAATTCATTTACATTTTTAGTTTGAAGTGAAAGAATTATTACATTCTACTTCTTGAAATCAAAATTCGTACAAACTCTTATACATGTGTTGTGATTGATTGTAAGGTGATCTGGAGCATTCTGTGCTGTGGAAATTTTTTTTGGAATATACCAGAGAACAGAGGGAAGCAACAGGAGCTTCCTAGTGAATTTTGGTGCAGAGATCACACCAGAGGACCGCGTTTCCGCGGCCATTGCCTACCATTTGCGGCAGAACCGCCGCGCATTTGGGGGTTCTCTGCAACAATTTTAGTGCAGGTGACTTCTTGCTCTCTCCCCTCTCCTCTTTTTAGCTCCAACTAACACTTTGCTGCAGGATTCTTAGCAAATAATCGCAGCGCCGCTAAAAAGCAATTTAAAATTGTGCGTATTTTTGTTTCTTGGTTGTTTGCATTCAAAATACGGATATTAAGGGGCACGGCCAAATCCAAATTAGGTGGGGATTTCATTACCCTTCCTAGGCCCCGAAAACCACCAAACTTGCATCCGCATTGACCCACATTAACTAAAAGAAATCTAGAGATGACTCTAAGGACTGTCGCGCTCAATTAGGACAAGAGAAGGCCGTGGGTAATTCATTGCTTATCCGCGTTTTCTTGTGGTGCCTAAGGCGAGTGTGTCTAAGGCTAGTGGTTTTTAATTAGGCCCACTACTTACGTAGTGGAGTACCTTCCCACTTACCTGGCACTCATCCGGCCACAGGGGGACAAAGAGGCAGTGGAGGATTCTATCCCGCGACTTGTCTTTTGGCAGTTAGGAGCGGTCTAGAGCCGGACCTAGGTGACCACTAGAGTCTAGGGTTTGTGTGCTGCATTTGTTGTGTTGCATCATTTTTTCAAAAATCCGTCCCTTTTTCAAAAGCAAACACCGCATTTATTCATTTACCCCTAATTATAAGCCAACACTGCCACTTGTACTAACCCTTTTTAGTACAAGATAGGCTGGACACGGGATTCTAGTGCCCGTTTAGTCCGCGTACCTCCTATCGACTCCGAAGTCGATATTTCTCCATTTACCTTTTCTTTACCCACTACCACACCCACACCGATTGACCCGAATCCATCAAATTTCTTTAACCCTAATCTGCCACCGTCTGTTGGTGCGCAGAATCCACCCCGCATCTCTCTCCAGGAGAGGTGCTATCCACTTAGAGGTCCTCTTTCGACCTGCTTATCCACACCACCAGCCAATGGGGATAACTTTGAGATTAAGCCCCAATATATCAATCTTTTACCCAAATACCACGGACTCGAGACTGAGGACGCTTACGTTTTCATTACCAAATTTGAAAACGTATGCGCAATGATGGGTACGTCACAACTTTCTGTGGATGCGATGCGTCTACGACTTCTTCCATTTACATTGTGCGATATAGCCGAGAAGTGGCTATATAACACTACCGCACATTCTATCACGAATTGGGAAGAATTCGTCGCTGCATTCCTTAAGAAATTTTACCCAATCCAAAAGATGGCTCGAATCCGTAGCGAACTGAACCAATTTGCCCAGCTCCCTACCGAACCATTTTCAAAATGCTTTGAACGTTTCAAGGATCTATTGGTTCAATGTCCTCATCACGGCATCCCGAGATGGGAGCTTTGCCGAATCATTTATGAGGGCATTAACTCAAGCACGAAACAGAGCCTTGAAAATATGTGTCAAGGTACTTTTATGACCAAAGATGATGGGGAAGCTTGGAAGTACTTAGAAGAGTTCGCTGAAAAGTCACTACAGTGGGAGAGTGGAACCCAACCATTGAATAGGGGTGGCGTACACCAAATAGATGTGTCCATAGGTGTTCGAGCTGAGATGGCAGCAATGCAAAAGAAGCTCGACGCTATGGAACACAAATTTTCTGCAGCCTCCCTAAACCCAATGTCGCTCCCCAAAACTGTTTGTGGGTGTTGTTCTGATCCGTCACATTTAACGGAAGAATGTCCATTAAACTCGGCGTTTCAAGGTCACGAGCATTCTAATGCTGCATTTCAACGACCTCGAAACGATCCATATTCTTCCACGTACAATCAGGGTTGGAGGAACCACCCGAATTTTGCTTGGAACCAAAACCAATCTCAAAACACGGTTCCAAACACGAATAATTTTCAAAGGGCTCTTCCTCCACCACAACAGCAACCCCTTCAACTCACTCAGCACCCCTATCAGTCATAAAATTTCCAAAATCAGGGCAACAATCCTGCACAGTCTAATCCTATGCAGCCCTGTTCTGACGAGTTTTCTCAATTCACTCAAACCATGAAATCACTTTTATCAAATTTCATAGAGCTTTCAACTGAGGTTAGATCTTCCGTCAGTGAGATAAAGAAAAACTCAGCGTCCCAAGCTGAGAGTATTAGAACGATGGAAGCTGAAATCGCACGCCTCAAAGCCGAAATGAGTGCGAGAGAAAAAGGGAAACTTCCCTCTCAACCCCTACAAAATCCTGGGCATTACAATGTAAATGCCATCACAACGTTGAGATCGGGAAGAGTGCTGAATAATAATGTCGGGGAAGGTATTGATGATACTGAAAATCATATCAAAACCCCGGCTGAGACATTTCCACACACACACACTTCTCCTTCTGATCCTTCTTCTTCTACCACACCATCTTCTCGAGAGCCTATTCTCCATTTCCCATTAGGCTCAACACCTTCACCCAACCCTTATAGTTCTCCACAGACGGTCCCCACACCTCTTTTGGGATCTCGTCTACCCCCCTTTCCTTCTCCTGTGATGGACCCAGCGCTTATTGTGAAAGCTCCTTACCCGAACCGGCTAAGGGCTAATAGAACGAATCCTCATATGGAGAAAATTATAGAAATGTTCAAACAGGTTAACATCAATATCCCTCTCCTAGATGTGATTCAACAAGTCCTCTCTTATGCGAAGATTCTTAAGGACTTGTGCACTAGGAAGAGGAAGACTCAAGTGCCGAAGAAGGTCTTTATGTCTAATAATATCAGCACTGCTTTTATTCCCCAGCTACCAAAGAAACGAAAGGACCCAGGATGTCCTACAATATCGATTTCGATTGGGGGTAAAAACATAAATCGTGCTCTTTTAGACCTTAGCGCGAGTGTTAACCTGCTCCCTTATTCTGTCTATGAGCAACTAGGGATTGGAGAGCTGAAACCTGCTCACTGTACTCTCCAGATGGCAGACCGCTCTATCACCAAACCAAGGGATGAATTAGAGGATGTGTTGATAAAGGTCGGGGAATTTGTTTTCCCTGTAGACTTCATTGTGCTCGACACACATCCTGTAGCAAACCCCCGGGGCCAAATTCCGGTGATTCTAGGTCGTCCTTTCCTTGCCACTTCCAACGCTGTTATAAACTGTAGAAACGGTTCAATGAACTTATCATTTGGAAATATGACCATTGAACTAAACATCTACAAAGTTGGAAGTCAGCCATCAGAACCTAGTGCTCATATTTTAGATGTGTGCTCTGTCCATGAGATCGCTCCCGATAGTTGTGGAGCCGAGGAACTTTGCTTTACTGATCTCGATGACATTACCACATCTCTGCTTGACTTTACACCTGATCTTAGAGAGGACACTTTACCTGCACTTGAGTCCTGCACTTCTGACTTTTCTTCACCCGAGTCTGTATCTTTCACAGGCTCTGAGCTTCTTTGTAAATCCAAAAATCACTCAATGATCCTTCCTTCTATCATTTCTCCGCCTGAATTAGATCTCAAGGTTTTACCTTCTCACCTTAAATATGCATATCTTGGTGAGAACGAGTCATTACCGGTTATCATTTCCGCTTCTCTTGCATCAGAGCAAGAGAATGCACTTTTATCGGTATTGATATCTAACAAAGAGGCGTTTGGTTGGAGTATGGCGGACATCAAAGGGATTAGTCCCTTGATAGTTGAACATCATATACATGTGATGGATGATGCCAGACCAACCCGAGAACCACAGAGACGGTTGAATCCCGTCATGAAGGAGGCGGTAATGAAAGAGATCGTCAAATGCTTAGATAATGGTATTATATACCCCATCTCCGATAGCCAGTGGGCGAGTCCTATACATGTCGTTCCTAAGAAATCCGGCATCACAGTTATCACCAATGAGGCGAATGAGTTGATTCAGACACGCACCCAAACTGGGTGGCGTGTATGTATCGATTATAGAAAACTCAACGCTGCTACGAGAAAAGACCATTTTCCTCTACCATTCATTGATCAAATGCTGGAACGCTTAGCAGGACGAGAATATTATTGTTTTATGGACGGATACTCAGGCTACAATCAGGTCCCCATCGCCAAAAAGGATCAAGATAAAACCACTTTTACTTGTCCTTTTAGTACCTTTGCTTACAGTCGCATGCCCTTTGGGCTATGCAATACTCCCGCTACCTTTCAGCGGTGTATGATGGGGATATTCTCTGATATGTAGAGAATTTTCTGGAGATCTTTATGGAAGACTTCTCGATTTTTGGAGACTCTTTTTCCGAATGCCTAGCAAATCTTGACGCTGTTCTTACTCGTTGCAAAGAGAAGAACTTGACTTTGAACTGGGAAAAATGCCATTTTATGGTCCAAGAAGGAATTGTTCTTGGACATGTCATTTCACAGAAAGGCATTGAGGTTGACAGAGCTAAAGTAGATGTCATTCAAAACCTCCCTCATCCCAAAAGCGTCAAAGATATTCGCTCTTTCCTTGGCCATGCGGGCTTTTATAGGAGATTCATTAAGGACTTTAGCAAAATTGCTAGACCTTTAACTCTTTTCCTGGCTAAGGATACGACTTTCCATTTTGACTCGGATTGTGAGACAGCTTTCGACTCACTTAAACACTCACCCACTTCAGCCCCCGTGTTATCATCACCAAATTGGGACTACCCCTTTGAGCTGATGTGTGACGCATCTGATTTTGCAGTAGGTGCAGTCTTAGGACAGCACATCGAAAAGATGCCACACGTGATTTACTATGCTAGTAAGACCCTGAATGATGCGCAAATCAATTATACAACCACAGAAAAAGAACTTTTAGCGGTTGTATTTGCATTAGAAAAATTCAGGCCTTACTTAATCGGCTCACCTATAGTTGTATATACTGACCATTCCGCTTTAAAACATTTTCTGGCGAAGAAAGATGCAAAAGGTCGACTAATACGTTGGATCCTTCTGTTACAAGAATTCGATCTTGTTATCAAAAATAAGAAAGGATGTGAAAACGTAGTAGCTGACCACCTTTCACGCATCATTTCTTCTCCTGTGACCCTGCCGATCAATGACTCGTTTCCTGACGAGCAACTCTTGAGCGTATCCGCTGAACCATGGTTCAGGGATATTGTGAACTATCATGCCACGGGACTGATACCCAGCGATTGGTCAAAACAGGACAAATACCGTTTTCTATCCCAAGTAAAACACTTTTACTGGGATGAACCCTATTTGTTTAAATATTGTCCTGATCAGATCATTCGCCGGTGTGTCCCGAATGAAGAGTTCAAGAGTGTTCTTTCTTTTTGTCATTATCAGGCCTGTGGGGGTCACTTTGGTCCTAGAAAAACAGCGAAAAAGGTTTTGCAATGTGGATTTTATTGGCCGACCTTATTCAAGGACGCATTTGAACATTGCAAAACCTGTACACAAGTCAGTATACGGGTAGAATATCCCAGAGGAATGAAATGCCTCAGCAACCCATCTTGGTTGTTGAAATATTTGATGTTTGGGGCATAGATTTTATGGGTCCTTTTCCCAACTCCTTTGGGAATTTGTACATATTGCTGGCGGTTGATTATGTCTCCAAATGGGTAGAAGCCATTCCATGTCGCACTAATGACAAGAAAGTTGTCATTAACTTCTTAAAAGAGAATATCTTCTCGCGATTTGGACACCCACGCGCTATTATTAGCGATAATGGGACACACTTCTGCAACAGGTCTTTCGAGACTCTGATGCGGAAATACTCAATCAACCACCGTCTTTCTACACCCTATCACCCCCAAACAAGCGGGCAGGCTGAAATCTCAAACAGACAAATCAAACTTATCCTGGAGAAAACTGTTGCTAAAAATAGAAAAGATTGGTCGACCAAACTGACGGATGCTCTTTGGGCATTCCGAACTGCATATAAAACCGACCTAGGAATGTCTCCATATAGGATAGTGTTTGGGAAAGCATGTCATTTACCCGTTGAGATAGAACATAAAGCATTGTGGGCCATTAAAGAAATAAATTTTGATTTAAACCTTGCTTGCAACTTTCGGAAGCTGCAACTTAACGAGCTAAGCGAACTCCGCGATGAACCTTATGATAATGCTGTAATCACAAAGAATATGACTAAAGTTTTTCACGATAAAAACATTTTGAGGAAAACATTTTTACCTGGTCAACAAGTCCTTCTTTATGATTCATGATTACACCTTCACGCGGATAAGCTCCGATCTCGATGGAAGGGACCTTTTGTTGTGCAGTCTGTATACCCGCACGGGGCAGTAGAAGTAGAAAATGTTAAAAACGGCACCTTTTTCAAAGTAAATGGTCATAGACTAAAGCCGTATTTTTCCACTGACCCCACGGAGGAGCTCTTGTTCTTACAAGAGCCAGTTTATTTGGATTAAAATTCCTCCGTCTCACCTTCATATCCAGTATATCATTGCATCATCTTTTGAATGAAGGTGAGTGAAAAGAATAAGTTTGGGGGAAGTTCTTCACTTATATATTTTGCCCCCACTAATAATTCCTCCCAGACTTACAGGTTTTGTAGATATAGCTGTTGGCAACAGTGAGGACACTGTTGAAAACAAGTTTGGGGGAGGTTTGTGCTTATTTTCGCATCATTTGCATATCATCTTCATAAGCACAAAACATTTCTTTTAAAAAAATTCTATAAAAATTGAAAAATTTTCAAAACCCATAAAAATTTAAAAATTTTCAAGTATAAAAATAACTTTAATATTTACACCTTTTTGTATATAAATAAGATAATGAAAGTTTAGATAATGAAAAATTACATCCATGAGATTAGAAAATTTTTAGAAAACTAAGAAAATTAGAAGTTTTCTTATACGAATTAGTAATAAGTAGTTATGAGCCGTTGTCCCAAGGGTTAGTAAGATGAAAGACGTCACTAATCTGAGGATAAAAATAAGTCTGAAAAATAGTTTTTATTCTGGAAGCCAAACATTTTGAACGTTGCTACCCTGCTATTCGCACTTACACACGTCTTGAAGCCTCGGATAGTAGAGGATACCTTGAAATGCTCTTGTCTTAAAACCAAAAGTATGAAGGAAATAAAAAAAAATGAAAAGTGGTGAGAAAAATGGACACTGGTTTTGTTATCACCAAGGGCAAATAAAAAAATATATAGCGAGGGTGCTTCTTCACCTAGTGCCCTAAGGCCAACTGGTCTGGGAGTCACTGCTATGCCTGAGGTGGTGCAAGACGAGGAAAATACACCAAGAAAGCAAGCACATGAGTAATCGGTCGGTTAGTACCTCAAGAAGTATTAACGGTCGAATGAAAGTGTGTGAGCAATCTCGTTTATCAAAAAGTACTAAGGCTGATGGGCAAGAGTATGATAGCTTGAATTGAATTCTCCGGGTGTAGGGATGTTCTTTACACACACGCAGGGTGATATGATCGATGTTTGGAATAAAGATAGGAACGAAGAATAAGACGATGTTTTATTGAGGGAGGACGTGATTTCTAACATCTTTTCATGACCATTAAGATAGGGCTCATGACAACCGAAAAGCTAGCTTAGTTGGAAACCCTAATTTTCAAAGCTTTTCTTTTACGATTCTTTTCTTTAAATGTAATATTCATGATCTTTCTTTTATTATTGGATTTTGTGGGTGCAATCCGCTGAAAACCCTCAGGAGACAACACTCCTCCTACTAGGGACACCTAGAGGTTTAAAGGCTAATTGCACGTGCTCAGTGCAATCGTGTTGCCTACGAAAGTGTGCTAGTTAGTTTTTCTCTTTCTTTATTTTCTCCTTCTCTTTTTAAATAAAACATTCGCTCGAGACGATCGAAATTAAGTTTGGGGGTATTTGATCAGTCGAAAATATTGTATATTTTAGGAGCGGAGCCCTACAAGCTTTAAGAGCGGAGCCGATCTTCAACGGAGCAAGCGATCCGAGCCGATCCACGACTCACGAAGCCGAGCGACGCCCGATCAACAATTTAGATTCTTCCTCTTGTAGTTCTTGAAGCGAATGTAATTAAAATTGTTGAGATAAATAAATGTGATATTCTTTTATCTTGTTTTCTTTAAATTCTGCATCATGACATCTTTACAATTCGTGAATATTTTCTGTGTGGTGATGTGTGAATAAAACTCCGCTCGTCGAGGAGTCGAGACGGTCAATAGAATGATGATGTAACATAGCTTTAATCAATTCTTGAGTCCTACTTGTTTTGAAAACCCTAGCAAGTTCAAGAAACGACGACCCATTTCGTTTCGATGCTTTCTTGATTGATATCGTTCGGAATTGGGGAGTTACGATCGTTTCTTGAATTTGGTAGAGGCTAGAAAAGGAATGATATCGACGAAAGAACAAGGGTTAAAAGATGAAACCCTAGTTTCATCAAGAAAGCCCTAACTCTCGTCGATGATCATCAATCTAGTATCAATCCTTCGAAGGACAAGAACACGAAATCTTGAGATTACATCACATCTATAGACCCGATCGATTCCTACGAGCCTCTTTTAGATTCTTGACTGTTGATTGGAAATATCCTCGATACACGGATTCTTGATTGTTTATCATTTTCTTGCTTCTTGAATAGAATAGTGACACTTGAAAATCAAAATTCTTGAATCATGTTTTCTTTTATCGTTACTTAACTTTTCAATTCAAACATATCGAAAATACAAATGAATTGTGCAATCCCTGTGGACGATCCGCACTCACTCATTAACTATAGCTGACACCGTAGTTTGATTGCGGTCAAAATATTTTTTTGGTTGTGAAGTTCTTTATAAATTTTCTGATTACCGATACAAGAAACAGTTTCAATCAAATGGTGCCGTTTTAGGGAACCTTTTGAATTGATTCATACTACACAACGGAAAAACGATCAATCAGGTCCCACCGGGCGTGGCAGAATCTGTTCCCCTCCGAAAGATGGCGCACAAGACTGCGATGTCTTGACAATGAGATACGGGGCAGATGCTAATTGGTTTGATCCGTCCACCTCTCTGAAGATGCCAAGTTGATTTATGGCACCGTGTATCGGAGGTTTAGACGGATGCGGCCGATGTAGCAGACTTCATCAGATTCCCCCTCGTTCGAGAGGTTTTTGATTGTGGGGACGCTCTTCCGTGCAGGCGCAAGCCCCTGTAGTTAATTACGCTACCGCATCGCGGTGACAACTTTCTTCTTCTCCAGAATTTCACTTTGTGTCGTGTGTGTTTGTTTTGTTTATGGTTGCCCGTGGATTGTATACGGAGACTAATTTATGCCGTCGCCCGTAGGACGTGGATTAGTCCAAATTCGTACTTTCTTAGATTTGGGTTTGGGGTTTTGGTTTAAGGATACGTTAGCCATGTTTGAGGCTAAGATCAACTTAAACGTTTGTTAAGGATACGTTAGTCCAGTTTGAGACTAAAATCAACTTAACGGAAAGAGCATTTAGGGGCTCTATTGTTTAGTTTAGGGACATTGCAGTCGATTGTATATATGGCCGTCGGGACCCGTCACCTCTCTGACGATGTTGAAGGATTACAACGACAGGTGTCAGAGGAGTTCGGAGGTGTACCCTTAAACCAAAGTTGATTGGGGGTCTTATATTCCAATTTGGGACTAAAGTCAATTTGACGGTTTAAAGATACGTTAGCCATATTTGAGTCTAAGATCAACTTAAACGGGATCGTTTAGATCCGACAAAAGAGCATTTGGAGGCTCTATTGTTCCAGTTTAGGGATGTAGTGGTCCATGTTCCAGTTTAGGGACGTGGGGGTCCATTTAATATGTGGCCGTCGGGACCCGTCACCTCTCTGACGTCGTTGAAGGATTACAACGATAGGTGTCAAAGGAGTTCAGAGATGTACCCTTGAACCGAATGTAAATTGATTTAAGAGAGCAGTCGTGCTCAGTCAATTTAATTTGAGGACTTACGGCCATGATTGGGCTAAGTCCAGTTGAAGATGTTCAACGTTTTTTATCTATGGCCTATTAGGCCTGTGCTAGGGCTTTGCTCCTGTTTAACAATGCACTGCATTTTCTTTTGGCCTGCTAGGCCTTTTTGATTTGGGCTCTGTCCCTTTTTAAAATGATGCAGAGCATCTGTTTTTGTTTGGGCTCTGCCCTTCTTTAAAATAATGCATTGCATTTAATTTGGCCTGTTAGGCCTTTTTTAGTTGGGCTTGGCCCTTCTGTAAATAATGCAGTGCATTAATTATCTGACAGTAGCTTGTCAGGCGTTTTGTGCCAATTATTGAGCGCAAGCGCATGTGGAGGTGACACGTGTCACGCTAGCGCAGTGCGCTGTGCCAGTGCGCTGCGCTGTTGCGCTGTGACACGTGGCGCGCTCTGGTGAGTTGCGCCAACTCATGAGAGCAGTGCTCTATTTTAACAGCGCATAGCGCAGATCGTTCTGGAGCTGACACGTGGCGCTCTCTGGTGGCTTGTGCCAACCCAAGAGCGCAACAGTGCAGATTTTTCAAGTGCAGGGCACTGTTTTATTATTTTGATCAATTTTAGATCAAAGAAAACAAATTTTCTTGTTTTCAAAGAACCAGTGGTTCATCAAAAGGCAATGCCTTCATTTTTATTATATTTTTATTGAAGATCATTGATCTTGTTCTTAGATCAATGATCTTTTTAGAAGAAATTTTTCTTTATTCAGAGGTTTTTACCTTTTCCTTTTTCTAAATTCTCTCAAAATTTTCAGAAGACTTTTCTGAGTTCTCTCAAAATTCTTTTAGAGGAATTCTCTATTTTTCTCTCTGTGTTGTTGTTGTTGATCTCGATGTTGATGTCCATCTGTTTTGAATTGGGGTCTAGGGGCCTTTATATAGTGCCCATTAATTTGTTAAAGAGATCCTTCTCTGAGTGATTTGGGAAATTTTCCCTACCGTTGGATCTTTGATCCAAGAGCTTCTGTTTTACAAAAGACAATCTTCTTGTTTTAACAAGAACAGAAAGATTTTACTGGAATTTTAATTCTGTTTGGCGCAAACGCATCTGCGCTTGACACGTGTCGCGCAGCGCAGAGCGCAGCGCAACTGCGCTGCCACGTGGCGCGCAGCGCAGAGCGTAGCGCAACTGTGCTGCCACGTGGCGCGCAGCGCAGAGCGCAAGTCAGCTGAAGCGTTGCTTTTTTAATTTTTTATTTTAATTTTCAGAACAGAGCCTTGCTCTGATTGGGGGAAACAGAAGCGTTGCTTCATTTCTCGCTTTGGAATTTGAACAGAGTTTTGCTCTGGTTGGGGTAAACATTCTCTCCTTCCTTGTCCCGATTGCAACCCTGCACACCCTTGAAAAACGACGCAGGAACCCGCTGCAGCCCTCGCCTGCACATCGGCACCTCGCCGGAGCTCCAACCCCCATTGTCACCATCCCTATTACCACGACCTCTTCTTTCTCTCCCTCATCACACCTGATACCACTACCTTCTCGAGTTCTTTCACTGCAAACCCTAGAACCCAAGAAACCCACTGCCTCGCCGGAAAACCCCCGCCTTGCATCATCGCCGTCGACGACCTATCGCCGTTGTAACCCCCTCGCATCGTCTCAGATTCAGAGTACCAATCCCAGACCACAGCCCCTCCCTTCCTCTTCTTTCTTCTTTCTTTCTTGATCTCACTTCTTTTTCCGGTGATCACCCGCCGGAGCCGTGCTTGCCGCCGCTGATCCGGGCGACTCTGTGGACGTCCTCTACTTGCATGGTTAACTTCTTGATGTGCCTGGACCTTCCCGTGTGCGCGTGTGGATGTTGGAACATTTGCCGACATTGGACGCTGCATGCGCATCCCGTATCGTGATCCGATCAAGTCAAGTTAATCTTGCTACATGCTATACTATTACCTTCTATGTATATTTAAATTATAATACCCCATAATGATTCTTTATGCAACCCGGACTATCACTTTTTATGTTTTATCATTTTCGGATGTCCGATTACATCCGTATCATGTATTTCACATCTAATGCAGGCAAGTTAAACTTGCTACATGCTACTTTATGTTATTCCATATTCATTTAGATACATAGTAATCATGAAGTTTGAATCTAGTGCCCTATATTACAATTTACATTTCGATGTCCGGTTATATCATTTTAGATTTACGACTGAACTCTATCATGTTGCATTCTGTCTTACTATACCTAGTAACCACATCTATATTTAAAATCACATAATAACTATTTGCATAGTCTATGGTACCCTTTTATAGTTTTACCCTATTGGACACCCGTGTGCATCTAACCTGTTTTATATATATAATTGCATCCCTAGGCCATTTAATACATGTAATGTGATTTTAGTATTCCATATTCATTTAAGTGTAAGATACTTAATGTTGGAACCATAAACCGAACTCTAATCGATAACCGTACATCTATTTAGTTTATTCTGTACCTATTTGCATATCATATTACATGTTCCAGTTTATTGTTCTGATAGTACCCATGCTTGTTTATTTATACCCATGCTTATACTAGTTTGATTATGAGCACCCACATGATATCTTGTACACCCTGACATGACTTGTTACACCTACTACCTGACCCGACATGGTACCGTGCACCTCTTGACATGACATGACACCTTTATACATTACCTGGCTTGACCTGATGTACCATGGTATTACCTATTACCTGATCTTGTGTCTAATGCCAACAAACCTGACCTGTTGTCCTTACGGACCGTTCCTGTTGTCTATCCAGACAAACCTGTACCTGCCTGATCATGTGTTGGCATTAGTTCTAAATTATTTAATACCTGACTTGAACACTTATAACTTGGGGGTATGGGGAAATCAATGATGAAACCTGACTTGTAACTCGACAGTTCGAAACATTTTCTGATCAGTCTTACGGGTTAGGCCAGCCCCGGGGTGATGATGCTGACATTACTCATCTTTACATACTACCATTTTACTGCCTAGCGGCACGTTTCGGATTCAGCCCGAGAATCTTGACCGTGGTCCCGGGCACGCACGGGATACTATTGAGTTACATCGATGATTCATCAACTTGATTTCAAAGACTTGAGAGTAGTTAACCCAATAGACCAGTTTAGATTACTCACTGCGCACTACCTTTCACTGTCCTTACTTATATCACTGTTATACTTGTTTTATCATCTATACTCATACTTGCATGTATTTCCACTCCTGTCTATATTATCGCTTGATGTTATGACGCGCTGACATCTGGGTTTTGCATGGTCCAGATCCTCTACTTTGTTGCAGACTGATCAGGAGTATTGCCACTGTTAGACCGAGCGGTGAAGATCCTGTTGGCATGCAGTTTTACTTTCTAGGTGTTTCATTTATTGTATCTTTTGCTTCCGCATATTATCATTTCTTGACTCATTTGTTCTGGCTTCATGGACATGTACTAGATAGTTTAGTTTACTTTCCTGTTCTTGATATCTCTATAGCCGTAATGTGACTGTGGAATGATTTTTCCTATCCACAGGTAGCATGGTTGGCTATGTCACGTGCCCATCTTAGCGTACTCTGGGAAGCGGGGCGTGACAATACCCAACTACAAAAAGAATTTCGTCCTCGAAATTCCAAGAACAAGAAAGGATAAACGAACAACAAACTACAAGAATAGATGTGGAAATTTCTGTCGGATTTCATGTTCTCGTTCCCAAGTTGATTCTCCATGTGAGCGATTATTCCAAGAAACAAGTACAAGAGGGATAACTTTGTTCTTAAGAACCCTTTCTCTTCGATCCACAATCGACATCGGTCGCTCCTCAAAAGTCAAATCTTCTCGGACAGTCAGCTCCGAATGATCCAGCACGTGTGTTTCATCTCGAACATATCTACGGAGTTGAGATGCATGAAACACGTCATGAATATTTGCCAAGGATTGCTGTAACGCCAATCGATACGCCACTTCTCCAATATGCTCCAAAATCTCAAAAGGCCCAACGAATCGAGGACTAAGCTTGCCTCGACTTCCAAAACGAATCACCCATCTAGTCGGTGATATCTTCAAGAATACTAAATCACCAACGGCAAACTCTAGAGGTCTTCTCGACGTATCTGCCCAACTCTTTTGTCGGTCTTGTGCTGCTTTCATATGATTTCGGATAGTGTTAACCTTCTTAACTGTTTGCACGATCAAATCCGGTCCCAACAATCTTCGTTCTCCAATATCGTCCCAACAAACAGGTGAACGACACTTGCGACCATATAAAGCTTCGAATGGATCCATCCGAATAGTCGCCTGAAAACTGTTGTTGTAAGAAAACTCCACTAAGTGTAGATGATCCTCCCATGAACCCTTGATGTCTAACATGCAAGCTCTCAACATGTCTTCAAGAGTTTGGATCGTTCTATCCGACTAGCCATCTATCTGAGGATGATAAGCTGTGCTAAACTTCAAACGAGTCCCCAAACTTTCCTGTAATCTCCTCCAAAAGTGTGATAAGAAACGAGTGTCATGGTCGAACACGATACTCACCGGTACTCCATGCAATCTTACTATCTCCTGCATGTATCGCTCTGCCAAAGCTTCTGTTGATTGACCAACTCGAAATGGTATGAAATGAGCTGCCTTGGTCAATCGATCAACAATCACCCAAACTGCATTGTTGCCCTTCGGACTCCGCGGTAAAGTCGTCACGAAATCCATGGTTATATGTTCCCACTTCCATTGAGGAATCAGAAGTGGTTGTAATAAACCAGCAACCCTTTGATGTTCAGCCTTAACTTGCTGACACACCAAGCACTTTGCCACAAAACGGGCAATCTCCCGTTTCATGCCTTCCCACCAGAAATGATATCGTATATCTCGGTACATCTTCGTGCCTCCTGGATGTACGGAATATGCTGAACTGTGCGCCTCCTTCATAAGCTCTTCGCGAATATCTCCATTTGGCACACATAAACGGCTACCGTAACGCAACGAATCATCTTCATGGATCGGTAAGTCTGTTCGAAGTCCAGCTTCAACCTGTTCTCGAAACTTCTGCAATCTTCGGTCCTGCAATTGCGCTGCTTTAATATTCTCGATCAACGACGACTGTACTTGCAGCTGCATCAACTGTCCCGAAGAATGCGGTAGCACAATCTCCAAATCAAACCTTCGAAAGTCTTCAATAAGTTCCCTCTGTGCAGTCAACACGTGAATTGCTGGCAACAGACTAAGCGCATCCGGCACAATATTAACTTTCTCTGGATGGTATTTAAGATCCAGATCGTAGTCGGCCATCAGCTCCAACCATCGACGCTGCCTCATATTAAGCTCCTTCTGCGTGAATACATACTTTAGGTTTTTGTGATCGGTGAAAACCTCGACCCTTTCGCCCAATAAGTAGTGTCTCCAAATCTTCAAAGAGAAAATCACAGCTGCTAGCTCCAAGTCATGAGTTGGGTAATTCTTCTCATGGGTCTTCAACTGTCTCGATGCGTAAGCTATAACCTTCCCATGCTGCATCAAAACACATCCCAATCCTTTTCCAGATGCGTCGCTGTGAATTACCAATCCTCCGGAACTGTCTGGCACGGTCAGAATAGGAGCGGTTATCAACCTCTGTTTCAACGCCTCAAAAGCTGACGCACACTTATCCATCCACACAAATGGTACTTCTTTGCGCGTAAGCTTGGTCAAAGGCCCCGCCAGACGAGCAAAGTTCTCCACGAACCTTCTGTAATACCCGGCAAGTCCAAGAAAGTTTCTGATCTCTGCAACGTTCTTCGGAATCGGCCAATCTCGAACTGCTGCAATCTTTTCGGGATCAACGGCGATTCCATCTCTAGACACTACATGTCCCAAAAACTTCACTTCTTTAAGCCAAAACTCGCACTTGCTCATCTTTGCATACAATCTTTCTTGCTTCAATGTCTGCAGTGCGATCTTCAAGTGTTCTGCATGCTCTCCAATGCTCTTCGAGTAGACCAGAATATCATCAATGAACACTACTATAAACTGGTCCAAGAATGGTGAAAAGATTCGGTTCATCAAGTCCATAAATATCGCCGGTGCATTCGTTACTCCGAAGGGCATCACTAAATACTCGTAATGTCCATACCGAGTTCGGAACGCCGTCTTGCAAATATCTTCGGTTTTAACTCGGACCTGATGATATCCGGATCGCAAATCCAGCTTCGAGAATACCCTCGCGCCACTAAGCTGCTCAAATAATTCGCCAATGCGAGGGATCGGGTACTTGTTCTTAATAGTCACCCGATTTAATTCTCGATAATCGATGCACATCCTCCTTGTGCCATCTTTCTTCTTGACTAGAAGAACTGGAGCTCCCCAAGGCGAGTTAGTGCTGCGAATCCAACCCTTCTGAAGTAATTCAGTCACCTGCTTCTTGACTTCTTCTAACTCTACTGATACCATTGGATAGTACGCTTTAGAGACTGGCGCTGCACCAGGAATAAGATCGATCGCAAACTCCACGTCTCGCTTCGGCGGTAAACCTGATATGTCCTCGAACACGTCCATGAAATCTCGAACAACAGCCGGCGCTTCATCTTTATCAACTTCCATCGACGAAAGAATACTATTTGTCGGCCTAGCCCTAAACTCGACTGGCCCGACAGAACTGTTTCCTCCAGTAAAGATAAACTCTGGATGTCCGGGAATCTGGAAAATTACTTTCTTTGCCCTACAATCAATGTGAGCGTGGAAAGTGCCGAGAAAATCCATTCCCAAGATGACCTCATAGCTGCCTGTATCAATCACCAAGAAATCTGCAAACAGCTCCCGTCCGCAAACAACAACTTCACAATCCTTACATTCTCTACTAAATATGATCTTCCCATTCCCAGTGTGTATGTCCCAGAAACTAGACAGGGTTGTGCAAGCAATCGAGTGTGTAGCAATAAACTTGGACGACATAAAACAATGGGATGCACCAGAATCGAATAACGCTAATGTGGGAAAACCATGAACAAGTAGAATACCTGAAACAACTTCTCCTGAAGCCTTGGCTTCCTCAGCCGTCAGGGTAAATGCTCGAGCTTGATTGGGTCCCTGAGTCAGCTGCTTCTGTCCCTGAAATGGTTTCTGCGGCGGCTTCTGAACATCATACTTTGTGCGAAGCTTCGACGGACAAGCGTTAATAGTATGATCCGCCGATCCACAAACCAAACAGAGTCCTCGCATCCTTCGACAATCTCTTTGCACATGTCCGGGTAAATGGAAGTAGTTACAAATCACGCTCCTTCTTTGATCAACGAAATCAGGCTTCTTCATAGGTGTTACGCCACGTCGGTTCACTGGAATACCTCTGCGTCCATACGCTCGGTTCGGTGCAAATGCCGACTTCCGCACTGTAACTGCTGGCTGCTGCGAACTCCCAGTCTTCATAGATAGGCTCTACTGCTCTCGGGCCGCTGTAAGTACTTGTGAGAAAGTGGTCAAACCCAGGGATACAATTTGCCTCTGGATGTCCACATCCAAACTGCGCATGAACCTCCTTGCCCTATCAGCATCCTTGGCAACCAAAGGTCCAGCGAATCTACTGAGCTGCGTCCACTCAGCTGCATGTACATCCACAGGTGCGCCATTCTGCTTCAAACCGATGAACTTCTCTTCCATTTCCTCCCGTGCAGTCTGCGGGAAGAACTTCTCCAAGAAACTCTTCGAAAAATCTGCCTAACTGGTCGGCTCGGGCAAACGGGTCTCTTCCACAAGCCACCATTCATGGGCATAGTCCACCAAGTGGATGCGTACCACATCCACCCTCTTATCCTCTGGGATCTGTGCCGCAACGAGTAAATTCTCCGTGTCAACCAGCCACTGCTCCGCTGGCAACGGCTCTTCCAGGCCAGTAAAGACAGACGGACCCAGTCTCCTGAAATCCGCCACGGTACCCACGCGATCCACTGGTCTGGCCACAACACTGTTCACGGACTGCTGAATGGTCCGCAAACCTTCCTGAAAAGATTCAGCTTGCTGCTGGTTCAGCTCGGTCTGCCGCTTCTGGTTCTCCAGCATCCCATGGATTACTCCAAGCAAAGCGGCTTCGTCAACACGCCTTTGGTACGTTTTCAGATTCTTGTCTGCCATGTTCCTGAAATCAAAGCACCGAAAGGATTAGTATGATAACAGATTCAAAATATAGATTAAGGATATGAATCTAGGCTAGGACTCCAAGTTACTTAAATAGAGTACCGCATTGTAACTATGCCGCGGTATCATAGCTACAATCACATAACTCCACCCAAGTCGCCTAAGTTCTAGAGATAAACAAAAGGAAACCAGGTTTCGAGTCGATATGCAAAGGAGGTTTGCATATCGTAAAAGTAGAATCAGGAGGAGGTTAAGATTCAAAAAATGGTAATACGGTAAGGTGGCAGGACATGTTTCCTAATCACGAGTATTCTGATTCATGTATTGGGTCCAATACCCAACTACAAAAAGAATCAAACCCGATTAACTTAAATCCTATAGCTCTGATACCAAACAAACCATGTCACGCCCCGCTTCCCAGAGTACGCTAAGATAGGCACGTGACATAGCCAACCATACTACCTGTGGATAGGAAATATCCTTTCACAGTCACATTACGGCTGTAGAGATATCAAGAACAATAATAATAACTATCTAATACAAGTCCATAAGCCAGAATAAACGAGTCAAGAATAAAATAATGCGGAAGCAAAAGATCCAATACAAAAATAAACTGGAATGTACGTCCCATAATGCTGGCTCACATCAGGAATGAGAATACCGAAGGTAAAAAATAAACTAACTACTAATAAGTCCTCACTGCTCAGCCTGCTGACTGCAATACTCCTGCTTGGCCTGCAGTAAAGGTAAGGAATCTGGGCCATGCAAAACCCAGACGTCAGTGCGTCATAACATCAAGTAATAATATAAGCAGGGGTAGCAAGACATGCAGATATGAGCATGAACGGTAAAACAGGTAAACAACAATATCAATAAGGACATCGAAGGGTAGTGTGCAGTGAGTAATTTAAACCGGTCTATTGGGTTAACTACTCTCAAATATTTGAAATCAATTTGATGAATCATCGATGTAACTCAATAGTATCCCGTGCATACCCGGGACCACGGTCAAGATTCTCGGGCTGGAACCGAGACATGCCGTTAGGCACTAAAACAGGAAATATGTATAGATGAATGATGTCAGCAGCATCATCCTAAGGCTGGCCTAGCCTCTAAAACTGATCAGTATAAGCAAGCGAACTGTCGAGTTACAAGTCAGGTTTCATCATTGATTTCCCCATACTCCCAAGTTATATATGTTCAAGTCAGGTATTAATAAATCTGGAGCTAATGCCAACACAGGATCAAGCAGGTATAGGTTTGTCTGGATAGAAAACAGGAAATGTCCGTAGGAACAATAGGTCAAGTTTGTTGGCATTAGTAACAAGATCAGGTAACAGGTAAAGCCATGTACATCAGGTCAAGTCAGGTAGTATATAGGTATCATGTCATGTTAAGAAGTGCACGGTATCATGTCGTGTCAAGTAATGGTATATCAAGTCATGTCAGGGGTGCACAAATGTCACGTGGGTGCTCGTAATCAAACCCTAATAATTATGGATACACAAAACAAGTATGGGGTACCAATGCAACAATAAAAGGAATAGTGTGATGTGGTATGCAAATAGGTACAGATTAAAACATATGAATGCACAGTTATCGATTAGAGTTAAAGTTAAAGTTCCAACATTAATTAAAATACACTTTATCAAATATGGAATGTTAATATTACAATATTATATATTCAAGTGATCTATGGATGCAATAATATGTATATTAGACGGGATGGATGCAAATAGGTATCCGAAAGTTAGAAACTATTAAAAGGGTACTATGGGCTATGCAACCAAGCACTATGTGATATAAATATGGACGTAGGTACAATGTATTGTGATCTAATATGTAACGAGATTTGTTTCATGTTCTAAATCTAAAATGATATAAACGGAATATCGACATGTTAAAATGTAATATGGGGCACTAGATTCTAACAACAGGTTTAATAAGTATGTAAATAAATATGTAATAATCTAAATAGCACGTAGTAAGTTTTACTTGCCTAGACGGATCAAGAAACGGGTGTACGGAACGTCTCACGTCGGCGGAAAAAGTCGCGACGCGCGCACGGTACACGGAACGGATCCAAACAACGCACAAGGTGATCACACGAGTCGGGTATGCTCGCTGGGTCGTCGGGATCGTCGACGGCACACCCGGTTTCCGGCGAACGACTAAAGGCAGAGAACACTTTAAAGAGAGAAGAAAGCACAGAACAAGAAAGAAAGAAAAGGGAAGAAGGGAACTCACTGGGGTTGTGCACTGGTAACGGGGAGACGAGATGGTGGCGACGAGATCAACGGAGCTCCGGCCAGGTACTGTGCAGGGGTGTACAGGGTTCTTGGCTGCTAGGGTTTCGGTTAGGGTTTAGGTCACAGGGTTTCTTGGTGTAGGGATTTGTGAAGAAAGAAGGCAGAGGAGGGAGGAAGGAGAAGAGAGGAGAATGATGGTGATGGGGTGAGGTGGTCGGCGGTGAAGAGAAGTTGGTGGTGATGGGTTCTGTGGGTGTCGTGGGTGTGCAGGTGAAGACTCAGGAGGAAAAGTAGAAGAGGAAGATGGAGATGAGGAGGAGGAGGTTCGGTTGAGGGAGAAAGGCGATGAAGATAGGGTTAGGGTTTGAGGAAGTCGATGGGTTCGTGGCGATGGAGGCTCGGGGTTAAAGTGAAGGAGAAGAAGAGAAAGAATTTTTTTTGAAGAAGGGAGGTGACGGGATTCGCGGCGGCGGTGAGATCACGCACAGTGATCGCGATAGGAGAGAGAAGGAACGCGAGAAGAGAGAGATAGGGAGAGAGCGAGAGGAGAGAGAGAGGGGAGGAGAAAGAAAGTTGGCGTTTTCTGAAGGAGAGAGAAAGAGAGAAGAGAGAAGAGATCACGAGATGGAGAGAGAGAAAGGAATCAACGGTCGAGAGAAGAGGAAGAGAAAAAGAAAGGAAAGAGAAAAGATTTGTGGGGGCCACGAGCCAGTGAGGGAAATGTGGTAGCAGTTAGGGAAAGATTTAAAGGAAATTGAAAAAGGATTTTTAATTTGTTAAACGAGATTATGTGAACTGTTAAAGATTATTAGTTAACGAAATTTTAAAGGTAAAATTAAAATAAAATATTAATTAAATTTGAATTTAAGCGGGATACAAAAATATTCTAAAATGCGCCCGGGTCGGGTCTAAAAATTTAGATTTTAAATACGAAAATTATATGCAACTTCCAAATTTTAAAATGAGTTACCCCCAAGAACGGACGCACGTACGTGCGCTAGCTATCCAAACACGTCCGTTTCACTGAACGGGACGAGAACAAGATGCGCGGACGCTACCACAGGGTTAGGGGTATCATGCAGGCTATGAAATGCAATTTTAATTTATTATACATGACCTAAAAATGTTATATGATAAAATGTACGATGTCAGATGAAAAGTCGATATGAAGTATACATGAGATGCACGTGTCTATTTAACAAGTCAGGGTAATCTATAAATATGAATCAATAAGTTCAAGCAAGCGGGTCGGGTCGAATGCAATGTCAAAAGTAAAATACCATCCACACCCAAACACGATAAATCAATAAAATACCACAGATATATAAATACGGGAACTGGAATTGGTATAAATGAACTCGGTTGTTACACATACAGTTTAAAAAACAAATGAAGGTCAATGAACAAGTTCACAAAGTACAAAGGCAGACCAAGATTCAAGACTTCGAAACGAAGAAAACGGTAAAAGTGCACAACGTTCTACACTGTGGAAATCTGGAAGAGACTAGAAGACATTCTGAAGAACCAAGTAAAGAAAAATCAAGGAAAATACAACAGGAAGCAGCCCAGACAAATTCATCCAAAGAACACTCTATATGGATGCGAATCCGCGGCCAAACAGTGCTTTTGGCCGCGGTCCTGCGGCCATGGTGAGCACGTGTCGGCGCAAAATTCAACGGTGTGGCGGTGCGTTGACTAGTCTTCTTAGGGTAATTTTGTAAATGCATATAGGGATCGAATGTAACCCTAGGGTTTCTATGATCTATAAATAGAAACCCTAATGCTCTTTTAGGAGCATGTCTCTTCTTATGCTTCTTTTTATTCATCTATTTCAGAATTTTAATTCGATGTAAATGTATGAAGAGAGTATCAAATAAAGTAAGTAGTTGTTCAATTCTATGCCCTTGTTAAATTCCTTTCTGCCCTAGTATAGATTTTAATTATCTGCCCTAGTTAATTAGTATAGCACTTTTATTTATTTGCCGTAGTTTAGATAATTAGTCTTTTAAAAACAATCTTAAAAAATGTCTTTTATCAATTCCCTAATGAGTGAGTAGTTCTTCACTTGTTAGGGTTAGGAATATGGAAGGTTTGAGAGATGAAAATCTCTCGCCCCTTTCTTGCCCGTCACATATTTGTATAGAACTCCATGCATACACACACACACCACTCACTACGGTACCCTATCTCAAGAGGTAGCGGTGATACCGTAGTTTAAAACACCGGTTGTATATGTTTTCCATGGAGGTTAGGGTAAGAATTAAGAAAGGAAGGACAAGAACCTAGAGGAAGAGACCTAGTTTCTTCCCGATGGTACTAATCCACTTTATTAATTATTACCATAACACCTAATAGATCTTAATTAGGGCATAGAAAGAGGTGAGAAATATTGACTTTCCAAACTTAACCTAAACCTAACCCTAGCAAGCTTTTAATCCTAGTCTAGATCAACCTTAGTTTTTAGTGATAATCAATCCAACACCAATTGGAATTAACTCGTTAGAACAAATTGAGAATACACAAAATCCCTGTGGACCGACCCGTACTCACCGGCTAGCTACCAAGCGACGCTGTTCTTGATTGCGGTAATTAATTCTTTGATCACAAAATTCTCACCCAAATCAAATGGCGCCGTTGCCGGGGATCGAACCCGGGTCTCCCGCGTGACAGGCGGGAATACTCACAAATCAAATGGCGCCGTTGCCGGGGATGGCGTAGTTATTTTCTTTTTGTAATTTCGGGTTAATATAAAAATTGAAAAATCATAAAAACTGAAAAATATAAATAAAAAAATTCATCTTGTTATTCTTTGAAGGGTTTTGTTTGAATTGTGTAGGATCGATGAACGAGTTCAGATCTGGAAAAATCTAGAGAGGAAAACAAAAAACAAAAGATTTGAACAATAGAGGAGTACCACAACAGAGCAACAGAAGAATTTTGGAGGGCTGAGTCAATGAGTCAACCGCGGACCGCCGCAGATAGCCACTTTTGACCGCAGAAACGCGGATTAGTGGTGACGTCAGCAGGTGGAAACCCCTCTGTAAGCTTTCTCTTAAAAAATTTTCCTGCAGGGTTCTTTGCGCAAAAACTTCTTGCCCTTCTCCAATAACTTGATCTTGTGCAGGATTCTTTACGTCGCAATAAAATTTTTTTTTGGTAAGTGTGATTTGTGTGTTTACTGTTTTGCATTCTTTAAAACCGACTTTAAGGGGTTTTAACACCAATCCAGATTGGGTGGGGATTTCATTACCCTTCCTAGGACCCCAAAAATCACATAAAGTATATTGCATTAACCATCGGGTTAAATTAAAAAAGATTAGACTCGGCCTTAAGGACTGTCGCGCTCAATAGGACAAAGGAATAGTTGTAGGCATCGATCGTTTATCTAAACCATACTTTGTGGTGCCTAGGCTAGATAAGTGGGGAAAGATAACTTTAAAAGGCCCGTCTCACGGTGATTCGTGAGCGGATCCCTCCTTTCTCTACTTGTGCTTACTTGACCACAATTGGCGGTGAAGAGGCGATTTGAGGTCCTCACAACTTGCCCTTTGGAACCGTTAGGAGCAGTCTAGTTGACCTAAGTGACCCTAGATCTAGGCTTGATTGTGCATTTTGTGATTGATTGAACGTGTGTCTAAGCCTTTTATTGAAAATCTTTTTGCAAAAATCTCCTTATAAAAAAAACACAAAACGGAAAAAAAATTTATAAAAACTTTCCACTTGTCGCTAAGAAATCTATTGCACCCCACTTGCACCCACATTCTTTTTCTTCTTCTTTCTTACATCATAGGTACCCCACCTCACAGAACTCTTGCCGAACTTTGGTACCCTCATCCAAACATTGCTTCCTACGCGAATTGTTTTGGTCGAATTACGGACGACCCCTCCATGACCAAAATTTCTTTGAAAGATCGAATAGAAGCGTCTAGGAGAAATAGTTCGACTCCGCAATCCACTTTGTATCAACCATTTCAACATTCACCGCCTTCTTACGTTGATACTCCTTTTTCGAGTTCTGTTGTAACTCCGAAACCCATGTCTATTGCTGAACATATTGAACAATCTTGTAACCGATCTTTCATTCCTTTCAACACTTCTAGTTCTTGGGATTAATAAGTCCATTCACCTTTTTATCCAAATGTTGATCCTACTCCTGTCCACCCATTCAATTCCTACCAGTCCTACCTGACTTTCGCACTTTCCCTAGACATTGCTTCCACATAACCATTTGGGAGTTTCACGTATCCAAACAACTTTGAATCTTTTACTGAAACCCCTTCACAACCCATGTCTAGTCTGGAACAGTCGTTGGAAGCTTATATTATAGCGACAAACCAACAGATGAGGAATTTGGATTCGTCCATTGCCGCCCTTATGCAACCTAGTGACCCGGTAGCTAGTTTCCAACTGGCTCCAAAAATTCCAATGTAAGATGAGGCGGTTGGACAGATTGAGAATTTGAGTGGAGAGAGTGAGCTATGCACCCTTCCAAATCAAACCTACCCATCGCCAATTGAATCCCACAACTCCAGTTTTGAATGTCTATCAAGTGTCTAAAATGATTCACCAGTTGAAAATAAACGATTTAATGAGTTGTGCGACTTTGTAGTGCTTGATTTGCTAGATTGTGAAGGGTCCCTTTCGAGTGAAACCATCACCAATCCTTTCGACCTCTACACCTCCAATCTAGAACCTAAATTGATAAATATCCATGCTTTTGATGAGGTGTCCAAAAAAATTGATTTTCACTTGATTGAGGATATTGACGCATGGAATATTTTGGATGATGAATCCGCAGATTTGACTGAATTTTTCTCTCTAATTCATCATCCCGAGTCATTAAATGTTTCTCCCGAATTTCATATGCGTCTTGATTTTGATGATAATTGCATGGGTGGGATAACTTTTGAGGAAAATTATGAGGATAGTATTGAGGAAAGTATTGAGGATGAACCAGTTTTGTTTGATGAGTCGGATTTTCCAATTCATCCTCCTGAACCTTTAACTGTTATACTTCCTAAATCACTCCCCTTCATCCTTTCCATCGTTCCGACCACGCAAGAGATCACGCAGTAGGGCTGTGAGCTTGAAAAATTTCTGTTCGATTGATTTGTATGAAAAAGTGTTTGTAGAATAACCACAATCAATAACGGTGTCGCTTGTAGCTAGCCGAGATGAGTACGGGTCATCCGCAGGGAAACGTGGAATATTTTATTTTTACTTTAGGCGTGTTGAGAAAAAAAGGAGGAAGAAATAAGAATGGTTGTAGGTTCTAGATCTACGTTAAATACGGATGCAAAATATAGATCTAGATTAATTATGGATGTAAGTTCATTATTAAAAAGGGGCTTGTAGGGTTCATTAGGATTTAGTAGTTATGGATGGTTGATTAAAGATTACTTTTTTTATTATCTTTTAATAGATTTAAAACTAGAACGACATAAATGCATGTAGATTAGGGTTTCTGGAGGGAAAAAGGTTCCCACTCTTAATCCCTATCTCGACACGAAACTCTGTTCATATCTAACCTTTACCAAAACAATCATTAATCTAATCTCTAATCGCGGTCGAGACTAACAATAAATTGGTAGCGCGCCTGATTAGGATGTTAATGATTCTTTTAGTAAAGTTTATAAACTTTATAGGACGTAAAAAGAGTTTAAGAATCTTCATCTTCCATTAATCTACCATAATCTTATGAACCCTAACAAGCGGAGAATTACTCGCGCATGTTGGGAAAAGAAGATGAAAAAACAGAGAGGGAAAACATAATGTAAAATGCAAAAGAATTAAATAAAACAACTACCTTTATTAATCAACTTGAACAATCTACACTTTATTCCTTAGAAAATGATTACAAAAACTTGGTTTGCTTCTCGAACTCTTCCGAAGGAGGTAGATGAACAGTTGATGATCAGCCTGGATGCGTGAGCCGTCTTGGACTTTGTGATCTTTTCGGCTTGATGCCTTCTAACTTTAGCCCTTGGTCTTTTATATAGCCCTCAAAGAAGAAAAACTAGTTACCATATATGGTGATTTCCTAATATGGTGCCTTTCCATGCCTGGATTCTGAGTCCCTGTCGGTATTGATTTTATGATTTTGGTAGATTTTTGATCCTGACATCTTGAACATCTTGATCTCTTGACCTGAGCTAAATCTTGCACAATATCTCTATGAATAATGTTAGTTTATTTATTAAATTAGAGAGAGTATCTTAATCACTATATATGGTAATAAATTTTTAAGAAACTTGATTAAGAATATTTGATATGCTATGCATCTTTTAATTATTAAAATATTATGCATATATTTTGAAATATTATTCTAACCATTTGTATGATATTATATCTTTTAAGAATTGTGATTAGAATATTTGATATGATATGCATATTTTCAATTACCAAAATATTATATAAATATAAAATGCCTATATTTTCCTTCATAATATTAATTATAATATATAAACATATGGAAAATAGTATTTTACAGATAAATCCAAATATGTTTAATATTTATAATAAACACCTTTTATTATTTAAGAAATGTAAGGAAAATACTTATACCAAAGTGCAATATTTTCAACTGAACATCGATCACAGCAGTTTTGACGCCACTAGTGCGTTCTTCCTTGAATCTGACACAGTTCTCATGACCGAAAACGATTACGAGTGTTTCACTTTTTCGGACGATTTTGAAGACTCACCGCCCGAGTTTGAGTCCTTTAAATTTTCAGGTGAGTTAGTTGAACCATCAGACTCGGTTGCTTACAGTCATTTCGAACCATTGATGGAATCTTTCGAGTTCGAGACAGTTTCACCAATTTCACCTTCAATTGTTTCACCTCTGAAACTCGAACTCAAGCTGTTGCCATCTCACCTTACATATGCTTACTTAGGTGAGAATGCGACCCTTCCTAAATCACTCCCCTTCGTCCTTTCGATCGTTTCGACCGCGCAAGAATCCGTCACGCTTCCATTTTCAATGTCTGGTTTACCAAGTTCAACGTACCCATGTTTTCTCGCGAAGATTTGACCCTATTTCTCGACGGGTTGATAGATTAGCATAATCGATTTTAACACATCGGTCATCACAATTTGTGCTAATTTATTCACTCAATTTACACCCTCAAGTTCGTACTACACTTCTTTCTCTTTTTCGCCATTCATCTCCTCCACCAAGACCGTATACTGTTTCTATTCCCATACGGTCTCGTGTGTTTCTCATTTCTTTTCTCTACACTCCATTCTTTCACCAACCACACCATTATAACGATAAATTTTTTGAATGGTTGGTGCTAACTTTTGGCCTGTGTAAGGCCTTGTATAGCTTGATACTGTGTTTCTCCTCCCTAACTCTGAATTTTAACCACTTAAACAGTGGAAACACTGTCTCACTTAAGTTTGGGGGGCTTTTTTGTATATATATTTTGTTTTGTTAACAATAAAAAAAATTAAACAGGGGAATACCGACAATTTTGACCCTCTTAGTGTAGCCTGACAGTGAGGACACTGTCAAGTTTAAGTTTGGGGGTGTGCTCGTTAAGCTTTCTTCCTTCGCATTCATGTGTATATTTTTGCATTTGCATACTTATTTTAAAACCCATAAAAAACTGAATTTTTTTTTAAAATTATAAAAATTGAAAAATTCAATTTTGGCCATAATTGACTTGAGTTTGACAAGAAGGTTAAGTAACTAAGAACAACTAGATCCCAGACTTAGTAAATTAAAAACCCTAAAAATAACCTTTCTTAAAATTTAACGATAGAAAATATATGTCTGTGTAGTTTACTTAGAAATAGGCAAATTTTGAATTCACTTCTTGGGCTAAGTCAAAATAAAGGAAGAGTATTGATATTTTTATTAAAGTGTAAGTCTGAAAAATAATCCCTAGGCTTAAGTCCAAATTCTGAAAATATATACCCTACAAATTGCACAAACACGAATCTTGAAACTTGGAATAGTAGATGAGACCTTGAAATGCTCTTGTCTAAAGTCCTTAGTATAAAGGAAAATAAAATAAAAATACAAGTGTGAATAAAGAGATAAAAAAATGAACACTGGTTTTTGTAATTACTTAAGGCTGCATAAATAGAAAAAATATTTAGCGAGGGTGCTTTATCACCTAGTGACTTAGACCAACTGGTTTGGGAGTCACTGCTAAAGCCTTAGGTGATACAAGACTAGGTATTACGCCTTAATGTGCAAACACATTTTGTAATCGGTCGTTGGTACCTCAAGAAGTATTAACGGTCGTATGAAGAATGTGCGAGCAATTTCATCTAAAAATTCACCAACTAAAAGTACTTTAGACGATAGACAAGAGTATGATAGTTTGAATTGAATTTCCAAATGTAGGGGTGATACATACACACACGTAGGGGTATATGATTGGGGTTTGGATAAGAGATAGGAATGAAATATAGGACTTATATCTTTAGTAGAAATGATAAAAATTCCTAAGTTGAGATGGAACCTAGAAGGAAAACTCAAAAGATGTTAAAAGCTAAGTAAATTTACAGAACATATACAATCTTAAGTTAAATGATAAGAAAGCGTGAAAAATACGGGTTGATAATTTCTGAGTTGATGATAATAAAATTTCTTGTTAGAAAACCGAATTGGAGAATAAAAGTCAATATGCCGAATTGATAGGATTTTGTGGGTAGTATCCGCTGAAAACCCTCAGGAGACAACACTACTCCTACTAGAGACACCTAGAGGTTTAACGGCTTGTTGCACGAGCTCAGTGCAATCACGTTTCCCTGCGAAAGTGAGGCTAGATCTTTTTCGAGAATAAGACTAGTTTTGCTTGAGGACGAGCAAAAGATAAGTTTGGGGGTATTTGTTCATATCATAATTTTGCATTATTATAATCCCCATTCTTATTCATTTTACAAATAAACAGGTGCTTTTGATCCATGTCTGCTACATAGTTGCAGGTTATAGGTTCTCGAAACAAAACAGTGAAAATGATGAAAAGACGCTACAAAAATGAGATTTCGACTAACAAATAGAGAATCTTTATCATGCATACAGTTTAAAAAACAAATGAAGATCAATGAACAAGTTCACAAAGTACAAAGGCAGAGCAAGATTCAAGATTTCAACACGAAGCAAACGGTAAAAGTCCACAACCTTCTGCACTGTGGAAATCTAGAAGAGACTAGAAGACATTCTGAAGAACCAAGTGAAGAAAAATCAAGGAAAATACAACAGGTGGCAGCCCAGACATATTCATCCAAAGAACACTCTATATGGCCGCAGATCCGCGGCCATGGTGAGCACGTGTCGGCGCAAAATTCAACGGTGTGGCGGTGCGTTGACTAGTCTTCTTAGGGTAATTTTGTAAATGCAGATAGGGATCGAATGTAACCCTAGGGTTTCTATGATCTATAAATAGAAACCCTAATGCTCTTTTTGGGGCATGCCTATTCTTATGCCTCTTTTTATTCATCTATTTCAGAATTTTAATTCGATGTAAATGTATGAAGAGAGCATCAAATAAAGTAAGTAGTTATTCAATTCTATGCCCTAGTTAAATTCCTTTCTGCCTTAGTATAGATTTTAATTATCTGCCCTAGTTAATTAGTATAGAACTTTTATTTATTTGCCGTAGTTTAGATAATTAGTCTTTTAAAAACAATCTTAAAAAATATCTTTTATCAATTTCATAATGAGTGAGTAGTTCCTCACTTGTTAGGGTTAGGAATAGGGAAGGTTTGAGAGATGAAAATCTCTCGCCCGTTTCTTGCCCGTCACATATTTGTATAGGACTCCATGCATACATACATACACCGCTCACTACGGCACCCTATCCCAAGAGATAGCGCTGATACGGTAGTTTAAAAGACCGGTTGTATATGTTTTCCATAGAGGTTAGGGTAAGAATTAAGAAAGGAAGGACAAGAACCTAGAGGAAGAAACCTAGTTTTTTCCCAATGGTACTAATCCACTTTATTAACTATTACCATAACACCTAATAGATCTTAATTAGGTCATAGAAAGCGGTGAGGAATATTGACTTTCCAAACTTAACCTAAATCTAACCCTAGCAAGCTTTTAATCCTAATCTAGATCAACCTTAGTTTTTAGTGATAATCAATCCAACACCAATTGGAATTAACTCGTTAGAACAAATTGAGAATACACAAAATCCCTATGAACCGACCCGTACTCACCGGCTAGCTACCAAGCGATGCCGTTCTTGATTGCGATAATTAATTCTTTGATCACAAAATTCTCACCCAAATCAATAGTGCATTGGTATCTGTGGATAATATTTGACCCGACCCACATGCTTGAAACCCATCATGATTCTAAATTACCTCATATTTTACTAATACAGAGGATCCGTGCACACCCAGATTCTACATACATGTATAATATATTTTGGCATCTGCATATCTTTAAATAATACAAATAATAGCCAAATAATACATTTTAATATTTAGCATGGCCTGTTGTCATACCCCATATTATATGTTTGCATCCATACATCGTGTTCATGCTCTAATGGTTTAAATAGACTCGTTTGGATCGCTACATTTATTTACGTGTATCCGTTCTTGGAGGTATGCATTTTATTTAACCGGACATCACATTATGGTTTTAGCTGGTACGTATATTATCCATATTTTAAAACTAGATTTTTAGAAGAGATCCGGATATTTTTCGGAGTATTTTGATATTAGCTGTATAATCCAAGAAAATATATTATAATATTTATTTTTAAAACTCAGAACCTTAACAGTACATAATCGAATATATAATATATATAAATATTATAACTAATATATTTACCCAATCTCTCTCTAACCCTCTGTCTCTCTCTCCTCTCGCGCACACACACACTCTCTCTCATATATATATATATAAATATAAAATTATTATAAACCTAATATAATTTTTACAACCCCCAGCTCTCTCTCTCCTTTTCCTTTCTCTGTTCTTCTTCTTTCTTCGCCGCGACGATCCCAACGCAAGCTCTCACCTCACGACGCCGCCGACCTTGTCCCCTCGCCCTCGTTCCTCGACCTTCTCACAACCTCATCCTCCTCACCCCCTCTCTTCTCCATCCCTGAGAACCCAAAACGTCCACTGCAACCTCCCCCTGCAGCATACCCATGACTCCGAGCAACCCAAGAACCCTAGCCCCGACGTCACCTTCACCTTGCCTCCAATCACTTCACCATTCCGATCTCACCCTCACCAACGAACTTTGAACATAAAAAATCTTTCTTGCTCATTATTCCTGTAAAATAACTCTATTATATTCTCCAGCCGACCATAATATTCTTTTTTCCTCCCTGCGGTCTTTGATCACGAGAACTTGAAAAGCACGTTTGTTCAAACGGACAATAAATCCCATTGTTTTGGGCAGTCAATTTCTCGGTTGTAAAAATTTTTAGGTTATTAATAGAATATGAACCGTATCGATTTACTTTTACACTAGGACCTTTAGATAGTCGAACGATTATATCCGGGAATTACATCCCTTTTGCTATGCCATCTTCAATATACAATGCATTTACACGTAAAATATATAAGCTATATGTGATATATGTATGTGAAACGTGAAATATACAAGACATACGTACGTGTTTACGGAACCACCGTGGAAAGCGTTTCTTATGTTCTTGATTAATCTTTCAACTAGCACTCTTTTCGGAAATCGCATTCGTATGTTCTTCAATATGTCGGCTAAAAGAATAACAGTATTAATTATTTAGGCATATATAGATATAGTCACTCAAAATATTGACACGACTAAAGATTTTAATTTATATACTTTCTGTAATCGGCAGTAATTTCAAAATTATTAAGATTATACGAATGCGCTTGATCGAGCCACTCCCTCCGGTAGGATCGATCCTCCCCTTGTGAATGGGATAGCTGATCATCGTTAATTCGAGAAGAACGGTTTAATTTTCTTTTAACTCTATGCAAGTAACGGGAAGTGAAATTGAGGCATTCGTAGGCACAATAACTCTTGGCTATTGATCCTTCCGGTCGAGTTCGATTGCGCACTTGCCGTTTCAAGAATCCCAAATATCTAAAACGTTAACAGATACTTTAGAAAAATGGGAATATTATAATGAATTAAATAACACAATTGACTGAAAAGATATATTACCTTTCTACTGGATACATCCACCTATATGAGATAGGTCCAGTAATCATTGCCTCTATAGCTAGATGCACAGAAAGATGAACTATGACGGAGAAGAAAGATGGTGGAAATATTATCTCCAACTTATAGAGAGTTTCAACAATACTCTTTTGCAATTCCTCGAATTTGGCCACATCTATCATTTTAGAACAAAGTTTATTGAAAAAGTCGCAACACTCTATCAAAGTTTTGGTGACATTGGATGGTAAATTATGTCGAAGTGCTACTGGAGCCAATTGATGCAGAAGGATATGACAATCGTGGGTTTTAAGATTCAAGAGCTTTGGTAGCTCGACTTGCATATTCTTTGCTATGTTAGAGGAGTACCCATCTGGGGTTTTGATGCTCTTTAGCACTTCACAAAATCTTTTCATAACCAATTTCGACATTGTGTGGCTCGAAACTGGTAATTCATAGACATTATCATCACGAAGTACCGGATGTAGTTCCTGTCGGATTCCAAGCTCCTCCAAGCACTCGCGAGCACTCAACTTATCCTTGGACTAAGAATCATCCTTTAATAATGTGCCATCAATATTATCAAACATATTCTTCTCTGCATGCATGACATCAATATTGTGTCGAACAACAGATGTTTCCAGTAAGGAAGATTCCATAATATACTTTTCTTTCTCCACAGACTCAACAATTCGCTATCTTCGGATCGCTTCCCTTTTTTTTGTTTATTGAAGGAACCATCTGAGTTAAAACGATTAGAATCTTGTTGGAATTGACACGATAAAATCTGCTAAAAATTTGTATCCCTGACAATTGTTTTGGTGCTGTTGGGGTAAAAATTTACACCCCGGTTGACCGAGTCAAAGTCAAGGTCAACCCCAAGCCAGGTGGGCCCAAGCCCAGGTGAAGTGGGCCCATGCCCAGGTCGAGTCCGAAACATGAAGCGACCGGCCCTCCCCCATGCCAAAATGAAATCATGTAACAAATAATTTTTATGTAATTTTTGTGCATGAATGTAAACAAAATGGGCACAAAGCCAATATTTTGTAAGCCCATGGCTTATGTGCAAAAATAAAATGTCACATGAGCCATGGATGGCTAAAATGCCATTTTTGTAAAGCCCAAGGGGCTATATGTAAATATGTAAGCCTATATAAGGCAACATGATGATGAATAAAAAACACTTTTTCATTCCCCCAAAATTAGGGTTCTTTGTGCCTCTTGCTCCTTCTCCAAGGTTCTAAACCTTCTCAATTCTTTTGAATTAAATCGAGAGTTTTACTCTTTCTTTTCCAAAACTAAGTAGTTTTCCACCACAAAACCCACAAAGGGGAACTCAGATCTCCCATCAGATCCCAAAAAGGAGAGATTTTGATATCTCACATCCCTTGATCTTCAAGATCCGGCCAGACAACAGGAGGAAGAAGAAGAACATCTTTCACTAAACCCCAAAGAAAGAAGAAAAACACTCAGGAGTCCAACTCCTCTTTGATTTCTCTTCAGAGAAATCTTTTTAGGCTAAAAGCCTCTTGTCCTCTCCGGCGCGCAGCGCAAGTGCGCAAAGCGCCCGCGTGCCGACACGTGGCGCGCGCTTGCGCACCTGCGCGCTTGCGCAAGTGCGCAAAGCGCCCGCGTGCCGACACGTGGCGCGCGCGTTTGCGCAACTGCGCAAAGCGCCCGTGTGCCGACACGTGGCGCGCGCGCTTGCGCAAGTGAGCAAAGCGCCCGCGTGCCGACACGTGGCGCGCGCGCTTGCGCACCTGCGCGCTTGCGCAAGGCGCCCGCGTGACGACACGTGGCGCGCTTGCGCAAGTGCGCAAAGCGCCCGCGTGCCGACACGTGGCGCGCGCGCGCTTGCGCACCTGCGCGCAGCGCTCTTGCGCAAGTTGCCCACATGCCGACACGTGGCGCGTGCGCTTGCGCACCTGCGCGCAGCGCTCATGCGCAAGTTGCCCACGTGTCGACACGTGGCGCGCGCGCGCCTGAGCGCACAGCGCTCTAGGCGCTGGCCCACGCATCCTTTGGATGTCTTTTTCCCCTTTACTTATATATGCATACATATATACATATGTATACAAATTTGTGCACACACGCACTCCACGACACTGTCCCTGTTAGAAAAAAATTTCTAACGGGGCGCTGCCCCGCACCCCGCAAGGGGGCTGCTAGCCCCCTTGACCCCCAGCCCGCTATCCGGGTAGCGGGACCCCCGTAAAAACTCTGCGTGGCTCCCGATATATCCAAAACCCCCCTTTCAAAACAGAACACACGTACACTGCACATTGAGTTCGCATGACCAGTTTAACCCGTTAATCGGAGGTTCCCCCGCCCCAAAGACGAGGGGTAATTAACGGCAGCTTAGTCCGCGGCTGCCGGAGATTCGGATCCCCACAATCAATAAACCCCGGCCTACCCTAGGCAGGGGGAATCTGTAGTACGCCTGACAAGCGCGCGCGTATTCCCATCTCAATGGGGTGACGAAAAACACCCTACAGATTCTGGCACGCCCGGTGGGACCAATCTCTCCTCCCATATTTCGGGTTAAATGTTCATGCGAACTCAATCAATGTACATATCTGTATTTACACTAAAATAATGCTCTTTCATGCAGGTCTTCAAACAATCACCTTCTGACGATGTCTTCGATGATGAACTCAGCTCCCGTCTCCTACACGATGAAGATAGACTCCAGGACGGTCCTTCCGGCCAGTCTCGGGCGACAATGGGAAGAGCCGCTGCTACCATTCGGCTCTATTATGTTCATGCCTGTTGGCGCCATCCCAGCTCCTCAAGCTTCAGCAACAGACAAACTAGTCCCGAAAGGCAAAAGGCCAAATGTGGTGGTCGCGAGGGCACCTCAGCTCAAGCGCAAGTCCGTTTCCGAACGACTCTCTATGGCCCCAGCTGGGGGCAAGGCCATCGACACCAACAAAGCTATAATGCGTCCCGAGCATGCTCCAGCGGTGCCCTTGACCACCGCTCGATTGGGTGTCTTCTCTAAGCTCCCCTCTGATCAACTCACAATGGCTTTCCGGATAGCGGATGCCCGCCAAGCCTTCAAAATCGAGAAGCTGAGGGAGAAAAGGCTCAGATATAGAGCCAACAAAAGGGCTAGGGCTCCGGCCGGGCTAAACCTCATGAGGTTCAAAGAACAGGGTTACCCCGCCGAAGATGAGGAAATGGCTGGGTATGTGATCCACACTGTCTACACGGTGGGCACACGTAGCAAAAGTAAGGATGGGGCTACCACATCTCAAACCCGATCTGGCTTGAATGTGGTGACCGCTTCCCAAGAACAGCCGCCTCTGCTGGGCGATGAAAACCCTCTTGATGAGGATGATAGGCAGAAAGACCCTTCGGTCCATGAGGAGTCGGGCTCGGAAAACGAAAAAGAGCCGACTTTCCGCCCCAGGACCGCAGAGCAAGAGCTGCTTCAAGAGATCCGAAAGCAGCTCAGAGATAAAGACAAGGAGATGGCCAAACTCTACTCCAAAATCGATGACTTGACGAATGTCGTGATGCAGCTCACGGCCCGACTTGCCTCTCAGCCGCCCAATCAAGCCCAGGGCTCTCATGAACCAGGAAACGGTGTCTCGAAACAGCCGACGCCCGTTCCCCCAAATCCAAAAGTGGGCGGACCGCATGAAAATCAGTTGCACCCTATCTCGGGAAATGTCTTGGCTACCGATGACAGTAGCCCGCTAACTCAAGATCAAATCATGGATTTGGTTGCCAGCAAAGTCAAAACATTGGTGGCCGAAGCCGAAGCGCAAAAAGATGTTAGCAGTAGTGGGAGACCATATCCTGCTCAGTATGACTTGGTAGAATTTCCTAGCGGCTATGTCATCCCCAAATTCGGGAGATTCGATGGGACGGGAAATGCGAATCAGCACATCGCCCACTTCAAAGCCTCATGCGGGAATACTGGGGGCAACGATGCGCTTCTCCTTCGCCAGTTTGTTAATAGCTTGACCGATGTTGCTTTCGACTGGTACGCGAGCATACCGGATGGCTCCGTCACAACTTTTGTCCAAATGGAGTCTCTGTTTCGGCAGAGGTTCATGAGCGTCAGCGAAAAGATTACCATTGCCGAGCTCGTAAGGACCAAGCCCAAAAGCGACGAAAGCAGCACGGATTTTATAACCCGATGGCGTAATCTCTCCGTCAAATGCGAACCGCCGATAGAGCAGGACCAATCTGTCAGTCTCCTTGTCGGAAATCTCAACAACTGGATGGCCCCGTTTCTATGTACCGCGGGTCTCAAAACATTCCAAGAGCTGACCAAAAAGGTCCAAACGTTGGAACGCTCAAAGCCCGAGTCCGCTCAGGATCTTCAGTTCACAAACAAACCGAAACCTTGGGGGGACGACAACCGAAAAGGCGGAAGTTCTAACATCACCAATTCTCCAAATAAGCAGAGAACGGGCGGAGCAAAAACTGACCAGTCTCGAGAGCCAACTTTGGAGGAAAGAAGAAATAAGGTCTACTCATTCCGAAGGGACAAGATCCATAAAATTTTTAAAGATGCTCTGAAGAATGGCCTGCGGCTACCAGAACCGAAAAGGCTAAGTGAAGCGAACAAGACGGATCATCCCAACTTTTGCCCATACCACCGAGTGCTGGGGCACACTATTGAAGACTGTTGCATCTTCAAGGATTGGGTCGAGAAACAATACAAGGCGGGAGAAATATCATTATCCCCTGGCGTGTTAACAAACAATCAAGCTGCGACCGCCAATTTCATACACACGGGGACCGAAGTCCTTCAGGGACCTGATTCTCTCAAACACCCGCCTTTCTCCGGGAACGATCGACCACCACGTCATTAAACTGGGAACAATCGACCTCTAAGTCGTTAAACTGGGAATGTAAAAAAAAATGTAAAAAAAAAAATGTGTAAATAAAAGAAAAATAAAGAAAAGCCGAAATGATGGGGCAACTCGCAATAAAAATCAGCGAGTAAAAATAAAAATGAAAATAAAGCTGAAATGATGGGGCAACCGCGAATAAATAGCCGAAATGATAGGGCAATCGCGACCTTCGCGATAAGAAAAGCTGAAATGATAGAGCAATCGCGGTAAAATAAAAAAAAAACAAAAAAAAAAAACGAGGGCGGATGATGAGTTGCTCCTGGCATTATTCCAGTGCAGCAATGCAGACGCCAAACAAAAATCCAATTTCCCAAAATTCTTTCAGCCCTACGGCCAGTCCCCAAATTGACTACCGTATACAATCCACGGGCTCAAATAATTCTCAGCATACCCATGCCCCACCGCAATCACCAGTTACGCGGCTGGTCTCCGCCTGTGGAATTATGCTCCATTGAGAAGACCCACTCATGTGTCCTCACGATACATGAGGAGATCAAACCTTTGTGGGATCCTTACGACTCACGAAGGAAAAACACACTTAGGAGTCCTCACGACTCCTAAGGAGAAAACACACCTACGGGATCCTTACGACCCGTAGGGAGAAAATGCTTTTATGGGACCCTCACGGCCCATAAAATTGAAAAGTCTTAGGTGGTAGGGATCTAAACCTGTCTCCTAAGCCATCGCTCCCCAATCCCCAACGGCGAATGATGAGTCGCTGCTGGTACTACATTCCAGTGCAGCGATGCAGACGCCAACCAAATTCCAACTCCCTTACCCCAAAGGCGAATGATGAGTCGCTCCTGGTGCCACATTCCAGTGCAGCGATGCAGACGCCAACAAAGACCCAAAATGCTTTTGGCCCTACGGTCTGGATCATACATCCTGCAAAACCGTATACAATCCACGGGCGTAAACAATCCAAATCCTCTCGGGGCACATGATGAGTTGCTCCTGGCATTATTCCAGTGCAGCAATGCAGATGCCAAACCAAAACCAATCCCAAATCCTCCCGGGGCAAATGATGAGTTGCTCCTGGCATTATTCCAGTGCAGCAATGCAGATGCCAAACAAACAAAAAAAACAAATCCAAATCCTCCCGGGGCACATGATGAGTTGCTCCTGGCATTATTCCAGTGCAGCAATGCAGATGCCAAACAAACAAAAAAAACAAATCCAAATCCTCCCGGGGCACATGATGAGTTGCTCCTGGCATTATTCCAGTGCAGCAATGCAGATGCCAAACCAAAACCAATCCCAAATCCTCCCGGGGCAAATGATGAGTTGCTCCTGGCATTATTCCAGTGCAGCAATGCAGATGCCGACAAAAATACCAATCCTAAAATTCTCTCATGACAAATGATGATTCGCTCCTGGTACCATATTCCAGTATAGCGATGCTGATGTCAACTCAAATCAAACAAATCAAACCAACCAATTCCAACATTGACCTCTGCGTCAACAAGCGACACTCTGCATCGGGGAAACGTCCAACACAGACACTCCGTAACGGGGAAACGTCGAGCAGACACTCCGTCTCGGGGATACGTCCTACAGCAGGCACTCTGTCTCGGGGATACGTCCAACCACAGGCACTCCGTCTCGGGGAAACGTCCTACCACAGGCACTCCGTCTCGGGGAAACGTCCTACCACAGGCACTCCGTCTCGGGGATACGTCCAACCACAGGCACTCCGTCTCGAAGAAACGTCCAACCACAGGCACTCCGTCTCGAAGAAACGTCCTACCACAGGCACTCCGTCTCGGGGAAACGTCCTACCACAGGCACTCCGTCTCGGGGATACGTCCTACAACAGGCACTCCGTTTCGGGGATACGTCCTACCACAGGCACTCCGTCTCGGGGAAACGTCCTACAACAGGCACTCCGTCTCGGGGATACGTCCTACCACAGGCACTCCGTCTCGGGGAAACGTCCTACCACAGGCACTCCGTCTCGGGGATACGTCCTACAGCAGACACTCCGTCTCGGGGAAACGTCCTACCACAGGCACTCCGTCTCGGGGATACGTCCTACAGCAGACACTCCGTCTCGGGGATACGTCCAACCACAGGCACTCTGTCTCGGGGAAACGTCCTACCACAGGCACTCCGTCTCGGGGATACGTCCTACAACAGGCACTCCGTCTGGGGGATACGTCTTACAACAGGCACTCCGTCTCGGGGATACGTCCTACCACAGGCACTCCGTCTCGGGGAAACGTCCTACAGCAGACACTCCGCCTCGGGGAAACGTCGACCAGCGACACTCCGTGCCGGGGACACGTCTACCAAATCGCTTCGTAACAGAGCGTCGACCGTCTATGTCGCAAAAAGGGCAGTGCAGGCTCCCGCAAATTGGGAACCCAAATCGCTCCGTAACAGAGCGTCGACCGTCCATGTCATAAAACGGGCAGTGCGGGCTCCCCACAAATCGGGAACCAAATCACTCCGGGTCAGGGAAACGTCTACCACGGACACTCCGTCTCGGAGACGCGTCAAGCGTCGACCGTCCATGTCGTAAAAAGGGCAGTGCATCCCAAAAAGTGGGAACCAAAACAAGTCGCCTCCACGTGAAAGAAGATCCATCAATTTCATGCACACGACCCACATGTGCGGTGTGCATTTATTGATGGGGGGCACTTTGTTGGGGTAAAAATTTACACCCCGGTTGACCGAGTCAAAGTCAAGGTCAACCCCAAGCCAGGTGGGCCCAAGCCCAGGTGAAGTGGGCCCATGCCCAGGTCGAGTCCGAAACATGAAGCGACCGGCCCTCCCCCATGCCAAAATGAAATCATGTAACAAATAATTTTTATGTAATTTTTGTGCATGAATGTAAACAAAATGGGCACAAAGCCAATATTTTGTAAGCCCATGGCTTATGTGCAAAAATAAAATGTCACATGAGCCATGGATGGCTAAAATGCCATTTTTGTAAAGCCCAAGGGGCTATATGTAAATATGTAAGCCTATATAAGGCAACATGATGATGAATAAAAAACACTTTTTCATTCCCCCAAAATTAGGGTTCTTTGTGCCTCTTGCTCCTTCTCCAAGGTTCTAAACCTTCTCAATTCTTTTGAATTAAATCGAGAGTTTTACTCTTTCTTTTCCAAAACTAAGTAGTTTTCCACCACAAAACCCACAAAGGGGAACTCAGATCTCCCATCAGATCCCAAAAAGGAGAGATTTTGATATCTCACATCCCTTGATCTTCAAGATCCGGCCAGACAACAGGAGGAAGAAGAAGAACATCTTTCACTAAACCCCAAAGAAAGAAGAAAAACACTCAGGAGTCCAACTCCTCTTTGATTTCTCTTCAGAGAAATCTTTTTAGGCTAAAAGCCTCTTGTCCTCTCCGGCGCGCAGCGCAAGTGCGCAAAGCGCCCGCGTGCCGACACGTGGCGCGCGCTTGCGCACCTGCGCGCTTGCGCAAGTGCGCAAAGCGCCCGCGTGCCGACACGTGGCGCGCGCGTTTGCGCAACTGCGCAAAGCGCCCGTGTGCCGACACGTGGCGCGCGCGCTTGCGCACCTGCGCGCTTGCGCAAGTGAGCAAAGCGCCCGCGTGCCGACACGTGGCGCGCGCGCTTGCGCACCTGCGCGCTTGCGCAAGGCGCCCGCGTGACGACACGTGGCGCGCTTGCGCAAGTGCGCAAAGCGCCCGCGTGCCGACACGTGGCGCGCGCGCGCTTGCGCACCTGCGCGCAGCGCTCTTGCGCAAGTTGCCCACATGCCGACACGTGGCGCGTGCGCTTGCGCACCTGCGCGCAGCGCTCATGCGCAAGTTGCCCACGTGCCGACACGTGGCGCGCGCGCGCCTGAGCGCACAGCGCTCTAGGCGCTGGCCCACGCATCCTTTGGATGTCTTTTTCCCCTTTACTTATATATGCATACATATATACATATGTATACAAATTTGTGCACACACGCACTCCACGACACTGTCCCTGTTAGAAAAAAATTTCTAACGGGGCGCTGCCCCGCACCCCGCAAGGGGGCTGCTAGCCCCCTTGACCCCCAGCCCGCTATCCGGGTAGCGGGACCCCCGTAAAAACTCTGCGTGGCTCCCGATATATCCAAAACCCCCCTTTCAAAACAGAACACACGTACACTGCACATTGAGTTCGCATGACCAGTTTAACCCGTTAATCGGAGGTTCCCCCGCCCCAAAGACGAGGGGTAATTAACGGCAGCTTAGTCCGCGGCTGCCGGAGATTCGGATCCCCACAATCAATAAACCCCGGCCTACCCTAGGCAGGGGGAATCTGTAGTACGCCTGACAAGCGCGCGCGTATTCCCATCTCAATGGGGTGACGAAAAACACCCTACAGGTGCTTCACCCTTTTCCAATATTCCATCAAACTTATTTGCCATTTTTCTGTACGGATGATTCACTGATAACCACCTACGATGAAACTAGTAGCAAAACTCACCACGTGTCTTAAACTGGAGGGCACTGTAATCAAGACCATATGATGGACATGCATGCTTCGCATAGGTAGACCATCCAGATAACATGTCGTATGCTGGAAAATCGTTGATTGTCCAAATAACAGCCGCTCGCATTCTAAACTTCTCCTCGGCGTACGCATCATATGTCTCTACTCCATCTTCCCAGAGTTCTATCGGCTCTTTAATTAAAGGTTTCATATAGACGTCGATGTTCTGGCTAGGTGAATATTTTCCATGAATTAATAAGAAAAAAGTCATATACAGTTGCTTCATACACATCTAGAGAGGCAGATTGTAAAGCATAAGCAATACCGGCCACGTGGACCAATTAAAGCTCATGAGTCCGTAAGGTATGAAACTGTCGGTTGCTAAACCTAGACGTACATTCCTCGGCTCATCCCCAAAATGATCAACACTGTCTAATTGCTTCCATACTTCTGCATCAGTCAGATGCCTCAGCTTCCCGTCTTTGATCCGACGAACGGAATGCCATCGCATACTTTTCGCCATATCCTTTGAAATTGTCACGCCCCGCTTCCCAAAATACGGGATACGAGGGGTGACTAGGTCAGCCATGCTCCTACGGTCCGGGAATAATCCCGTCGTAGTCATACTTCGGCTTCTAGCATTACATGGTAGCAATAAACAGTGCTTGAGTAAAGGAAAATCACAGTTCACAGCTTTATTACATTGCAATTTAAAAGAGTTCGAGGTACTTTTATTTTACAGAATAAACAACTAACCAATAAAAAAAGTGCTGAAATTAAAGAAAGTAGCGCTGGTGATGCAGTCTAGATCTCCGCGATCTCGAAGGATAAGTCCTGCTCCTGGGCTGGATCCACTTCGTCCTCTGAGCATGGACACTCAGGTCGTCAGGACGACACATATAGCAATAAATATATATAATGGGCATGCGGTATTATTAACATGAGGAGTACAATGAATTGCAGAACATGTGTATAATAACAACAACTGAATATGAATAGTGCAATATGAGTATCATGTCGGTGAACTAAGCAATGCATATGTCACTACTTAACGGTCACTAAGTCCATGAAATCAAATGGTGGAGAGGATGCTCATGTTTAACAAGGGCCTCGTGCATGCCCGAGACTACGGTCCACTGTGCCCGGGACATAACCTTGTCAGTCGTGCCGCTAGGCCCACGGCCTAAAGTATGTATGCATGTATGTATGTATGTATGTATATATATATATATATATATATATATATATATATATATATATATATCACTGATAGCGAACGATCATCCTCTAAATCACTGTACCTTGCTAAATACGAGTTCCATCTCACCTTGATTTCCCCCATTCCCCAGGTTATGGTATGTATTCATATATTAGTTAGGTTGTGGACAAATACATGTCACTGTCAATTTCAATCACTTTTCCACTTATCAATATCACTTTCGTATTTTCCACAACCCAATCACTAACATTAATATATCGACAATGCAATTCAGTCGTTAGGTTTCAATGTGAATGATCACTAAGTAGCAGGTATAAAGTAAGCACGAAAATATGTAGAAACGCACTGAACAGATATTCACTATCTCAATGACGACCAATACCATATAACTTGTAAAATTTATGATAAATCACACTTATAGAATCGACCAAAATAATATAAAATGCGTACGAAGTACACCTGATTATCTAACTAGTAAAATTAATTTCAGGTCAATCGGGGTTCAGGTTTGGGGTTTACGATCATTTTAAGGCAGCGATCGATTTCTGGAATTCCAGTCAGAACTGAAAGCCCAACTTCGCGCACATTTTACCAGTGATTATGTTCAGATTCAGGTATTGCCCTAGTTGAATAAAATCTATTTCTGTCAGTTAAGTTTCCAATGCATCAAACGGATTATTCATCGCACCTTTATATCAGAAGTTATGTTCAGTTTAAGGTGACGGTGTAAGGAATATTACTGCAGAAACTGCAGAACATAGCGACACTCTAAAATACAATTTAAATATCAAACGACGGCGAAAAGGCCTGGGACCAGATTCATGTGTTAGTTAATTAAGTTATCTACACGACCATGTAGGGCTCCGCGCATTTTCAGTCTTATGCAGGTACGTACAGGTGCTCAAATTCAGGTTTCCCCCGTAGAATGCTGTCCCGGACTGCAGTCCACAGTTGCATCCCCGGTCAATTCTCGTTGTCGTAATCTATCGATATCGAATTATAAACTAAATATGGTTCTATATTCTCAAGTCGGCTTCGATATGAGCCGTAGAACGTTTTGTTCCAACCAGTATTTAATTTTACAAAGATTTTAGTGGGTTAACCTGCGCAGTAAACTTCAGTTTTAGCGTCGTCTTTAGGGGCGATGCTAGAGAATTATAAGCACGATACATTTAACGTAAATCCTTACACTACGATCATCAATCAGTAAGGGGTTTGACGATCATAAATTTCGGTAATTTAAGATAAGGTTTTCCTTCATGTATCACGTCGAACATATAGGTTACGTACGATTATCAATTAAAATATCGGTATCGGTTAATTGATCATTGTTATTCGGTGAAAATGTAAATGATGTTGTTACGGGTCAGTAAATTCCAAGTCGGGTTCCATTCAATATAATCCACTAAAAGGGTTCGCTAAAATAATCGAATTACAATTTTTCATCAATGTATACGTATGTGTGTGTGTGTGTATGGGCATATACTTCGCATTATGTAAGTTCATTTATTTTCCAATTGAAAACATTACTTAGCATGCATAAACAAGTGATTAGCGTTCACTTGCCTCAGACGATTGCGACGACGATAATGGATGGCGCGACACGGGCACGATCACGGCACGAACACGACAGCTACGACAGTGAGCTCGGGCAGTTCGTATGGCGACGACGGCAGTGAGCTCGGAAGTACTGGGCTTGGAGTTGGTGGATCGGGGAGGCTGAGCAGGTCACGGTGGAGCTCGGAGATGATCGGCGAGGCGCGGAGGCGACGGGGTCGGAGCTCAGGTGAGGGTGCAGGGATGAGGGTGTTGGGTTTGGGTGTTGTGGCTCAGAGTTGGGTGCTTGGAGGTCGTGGAGTCGATGGGGTGATGGAGAGGGGTGTTGTGGTGTGCTGGGGAGGTGGTTGCGGCGCTCAGGGAAGACGGCGACGAGGGCACGCCGGCGACGAAGGAGTTTGGGCTTGGCCGGAGCTGCAAAGTGGCTTGGTTGTAGGTGGCGGGCTGCGGCTGTGAGGGTTAGCGATGGGGAATCGCTGATGATGGAAAGATCAGCGGTGGTTCAGAGTGGCGCCAGTGAGGGTTGTTGGAGGTGGCAGTGGGTGTTGGTAAGAGGGTTTTAGAGGTAGCGAGAGAGAGCGGGAGAGTGTGAAAATAGAGAAAGAATTAGGGAGAGAGGGTGAAGTAGAGAGTGTGACGAGGGAGTCGTGATCGTTGGAGACTTGCGAGTCATGGGGAGATGGACGCGGCCATCGCGGGCGAGCGTGAGGAGCAGGGAGTCGTGGGGGCGCAGGTCTCGAGTTGGCGCGGTCATCGTGGCGAGCGCGAGAAGAAGGGGCCGTTGGGAGGGTGACGCGAGGGGCGCGGTCATCGTGGCGAGCGCGAGAAGAGGGAGCCGTAGTGGGAGAAGTGGCGGGAAAAGAAACGAGTGGAGGAAGAAGAGGGGTAAGAGGGTCGGGTCGGGTCGGCATGGGTCGGGTCGGGTACGGTTAGAAATTAGGATTTGGGTTGGGGTTGGGTTTAGGAATTTAAGTTTAGATTTATTTGTTTTTGGAAAAATTAAATAAAATAATAAAATATATATAAAAATGAAATAAATTTGGAATAAAATCTAGAAAAATATAGAAAATTTTATTCGGAACTGGGGATTTACATCATACCCTCCTTATAAAAATTTCGTCCTCGAAATTAAAACGAAAACAACGGAACAACTTACTATACAAACAGATGCGGAAAATGAGCACGGATGTCCTCCTCGCGTTCCCAGGTAGACTCCCCTGGTGAACGACCATCCCAAGAAACTCGAATCAGGGGAATGATTTTGTTCTTCAATACTTTTTCCCGACAATCGAGAATGGTGGTGGGCTGCTCCTCGTAAGACAGATCGGTGCCCAAAGTTAAATCCGAATAATCTAGAATATGGCTGTTGTCCCGAACATAGCGCCTCAACTGAGAAACATGAAAAGTGTTGTGCACGCCAGCTACCAATGGAGGTAAGGCAAGTCGATAGGCCACTTCTCCCACTCGCTCTAGCATCTCAAAAGGTCCGGAATCGGGGACCGAGTTTCCCGCGACCTCTAAACCTGATAACACCGCGGGTAGGAGAAATCTTCAGAAACAAACGATCTCCGACCCCGAATTCTAGCGCTCTCCTGCTAGCATCCATCCAACTCTTCTGTCGATCCTGAGCCGCCTTAATTCGTTGTCTGATCATCTGGACCTTGTCTATTGTCTAAACAATAAGTTCAGGGCCTAGTAATCTCCGTTCTCTTACGTCATTCCAACAAACAGGGGATCGACATTTCCGTCCGTAAAGTGCTTCGAATGGAGCTGTCTGGGTGCTAGCTTGGAAACTGTTATTATAAAAAAACTCCACCAGATGAAGGTGATCCTCCCAAGATCCTTGGAAGTCCAGCATGCACGCCCTCAATATGTCCTCGAGTGTCTGAATAGTACGCTCAGACCGTCCGTCCATCTGGGGATGATAAGCCGTGCTGAACTTGAGACGCGTGTCCAGACTCTCCTGTAAGCTCTTCCAAAAGTGGGAAACAAATCCGGTGTCTCGATCTGACACTATACTGACAGGAACTCCGTGAAGTCGCACTACCTCCTGTATGTATTTTTCCGCTAGTGACTCTGTCGACTGGCCCACGCGAAAGGGTATAAAATGTGCAGCTTTCGTAAGACGGTCGACGATAACCCAGACGGCGTTGTTTCCCCTAGGGCTCCGTGGTAAGGCAGTCACGAAATCCATGGTGATGCGCTCTTACTTCCACTCGGGTATCGGAAGCGGCTGCAACACTCTGATGTTCTGCTTTTACTTGCTGGCATACCAAACACCTGAATACAAACCGTGCAATCTCTCGCTTCATTCCGTTCCACCAAAAGTGTCGCCTTAGATCCTGATACATTTTCGTGCCTCCCGGATGCACAGAATAAGCCGAACTATGAGGCTCAGCTAATACATCTTCTCGAACATCTCCCTTGGGGACGCAGAGTCTGCTACCGAATCTTAGGGAACCATCCCGATGTATGAGTAAGTCCGTCATCAGCCCGGCTTCCACCTACTCTCTGAACTTTTGCAATCGAGGATCATCAGCTTGCACAGCCTTAATGCGATCTATAAGAGAAGACTGCACCTGTAACTGCCAGAACTGCCTGATTGCACTCGGCGTAATAACCTCTGGTTCGAGCTTCTGAAAATCTTCAATGATGCTCTTTTGACTGGTCAACATCATGACTGCTAACTTGCGACTGAGAGCGTCTGGTATGACATTTACCTTCCTTGGATGGTACTTTAAGTCCAAGTCGTAATCCTTCATTAATTCTAGCCATCGGCGTTGCTTCATATTCAGTTTTCTCTGAGTGAACACGTACTTCACACTCTTATGATCCGTGTACACTTCCACCTTTTCGCCCAACAAGTAATGTCTCCAGATCTTCAATGCGAAAACCACTGCGGCTAACTCCAAGTCGTGCATTGGGTAATTCTTCTCGTGATTCTTCAGCTGGCGTGAGGCATAAGCAACTATCCGACCATGCTGCATCAGGACGCAGCCTAAGCCTTTCCCCGAAGCATCGCTATGTATCACTAAACCACCTGAATTATCCGGCACTGTAAGAATAGGAGCCGTGGTCAATTTCTGCTTCAGTACCTCAAAATCCCGAGTACACTCCTCCGTCCAGACGTACGGTACTTCCTTCCGCGTCAGCTTCATCAAAGGTTCAGTGACTTGTGCAAAGTTTTGAACGAACCACCGATAATACCCTGCCAATCCCAGGAAGCTTCTGATCTCGGCCACTGACTTTAGTATCAGCCAATCTCTAACAGATTCTATCTTCGCTGGGTCCACTGAGATGCCTTCGCCCGAAATAACGTGTCCCAAGAACTGCATTTTGTCGAGCCAGAACTCATACTTGCTCAATTTTGCATATAACTTCTCTTCCCGAAGAATTTGTAATACTGTCCGCAGGTGTTCGGCATGCTCCTCTCAGGTCTTAGAGTAGACTAGCATGTCGTCGATGAATACAACGACAAACGTGTCCAAGTACTTCGCAAATACTCTATTCATCAGATCCATAAATATAGCTAGAGCATTGGTAACACCGAACGATATCACAAGAAACTCATAATGCCTGTATCGTGTCCTGAATGCCGTCTTGCATACATCTTCGGCCGTTACTCTGATCTGGTGATTGCCCGAACGAAGATCCAGGTTTGAAAATACCTTGGCCCCACCCAACTGATCAAATAAGTCGTCGATACGTGGAATGGGGTATTTGTTCTTTATCGTAACCCTGTTCAGCTTCTGGTAGTCTATGCACATTAGTAGCGATCCGTCCTATTTCTTCACCAACAAGACTGGTGCACCCCACGGCGAAGTGCTTAGGTGAGTAAATCCTTTCTTCAGGAGTTCTCCAATTTGTTTTTTCAACTCTGCCAACTCAACTGGCGCCATCCTGTAAGGAGCCCTGGAAACTGGCGTCGTCCCTGGAATTAAGTCAATAGAGAATCTCAAGACGCGGAGAGGTGGTAGACCTGGTAAATTTTCAGGGAACACATCAAGAAAATCCCGAACGATCTTTGGGGCTGGACTCTCATCAGTCTGCATAGCTGTCGACGCTTTTGGCTTGGCTCTAAACTTGGCTGGCTCCAAACACTCGCTCCCGCCTTCGAAAACAAACTCAAGGCGATTGGGAATGCGGAAAGTCACCTTCCTTGCTCGACAATCAATAATTGCATGGAATGTACTCATTCAATCCATCCCGAGAATCGCATCATAACTGTCCGTCCCGATTAAAAGAAAATTCGCATAGAATTCCCTACCGCATACTACTACTAGACATAATCTACACTCTTGGTTGGACACAATAATACCGTTACCTGTATGTATCTCCTAACCCTTGGTCAACGGCTTGTGAGGTATAGAGTGTGTGTCAACAAACCGCGTGGAGATAAAACAATGCGAAGCATCCAGATCGAAAAGAACTCTAGCTGGTACAGAATATACAAGGATGGTACCTGTAACCACATCTCCAGAAGTTTCTTCCTGCTCGGCGGATAAGGTGAAGGCCCGTCCCTAATTTCGACCTGTACCATTCTGCCTCTGATCGAAGGACCGCTGCTGGGGCACCCGAGGTGGACCCCTCTGAGCTGAAGTGCCATACGACGGTTGTTGTTGTTCAAATCCTCCCTGTAGCTCAGATCTCTGAGGACACCCGTTGATCCTGTGCTCGCTTGATCCGCAAATCAGACACTGCCCCTTCGCTCTGCTGCAATCTCTCTGCATGTGTCCTGGCCTCTGGCAATAATCGCAGAACAAGACCCTTCGCTGCGGTAATAACGAAGGACTTTGGGTGAAGTTTTCTTGCTCTTTTTGCTGACATCGGACATTTTTGCGTTTGAATTTCTTTTAATATTTTTCCACCTAGATAAGTTGAAAGTGGGACACTCATCGAGAGATGCGTAATCCCTGCGATACAGCACACAGTCATTGGGATATGCATCGATCTTCTCATATGAGAAACCAAGTGTCTTAACAATCTTTTTTGTCTGATGATGATTCTCTGAAATGCTTTCCTTTTCTTCAGAAATTACCTTGCGTAGAAGATCAAGAAGCATGTTAAAGTGTTCGTTAACCGTCCCGCTGATCATCTTCAGATGGAGGAGCCTTATTACAAATGACAACCTATTAAATTCCGTACAGTTTTCGTACAGATCTTGTTCGTTTTTCTCCAGAAGTTTATGTAATTCTTCTAATTCACTGGTGCCTTCATACGGTTCAACATCATTCATTTCCTCTCCAGCAAATAAATCTTCCAACATCTCATACGTGTCATCTATCCTGTCGCCCATCGGCAATTCATCTTGCGAAGCTGCGGTCTCATTATCCATCATCGTTTTCTCGTTACATATTCTCTCGCCATGGTAATTCCAATTTATATAATTCGGTTCAAAACCCTCTATAAACACATGTTCTTCTATTACTTCACGTTGAAAACGGGATCTATTCTTACATTTCTTACAAGGACAGAACAAGAGTCCGTCTCGGCTATACTTTGGGCTTATCTCTGCGTAATCTAAAAAGGCTTTAAGCCCAACTTTAAATCGGATGTCTCTCAAACTATACCTATCTTTTTTCCTCATGTGCATAAACGATTTATCCGGAAAAATTCTCATCTGTTATAACACAGATAATAATATAAGTTTAACACATCTTATGAGTTTATTACAAGCTCATCATTAAATAAATTTTCATGTCTTAAAATTAGATTTCATGATGTGGACGCATCAAACCATTTAAAGTCATTTAAGATTGTCGTAAGTACTCAGGGCAAAAGATCGGGATGAATAATTAGTTCACGGTTATCAGGGATAAAGGTCCTAATTCCCATTACGAATGCAACACCCGCATCTCACATCCTCCTGTTTTTCGTCCATTTCGAGAAAATTTCGGCAGCACTTTTCCCTATTCCCCGTATTCGTACATAAATCTGTACACGAGGAATAAGTGGAAAGCACTGTCGAAACTTCTCGAAATTGACGAAAATACAGGAGGATGTGAGATGTGAGTCTTGTTGCATTCGTAACATGTCTAAACTGGATAAATCCGACAATTACTGTATGTTAAATCCCCTCATCGAATATTACACATACGTTTGAAAAAATTGAACATGACGCTCAACTCTCACAAACATATAATACAATCCTATTAATTCGACGGGAAAAAAATTTGACATACATCAATTGTCAGATGGGAAACTATAGGTCGATTCTAAACAAGTTTAAAACCTTTCGATTTTAAATTTACTAATTAAATGAAAACATAAACCCCTAGTTACATTTCTAATCAAAATTTTATGATATCTCTTAACTTTCTATTTAATCGTTTTTTAACAAGAGTCTCAGTTCACTGTTGTCTGGTCTTAATTAAGATTTCTTAATTAATATAATTAATATTATAGGTTAATTAGTGTTAATTTTTCTTAATCGATTTTATTTTATTTTTGATTTATATATCTACTATAGTTTCATTGGTATTAAAGGTTTTGATTTTTATTTTGATTTGGTTTATAAATTATACTACAATTAAAAATCTAAGCAATAAGATATTAAATTATTAAATTTACAAAATAAAAAATATCGAATCATTAATAAATTTAAAGAATACAAGATAAAACTTAGGATGAATAAATTTTTGAAATATTTCATATATGGGCGCGCACGCACAAACATATACACTCTCACACACTCACACATACGTGCATGCACTCAAATGCTCATACACACACTCGCTCTCTCTCTCTCTCACACACTCTCTAAAACCTACCCATCTTATCCTAAATTACGAAATTTCTATTTAAAATTTTCATATATTTTCAATTCTAAAACTCATCTTATCCTAAATTACCAAATTACCAAATTTTCTAATTCAATTTTCATATGTTTTCAATTTCTCAATTATATTTCAATGATAAAACCCATCAACCTCAAAATCACAAAAAATTTCAAACCCTAATTTCATAATTCCATGATTTCATAATCCTAAACCCATCATACTACAAATGATTCAATTTTCTGAAATTACTAATCAACTAATTTCAAAATTTAATAATCTAATTGAAAAAATTAAGATTAGGAGGAGAAAACACTAACCTTGGTCGGATTTAGAAAAGAAAAAAACTATAGCAAGCACCAACAGCAACAAATCAAACTATAACGCTTACAAAAAAAAAATTGTAATAAGCTTGATAAATTTTTTTAAAAATTGATGAAATGTGGGGTGGAAATTTACCTCTGCAGGTTAACGGGGGAGAATGAGAAGAAGAAGAATGCAGCTCGCCGATATAATCTGATCAAAACATTAGTGACCGTTTTAAACGGTCGCTTATGTTTTGGAAACGGTCGCCAATGCATTGGCGATCGTTTATCAGGGACCGTATAAATAATACGGCCGCGAATACCACGTTAGCGACCGTATAAATTATTACGGTTCCTAATAAACAGTAGCTAACGTATACAGTTTCTACTAGTGAATGTTGTCTTATATAGGGCTTACATTTTTCGCATAGCCTCCTGGGCTTTACAAAATGGCTCATTTGTCTATATCTTATACCCATGTACTCATTTATTTTTGCACATGAGCCATGGGTTTTATATAAATTGGTTTTTGGCACACTTATTTTACAATTTAACATTTATTTGCATATAAAAATCTATTTATAAATTTCTTTTTTTTTTCTTTCTTCTTCGACGACCGGCCGGCTTCGCTTCGGCTTGAGACGGTTTTGAGCATGAGCCCAGTTTCTTCGGGTCGGATCCGGGTTAGTCGGACCCGGGTCCATTTTGGCGTTGATTTAGATCCATTGATTTTGACTATTTTGTTTTTCATTTTCATTTTTTATTTTGGCAAATGGGTGTAATTTTGGCTCGGGGAGGGCTAATGTCCCATGTGACTACTTTCCAATAATTTTTCCTATGTGAGCAATTACCACCCCCTCCATTTGGGCATGTAAATTTGTGGAGTTAGGCCGGGTTGAGCAACAAGGCATAATCGAATTCGTATGAAATGAATTCTAAAGAACTTTTAACAGAGCAGAATTGAAATATAAGATTTCCATAGTAGACCCCAAAAACTTGAGATAAAGGCTTGTTGTTATTAGTCCCCAAAAAGCCAAAACGTAAATTTGGATATTCATGCGCCTGATTTTATACTTTGGATGCTTTTCTGTTAAAATTATCAACCATTTGGTATTTTAATGTCATTTTAGCCATAAAAATAATTGCTCTTGGTTTTGAAAGTCAAAAAAGATTTTCGAAGCATTAGCAACTTTATATGGCTATGTTGCTCTTTCATTGGAGTGTTGAGACTGCATTTGGTATCCAATTAGGAAGGGTGAAGACTAACAACTTCATTGTTTATGCACTGGGGGGCTGTTTGGTTGCAAGATTATGAAATTTGGATTCCAAAATAATACGGTTGAAAATTTGGATTTGAGAATTTTAGACAGAGATGGATAGAGAGAGGATTATTAAATAAATAAAATATGCCGGGTTCATCTAAAAGTGTAATGAATAGTGCTAAATCCTTATAAATTCTCCAAATTTTAGAGGATTCAAGGATTTTTTTTGTGGTGGCCCTTCTATAAAAGACAAAGGAATCTTATAAATCCAATTGACACAACCAAACACAAAATTGTGGAATTCTCTTGCTCTTTTGGGATTCCACAATTCAATTCTCTCACCATCTTCCAACCAAATAGGCCCTTATGGGCCAACATATACATGCATGCTTTTCTTAATTAATTTCTCCCAAAGTCTATATATGTTCATAGAACCGTATTTCTACATACATAATGCATGTAAGTAAAATGAAATCTCTCATCCCATACCCTCCCTCGTTCAAAAAAAAGGAAAATTTTTTTACTAAGAAGATCACAACATCTTTTAATGAAAAAGGGATGCATATACATTTTTTAAAAAATATTTACAACTTTTTCACTACATTAATGGTTTTATAGTAAGCTCAGTAGAAGGAGAATTATATTGTACCTAAACCATGATAAACAAAATAAATAAATAAATAAATATCAAACTTTACATCACACCTAAAAAATTATAATTTTTATTATATCTTCATAAGGAATAACCATAATATATGACTTCTGTATGTATACCCTATAAATAAAATAGTTTTTTATTTTAAAGGCAATGCATGTTTACGTGGGACACGCGCGTCACATGTGCAAACAATTACTAGCTAAGGATATATTGTTTTTGGATAAATAGAAGATGGAGAGAGATCGTCTAAATTTTGTTCTGATAATGCTCTTCCTTCTTTCTTGTGTTTCTAAATACATAGAGTGGCAAATGTGAAGAATGATATATGTTATTAGAAGGGAAGGAAAGAAAAGAAAAGGAATAGTTTTTTTAAATAGAAGGAATACAACAGAAGAAGAAAAGAAAAATTGTTATAAGAAAACTATATATCATGTCTGGAAACCTATATATCATGTCCGGTATTCTCGACGTGTTCTAAATTGTCCCAGTTTTTTCCAGCAGATAAAATATTTAGTAAAAGAGTGTATGGTTCCGTTGACCGAAGGCCACTCAACCAAATAGACATGATCGTTATAAACATTTTAGATCGAATAAAAATTGTAAACTAAGAGCGAAGATGACAGATACTCAATAGAAAACCGCAGAAATAAAAACGAAAGTACACATTCTCTCTAAGAACAACTTTATATATGTTCACTCTCGAGGGGTCTAAAGCTTAATAGTGGATCAAGGGCATCATGAACTTTGATGATATTCCTTAATTAATTATTCCTCTTATACAAATCCCATACGCAAAAATTAAGGTCATTTTGACCAATAATCGAGCTTGGATGTAGGGCCACATTTGGAACAATTAATGCTCCAATTATAAATTTCAAAACTTCTAATAACTAATGAGTTTTGAATCTAATGATATACCGATTTTTTAAAGCAGAATTCGCTTAATAACCAATCTTTTAGATAGTCATAAATGTTGAATTTTGACATGTCTTGATTCATCTGTTAACACACCCTTATTGTGAAATCAGTACAAGAAAATTATTCTCATCGGCCACTAATGTAGAAAGGCCTACTAGCACTGTGGCGGTTATTGATAATCACTAAATAATCTTGTGGACTTTGTCTGTGTGCAGGGTTCAATTCCTAGGGTTACATTTATCATCTAACATTTTAATTTATTTTACCTTTCTTTCCACGTGGGACCCGTAACCTTTTGTGTTGATTTGTTCTTAACATAAAGCTAGATTTTAGCTTAACCATTTTTGGGTTGATTGGTTCTTAACATAAAGCAAGATTCTTAACATGAAACAAGATTTCAACACGTACACACACATGAAGGGGAGCAGGTTATAAGCTCAGCTAAAGAATATTAGCTCTCTTCTAAAATTGCTCAGTTGTCCATCCGTTAAATTACTGCTCCGTTGTCCATCTTGTACTGCACATGAAATGATCTATATGTATAAAAATTTAGTCAATCTAAATAAAACCACGTGTCTACACATCAAAACATAATCACAATGCTCCGTTGTCCATCTTGTACGCACATGAAATGGTCTATATGTAAAAAAATTTGATCAATCTAAACAAAACAGCGTGTCTTCACATCAAAACATAATCACAATAAAAATATGTGCAGAAAAGGCTTAAAAGAAGAAGAATTCAAGAAAGACCTAAATCTAAAAACGGCTTGATCCGGCTTCCTTCTGGATCTGGCTTGCCAGGTTTTGGCACACAATAGAAAACAATATGCAACAGATTCTCAATCACTACCCAAAACAAATCATAGAATAACAAGAGGCCTTTAACCCAGATTGTTGGGGCCATCTACTTGCTACATCAATCCTTTTCCTCCATGAAGCTCGATTAAGTTCTTCCATGAAGCTCGATTAAGGGCCATCGTCTTGATTAATTTAACCATTTCAGCCTAAATTTAAATTTAGATGTGGAACCGCTCTATCGAGTACAATTTTACAAGAACTAAATGTTGAAATTATCAGCCCCCGTTGCACATGCACCAGGGTAACTCTCTCTCTCTCTCTAATTCGTTCACGGATATCGTCATCCTTACTTATGTATCTCCTAAGTTGTAAAGTAAACCAAATTATCAACCTCAAAATAATTTCCCCCCCTAAGAAACTGGATCAAACCAGTATAATAGCGATCAAAGCGGAAAAAAGGGGTTCCAATAACCACCTATGCCAAATCATACACCCTAAAAATAATAAAAAACGAAAAATGGTTTTCTTTTTTCTTATCACCGTAGCAGCACAACTCATCAAAACCCTAGCGGATCTTCAAAATCCCGAATTCAACCCCGACATCGTCCGTGAATCAGTCCCAAATTTGCTCCAATTCCGAATTAGTTTAGTACTCAGGGTTTCGAAAGATTAGCCTTTTCCCACCTTTCCCTTTTTTCTTGTCGTTTGTTTTTCCTTTTTTGTTTAAAACTTGTGTATTTATTGATATTTATCAACTTTTGGAGACTTTTGGGTGACAAATTTTGGGAATTAGAAAAAAGGAATCAGTCCCAAATTTGCTCCAATTCCGAATTTGTTTTTCCTTTTTTGTTTTCCCACTCTTGCTAAATATTTCAAAAAAATTGATAAATCCCAAAAATGGTCCACTTTCGGGAGTATTGCTTAAGAATCCTTCAAATTTTCACCAATTGTGCACTTAATACGATATAGTTATTTTTTCAACACTTTAGTACCCTAATATATATATATATATATATATATATATATATATATATTAGCACTTTGGTACCTTCTGTTTTTATAACAGTGTCTATCTTGCATCGGTAATTTTTATTGCAAACCGTTTCTATATTTGCTTTCTTACATGATGTTAGGAATAAACCGACACAACTAGACCATGCGATACAGACAGAAGATAATAAGGCAAAATACATTATTAAAATGTTAGAAAAAATTATTAGGTATTAAGATGCATAATTGAAGAAATATGGAGTGATTATTAAGTAATTTACCCCTAATTTTCGGGAGGTGCAGAAAGTTGGTTTTATGGGCGCGGTACTGGCAGTATGTATACTTAAGCTTGTACCCATTACTTTAATAATTTCTGAAACTTGAATTATTTGCAATTTTTGAAATTTGAATGGAAATTGCTATAAAAATGGGCAGTGTAATTTGATAAAATACAAAGAAAGATAAAAAGAAAAGAAAAGAAAATTCATAGCATTGTAAATTCCTATTTGATAATTTTATAGGATCATATGACAGAAAAATAGGTCAAAGATAGATTTTCTCAATAAAAAAAGTTTGAGGATGGATAACATGTAAATTCCTATTTGAATTTTATTTTGTAAATTCCTATTTGGATTTTTTTAAAGATATCGTGTGTCTGCCTTCCTTCAACTACCATTTACCATTCTTTACATCCTAAAGTTCATTGTATTTATTCGCAATCTACATAGTTCTCTTTTCTTCTTCTGAAGGTAAGCGCAGGACTCAAAAAGAGTTCGTCTCATGAACTTTATTAAGAAAACAAAACATAAAAGGTTACAACTACAGAAAATAAGGGAGCAAGACAACAATCTCTGACGGTGCATACATGCACACCTCAGGAAAGGAAAAGAAATAGGAAAGAAGAATTACAAAAGAACGTGTAAGGGTGAAGGGGCAGTAAAGAAAGTATTTTATGTAGGATTCTACAATATGTAACAAAATATTTTACAAGACAATGATATATAAAGGTCGTATGTTGCATGCCGATATATTCAAAAAAGCTTCAGTTAAAGAAGAGAGCCTAAATGTAACCAATGTTGATGACAGAAACGCAGGAGTACACAACAAAGCTCAGGAGAAATCAAATTCAAGACCCCTGAAGAACTGCAAGACAGGTAAATACATATAACACCAGCAGTGATAACAGTCCAGATATAAAACATATCATCTTGATGAGAACAGATGAATACATTATATGCAATCTGCAAAATTCATGATAATGATTTTGGAGTTACCATTCAGTGGAAAGATTTTTTTTTAATTGTAGAAAACATTATCACCTACTGTAACCGATTTAAGAATAGTTGGGTTTTCTTTCTTTAAATTTGAATGTCGCATGAAGCTTTCAACAAGACAATAGACGAGACAAGTCAAGATCAATACATATTAATAGACATTTGCAAGTACAATTGGGATAATGTTAATCTTATATCTCTTTTTTAATCTAAACTCAAACCTTTCTATTTAAACTTATCCCGTTTAGTGTTTTTTTTCGTGGAACTATAAATTTTGCAAGTGGATCAATCTACCAAATGGAACAATTGATTTACCAATTTAGAATGAATTTTCGCTAAGCATTTCTTCAGATGGTACTATTTGTTCTTCTATGTGGGACTTTTTGTTTACTAAGTGGGACTTTCCGTTAACTAAATGCGACTTTCTAGAACATTCAAACTGTTTGAACTGTGAGACCCAAATAAGTAAAAAAAAAATTAAAATTTAACCGTATTGATTTCATCTATGATAATAAAATAGTTTAAATACAAAAATCCAAATTGTTTGAAGTTCATCTGGAACTCGATCGTAAGCTTTTAAGATGATTTTTTTCTTTGTGCATTAATTTGTAAGTTTATGATCAAGAAACAAATGACCTTCGAATCCGGTAATTTTTTGTACGTAGACTAGTTATGTATTTTAAAACATATCCGTAAAGTTGAAATTGAATTTTTGTACTCGGATATTGAGAATTTAACCGTTATAATTATTAAATTCAAATAATTATATCAAAAAATTTACGAACCAATTTTTTTTTACAACCGTACGATGTGATCTACAATATCAAGTGTTTAAATTAATGGGTATTATAGCTTTCGATTACAAAAATAATTAATTTCCTTCGGTAAAATCCTAAAACTTTTAAATTTATGCAGCGATATGTTTGGCTTGATTGTTGTATGTTTTTCAAGTGTGACTAAAAATTTCGTAGGTGAAACTATAAATTTTGCAAGTGGAACTATTGATCTACCAAGATGAACTATTGACCTACTAATTTAGAATGAATTTTCACTGAGAATTTCTCTAGGTAGTACTATTTGTTCTTCTAAAGGCCCGTTTGATTGTTCGAAAGTAATGGATGCATCAGAAGTAATCTTGAAGTAGCTTCTAAAAAACATGGCATTGAAGTAAACTTAAATCCCACTTCAAAAGCTTATTTGAATATTTTTTTCAAGATGGAAGTAAAAAATGAAACAACTATGTTTCTTTCATAACCTAAACAAACAAAAAAAATACTTTTTTTAATAGTAATAAATTATTATCTTTTGAAAGTAACGAAGAGAAGCATTAAATAATTAATTCTTTTTCTTGTTGCTTATGCTCCATGGTTACTTTCCATCCAAAATGAGAGGAAGAAAATTTTGGAAGTAACCATGCCACTTAAGATCTATATCACCATCTTGAAGTAACTTCCAAGCTCTACTTTCGTGCAAACAAACAAGCAAAGTACTTGAAAAAGCCTTATTTCCGGTAATTCAATATTATTTCCGTGCAAATAAACATGCCATAACTGGGACTTTCTATTTACTAAGTGGGACTTTTTGTTGATTAAATGCGAATTTCTAAAAACTTCAAATTGTTTGAAATTTGATGCCCAAATAGATAAAAAAATTTACAAACTCAACCGTACCGATTTGATATATGATGATAAAATAGCCTAAACAAAAAATTCAAATTATTTGAAGTGCATCTACGTCTCAATCATAAGCTTATAAGATTATTTTTTCTTCTTTGTGTATTAATTTTGTGAGTTTATGTTCAACGAACAAATGACCATCAAATTAGATAATTTTTGATACATAACCTATTTATGTATTGTAAAATATATCCGTAAGCTTGAAATTGAATTTTCGTACTCGGATCTTGAGAATTTAGCCATTATAATTATTAAATTCAAATAATTATATTAAAATTTACGAAAAAAAACAAAATTACAACTGTACGGATGCGATCTACGATATTAACATATCAAGTGTTTAAGTTAATGGGTATTATAGTTTTCGGTTAAAAAAATACTTAATTTGCTTCGGCAAAATCCCAGCACTTTTAAATTTATGCAATCATATGTTTGCCGGAATTGTTGTAACATTTTCACGTGGGACTAAAAAGTTCTTAGGTGGAAATATAAATGTTGCAAGTAGAACTATTAATTTACTAAGTGGAACTATTGATTTACCAATTTAGAATGAATTTTCACTTAGGATTTCTCCAGGTGGTACTGTTTGTTCTTCTAAGCGGGACTTTCTGTTGGCTAAACGAGACTTTCTGTTGAATAAATTAGACTTTCTAAATGTGACTTTTTGATGTGGACCGGATCCAAAATATTTCAAATTAGTGCTCATTTGAAAAACAATTTCAATACGAATCCAATGAATCAAGTTTGGGGTAATCCTTACACCGTATGTGAAAATTATGAAAATTTTAAGTTGAGATTTATTTTACCATGAATTAGACCAATCGGGACGTAATACATGTCTCTTTCAATAAGGACAATTAACAAGAAAAAAAAGGCATTTAATGCTCTCTTCTTTTTCTGTTATGTGTATGTATGCTCATTCTTAAAATTTTAAAGTACTTGGAAATATAAAAGTACCACTTGGAACGAAAAATATTTCACTTGTCAAAATAATAAGTTCCACTTAGTTTATTATACGAAACTGTAATACCCAGTTCCTTTGTAAATATTTCCGTATTTATAAATGAATGTTTCACAATTTTTTTCTATTTGAATACTTTCTATAGATAATTTTCTATATTTTTCTAATAATAATTTATATTTTTAAAACCTAAACCAAAACCCAAATTAAACCCCAACCCACACACCCCCGAACCCAAGCCCAAACCCTATCCCTATTCCTAAACCTGACCCGACCCAAACCCGACCCGATCCCTTTCCCCCCCTCTCTCTCTCATCTTTTTCCCTTTCCCTTCTCTTTTCTCTCGATCCCAGCCCCCTTTCTTCTTGGCAAGCCTCACGACTGGCTCAAACCATGACCCTCCTTCTCCCTCGCCCCATGTCTCGTTCCTCTCCCATTTAACTCGCTCCCACGATGAATCCCACGCCCAACTAACCCCGAGATCCCCTCACCTACTTTCCCCTCTCCTCAACCGACTCATCTCTCTCCCTCGCTCTCTTGATCTTTATCTTAATCTCTCTCTCGAACTCACCAACCCCACTGTCCCTGCATCGCCGGCGAACAACCCGACCACTCCGCTGCCTCCTCTCATCGTGGACGAGTCTCCCCCTCCATCACTTCTCCACCTCCTAGCGCACCCGAGCTTCCCCATCGCTCTCCTCTAAACACCCATCGTCAACGACCTTGCACCACCGCCGGCACCACCTCACCGTCAACCACCAATAGCATGAGCCCCCAACATCCATGAGCCTCGGCAACCATCACCACCTCCACCAACCTCCGAGCTTCCCACTCCTTCTCGTCTTTTCCTCCTCCCAACACCTACGAGTCCCTGCACCCACCATTGATGTCTCCTCCGTCGGCCACCTCGCTTCACTGCTATCGGGACATCACCTTTTTCTTCCTCGAGCTCACACCCTCCACCCCCAACCCCACTACACCCTTTACCACCACCGCCGACCTCATCTCTGCACAACTACCTCCAAGACGCTCCAGCACCTCCAGCTCCTCGTTTCTGTGTCGTCGGTCACTGTCGGAGCTCCATGTCTCCGCCGTCAAACTCTGGGTCACCAAGCCTCGTCTCCATCGCCGATGCCAAGTCAAAGTTTAGCCGTAGCTAGTCATGCCGTGCTCGCGCCATATGTAGTCGTGCCTCGCCATGGCCATACCCGTGCTATTGCTGGGGTCGCTGTCATGATCGTAAATTCGTTTTCAGGAAAGTGAACCCCTCGCTTGCTACTCATGCTATACCTATATTAATTAGACGAGCGGTTTTAATCATAACTTTATAATTAGAATCATGTTGTAAACTATCATTAGGTTTTAATAACACACTGTAGTAATTTATTTGTATTGGTTTTGGTTATGATCGGATCTCATAAAATGTATAAATATCGCATAGAATTTATGAGAATTATATCTCATTTTAATCGGTTAGATAAAACCGACCGTTGATAGTTATGAAATATTACTTGCTAAGTGTTCGGCGTGCGGCGTGAACCAAAACCTATTTTAAAATAGCGGAAATTGTGATCAAATGTTCCTTTTACTTTTAAATAACGTCGTGTAGAAATTTGGTTTCAAGATAATATAGTTTCGCACAAGAAACGGTGCCCCCAAAAGGCGACGTTGAATTTGGAATTCATCGCACATGCCACGTTCTAAATCTATATTAAACTGAATGCAACTTGTAAACTCATGTTTTAGGGCTCATATTGAATCTAACAAATAAACCTACAGTATCCCATAGTTGATCTCTGAATATTAATAAGTTATAACGATGAAAACTGAGGCGATTCATGGCTCTGAACTGCAGTCCGGGGCAAGAATCTCAGCCTTTGCTTGTTTTAGAACACATATATCTCACCGTTTAAATTAACAAGTGTGTAGAACCATACATGGAAACGTATATAATTGAATTGTCTTTCTAATGGTACTGGTCTCATTGCATTCTAGTGTCGTTTGATATTTATAACACCTTTTAAACCGTCGATGTGTTCTGCAGTTTCATGCAGGAACAAAATGTTTACCTTAACCTTAGATAGTACATATCTCCCTGCGTATAGCAGATATTATTGATCCGTATGATGCGTTGGAAACATAACAGATAAATATAAATATTATCTAACTATAGCGTCGCCTAATTATGATCCCAACCGGGAGTAAAACGTGTTACGAAACGGATTTCCAGTTCAGAAATTGGATTTCCAGCAGTAAACACTTAAAATGGAATGACCATAACTCGCAAACCTGATACCCGATTGACTCGAAACCAATTTTACCGTACATATTAATTTAATACACTATTTACTATTTTTATATTATTTTGCCAAATTATGCACGTGTAATTTTATGTGATTTTCTAATCCAACCGACACCGGTTGCTCACATGTATTCAGTGGTGCATTTACTGTATCCCCATCATGTTGCATGACTGTTATACCCTTGTAAATAGTGTTCATTTGCATCGATATCCCAGTGACTTTCTTAGATTACCCAGTGATAAATGTTAGTGATTGGATTGTCGCAAGTACGTTAGTGTAAAAGCGTGATTTAATAATGGAAGTGATACGTACTTGTACACAATCAGTGGAACCAGTTAGTTATTGCATTGTCGACGCCTATGAGACATATAAGTGTAACTATAACTGGTATGTGATAGGTATGGAAGCACTTATATTAGTGTCATAGGAAAGACATCGAGCACTGTCCATTTATTTTGGATACCAGCTGAGGCATGCTTAATGGAGACCCTGTCTCCAGTTCTCGCATAGACTTGTCATGGAACGACTAGTATTTAGATTCATGGTCGGTGTTTGATGTAGACCGAGGGGTGTGGGGTAGTTTGAGTGTGAGTTTGATCAACGGAATCTCAGGAGTCCCACTGCCGGCATATGTAGTGATTTCGGGATTTGTACTGATAGTGTTTCTGATTCTTACTGATAGTGATTCGTGTAGGGTGTTTTTCGTCACCCCACTGAGATGGGAATACGCGTGCGCTTGTCAGGCGTACTACAGATTCTCCCTGCCTAGGGTAGGCGGAGGTTTAATGATTGTGGGGATCCGAATCTCCGGCAGCCGCGGACTAAGCTGCCGTTAATTACCCCTCGCCTTTGGAGCGAGGGAACCTCCGATTGACGGGTTAAACTGGTCATGCGAACTCAATGTGCAGTGTATGTGTGTGCTGTTTTGGAGGGGGTGTTTGAATATATCGGGAGCCACGCAGAGTTTTTACGGGGGTCCCGCTACCCGGATAGCGGGCTGGGGGTCAAGGGGGCTAGCAGCCCCCTTGCGGGGTGCGGGACAGCGCCCCGTTAGAAATTTTTTCTAACAGGGACAGTGTCGTGGAGTATGTGTAAGTGTACATTTGTATACATATGTATATATATACATGTATATATAAATAAAGGGGAAAAAGACATCCAAAGGATGCGTGGGGCCAGCGCCTAGGCGCTTGAGCGCAAGCGCGCCACGTGTCGGCACATGGGCGCTTTGCGCTCGGACGCTGAGCGCTTGGGCGCAAGCGCGCCACGTGGGCGACTTGCGCTCGAGCGCTTGCACTTGAGCGCAAGAGCGCTACGTGTCAGCACGGGGGCGACTTGCGCTCGAACGCTTGCGCTGGAGCGTAAGAGCGCCACGTGTCGGCACCGGGGGAACTTGCGCTCGGGCGCTTGCGCTGGAGCGCAAGAGCGCCACGTGTCGGCACGGGGGCGACTTGCGCTCGAGCGCTTGCGCTGGAGCGCAAGAGCGCCACGTGTCGGCACGGGGGCGACTTGCGCTCGAGCGCTTGCGCCACGTGTCGGCACGGGGGCGACTTGCGCTCGGGCGCTTGCGCTTGAGCGCAAGCGCGCCACGTGTCGACACGCGGGCGCTTTGCGCTTGAGCGCTATGTGCTTGAGCGCAAGCGCGCCACGTGTCGGCACGCGGGCGCTCTGCGCTTGAGCGCCGACGAGAAAAGAAGGCTTTTAGCCTAAAAAAAATTTCTCAGAAGAGAAATCTGAGAGGAGTTGGACTCCTGAATGTATTCTTCTTCTTCTATTTTTTTTTGGGTTAAGTGAAAGGGGTTCTTCTTCTTCCTCCTCTGTTAGCTGGATCTTGAAGATCAATAGATCTGAGATCTCAAAATCTCTCCTTTTAGGGATCTGAAGACAGATCCAAGTTCCCCTTTGGGGGTTTTGTGGTGAAAAGCTATTTCGTTTTTGAAAAGGGAGAGTAAAACTCTTGATTTAATTCAAAAGAAAGAAGAAGGTTTTGGAACCTTGAAGAAGGAAGAAAGATCTCAGATCTGAAACTTTTTTTTGGAGAGAGGAAAGTTGTTAGATATTTTCATTATCTTTGCCTTTATAGGCCATACACTTTACACATAGCCCCTTGGGCTTCACAAAATGGCATTTTGCCTATCCCATGGCTCATGTGCCATTTCTTTTTGCACATAAGCCATGGGCTTTACAAAAATTTGGCTTTATGCCTATTTTCTTACATTTATCCATAAAATAAAATAAAAGAAATGCAACAAAATTATTTATTACAAACATTTTATCTTGGCATGGGGGGAGGCCGGCCGCCTCATGTTCTGGCTCGACCCGGGCATGGGCCCACTGGATCTGGGCTTGGGCCCACTTGGTTTGGGGTTGACTTTGATTTTGACTTGGTCAACCGGGGTGTAAATTTTTACCCCAACAAATTGCCCCCCGTCAATAAATGCACACCACATATGTGGGTCGTGTGCATGAAATTGATGGATCTTCTTTTACTTGGAGGCGACTTGATTTGGTTCTCGCTTTTTGGGAAGCTGGCACTGCCCTTTTTACGACATGGACGGTCGTTGCTTAACATGTCTCCGAGACGGAGTGTCCATGATAGACATTTTCCCTGGCCCGGAGTGATCTGGTTCCCGCTTTGTAGGAATCCTGCGCTGCCCTTTTTGCGACTTGGACGGTTGATGCTGCCCTTTTTGCAACTTGGACGGTCGATGCTGCCATTTTAGCGATTTGGATGGTCGGTTCTGCCATTTTAGCGATGTGGACGGTCGGTGCTGCCCTTTTAGCGACTTGGACGGTCGGTTCTGCCCTTTTTGCGACGTGGACGGTCGGTGCTGCCCTTTTTGTGACTTGGACGGTCGGTTCTACCATTTTAGCGACTTGGATGGTCGGTTCTGCCCTTTTTGCAACGTGGACGGTCGATTCTGCCATTTTTAAGACTTGGACGGTCGATGCTGCCCTTTTTGCGACTTGGACGGTCGGTGCTGCCCTTTTAGCGACTTGGACGGTCGGTGCTGTCCTTTTAGCGACGTGGACGGTCGGTGCTGCCCTTTTAGCGACATGGACGGTCGGTGCTGCCCTTTTAGCGACGTGGACGGTCGGCTCTGCCCTTTTCGCGACTTGGACGGTCGGTGCTGCCCTTTTAGAGACGTGGACGGTCGATTCTGCCCTTTTTGCGACTTGGACGGTCGATGCTTGATTTTGACTTGCTCTGCTTCTTGTAGTGTCAGGGGTAGACTTGAGTTGCTCCGCTTCTTGCGGTGTCGAGATTGGATTCTGACTTGCTCTGCTTTCTGCGGTGTCGGAGTGGAAGTTGACTTGTTGATTTTGATTTGGGTTGACATCAGCATCGCTATACTGGAATATGGTACCAGGAGCGAATCATCATCTGTCATTGAGAGGATTTTAGGATTGTTTTACGCCCGTGGATTGTATACGGTTTTGCAGGATGTATGATCCAGACCGTAGGGCCGGAAAAATTTCGGGATTTTGTCGGTGTCTGCATCGCTGCACTGGAATATGGTACCAGGAGCGACTCATCATTCGCCGTTGGGGTATGGGATTTGGAATTTGGTTGGCGTCTGCATCGCTGCACTGGAATATGGTACCAGGAGCGACTCATCATTCGCCATTTGGGGATTGGGGAGCGATGGCTTAGGAGACAGGTTTAGATCCCTATCGCCTAAGACTTTTCAATTTTATGGGCCGTGAGGGTCCCATAAAAGCATTTTCTCCCTACGAGTCATAAGGATCCCGCAGGTGTATTTTCTTCTTAGGAGTCGTGAGGACTCCTAAGTGTGTTTTTCCTATATGAGTCGTAAGGATCCCATAAAGGTTTGTTCTCCTCATATATCGTGAGGACACATGAGTGAGTCTTCTCAATGGAGCATAATTCCAAAGGCGGAAACCAGCCGCATAACTGGTAATTGTGGTGGGGCATGGGTATGACGAGAATTATTTGAGCCCGTGGATTGTATACGGTAGTCAATTTGGGGACTAGCCGTAGGGCTGGGAGAATTTTGAGAAATTGGATTTTGGTTGGCGTCTGCATCGCTGCACTGGAATGTGGTACCAGGAGCGACTCATCATTCGCCGTTTGGGGACTTGGAATTTGAATCTTGTTTGGTATCAGCATTGCTGCACTGGAATAATGCCAGGAGCAACTCATCATTTGCCATTGCCCGTTGGGGAACGATGGCTTAGGAGACAGGTTTGGGTCCCTATCACCTAAGGCTTTTCAATTTTATGGGCCGTGAGGGTCCCATAAAAGCATTTTCTCTCTACGAGTCGTAAGGATCCCGCAGGTGTATTTTCTCCTTAGGAATCGTGAGGATTCCTAAGTGTGTTGCTCCTTTGTGAGTCGTAAGGATCTCACGCAGGGGTTTTCTCCTCACAAGGTCGAGAGGACTTTGCGAGTGTATTTCATCTCTTTTCACGAGTTTGCGCCCTTTCGGGTTTTCACAGACTCGCCGGTAGTCCTGCTGTTTTTACTCACGGAGCCCTTTCGGGTTTTCATCCGTGCCCGTTTTGCTTGTGGACATACCGTTTATTTCTTCTTCTTTTTTCTTCTCTTTTTTTTCCTTTTTTTTTGCCGCTGGTGGGACTTTAAAAGTAGTCTCACCGGCAGGATTTGGGAGAAATAGGGGTCATTTACGCCCGTGGATTGTATACGGTTTTGCAGGATGTCTGATCCAGACCGTAGGGCTGATGTGCTCAATTCGCCTGCGACTTGGAGCATTCACGTGTAGTATTTTTTGAGATATCGGCCATTGATGGGTGGCATGGGCCTTTCTCCCTCGGTGCTTATTAGTTGGTAGGATCCTCCGTCAAACACTTTCTCGATGACGTATGGTCCTTCCCGGTTCGGCTCGAATTTTCCCTTGGCATGTCGATTGGGGATGATCGGTCTTTTGAGGACCAACACCAATTCACCTTTCTTGAAAGCGCGGAGACGGGTTATCTTGTCATAGGCCCGTGACATTTGGGCTCGGTATAGCTCCAGATTTTGCTGCACCGCAAGCCTCTTTTCTTCGAGGGCATCGAGTTCTTCAAGTCGAAGAAGCACGTTTTCCTACTCCGTCAACTCATGTTGGATGGCCATTCTTAAACTTGGAACCTCGATTTCGAGGGGGAGAATCGCCTCCACTCCGAAGAGCAATGAGTATGGAGTGGACTGAGTTGGAGTACGGTGTGTGGTATGATATGCTCACAATGCCTCGTGAAGCTTGAGATTCCAGTCTCTCTTGTTGGCTGAAGCATTTTCCTCATGAGCTTGCATAGAGTCTTATTGAAGGTTTCGGCTAGCCCATTGACTCTTGGATTATAGATGGAGGAATATCTCCAGTCTATCTTGTGCTGAGTAGCGAACCTTGAGACATTGAAGCTCTTGAAAGAAGGCCCGTTGTCAGAAATGATTCTTCTTGGTGTACCGAAGCGGTATAGAATATTATGCTGGAAGAATGTCAGAATATCTTTTGTCTTGACTTCTTTTAGCGGGATAGCTTCAGCCCATCTGGAGAAGTAGTCTGTGGTGGCCAGTATAAACCGATGGCCTTTGGATGACGGAGGATCAATTGGGCCAACAATGTCGGTGCCCCAGACTTCGAAGGGCCACGACGCCACCGTAGGATGCAATGGATTGGGATGCTTATGAATAAAATCACCGTGAATTTGGCAGATATAATATTTCTTTGCATGCTCTCCGCAATCCCGTATCATGGTGGGCCAGTAATACCCAAGCCGTTTGATTTGAAGTCGCATCTTGGGGCCAGATTGGTGAGCACCGCAAACGCCCGAGTGAACATCTTTCATGACCTTTTTGGCTTCGGCCAATGACAGACACCTGAGCCAGAGTTGGTCATATGACCTGCGGTATAACGTGTCATTTACAAACACGTATCGGAGAGCTCTTTTCTTCAGCTGAATCCTCACAGATTTTTCTTCGGGCAGCTTGTCGTATCGGAGGTACTCTATGAAGGGTTCTCTCCAATCGGGCTCGTCTTGGATGATCGAAGCTTCTTCGGCAGGACTGCTCTTCTGTTCCACGCTTTCCTCTTCTCGTAGAGAGACTAGGGGTAGAATTTGTCGGCTCCTGACTGTGATCAGAATTTCGTCCATGTCAGGATCAACCAGCCCTTTGGCTAGGCGAGCGAGTACGTCGGCTTTTCCGTTCAACGCTCTAGGGACTCTCGTTAGTTCAATATGAGTGAACCGTTTCATGAGTTCCACCACTCGGCCTCTGTACCGAGCTAATTCGGGTTTGTATATCTTATAATCGCCGCTTACTTGGTTGACGACGAGCTGGGAGTCACCGTAAACTCATAGCCGACGGATTTCCATTTCTATGGCGAGCTCCAAACCAGCTATCAGAGCTTCATACTCAGCTTCATTGTTTGTCCGAGGCTCGGTGAGAGCAAAAGAACGCCGTAGGGTTCCCATTGATGGTGTGATGAACACCAATCCTATCCCTGCTTTTATCTCCAGGACGCTTGATTTACTGGAGGTCCTCATTGACGAGGCTCCATCGAAGTAGAGCTCCCAACATGGCTCATCTTCTTCGAGGTGCAGCACTTGTTCATCGGGTAACTCACAATTTAGCGGCGACCCTTCTGGTATGGGATGAGCAGCGAGAAAGTCTGCAAGAGCTTGCCCTTTTACTGCTTTCTGAGGAGTGTAAACTATGTCAAACTCAAGTAGCATAACAGCCCATCTTGCCATTCTGCCGGCTAGGCTCGCTCTTGTCATCAAGTGTTTGAGCGGGTCGACCTTGGAGATCAGCATAACCCGATGAGCGAGCAGATAGTGCCTCAGCTTCTTCACAGCAAATATCAGAGCCAGGCATTGCTTTTCGATTGGGGAGTAGTTGTGTTCCGCCCCGACTAGAGTTCGACTGAGGTAGTAGAGGGCATTTTCTTTTCCCTCCTCGTTATTCTGGGCAAGCAGCACACCGAGTGACTCGTCCGGCGCGGCAGTGTAGAGAATCAGCGGTTTATTTGGAATGGGAGCGGCCAGCACTGGAGGGTGCAACAAGTATTGTTTGATGCTTTCGAACGCTGCTTGACATTCGGCATCCCAAATAAAAGGAGCTCCTTTCTTCATGAGCTTTGAGAAGGGCCTACATCTCCCCGATAAATTTGAGATAAACCTCCGTATGTAAGCAAGCTTGCCTTGAAAAGATCTTAGCCGCGTTAGACTCTTCGGAGGGGGCATCTCCATGATGGCCTTTATCTTTGATGGGTCAACTTTGATCCCTCGATGTCGGACTATGAAGTCCAGGAATTTTCCCGATGACACGCCAAAAGCGCACTTCAGAGGATTCATCTTCAGATCGTATGCCCTCAGTCTGGTGAGAACGGTCCTGAGATCTTGGATATGATCGGCCTTGGCTTTAGTCTTGACGACCAGTTCATCAACATAGCATTCGACGACTTTATGGATTAGGTCATCAAAGATATTAGTCATTGCCCTTTGATATGTAGCACCTGCGTTCTTCAGTCCAAACGGCATCACCTTGTAGCAATATATTCCGATCGGGGTTCGAAATGCTGTGTGCTTCTCATCCTCAGGCGACATCTTGATCTGATTGTATCCGGACGAGCCATCCATAAAGGTGAACAGTTCGTAATTTGAGGTGTCGTCGACCATCATTTCCATGACCGGTAGCGGGAAGTCGTCTTTAGGACATGCCTTATTGAGGTCCCTGAAATCGACACAAACTCGGATCTGCCCATTTTTCTTCTTCACTGGGACTATGCATGCGATCCAGTCTGCATATTTCTCTTCCCTGATGAAGCCGGCATCGATGAGTTTCTTGGTTTCCTCGATGACCTTTTCTTCCAACTCCCTTCTCATTCTTCGAGGAGCTTGTTTGACTGGCTTAGCATCAGGAGATATAGCCAGCTTATGCACGGCTACCTCAGGGGAAAGGCCAGGCATTTCTTTGTATGTCCACGCGAAGCAGTCGATGAACTTATGCAGCAGGGCAATTATCTGCGCTTTCATTTCCTCAGACAAGAGCGAGCTGATGTAGGTCGGCCTTGGATTATCGGGCGTTCCTAAGTCAATCTCGGTTAGCTCGTCAAAGGTTGCTTGTCCGCCATCTTCGAGCTCTTGAGGAGCTTCTTCTGGCTCGGCTATCTCGTCGTCATCATTTGATCTTTCGCTGGCCTCACCAACATGGATCATGTGGCACGCTTTGGAATCAGGTTGAATGTAGCCTATGCCCCGTTTATTTGGAATTCGTCCATCGATGAGTGCTCGGACCTGGGGCGGATACCATAGCCCTTTGTAAAACTTTGCTTCAGACTCCGTTTAATATAACCGGCATCCGCACTTCTTAAAGTATTCCCGCATCTCAGGCGCATAGTATCGGGGATTGAGGACGGCTCTTATGCCTCTCTCATAGGGAAGGCATGCGACAGAAAGGTCGTCTGGGTGCCCAACGGGGTTTGACCTGTAAAATAGGATGCCCTCCTGTCCATTTTTCCTCCCGGGCACGTAGAAAGTTTTCAGCTGGTCCACGGTAGAGACTGACAATGCGTCGAGCTCTTTGCACATCCGTTCTGGCACCTTTGTGATGGCAAGGGACCCTTCTGCGACTTCGAAGGTCTCTCGTAGTTTCGCTTCCTGCGTGGGGGGACAATCTGCGCAGCTGTTGCACAGCAGGTCCTCTTCTTCTGACTCTTCAGTGTCACTGCCAAGATGAGGGCGGACTTTGCTGCTAGATGGGCCTTCAGTAACAGATTCGTCCGTATCGCTGCCGAAATGAGGGCGAGTTTTATGGAAGGACGGGCTTCCAGCGTCGGACTCATCAGTGTCGCTGCCGAAATGCGGGCGCACTTGGGTATTTTTGCTTTTGAACGTGACAGCCGGCGCAGATTTGCTTTTGAGTCTTAGGGCCGGTCTATCCTCGATCAGTTGTGGCTTAGCATTTTGGTGGTTCATAAAGTACCGAGAATCTTCATATCGGACTTCATGCATACCGAACGGCTGGATGTCTCCGTCAATGCGTCTTTCTTCGCCATTTTTAGTATACTTCATGCATTGATGAAGAGTTGACGGAATGATGCCGTAATCGTGGAGCCACGGCCGCCCCAAGAGAATCTTATAAGACGTGTCGGCGTCGATCACGTATATCTTAGCTTCAGTTTGCAGATCCCCGAATTTGATTGGCAAAGCTATAGACCCCAGAACTTGCTGGCAATTTTGGTTGAAGCCTTGAATGACAATCCTTTCCCTTGACAGGTGTCGGACGTCCATTGACAAACTCTTCAGATTTCGCAAGTTCATGATGTTCACTGAGGACCCCGGATCAATCAATATGCGATTAATTCGATCTCCGTCGCTGTACCCGGTCACGTAAAGCGGCCGATTATGCTCAGCCATTCCCAGTAGCAAGTCTTCATCCTTAAATGTGACTGCGGCGGCATGCAGAGCGTGCTGGGCTTCTTTCATATTAATTTCCGCAAAGTGAGCCTGATACCGCTCGGGGTTTTGTAGAGCGTGAATGAGAACATCTCTAAGCTCCTTAGATAGGACCAAGGCGTCGTAGATGCTTAGGAGAGACGGAAGCTTCCGGAGATGTGCCAAGACATTATAGTCCACCGAGGAAGGATTTATGTTTTCATTAGTCGGTTCTCTGCCATCTTCTTCATTAGCGACTTGTTTTTCCTTCCCTTTTGGGGCGTTGCCCTGATTTGGCGGTAGAGCCCTACCGCTTCTGAGCTGGATTTGATTGGCCTTTTTGGTGAGCTCCTCGTCCTCTTCAGGAAAACAGAGCTCATCCTCGGAGTCGCTGCCAAGGTGGATGGCGTAGCAGGTTACTACTTGGATTTCTTCATTGGAGTCTTCTTCTAACTCCTCCAGAATTTCGGCCGCTTGTACAGGGAAGAACTCCTTCAATTGAATCAATGTTCTTTCCCTTTGTTCATATTCTTCTAGGGAATCGATATATTTTTGAATGGTCGATCTCCCTGCAGACTCTTTTTCACGCTGAGCTGCACTTTTCTTCTTCTTGAGCTTCTTGGATTTTGAGCCTGACGGAGCCGCATTGACAGCTGGACTGGTAGGCTTCTTCTGTCCTTCCCATTCTATCCTGGGCTCTTTCTGAAGCAGCTTTAGCATCTTCTTCGTCTTATTAGATATGTGCATACTCCACGGAGGCCGTGATGAGTCAGTTTCGTTTGTCAGGGCAACAGGTTCAGCCGTCTGCTCCCAGAAGGCTTCAACTTCTGTTTGTATAAAGTTGGCGGTTGCAACTTGATTGTTCACCAACACGCTTTTGGACAGCTCGATCTCTCCAGCCTTGTACTGCTTCTCGACCCAGTCTTTGAAGATATAGCAATCCTCGATCGCATGGCTCACTACTCGGTGGTACGGGCAATACAGAGGATTGTCGGTCATTTTTGCTTCTTGGGGTCTTTTCGACTCCGGCAATTGTAGGCCGTTGTTCAAGGCATCTTTAAATATCTTACGGACCTTGTCCCTTCTGAAAGAGTAAACCTTGTTCTTCTTCTCCTCTAGGGAAGGCCCATCTCCTCCCAGCAATGGCTTTCAAGACCGGTTGGTTTTGGATTCGCCCGCCCTTCGCTTTTCTTCATTGTCGGACGCATTGAAGACATTGGTACTGCTGGAACTCCCGCTTCTACGGTTGTCGTCCCGCTTGCTTTTCCAGGTTTTGTCTCTTTGAGAGTCCGGCGGGGACTCTTGCTTCGAGCGTTCCAGCATTTGGACTTTCTTGGTTAGCTCCTGAAATGTCTTGAGGCTCGCTGTACACAAGAATGGGACCATCCAATTGCTGAGGTTCCCAACGAGAAGGCTGACGGACTGGTCCTGCTCCAGCGGCGGTTCGCACTTGACTGTGAGATTACGCCATCGGGCGATAAAGTCAGTGTTGCTTTCATTCTTCCCCGGCTTGGTCCTCACAAGGTCGGCAATGGAGATTTTATCACTGACGCTCATGAACCTTTGCCGAAACAGAGATTCCATTTGGGCAAAGGTAATGACGGACCCGTCTGGTATATTCGCGTACCAGTCGAAAGCGACACCGGTCAGGCTGTTGACAAACTGACGAAGAAGGAGCGCGTCATTGCCCCCTGTATTTCCGCATGATGTTTTGAAGTGGGCGACGTGCTGATTTGCATTCCCCGTTCCATCAAATCTTCCGAACTTAGGAATGACGTAGCCGCTTGGGAACTCAATCAGATCGTACTGCGCGGGATATGGCCGTCCACTACTGCCGATTTCTTTCTGAGCCTCAGCTTCAGCCACCAATGTTTTAACCTTGCTGGTGACCAAATCCATTATACGATCCTGTGTTAGCGGGATAGTGCTATCTGGGGCCAAGGCGTCCCCAGAAGTGGAATGTGGCCGGCTTTCATGCGGCTCGACCAGTCTTGGTCCCAAAGGAACAAGCATTGGCTGCCTCGGACTGTCATCACCCGGCTGATTAGTAGCGGCTTGTGCTTGATTGGGAGGCGCTCGAGCAATTTGAGCCATGAGCTGCATCACCACGTTCGTTAAGTCGTCAATCTTCGAATAGAGCTTAGCCATCTCTTTATCTTTGCTCCTGAGCTGTTTTCGAAGCTCTTGAAGCAGCTCTTGATCCGCAGTCCTGGGGCGGAAAGTTGGCTCTTCCTTGCTGTCTGAGCTTGATTCTGCATGGACCGAGGGGTCCTTCTGCCTATCATCCTCATCGAGAGGGTTTTCTTCATCCAGCGGGGGCGGCTGTTCTTGGGCAGCGGCAACCACATTCAGGCTAGATTGGGCTTTGGATATGGTTGCCCCATCCTTGCTTTTGCTGCGAAGGTTGTCGCTGGGGCGCCCGCCCGCCATATAGACCGTATGTATGATATATCCGGCCGTCTTTCTATCATTGGCAGCTGATTTCACGGATCACTGTCTTGACCCCCTTGTTTCGGTAGCTGATAGTCGATTGAAGGCCGCTGGCCTAACCAGGTTCTTGAATGGTGCTGGCGCTTCTTTTCTGGGTTTGCCCCGCTGCTTTCGTGCGGCACAGAGTGCTTGATAGACTCTTGAAGAGACAGTGTCATACTTTTTCTGTTGGGGCCGGGACACGTCTCTTTGCGGCACTGTTCGGACCGCTGTCTTCTTGATTCTGGCGGTCATGGCATTTTTCTGAACCCACCTCAGAGGCTCGAAGGAATTGTTGATTCTCACGTCCGACTCAGCCGTCGTCGCGGGGCAACCCTGCACTTGGGACTTCACACAATTCCATTTGGCCGAAGCCTTGGCCCTCTTGTTGGCTCGATACCTGAGACGCTTCTGCCTTAACTTTTCTGTTCTAAGGACCTGGCAGACTTCGGCTCTTTGGGAAGGCGCCGCAGACCGGGAGATGGAGGGCCTTGGAGATACGCTCGATTGTGCATTTGTTGGAGTCATCGCCTGAGCTCGTCCGCAAGATTTGATGTTGCCTTTTGTACCGAAGTTCTTGCCCCCAGCTGGAGCGCCAGGGAGTCGTTCAGACACCATCTTAAGTTTCGGTTGTGGTGCCTTAGCAATCACAACATTCGGCCTCTTGCCCCTTGGGACCGGCTTGACCACCTGTTCCGCCGGGATCTCCGCCAGATGAGCGCTTCCGGCAGGGTAGATGATGACGGAGCCGAACTGGCGGGGCGGTTCCTCCCACTGTCGACTGAGGCTTGCGGGGAGAACCACATGAGCGTTGATCTTGACCACGTACGGAATCGGGGTCACGTTGGAAGCTGACTTCGTCTGGGGAGACATTGTCGTCGAAGGTTGATTGCTGCACGAAAAAAAACAACATTTCAGTATAGGCAATCGATATGTGTATTGATTGAGTTCGCATGAACGTTTAACCCGAAATATGGGAGGAGAGATTGGTCCCACCGGGCGTGCCAGAATCTGTAGGGTGTTTTTCGTTACCCCAGTGAGATGGGAATACGCGCGCGCTTGTCAGGCATACTACAGATTCCCCCTGCCTAGGGTAGGCGGAGGTTTAATGATTGTGGGGATCCGAATCTCCGGCAGCCGCGGACTAAGCTGCCGTTAATTACCCCTCGCCTTTGGAGCGAGGGAACCTCCGATTGACGGGCTAAACTGGTCATGCGAACTCAATGTGCAGTATATGTGTGTGCTGTTTTGGAGGGGGTGTTTGAATATATCGGAAGCCACGCAGAGTTTTTACGAGGGTCCCGCTACCCGGATAGCGGGCTGGGGGTCAAGGGGGCTAGCAGCCCCCTTGCGGGGTGCGGGGCAGCGCCCCGTTAGAAATTTTTTCTAACAGGGACAGTGTCGTGGAGTATGTGTAAGTGTACATTTGTATACATATGTATATATATACATGTATATATAAATAAAGGGGAAAAATACATCCAAAGGATGCGTGGGGCCAGCGCCTAGGCACTTGAGCGCAAGCGCGCCACGTGTCGGCACGTGGGCGCTTTGCGCTCGAGCGCAGAGTGCTGGAGCGCAATGCGCCACATGTCGGCACGTGGGCGCTTTGCGCTCGGACGCTGAGCGCTTGGGAGCAAGCGCGCCACGTGTCAGCACGTGGGCGACTTGCGCTCGAGCGCAAGAGCGCCACGTGTCGGCATGGTGGCGACTTGCGCTCGAGCGCTTGCGCTGGAGCGCAAGAGCGCCACGTGTCGGCACGGGGGCGACTTGCGCTCGAGCGCTTGCGCCACGTGTCGGCACGGGGGCGACTTGCGCTCGGGCGCTTGCGCTTGAGCGCAAGCGCGCCACGTGTCGGCACGCGGGCGCTCTGCGCTTGAGCGCCGGCGAGAAAAGGAGGCTTTTAGCCTAAAAAAATTTCTCAGAAGAGAAATCAGAGAGGAGTTGGACTCCTGAATGTATTCTTCTTCTTCTCTTTTTTTTTTGGGTTAAGTGAAAGGGGTTCTTCTTCTTTCTCCTCTGTTAGCTGGATCTTGAAGATCAATAGATGTGAGATCTCAAAATCTCTCCTTTTAGGGATCTGAAGACAGATCCAAGTTCCCCTTTGGGGGTTTTGTGGTGAAAAGCTATTTCGTTTTTGAAAAGGGAGAGTAAAACTCTTGATTTAATTCAAAAGAAAGAAGAAGGTTTTGGAACCTTGAAGAAGGAAGAAAGATCTCAGATCTGAAACTTTTTTTTGGAGAGAGGAAAGTTGTTAGTTATTTTCATTATCTTTGCCTTTATAGGCCATACACTTTACACATAGCCCCTTGGGCTTCACAAAATGGCATTTTGCCTATCCCATGGCTCATGTGCCATTTCTTTTTGCACATAAGCCATGGGCTTTACAAAAATTTGGCTTTATGCCTATTTTCTTACATTTATCCATAAAATAAAATAAAAGAAATGCAACAAAATTATTTATTACAAACATTTTATCTTGGCATCGGGGGAGGCCGGCCGCCTCATGTTCTGGCTCGACCCGGGCGTGGGCCCACTGGATCTGGGCTTGGGCCCACTTGGCTTGGGGTTGACTTTGATTTTGACTTGGTCAACCGGGGTGTAAGTTTTTACCCCAACAATTCGGGCCTGTATTCCCTTACCCCTGGGGCTTACCCTTAGGTTGGGGATACTCCTGCGGTGGTTGACGTTCACAATTGGACTGACGATAAGGTTATTGAGTTGGACATTGAGACTTAGAGACCGATTGCTTTAGTGACATAGACATTGCATTGAAAACTGATCTGATACACCTGCTTTATCTTTACATATACCGGTTATTTTATACTCGCGTCATTACTCTATGTTACTGCTTCATGTTATCATCATTGTACATATTACATATTTATATATATTGCTATTGTGTCGCTCTGACGACCTGAGTGTGCATACTCAGAGTGAAAAATGGACTTAGCTCGGATCAGGGCCGTCCTTGCCTCGAGAATATTGTGGACATCTAGATCAGAGACGTCAGTGTTATCACGCCCTTGATTCCATCTGGTTTGTCTCATATCTGATTTGATAGAATTAGTGACTGCATTTCTCATTACCTGTGCTATGATTACTGATTACCACGTAATGCTAGAAGCCGAAGTGTGACTACGGCAGAATATTTTCATGACCGTAGGAGCATGGCTGGCCTTTTCACCCCTCGTATTCCGTATTTTGGGAAGCGGGGCATGATAGAAACAAAGAACAACAGTGACACATTTTTCCGTACAGAAATTGCAGAAACCAACAGTTTTACATCGGTCATTTTACTTTATAACCGGTCATTTCTATCTAGAAATACTGACTGTCGGATTTAATATAGATGAACCACCTAATTTACAAATTTTACTTTTACGCTATTTTGTTCCAATGAATCCTGGCTCATGATTTTGAGGGGGAAAAAAAGGTAACAGATTATGGTATTTTAGTGACAATATATCCCAAAAAATTCTCCAAAATAAATACCCTATTCTCTCCCTCTCTATTTCAATTTCAATTCAAACAAAAAAACCCTCTTTCCTTCTATTAAATGCCCCACCCCTACTCTTTCCTCCACCTGCCCCAACACCACACTTCCACTTTCGTCTACCTCTAAACCTTCTACGCCCTCACCGTCACCTCCCCCATCTTGGTATCCGTCCCCTCCACCTCGTCCGCTTCCCCCACCTCTCCACTCCTCCATGCTCCCCCTCATACCCTCTCTCCCTATTCCTCCACCCCCTCTTCCCCAAATCCATTTTCTCCTTCCACCTCATCATTCGGTCCCACCTCTCCCTCTCCCTCTCCCCTTCCCTCCCTCGCCCGCTTCTCCCACCTCTCCACTCCCCTATCCTCCCTTTCATACCCTCTCTCTTTCTTCCTCCACCCCTCTTCCCCAAATCCATCTTCTCCTTCCACCTCATCATCTGGTCCTACCTCTCTCTCTCCCCTCCCCTCCCTCCTCGCCCGCTTCCCCTACCTCTCCACTCCCCTATCCTCCCCCTCATACCCTCTCTCCCTCTTCCTCCACCCATCTTCCCCAAATCCATCTTCTCCTTCCACCTCATCATCTGGTCCCACCCCTCTCTCTCTCCCTTTCCCTACCTCTCTGCCCTCTGCCTCTTCCTCCTCCGCCACTGTCCCCTCTGTCCTAACCCCCACACCTTCCTTTAACCCTTAAGGCCCTTCCCCTCTTCCCCTCTTCCTACCTCTTCCTCGGCCGTTCCTTCCATTACTTTTCCTTTTGTCTCAATTTGGTGTGAAACGTTTGCCAATCCAACTCGCTCATCTCCATGTACTCCAGCATGGGATCCATGGACGACGAACGCAAGATCTTCATGCGGGCCCCTTCCGTAGACATCGTATCATACAATGCGTTGATTTACGGGTACGTCAAGCATGGGTCGATCGTGGACGCGCATGGTCTGTTCAATGAGATGCCTGAATGAGACACGGTTTCTTAGGGGACCTTGTTTGCCAGGTACGCGAAGGAGAATCGGGGCGCAGAGGGGGTCGCTCTATTAGATAGGATGACTGATCTTGGTGCCCGCCCCGATGATGCGGCGCTCGTGTCGGCGCCGTCGTGCTGTGGGCAGATGGGGGAATTGGATCGATGTAGGGCGATACATGACTATATTAAGAGGGACAGGAGGAAGCTTATCATGTTTTTTTTCGACCGGGCTAGTCGATATGTACGCGAAATGAGGGTGCCTAGAGTCCGCGGTTTCGGAGTTTGAATCAAGCCCGAGAAAGAATTTATTCACCCGGAACGCGGTAATCGTTGGAATTGCAATGCACGGGCACAAATATCTTGCGGTCGAGTACTATAAAGAAATGGAGAAGGAAAAAATTCGCCCTGATGCCGTAACTTTCTTAGGTGTCTTGGTCGCATGCAGCCATTTCGGGCACGTTGATCTGGGGAAAAGATTGTTCGATGAAATGACAAGTGTTTACGGGCTCGAGCCCTAGCTTAAACATTATGGATGCATGGCCGATTTGTTGGGTCGAGCCGGGTTGATCAATGAGGCGATAAGGATGATAGAAAGGATGCCGATGAAAGCGGATGCTTTTGTATGGGGCAGAGTTCTTAGGGGTTGCAGATTGCATGGGAATAATGTGGAGGTTGCGGAAATCGCGATGAGGAATTTTTTGGAGATTAAGGGGGAAGATCGAGGGGTTTATTTGATGATGGTCGAGATTTACTCAACAGAAAAGAAGTGGGATGATGTGGAGAGGATGAGGAGGCTAATGAAAAAGGGGAAGGTGAAGATGGTGAACAAGAATGCAACTTGTAGCTTAATTGAACAATAAACTTTTATAAAAGGTAAAAAAGAAAAAAAAGAGGTAGTATCCTCAAGGTAGTTTTCTGCAATTTTGTCATAACGTAAGGTAGCGATATTTTCAAACCTTAAATTGATAAAACCACATCAAAAATTGTGTATGGACAAAATTACCCCAGCAACAACATCCTTTAATTATACTGTTGGTTTAATTTATTAAAATACCCCATTGATATTCTCTCTATTACCCACCGTTGAATTAATAACTTAAAATATACTTCTGACTATATCGATGAAATAATATTAAAAAACCTTATAATCTCCCCAAACCTCTCCGCCCGCAATTCCGATCCCGCACCCGCCGTGACGTCGCCTCGACCTCCTCTTCTCCAAGCTCACAGACCCATTCTCTCCCTCAATTTTTAAAGCTTTTGTTTGAGTGAATATATATCAATGAAATTGCATTGATTTGAAATAGTTCGTAAAATTGGCAAAATTGATTTGTAGAGCAAAGGTATATTCACATAGGTCTTAGGCCTGTTATACATCAAATTTTTTTGTAGTAGTTTGTTACTGTTAGTTATATGTATGCCCTAGAGGCCATTACTGTACATACGATGTATATTGTAGTGGATGCTAGGACATATATAAGGAGGACTTTCTTGCTCGACATGATAGTATGCTATCTGGTTGTACTTTATCTTAACATGTACTCAGATTGTCTCTATGTTACATGTTGATAAAGCCCTTAGGATATGTACTCGACTACTGGGACTATGATGAGATCATACTAGTGGGGCCACGGTAGTCGACGAGTACATCCTATAACTGTTCCTAGTCGAGGGTGTATCGAGACAGGGCATCGATGCACCAGAGTAGACTAGCGTATACGCATCTTGACCCATATGATGGGCGATGGATGATCCCATATCCGTCGGTGTTTGACATCAAGGATAGTGTACGGGTGCTCAGTGGAGACCGGGTACACTGGACGGCTCGCCGAGAACTCCCAGATGGTATTATACCATACGTCAGATGGCAGTTCTCCGGTGACACTGGTACAAAGTAGTCTGTTGACCCGAGATCGTCATAGAGTCTTGTGTGATTCCCACTGTGCTTTGATTTCCATCATACCACGTCCAAGAGGGCGTGAAAAAAGGTGGCTTTTGGGTACAGTCCTGAATCACATGGAGGCAATGAGCGATAGGAGGGGATTCGTCTCTCCCGGTATAGGGAGTTGATGTTGTGCTGTGTTCGATTGGCTATAACCGGAAATCCCTGGCCAGGGTTGCTGAGATTTACTGGTAAGTGTTATCAGTAGTTTCTCGAACTGTTATAGACCTCATATCGACACGACTTATCGAGCTACTGGGGTCTGACGTTTACCACCCCTAGGCGAGATATGCGACATATCAGACGACGAGACCGGACTGTACGGGAGTGTTACTGTTTGGATTCACAGGAGAATGTACATGCTTGCTTGTTGATCTTCTGAGCGCTCAATACCTGGGTAGCAGTTACGTTTAGCTGACCGCTTGCAGCTTGTGGGTGTTTGATATGATCATCACCTACTGCCAGCGTATTGACGATTCTTTAGAGTCCTACACAGAGGTTTCTTTACTCAGGCAAAACGGAGTAGGGGCACATATGTGATATGTGCGGGACCGAGGATAATACGATATGAGATACCGTATTCTATTCTCGCGATATTTGATATCAGCCGGGTCATCGGATCAAGTGTTGATTCGATGAATCGGTACGGATAAATATTAGTCGGTTATATGCGATATAGCCGGATTGTCGGATCAAGTGTTAATTCGATAATTTAATGTATAATAATATATATGATATATTAAATCACATTAACTAATATTTGCTCACTAAAAGATTCCTTTTCTCACCGGATTAATACATTGATATATATGCGATATATGTTAATTGTATTATTTTCTTTTGTTGCAAATATATAATATATATGCGATATATATTATTGTGACATGATATGATTTATTATAAAACATGTTTAAGGATGATAATTAGGGATTAGGGTTTGATTAGGGTTAGTTCCTTCTTGTTCATTCTAGAAGGATTCTATTTTGTCATGATAAAGATATTTTGTTATGACTCATGCTTTGACCTAACCAAACCCTAACTCTAGTTTATTCTCTACATTGGTTTAGCATCTCATCCTTGACCATGGTTTGATAATCAATCATATATTCTTGATTACTATTCATCACAAAAGGAATTCATTATTCTTCTTCATCTTCTTCCTTCTTCTTTCTTCATGGAAAAAGCTTACTAGCTTTTTCCAAGTGATGAATAAATGTGAGAAAAAGATAAATAAAGAGAAAAAAATCCTACTTCATCATCCTCATCTTCCCTTGCCATTTAGATGAGGGTGTTCACATCATTTCATGAGTGTTAGCTTGTGTTAACGGAACTTCAAGGTAGATCATCTTAGTATCGAAGATCGGAAGCAAAGGTTGCATCTTTCTCTTCGTGGAACCTCTCGAGAGTCCGGATCCCGATGATCGCAGCGAAAGGACCACAACACGGAGTATATGAAGTGAAGGACCGGATCTACAAAGGTTGTAATCCCTCTCACTTAGTGTTAAAGTTGTTAACATGCTAGTTTTCGCCTAATCTCTAGTTTAAAGATCCGTATTCGGGTTGTTCGGCACGGCTAAATTTTTAATCGGGCATGGTTGATGCCTCGTAGACCCTTGTGCGCGTGCATAGCAACCTTATAGTGGTATCAGAGCCAAGCTAGAGCTTTAGGCAAAGTCTAGACGAAGTTTAAAGTCCGATCGAACCCGGAAAACCCGATATACCCTAGTTTCTGGAAATTTTTCAAAACTGTGATTTTTTCCAAATTAAAAATGCTCAAAAAAATCAGCAGGGAAATACAAGAGTTACTGTGAAGCACGTGCGCCTGATTCCACCAAAGAGCGGCGGAACCGCGGCACAAGCATGGCTTGTGCGGCGGTTACGCGGCACTTTAGTCACTTCACTGTTTGAAATTTGCACCGTAATTCTTGTCATTTAGTGCTGTATTTTCTGGGAATTTTTAATATTTATTCAACTGTTGAATTTTCTGGGTTGTATTGGGGATTCGATGATTCGATCGGGAACTTTAACTGCGTCTTTGTGTTTTGTCCGGATAACTTTTAGAAACTGTTAAAAAGTTCGAACGGATATCAATAACTCACTTTTTCCCCTGTCGGAATTTTTTTTCAAAAGTTGGATTTTTCCTCGTGTTTAAGAACGTTCTAAGTCGTGCAAGTAACGCGGTGGACCCTCTAGAAGACAACAAACCTTAACTCGATTATGTGACCGTCTTGAACTGCCTTTTGAACCTTAGGGTTTGGGGCAGTACGGCGTGCCACATGTGAGGCGTTGGCTTGACCCTTCTACGGCTGGACCATTGGTACTGTGGCATGTGATGGATGTTTTTAAACTGATTTCAAGTGTTGAGATATATTGGGGAAATCTTGGGTGTTTGATGATTCGATCGGAAAGTTTAACTTTGTCTATTTATCTGGAATGTGATACAATATTTGGAATCCACAGGTAGTTATGAGATAACTGATTTGAATATTATAAATCTAGCAGTTCAGTCTCAGATGATCGGTTGCCACGGAATTTTGATGTGATCAAAAGTCCGTCGCAATCACGTAGCGTACGCGGATACTCGCCGGGTAAACTTAATAGACAGCCACGCCCCATAGCCGCGACCAAGTGACTGGAGGAGAACCCCGTCGCCGAAAGCATCCGTTCGGGTGCTCGCGGCAGCGGTGTTCCTCCTTAGTGCACTTCGTCGACGGTATCTGGGGGTGCGGCCGTCAACTAAAGTTTGCGACGAGCATTCGATCAGGACGTCGGGAATCTTGTTGAATTGCCCGACTTGATATTGAAAAGAGTTTTCGATAATGAGACTAAAATGCGGGGTTTTATAATTGTTAGGCATGTGATGTCTAAGGAATTCATTTGGTTAGGCATGTGATGTCTAAAGAGGTTGCGGATTCCAACTATTGTAGTTTTACACTTTTTTTTCTGTGACCGTAAGCGTAGTATGTGGTGTATCGCCGGCTTCATTGCTATACATCAACGACAATCGCGATACGCATACTTGCTTACATTGATGATATGAGATATTATGTGTTGCTGTGATATGTTATATTGGATCGTCGCGTTTGAATAGCCGGGGGTTTTATGTGAGATGAGAGTTTTTCTTTTTCATTCATGTAAAATTCATTTGTATGTAATATTCTTTTATTGGGGCACTTCCAGGTAGCGGAAGATGTCACCGTTGTATATTATTTACTTTTCCGCATTAGGTAGACCCAAGGAGGGGAGCACAAGTAACCGGGTTCTAGGGTCCAGTGGGAGACCATCTCGAGGAGTCGAGACCGGGTCTCCTAACCCTAGAATTGGCAGTGTTGCTTGCCGCTCTCGTAGGGGTCTGGGGATGTGGGTTTGGCTATTCATCGCGACCGTGGAATCCGTGTTTTATACAGGCTCGTATTGAAAACACGGACGTCCTAGTATATCCAATATTTCATATATGTTCTTCTGCTGCAATGTTCTGTGATGAGATCATATTACTGTCTGAGATGAATGTTTATATTATATATATGAGATATATGTTATATTGCAGATTTCGTTTCAAAAGAGATGCTTGTGAAGCATAATAAAATGGGACTTCATTAATAAGATTAATGAAATAAAAGAAACCTAAGATGTTGTAGAAACTTGTTTATAAAAACTGGTAGCTCTAGTTATTGCTTTGCATAGCGGTGTTCCTTGTAGAACATCCAGCACCTTATTCGATAAGGAAAGGACCGAGATCCCTTCACCGGGAGTGACTCCTTTAGCAATAACTGGCAGATGCTACAAACTCGGTTTGTATTTTGATTGCTTTTATAGTTCTTGCTTTGCACAGCGGTATATATGATATATCCTGCACCTTATTCGATGAGGAAAGGGCCGACGATCCCTTCACCGGGAGTGACCCCTTTAGCAAAACTAGAAAAGCCTCAAAAACACTCCATTTAAAATCACTCGATTCTACAACGATATAAAGTTCATTACGCAAAAGGTTTTCTTAAAAACCTGTCGTAGCCCTCCGTCATTTCAGATAAGTAATAGTTAGTATTCGTGCTGCGTTTGTTGACTCAGTCAAGGCGTAGTGTGCGGTAGCTGATTAGTGCTTATCTGCAAAGCATATGATGCGATTGGATTAGGGTAGTCGTGCGGCCTTGTTGACTCAGTCAAGGGTCGTACGGGTGGGTTTAATTCAATCGGGAAATGACGGGTTGAACTTTACTTGCGGTCTATGGTTTGTTGACTCAGTCAAGGTCATAGATTGCTTGGGGTAAAATATTATTGGGAATTTCAAGTGTTGAAATTTGCAATGAGATTTCATACCTGCTATAAGATAGTTGGATCCCGTTACCCGCTGCGAGTAAGAGTTACTCCTGGGAGAGTTTTACACATTACAATTAGCCGATCAAGTAGGTGTCTAGAAAGGTGTTAACGGGGTTACGCCTCTGGGAAAACGAGGTTTACTTTAATTAGGTTCGTGCGAAAGCACGGGGGACCTCCCTCAAAGTACCGACACTGGCATGGCTGAAAGATTGGCGAACTTGTAGCGTGTAATTAATCCCGGCTAGTCTTTCCTTTTAGGGTTTGAAGGAAGATTTGACTAAAACGGTGGGAGACATCCTGATTAGATATATTATATAACCAATCTAATCTTGCAAGAGCATACGCTGAGTGTTTTCTTCTCTCTCTCTCCAGGTAGCGACCATATCACGCCTTAATCAAGATAATAAAACGGATATATTGACCGAACCCGCTTGTTATACTGAGCTGGGGAACGTTGGTCCCGCTCCAACTTATAATTGTTATAGGACAGAGCAGGAAATTGGAGATTACCAGAATTCCCGTGCGGCCCAAACGAAGAAAGTGCATGTTGATGCATCATCTTCGGGTGTGTTCATTACACAGAACTATTTCTCAGTATCCTTTACGTCCTGGGTATGTGATACCGGATCAGGATCCCGTATATGTAATCTGTTACATGGGCTACAGATAGGTAGAGAACTGAGAACGGGTGATAAGTTTCATGAGACAGAAAACGGTGCAAGTGTTTCAGCCAAGTCTGTTGGTCACTGTCATCCTGTATTACCAGAATACATTGATTCTGAACAAATGTTATTAGATACCGAACCTGATATACAAAATCATATCAGTCTCTTTATTAGTAAAGAAAGGATATAATTTTGTATTGTTGGATAATGTTTTGAACATTTCCTATATCAAGAGTTGATCGGTTCAGGCACGTTATCTAAAAGCATTGACGTTCTAAATAAAACTACAGTTCTTAGTATAAGGAACACACACAAGAGGAAGAGTTCAGAAATGAATGAATCCTTCTTGAGGCATTGTAGACTAGGTCATATCAATGCGACCCGACTGGCTGAAGTTACATTTAGATGAATATTTAAATTAGTTTGAATTTACATCTTATGAAACTTGCCGGTCATGTCACAAAGATAAGATGACCATAGCTCTGTTTATTAGAAACAGAGAAAGAGTTAGTGAACTCTTGGGATTGATACATGCTGATGTATGAAGGTCCCCTGTCTATACATGCCAAGACCGGTTCTTTGTACTTCATTACATTCTCTGATGATCTCTTAAGATTCAGACATATGTTCCTGCTGAAACACAAGTCTGAACCTTTTGAGATATTCACAGAATATAAGTTAGAAGTAGAGAACCAAAATAAGGGTATAAGTATTATGTCCTTTGATGAGATCAAGGAGGAGAATACTTGAGCACGGGATTCCTGGACTATTCTAAAGGAGAATGAGATTCTCTCTCAGCATTACTCCTCCGTATACACCATAGCACGATGGTATATCGGGGCGGAGCAATAGCACCCTATGTGATATGGTGTGCTCTATGATGAGTACTACTGAGTTGCCTATTTCCTTTTGGGAGTTATGCACTTGAGAAGCTGCATACCTATTGAATAGGGTTCAAATCAAATTAGTTGCCTACCACTTCATATGTGATACGGAAAGGGAAGAGCCCATATCTTAAGCTTGTTAAGATTTGGGGTTGTCCGGCCTATGTCTAAAAGCAAAATCCGGACAAGATCGAGGCAAGGTCTGTTATATAGAACTGGAAATGTTCCAGCTATACAAAATGCAGCTGATGATTTGGTAGAACCAAAGGATTCAATAGTTTCAAACGAACCTCAGCCTCTCCGCCGATCTAGTAGGGTTCCTTACCCACCTGAGAGATACTTCGGTTTCTCTATGACAGTGGGAGCGAGGATTGCATCATGAGATGATGACCCAACTAGTTTCGAGCTGGCCATCAGGAGTATGACTCTGTAAGAATGGCTGGATGCTTATCGATCTGAGATGGAATCCTTATACACCAACAAAGTATGGACTTTGGTTGCTTTATCTGAAGGGTTAAATCCCCATCAGGAGCAAGTATATCTTGAGAAGATTACTTGGTGTACATGGAAAAGTTGAGACTTTCAAAGCTAGACTTGTTAAAGGTTTGCATCATAGACCAGGTATGGATTATGTTGAAACCTTTTCTAAGGATCTATGCTTAAGTCCATCCAGATCCTACTTGCCACGGCTACATACCATGACTACGATATCTGGTGGTTGGGTGTCATGACTGCTTTTCTAAGTGATGTTTTAGAAGAGAACGTCTATAAGTACACAGCCAGAGGACTTCGTAGACAGTGAGAGCAGCGGAAACGTGTGCAAGATGTTTTATATGATAAAACAGGCATCGCGGAGTTGGAACATCTGTTTTGATGTGGTAGTCAAAGAGTTTGACTTCATCAAAATGGTAGATGAACCTTGTATATACGAAAAGGTAGTAGAGAGTATGGTGGTGATTCTCGTAGAGTACGTGGATGACATACTCTTGATAGGGAAGGAGTTTCCTATGCTACGCTCGGTCAATCTCCGCTTATCACAAGGATTCTCCATATAGGATCAAAGTGATACCTCCTAAATCCTGGGTTTTGGATCTATGAGATAGATCTAATTGGATGTTAGGACACTCACTAGTTGTAGTGAGATGGTATCAATCGATCCTGGGGAGAATCACTGGAAAGGTTCCAGGTTGAGAAAGACGACTGAATGTCAGTCGCAGGCATTGTCTACACCCTCAGTGGAGGGACGGTATGTTGGAAGAGTTCCAAGCTAGATACCGTGACATACTAGACGATTAAAGGCAAGATACATCGTTACCAAGGATGCTACCAAAGAGGCAGTCTGGATATATATAAGTTCATGAGATGAACTTCGTTCCTACCATTGTGTGACAATGGAGTTGTGGCTTTAGCCAAGGAACTACCGTCCCATCAGAAATCCAGATATAATTCTTAGGCAGTATCACCTGATCATGGAGATGGATGATCTCCGAAGTGATCGAGGTTAGGAGAGTAGATACAGAGGACAACAGCGCGGATCCACTCACAAAGGCCTTTTTCCCAGTAGAGACTTTTTATGGGACGGTTGAGTATGAGATACTTCAACCACAGCTAATTGTTGGGTATGCGATACCATAACAGATGGCCCTAGTGCAAGTGGGAGATTGTTAGTTATATGTATGCCCTAGAGGCCATTACTGTACATACGATGTATATTGTAGTGGATGCTAGGACATATATAAGGAGGACTTTCTTGCTCGACATGATAGTATGCTATCTGGTTGTACTTTATCTTAACATGTACTCAGATTGTCTCTATGTTACATGTTGATAAAGCCCTTAGGATATGTACTCGACTACTGGGACTATGATGAGATCATACTAGTGGGGCCACGGTAGTCGACGAGTACATCCTATAACTGTTCCTAGTCGAGGGTGTATCGAGACAGGGCATCGATGCACCAGAGTAGACTAGCGTATACGCATCTTGACCCATATGATGGGCGATGGATGATCCCATATCCGTCGGTGTTTGACATCAAGGATGGTGTACGGGTGCTCAGTGGAGACCGGGTACACTGGACGGACTCGCCGAGAACTCCCAGATGGTATTATACCATACGTTAGATGGCAGTTCTCCGGTGACACTGGTACAGAGTAGTCTGTTGACCCGAGATCGTCATAGAGTCTTGTGTGATTCCCACTGTGCTTTGATTTCCATCATACCACGTCCAAGAGGGCGTGCAAAAAGGTGGCTTTTGGGTACAGTCCCGAATCACATGGAGGCAATGAGCGATAGGAGGGGATTCGTCTCTCCCGGTATAGGGAGTTGATGTTGTGCTGTGTTCGATTGGCTATAACCGGAAATCCCTGGCCAGGGTTGCTGAGATTTACTGGTAAGTGTTATCAGTAGTTTCTCGAACTGTTATAGACCTCATATCGACACGACTTATCGAGCTACTGGGGTCTGACGTTTACCACCCCTAGGCGAGATATGCGACATATCAGACGACGAGACCGGACTGTACGGGAGTGTTACTGTTTGGATTCACAGGAGAATGTACAGGCTTGCTTGTTGATCTTCTGAGCGCTCAATACCTGGGTAGCTGTTACGTTTAGCTGACCGCTTGCAGCTTGTGGGTGTTTGATATGATCATCACCTACTGCCAGCGTATTGACGATTCTTTAGAGTCATACACAGAGGTTTCTTGACTCAGGCAAAACGGAGTAGGGGCACATATGTGATATGTGCGGGACCGAGGATAATACGATATGAGATACCGTATTCTATTCTCGCGATATTTGATATCAGCCGGGTCATCGGATCAAGTGTTGATTCGATGAATCGGTACGGATAAATATTAGTCGGTTATATGCGATATAGCCGGATTGTCGGATCAAGTGTTGATTCGATAATTTAATGTATAATAATATATATGATATATTAAATCACATTAACTAATATTTGCTCACTAAAAGATTCCTTTTCTCACCGGATTAATACATTGATATATATGCGATATATGTTAATTGTATTATTTTCTTTTGTTGCAAATATATAATATATATGCGATATATATTATTGTGACATGATATGATTTATTATAAAACATGTTTAAGGATGATAATTAGGGATTAGGGTTTGATTAGGGTTAGTTCCTTCTTGTTCATTCTAGAAGGATTCTATTTTGTCATGATAAAGATATTTTGTTATGACTCATGCTTTGACCTAACCAAACCCTAACTCTAGTTTATTCTCTACATTGGTTTAGCATCTCATCCTTGACCATGGTTTGATAATCAATCATATATTCTTGATTACTATTCATCACAAAAGGAATTCATTATTCTTCTTCATCTTCTTCCTTCTTCTTTCTTCATGGAAAAAGCTTACTAGCTTTTTCCAAGTGATGAATAAATGTGAGAAAAAGATAAATAAAGAGAAAAAAATCCTACTTCATCATCCTCATCTTCTCTTGCCATTTAGATGAGGGTGTTCACATCATTTCATGAGTGTTAGCTTGTGTTAACGGAACTTCAAGGTAGATCATCATAGTATCGAAGATCGGAAGCAAAGGTTGCATCTTTCTCTTCGTGGAACCTCTCGAGAGTCCGGATCCCGATGATCGCAGCGAAGGGACCACAACACGGGGTATATGAAGTGAAGGACCGGATCTACAAAGGTTGTAATCCCTCTCACTTAGTGTTAAAGTTGTTAACATGCTAGTTTTCGCCTAATCTCTAGTTTAAAGATCCGTATTCGGGTTGTTCGGCACGGCTAAATTTTTAATCGGGCATGGTTGATGCCTCGTAGACCCTTGTGCGCGTGCATAGCAACCCTACAGTGGTATCAGAGCCAAGCTAGAGCTTTATGCGAAGTCTAGACGAAGTTTAAAGTCCGATCGAACCCGGAAAACCCGATATACCCTAGTTTCTGGAAAATTTTCAAAACTGTGATTTTTTCCAAATTAAAAATGCTCAAAAAAATCAGCAGGGAAATACAAGAGTTACTGTGAAGCACGTGCGCCTGATTCCACCAAAGAGCGGCGGAACCGCGGCACAAGCATGGCTTGTGCGGCGGTTACGCGGCACTTTAGTCACTTCACTGTTTGAAATTTGCACCGTAATTCTTGTCATTTAGTGCTGTATTTTCTGGGAATTTTTAATATTTATTCAACTGTTGAATTTTCTGGGTTGTATTGGGGATTCGATGATTCGATCGGGAACTTTAACTGCGTCTTTGTGTTTTGTCCGGATAACTTTTAGAAACTGTTAAAAAGTTCGAACGGATATCAATAACTCACTTTTTCCCCTGTCGGAAAATTTTTCAAAAGTTTGATTTTTCCTCGTGTTTAAGAATGTTCTAAGTCGTGCAAGTAACGCGGTGGACCCTCTAGAAGACAACAAACCTTAACTCGATTATGTGACCGTCTTGAACTGCCTTTTGAACCTTAGGGTTTGGGGCAGTACGGCGTGCCACATGTGAGGCGTTGGCTTGACCCTTCTACGGCTGGACCATTGGTACTGTGGCATGTGATGGATGTTTTTAAACTGATTTCAAGTGTTGAGATATATTGGGGAAATCTTGGGTGTTTGATGATTCGATCGGAAAGTTTAACTTTGTCTATTTATCTGGAATGTGATACAATATTTGGAATCCACAGGTAGTTATGAGATAACTGATTTGAATATTATAAATCTAGCAGTTCAGTCTCAGATGATCGGTTGCCACGGAATTTTGATGTGATCAAAAGTCCGTCGCAGTCACGTAGCGTACGCGGATACTCGCCGGGTAAACTTAATAGACAGCCACGCCCCATAGCCCCGACCAAGTGACTGTAGGAGAACCCCGTCGCCGAAAGCATCCGTTCGGGTGCTCGCGGCAGCGGTGTTCCTCCTTAGTTCACTTCGTCGACGGTATCTGGGGGTGCGGCCGTCAACTAAAGTTTGCGACGAGCATTCGATCAGGACGTCGGGAATTTTGTTGAATTGCCCGACTTGATATTGAAAAGAGTTTTCGATAATGAGACTAAAATGCGGGGTTTTATAATTGTTAGGCATGTGATGTCTAAGGAATTCATTTGGTTAGGCATGTGATGTCTAAAGAGGTTGCGGATTCCAACTATTGTAGTTTTACACTTTCTTTTCTGTGACCGTAAGCGTAGTATGTGGTGTATCGCCGGCTTCATTGCTATACATCAACGACAATCGGGATACGCATACTTGCTTACGTTGATGATATGAGATATTATGTGTTGCTGTGATATGTTATATTGGATCGTCGCGTTTGAATAGCCGGGGGTTTTATGTGAGATGAGAGTTTTTCTTTTTCATTCATGTAAAATTCATTTGTATGTAATATTCTTTTATTGGGGCACTTCCAGGTAGCGGAAGATGTCACCGTTGTATATTATTTACTTTTCCGCATTAGGTAGACCCAAGGAGGGGAGCACAAGTAACCGGGTTCTAGGGTCCAGTGGGAGACCATCTCGAGGAGTCGAGACCGGGTCTCCTAACCCTAGAATTGGCAGTATTGCTTGCCGCTCTCGTAAGGGTCTGGGGATGTGGGTTTGGCTATTCATCGCGACCGTGGAATCCGTGTTTTATACAGGCTCGTATTGAAAACACAGACGTCCTAGTATATCCAATATTTCATATATGTTCTTCTGCTGCAATGTTCTGTGATGAGATCATATTACTGCCTGAGATGAATGTTTATATTATATATATGAGATATATGTTATATTGCAGATTTCGTTTCAAAAAAGATGCTTGTGAAGCATAATAAAATGGGACTTCATTAATAAGATTAATGAAATAAAAGAAACCTAAGATGTTGTAGAGACTTGTTTATAAAAACTAATAGCTCTAGTTATTGCTTTGCATAGCGGTGTTCCTTGTAGAACATCCAGCACCTTATTCGATAAGGAAAGGACCGAGATCCCTTCACCGGGAGTGACTCCTTTAGTAATAACTGGCAGATGCTACAAACTCGGTTTGTCTTTTGATTGCTTTTATAGTTCTTGTTTTGCACAGCGGTATATATGATATATCCTGCACCTTATTTGATGAGGAAAGGGCCGACGATCCCTTCACCGGGAGTGACCCCTTTAGCAAAACTAGAAAAGCCTCAAAAACACTCCATTTAAAATCACTTGATTCTACAACGATATAAAGTTCATTACGCAAAAGGTTTTCTTAAAAACCTGTCGTAGCCCTCCGTCATTTCAGATAAGTAATAGTTAGTATTCGTGCTGCGTTTGTTGACTCAGTCAAGGCGTAGTGTGCGGTAGCTGATTAGTGCTTATCTGCAAAGCATATGATGCGATTGGATTAGGGTAGTCGTGCGGCCTTGTTGACTCAGTCAAGGGTCGGGTGGGTTTAATTCAATCGGGAAATGACGGGTTGAACTTTACTTGCGGTCAATGGTTTGTTGACTCAGTCAAGGTCATAGATTGCTTGGGGTAAAATATTATTGGGAATTTCAAGTGTTGAAATTTGCAATGAAATTTCATACCTGCTATAAGATAGTTGGATCCCGATACCCGCTGCGAGTAAGAGTTACTCCTGGGAGAGTTTTACACATTACAATTAGCCGATCAAGTAGGTGTCTAGAAAGGTGTTAACGGGGTTACGCCTCTGGAAAAACGAGGTTTACTTTAATTAGGTTCGTGCGAAAGCACGGGGGACCTCCCTCAAAGTACCGACACTGGCATGGCTGAAAGATTGGCGAACTTGTAGCGTGTAATTAATCCCGGCTAGTCTTTCCTTTTAGGGTTTGAAGGAAGATTTGACTAAAACAGTGGGAGACATCCTGATTAGATATATTATATAACCAATCTAATCTTGCAAGAGCATACGCTGAGTGTTTTCTTCTCTCTCTCTCCAGGTAGCGACCATATCACGCCTTAATCAAGATAATAAAACGGATATATTGACCGAACCCGCTTGTTATACTGAGCTGGGGAACGTTGGTCCCGCTCCAACTTATAATTGTTATAGGACAGAGCAGGAAATTGGAGATTACCAGAATTCCCGTGCCGCCCAAACGAAGAAAGTGCATGTTGATGCATCATCTTCGGGTGTGTTCATTACACAGAACTATTTCTCAGTATCCTTTACGTCCTGGGTATGTGATACCGGATCAGGATCCCGTATATGTAATCTGTTACATGGGCTACAGATAGGTAGAGAACTGAGAACGGGTGATAAGTTTCATGAGACAGAAAACGGTGCAAGTGTTTCAGCCAAGTCTGTTGGTCACTGTCATCCTGTATTACCAGAATACATTGATTCTGAACAAATGTTATTAGATACCGAACCTGATATACAAAATCATATCAGTCTCTTTATTAGTAAAGAAAGGATATAATTTTGTATTGTTGGATAATGTTTTGAACATTTCCTATATCAAGAGTTGATCGGTTCAGGCACGTTATCTAAAAGCATTGACGTTCTAAATAAAACTACAGTTCTTAGTATAAGGAACACACACAAGAGGAAGAGTTCAGAAATGAATGAATCCTTCTTGAGGCATTGTAGACTAGGTCATATCAATGCGACCCGACTGGCTGAAGTTACATTTAGATGCATATTTAAATTAGTTTGAATTTACATCTTATGAAACTTGCCGGTCATGTCACAAAGATAAGATGACCATAGCTCTGTTTATTAGAAACAGAGAAAGAGTTAGTGAACTCTTGGGATTGATACATGCTGATGTATGAAGGTCCCCTGTCTATACATGCCAAGACCGGTTCTTTGTACTTCATTACATTCTCTGATGATCTCTTAAGATTCAGACATATGTTCCTGCTGAAACACAAGTCTGAACCTTTTGAGATATTCACAGAATATAAGTTAGAAGTAGAGAACCAAAATAAGGGTATAAGTATTATGTCCTTTGATGAGATCAAGGAGGAGAATACTTGAGCACGGGATTCCTGGACTATTCTAAAGGAGAATGAGATTCTCTCTCAGCATTACTCCTCCGTATACATCATAGCACGATGGTATATCGGGGCGGAGCAATAGCACCCTATGTGATATGGTGTGCTCTATGATGAGTACTACTGAGTTGCCTATTTCCTTTTGGGAGTTATGCACTTGAGAAGCTGCATACCTATTGAATAGGGTTCAAATCAAATCAGTTGCCTACCACTTCATATGTGATACGGAAAGGGAAGAGCCCATATCTTAAGCTTGTTAAGATTTGGGGTTGTCCGGCCTATGTCTAAAAGCAAAATCCGGACAAGCTCGAGGCAAGGTCTGTTATATAGAACTGGAAATGTTCCAGCTATACAAAATGCAGCTGATGATTTGGTAGAACCAAAGGATTCAATAGTTTCAAACGAACCTCAGCCTCTCCGCCGATCTAGTAGGGTTCCTTACCCACCTGAGAGATACTTCGGTTTCTCTATGACAGTGGGAGCGAGGATTGCATCATGAGATGATGACCCAACTAGTTTCGAGCTGGCCATCAGGAGTATGACTCTGTAAGAATGGATGGATGCTTATCGATCTGAGATGGAATCCTTATACACCAACAAAGTATGGACTTTGGTTGCTTTATCTGAAGGGTTAAATCCCCATCAGGAGCAAGTATATCTTGAGAAGATTACTTGGTGTACATGGAAAAGTTGAGACTTTCAAAGCTAGACTTGTTAAAGGTTTGCATCATAGACCAGGTATGGATTATGTTGAAACCTTTTCTAAGGATCTATGCTTAAGTCCATCCAGATCCTACTTGCCACGGCTACATACCATGACTACGATATCTGGTGGTTGGGTGTCATGACTGCTTTTCTAAGTGATGTTTTAGAAGAGAACGTCTATAAGTACACAGCCAGAGGACTTCGTAGACAGTGAGAGCAGCGGAAACGTGTGCAAGATGTTTTATATGATAAAACAGGCATCGCGGAGTTGGAACATCTGTTTTGATGTGGTAGTCAAAGAGTTTGACTTCATCAAAATGGTAGATGAACCTTGTATATGCGAAAAGGTAGTAGAGAGTATGGTGGTGATCCTCGTAGAGTACGTGGATGACATACTCTTGATAGGGAAGGAGTTTCCTATGCTACGCTCGGTCAATCTCCGCTTATCACAAGGATTCTCCATATAGGATCAAAGTGATACCTCCTAAATCCTGGGTTTTGGATCTATGAGATAGATCTAATTGGATGTTAGGACACTCACTAGTTGTAGTGAGATGGTATCAATCGATCCTGGGGAGAATCACTGGAAAGGTTCCAGGTTGAGAAAGACGACTGAATGTCAGTCGCAGGCATTGTCTACACCCTCAGTGGAGGGACGGTATGTTGGAAGAGTTCCAAGCTAGATACCGTGACATACTAGACGATTAAAGGCAAGATACATCGTTACCAAGGATGCTACCAAAGAGGCAGTCTGGATATATATAAGTTCATGAGATGAACTTCGTTCCTACCATTGTGTGATAATGGAGTTGTGGCTTTAGCCAAGGAACTACCGTCCCATCAGAAATCCAGATATAATTCTTAGGCAGTATCACCTGATCATGGAGATGGATGATCTCCGAAGTGATCGAGGTTAGGAGAGTAGATACAGAGGACAACAGCGCGGATCCACTCACAAAGGCCTTTTTCCCAGTAGAGACTTTTTATGGGACGGTTGAGTATGAGATACTTCAACCACAGCTAATTGTTGGGTATGCGATACCATAACAGATGGCCCTAGTGCAAGTGGGAGATTGTTAGTTATATGTATGCCCTAGAGGCCATTACTGTACATACGATGTATATTGTAGTGGATGCTAGGACATATATAAGGAGGACTTTCTTGCTCGACATGATAGTATGCTATCTGGTTGTACTTTATCTTAACATGTACTCAGATTGTCTCTATGTTACATGTTGATAAAGCCCTTAGGATATGTACTCGACTACTGGGACTATGATGAGATCATACTAGTGGGGCCACGGTAGTCGACGAGTACATCCTATAACTGTTCCTAGTCGAGGGTGTATCGAGACAGGGCATCGATGCACCAGAGTAGACTAGCGTATACGCATCTTGACCCATATGATGGGCGATGGATGATCCCATATCCGTCGGTGTTTGACATCAAGGATGGTGTACGGGTGCTCAGTGGAGACCGGGTACACTGGACGGACTCGCCGAGAACTCCCAGATGGTATTATACCATACGTCAGATGGCAGTTCTCCGGTGACACTGGTACAGAGTAGTCTGTTGACCCGAGATCGTCATAGAGTCTTGTGTGATTCCCACTGTGCTTTGATTTCCATCATACCACGTCCAAGAGGGCGTGCAAAAAGGTGGCTTTTGGGTACAGTCCCGAATCACATGGAGGCAATGAGCGATAGGAGGGGATTCGTCTCTCCCGGTATAGGGAGTTGATGTTGTGCTGTGTTCGATTGGCTATAACCGGAAATCCCTGGCCAGGGTTGCTGAGATTTACTGGTAAGTGTTATCAGTAGTTTCTCGAACTGTTATAGACCTCATATCGACACGACTTATCGAGCTACTGGGGTCTGACGTTTACCACCCCTAGGCGAGATATGCGACATATCAGACGACGAGACCGGACTGTACGGGAGTGTTACTGTTTGGATTCACAGGAGAATGTACAGGATTGCTTGTTGATCTTCTGAGCGCTCAATACCTGGGTAGCTGTTACGTTTAGCTGACCGCTTGCAGCTTGTGGGTGTTTGATATGATCATCACCTACTGCCAGCGTATTGACGAATCTTTAGAGTCCTACACAGAGGTTTCTTGACTCAGGCAAAACGGAGTAGGGGCACATATGTGATATGTGCGGGACCGAGGATAATACGATATGAGATACCGTATTCTATTCTCGCGATATTTGATATCAGCCGGGTCATCGGATCAAGTGTTGATTCGATGAATCGGTACAGATAAATATTAGTCGGTTATATGCGATATAGCCGGATTGTCGGATCAAGTGTTGATTCGATAATTTAATGTATAATAATATATATGATATATTAAATCACATTAACTAATATTTGCTCACTAAAAGATTCTTTTTCTCACCGGATTAATACATTGATATATATGCGATATATGTTAATTGTATTATTTTCTTTTGTTGCAAATATATAATATATATGCGATATATATTATTGTGACATGATATGATTTATTATAAAACATGTTTAAGGATGATAATTAGGGATTAGGGTTTGATTAGGGTTAGTTCCTTCTTGTTCATTCTAGAAGGATTCTATTTTGTCATGATAAAGATATTTATTTATGACTCATGCTTTGACCTAACCAAACCCTAACTCTAGTTTATTCTCTACATTGGTTTAGCATCTCATCCTTGACCATGGTTTGATAATCAATCATATATTCTTGATTACTATTCATCACAAAAGGAATTCATTATTCTTCTTCATCTTCTTCCTTCTTCTTTCTTCATGGAAAAAGCTTACTAGCTTTTTCCAAGTGATGAATAAATGTGAGAAAAAGATAAATAAAGAGAGCAAAAAATCCTACTTCATCATCCTCATCTTCCCTTGCCATTTAGATGAGGGTGTTCACATCATTTCATGAGTGTTAGCTTGTGTTAACGGAACTTCAAGGTAGATCATCTTAGTATCGAAGATCGGAAGCAAATGTTGCATCTTTCTCTTCGTGGAACCTCTCGAGAGTCCGGATTCCGATGATCGCAGCGAAGGGACCACAACACGGGGTATATGAAGTGAAGGACCGGATCTACAAAGGTTGTAATCCCTCTCACTTAGTGTTAAAGTTGTTAACATGCTAGTTTTCGCCTAATCTCTAGTTTAAAGATCCGTATTCGGGTTGTTCGGCACGGCTAAATTTTTAATCGGGCATGGTTGATGCCTCGTAGACCCTTGTGCGCGTGCATAGCAACCCTACAGTTACCTATTCTGCCAAGATTTTGGAATTAAAGTTGCATCACTTGGATATATTCTGTTATGTTTAAGTAATCCGTTAAAACCATTTTTGTAAAAAAGAAATCTAACTCTGTCTTTTGGAAAGTGACGGTACTAATGGATATTAGGGAAAAAATTCTTAGCAAAACACTATGATCTATCAAAAATATTCCTAGCATTTGATTTTTTTTTTTGAAATTTCGATCAGTTAAAAAATGTATGAATTATCCACAAAAAATGTATTAATATGTCATTGATGGATACTAGAGAGAAGTATTTTCTAAGTTATCAATGAGGTATTTTAGTAAATTAAACCAATAACATAATTAAAAGATGTTGTAGTTGGGGTTAATTCTATCCATAATCAATTTTTTGTGTGGATTTATCAATTTAAGAAAACTAAACAACTTGATCAGTGAAAAATGTTCGATAGATTGGATGCATTCCACCTAAGGAGAACCAATGAGCATTAGTTGGTGATTCCCTCCAGGGGAGAGTGTGTGGCTCAAACCCGGGAGGGGAAGTGTCACGCCTCGTTTCCCAGTAGACGGAAACGATAATGTGGTAAGCCCGCGACATATTTATTCAGAGAAGCTCATTTCCTTAATAAATATACTAAGCGTATTGAAACAATAATACACAATGTAAGAATAAAACGGAAACTGTACAATTTTCAATAAATATCTTTATCTACATTCAAACTTGAAATATATACAGGTACATGAGTTCAACTGGAAAAGTAATACAATAAAAGGAAATTCCTAAACATATAGCATATATAAACTGCAAGAAAAAGAGAGTTAGGTTAATCTTGAGTAGCTATCTGGTCATAATCATCCTCAGTAGCGTCCACTTCCTCCGTCTCGACCGTATCTGACGAACATTCTAAAAAAGAAAGGTGGGTGGAATGCCCGTCAGTGAACTAGCGCTCGGTAAGTCCCAAGATAGAGTAAGAGTGAAAAGTGACAAGTACATAATAACCATGAAATAATGTTTGTGAGGAGTAAAAGTATATGTAAAATGAACAAGCTTATATATACTATAGGTATCTATATGGTCATTATGTTAACGTTAAGTTCCGAGTGTGAATATCAACGCAACCGTAGAAATAATCACGAGCTCAAGAGTGGGGCCCCAAGAGAAAGAAAACACAGGCACATTTCATGTGTTAGCATCGGGACTCCAAACTGTGGAGGAGTTGACCGGACTGAGATTTAAGTAAATGAAAAATAGGTTAATACGGGACTCTTGAAACTTCGTTGGATTCATACAAGAAACTATCTCAAACACTCCGAGTAATATATATATATATATATATATATATATATATATATATATATATTATAACTGTAAGATATCCTTAGTTGATTTTATTGGTTAATTATAACATGTCTTGATCGAAACCATAGATTTTAAAAGTTGAATAATGAAGTCGAGTAAGTCAAGTAGAATGCAAGTCATGTCAATTGCAATCCTGGGTTGAGTCAAGTTAGTTCGAGCAGTATAAGTTCAAGTTCGAGTTCAGTTTTAGATTCGATTTTGGATTAGAGTTCGAGTTTAAATTCAAGTTTGGATTTGAGTTTGTATTCGAGTTATAGACGTTTCTTGTAAATGGAATTAACTGTTGCAATTCTTAAGTTCGGGAGTAATCGGACAACTGCTGCACATGAACGACAGAATTTATGTCCTTTTCCAAGACAATTGCCATTGATAACTCCGTTAATTTACAGTATTGTCTAACCTGAATAGGTAAGCACTCACTTTCTCCATCTCCCTAGGGCTCAAGAGAAATGATACCGCTTAAACCTATAATAATTTAGAGACCTTAAACATTTATTATTGTTGTTTACATTGTATTTATATTGTTTACATTCCTCGAGGGGCTTTTATGAAAAATACTTTAATATTGTTTAAAAAGAAACCCCGAGGGTGATTTATAATATTTAGAGATTTTATGAACATGTATTTTAATTTTAGTGGTATTTTAGCAATGAAACCTAGCATTTAAAAGTTTATGGTATTTTAATGAAAACTACTTCTTTTGTAAACTTGGTGGTATTTTATTAAAATTTTAATCTTCACGGTCTTGACGGCAATTCATATAAAACCTGAAAGACTATCGGAGATCATCCCACACCGGCGCGGAGTGGTCACCACCTCGGCGTTCGTCTCGATACAGCAGACGAGAAGTCACTACAGCGTCCTTCCTCTAACCGGATTCGGACACGACAAAACAAACGAAGCAAAGGCCAAATTCCTAGCTTCAGGGTCTTGACGGCAACGCATATAAAACCTGAAAGACTATCGAAGATCATCCCATACCAGCGTGGAGTGGTCACCACCTCGATGTTCATCTTGATACAGTAGACGAAATGTCACTACAGCATCCTTCCTCTAACAGGATTCGGACACGCTAAAAAAACAAAGTAAAGGCCAAATTCCTAGCTTCAGGGTCTTGACGGCAACTCATATAAAACCTGAAAGACTATTGGAGATCATCTCGCACCAGAGCGGAGTGGTCACCACCTCGATGTTTGTCTCGATACAGCAGACAAGACGTCATCATAGCGTTCTTCCTCCAACAGGATTCGGACACGCTAAAACAAACGAAGCAAAGGCCAAATTCCTAGCTTCAGGGTCTTGACTGCAACTCATATAAAACCTGAAAGACTATCGGAGATTATCCCATACCAGCGCGGAGTGGTCACCACCTCGACGTTCGTCTCGATACAGTAGACGAAATGTCACTAAAACGTCCTTCCTCTAATAGGATTTGGACACGCTAAAACAAACGAAGCAAAGGCCAAATTCCTAGCTTCAGGGTCTTGATGGCAACTCATATAAAACCTGAAAGACTATCAGAGATCATCCCATACCAGCGCGGAGTGGTCACCACCTCGACGTTCATCCCGATACAGCAGATGAAATGTCACCACAGCGTTCTTCCTCCAGCAGGATTCAGACGCGACAATCAAACAAACGGAGCCACGGCAAAATCCCTAGTTCCAAACCTTGACGGTTCATCAGAAACCTAGAGACAATCGCGACATTCGTCTCGATACAGCAGACGCAATGCCAGCAAACGAAGCGAAGGCCAAATTTCTAGCTTCAGGGTCTTGACGGCAACTCATATAAAACTTGAAAGACTATTGGAGATCATCCCACACCAGCACGGAGTGGTTATGACTCATCGGGGCTCTCCAAAATGAGCCTAACCTCAAGTAAAAAGCGGCATGGCAAAATTCCTAACGCTTGCTCTTCCGACGGTCAAACTGCCTAGAAAGATTGCTTGAAGACGTCTTGTCCAGCCCCCGAAGGGATCAGAGACATGACAGTCGCAAGGCTACTCGAACAGCAAGATTGCCTATCAAGGAATATATCAGCCAACGCGACGGTACGACGGACAAAACCCTAGTACCACAGACCCTAACGGGCCTTTGTCGTAAAGAGCAGAGGTTAACTGTGACGTTAGGATATCCTTGCGAGAAATGCTCGATTCGTCTCGACTCGTAGGGAAAAGCCTTAGGCAATCGGGATAAGAACCGGTTTCCTAAGCACTGGGGTCTTGCAAGTCGGTCCAAAATGGACTTTTGCATACTATTCACGGGCCACACTCTCCAAAGTCGAATCTCGATAAGGAGGGAAACAACCGCTTACGGGTCCTCCCGACTTGTAAGAGGGAAAATTTTCTTGTGAGATCCTTACGACTCTTAAGAGAAAACGCACTTAGGAATCCTCACGATTCCTAAAGAGAAAATACACCTACGAGATCCTCTCGACTCGTAAGGAGAAAAGTCTTTATGAGACCCTCACGGCTCATAAAGTTGAAAAGTCTTAGGTGACAGATCCTACCCCTGTCTCCTAAGCCATCACTATCTTATAAAGAGTTCAAGATTAACTGTTATCTACCATCTATGGGCCACACTTGCCAAAACTACATGCCACTGAAATGGAGAAGTTACTCATGAGTATATAAAATACTTCACGCCGGAGTAAAACATAAAGGAATAGAAGGGTACGGCTCATGGAGCTGGGTTTGGGACTATATCCCTTAAGAGTCGAGATTTGAGTCAATGATAAATGACGACGCTTGTGTCCGCTCGTTATCTTCTCAGATCAAGATTTTGAAAATTATATACTAACCAGAAACTGGTCATACACTATGAATTACTCTGAACTGCTTCATCCATGTATATACTTACGTGGGCAAAGTAGTGGGGGGCATTTGTTCCCGCCAAAAATTTCTGCACTAAAGAGCCCAAGGCATCAAACGGCAGCGATACGCTTAAGAAAATACGAACATGTATTTTCCGCGCTGTATTTTGACAAACTCCTGAATGAGAAATAGCTAAATTCTGATGGTATTGAAATCATCTCGAAAAAACCTTCGATTTGATATATTACGGGCCTCATAATTCATCCGGGATCAAAAGTTATGAGCAAATGTCTATGCACATTTGATCTAAGGAATAAGATGCGAACCAGTATTTTTCGAGCTGTACTTGGACAAACTCCAGAATGAGAAATAGCTAAATTCTGATGGTATCGAAAGTGTCTCGAAAAAACCTTCTATTTGATATATTATGAGCATCATAATTCATCCGGGATCAAAAGTTATGAGCAAATGTTTATGCACATGTGATCTAAGCAAGAAGATGCGAACCAGTATTTTCCGAGCTGTATTTTGATAAACTCTGGAATGAGAAACAACTAAATTTTGATGGTATCGAAAGTGTCTCGAAAAATTCTTCAATTTGATATATTATGGGCCTCATAATTCATCCGAGGTTAAAAGTTATGAGCAAATGTGCTATGCACGTGTAATTTAAAGTAATGCTCTACTACATGGGGAATGCATTTTTAGTCCCATATCGGGAAAAGGAGAGATGGCTTCTCTACCACTCCCATATAAATAAGAGTGGATATCTCTTAGAAAGGGTAGAGTTCAATTCTCAAAGGATTCAATTCTCAAAGGAGCTTAGTTCTCCAAGATAGGAGCATGCTCCTCCCCATAATGCGCATATGCGCAAGCGCTACGTGCAACGCACGTGTGCCCGCCATGCTCGCACCACGTGCAATGCACGTGCGCACCATAAGAGAATATTCAATAATATTAAAAGGAGCTTAGTTTTCCATAGGAGCTTAGTTCTCCAAGTCAGGAGCCTGCTCCTTCCCATAAAGCGCATATGCGCAAGCGCCATGTGCGCTACGTGCAACGCACGTATGCCCGCCATACGCGCACCACATGCAACGCACGTGCGCTGATCAGTCGAAAATAATATATTTTTAACACGGCAATTTCCCCATCTTTTGCACTCATTTAGAAGTGTTCGGTACTCATATTTCACATATTAGCAAATTGGTCGTTAAATATCAGATTGCATGTGTTAGACTTTTAAACCGACACTTTAAGGAAAATTAACCGCATTTCATGGCATCGCATCATCTCTGTATTTGCGCAACACTTGTCTTGAGTCTGTGCAGGAAAATACGGAAGAAAAACCAAAGAACTGATCAAAATTACGCCAACTCAAAAGATGCAGATCTGGTAGCAATGCAGAAGTAATTACAAAATTCAACACATGAAAACAAGGCCCAAATATTATTTGGGGAATTACCAGAAAATATGGAAGCACAAGGCCCACAAAGAGCCGCAGATCCGCGGCCAGAGCCTGCATGGGCCGCGGATCCGCGGCGGTTCCAAGGATTCACCTCCTCATTTTCAGTGCAAAATTCATCTCTCAGGGCCCACATTCATTTCTGATGTGTCAAATTCCATAATTCTCGCGAAGCTACTGCCAGATCAGCAAAGAAGATTAAGCAAGGCTAATCCTAATTAAGCTTCTAACAAACTATTTCTAGAAGCTCCCTCCTAACTAATCACATCTAGAAGCTTCTCCTCTAACTAACTTTTGGAGGGAAATTCAAATTTCCTCAACAAACTTTTGGAGGGAAACTTAGAATTTGAAATCCTAGATCTAGGGTTTGGTTATCTATAAATAGAGCCTAGATCTAAGGGTTGAGGTTGTTCTTCATTAGTTGTTCATCAATCAATTTTTAGGTAATCAATCTTAGTTCTTTAGTTAGCTAGTTCATCAATAACTTCATTAGTTCCTTAATCTTTACCTCTTTCTTCATCTTCTTCCATAAGTCTAGTGACAAGGCTTGTGCGAAACCCTAACCCTAATTCCACTCCAAATTCAAGATCTTGAGTACCAATCAAGCAAGAAGCCCTTCAACCTTTTAGGAGCTGAGCCGATCTTCTATCGGGCAAGTGATCCAAGCCGATCCGCGACCCACGGAGAAAAGCGAAGCCAAATCGACGATCGAGTTCTTCCTCTTGTAGTTCTTGAGCGAATGTAACTAAATTGTTGATATAAATAAAAGGTGAAATTCTTGAATCTTGCTTTCTTTAATGTCTTGCATCATGATTAGATCTCAATTTGTAATTGTTTTTCTTGTTGTGATGTTTGAGTAAAACTCCGCTCGTGAAGGAGTCGAGACGATTGTAGAATGATGATGTAACAAATCTTAATACGATTTTTAAGTCCTACGAGTTTTGTAAACCCTAGCAAGTTCAAGAATCGATGACCTAGTTTCGTAGCGATGCTTTCTTGATTGTGATCGCTCGAAATTAGGGATCTACGATCGTTTCTTGAATTTACTAGAGGCTAGAATGTGAATGATTTCGACGAAGGAACAAGGGATAAGATGAAACCCTAGTTTCACTAGAAATCCCTAATTCTTGTCGATCATCATCGATCTAGTATCAATTCATCGAAGGATAAGAATACGACATCGTGAGATTACATCACATCTATAGATCCGATCGATTCCTACGAGCCTTATTTCGATTCTTGATATTTGGTTTGGAAAAATCAACAAACTATCAATTCTTGATTCTATCTTTTTCTTGTTATTAGATCTAGATTTTTCTAATTCTTGAACTTCAATTCTTTAAATCATGAATTGTTTTGTTTTCTTTTCATTAAAGTTTCGACTCATCTAATTCAAAAGACGAACGATTACACTATCCCTGTGGACGATCCGCACTCACTTACAATCTACATCCGACACCGTAGTTGATTGCGGTCAAATAATTTTTGGTTGTGATTTATTTACAATTTCCCAATTACACAAACAAGAATTCTTTTCAATCAAATGGCGCCGTTGCCGGGGATCATTTGATTTGATTTGATACTTTTACATCCAATCGGAAAATTATAACAATCAAATGGCGCAGTTGCCGGGGATCATTTGATTTGATTTGATATTTTTACATCCAATCGGAAAATTATAACAATCATGCGCACTACATGAGAACATTTAATAATATTAAAAGGAGATACGTTCTCCATAGGAGCTTGCTCCCCCCATAATGCGCATATGCGCAAGCTCCATGTACGCTACGTGCAAATATGTGCGCCCAACACGTGCGACGCACGTGCGCCCAACACGTGCGGCGCATGCGCGAACGCAAAGAAGCCCTTTTCAGCAGCGAGAAGCTTAAGCTCCAGCCTGTTCTTTCCGCCTAATGAGTGGGACATGGTTCAAAGGGTACATCCCTCCACACCTTCGATATATGGAGCTGTAATCTTTCAGTGTCGTCGGAGAGGTGATGGGTCCCAACGACCAATGATCCTTCTTTTCAATAAAAAAAAGGAAAAGAAACATATATACAGAAGCAAAGAGAGAAACCTCCCTACAAACTTTAAGAAAACTAAATGAAAGAAAAGCAAGCTTTTAGTAAAAGAAAAGCAAGCTTTTAGTAAAAGAAGATCACTTCTTAAAGGTAAAGAACATGATTCTTGAACACAGAGATGAAATCATCTCATGAGAAGAAGAACTATCTTCTAAAAAAGATCATAGATCTACAAAAGACCAAGGTCTTTGATAAAAAAGAGATCAAAAGATCTCATCATAAAAAAATAAAAAGAAGTATTTACTTCATTCACAGATCATTGATCTACAAAGGCATCGCCTTTTTATAAATAAGAACTTTTGTTCTTGAATCTTGAGGCAAAACCTCCTTTAAAAGAACATAGACTTGTTCTCTGATCATAAATTTGATCAAATGCGCCTTGCGCTATTGGAAAGTGCCTTGCATTCATGAACTGCGCTTTTGCGCTCCTTGGACCGGCGCTCAGCACCAAAGCATGCCGCGTGCCAACCGCAGACACAACTTGCGCTTTACGCTTTTGAAACAAAGCACTGCGCTCATGGGTTGGCGCTCAGCGCCAAGTGCGCCACGTGTCACTCACTGGTACGCCACTAAACTAGCGCAAAGCGCTCACAAATTGAAAGCGCAATACGCGACACGTGTCCTCTTCGTGTGCGCTACTTGGCAGAAGCGCAATGCGCTCTTTGATTGGCGTAAAGCGCCTGGCGCGCCACGTGGCGCACTGTCAGAACACACATTGTTCTGATGAATGCTATGCATTCAATACAAGACAAAAGATGTCAGAACCCAATGCTCAACATTATTAAAAGGGCCAAGCCCAAATAAAGGCTCAATAGCCAGAACAATAAAATGTTAAACATTTACTGGACTTAGCCCAACATTGGCCGTAAGTCCTCAACTCATATCAACTGAGCCCATATGCTCATAAACCTTTGAACAGAATTTAGTCCCAAATTGGACTATAGATCTCCCAACCAAAATTGGTTCAAGGGTACATCTCTGAACTCCTCTGATATTTTTCGTTGTAATCCTTCAACGTCTTCAGAGAGGTGACGGGTCCCGGCAGCCATACATTTCATGAACTACGATATTCTTAACCTGGACTGTGGGGTCCTTAAACCCATGGACTACGATGTCCTTAACTGGACTGTGGGGTCCTTAAACTCATGGACTACGATGTCCTTAACCTGGACTGTGGGGTCCTTAAACCCATGGACTACGATGTCCTTAACCAGGACTGTGGGGTCCTTTTAAACCCACGGACTATGATGTCCTTAACCTCGGACTGTGGGGCCCCTTTAAACCCACGGACTATGATGTCCTTAACCTTGGACCACCATGTCCTTAAACTGGTAATCGACCGAAATGTCCCTAAACTAAACAATAGAGCCCAAATGCTCTTTTGTTGGATCTAAATGATCCTGTTAAGTAGATCTTAGTCTAAAATTAGACTGACGTGTCCTTAACTAATGTTTAAGTTGATCTTAGTCTAAAATTAGACTAACGTATTCTTAACAAACGTTTAAGTTGATCTTAGTCTCAAATGAGATTTGCTGGTAGGTTCCAGTAGTTTCTCAGGGTGTAATGGGCTTCCCTCCGACACGATTTATACCGCTATTAGGGGACTGACGCTTGCCGCCCTCTAGGCCCGATATGCGATAGTCTTAGACGAACGGACCGGACTGTATGGAGATTGTCACATTAGACTCAGTAGGAGTTCAGATGGGGTTTCCTCATCGGCCTTCTTATCGACATCTACCTGGGGACCGTTACGTACAGCTAGTGCCGCTTGCGGTCTGTGGTTAAACCCACTGCCAACGTAGTAGTCGAGTCTCTAGAGTCCCACACAGAGAGTTTCCCTACTCCAGGCGAAACGATATAGAGGTCGTATGGTTTTACGACAAGGGTTCGGACGCATACGTGTGTTTTCGCACGTACGACTTTCGGACAGTTTTTACCAGTCGGCTTTGGTTTAAGCCAGTTACTGGTATCCGGTTATTGGATTTATACAGTCTAAAGTTTTTCCGTATTTTTGCGGAAAGGAGGGGCGTTCTCGTAATTATGCGAGAAGCTTCTAGAAGGTGGTGACTAAGGAGGTTTAGGTGGCATATACAATGGATGTGATTAGTGAGTCACCTAGATGATTCATACATGTCTTTTGTCCATGGAGATGAATCATCACTAGATATTATCAAGCATGGTTGTTAAATTGATATATTTTCTTTTCTTGATAAAAAGAAATGCTTGATTTATATTATGATATCTCACTATTCTCATTTCATTATCATTATCATCTTCTCTCTCCTCAAGCTCTCCCTCTTCAAACCCTAATCCTCCCCTCTCATATGTTGAGTACAAGGATTAGTTAGACTAACTAAATCATAACCCTCACTCTATATCATCTAGCTTCTTTGATTAGCACTTAAAGAAGGTTAGTTGCCTCAAGTTTAGAGGCTAAGCTTGGAGTAAAGCTCTCGGGTGGATCGTCTACTACTTCGAGAAGGCCGAGGAGGAGGAGGAGTTCGCAAAGATGAAGGACACGATTCGTTAGGTATAATCCCTAATCATAGTAGTATAGAACTTCTATGTTTCATTTTAGTTATCGTTTAGCTTCGATTCATGCGGTTAGTCGATGTTTAAGCAAAGAACAAGATCGTTTTTTAAATTTCCGCCTCCCCGCAAGTCGTGGGGTGTTGTACATCGACTTACAGTGGTATCAGAGCCTCGCTAAACAATAATTAACTTACTTGCAAATTTGTATGAATTTCGAACGGAAAAAACGAAACCGGAAAAGCCCGAAATGATCAGTTTCTGTCGATTTTTAAATGAAGTCCAAAAATTTTTCAGGGAAGTTTAGAAAGCATAAAAAGACAGTAGAAGAACACCCAAGAAAATTGGGCCCCTGAATCGCCTAACTAGCGGCGGAACCGCGGCGGATCCCCCAGATTCGCCGCGCTTCCGCCGCCGAGTTGGCGATTCAGGAACTCAATTTTCCTGTGTTGCTTCTCTGGAATATTTGGTATTTTCTGGAATTTTTTATTTTTGCTCAGGTTTCAGATTTACAGAGAAGTATTGGAGCAAAATTAAAAGTGTTTAATCGATCGAAATCATACAGTATTTGCTTGTTGGATTATATCTGTGTTTTTGTATAATGTGTTCGTAAACCTCCCCTATCTGCTAGTATGTCGGTTGGCAGGGGGTTGCACATTTCTGTAATGGATTTTATCTGTTTGTGCATATGAACTGTGTTGGACTGTTGTGATGTATAGCCGGGGTTATGTGATGGGTTATTATTTAATTCATTTGATGTAAATGTAATTTGTTGTAATATTATTTTGCGGGGCACATCCAGGTTGCGGTTGTAGCCACCGTTGTATTATTTCATTTTACTGTTTTTGCTCCTAGGACAGACCCAAGGAGGGGTGCACAAACTGCCGGGCGGGTAGTTTGCCGCACCCGCAGGGGGTCTTGGGTGGGGTAAGGCTATTCATGACAACTGTGTAATCCGCCTTTTGTTGCAGACTCAAAACAAACACGGATTGCTTGCAAATCCAATTAAGTTCATTTGTGATCTGGAATGAATATCATTGCGTCAGACGAATGTAAAATATCTATATATATGATAGCTATTTTAGACGTCACTTATGTTTTACACCCGCGCTAGCCCAGCCCCCGCTCTGTCGTTAGTTAAGTAACCTAACGGGTAATGACGGGACCCAGTGGCGAATGCGGATGGCATAAGAGGACGTCATATTTTCGTTGTTCTCTGCAATGATAGGTTAATGATGGGACGCATTATCTATAATGCAAAGAAAATAAACCAAAGTTTTAATCGTTGGAACAATTTAAAAGAAACCACTCGGTTAATTTTAAAACAGATATTTTTAAATGCGGAGCTTTAACCACTCCTTTTAAAAGCTATCAGGTTCCTTCGGTTATATCAAGTTCACTACGTTCACGGTTTCGCCAAAACCAGTCGTAGCCCTCCGTCATTTCTTATGGATAGTCAGTAGTATTCAAGCTATGTTTGTTGGCTTTCGTCAAGGCATAGTGTTTGGTAGCTACTGGGTATTCATTTGTTACATAGATAGATGTGTTGGTTTGGGACAGTCGCATTACCTTGTTGGCTTTCGTCAAGGGTATATACGGGTGGGTTCAAATTAACAAGATAATGATGGGCAGAACTTGACATGTGACTTATGATTTGTTGGCTTACGTCAAGGTCATAAGAGCATGGGGCAAAAACTTATATCGGGAATTTCTAAAGAAACTGAAATTTGCAAAGAGATGCATACCATTTGGAGTTTGATGAATGTTGGTAGCATTCCTTCAACATTATCATACGATGATATTTGGATCCCGATCCTACTGTGAGTATATGCTACTTATCAGGATATTCGTCACTTAACGATCAATGCTATAAACCAAGTAGGTGTCCAGAAAGGTGTCAGCGTGGTTACGCCCCCAGAGAAAAGAGGTTATTTAATTAAGGAACTTCGCGAAAGCGTTGGAAAACCTCCCTCGAAGTATCGACACTAGCCTGGCTGAACGGTTAAGCAAGTATTGTACGGTGAGAATAGTCCTGGCTAATTCATCTTTTATGGTTTGAGGAAGGATTCGAGAAACAGTGGGAGCCATCCAGTTTAGATAAATTAAAAACCACTCTAAACTTGCAAGAGCATCATGCTAAAGAGTTTTCTTCTCTCTCTCCTAATTGCAGTGACCCTGAAAATGACCGGACTTAAGTTACTTTTAGAGAAAAATATACTGACAGGGCCAAACTATAAAGATTGGCTGCGGAATGTCAAAATGGCTTTGACCTATGACAAATTGGGGTACGTCCTCACCGCTACGGCACCTGCTGTCCCTGGTCCCAAATCCAGTAATGCGGATAAGGAAATCCGCAAAACCTGGGATTTCGATTGCGCGAAAGCCAAGTGCATCGTGCTTGCCTCGATGAACAATGAACATCAGAGGAGACACGAGGATATGGAACTTGATGCCATATTTCTCCATACAAAGGAACTTTATGGAGAGCAATCTCATATAGCAAGATACGAGACCTCTAAGAACTTGTTTCGAGCGAGGTTGGCTGTCGGGTCATCGGTAGGAGAACATGTCCTAAAGATGATCGGCTATATAGAAGAGCTCGCAGACCTGGGGACGACTTTGGATAATGAGCTCTGTACAGACCTTATTCTCCAGTCTCTTCCTTCCACCTACGCCCAGTTTATCCTGAACTTCAACATTCAAAGAAAAGAAGTTGAACTTCCGGAACTCCTGAACATGTTAAGGAGTGCAGAGGGCACCTTGCAGAAGGAAAGGGAAACACCCGCTATGTTTGTTGGCGGTGCATCTTCTTCCGGGTCCAAGGCTAGGGCCAAAGGAAGGAAGAAGAAGGCCGCACCCAGACCTAGAGGAGGTGTAAGTAAGGTGGGAGGGAAGGGAAAGAAAAAGTTTGCGGTACCGGTAGTGGGCCAGGATGAATGCTTCCATTGTCACAGGAAAGGGCACTGGAAGAAGGATTGCAAGGCATGGAACGCCAAGAACCAGGAACCGAAGCAAGCTGTGGCTTCGACTTCAGGTGTGTTTGTAATTGAGAATTGTCTGTCGATCAACTCTACTTCCTGGGTATTGGATACCGGATCAGGATCTCATATTTGCAATTCATTGCAGGCACTGAGAAACCGTAGAGTGCTGAAGGAAGGTGATATGACCGTAAAGGTTGCTAACGGAGCTAGCGTGGGAGCTGCGTCCGTCGGGGATTATCACCTAGGATTGACGAGTGGACACATTTTGGTTTTACATAACTGTTTTTTGTGCCAAGCTTAACGTGTAATATCATATCAGTTTCCTTGTTATCAAATAAAGGTTATGATTTCACGTTTGTAAGAGATGTTGTTAACATCCACCTTAATCATGGTTTGATTGGGTCCGGTACACTAAATAACGGTATATATGTTTTAAACCAACTCCAAATTTTCAATGTCCAGAACACACTAAAAAGAAAGTCTCCAGATTTAAATAAAGCTTTCTTATGGCATTGTAGACTGGGTCACATCAATGAGAGAAGGTTGACTAAGTTACATAGAGAAGGATATTTGGACTCGTTCGAATATCAAACTTATGACACTTGTCAATCTTGTCTCAAAGGAAAGATGACAAAGACTCCATTCACTGGACAAGGAGTAAGAGCGAGCGAGCTCTTAGGACTCATACACAGCGATGTATGTGGTCCAATGTCTACACATGCAAGAGGTGGTTTTTCCTATTTCATTACTTTCACGGATGATTACTCAAGATACGGATTCATTTATCTGATGAAACATAAATCCGAGGCTTTTGAGAAATTCCAAGAGTATAAGAATGAAGTAGAAAACCAAACCGGCAAAAGTATCAAGACACTTAGATCTGATCGAGGTGGTGAATACTTGAGTGCCGAGTTCCTAGGTTACCTAAAAGAGAAAGGAATTCTCTCTCAGCTTACTCCTCCATACACTCCACAGCATAACGGTGTATCGGAGAGGCGGAATCGAACCCTATTGGATATGGTACGATCCATGATGAGTAATGCTGAGTTACCACGATCTTTCTGGGGTTATGCGCTAGAATCAGCGGCATATCTTTTGAACATGGTACCTACCAAGACTGTGCCTACCACTCCATATTAGATGTGGAGCGGGAAGAAACCCCATCTACAGTATATAAAGATTTGGGGATGTCCAGCTTTTGTTAAAAAGCAGCATGTGGACAAGCTCGAGGCACGATCAGTAAATTGTAAGTTTGTGGGATATCCAAAGAACTCCAGGGGATATCTATTCTATTACGCAGAGGAACAAAAGGTATTTGTTTCTCGTAATGCCCATTTTCTAGAACATCAGTTTTTAGAAAAAGAATCAAGTGGGAGCGAAATAGAACTGGAAGAAATTCCAGAATCACAAACTAATACTGAAAGTTTGGTAGAACCGGAAGTTCAAGAAGAACAGGACATTCCCGCACCCCTCCGCAGGAGTAGTAGGCCGTCTCATCCGCTTGAGAGATACTACGGTTTTCTCATAGATGGGGATAGAGAGGATTGCATCATAGATGATGATGAACCTACTGACTTCCAACAGGCCATCCAGAGCGGCGACTCGGTACGATGGCTAGATGCAATGCGGACCGAAATGGAGTCCATGTACACCAACAAAGTATGGACTTTGGACTTTGCTCCAGATGGAGTAAAACCCATAGGATGCAAATGGATCTTCAAGAAAAAGATTGGTGTAGATGGACAGGTGGAAACCTATAAGGCTAGACTTGTTGCAAAGGGTTTTCGTCAAAGACCTGGTTTGGACTATGACGAAACTTTTTCTCCAGTGGCTATGCTCAAATCCATTCGGGTCCTTCTTGCTATTGCTGCCTTCCATGATTATGAAATCTGGCAGATGGACGTAAAGACGGCTTTTCTGAATGGAAATTTAGAAGAGTGCGTCTATATGGATCAGCCAGAGGGTTTCAATCAGAGTGGGAGCAGCGGTAAAGTATGCAAGCTGCTTAAGTCCATTTATGGACTAAAGCAGGCATCGCGGAGTTGGAACATCTGTTTTGATGAGACAGTCAAAGAAAATGACTTTATCAAAAATCCAGATGAACCGTGCATATATAGTAAAGTTGTAGCCAGAAGTGTCGTATTCCTCATCTTGTACGTGGATGACATTCTATTGATAGGAAATGACATTCCTATGCTACAATCTGTCAAAGGATTCTTGTCACACAGGTTCTCCATGAAAGACCTGGGTGATGCCTCTTACATTCTGGGGATCCGGATCTATCGTGATAGATCCAAGAGGATGTTGGGACTTTCGCAGTCCAGGTATATCGACACTGTACTGAAAAGATTCAGTATGGAAGATTCTAAGCGCGGTAATCTACCGGCTTGTCACGGAATCATCCTCTCCAAAGAGATGTCTCCCAAGACTGATTTGGAAAGGGAACGCATGTCTATTATACCCTACGCTTCTGCGGTAGGCTCTATAATGTATGCGATGTTGTGTACCAGACCAGATGTAGCTTACGCACTGAGCGTGGTAAGCCGGTATCAGTCAGACCCAGGGGAGAAACACTGGATAGCAGTAAAGAACATTCTCAAGTACCTGAGAAGGAATAAGGAGATGTTCTTGGTTTACGGCGGAAAAGACCTCAGGTTGGAGGCCTTTGCTGATTCCGGCTTCCAGAGTGATAAGGACGATTCCAAGTCTATGTCGGGTTATGTCTTTACCCTCAATGGAGGGGCGGTGTGCTGGAAGAGCTCCAAGCAGGACACCGTTGTTGACTCGACGATGGAAGCGGAGTATATAGCTGCTTGCGATGCCGCAAAAGAAGCAGTCTGGATGAAGAAGTTCCTAACAGAACTTCAGGTGGTTCCTACCATAGTTGATCCAATACCTCTGTATTGCGACAACAACGGAGCTATAGCTTTAGCGAAGGAACCAAGGTCCCATCAGAAGTCCAGACACATCTTAAGGCGGTATCACCTGATCAGGGAGATCATTGATCGTCAGGAGATCGAGGTTCGGAGAGTTGCTTCTGAAGAGAACATTGCTGATCCATTCACAAAGGCCCTGCCTCAGATTCAGTTCGAGAGGCTACTCGAGATCATCGGTCTTCGATATGCCAGTACATGGCCCTAGTGCCAGTGGGAGATTGTTAGTGTATATGCCGTAGGGGCCATTATTGTATCATACTAGTTTGTATATTACTTAATGGAAGCTTGGGATATTCACATGTATATAACAGTCTTGCTAAATATGGTAGTATGCTACTTGGTTTTTCTATCTTAATATGTGAGTATACATATTGATAGAGCTCTCAGGATCTTGCTTGACTACCAGCGTTGTGATGGCAGTCACACCAGTGGGGGCTGGGTAGTCTATAAGCACATCCTTATTCAGGTCCCTAGTCGTTGGATTATCGAGACAGGGCATCGATACTCCAGAGTAGACTAGTGTGTACTCTTCTCATCCCAGTTGGGGAGATGGTCTGTCCCACAGCCGTCAGTACGTCGTACTGGAGATAGTATGCAGGTGCTCGTTAGGTTACGGGTACACCGGACAGGACTCACAGGGAACTGTTGGTTGGTTTTATACCAGTCGTCAGTGAACAGTTCCCAGGTGAAATGAGTACAGCATAGTCCGCAGACTTGACACTGCTACTTCGCCTCGAGTGTGTCCCACTGTTCTTAGATTGCTACCCTATCACGACTCAAAGGAGTCGTGCAAACAGGTAGCAGTTGGGTGCAGTCCCGAGCACTTGGAGGCAGTGGCGGTTAGACAGGATTCGTCTCTCCCGGTATTGGGGGTTGATATCGCGCTGTGTCAGAGAGCTATTACGCAAAGTCCCTGGCCAGGGCAAGCGAGATTTGCTGGTAGGTTCCAGTAGTTTCTCAGGGTGTAATGGGCTTCCCTCCGACATGATTTATACCGCTATTAGGGGACTGACGCTTGCCGCCCCCTAGGCCTGATATGCGATAGTCTTAGACGAACGGACCGGACTGTATGGAGATTGTCACATCAGACTCAGTAGGAGTTCGGATGGGGTTTCCTCATCGGCCTTCTTATCGACATCTACCTGGGGACCGTTACGTACAGCTAGTGCCGCTTGCGGTCTGTAGTTAAACCCACTGCCAACGTAGTAGTCGAGTCTCTAGAGTCCCACACAGAGAGTTTCCCTACTCCAGGCGAAACGATATAGAGGTCGTATGGTTTTACGACAAGGGTTCGGACGCATACGTATGTTTTCGCACGTACGAATTTCGGACAGTTTTTACCAGTCGACTTTGGTTTAAGCCAGTTACTGGTATCCGGTTATTGGATTTATACAGTCTAAAGTTTTTCCATATTTTTGCGGAAAGGAGGGGCGTTCTCGTAATTGTGCGAGAAGCTTCTAGAAGGTGGTGACTAAGGAGGTTTAGGTGGCATATACAATGGATGTGATTAGTGAGTCACCTAGATGATTCATACATGTCTTTTGTCCATGGAGATGAATCATCACTAGATATTATCAAGCATGGTTGTTAAATTGATATATTTTCTTTTCTTGATAAAAAGAAATGCTTCATTTATATTATGATATCTCACTATTCTCATTTCATTATCATTATCATCTTCTCTCTCCTCAAGCTCTCCCTCTTCAAACCCTAATCCTCCCCTCTCATGTGTTGAGTACAAGGATTAGTTAGACTAACTAAATCATAACCCTCACTCTATATCACCTAGCTTCTTTGATTAGCACTTAAAGAAGGTTAGTTGCCTCAAGTTTAGAGGCTAAGCTTGGAGTAAAGCTCTCGGGTGGATCGTCTACTACTTCGAGAAGGCCGAGGAGGAGGAGGAGTTCGCAAAGACGAAGGACACGATTCGTTAGGTATAATCCCTAATCATAGTAGTATAGAACTTCTATGTTTCATGTTAGTTATCGTTTAGCTTCGATTCATGCGGTTAGTCGATGTTTAAGCAAAGAACAAGATCGTTTTTTAAATTTCCGCCTCCCCGCAAGTCGTGGGGTGTTGTACATCGACTTATAGTGGTATCAGAGCCTCGCTAAACAATAATTAACTTACTTGCAAATTTGTATGAATTTCGAACGGAAAAAACGAAACCGGAAGAGCCCGAAATGATCAGTTTCTGTCGATTTTTAAATGAAGTCCAAAATTTTTTCAGGGAAGTTCAGAAAGCATAAAAAGACAGTAGAAGAACACCCAAGAAAATTGGGCCCCTGAATCGCCTAACTAGCCGCGGAACCGCGGCGGATCCCCCAGATTCGCCGCGCTTCCGCCGCCGAGTTGGCGATTCAGGAACTCAATTTTCCTGTGTTGCTTCTCTGGAATATTTGGTATTTTCTAGAATTTTTTATTTTTGCTCAGGTTTCAGATTTACAGAGAAGTATTGGAGCAAAATTAAAAGTGTTTAATCGATCGAAATCATACAGTATTTGCTTGTTGGATTATATCTGTGTTTTGTATAATGTGTTCATAAACCTCCCCTAACTGCTAGTATGTCGGTTGGCAGGGGGTTGCACATTTCTGTAATGGATTTTATCTGTTTGTGCATATGAACTGTGTTGGACTGTTGTGATGTATAGCCGGGGTTATGTGATGGGTTATTATTTAATTCATTTGATGTAAATGTAATTTGTTGTAATATTATTTTGCGGGGCACATCCAGGTTGCGGTTGTAGCCACCGTTGTATTATTTCATTTTACTGTTTTTGCTCCTAGGACAGACCCAAGGAGGGGTGCACAAACTGCCGGGCGGGTAGTTTGCCGCACCCGCAGGGGGTCTTGGGTGGGGTAATGGCTATTCATCACAACTGTGTAATCCGTCTTTTGTTGCAGACTCAAAACAAACACGGATTGCTTGCAAATCCAATTAAGTTCATTTGTGATCTGGAATGAATATCATTGCGTCAGAAGAATGTAAAATATCTATATATATGATAGCTATTTTAGACGTCACTTATGTTTTACACCCGCGCTAGCCCAGCCCCCGCTCTGTCGTTAGTTAAGTAACCTAACGGGTAATGACGGGACCCAGTGGCGAATGCGGATGGCATAAGAGGACGTCATATTTTCGTTGTTCTCTGCAATGATAGGTTAATGATGGGACGCATTATCTATAATGCAAAGAAAATAAACCAAAGTTTTAATCGTTGGAACAATTTAAAAGAAACAACTCGGTTAATTTTAAAACAGATATTTTTAAATGCGGAGCTTTAACCACTCCTTTTAAAAGCTATCAGGTTCCTTCGGTTATATCAAGTTCACTACGTTCACGGTTTCGCCAAAACCAGTCGTAGCCCTCCGTCATTTCTTATGGATAGTCAGTAGTATTCAAGCTATGTTTGTTGGCTTTCGTCAAGGCATAGTGTTTGGTAGCTACTGGGTATTCATTTGTTACATAGATAGATGTGTTGGTTTGGGACAGTCGCATTACCTTGTTGGCTTTCGTCAAGGGTATATACGGGTGGGTTCAAATTAACAAGATAATGATGGGCAGAACTTGACATGTGACTTATGATTTGTTGGCTTACGTCAAGGTCATAAGAGCATGGGGCAAAAACTTATATCGGGAATTTCTAAAGAAACTGAAATTTGCAAAGAGATGCATACCATTTGGAGTTTGATGAATGTTGGTAGCATTTCTTCAACATTATCATACGATGATATTTGGATCCCGATCCTACTGTGAGTATATGCTACTTATCAGGATATTCGTCACTTAACGATCAATGCTATAAACCAAGTAGGTGTCCAGAAAGTTGTCAGCGGGGTTACGCCCCCAGAGAAAAGAGGTTATTTAATTAAGGAACTTCGCGAAAGCGTTGGAAAATCTCCCTCGAAGTATCGACACTAGCCTGGCTGAACGGTTAAGCAAGTATTGTACGGTGAGAATAGTCCTGGCTAATTCATCTTTTATGGTTTGAGGAAGGATTCAAGAAACAGTGGGAGCCATCCAGTTTAGATAAATTAAAAACCACTCTAAACTTGCAAGAGCATCATGCTAAAGAGTTTTCTTCTCTCTCTCCTAATTGCAGCGACCCTGAAAATGACCGGACTTAAGTTACTTTTAGAGAAAAATATACTGACAGGGCCAAACTATAAAGATTGGCTGCGGAATGTCAAAATGGCTTTGACCTATGACAAATTGGGGTACGTCCTCACCGCTACGGCACCTGCTGTCCCTGGTCCCAAATCCAGTAATGCGGATAAGGAAATCCGCAAAACCTGGGATTTCGATTGCGCGAAAGCCAAGTGCATCGTGCTTGCCTCGATGAACAATGAACATCAGAGGAGACACGAGGATATGGAACTTGATGCCATATTTCTCCATACAAAGGAACTTTATGGAGAGCAATCTCATATAGCAAGATACGAGACCTCTAAGAACTTGTTTCGAGCGAGGTTGGCTGTCGGGTCATCGGTAGGAGAACATGTCCTAAAGATGATCGGCTATATAGAAGAGCTCGCAGACCTGGGGACGACTTTGGATAATGAGCTCTGTACAGACCTTATTCTCCAGTCTCTTCCTTCCACCTACGTCCAGTTTATCCTGAACTTCAACATTCAAAGAAAAGAAGTTGAACTTCCGGAACTCCTGAACATGTTAAGGAGTGCAGAGGGCACCTTGCAGAAGGCAAGGGAAACACCCGCTATGTTTGTTGGCGGTGCATCTTCTTCCGGGTCCAAGGCTAGGGCCAAAGGAAGGAAGAAGAAGGCCGCACCCAGACCTAGAGGAGGTGTAAGTAAGGTGGGAGGGAAGGGAAAGAAAAAGTTTGCGGTACCGGTAGTGGGCCAGGATGAATGCTTCCATTGTCACAGGAAAGGGCACTGGAAGAAGGATTGCAAGGCATGGAACGCCAAGAACCAGGAACCGAAGCAAGCTGTGGCTTCGACTTCAGGTGTGTTTGTAATTGAGAATTGTCTGTCGATCAACTCTACTTCCTGGGTATTAGATACCGGATCAGGATCTCATATTTGCAATTCATTGCAGGCACTGAGAAACCGTAGAGTGCTGAAGGAAGGTGATATGACCCTAAAGGTTGCTAACGGAGCTAGCGTGGGAGCTGCGTCCGTCGGGGATTATCACCTAGGATTGACGAGTGGACACATTTTGGTTTTACATAACTGTTTTTTGTGCCAAGCTTAACGTGTAATATCATATCAGTTTCCTTGTTATCAAATAAAGGTTATGATTTCACGTTTGTAAGAGATGTTGTTAACATCCACCTTAATCATGGTTTGATTGGGTCCGGTACACTAAATAACGGTATATATGTTTTAAACCAACTCCAAATTTTCAATGTCCAGAACACACTAAAAAGAAAGTCTCCAGATTTAAATAAAGCTTTCTTATGGCATTGTAGACTGGGTCACATCAATGAGAGAAGGTTGACTAAGTTACATAGAGAAGGATATTTGGACTCGTTCGAATATCAAACTTATGACACTTGTCAATCTTGTCTCAAAGGAAAGATGACAAAGACTCCATTCACTGGACAAGGAGTAAGAGCGAGCGAGCTCTTAGGACTCATACACAGCGATGTATGTGGTCCAATGTCTACACATGCAAGAGGTGGTTTTTCCTATTTCATTACTTTCACGGATGATTACTCAAGATACGGATTCATTTATCTGATGAAACATAAATCCGAGACTTTTGAGAAATTCCAAGAGTATAAGAATGAAGTAGAAAACCAAACCGGCAAAAGTATCAAGACACTTAGATCTGATCGAGGTGGTGAATACTTGAGTGCCGAGTTCCTAGGTTACCTAAAAGAGAAAGGAATTTTCTCTCAGCTTACTCCTCCATACACTCCACAGCATAACGGTGTATCGGAGAGGCGGAATCGAACCCTATTGGATATGGTACGATCCATGATGAGTAATGCTGAGTTACCACGATCTTTCTGGGGTTATGCGCTAGAATCAGCGGCATATCTTTTGAACATGGTACCTACCAAGACTGTGCCTACCACTCCATATCAGATGTGGAGCGGGAAGAAACCCCATCTACAGTATATAAAGATTTGGGGATGTCCAGCTTTTGTTAAAAAGCAGCATGTGGACAAGCTCGAGGCACGATCAGTAAAGTGTAAGTTTGTGGGATATCCAAAGAACTCCAGGGGATATCTATTCTATTACGCAGAGGAACAAAAGGTATTTGTTTCTCGTAATGCCCATTTTCTAGAACATCAGTTTTTAGAAAAAGAATCAAGTGGGAGCGAAATAGAACTGGAAGAAATTCCAGAATCACAAACTAATACTGAAAGTTTGGTAGAACCGGAAGTTCAAGAAGAACAGGACATTCCCGCACCCCTCCGCAGGAGTAGTAGGCCGTCTCATCCGCTTGAGAGATACTACGGTTTTCTCATAGATGGGGATAGAGAGGATTGCATCATAGATGATGATGAACCTACTGACTTCCAACAGGCCATCCAGAGCGGCGACTCGGTACGATGGCTAGATGCAATGCGGACCGAAATGGAGTCCATGTACACCAACAAAGTATGGACTTTGGACTTTGCTCCAGATGGAGTAAAACCCATAGGATGCAAATGGATCTTCAAGAAAAAGATTGGTGTAGATGGACAGGTGGAAACCTATAAGGCTAGACTTGTTGCAAAGGGTTTTCGTCAAAGACCTGGTTTGGACTATGACGAAACTTTTTCTCCAGTGGCTATGCTCAAATCCATTCGGGTCCTTCTTGCTATTGCTGCCTTCCATGATTATGAAATCTGGCAGATGGACGTAAAGACGGCTTTTCTGAATGGAAATTTAGAAGAGTGCGTCTATATGGATCAGCCAGAGGGTTTCAATCAGAGTGGGAGCAGCGGTAAAGTATGCAAGCTGCTTAAGTCCATTTATGGACTAAAGCAGGCATCGCGGAGTTGGAACATCTGTTTTGATGAGACAGTCAAAGAAAATGACTTTATCAAAAATCCAGATGAACCGTGCATATATAGTAAAGTTGTAGCCAGAAGTGTCGTATTCCTCATCTTGTACGTGGATGACATTCTATTGATAGGAAATGACATTCCTATGCTACAATCTGTCAAAGGATTCTTGTCACACAGGTTCTCCATGAAAGACCTGGGTGATGCCTCTTACATTCTGGGGATCCGGATCTATCGTGATAGATCCAAGAGGATGTTGGGACTTTCGCAGTCCAGGTATATCGACACTGTACTGAAAAGATTCAGTATGGATGATTCTAAGCGCGGTAATCTACCGGCTTGTCACGGAATCACCCTCTCCAAAGAGATGTCTCCCAAGACTGATTTGGAAAGGGAACGCATGTCTATTATACCCTACGCTTCTGCGGTAGGCTCTATAATGTATGCGATGTTGTGTACCAGACCAGATGTAGCTTACGCACTGAGTGTGGTAAGCCGGTATCAGTCAGACCCAGGGGAGAAACACTGGATAGCAGTAAAGAACATTCTCAAGTACCTGAGAAGGAATAAGGAGATGTTCTTGGTTTACGGCGGAAAAGACCTCAGGTTGGAGGCCTTTGCTGATTCCGGCTTCCAGAGTGATAAGGACGATTCCAAGTCCATGTCGGGTTATGTCTTTACCCTCAATGGAGGGGCGGTGTGCTGGAAGAGCTCCAAGCAGGACACCGTTGCTGACTCGACGATGGAAGCGGAGTATATAGCTGCTTGCGATGCCGCAAAAGAAGCAGTCTGGATGAAGAAGTTCCTAACAGAACTTCAGGTGGTTCCTACCATAGTTGATCCAATACCTCTGTATTGCGACAACAACGGAGCTATAGCTTTAGCGAAGGAACCAAGGTCCCATCAGAAGTCCAGACACATCTTAAGGCGGTATCACCTGATCAGGGAGATCATTGATCGTCAGGAGATCGAGGTTCGGAGAGTTGCTTCTGAAGAGAACATTGCTGATCCATTCACAAAGGCCCTGCCTCAGATTCAGTTCGAGAGGCTACTCGAGATCATCGGTCTTCGATATGCCAGTACATGGCCCTAGTGCCAGTGGGAGATTGTTAGTGTATATGCCGTAGGGGCCATTATTGTATCATACTAGTTTGTATATTACTTAATGGAAGCTTGGGATATTCACATGTATATAACAGTCTTGCTAAATATGGTAGTATGCTACTTGGTTTTTCTATCTTAATATGTGAGTATACGTATTGATAGAGCTCTCAGGATCTTGCTTGACTACCAGCGTTGTGATGGCTGTCACACTAGTGGGGGCTGGGTAGTCTATAAGCACATCCTTATTCAGGTCCCTAGTCGTTGGATTATCGAGACAGGGCATCGATACTCCAGAGTAGACTAGTGTGTACGCTTCTCATCCCAGTTGGGGAGATGGTCTGTCCCACAGCCGTCAGTACGTCGTACTGGAGATAGTATGCAGGTGCTCGTTAGGTTACGGGTACACCGGACAGGACTCACAGGGAACTGTTGGTTGGTTTTATACCAGTCGTCAGTGAACAGCTCCCAGGTGACATGAGTACAGCATAGTCCGCAGACTTGACACTGCTACTTCGCCTCGAGTGTGTCCCACTGTTCTTAGATTGCTACCCTACCACGACTCAAAGGAGTCGTGCAAACAGGTAGCAGTTGGGTGCAGTCCCGAGCACTTGGAGGCAGTGGCGGTTAGACAGGATTCGTCTCTCCCGGTATTGGGGGTTGATATCGCGCTGTGTCAGAGAGCTATTACGCAAAGTCCCTGGCCAGGGCAAGCGAGATTTGCTGGTAGGTTCCAGTAGTTTCTCAGGGTGTAATGGGCTTCCCTCCGACATGATTTATACCGCTATTAGGGGACTGACGCTTGCCGCCCCCTAGGCCTGATATGCGATAGTCTTAGACGAACGGACCGGACTGTATGGAGATTGTCACATCAGACTCAGTAGGAGTTCGGATGGGGTTTCCTCATCGGCCTTTTTATCGACATCTACCTGGGGACCGTTACGTACAGCTAGTGCCGCTTGCGGTCTGTGGTTAAACCCGCTGCCAACGTAGTAGTCGAGTCTCTAGAGTCCCACACAGAGAGTTTCCCTAATCCAGGCGAAACGATATAGAGGTCGTATGGTTTTACGACAAGGGTTCGGACGCATACGTATGTTTTCGCACGTACGACTTTCGGACAGTTTTTACCAGTCGGCTTTGGTTTAAGCCAGTTACTGGTATCCGGTTATTGGATTTATACAGTCTAAAGTTTTTTCGTATTTTTGCGGAAAGGAGGGGCGTTCTCGTAATTGTGCGAGAAGCTTCTAGAAGGTGGTGACTAAGGAGGTTTAGGTGGCATATACAATGGATGTGATTAGTGAGTCACCTAGATGATTCATACATGTCTTTTGTCCATGGAGATGAATCATCACTAGATATTATCAAGCATGGTTGTTAAATTGATATATTTTCTTTTCTTGATAAAAAGAAATGCTTGATATATATTATGATATCTCACTATTCTCATTTCATTATCATTATCATCTTCTCTCTCCTCAAGCTCTCCCTCTTCAAACCCTAATCCTCCCCTTTCATGTGTTGAGTACAAGGATTAGTTAGACTAACTAAATCATAACCCTCACTCTATATCACCTAGCTTCTTTGATTAGCACTTAAAGAAGGTTAGTTGCCTCAAGTTTAGAGGCTAAGCTTGGAGTAAAGCTCTCGGGTGGATCGTCTACTACTTCGAGAAGGCCGAGGAGGAGGAGGAGTTCGCAAAGACGAAGGACACGATTCGTTAGGTATAATCCCTAATCATAGTAGTATAGAACTTCTATGTTTCATGTTAGTTATCGTTTAGCTTCGATTCATGCGGTTAGTCGATGTTTAAGCAAAGAACAAGATCGTTTTTTAAATTTCCGCCTCCCCGCAAGTCGTGGGGTGTTGTACATCGACTTACACCAGCGCCTATCCGCAGAAGTAGTAGGCCGTCTCATCCGCCCGAGAGACGTCCTTAAACTAACGACAGACCGAAACGTCCTTAAACTAGCAACGGACCGAAACGTCCTTAAACTAGCAATGGACCACTATGTCCTAAAAACAGCTGTTGACCGAGATGTCGATAAAATACAGTGGATTGCAGCATCTCAAAGCCGATAAAAAAATTAGAATAATAAAAAAAATAATAAAAACAAAAACGGTACGTCCATAAGCGAAATGGGCACGGATGAAAACCCGAAAGGGCTCCGTGTGTAAAAACAGCAGGGCTACCGGCGAGTGTTTGTGAAAACCCTAAAGGGCACAATCTCGTTAAAGGACACTTGCAGGGTCCTCACGACCTTGTAAGGAGAAACCACCCGCGTGAGATCCTTACGAATCACAAGGGAGAAACACACTTAGGAGTCTTCACGATTCCTAAGGAGAAATTACACTTGTGAGATCCTCACGACTCGTAAGGAGAACTCTCTTATGGGACCCTCACGGCTCATAAGATTTGAAAGTCTTAAGTTACAGAAACCTGAACCTGTTCTTAAGCAAACCCCTCCCCCCACAACCTTCGATATTGCCCTACAAGAGGCTCATACTGACCCTTGTATACAATCTACGGGCGCGAATAAACATCTCCCTAACCAAGTCCCATCTATGACTAGGGATATGTTCATATAGTGAACAACCCTTGTAAGTCCTCTCGACTTATAAGGAGAAAACCCTTTTGTAAGATCCTTACGACTTACAAGAGAACATACACTTAGGAACCCTCACGATTCTTAAGGAGAAAACACACCCACAAGATTCTCACGACTTGTAGGGAGAAATACCTTTGTGAGACCCTTACGGCTCATGAAGTCAAAAGCCTTAGTCGACAGGACCCTTAACCCTGTTTACTAAGCCACCTTTGTTCAACATCGACAGAGGCAAATGATGATTCGCTCCTGGAAGCATCCCAGTAGTAGCGGCGTTGATGCCGAAATTGGTGTCTAAATCCAAACTTGCAGCGAAAAGCCAGCAAGCCACACATGCATACGAAACAGCCGAAATGATGGGGCAACTTGCGACAAAATCAGCAAGTAAAAATGTATGCATGAAAAATAGCCGAAATGATGGGGCAACTCGCATAAAAAGCAGCGAGTAGAAAATAAAATAAATAGCCGAAATGATTGGGCACCCTGAAAATAGCCGAAATGATGGGGCAATCGCGACCTTCGCGATATAAAAGCTGAAATGATAGAGCATCGCGGAAAAAGAAATAAAATAAAAACGAAATTTATGCCTTACAGGTGATATTACATCAATCCCTGTATACAATCCAGGGGTGCAAACAAAGAAGGGATCACACTCCTCCTCACCAGGTTTCATCAAAAGAAGATGCCAAGTCCCGAAGGGCCACAAGTAGCTTAGAGATCTTCTCAACATTCATCTCGTTGGGCCAAATACAACCTCGAGCAAAGCGGAACAACGGCGATTCCCAGTTCTATGACTCAGCGGTGTACAGATCACCGAAAGTCAAAGCCCAATTCCGTGAAATGCGGATATAATCAACAAAATTCCTGGTCACGTGGAACGTGGATAACGTCAGTTTTTGACCCCGTGGAAAACGTCCAGAGCGGAGCCTAGTCCTCACCGAACACGGCAGTGAACCCGTGTGAAGCATCTAGTGCAAAATTCCTGGTCACGTGGAACGCGAATAACGTCACTCTTTGACCCCGTGGAAAACGTCCAGAGCGGAGCCTGGTCCTCCCAGAACACGGCAGTGAACCCGTGGGAAGCATCCAGAGCAAAATTCCTGATCACGTAGAACGCGGATAACGTCACTCTTTGACCCCGTGGAAAACGTCCAGAGCGGAGCCTAGTCCTCGCCGAACACGGCAGTGAACCCGTGTGAAGCATCTAGTGCAAAATTCCTGGTCACATGGAGAGTGGATAACGTCACTCTTTGACCTCGTGGAAAATGTCCAGAGCGGAGCCTGGTCCTCGCAGAACACGGCAGTGAACCCGTGGGAAGCATCCAGTGCAAAATTCCTGGTCACGTGGTACGTAGATAATGTCACTCTTTGACCTCGTAGAAAATGTCCAGAGCGGAGCCTGGTCCTCGCAGAACACGACAGTGAACCCGTGGGAAGCATCCGGTGCAAAATTCTTGGTCACGTGGAACGCGGATAACGTCACTCTTTGACCCCGTGGAAAACGTCCAGAGCGGAGCCTGGTCCTCGCAGAACACGGCAGTGAACCCGTGGGAAGCATCCAGAGCAAAATTCCTGGTTACGTGGAACGCGGATAACGTCACTCTTTGACCCCGTGGAAAACGTCCAGAGCGGAGCCTGGTCCTCGCAGAACACGGCAGTGAACCCGTGGGAAGCATCCAGAGCAAAATTCTTGATCACGTAGAACGCGGATAACGTCACTCTTTGACCCAGTGGAAAACGTCCAGAGCGGAGCCTGGTCCTCGCAGAACACGGCAGTGAACCCGTGGGAAGTATCCAGTGCAAAATTTCTGGTCACGTGGAACGCGGATAACGTCACTCTTTGACCCCGTGGAAAACGTCCAGAGTGGAGCCTGGTCTTCGCAGAACACGGCAGTGAACCCGTGGGAAGCATCCAGAGCAAAATTCCTGGTTACGTGGAACGCGGATAACGTCACTCTTTGACCCCGTGGAAAATGTCCAGAGCGGAGCCTGATCCTCGCAGAATACGGCAGTGAACCCGTGGGAAGCATCCAGAGCAAAATTCCTGGTCACGTGGAACGCGGATAACGTCACTCTTTGACCCCGTGGAAAACGTCCAGAGCGGATCCTGGTCCTCGCAGAGCACGGCAGTGAACCCGTGTGAAGCATCCAGAGCGGAGCCTAGTCCTTGCCGAACACGGCAGTGAACCCGTGTGAAGCATCTAGTGCAAAATTCCTGGTCACGTGGAATGCGGATAACGTCACTCTTTGACCCCGCGGAAAATGCCCAGAGCGGAGCCTGGTCCTCGCAGAGCACGGCAGTGAACCCGTGTGAAACATCTAGAGCAAACATCGGACTGTGGAGTCCTTAAAATCCACGGACTATGATGTCCTTAACCTCGACCGTAATGTCTTAAAACTAACGATCAACCACCTTGATTCTAGACTGAATTTACCTTGGTTCAAGGGTACATCTCTTCACTCCTTTGATATTCATCGTTGTAATTCCTCAATGTCTTCAAAGAGATGACGGGTCCCGGTAACCAAACATTGGACTGTGGAGTCCTTAAAATCCACGGACTATGATGTCCTTAACCTTGACCGTGATGTCTTAAAACTAACACCGGACTGTGGAGTCCTTAAATCCACGGACTATGACGTCCTTAACCTTGACCAGGATGTCTTAAAACTAACGCCGGATTGTGGAGTCCTTAAATCCACGGACTATGATGTCCTTAACCTTGACCGTGATGTCTTAAAACTAACCTTGGACCGTGGAGTCCTTAAACCTACAGACTATGAGGTCCTTAAGCTTGACCGCGACGTCTTTAAACTACGGTACCCTGGAAAACATCCCAAAGCAACCCCTGATCCCATGAAATACGGATAAGGGCGACCGCACCCAGCACTTGCGGGTCTCCACGACCGGTAAGGAAGAAAACTTTCTTGTGAGATCCTTACGACTCTCAAGGGAAAACCCGCTTAAGAATCCTCACGATTCTTAAGAAGAACTTACACCTACGGGATCCTCTCGACCTGTAGGGAGAAAAACGCTTTATGAGACCCTCACGGTGCATAAAGCTCAAAAGTCTTAGAAGGCAGATCTTAACCCTGAACCCTAAGCCATCGCTGCTATGCAAAGAGACCAAGGTAAATTGTCCGCAGAACACATTCAATAAAAAGGAGACACACCATTGAGAAGGAAAATATGTCTTTATTCATAAACCAAAATGGATACAAAGTACAATTTATGAAAGAACAAAAAGAAAATACTCTCATTCAGGAGTATGTACAAAAAAAAGAAGAAAAGATACAAGTTTTCAAGCCGGCGGGCGATTTAGCAATTTTGCTAGCTCATCCTGCTTTTGCTGGGCCACGGCTTCATGATTCAGGATCGCCAGAAGACGGGCCTCCGCCTGAGCCTGCTGGGCCTGATATGAGGCGAGCCGGCCTTCGAGCTCTTTCTCAGTGGCCTTGTGAGCCTCGACCCTTTCGCGAGTGAACACGGCAGCTTTATCAAGAGCCACCATCTCTTTGATAGACTCTTGAAGCACCCGCCAGAGTTCATACGCTTTATTGGCTTTGGCTGTGAGGCTGGTTTGAAGCTCGCTCAATGCCTTAGAGGCCAGCTCCCTTTCCGAGAATTTGCGGCCGATCCTCTTCTTGCATGATACCATATTTGCCGCTCGCCGCGCTGTCAGCCCTCGCAAGTCTGCCTTTGCAGCCATGGCCTCCGAGGAAAGGCGGGAACACTCAAGAGCGTGCAAGTAAGCCTCCACCCGCAGACAGAACTCCACCCAAACTCGCACCACCTCTTCGCTATGGTAGGTGGCAAGAAAAGGAAGAGAACCGTTAGCTTCGGCGGCAAATGCTTCAGCCGTGGTTGCGCTGCCAGCCCGAAGCTCCTCGATCAAAGACGACAAGGAGACAAGGCTTAACTGGGCCAAGCATTCTGAAGCTCGCAAAGCATAGGGGCCGGGCGGCATAGCGATACGTGATTCTAGCGCTATGGGGGCTGGCAGGGCTGTTCGGATTTGGAAAATGTCAGTAAAACTCTTGAGCAAAAGAACAAGTGGGACTATATTGAAATGTCACTTACCTACGGTCATGCAAGTAGGAGCCGAAGGTTCCCCTGGCCTTTCAACGACCTCGACCTCGTCATCGGCCTCCAAAACTGTAAGAGACATCCATGTTATTTCGCAGAATAGCAACGATGCTATAATAAAAAATGGAGAACGACGCTAACCTTTCCCAGAGGAAAGGACGATTCGCTGAGGGGAGATTGCCTGCGGAGCTGCCATCTCCAATAGACGCTGAAACGATTGCCGATGAGACAAATCAGCGATAAAGGCCGCCAGCCCGCGCAATTCTGGGAAAACAAAAGAGTTTAGACTACAAAAAGATTGCTAATTTAAAATGTAGAAGGTTACCTTCAACACTCCTCCCATTCTGAGTCGAGGGGATGGCGGCTTCAACGGTCTCCGCCATGATCTCCGGCTCCAGCAAGGGGAGGGTAGTCCCGACTACCTCTCCTCCAGCCTCTGGGCTGCCCGCAAGAAGAGTCGTTGGGACGGCAACCCCCAAAGGAGCCTCTTTCAAAGGAACAAGCGCTCCGTGATCAGGAACCGCCACTGGAGGCTCTATGGCAAGAGGAACAGCCTTGCCAGCCTCCTCTACATTGAGCAAGGCTACATCGGATACGTCAACGGGCTTTAGCTTCAACAAGCCCGTAGGAACCTCCCCTATCGCCGAGGACTCTGCACAATCCACAGAAGAAATCAGAATACATATATACGAGCATAAACAATCTGGAAAAAACCGCAAAAAAGTATAAAAAAAAACATACCAATGCCCAGGGAAGCCTTCAATATGGCTTCTTCAAGCCGGTTCTCCTTTTCAAGGAGGCGTGCTCGAAGGGGTTCGAGGGTGGACTTGTGGCCGCCAGTCCATAAGGAAAGTGCGTCCGCAGCATCCTCCCAAGCGGCCTGCTTCAGGGCCCGTTCTCCCCATTCCTCCAAAGGGCCAATAAACCGCCGCCGGATCCATGAGGGGTCTTCATAGAAGATCACGGCAGGATAGGGTTTCTTCGGAACCCTTGCGTTATGGGACTCATCTTTAGAACGTCTTATGGCCTCTGCCAATTGTGCGGCCTCCTCGGCAGCCGAGCCCGGGAAGAGAAGACCAGCGTCTGACTCGTGCACGACCAACGGCTCATCTGGAAGTACGGGCTCAGACTCCGTTAAAGAATTAAGTAAGTTGGTGACGACCCTCCTCTGCCTCTTAGATCCAGAACCGGCCGCCGAAGACGACCGTTTCTTCCCCCCCGAAGCCTTAGTGCGGCGTCGGCCCATGTCGCCCTCAACACCTTCAACACCCTCATCCTTGTCACCCTCACCTGATGCCACAACCGAGGATGACACCGCCATTGTCGATGTCGCAGGGGGCGGTGCTGCCTCGGGTGGTGGCGCTGTTATCGGAGCCCGATTACCCCACGACCGAGTACCCAGGGGCATACCAGCTGTTGGAGTAAGATTCACCCCCGATTCCCCCGGAATAAGCGCGGTGCCGGTATCCCTCAGAGGAAAGCGGACCGGGGCGCGCGGTCGCAACGTAGCTCCCGTTGCTGGAACCTGAGTAGGGGCACCATGACCAAGAAGCACCCTTCTTTCCTCAAGAATAATCGGGTTGACTCGATGGAGATACCAGCCCGTGAACAACCCTACGCATCGGGGCATGTAATCACCATCGGGGATCATGAACTGAGAACCCGTGTTCAGCCTCACAAAATGATGGGCAACATCTCGAACGGCCTCGAGCGAAGGAATCGGCGCGACTATGAAAGCCTCAAATGGGACACCCTGATTATAACCAAACTGCTGGACAAAGCGGTACGAATTGTACCGCATGAAGAGGGCCGCTCTATCCTGACGGAATACCAAGTAACCCGGTATAATTGCGTATAAGCGCGCGGCCTCCCGGGGCTTCAAAGATGGAGCGTTATCTATCGACCGGTCCCAAAGCGACTGGGCTGAACCCGCGAAAGAAAATAAGACCCGATCATTAAAAACCAACCCACCAGCAGTAGCATAAGGAGAAATCAACGTCCGAATAGCCCCGAATTGAGTCAGGTCAGTGGCAGAAGCATCCACCAATTGCATAAGCCTCGGGAAGGTATAAAAGTCATAGAATGCGGGCCTTTGATACATAGCAAAAGCACCCAAGATGTGCATTTCGATCCAAGACGTAAACTAGTGAAGCAAGAAATTTACTACATCTACGCCAGGGGTGGAAGTATTAGCTGCAGCACCCAACCCGTGATAGAGATGCGCCAATGCCGGGATGCCAATGGCCAGCCGCGTTCTCTCAGCTATAAGGTGAGCCGGATAGATGACCGAAGCTCTCATAAAGCGGCGATGCATAGGGATGACAAACCAGCTGGGCTAGACACTGATAAACCCCACGAAGAACGTCTCCTCATCCATGCCGGGAGCTGCAATGGATTCGAAAGACATCGGCGACATTATGGGGATGTAGTACTGCGGTAGATCCGATTCATTAGTCGGCAGCTTCTTCGGACCAAACCCAAAGGGGTCTTTGATGTTTGCGAAGTTTGGAGCTGTCTTCGACAGGACGTCCTCGCGAAGGAAGCAGGCAATGAAGCTCTTGAAAGTAATGCCCTGCTCCTCAGATTTGGTGAACAGTCGGTCAAAGATACCTAGCGCCTTAATTAAACTGGGACGCTTGTGGCGGACGGCGTTCTCAGCAGACAAGCCATCAAGTGGTGCAGGCTCAGGTTCAAAGACGTGTTCATCAGAAGGCAGCAACTCCTCATAAAGTGTCCCTCGAATTGGCAGCCCCGAGATCTCATAAAATTCCCCCAAAGAGATCGAAACCTCTCTGTCCCTCAGAAGAAAAGTGTTGGTAGGGAGATTCCATTGATTCAAGAGCGCCTTAACCCACCAGACATGCGGGGATTGATAATGGAAGAGCGACGCATATATTGCCTGGTAAAGCCCGACCTTCTGCAGCCGCGCATGATGGGTAGCAAGGATATAGTGAGCCCAGAGGAGATAGCCCGTGGGGTGTCGAGGAGTGAACCCTATCTTATAAATCTGTCCCCATGTGTGGGCCTCACCCTGACGAATGCGTCATCCCAGGATATCTATAGCAGGGATCGGGTGGTTCGGGATACCGGTTGTTGAAGGCTCGAGCCGTCCCGTTGGAGTCCAATTTGGCATCTCCACAGCGAAAACTGTCCTCGGAGGGTCCATCGGCAAGAACGGGAAAGTGGGCTCTGTCGGCACTTCACAGAGGAAACTCCGGCGACCTCGGATGATATGGCTGTACCAAGTTTCCCATAAAAGTAAGCTGGTGCAGTTCGGGTCATGAGCCCGGATCATCGCCATCGCTTCCTCGTCGGATGGTGATTGAGGAAAAGCGGTCTCCGAGCGGGTGAAGGGAAAACATGGAACAGAAGCCATCGCACCTAAAATCAAATAAAGGAAAACTGTCAGAACCGAAGCTAGCTATATATATATATATATATATATATATGAGCATAACTATATATATGAAGACAGTTGAAGAAAGCGACAGCAGACTCTTTTTATAGGACCATTGGCTACAAAACACATGGGCCCCACAGAATCAGATTGACGGCTTGTTAATAATGAGGCCAAGCAATCATAATGAGACAAAGGGAATATTCTAATTAAATAAACAGGAGACTTCAAATAACCCTACACACTCCTTTAAAAGAAATCCACCTTGGACTCTACAACAAATCAAACAGGATCAAGGGAATTAAATTCCCACAAAAGACATCATTGCAAGCTTCTTCTTCATTGATTACAGAAGGACAACCTAGGGCAAGAAAACCCTAAGAATCCTCCATGGGAAGAACTGAGTTCTTCATGGGAATCAAATTCCTTATTAAGAGAAGGGAGTTAAATTCCTAGAAACATTTCCTTTAAACGGAGTTAAATTCCTTGGAAAAGGCAACGGATCTCATCATCTCCCTAAAGATCAAATGAACCCTAAGAGATCTATTGTTCGAAGATTAAATGGTTTTCTATTTTCGTTGATAAATTTGAAAAAATGGGTTCATGTTAAAAGGGGTGAAACCCTTGGTGTGGATTTAAAATCCAGAGAGTTTTTGGAAAAAGTATACATAAGGGTTCCTCAATCATCGTTACCTGTAGAAAGGGTCTCTCAAACAGAGTTAAACTCTGAAAAGTTTGAAGCAGAGAACTAAGCTCTGAGGAAGGAGAATTAAATTCTCAGAAAAAAGTTTGCAAGGAGGAAAATGAAGCAAAGTGGGGGCTCTTCTGAAAGGACATGGGCATTTATAGGATGAGATGGAAAACGTTTCATCTACCCTACTCCTAAGGAAGATCCGACGGTCATGAAAGTGACAGCGTTGTACTCACGTGCAGACACGTGAGAAAAACGCTGTGGGGGCATTTGTTCCCTGATTAAAAATCAGAAAAATATTCAGAAGAGGAATCACGTGCTCACACGTGACCAATGGTCACGTGTTGGCACGTGATGGTTTAGCAGCGGCACAGAGCATATTTGTCCTCTAATTAAAAGTTAAGAAGAAGCTTCAGAAGAGGCATCACGTGCTCACACGTGACCAGTGGTCACGTGTTGGCACGTGATGGTTAAGTAGCGGCCAGAAGAACAGAGCGCAGAAGAAGAGAAGCCCATTTCAGGGGTCACGTGGCCACACGTGACCAGGGGTCACGTGGCCACACGTGACCGGCTTTAAAAGCCTTATTCTTTGACAGAATTAAATTCTGAGGGAAGATATTTCAAATCTTTCCAAAATAAAAAAGGATTATCTGAAACCGCTGGATTAAAAATTTAAAGGTGATTAAATATCACCAATTTATGGAAAAATATTGGACTTGGAAAGATTTCTCCTTAAATCTCGCCGAAATAACAAAGAGATATCTTTGGATTTAAAATCCAATGGTGAATAAAATTCACCTAATAATCTAAAGGCCCAGATTAATGATAAGCATAAATCAAATCTCTCAATAAACAAATCAAATCTTTCAATGAAAGATTCACTAAAACTGATTGATTCTTTCTTTCTCCTATAAATAGGAGCCAAGAAAAGAAAAGAAGGGGGACCTTTTTTTTTTATACACACACACACACAGAGAGATATAGAGCCTTGGAATCTTGAAAATTCAGAAGGAAGAATTTGATTCTCTACAAAAGAAAAACCTTAGGTAAGAAAAGAAAAGGGAGGCTTCAAAAGAGAATTTAATTCTCAAAAGAGTTTAACTCTTATAAAAGAAAAGAACTTAGTTCTTTCTCTGGTTGAGGATCTGCAAAGTGCACATCTCCCCATGAATCGAGAATTTAATTCTCATTGGGTTGAGATCCTGCCATCCAGATCTAAAACATAGAGGAGGAATTGAGTTTTGAGAATTTAATTCTCACAAAATTACAGGAATTTAATTCCTTTGAGATAAAATTAGGGTTTAACCCTAGGAATTTAATTCCTTCAGAATGGACAGAACTAGGGTTTAACCCTAATTGAGAACTTAATTCTCTCAAACTCACAGGAATTTAATTACCTTAAAAAAGAATTAGGGTTTCACCCTATACCAGAATTTAATTCTTTACAGAAGAGAAATTAGGGTTCAACCCTATTTAAGAATATAATTCTTCAGAAGAAAACAGGAATTTAATTCCTCTGAAGTTCATTGCTAGGGTTTAACCCTATGAAAAATTTAATTCTTAAAAGATGAACAGATCTTTAAAATATGAAAAGAACCAGAGTCACGTGCTACCACGTGACCCCTTAGCTAAAGCTCTAACAGACAAACACCCAAATTCCCATCACGTGACAGCACGTGATGCTCCAAATTATTTAATGCTTCTGGCAGAACAAAATAAAGGGAAGCCGGGCGCTCTCATGTGCTACCACGTGACTCCTGCAAAGATTCATAGAAAAGAACTTTGAGGCAACGTCTCACGTGCCCCACGTGACCTCTGAAGCACACAAAGAAAAAGCAAATGAAAAAGAGCTCTAGGGCGCCCTCACGTGTCAACACGTGACCCCTAATGAGCATTCTAACAGACCAGAGCGTAGGCCTCAATCACGTGCTCACACGTGATGGCCGTCAGAATTAAAAGTGTTAAACACTTACCTGCAGAATAAAATAAGGGAAATCAGGGCGCTCTCACGTGTCCGCACGTGACCCCTCCTTCCTTAGTGTTTAACACTAATTGGAAAACTCTATCTGCAGTGTTTAACACTGATTTTCTTAGTGATTAACACTAATTTGAAAACTCTGTTTCCAGTGTTTAACACTGATTTGCTTTAGTGTTTAACACTAATTTGAAATCTCTGTTTGCTGTGTTTAACACTGATTTGCTTTAGTATTTAACACTAATTTGAAAGCCCTGTTGTTAGTGTTTAACACTGATTATCTTTTAGTGTTTAACACTAACTTGTTAATCTTATTTCCAGTGTTCAACACTGTTGGTCTTTAGTGTTTATCATTAGCTTTAGCCCAATTGGCTAAGTTTCTAGAGGCAAAGCCTCTCCTTCAATGAACCAACAGAGGGTCAATATGAAACATGATTGGACTTAGCCCAAGCTGGCCATAAGTCCTCAATTCAAACTTAACTGGGCTGATAGGATCATAATATAATTAATTGGTCTTGGTTCCAAATTGGGCCAAAGATCATCCAATCTACCTTGGTTTAAGGGTACATCTCTTCACTCCTTTGATACTTGGCGTTGTAATTCCTCAATGTCTTCAAAGAGGTGACGGGTCCCGATGACCACACACTGATACGGACTGTGGGGTCCTTAAACTCATGGACTATGAGGTCCTCAACCTTGACCGGTATGTCTTAAAACTAACGCCGTACTGTGGGGTCCTTAAACTCGTAGACTATGAGGTCCTTAACCTTGACCGGAACGTCTTAAAACTAACGACGGACTATGACGTCCTTAACCTTGACCGTGATGTCTTAAAAATAATGCTGGACTGTGGAGTCCTTAAATCCACGGACTATGATGTCCTTAACCTTGACCGCAATGTCTTAAAACTAACATTGGACCGCAATGTCCTTAAACTACCTATTGACCGTAATGTCACTAAACTAAACAACATGGCTCCCTTAATTGCTCTCTTATTGGATCTAAACGATCCCGTTAGGTTGATCTTAGTCTAAAAACTAGACTGACGTATCCTTAACAAATGTTTAAGTCGATCTTAGTCTAAAAAGAGGCTAACGTATCCTTAAACACAACCCCCAAACCCAAATCTAAGATAATACGGATTTGGACTAGTCCACGCCCTACGGGCGATGACATAACTCAGTCTCCGTATACAATCCACGGGCAGCCAAACAAAAAACAAACACACACGACATGAAGTGATCATCTGGAGAAGGAGAAAGTTGTTACCGCAATGCGGTAGCGTAATTAACTGCAGGGGCTTGCGCCTGCAGGGAAGAGCGTCCCCATAATCAAAAACCCCTCAAGCGAGGGGAAATCTGATGAAGTCTGCTACATCGGACGCATCCGTTTAAACCTTCGATACATGGTGTCATAAATCAACTTGGCATTTTCGGAAAGGTAGACGGATATCACCAATTAGCATCTGCCCCGAATCTCAGGCAAGACGTCCCTGCGTCGCGCCGTCTTTCGGAGGGGAACAGATTCTGGCACGCCCGGTGGGACCTTTTCCTCTTTCCACTCCACACTTCGTGTATCGTGGTTCGCGAACTAATCACGGTTCGCTAATGGTTGCCCTTGGGTTTCGAAGTACTAAGAGTTGGTGTTTCGTTTGCTCCAGAAAGCAAAAGGATTAATGGCTGGCAACTGCTCAAGCTGCTCCAACTGCGAAAGCAACCGATGCTCCGCCTCACCTGGAGGTGTAGCCTATGGACCGCAGGCTGCTTCCCTGTTTACTATGCCTGTGGAACAAGTGACTCAAGCTACCACCGGTCTATTCTTTGGGACCATGCTCCCGCTGGTGAACATTAACATCCCAATGCCCGTACCGGAAGCGTCAAAGAAGTCGGTCTTTGATCGACTTGCTACTCCCACGACCCCTCTCAACGGGTCGTCCAACTCCTCGGTCTTCACCAGACTGAGCCTGAACTCCAAAGGGCCCGCCAAAAAGCCCATGATACCTGAGAAGGCCATCCCAAATAAGACAACTGCTCCCGAAGTCGTCAAGGCGGCTTCTACTGCCAAAGAGTCAGTCTTTGCAAGATTGACTGTCCCAGCTCCCGCTCCGGTTCGAAGGTCTGTCTTTGACAGATTGGACACCGCCACTCAAAAGACGTCAGTCTTCAAGAGGCTGGCACCAGTGACGTCTCATCCTGACAGGGAGCAAGATGAAACCATCCCCGTCATCGGATCAGCCCTAACTGCTCGACACGCTCGACGTCGTCATTGGTGCCGAGTAAGGAAGGCCAGGGGAAACTCTCCCTTAGGGCTAACTCCACCGGCTCCAGTGGTGGAAGTTAACGTTGTTGTTCCAACTGGGAACAGCTTTGAACCACTAAGGAGGGTACGTAAGAACTCTCCGACCGCTATACTAAAAAGGTCTCCTCCACCTGCGGAGAGTGTTGCAGAAGCGAAGCCGGAGCAGCCTCCTCAACGGGTATCCTCCAGGATTTATAAGGTCTGAAGACAGGTCCAAGACTCAGTAATCGACCAAGATCACTCTCGCCGGCAGAAGTGGGTGAAGGTTCAGGAAGAGAAGAACCGTCATGTTAAACAACAAAGGACGACAACCGCTTGGGTGCCCGCTGCAACGGCTCCCTCCACGTCGACTACTCAAAAAAGAAGAAGGCCGGAGAAAGTCCCCACTCCTGCAGCAAATGTCAAGGACAATGAGCCTAAACGCCCTAAGTCATGGGACATGATGGTGCATACGGTATACATGGCGTCGGGAAAGGAGGACAGCCGTTCATCCACGGGTCATAGACCGCTTACACGGTCAGTGACCAAAACTCAGGAGCAACAGCAGAAGCTCCAAGTAATGATGAATGCGATGGCCGCACTCACTGGGCCAAAAGAAAGCCCCGAAGCATCCTCAGATCAATGCCAGGAGCAGGAAACTGACGCTGAATTCCTTCGTAGGATACTGGAAAAGAAGGATAAAGAGGCTGCGGAACAAGCAGCCAATATACAACGAATGGCCCTTCTGTTTCAGGATATAGTGGGTATGATGATCCAATAAGATCCTCCCGCTGAAGTCCCTCCGATCATTGTTGAGGACGATAGAGGGGAGACATCAAATCCACCTCCGGCTCTTTCAACAGCCAAGGAGGAGACAATCTCCAGAGCTGAATTGGACGAATATATAGCTCAGCAGATACGGGTTCACCAGGCGACCGAGGCAGCTGGTCAAGTTGTCAGAACAGGGCGATCATATCCGAGCTGGTATGACCAGATCAAGTACCCGCCGGGCTACACAATACCGAAATTCCATGTCTATAAGGAGACAGGCAATCCCCATCAACATGTGGCCCAGTTCAGGGCTCTTTGTGGCAACACTGGCGGCGACGATAGGCTCTTGCTTCGCCAATTCGTCGGCAGCTTGTCAGAAACAGTGTTCGAATGGTATTCTGAACTCCCGAACGATTCTGTCAAGACGTTCGCTGAAATGGAGTTGCTATTCACTCAGCGATTCGCGAGCGCCAGTGAACGTACCCCGATAATGGCATGATTAATGCCAGGGTGAAACCAGGCGAGACGTGGGTCCAGTACGCTATACGCTGGCGAAATTTGTGGTCGAAATGCGAACAACGCATTGAGGAAGCGCCCGCGGTGGGCATGTTCGTGGGTACCCTAGATCCTCATGCAACTATCTCACAGTTCATGATGTTCTTTAAGCCAACCATATTCCAGGCTTTGATCGACAAGTTGGCCCATATGGACCAGATGGGTCACAGACCGCCTCCCCCGAAGCCGGAACTTCGGAGTGACAAGGGTAAAGGGAAGGCAACCTTCGTTGCGAACGCTCATCAGCAACCCAGTGCCCAAAAGCTGGCGGATCAACTGGAAGAAACACGGTGGTATTATAATGAGAAAATGAAGCGCCCCTACTCATTCCCGCGGGATAAGACGAAAAAGCTATTCGAGCTGGCGGTGTGCAACAGGCTTATCAACTTGCCAAATCCAAGACGACCGCCGCAACCCAGTGAGGTGAATAACCCCAATTACTGCCCTTACTATCAAACGGTAAGCCATCCGATTGAGGATTGCTTCGTCTTCAAAGGATGGATTGAAGATCAATACCTACAGGGCAAGTTTGAGCTGTCCGAGAAGTGGAAGGTAAACCCGCCACAACCGCACACTCCTAAGAAGGCGGATACACCGGAGGCAACCTGTTCTTTCATTGAAGAAGCTCCATGGGAGGTCGTGCTATCAGCCAAAACCAAAAGGATGCTGAGTGATCTTCATGCGTGTCCGGCGGTCAGATGGAAGAACTCGCTTGAGCCTCAGATCATTGAAGGGATGCTGAAGCCGTGCCCAACTCCAAAGATCAGTGGTGATGGCCCCAGTACTCACACCCAACCGTCAAAATCTTCAAAGGAGAAGAAGAAGAAATCCAGGAAACCCGTGAGGCTTGGAGACAAGCGCACAGACTTGCAGAAGCAGATTGACACGCTGGAAGAGTACAATCAAAAGGCGCAGACTCCCATTACACTCCAAGAGTTCCTCAACCACTTCTTTCAGGAGGAAGATAACGGAGAGAGCTCGTCCGATGAATCCGAGGGATACGTGGCGAGTTGTAATGTGATCTCCCATTCGTTTACGGATGATGAAAAAACTCCTGGCACTGATAAGCTGGGGGCACAGCCTGAGCCAGAACTTGTATGGCCGACAGATGAAATGATCGATGCCTTTTTAGACGAAATTCGTTTGAAAAGTAAAGCCGATCGGGAGCGTGAGATAGCCGCATCAGAAGGAGCCAAACGCAAGCGACTAAACGAAAGAGTCAAAGCACTCCCGCCGGATCAAAAGACATCCTATGCGGATAAGAACATATTTAAGACGAGGAAAAGGTTTGCCAAAGCCATGTCAATGGGAATGAAGCTGCCACCCTCGGAAGAAAACACATTCAATAGTGCGGAGAGGCACCCTAATTACTGCTCATATCATCGGAAGATTTCACACCCCACTGAGGAGTGCGACGCTTTTAAGACATGGTGGCAGGGATATGTTGCTCACCGGCAACATTTTAAGCGAATGAAACGCAAAACTCGTCGGGAGCAGGGAAGTACGACCGAGGGACACAAAAGAACTACCGGTAACTGTTACACGATCAACGCCAGGGGATCGCAAGTGCTCACATTCGGGAGCGATTCTGACGAGGAAATGGCTCTGGGCCCTCTCTTTAAAGAAATCATCTTAGGGAAAGAAGAAGAACCAGAGGCCTGCGAAAACATTCAGCTGCGCAATCGCACGCTCTCGGAAAGGAATCTCGGACCCGCGAATAGAAAAGATAAGGGAAAGAAAAAGGTCGCTGAGGATATCTCCTTAGATGACCGAGTCATGAAAGAGCTGACTGCCAAGGACCCGCCTAAGAGAAGTAAGGTGAACTACAACATCCTAGCGCACCTGAGGAAGCTACCCTCGCAGCTCAGCATTCTTGATGCCCTCTTATTATCAAAAGAAGCGAGCGATTCATTAATTAAAAAGAAAATATTGAAAATAATTGGAACTGATTTGATTCGAACACACAAGCTATGTCATACCAGTGTAGAGGCTTAACCAGTGAGTTACAAGCTTGTTCTTGTTTTTATTGAACAAAAATAATTTATAACTTCTAATCAGGATGAAATACTCTTTCTATACATTTGAATAAATTACATTTGTTCACGGATTTCAGAGTCGTTACATTCTACCCTCCTTATAAAAATTTCGTCTTCGAAATTTATTCAAAGGACTAATTTTCAAATAGATAAGGGTATTGTGCATGCATATCATCTTCTCTCTCCCAAGTCGATTCTCCTAGAGAGTCCTTTCTCCATATCACCCGGACTAAGTTCACCTCCTTGTTCCATAAGGTTTTCATCTTTCGATCCAAGATCTCGACCGGCCGCTACTCGCAAGTCAGATCAGTCTGTACAGTAAGCTCCGAGTGATCAAGTATGTGGCTGGGGTCGCTCATATATTGTCGTAGTTGGGATATATGGAACACATTATGCACTCCTTCCAATGAGAGTGGTAGTGCTAAACGGTATGCCACTTCTCCAACTCGTTCAAGTATATCGAACGGTCCGATATACCTTGGACTGAGTTTACCCCTCTTGCCAAAATGTATCACTCCTCTGATCGGAGAGATCTTCAGGAACACATGCTCTCTGGGTTGGAACTTCAGATGTCGACGCTTTGCATCTTTTCCCTGATCATGCGAACTACATCCACAGTTTCCACGATCATCTCTGGTCTAAGGAGTTCACGATCCCCAACATCGTCCCAACTCAGTAGAGAATGACACTTCCGTCCGTAGAGTGCTACGAATGGTACCATCCTAATGCTTGTTTGGTAGACGTTGTTATATGAAAACTCCATAAGGTGTAGGTGATCTTCCCACGAATCTCCGAAGTCTAACATACAGGCTCTCATCATATCTTCCAGGATCTGAATTGTTCGTTTGGACTGTCCTTCTGTTTGGGGATGATACGCCGTGCTGAAATTCAGACTCATTCCTAGGCTAGCTTGCAGACTCTGCCAAAACTGTGATTGGAATCTAGTATCACGATCGGAGACGATACAGACAGGTACCCTATATAATCTCACGATCTCCTGCATGAGTTTATGTGTTTCAAAACAAGTAGATACATCTTGATGGTTTAAATCTTAATTTAGATTTCTACTCACCTCCATATACTTTCTTGCAAACGTCTCGGTTGACTGGCCAACTCTGAATGGAATAAAATGAGCCGACTTGATGAGTCGATCCATAATAACCCAAATTGCGTCGTTATCCTTCGTACTGTGGGGAAGAGCAGTTACGAAGTCTATGGTAATGTGCTGCCATTTCCATTCTGGGATTGGTAACGGCTGAAGTAGACCAGCAGTTCTGTGATATTCAGCCTTCATTTGCTGACATACTAAACACTTTTCTACGCAACTTGCTACTTAGCGTTTCATCCCATGCCACCAGTAATGTTGCCGTAGATCCTTGTACATCTTTGTGCCGCCTGGGTGTACAGAATACGGAGAGCTGTGAGCTTCTCTCTTCAACTCTTCTCGAACAGGGCCGACTGGCACGCATAAACGGCTCCTATACCGTAAGGATCCATCCTCATAAATGATGAAGTCGCTTCGAAGACTAATTTTTACTTGTTCTTGGATATTTTATAGTTTGGCATCATTTGCTTGAGCTGTCTTGATCTGATTGACAAGAATGGACTGCACTAAGTTTATCAATGATGCAGCGTTACCTAACATAACTAATTCAATCTCCAATCCATGCAATTCTTGCTGTAGTCTCCATCGAGCAGTGAGGTTCATTGCTAATGGCCGGCGACTAAGTGCGTCGGGAACTATGTTCACCTTTCCAGGGTGATACTGTAGGTTGATGTCGAAGTCCGCCATGAGTTCTAGCCATCTTCTCCACTGCATGTTAAGTTCCTTCTGCGTAAATACATACTTCATACTCTTGTGGCAGTGTATATATCCACTTGCTCTCCCAAAAGATAATGACGTCAAATCTTGAGTGCGAAGACCACTGCTGCTAATTCCAAATCATGTACTGGATAGTTGCGCTTGTGGACCTTTAGCTGTCTTGATACAAAAGCTACAACCCTTCCATGCTGGTGTAGAACACATCCTAATCCTTTATCGAATACATCACAATGTACATCGAATCTACCAGATCGATCCGGTATTACAAGAATAAGTGCATAGGTTAATCTTGACTTGAGTTCTACAAAAGCCTTCTCACATGCTTCTGACCACACGAATGTTTCGTCTTTATGTGTGAGCTTGGTCAGGGGTGCTTCGATCTTTGAAAACCCTTCGATGAAGCATTGGTAGTATCCTGCTAAGCCCAAAAAACTTCTTATATCTTTCACCATTTTTGGTGTCGGCCACTAGCTAACAGCTGACACCTTAGCTGGATCTACAGAGATTCCTTCGTCTGAAACGATGTGTCCGAGAAATCTGACTTGATCTAGCTAAAATTCATACTTGTTGTACTTGGCGTAGAGCTGGTGTTGTCATAATGTCTCCAGGACAATGCGTAAGTGCCGGGCGTGCTCTTTCCGATTTTTTGAATACATCAGGATATTATCGATGAAGATAACAACAAATCTGTCTAAGTACTCTCGAAAAATTTGGTTCATCAAGTTCATAAATATGGCTGGTGCATTAGTCACTCCAAATGGAATTACAAGATATTCCTAAACGCTGTCTTCGGAATGTTGGACTCCTTGACCTTCACCTGATGATAACCCAAACGAAAATCTAACTTTGAAAAAACACAAGATCCACTTAATTGATCGAAAAGGTCATTGATGCGAGGTAGTGAATACTTGTTCTTAATTGCCACCTTGTTCAGAGCTCGATAATCTACGCACATCCGGTAAGTACCTTCCATCTTCTTTACCTACAGCACCTGAGATCCCCAACTTGAGATACTGGGTCTGATCCCACCTTTTTCAGGTGTTCGTCCAACTGAATATGGATCTCCTTCAATCCCTCCGAACTTAATCGGTATGGAGCTTTTATTTCTGGCTGTGTGCCGGGTTGCAAATCAATATGAATTCAAGAGTTTGATCGGGAGGCAAACCTGATATAACTTTAGGGAAAACATCTTCAAACTCTCTAACGACCTCTAGCTTCAATCCTTCCGCTTGCAACGCTGCAATCTCTGCCTTCTTTGGTTTTGCTCGGTAGATGCTATGCTCTAAAGTCCGGTCTCCGCTTTTGAAATAGAACAATGGGTGATATGGTATTTCAAACACTACCCTCTTTTGGCGACAGTCGATGGTAACGAAGAAAGATCCCAGCCAGTCCATTCCCAAGACTACATTAAAATTCGGTATGTCCAGCACCTTGAAGTCCGCATAGAATTCTCGACTACAGACGACCACTGGACACAGATCATATCCTAAGGTTTCTTTTAGAACGCCATTTCCTGAACTGACATTCCAGCTGGATATGAGCGGCTTAACTGGGATCACATGAGTTCTTACGAACCATTGCGACATGAAGCAATGCGATGCCCCAGTGTCGAAGAGCGCGAGTGTAGGTAGGGTGGCCACTAAGATTGTACCTCGCGTGGGATAGGTTTAGGCATAACAAATAAAAGATGTCTAGGAATTGAAAAGGAATAGGGAAGATATTTACCAGTGATAACCTGACCCGTAGCTTCAGCCTCTTCAACCGACATGGTGAATGCTCAGCGTCGCGACACCTTCCTCTGTGCCTGGTTAAACACTCGGCATTGAGGTTGAGCGGTCTGGGTACGGGGAGCTGGTGCTGGTAGAGCTAACTGGATAGGAGGAGCTTGGATCGCCGGTCTAGCGGGAGGGTTGTTAGGTCCTCGGTTCTAGGGGTATGCTCCGATAGAGTGAGTAGAAGACCTACAGATCAAGCACAAGTTGTTTGCCTTATGATAGTTCTTCACTAGATGCCCTATTCTTTTGCAGTAGCTGCAAAAGTTTGGCCTGTTGTTGGCAAACGAATCTTCTGGCCTCTGAGATGGTCCGTTGAAGGTTGGCCTGGAAGAGGCCTCTTCTGTGATCAGGTGCAAAGGGCGTTTCACACCGGCCGACTACAGCCTGCCCTTCTTCTTCACAACTGCCTCATAGCATCGGGCAGCCTTCAAAGCAAGCTCGTGGGTTGGGAAATCCTCTGTAGTGAGTGCAGCTTGGATTTCAGGGTCCAACCTCTGCTGGAATCGTTGTGCCCGGATATCAGCAATGGGAATGAGGTGCGCAGCGAACCTATTACGACCCTGTGTTAGAAGTGTTGTAAGTGGGATAGGAAAATTAAACTTGAAACTATAATTTACCTGCCGAGCACGGTAAACTCAGTATCATATTCATCCACAGAATTGACTCACATCGAGCCTTGCTGTAGATGGATGAATTGCTGCTCTATGTCGAAGCAGGCAGTCTCCGAAAAGTACTTCGCATCGAACAGGTCTCGGAATTTTTTCCATTTTATTGGTTGCTTGGGATGGCTCTCCTCAGCTTTCCACCATACTCAAGCATTATCAATCATTTGCAACTTAGCAACTCTTACCCAAGCTATATCGGGCACTTGGGCCGCTGCCTGATCATCCTATATTGCCTGAGCTCATTCTTCTGCTTCAACCGGGCTCTCCTTATTCGAGAAGTTCTTTGGGTGTAAGGCCCGAAACTGCTTTACTCCAAGTGCTTCGGCCTCGGGGCGGTTCATAAGAATAGCAGTCTGCTGCTGCTGGCCCTCCAATAGGCTCTTGATAGCCTCAAGAAGTATCGTTTGCTCATTGATAGGAGCTGCAATGGTAGATGGTGGTGGTAGTGTAGGAGGTGGAGTATTGCCATTGACGTTGATGCTGTTATTGTTTGGAGAGTCCATCACCTTGAAATAAAAGATATGTTAGGATTGATTCAAGGAATGTAAATGTTTGTTGAATTCATTAATTCTTGTGGTATATTGTTTACGACTTCATTTAGAATTGACCTGCATGGGCCACCAACAAAACTTGTTACGCTCCACTTCCTAGTAGACGGAAACGATGACGTGGTAAGCCCGCGGCATATTTATTCATAGAAGGCCATTCCCTAAATAAATATACTAAGCGTATTGAAACAATAATACATAATGCAAGAATAAATGGAGACTGTACAATTTTCAACAAATATTTTTATTTACATTCAAACTTGAAATATATATAGGTATATGAGTTCAACTGGAAAAGTAAATACATTAAAAGGAAATGCCTAAATAGGTGGCATACATAAACTGAAAGAAAAAGGGAGTTAGGCTAATCCCGAGTAGCTATTTAGTCGTAATCCTCCTTAGTAGAGTCCACTTCCTCTGTCTTGACCGTATCTGACGAACATTCCAAGAAAACAAAGACGGATGGAATGCCCGTTAGTAAACTAGAGCTTGGTAAGTTCCAAGATAGAGTAAGAGTGAAAAGTGACAAGTACATAATAACCATTAAATAATGTTTGTGACGAGTAAAAGTATATGTAAAATGAACAAGGTTATATATACTATAGGTCTCTATATGGTCACTATATTAACGTTAAGTTCCAGGTGTGAATGTCAACGCAACCGAAGAAGTATTCATGAGCTCAAGAGTGGGGCCCCAGGAGTAAGGAAACATGAGCCCATTTCATATGTTACCATCGGGACTCCAAACTGTGGAGGAGTAGACCCGACTGAGATTCAAGTAAATGAAAAAAAATAGATTAATATGAGACTCCTGAAGCTCCATTAGATTCACACAAGAAACTATTCCAAACACCCAGAGTAATATATATTATAACTGTAAGATATCCTTAGTTGATTTGATTGGTTGATTATAACAAGTCTTGATCGAAACCATAGATTGCAAAAGTTGAAAAATGAAGTCGAGTAGAATGCGAGTCATGTCAATTGCAATCCTGGGTTGAGTCAAGTTAGCATGAGTTCGAGTTCAAGTTCAGTTTTAGATTCGAGTTTAGATTAGATTTCGAATTTGGATTCGAGTTTGTATTCGAGTTATAGACATTTCTTGTAAATGGATTTAACTGTTGAAATTCTTAAGTTCGGGAGTAATCGGACAACTGCTGCACATGGATGACAAGATTTGTGTCTTCTTCCAATATAATTGCTATTGATAACTCCGTTAATTTGTAGTGTTGTCTAACCTGAATAGGCAAGCACTCACTTTCTCCGGCTCTTTGGGGCTCAAAAGAAATGATGCCGCTTAAACCTATAGTAATCTATCGTCCTTAAAGATTTATTATTGTTATTTACATTGTATTTATATTTTTTACATTTCTTGAGGGAGTTTTATGAAAAATACTTTAATATTGTTTAAAAATAAATCTCGAGGGTGATTTATAATATTTAGAGTTTTTATGAACATGTATTTTAATTTTAGTGGTATTTTAACAATGAAACCTAGTTTTTAAAAGTTTATGGTATTTTAATGAAAACTACTACTTTTGTAAACTCGGTGGTAATTTATTAAAATTTTAATCTTTCATTTTAAAAGATAATTTTCACCATTTATTTTTATTTGTATTTTCATTTCCTTTCGAGACCGAATTCCCCGTGAGGAGTTCTGTATTTCACTCTACTATTTCAAGGATGTGCGATAACCAGCACTATCCGTACATGGATTTCCCTAAAAGGGTTGTAGAGACGCAATTGCAAAGGATCCAAAAATATTGATTAAAAACGTATTTTCTTAAAGTGATGGTATTTTATTGAAAAACTGTATTTTAAATTAACCATATATCTAAATATCGTGCAATGAAATCATAGTGTAAGTGCTATGGGTAGGTCGTTACCCTCGTGAATTTTTTAGAGGTATATATGCTAGTTATCGAAAAAGGGTTATATTAAAGTTCATGGTATTTTTATGGAGAAGTTCGTTATATGATTATTTCATATGGATATTCGGTTACACAAAAATGCAAATGATGTGAATATTAATTCGAAGTGATATTAGGGTAATTTTGTGACATATTGACCTATCGAGAATAATAAAAACATTTAAAAGAAAAGATTTTTAATGTTAACTCCACTTATCGATATCTTTTTAGAAATTGGTTTGAGATGAAAAGAAAGAAAGAGAAAATGGACTTACTGTTTTAGAGTGTTAACAAGAGAGGAAAAGAGAGGGGAAGCTTTCAGGGATCGTGGTATCGTTGAGGAAGTTCCGGTCGTCGAGATTTGATCTCTACTCCTCTTGGCTTGCTTAACTCCATTTTGCTTTTAGACAATTTTGAGAATTTTTGATAGGAATGTTCAGAATGGGAGAGGGCTTGGGGATGTGGTGGTATTTATAGTGAAATTTGAGAGTATGAGAATTAAAAAAGTGAATTAAAAAGAATTAAAATGATGTTAATGGGGAATTGAAAAGTCTTTGTTTAATTTCAGAGAAATCAAATAGTACATGAGAGTAGAGGGGAGTTGAAGAGGTGTACAAAGCACCAAGGCAAATTGAGCCATCTCGACCGCCGGTAGCGGCTGAGAAGGGAATTTGGGCAGTTGGATTTTTGCCCCGCGTCTCGAGATTTGTGCCGGGTGTGTTATTCTGTGTTAACTTCTTATTTATCCCGTTTGATTTTTCTGAAACTTTTATTTTATCCATGTATTGCACGTGCAACTCTTGGGCTTCCGAAAAGTTAAAAAGAAAAATATTAAAAATAATTAAGACCGATAGGATTCGAATAAACAGGCTATGTCACAACAGTGTAGAGGCTTAACTAGTAAGCTACAAGCTTGTTCTTACTTTTATTAAACAAAAATAACCTATAACTCTTAATCAAGCTGAAATACTCTTTCTATATATTTGAATAAATTACATTTGTACAGAGATTTCAGAGTCGTTACAGAAAGTGACCATAAATTATAGTTTTCGGAGCAAATACGTGGATCCTCTTAGTGCGCGCGCGTGTGTTGTGTGTATGGGTCTGATGTGTGCTTGGATAAGACTTATAGGCTAGTTTCAAAAAAGGAGGGAAAATGGTAAATTGTCAAAAAAGCCCCCAGCCTGCTTCAAACTTGTGTAAAACCTATTAGGCTTTTTGCTCTTGTTAAAAAACCTCCGCACCCAATCAAAACCCTTGTATACTAGTTGCATGTACTATCTAAACAATTGTAGCTGCAGTTTCCTGTAATATCTAAACAATTGCTTGTAATATCTAAGCAATTGTGGGAATACAAGGTCTAAATGAAATACAGTCCGAAGGTTTTTTCACAAAGATTTTGAACAGTATACCTTTCTTAATAATTTTGAAGATTACATGGTGTAAACAATTCGCTGGTCGATCATCTCATAAAAGATGGTTTGACCCACACAGCATTGGCTGATCCAATCCAAGAAAAGAAGGTGCTTCTAGAAACCAGGCCGGATGTTGAGATAAGGTTCGACCCGCTTGACAGAAACTTGAGCTCTAAGTAAACCGTGATTATAAAAGACCACTGATGATCATTGGAAAAAATATCTATAATAAATCAACTTCAAAACCTTAGACCAATTAGCTCTAGCTCTAGCTTAAATCTAGGTTTGCTTCTTCTTTGGCTCTTATAGCCGTCGAATATGAGTAGGTAGCTGATCTCCGACCATCGCCACCATTGAGGCCCTATTCGAGATCAAGAAATCCAGCCTTCTTCGACAAGTAATGCCTCCTTTGTCCCCGATCTATCACTCACAACATTAGATAGGATGATCCTCGACCTCAGAGCCAGCGTACAGCTTCATCGTGGCTGCTTGCGTCGGTGCAAACAGTGCCGATGAGCCCAACGGACAGGTCTAGAGCAAGTTCATCATCAAAGGCGACCCATATATACAGTCCTGCGCCCCTTGATTCGATGGATTTATATGGATCTCGCTAAGGACGAGGTAAGAAGCACATGTTCGGCCTATCAAAGCATCAACGACCGATCCATGGTCCCAGTTCCTGAGATCGGACGAGTGATCAAAGGTCCAGTCCTGCACTTAAAGTACTCGAGATCAGGCCGAGCATGGAGCCACAAACCAAGTTATTAGTTGCGGCTCGTATCACCCGTAAGTTAGATGTCCAGTCTTGGACGGGTATGCGGTTTGTAGATGATATCTCGGCCAGCTAATGAGTAATTCATGAAAAAGAGAGAAACACACAGCTCAATAGCTATAAAACCTTCAAATGAAGGCCGAACACTCTCAAAATAACGAGGCAGAAGAATGTTCGGCCGAAATATACCTTAGCATTATTTACTTTTTGTAGAATGCTCGATTGCTTGCAATACCGGCTTTTCTCTGGCCGATGAATATGATGTCTTCTTGTAATAGATAGGCTATCCCTTTAATTTATGGATAATTGTAATATCTGGAATATCTAACCTTTTGGTGTAACGACCCTAAAATTCATGTACCATCGTTTTGTATTAGTTTATAAAATGCCATGTTCTTTTCGAGCATTAAATTATATTTAATTCTTGATAACTAAGTACAAGAAAAAACTTGTAGCCCATTGGTTAAGTCTTTATACTACTGTCTTATAGTCTGCATGTTCAAATCCTTGTAGCCCCTTTTTTCCTGTTAAATTCTTTTTTAATTTTCGATCCTGGGAAATTCACGAGCGATGCACATGGGGTCCTGAAACCTTATAGGAGAAACAAAATACATTTTTGGACCGAAAACATCGACCCGAGCATAGGGTTTGAGGCCCAAGCCCATTGCTCGAGTCTGAATCGCCCCGGGTGGTCACGAGCATGCTTCAGGCGGCCAGGTGGCCCACTCATGCACAACCCATGAGCATGAGTTGTTTTGGTCTTGTGGTTGTTCGTATCATATCCCAAACTGCCCCACTCCATCTAGTGAATCCTTAACCTTTCAATTCCTTCATCAATTTTCTTTTTAATGTCCTTTATTCTTTTGTTAATACACTATACTTTTAATTACCTTCTTCTCTAATCCATGGCTGTCCACAATTCCATTCCTCTCTGAAATTCTACTCCCAAAAGCCCTCTCTAGGCAATCGAAGACGTCCTTACACCTAGACGACAAAGCTTCCGATTAAGTTCTTCCCTTACAAACAGCGATACGATTGTTATACCGTATTGCAACGAGGGTAAGTCCTCTTCTTCCCTCTTATCGATTACCCCTTCTCTTACCATGCCATCGTTATCCCCGCTCAAATAGCGGTGCTTAAAAGCTGATCTGAAGCCACTTTTGGCAGCGCCCACGTGGAAAGCATGTGGCACTGATGCCATTAGCCGTGGGCAGCGCCCATGTGCAAAGCACATGGCGCTGATGCCATTAGTTGTAGGCAGCGCCACACGTACAAGGCACGTGGCGCCAGCACTAAGATTTTGAAGAGCTTTCTTCAGATAGAAACTAAGTTCTATATGAGAAAATATTTCCCTGATCTTTCTAAAAATAAGAAAGATTTTCTCTGTTAAGTAGAGAAACCTTGGATCAAATATCCAACGGTGTTTAAAACACCATTACTTGATTATGAAATCAATCGAGATCTCTTAAACGAGAGATTTTCTCAACTAATTGAACAATTCTCCTCTCCTATAAATAGGAGGAGGAGAGACCAAATCTCAAAGACAGAAACCCTTCTAAAGGTTACAACCAAAAGGATAATTCTCTGCCGAGAAATCATCTTCTTCTTCAAAACCCTAGGTAAATAATGGAGAAAAGTCCTCCTTTTACCTATTTCCTCCATTAAAAAAAGAGGCTTAGTCCTTATAAATAGCGCATGCTCTTTCTATGGATCAAAGATCCATAAGACAAATCATTCCTAAAACGAGAAATTATATTCTCATGGAGGGATTTTGATATCAAAATCTAAGATCCAGAGGAAAACTCGAGCAATTTCCACCATTGAAATAAGAAAAGGATGGAGTTCTTTTTATTTATGGAACATAGTTCCTATAGAACATGTTTGCCTAAAGAACTCGGATTTTACAGATCTTAAAAAAAAGATCTTAATTAGGGTTTAAGGACTTGCATTTTCATGAAAAGAATACGGGCTTGATGATCAAAGGAAAGATTATCTCTCTGGAAGATTAAATCTTTCTAAGAAAGAGTTTATACTCTCAAAACCCCGGCTGCCACACTTGAAAGGCACGTGGACCAGCGCCATGTTCAATATTGCAGCGTCGCACATGAAAGGCATATGTGCGAGCGTTGAAGCCCTGATTAGTGGCATCATACATGAACGACATATGGGCGAGCGCCAAGGCTCTGATTGGATGCATCACGTGGCAGACATGTGAGCAGCGCCACGTGATACTCACGTGATTAAGCACCGAATCGCTTAAGCCATGCGCCGGACCTTGTGCCAAGCAGACCCATATTTAGTCAAAATGGACTAATTCCTGAAGTTTAAAACCTCTTATGATCAAACAATCTATCGAGATAAGTTTCTCAAAACTATCTAAGTTGATCCTACTCTAAAACAAAACTAACTATCCTTAGATAAACTCAAGTATCTCCTGAACTGATGGACCTCATCGATATGAGAAATGCGACGTAAGTTCATTCCCATTGGTAAACTAAGATACCAACATGGACCTAAAATTCCTAAATCTAATATGTACGGATTTGGACTAATTCGCGCCCTACGGGGCGACGGAATATTAGTCTCCGTATACAATCCAAAGGCAACCCAAAATTAACTCAAACATGACATATGAAGGAATTGATATGGAGTGTAGAAAGTTATTATTTTTTTGATAACGTAATTAACTGCAGAGGATTGCACCTACAGGAAAAAGCGTCTCCACAATCAATAAACCTCTCGTCCATGAAAGGGGATCTGAAATCATTTATATCGGTAGCATTTATCCAAACCTCTGATATATGGTGTCATAAATCAACTTGGTATCTTCTGAGAGGTGTTTGGATCAAACCTATGCATCTGCCACCAGATTCAGGCGGCGAGACGCGCTCCCCGCACCTCAGTCTGGTTTTGGAGGTGAACAGATTCTGGCATGCACGGTGTCACCTTTTTCTCTTTCCACTCCACACTTTATGTGTCATGTTTCGCGAACAAAATCGCAGTATACTATGTTTATGGTTGCTCTTGGATTTCGAGGAAGACTGAATCTGGAGTTTTCTCCCCTATGCAGACTTCAATGGCATTTCGCAACAACTCCAAGACCACCATGCCTCAGCTGATCTTCTCTGGGCAGATTATGGCCACATTGATTAGTATTCCAACAGCTCAACTCATGCAAGAATAGAACGGGCTCCAATTCGGGCAAATGCCTCCACTCCCTACCATTGGTGCCATAACGTCAAAGGAGGAGGCCTCAAAGAAGTCAGTCTTCGATAGGCTTGCAACATGTTCCGCAGGCCCTTCCGAGAATCCTGCAAAATCAAAAAGCTCAGTCTCCAACAGGCTGAATTCATGCTCCGTGGGCCCGACAAAGAAGCTCGCGATACCAAAGAACTCAGTCTTCCAAAGACCGACCTTTGCTACTCCAGCTGCTTCAACCATTCCGGCCACTCCAAAGAAGTCAGTCATCAAGAGGCAGATGCATGCAGTTTATGCTGCCCCCGAAGTGATAAAAGTGCTTCACCCCCAAGAAAGTCTGTCTTCCACAGACTGGCACTAAATGTTCCTACGCTGCCAAAAACGTCAGTTTTCAAGCGACTGACACCTGCGGAAGCTCCAAAGCCACACATGGGGCATGTATATAAAGCTCCCAAAACCGAAGATGCTCCTGTTTCAAGATGCGCTCGATGTCCTTACTGGCGTTGGTAAAGATAGGCCAGGGGCATCTCCCCATCAAGGCTAACTCCACCGATGCCTACTATTGATGTAGATGTTTCGACCAAAAACAGTTTCGAGCCGTTGAGAAGTGTTAGGAGAAATTCACCTACCACAGTACTGAAGAAGTCCCCACCACCTGCGAAGAGAGCCAAATTCGACGTGCTCTCCCAAAAGACTTTCCTCAACAATATACAAGGTGTGGAAAGAAGTGAGGAGCTCTGTCATCGACGAAAAAGACCTCCCTCTCCAACCAAAGAAGATGAAAGGTCCGTTTAAGGCCGACCACTTCCCTTCCAAATATAAAGGAACTCCTCCTAAGTGGTTCCTATTATGATGGTTTCTCCTAAAATGGCCTCTCACAAAGGAGAGAAGCCAAAAAAATTCCAAGCGCCCAAGACAAATCCCAAGAGCCGAAATTCCAAGCGCCCCAAGCATGGGGGCTTGGTAGTTCATACTATCTATATGATGAACTCCAAACATGTAAGCCGCACTTCCGATAGTCACAGACCGTATACTCGGTCTTTGATGAAAGCTCAGCAGCAACAAAGAAAAATGCAGGAAATACTTGCTCAAGCGGCAGTACTCATTAGTCCTCCACCCAAAGCAAATCCGGAGGATGCGCCCGAAGAACGGACAGTGCAGGAGTCTGATACCGATTTCCTGAATCGCGTTCTTAAGTAAAAAGATAAAGAGATGGCAGAAATGGCAGCTAATATGAGCAAGATGGCCCTTCTGATCCAAAATATGGTAGGGATGATGGTTCAATCATAACCATAGGCCGATGAACCACCAGTGATCATCAAAGATGACAAAGGAGATACTTCAAGTCTTCTGCAAGCTCTTTCAGCGGCTAAAGAGGAGATGATCTCAAAGAAGAAGCTCGATGAATATAGCGCCCAGCAAATTAAATCACGTGCAGCCAGCAAAGCGGCGAATAAGCTAGTCAAGACTAGTCGGCCATACCCAGCGTGGTACAACCAAATGAAGTACCTTTCGGGATATATGATCTTGAAGTTCAACATCTATAAAAGGACCGACAACCCCCACCAGCATGTTGCGCAGTTTAAAACCATATGCGGCAATACTGGAATGAAAACATGCTGCTTCTTCGTTAGTTCGTTAGTAGTCTGTCAAACACCGATTTCGAATGGTATTTGGAGCCCCCAAACGACTCTATTAAGACTTTTTCCTAGATGGAACTGCTCTTCGCATAGAGGTTTGTTAGCGCAAATGAACACACTACAATCACGAAGTTGATCAATGAAAGAGTCATATCGAACGAGACGTGGATTCAATATGCTATCTGATAGCGAAACGTTTGGTCTAAATGCGAACAGCGCATCGCCGAAGCTCTAATCGTAGGAATGTTTATAGATACCATCGACCCACAGTCAAAGGTGTACCCGTTCATAGCTTTTTTCAAGCCTACTAGCTTTCAAGAGCTCATTGATAAATTAGCTCAGCCGGATCAGATGAGTCAAGGCCTTTCCCCTTTGGGTAGAGATTCGCGAAACAATAAAGGTAAAGGCAAAGCGGCATTTGTCGCCAATGCTCAGCAGCAGCAGAGTGGCTCTAAAGCACCTGTTCGCCAAAGTAACAACCGCACAGGTCCTATCCTTAAAGAAATGTTAGGACATGAATACTCCTTCTCCCGTGACAAGAAGAAGAAATTGTTCGAGCTTGCGATGAAGAATCATATGATGACGTTGTCTGAGCCACGACAACCAGCACAAGCCGGCAGGGTCAATGGTCCCAACTACTGCTCCTACCATCGAGTGATAAGCCACCCGATCGATGATTGTTATGTCTTCAAAAATTGGGTCGAAGACCAATATAAACAGGGCAAGTTTATGCTGTAGGACAGCTGGAAGGTGGACCCGCCACAAAGACATACCCCCAAGAAAACTGATACGCAGGGGAAATGTTGCTCGCTGGTGGAAGAAACTCCGTGGGAAATGGTTCTTTCTTCAAGAAAAAAAGAGTGCTGAAAGATCTTCAAGCGTGTCCAGCAATCAAATGGAAAAGCCAACTTGAATATCAAATTATCAAATGGATGTTAAAGCCGTGTCTCATTCCAAAGATAGATGATAAGGGGAAAGGCTCCCAAATAAAGTTTTCTAAGAAAAAGAAGAAGAAGACGAAGAAGCCTGCCGAATATGTAGATAGTGGTACGGATTTACATAAGTACATCGACGGGTTTGAGGAATATAACCAGAATACGCGCTCGCCAATCACTCTACAAGAATTTTTTCAACATCTCTTTGAAAATAAGGATGTTGAGGAAGAAGAAGACTCAGTGAAAGAAGTGGAAGAGCATGTGGAAAGCTATCACATGGTCTCATATTCCTCCGTGTATGATAAATATGCTCCATCAGCGTCAGGAAGCGACATCGATGAGCAGGAGGCAGAACCGGCACCAAATGCTCCAAATCCCTTACAAGAAGATCTGATTGATAGGTTGCTGAAGGAAGCCTTTCAAGAGAGCAAGGATAACCAAGGGCGTGAGATGACCTTATATGAAAAGGCCAAGCAACCATGCCTTAGCAAGCAGGCCACGGAAGGGACGAGTTATGTAACCCCCCCTCCAAAGAAAAATCCATCTGCAAAGGAGAGAAGTAAGACTAAAGCGGAGAAGAGGTTCGCCAAAGCCTTTTCAATCGGAATGAAGCTACTACCCCTCATGATGTACACCTCGGGAGTACCGTATTTTTATGGTGGAAAAGAACACACAAAATACTATTTATATCACTGGATGATCTCTCACCCCATAGAAAAATGTAATACGTTCAAGAAGTGGCGGCTGGGATGTCTCCCACAATAGACATCTAAAGAAAGAGAAACGAAAAGCCAAGACTGATCTGCTTAAAGATTATGATTCCAAAGCAGACAACTAGACAAAGCTGTCATATGATCAACGGATAGTCTTAAGAAGACGGGAGTTCCAAAGTTTCCACATTCAGGAGCGATTCTGAAAAAGAAGTCATCTTCAATCCTCTTTTCACAAGCGCTGGCTCAACAGAAGAAGCAACCAAAGCTTGTGATAATATTCAGTTGCGAAATCACACTCTACCTGAGAAAAACCTTGGACCTGTGAACAAAACTTCGAAGAAGCAGGAAAAGGGAAAAGAAAAAATTTCCGAAGATACCGAGGTAGATGAAGGTGTCACTAAAGATCTTACAGCTAAGAATCTGCCCAAGAAAATCAAGATGGATTACAACGTGTTAGCCCGTCTGATTGGTGCAATTTATTGCATATTTATATAACCATATGTATCTTAATTTTGCACATTTTATACTGTTCCGGATAGATTTTATGAACTAATACAGGGTATGACTTAAACGCTAAAAGACGCAAAAGATTAATTACGTGTGTGAAATGGAGATTTAATTGGAGTTAATAAAATATAGAGAATTGATAAGTTGCATTTATTGCATATTTTCCATATTTTTATTAATTAATAAATTGTATTATTTATAATTTGAGAACATGTGTAGAGATTATGTGTAGAAATATGAATTCATATGTTTCTTAAATAATAAGTAATATAATTATGAGAGAATTTCTTTCCTAATTAAAATAGATGCTACTAAAATATTTGTTTTGAATATTTTTTTTGCAGGTTTAAAAGTAGTCATATCAATTCAAAACAACAAATCAATTGAGAAGACTTAATTAGAGTAAGAGATCAATTCCAGTCTGCCTAGTTTAGTGCTATCAAAAAATTCAATGGAAATATATTAGAATTAGGAATTGTGGTTGTTTGGAAAAAATTATATTCTTTTATATATTTTATTACTTGATCTCCAAACTTCTTAGCCCTATATATAGAGAGGAAATATTAGGATTGGAGGCATATCTCTTCATAGCATTGTTAAGGTTTTCTTTTGGAAAGAGATCAAAGAAATTTGTAAGTTAAGAAGTTATTTTTAATGAAGTTTTCTTTTCTTTTAATGAGTAGCTAATTTCTTATTTTAGGGTTTGTTTTGCGTTGCTTTTGTGGTTGGATGTTTTAATTTATCTATTCTATTCTTGTGTTTTAATGTGAATTTCTCTTGATCTAATTCTTCTCTTTTCGTTTTTCATCTAATAAACTAAACTTTATCATGATAGTTGACGTCTTGAATAGGTTAGAGAAATGTGATAACATTAAGAAACTGGTTTGATTAATGATAGCTTAACAAATTAGAAATCTAATTAGGGAAGGCAAGAGATAATTTTAATTAAAGAAATTCAACCTAGGTTGTTAAGGTGATCTAGGTTAACCGATAATATGATATTTGTAGATTGATCACTTACAGGTATTAATAAAAGTTTAAAACTAGGTTATTATTAATTAACTAGAATATTGTTTTAATGAAGTTGCTAGATGCTTTTAAACAATTGATAGGTTATAATTCATGGCCATATTAATTTAACCTATACTTTTATATAATTAATAAAAACTAATTAAAACTAGGAGAAGAAAAGAAGTAGAATCATTTAAACCAACTATAAAAGTTAAAGTAATTCAATACCCAAGAATCCACATTTATTTTTATTTGTAATTTAATCTTTAGTTTAAACAACAAAACTTTCATACTAGTTTTAGAATTAATTAGAATTTCAACTCATCTCCATGGGACTATCCTCAAGTATTACAATTGCACGACTGTATACTTACGGTTATAATTTGGGACACATAAAATCCACATCACCATCTAGAGAAGCCTCCATCACACTTGAGCATATATGATGCTCTGTTCCCGTCAAAAGAATTATGGGAGTCTCTCATCAAGGCTCTAAAAGAACCCGACCAGCTCCAAACTTACTTCGCCGAAGAAGAGATGAATGATGAATTAGCGGAAGTCCATTCTTTAGCGGAAGTCCATTCTGCCGATATTGCCTTCAGCGGGGAAGATCTTCTCCTGGGGACGTGCGAGCATAACCGACCATTATATATAGCCGGGTATTGCGAAGATAAGAGGATAAATAAGATCATCATCGACAATGGATCCTCGGTAAACTTACTCATTGTGAGCGTACTGAAGGAGCTATGCATGCGAATGCAATACTTGGCTCGGAATAGGATTACAATCTCCGGATTCGACTCACAGTCCTCTCGAACTCTCGGGTCTATGATATTGATGCTTCGTTTCGGGCAACTGGTGACAAATGTCAAGTTCTATGTGATCGATGCAAAGACATGCTATAAAGCTTTGCTCGGCAGGCCATAGTTGCATGGGTATAATATCATCCCTTAAATACAACATCAGTGTATGGAGTATTTCAAGAATGGTAAAGAGCACGTCATCATAGGAAAGCTCAAACCTTTTTCGGTCAATGAAGTATGAAGATTCCAAGTACTTCCTTCCAAATTTCAAGAATACCAAGAAAGCCGGCAAACCGGAAAGCAAGAAAAAGCAGGTGGCCACTATCGCAATTTTCAGAATCGATATGGAAGAAGAGGAGAAAATAGTGTTCTACGGTCAACCTAAGTCAAAGAATGATGAGCAAAAGCCGACACCCATCATTCTCATCTTCGGAAGTGATTCAGAGGAGGAGGTTGAAGCGATATTCTCCACTCATCCTTTGGTGAAAACCCTTAACGAAATTGATCGGATTTTGCATGTCATGATGGTTTTGCCTCAGCACTCTAAATAGCTTGACACCGTCAACACCGACAATATGGAGGAGCTGATAACATTCTATGTAACTCCCAAACGTAGAGGTGAAAAGACAACTCTTTTCTACAAATTAGAAGAAACCAAAGTGGAGAAAGAGATCTGGCATAGACTCAACCCAAACCTTGATAGGATGCAGCCTATCCATATGCTGTGATATTTCACAAAAGGTTTGAAGGATTTCCCTAAGCATTAAGCGGTACCATTCGAGAAAATCGTGTGAGACGCCTAATTTTGCGAAAGGATCTTGGAAGTGCCCTGGACTCGCGAATTTAAGCCCAATGGGAAGCTCCATACCACTGGGTTGGGATATGTTCGGTCCAACAAACGGGAGCAAACTCATAGTTGCCATACTATAAACGAAGAAGAAAAGGATTTGCCGATAAACAGCACAGCGAACAGGAGGTAGGTCCCGCATAAAGAACTTTGAGCCCGTCACTAGAAGACCGGATTGATAGGATGATAAGAGAATCTTTTCAATCAAGCGAAGAAACTTAAAGCTGTGAGATGGAAATATATGAAATGGCTAGATGACAGCGCCTAAACAAGCAATCCATGGAAGGGAAAAACGTGATACTCCTCAATTATAGCTGCCTTCATCCTCCTATGAAGAAGGAGAATCTCAAAGCGACAAGGACACGAATAAAGTGATGATCGCAGACAATACCTAAAAACAATGGAGCAGTCCCAAGAAGTCTATCCATCGGAATAAGTTTGATTGGAGTCCATCCTTTATAAAGGAGATGGGGGTGGGAATACTCTTTACCATGAGATAAGTCAAAGAAGATATTTGGTCTCGTCATTAAGTACCGGATGCTGTCACTTACAGAATCCCGATGACCCGAGCAAGCAAATGCGGTCGATCACCCTGATTATTGCTTATATGTCACGATCCAAAAGTACGGAGCATGACCGGCACTTAGACTACGAACGTCTCGAGGCGTACGTACTCTAAGTAAGCCGAACCCAGAAATCCAAACTAAGAAAAGAAGTAGAGAGTAGGAAGAACCATATCAAATCAACCAGTATGCAACATAATATACAACGCCTAAAGGCGAGGATCACAACAGAAAAGGAACTCGACAGCATGAAATCCACAGAAGTATAACGTGCGACTCTAAGGTCCAAAGAATAAACTATCACTGGCCTCTATCTCAAATAAGTACATGTTTGGTTGATGGAACTTTTAGATACAACTGAATATAATATACAATGTATAATGATGGGTACGATACAATAACCCACCTACTAGCAAGTCACCCGAAAGGAACAGTGCCCGCAAAGCCGTAATGGAATCTGTACGGCAACACCTGCAAGAAACTGGGGCACAACGGGGGTGAGTTGCCAACTCGTGAGTAGAAAAAGATCTACGAACAGAAAATCGCATGTATGACGCAATCCTAGGTCATACGATCATAATATATAAAATCCTCAAATATAAAACCAGCAATCTCTAACCATGGCTACTGTAAATATCTAACCCAAGTATAAACCCATGTGCCCGTGTCAGTGCATCAGGTGGCAATATGTATATGAATGATGTAAAAATGCATGAAACAGAATGCATATACTGAAGAAAACTGCTTTCATAAAGTTGTGAGATTTCAGTATTTTTAAAATGAGGTATCATAATGAAATCAGCATAAAACAGTGCCTAGCATCGGCACAAAACATAAATCTCAATATCTCGATATCTCTGTATCATAATCTCTGTACCTCAATATCTCAAATCTCAATGTCTCAATCAAAATATCCAGGGCGCCGTCAGTCCAGATCGGCCCCTACCATCCATCTCATGACTACGACGGTATCCTCCGGATATCCAACGTGTCGGGTAATATCACCGGTCGGTCGTGCTCCCCTGCCAGGCTCAACGCCATCTCCTGCGATCTTCTTGCCCCGGGATACCGCACCGGGCACACCATGTACCCAAAACGGTTCATCCGCCTCCTCGAATCGGGTCTCGAAATCCATCCGCAAAACTCATGGTGGACGACTCATACATCATGGAAAAACCACATTTTTATTTAAAAAGAGAAAGCAGTCTATATATATGTTTTGCGGTTTTCCTCCATATCCAAAAAATCTCATGGAAACCCGAATCCAAATCATCAATAGCATGTGAAATCATGAATATAAGCATGAGAATCCATGAATGCAGCATATAATGAATAACAGTATGCACGAAGTGACAAGTGATAGCTACAATGTCAAGCTAACATATAAAGCAGGCATACTAATATCATGTCACTACTAGCTAGCAAGCTAAATCAAGCAATAACATTTTCTAAGTGTTCGTGACATGGCAATTACCGATGAAGATGTATGTGAGCCGGCAAATAAGTGTACGTGGTACATACGCATCATCGGTAATGGTGCTGGTGTCCTAACAGCAGGATATCAATAATGAAATATGAATCATAACAGTATGCGATGCAGAGCAACAATAATAATATGCGGGGGCTGAAATACTGAACACCATGATCGCTAAACTGCATCTAAGGTCATAAAAGTCATATAGCTACACTACTACAAGGCTGAGCTAAAGCTAACAGCAGGTAAGGGAAAACCGCCTAACCTCTGAGTCGATATATGTATATGTATATATAGTCGGTGATCCGCCTCAATAATATCACATCCGATAACATATCTCTATAATCAGTTATTCCCAAATCAAGAGTGCGGATCAAACATCAATTTATAGCTCGTACGTAAATCCGTCGTACGGCATCCCCAATCTGGGTACGGGTCAATATCACATTTGTCATATTATTCATCAAGTATTCTCTTTATCAAACATCATTATCTGGGTACTGACCTATGTCTAGTACAATGCTAACATCATCACTATAATCAAGATCTGATCACTGATCGACAGTCTCGTATAAATCAATATCATCATCATATATCGTCAATATAATCATAATCCAGCTTCTGATTTACAGCCTCTAGCAAAAACGATATCATCAGCCCAAATCATCTCAAGGAGTATACATCGCCCAAGGCGGCCTATCACAAATATCCTGTCATATCATATCATATCATATCACATCCTATCTCGTATCATAATCACATGTCGATCATTTACATAAATATGTCACTATTCCTATGGCATCATCATCCCAAAATCCGCTAAAGCATCAAGACGTATCCCAAATACGAATTTTACCATAACCGATATCATAATTTCAGATCTAACTCATCGACTCATCTCAATCCCATGTATCATCCTCAAATCTGTATGTGAACACGTAGTCCCATACCTAAGTGAACATATATCTATATAGAATCCCATAACCACATATGAACAAGGATGTATGCAAGTATGTATGTGTGTATATGAATGTGTAGTGCACCCACTACCTAGGGTTTCGTAACCTAAATCATCCAAGTCCACCAATTATCCATCCTAACATCCATATTTTCCCAAACAACATATAATAAATTGTAGGTGTGTATACGCATCCGTATACATCACCTCGGACTGCGGGGGTGCTATACGCCATCCACCCGACTTCTCCCCGTAGATATAAATCTACTCATCTTGTTCAAGTGTGCCGGTGCCGATGTCGCCATTCGCATCTCCAACGCTTCGACGCCACGTGGGGTACCTACAAAGATATCATACGCTAAAACACATGAAAATCACATCGGAAGCCAAAATAGTGCACGCTACGCCCATAGATAAAAATCTGTGGCCTTGTGTGCAAACACAGCCAACCACCACTGTCGTTGACGTCCAAACGCCACTCGACAGAACGAATCATCGAATACCAAAAATCCATACGGAAAACAGGTCGTAAATCATACGCCAACTCATGAAAAACAACCCAGATTTTACCCTAACTAGAAACAGTCAAAACTAGACATATAGGGGGTCAAGTTTACATGAAATAGGGCCGTGCACGCAAAACGAGATGATTTCACCCAGGTCTGGCCGCAAATTGCGGCCAGAAGGAATTAAACGGCGGCCCAAAAATGGTGGTTGGGGCTAGGGTTTTGGGTGTTGGTTCCTATCTATCTGCACGTCTCACTGCCAAGTCAATTTTATTTTAGGAGGTCCGGGTTGATAGCAGTTTCCAGAAAGGTCCAGAAGTCGACAAAATCGCTAATTGACACCAAGTCGAACAACTCTGGTAACTAACTAGAAATCTGGGGTTTCTTGGTTACAATGGTCTCAAATACACCTAATAAGGTTACCCTGACAATTGAAACCATCTCTTGGCCAAACCTCACTCAATTTCACTAAAACTAGCACTAGATCTCAATATAACAGTAAATTTCAGCTAAACAACTCTAACTTAACAAGATAGGAGTTGGTTTGTGAGATTATACCTCAAGGGGGGTCCTAGAATGAAGGAGAAGGGAAGATCAAGATGAAGGAAGGGTTGTGTTGCTGCTGAGCTGCTCCCTTGGCTGTTTTCTCTGTGCTGAAGTTGCTCAGGTTACTGCTGCTGCTGCTGTAGTTATTTTGTTTCTGTTGCAATGGTGTTGTGTTGTTGTGGTTTTGTTGTTGTGGGAATGGTTGTGGTGGTGTGGTGGTGTTGTATGTGGCTGCAGGGGTTTATGGTATTGCTGGGGCTGGTTCTGCAGCTGCTGCTGCTTGCAACTGCTAAGGCTGATGTTGTTTTTGTGTTGCAGTAGCAGCTGCAGCAGTGAAGGGGGTGGTATATGTGGTGAAGTTGAAGTATCTGATATTGGGTTGGTGTTGTTGATGGGGTTGCTGCTGAGGCAACAGAGGTCTAGGCTGATAGGTGCTGATGATGCTACTGCTAATGTGATGAAAATTGGGCTGATGTTTGTGCAGCAACTGATGTTTCTGATGGGTTGCTTTGGGAGGGGATGAAGTGTGCTGTTGTGAGTATGTAGGTATAGGACCATAGTGTTAGGGTGATGGCTGCAGCTGATGCTAGGGCTAGGGTGGCTGCAGCTGATGGATTGGGGGCTGTTGTAGGTGGCTGATGTGAGCGTGTAGGTGGCTGATAGGAGTGTGTAGGTGGCTGATGTGGTGTTAGGGCTAGTGTAGGGTTGCTGAATTTGTGCTGATGTGTGTATCAACTAATGTTGCTGTTGTGATGGCTGAAGTTGTGGCTGGTGGGTGTGCTGATGCAAGGTTTTAGCAGCTGCTGCTGCTGGAATTTCCTTAAGTGGGGGGGGGTGTCATTGTGTGAGGGTGAGAGGGAGAGATGTGAGGGAAAGCAAGAACTTTGAAATGAGATGGAACATGACCCATCCTAGAGCCACCTTTCTCTCTCTCTCTCTCTCTCAAAGCTAGCACATACAAGCCAACAAATCCTTTCTCACTACACTAGGTCAACTAACACTAATCACCCTTAACCAAGATAAGACCCTTAATTAAGCCAATTAATTTAATCAAATGGGTAAACCCACCATGGTCATCTCAACATGGTTCAACCCTAGGCTACCATGAGTCCATAATATGAAACAAGTGTGGAAAATGGTTGTGTGCACATTTTGCATAAAAAGCCAAAAATCCAATTAGCGATTTTTAATCGCGGTTAACGCCAAAATAGCATTTACGTAACCATAAAAGCTTAAAATGACATATTTCCACAAAATAAGCTATTTTTAGAATTTTCCAAAATTTCTCCAGAATTTTCTCCATTTATCGGTATTTAATTATACCGACTATTAAAAATTAATATTAAATTATGAAAATTCCCAAATATAATATTTTATTTTTTTTAAATGTTACATTATACTATCGGGTGATAAATCACCCAATCGAAGATTTCTTTGTATTCAAGAACCGGGTTAAAGGACAATACTGACAAGGCGGCTTCATACTGACTGATAGTTGGAGGGTAAACCCACCACAGAAGCATGAGCCAAAAAAAGTCTATGCCATCAAATTAGGGCCAGTTCGATCCAGAAAGCGGAAGCGAACGTATACCTGCTGTGCTATAAGCCTCTCAAAAGAAGGAGAAAGTGAAGATATGCCTGAGCTTTTTAGATACTCCGCAAATGAAGACAAGGACATTTCAGAACTACCGCCGGCAATAAAAGAGCTAGAATATAGGATACACATCACGACAGACAACTTAAAGAAGATCAACTTAGGAACAGATGATGATTCGAGACCAACATTTTTCGGCGAGTTGCTATTTGAAGAACATGTAGCTACTTTGAAGACGGTACTCAAGGAGTATCGAGACTACTTCGCTTGGAATTATTCCGAGATGCCGGGTCTCGATCCAAACATAGCAGTGCACAAACTTACCATAATGCCAGGGATAAAGCCCGTCAAATAGGCACCAAGAAGGATGCGGCTTGAACTCGAGATAAGCATCAATGCTAAACTCAAAATGCTCATAAACTCCGGCTTCATCCATGAAGTACAATATCCTGACTGGATCGCCAATATTGTTCCCGTGATGAAAAAGAACGGAATAGTTCGGATCTGTGTGGACTTCTAGGACCTAAACATGGTGTGCTTGAAAGATAATTTCCCTAAACCAGTTACCGAGCTAATAATCGACAACACCTCAACTTACGAGATCTTTTCATTTATGGATGGATCTTTAGGATACAATCAGATAAAGATGGATCCTGAATACCAAAAGCACACAGCCTTCCACATACCGTTGGGAGTATTATGCTACAATGTAATGCCATTCGGCTTAAAGAATGCTGGGGTGACATATCAAAGAGCGCTGTCAAAGATCTTTGAAGACCTTATTTATGAGATCATCAAATGCTACATCGATGATCTTGTGGTCAAAAGTAAGTCCCACGAAGAGCGCTGGAAGCTTCTCAAGATCGACTTCGAACGTCTTCGGAAGTATAACCGAAAGATGAACCCACTGAAATGTGCATTTGGAGTCTCCTCCTGCGAATTCCGAAGGTTTATCATCCATCACCGAGGGATCGAAATCGACCCCTCCAAAATCAGGGCAATTGCGAAAATGCCCCCACCAAGAAGTCTCAAGCAACTGCGACCGCTCCAAGGAAAGCTCATTTATATCCGACGGTTCATCACCAATCTCTCTGGCAAATGTCGTCCGCTCAGCCACCTTATGAAGAAGGAAACTTTCTTTATATGGGAAGAAAAATGCCAAAATACATTGGAGGAAATTAAGCAATATCTGCAAAATCCACCGGTTTTAGCTGTCCCAGTCAAGGGAAAACCCCTTATCCTGTATACAATTGCACTCGACGGTTCTCTAGGCACGCTGTGGGCACAAGAGAACGAGCAAGGAAAAGAAATGGCTTTTTACTATCTAAGCCGAGTTCTACTAGGAGCAAAAAGAAACTACCCCCTTTGAAAAGCGCTGCCTGGCGCTGATATTCGCAATCACGAAGCTTAAATATTACGCCTTGGCTCATGAAGTCCATCTTATATCGAAAGTGGATCCCTTCAAATACCTGATGAAAAGGGCTATACTGATAGGAAGGCTTTCTAAATGGACCCATATGTTATTGGAGTTCACAATTATTTATCGCCCTCTCAAAGCGATAAAGGGACAAGCCATCGCCGATTTCCTCGCTGAGCACCCTATCTCGGCCGATTCTCCGCTAAATTGCGAGCTGCCGGATGAACATGCATTCAATGCAGTCGAGGAGAAAGAAGAAGAAGAAAAGACTCAATAGGAGCTCTACTTCGATAGGGCTTCCATGATGAAGTACGAAAGATGAACGTTCCGATAATTAGAGCTGGAATAGGCCTCATTTTCATTACCCCTCAAGGTCGGATAATACATTACGCGCTCGTTGACGGAACCTAGAACCAACAACGAGGCAGAGTATGAAGCTCTCATAGCCGGTCTCGAAATCACGATCGATATGGGAATTAAGGATCTCCACATATACGGGGATTCTCAACTAATCGTTAGTCAAGTCAATAACGATTACAAAACATATAAGCCTGAGTTAATAAGATACAGAGAAAGGGTGCAAGAGATGCTAAGGCAGATTCCATCATACACACTGGAGAATGTGTGTGCCACGAGCAGAAAACAGCAAAGCGGATGCGTTAACCAAACTGGTCAAAGAATTGGTAGATGAAGATCCTGATGATGTAAGGATCATTTTCCATAGTTGCAAGGTCTTAGCACCAGTAGAAATAACTTCGGAACCTCCAAATGAAGCACCCGAAGAAAATGTCCTTCAAGCTGATGAAGGAGAAGAAGAAAAAGAAGACTGGCGGGAAGTCTTTATAGACTACTTCAAGTCTCAATGGGTGCCTGAAGATGCGTCACAAATACACCAGCTCATAAAACGAGCTCTGTCGTTCTCCTTTATCGATGGAACTTTATACAAAATATCTTTCGACTTCGTGTGGCTAAGATGCCTAGGACCAAAGGAAGTAAAGAAGGTCGTCCAAGAAGTACACGATAGAATTTGCGGATCTCATCAAGCAGGTCCAAAGATGAAGCTGAAGATCAAAAGAATGGGCTACTACTGGCCTCCGATGATTCAATACTGCATCGAATATACAAAGCGATACCACTAGTGCTAAACACATGGGGATTTTATACATCAGCACTCCAATCCGCTATATCCGACTGTAGCCAGCTGGCTGTTCGAAATGTGGGGGACTGACATAATAAGCCCTATTGAACCGGCGTCCTCTAAAGAACACCGGTTCATTTTGGTGACAATTGACTATTTCTCCAAATGGGCAGATGCGATACTGCTAAGAGAAGTGAAGACGGGGAACATTCTACACTTCTTCAAAACACATGTCATCTACCGGTTCAGAGTTTCACGGCTAATAGTCTTAGACAATGGACCAGCATACAGAAGCCACAAGATATGCCGCTTCGCACAACAACACAAGATATAATAGAGATACTCCTCCGTCTATAATTCTCGAGCTAACGGTTTACCTGAAGCTTTCAATAAAATGCTAACCAAGCTCATAAAGAAGATTGTGTCCAAGAATAAAAAGGATTGACACAAAAGGCCATATAAAGCTCTTTGGGCGTATCGAACGACGTTCAAGACAGCCACGAAGACGACACCTTATGCATTGGTGTTTGGCGTCGAAGCAGTGCTCCCGCTGGAGATTGAACTTCCCTCACCGAATCTAGCTCATCCCTTGCTTGTTGACTCGTGAAAGTAAGCAAGTATTCTTCTTTTTTTTTACATTCCGGTCAGGAGCGAATGGGATTCAATATGAGCTTACAGATGAAGAAAATACCCATCTCTAGCTCGAAGAACTTAATGCTCTCGACGAAACCCGTCTTGCAGCACAACAAAGTCTGGAAGTCCATCGAGAAAGGCTGACCTAGGCATATGAAAGACTAACTAGACCGAAAACATTTCGCAAAGGTGAACTCATTCTGGTTGTCAAAAGACCGATGATCCCCAACCACGCAAAACATGGAAAGTTCGAGCCAAATTATGAAGGTCCATACATCGTAGAAAAGTTCTATCAGAGCGGGGCTTATCTGCCGATGGACATGCATGGAGAGATACTCTTTTGGCCGATAAACGGTCGATTCCTCAAGAAATAATATGCTTGAAGAGTCCAGACTTGGGTCAATAATAGATGACGACGCTATGTCTGCTCTCTATCTTCCTATGTCAGAATCCTAAAAGCCGTACAGTCTCATCGGGAAACTATATCCCCTAAATATTATCTGCCTTACGGTTGGTCTCCAAATTAGCCACCGTATGCAATCCATGGGTAATTCGCAATAAAGGTTGCACCTTCAAAGTCCCCCGATGGACCTCTATGTCCTTAAACTAGTTTCCTGCCCTACAGCCAGTCTCCAAATTGACTGCTATATACAATCCATGCGTATGAACGATCCATATGATCCCCAAGTCCCACCGGCGAGCGATATTGGGTCACTCGCAGCAAGGACACATCCCAAAGTTACCAGCAGTGCAAGGCCAAAAAAAGGTGTGTTCACAAGCAAAATGGGCATGGATGAAAACCTGAAAAGGATTCATAAGTAAAAACAGCAGGACTACTTGTGAGTCCGTGAAAACCCGAACAGGCGCGAGCTTGTAAAATAAAGAAACCGCCCTATAAGTAGTTTGACCCGGAATCTTGTATACAATTCATGGATACAAAAAAAGTTTTCATGAAGTCCCACCAAAGGCAAGCGATATTCCCAATATGATGAACAACACTTGTGAGTCCTCTCGACTTGTAAGTAAAAAAACACTCCTATGAGATCCTTACGATTCACAAAAGAACAAACACCCAGGGGCCCTCATGACTTGATTGAAGCAGAAAAACCACGATATGTTATGTGTTCTACTTACCACAATTAAGTCAGTGTTGCTTAGTAGCTAGCCGATTGAGTACGAGTCGTCCATTGGGAGATGGTTCGTATTTTCGTTCTTGTTTTAGATGAGTTAAGTGAAAATGTATAGGTTTGTTCAATTCTATCCTAAGTGTTTCTATTTTATGTTCAAAATAACTTGTTAGGGTTAGAGTTGGTTAGTAAAGTTAGGATTAGTCTTATGCTTGTCTTTTGCCATTCTTGAAATGAAGTCGGGATAATCGGAAGTCTTGGGGATTAGGAGGACATAGGAATGAGATTTGCGAGTTGAAGAAAGCTTTCCAACGCTACATCCGTTCTTAGTGCTCCTTATCCGTCTGTTCCATACTCTTATTTCCAACCCTAGGCCAAACACTCACAACCAAGTCCCCATTGGTTAAAGGTCAAAGTCAAGCTCAAACCACGGACAAGTAGGCCCAAGACAAAGCAAAAAGACCATACTATTGAATCAAGCCAGGCCCAGGCCCATGCCCAAAACCAACGCGGGCTCACGCCCGAACCCAAGTTTAAACAGGTAGGCCCAAGCCCAGACTGGTTCCATGCTAAGAAAGTACAACAAATAAATGTAATATTTAAATAAATAGGAAAAAACCCAAATTTTTATAAAGCCTATGGCTCATGTGCAAAAAAAAAATAAGCACATGAGGTATGTGATGGGTAAAATGCCTTTTTGTGAAGCCCAAGGGACCATGTATAAATTTGTAAGCCTATATAAGGCAATATTATGATGAAATGAAAAAAGATATTCAATCCCTTAAAAAAATTAGGGTTATGTACCTTCTTCTCCTTCCTCAAGGTTCTAAATCTTCTTCCTTTTTTGAATTAAATTAATAGTTTAACTCTTCTTTTCCCAAAAAAGAATAGTTTTTCACCATAAAACCCTCGAAGGGGAGCTCAGATCTCCCACCAAATCTCTAAAAGGGAGACTTTTAGTTTCAACGCCCCTTTTCTCCAAGATCCAACAAAAAGAGAGGAGGAAGAAGGAACCCATTTCAGAAGAACCCATTTTTGGGAAGTTCAAGGCTCGAAGAGGACGAAAAGGGAGCTCCTTTCGCCATCCAAAATCTAAATCCTTTCACCATCCAAGATTCGGGTAGCAGGACTCCCGTAAACTCTACGAGGCCCCCGGTATGTCCAAGTCTCCTTCAAAACACAACACACACACTGCACATTGAGTTCGCATGACTAGTTTGACCCGTCAATCGGAGGTTCTCTTACTCCAAAGGTAAGGGGTAATTAACGGAAGTTTAGTCCACGGCTGCCGCGGATTCAGATCCCTACAATCAATAAACCCCCGCCTACCCTAGGCAGGGAGAATCTATATATGTCTGACAAGAGCGCGTATTCCCATCTCAATAGGATGACAAAAAACACCCTACAGATTCTGGCACATCTGGTGGGACTTTTCTCTCCTCCCATATTTCGGATCAAATGTTTATGTGAACTTAATCAACATACATATCGATGTTTATACTAAAATAACGCTCTTTCATGCAGGCTTTCAAGAAATCAATTTCTACAATGTCTCCAAAGACGAACTTAGCTCTCAAAGCAACTCCTGTCCCCTGCACGATGAAGACGGACGCTTGAATGATCCTCCTGGAAAGTTTCCGGCGGTAGTGGGAGGAACCGCTGCTACAATTTGACTCTATTTTATTTGTCTCGGTCAACACTATTCCCGCTCCTCAAGCCTTGGTAACAGATAAATCATCCTCAAAAGGCAAAAGGCCAAATGTCATGGTCTCGAAGGCACTTCAGCCCGACCACAAATCCGTCTCCGAACAACTCTCCATTGCTTCGGCTGGGGGCAAGGCCATTAACACCAACAAAGAAACAAGGCATCTCGAGCAAGCTCCGGCGGTTCCCTTGACAACTGTTCGATCGGGTATCTTCTCTAAGCTCCCCTTCAATTGACTCACGATGGCTACCCAGATAACGGATGCCCGCGAAGCCTTCAAAATCAAGAATTTAAGACAGAAAAGGCTCAGATACAGAGCCAACAAAAGGGTTAGGACTCCTGCTAGACCGAACTTCATGAAATTTCAAGAACAGAGCTATCCCGCAACAATAGCTGAATCGGCTGTAAAGCGCGCTTGTAAGTGCACGGCGGCGCCCCGGCCGTCAATCCGACGGCCAAACGCGGAAACGGTGATAAACTTTAAAATTTGCGGACTTAGCAAACCGGCACCACCGCGCACTAAACTCCGGATCGTGCCATTAAACTAGTCTAAGCTATCTAGAGAGGGGGTAGAGAAGTATACCATACGATCCGAGTCCTCCGGTCTTCATCTCCACTCCGATCTCCTCGCGGGATCTCCGTCCGTCTCCTCCTCGTCGGAAAGGGCACCACGAAGCCGGGTACTTTTACGGGCTCCCACCTCAATACCGAGGCAACTCGCGCATGAAGCCGGCTACTCGACATGCTCAAGATATGCTGTAGGGAGTGTAATGTAGAATGTATGTCTCACTTTGGGGTTGGTTGCCATTTGAAGAGGGTGGAGGAAACAAAGATAAGAAAAATGGTGCTTGCATTTTTCTTGGCATGGAATGAGATCAAGAATGAAAACCTCTCTCAAAAATGAAGCTCTTTCTTCTTCTCTTTTCTTCTTCTCTTTCTTTCTATCATTTTTCATCAAGTGAGAAGAATAAGGTGGAGGAATGAATATGAAGCATAACCATAGAAGGAAGGTGAGTGTAGGAAAAGTAGAAAGGTGACTATATCCTAAACATCATCATGACAATCTTTCTTATCAACCTCAAATCCTTTCTAATCTCATTAATACAAATCAAGTGATGGTTGAAAAGAAAAGATGCTTTCATAATTAATGAAACCCCTCCACAAAAGTAATTTGCAAAACTGCAAATTACCCCCTCCATCAGAAAAGTCCGGCCGGGAAAGAACAAAGAAAAATCGGCCGGAACGGAATGCAAAATGGCAACTCCAGAAAACTGGTCCCGTAATAAATTACAGGATAACCCCGATACTGTGCATACACACCTGCATTTGTATTCCATCCGGATACAAATGCAAAGAGACAAAATCTACACTGTACTATACTAGGATCGGCTTAAACCAAAGCCGGCTAGTAAAATCCGTTCGATCCTGATCCGTGCAATACCGCACGTATCTGATCGAACGCTGCCATATAACTATACGGCCACTAGTACAAACCGTCCGATCCTGATCCGTGCAATACCGCACGTATCTGATCGGACCCTGCCATATCTCCATACGGCCTCTACAGCGTTTCGCCCGAAAGCTTGAGTAACTGAAAGTGTGGTGGACTCTAAAGACTCGTCAATACTATGGCTGTGGATTTAACCACTAGCACGTCAAAGGTATAAGCCAATACATGACGGGCCACCAGCTATTGACCAAAATGGACGTCGATGAGGAAGCTCACCCCGACACCCAACTGAGCCTGTCAGTGACAATATCCGTACAGTCCGGTCCGTTCGTCTATGAGTATCGCATGGCGGGCCTAGGGGGTTGGTAAAAGTCAGACCCCCAAAAGCGGTACAAGTCGTGTCGGAGTGTAGCCCAGAACACCCTGAGATACTACTGGAATACCTACCAGTAAATCTCCTGCCTTGGCCAAGGTCTTTGTGTAATGGCTCTCCTAGACACAGCGCGACCTCACCCCCAATACCGGGAGAGACGAAACCCCCGAAGATCCGCTCACTGCCTCCATGTGGCTCGGGACTGTACCCAACTAAAACCTGTTTGCACGACTCCTTTGAGCCGTGGTAGGGTAGTAATCAAAGTACAGTGGGAACTCACACGAGACAAATGACGATCCCCAGGTCGATGAACTAACCTGTACACATGTCACCTGGGAACTGCTATCTGATGTCAGGTATAAGACCAACTAGCATGTTCCCGGCGAGTCCTGTCCGGTGTACTCATAACCCAATGAGCACCTGTATACATCTTAGGTGATCCTACTGACACCAGTGGCTTGTGAGACCGGCCACCGCCCCTCGTCGGGGTCTCGACTGTATACACTAGTCTACTCTGGAGAATCGATGCCCTGTCTCGAAACTCCCACGACTAGGGACCTTTTAAGGATGTGCTTATAGACTACCAGCTCCCACGTATATGATCGCCCTCATACTGCCGGTAGTCAAGCAAGAATCCTAGGGGCTCTATCAACGTGCAATAGTGATCTGTCAGGTCACCTAAAGCAGTACACGATGATAGAGGTAAACCAGATAGCATACTATCATCTCGAGTAAGACTGTCCTACCGGGATAGGTCCTCCCTCAATCATTGCAATCACGTGCCTGTGATCCAATAATTGACTCTGAGGGCACTATCTCCAACAATCTCCCACTTGCACTCGAGGCTAATTATTGCGATGTCGCATACTCACAGCCCATGTGATACCGAACACCCAACTCCTCTACTAGTCAGTCTCACAAATCCCGTTTGTGAAACTATTGCGGTCGAGGAATAGCCTCAGTGAGTGGATCCGCCTAGAAGTTTCTTTCTATGTCTCTCTATATCTCAAGTTCGCGGAGAAAGCCATCTCCCGAAATGAGCAATACCTGCCTTAGAATGTCTGGATGTCTGATGGGACGTAGCTCATAAATGAACTCCAAATCCAAACTTCTTAGACTGTATCTTCAACTGAACTTAATCAGTATCCTGCGCAATGCCACCCTCAGTATTGCCTTGGATCACCTGTCCAAAATACTGCCGCTCGTCAGAAGGAAAACTATAACTCTGACGATCACCCTGTCGTCCATGTCACCTTGGAAGCCTGGAATGATAACTGTCTCCCTAATGAGGCTGTCGTTGTCATATCCCTAGAACATCCACTTATGTTCTAAAACTGCTTCCTACCGTTTCTCCAGGATTGGATTAATGTCAACTTATTGCATCTAGTGCAAGAACAACATCTGGTGTGGTACTTGACATCTCATGATTGACTCAATTGCCTAAGCAAGTGATCTGCCAATCATGCACATCCCTCTCTACTTTAGTCTAAAAGACACCTTTAGAGAGGGCGACTCCATTACTTGCAGGTACACTACCGTGCCAGGAGTCGTCCATTCTAAATACTCATAGAATGCTGTCAAGGTACCCAGATTAGGAAACCACCCAAATCTAGATCTAAAACCATAGATCTAGTAACCAGTATGTCTGATATAATGTCCAAGTCCTTTGTGAAGAAACCACTGTGTGACGACCAAAGTATAACCGATCGTAGTATAGGAATATCACTTCCTACTACCTTCTCAACAGATCCATCCCCTATTCTGATGACGTCAAACCTATGACTGTCACATCAGAAATAGATGATCTATCTCCGCTACATCTGCTTTAGTCTATAAATAGACATAAGTCTGATGTCCACCAATGCTTCCGCTGCTCCCACTGACTACGACAACCCTCTGGCAGAGTCATACAGACGTGCACTTCTAAAGCTAGTTTAGAACGACGCTATACTCATCCTCCTGCCGGGTCTCGCAGCCTGGAACAACAACAATGGCAAGTGTGGGTAAACAAGAACTTCCCTGTCACCGTCCTTGAGGCTACCGAAGTACCTCTCGGGTGCCTGAAGTTACCCACCTTATCTGCGGAGTGGCCAATGGAATGTCAAATCAGATTGAATCTTTAGGTTCCTTATCAAATCTTTAGTAATCGCTTGCAGTTCTGGAATCACTTCCAGTTCTACCATACTCCCACTACTGTTTTTGAAAAAATCCATTTTTAATAAAACTGTGGCGAGTCTAGATGGTAGAAAATCAACCCTCGTCATAGCCTGGGTCAACCCACAAACAGCCATTACAGAAACGTGCCTTGAGTTATCCAGAGTCTGGTTTTAATCATAAGCCAGACAACTCCCCGTACCTTAACAACGTTAAGATATGAACTGTTCTATATCCAATATAGAACCAGAGGCACTGATTTAATTGAACCAGATTCAAATCATGCAGCTGTCTCCAGTGCATGTCAACTAAATGGAGAGAGGCCAATCAGCGTTACTCAACTTAGGAATACTTCCAATTATGAGTAACCCGAAGGAGAAGCAATTTCTCTTTATCATTACTATCAACTGAATACCATACACAAGTATCTACATCTTCGATCACTTTGAAGAATCCCGATACTTGCTATACCTGGTTCTCTACTTTATTCAAATACCTATAACTCCTCAAAACTTAGACCCTGTGTTTCCACGAAACACATGTCTAAGAACTAGAGAAGTTAAAAATAAACAGAATATAGTATGAGGACCAACCCCTCTGTCCTAATGGACACTGGACAACATACACTACTCTGTATAAGTCCGCTGAGTCTAACAACTCTTTCACTGTGTGTCGTAGGTTGAAAACTGTACTTATGGTTAAGAAGAATTACACCGCTGTTTAATGCTCCTTACCTAACCATCCACTGATATAGGTAAATGTCATCGACATAATATCAAAAGGTATATCTCACTCTATGAAAATAGACGTACAGATATATCAATTTGAAATTGGTGCACAACAGCGGATATTCAAAACCAAATATTTGCCGACCGGCAAACAACCCAGGTGGCATCCTCAAATATCACCAATTACAACGAATCCCGATATAATGAGGATGATCACCCAATTCCCAATAACTTACTCCCACTCATCATCTGTAAAACCATACAGATGTGAGAATCATACCTGGTAAATACATACCCTGGAGTAAGTGTCTAATCGGGAAATCGGTTTTCTTTTAACAGTACACAGTGAACCTGAAACATTGAAATGTTTCGTTGGGGTTTCCTGGTATTCCTAGTAATGCCTCATCCATTTTCCAGATTCACAACTATAACCGTATAATTCTTTGCCACCTCTCCAAATCCTTTTATATGTCTTTAGTCATTACCTTCTGTACACCCCTTTAAGCCAATTGGTTTTCTTCCTTCCCTACCGTTCGGCACCAGCCTATGGTTTGGAAGAAGACTATCCAATTTGCATAAAGGGTGTACTGTCCTAATCCTAGGAGCACTCGCAACGCGAGAGAAGGTGAAGATAAAAGACACCTGAATGTACTTTATTCCTATTTCTCCTGAACCAGGATCCATCCCCGAACTGGAACAAGTTCCTTTCGAGTTCGTATATAACCATACGATGGATTATCCAATAAAATGGGATCTTCGTAGTGATACGGAGTGTCCTGGAGAAATACAAAGGTGATTTATGATTGGCGAAGAAATACTTGGTTTGGTCGTGAATATCAGTCGCAATTTACTTTGCCCTCTTACTAATCCCTTGCTTTGTCTTAACTTAATACCTTCTGCACACCGTTTAGACTAATTGGCTTTCTTCCTTCCCTACCGGTCGGCACCAGCCTATGGTTTGGAAGAAGACTATCCAATTTGCGTAATAGGTGTACTACTCCTAAACCAAGGAGTACTCGCAACCTGAGAGAGGGTGAAAAGAAAAGACAACTGAATAGTCCTATCCGTTTTCTCCAGAACCGGAAACCATCCTCGAATAAATCCCTTCGAGTTCGTATCTAACCATACGATGGTTTTGTCCAATGGAAGTGGACGTTCGTAGTAAAACGGGGTGTCCTGGAGAAAAGGGTAAAAGCAGGAGTGGCAATGAGGTTTGCAACTCTGACAATCCAAAAGCCAGTGTTAAGTAGGTTCGGTCAACTTGGTCACTGAGTCATAGTCTTAGGGTCGGGTCAATGGTCGCTGCCAAAGAGAGAGAGAGAAAAGAAACACTCAGCGTGCACTCTATCCTAGATCAGAATGGTTACCAATTTATCTAATCTGGAAACCTCCTACTGTACCTCAAATTCTCCTCCAAACCTGAAAGAAGAATTAGTCGGGGTCACCCGAGGAGTAAACCAACTCATCAGTGGGAATCGGGATCCAACTCTCATCGCATGACAACGTGACGGAATCCGCTCACGTTATCACACTCCAGAAGGTATGCGCATATCTGGCAAGTTTCAGTTCTTTTGAAACTCCCGATGTGATTTCTGCCCCATGCTCTTATGACCTTGACTTTGGCCAACATATCATAAGTCACATGTCAAGTTCTACCCGTCATTTTCCAGGTTAATTTGAATCCACCCGCACATATCCTTGACTTTGGCCAAAATGGCAGTACGACTGTCCCAAACCAACGCATCTATCTATGCTGCATATGAATACCCAACAGCTACCAAACACTGTGCCTTGACTTTGGCCAACATACACAGCTTGAATACTATTGACTATCCATATGAAACGACGGAGGGCTACGAATGGTTTCTGGCGAAAACCTTTAACGTAATGAACTCGATATCGTTGAAGGAACGGATAGCTTTTTAGAAAATATAGTGACGAAAACCTTTACTAAAGAGGTCACTCCCGGTGAAGGGATCTCGGCTCTTTCCCCGTAGAATGGGGTGCAGGATATTCCAACTGAATACCACGGTGCAAAGCAAAAGTAATCGGCTATAGTGAAGTTAATGCCCTGACGCAAACTTCTGTCCAAGGGGTCACTCCCGGTGAAGGGATCTCGGCCCTTGCCTCGTCGACTGAGGAGCAGGATATTCCAAATGAATACCACGATGCAAAATAGAAGTGAACGTCCTTGCAATAACAGCTTTTAGAAAAGTGTTCCAACAACATCAGATTAGGTTTGTTTAACTTGCATTGATCCGAATCAACGCAGTCCCATCAATTGATCACACCAATAAAGAACGAAAATATACTGACGTACGTATATGCCATCCGCATTCGCCACTGGGTCCCGTCATCACCCGTTAGGTTAGCTTACTAACGACAGAGCGGGGACTGGACTAGCGCGGATGAAAAACATATACAACATCTACTAATATATATACCAATATATTATATTTCGCTCAAGGCGTGATAAGAAATGCAACATCACAGAAATGTACAGCATCACAGAACAATACAGATATCTGGGATCCCCGGGTTTCACAGAGCCACTACTGAAACCCGACGTTCCCCTGGTCGTGTGGATAGCCTGTGCAATGAAAACCTAGACCCCTACGGGCGCGGCAAGTCACCCGCCAAAACCTGAAGCGAGGCAGCCCCCTTCAGCACCGTGAATGGACCACCCAGCACTCCACGGAATCCGGCAACTTGGGCACCCCTCCTGGGTCAACCTGTACCCCCTACGAGTGCGGCGAATAGCCCGCCAATCCCAGAGTGAAGCCCCCTCCGTCCCAATGCCATGAGATGCGGGCTTGTTGCCCTCCAGAACCCGGCCATCCGTGCACCCCTCCGTGGGGTAATCCTAGTACAGAAAGTAAAATATACATACAACGGGTACATCGACCGCAACCAGGTCGTGCCCCAAAAGAATAATACAAACAGGCAGTGACGGCAGTCCACATGTCGGACGCTCGCCCCGCAATATCAAAAGTACATAATACCACCACAACTGTACTAGCATTGCATCCAGGCTATCCCCACGACCGATCCGCAACATCACAGCATAAACATAGAACATCAACGTGAAAGTCACGTTCGCAAATCCGTCTAACCGGGCTATAGCAGTTAGACAGGATTTACCGATCGAGTGACATTCACGGTCGCAGATATAATGTAAATACTGTGAAAAATGTGTTTTAAAATATTCCGATCGATCAAAAATTAACAAGTGGGCCCTCAATCAAAACTGTAGCACTCACAGAAATCCTGGGCCCAATTTTAATATTCCAAAACCCATATTTTAAGCCCAGAAGGCCTCTGAAAAAATTTGGTGATGTGATGTGAATAGTGCGCGGCGGAAGGGCCGCACGAGGGGGGGTTTCGCGGCGGATCCGCGCTCCAACTGTGGAGTTACATCGACAAATTTTTACAGAACTCTTAGATTTTCCAGTACATCAATATTTTACAACCTGAAAAATTTTTCGAGACCAAAAATTTTCAACAGAAACTGATTCGAACTAAAATGCAGTTTTGGAACATTCGATCGATCGAAACAGAAAAACACATTACACCAAGCTAGACTATGTTAATGGCGAGGCTCTGATACCACTGTAAGTGCACGGCGGCGCCCCGGCCGTCAATCCGACGGCCAAACGCGGAAACGGTGATAAACTTTAAAATTTGCGGACTTAGCAAACCGGCACCACCGCGCACTAAACTCCGGATCGTGCCATTAAACTAGTCTAAGCTATCTAGAGAGGGGGTAGAGAAGTATACCATACGATCCGAGTCCTCCGGTCTTCATCTCCACTCCGATCTCCTCGCGGGATCTCCGTCCGTCTCCTTCTCGTCGGAAAGGGCACCACGAAGCCGGGTACTTTTACGGGCTCCCACCTCAATACCGAGGCAACTCGCGCATGAAGCCGGCTACTCGACATGCTCAAGATATGCTGTAGGGAGTGTAATGTAGAATGTATGTCTCACTTTGGGGTTGGTTGCCATTTGAAGAGGGTGGAGGAAACAAAGATAAGAAAAATGGTGCTTGCATTTTTCTTGGCATGGAATGAGATCAAGAATGAAAACCTCTCTCAAAAATGAAGCTCTTTCTTCTTCTCTTTTCTTCTTCTCTTTCTTTCTATCATTTTTCATCAAGTGAGAAGAATAAGGTGGAGGAATGAATATGAAGCATAACCATAGAAGGAAGGTGAGTGTAGGAAAAGTAGAAAGGTGACTATATCCTAAACATCATCATGACAATCTTTCTTATCAACCTCAAATCCTTTCTAATCTCATTAATACAAATCAAGTGATGGTTGAAAAGAAAAGATGCTTTCATAATTAATGAAACCCCTCCACAAAAGTAATTTGCAAAACTGCAAATTACCCCCTCCATCAGAAAAGTCCGGCCGGGAAAGAACAAAGAAAAACCGGCCGGAACGGAATGCAAAATGGCAACTCCAGAAAACTGGTCCCGTAATAAATTACAGGATAACCCCGATACTGTGCATACACACCTGCATTTGTATTCCATCCGGATACAAATGCAAAGAGACAAAATCTACACTGTACTATACTAGGATCGGCTTAAACCAAAGCCGGCTAGTAAAATCCGTTCGATCCTGATCCGTGCAATACCGCACGTATCTGATCGAACGCTGCCATATAACTATACGGCCACTAGTACAAACCGTCCGATCCTGATCCGTGCAATACCGCACGTATCTGATCGGACCCTGCCATATCTCCATACGGCCTCTACAGCGTTTCGCCCGAAAGCTTGAGTAACTGAAAGTGTGGTGGACTCTAAAGACTCGTCAATACTATGGCTGTGGATTTAACCACTAGCACGTCAGAGGTATAAGCCAATACATGACGGGCCACCAGCTATTGACCAAAATGGACGTCGATGAGGAAGCTCACCCCGACACCCAACTGAGCCTGTCAGTGACAATATCCGTACAGTCCGGTCCGTTCGTCTATGAGTATCGCATGGCGGGCCTAGGGGGTTGGTAAAAGTCAGACCCCCAAAAGCGGTACAAGTCGTGTCGGAGTGTAGCCCAGAACACCCTGAGATACTACTGGAATACCTACCAGTAAATCTCCTGCCTTGGCCAAGGTCTTTGTGTAATGGCTCTCCTAGACACAGCGCGACCTCACCCCCAATACCGGGAGAGACGAAACCCCCGAAGATCCGCTCACTGCCTCCATGTGGCTCGGGACTGTACCCAACTAAAACCTGTTTGCACGACTCCTTTGAGCCGTGGTAGGGTAGTAATCAAAGTACAGTGGGAACTCACACGAGACAAATGACGATCCCCAGGTCGATGAACTAACCTGTACACATGTCACCTGGGAACTGCTATCTGACGTCAGGTATAAGACCAACTAGCATGTTCCCGGCGAGTCCTGTCCGGTGTACTCATAACCCAATGAGCACCTGTATACATCTTAGGTGATCCTACTGACACCAGTGGCTTGTGAGACCGGCCACCGCCCCTCGTCGGGGTCTCGACTGTATACACTAGTCTACTCTGGAGAATCGATGCCCTGTCTCGAAACTCCCACGACTAGGGACCTTTTAAGGATGTGCTTATAGACTACCAGCTCCCACGTATATGATCGCCCTCATACTGCCGGTAGTCAAGCAAGAATCCTAGGGGCTCTATCAACGTGCAATAGTGATCTGTCAGGTCACCTAAAGCAGTACACGATGATAGAGGTAAACCAGATAGCATACTATCATCTCGAGTAAGACTGTCCTACCGGGATAGGTCCTCCCTCAATCATTGCAATCACGTGCCTGTGATCCAATAATTGACTCTGAGGGCACTATCTCCAACAGCGCTAACTTTTTTGAACTGCTGAAATTGGTTTAGAAGAATGCCATGACCGCAAGAGTTAACAAAATTATGATCCAGACAGCGCCACCTAAGGACCCATCTAGGCCAACCGACTTCAGTCACGTGTTCTTTCCCGAAGAGGAAGGGCCACGGCGACGTTCCGAAAGATCCGCAGCCAAAGATACAGAGATAGTTGGATATGTGGTCCACACCGTCTATATGGCAGGCATATCCAGCAAGAGCAAGGAGGGGGCACCACATCTCAAATCCAATCTGGCTTGAATATGGCTGCCACTTCTGAAGACCAGCCTCTTCGGGAAGATAATGAAAACCCTTCTAGTGAGGCTGATAAACAGAGATATCCCTCGGTTCATGAGGAGTCGGGCTCGGAAAGCGAAAGGGAGCCAATCTTCCATCCTAAGACCCCAGAGCAGCAACTTCTCCAAGAGCTCCAGAAGCAGCTCAGAAATAAAGACAAGTAGATAGCCAAGCTCTAAGTAAAAATTGACGACTTGACAAACGTCGTCTTACAGCTCACGGACCAAGTTGCTTCTCAGCCGCCCAATCAAGCGCAGGGCCCTGCTCATGAACCGGGAAACGGTGTCCCAAAGCAGCCGGCACCTATTCCCTCAAATCCAAAGGTGGATGAGCTGCAAGAAAGTCGACCACATTCTGCCCCAAGAAATGTCTTGACTGCCGATGACAGCCGCCCACCAACACAGGATCAGATCATGGATTTGGTCACCAACAAATTCAAAACATTGGAGGCCGAGGCTGAGACGCAGAAAGAGGTCGGCAGCAGTGGGAGACCATACCTTGCACAATACGATCTTGTAGAATTTCCCAGTGGCTATGACGTCCCTAAATTCGAAAGGTTCGATGGGACGGGAAATGCGAAATGTCACATTACCTAATTTAAAACGTCATGCGTGAATACTGGGGGCAATGATACACTCTTTCTCCATCAGTTTGTCTATAGCTTGACCGGTGTTGCTTTCGATTGGTATGTAAGCATACCGAATGACTCGATTACGACGTTCTCCCAAATAGAATCCTTGCTCAAGCAAAGGTTCATGAGTGTCAGTGAAAAAATCACCATTGCCGACCTTGCAAGGACTGAACCAAAGAACAACGAAAGTGTTTACAGCCGGAAACAGAGACAAACCGAGATAGATCGTCTTGCCTGAATCTGGGGACAGATGCTATTTGGATTTATCCGTCCACCTCTCCGAAGATACCAAGTTGATTTATGGTACCATATATCGGATTTTTGAACAGACGTGATCGCTGTAGCAGACTTTATCAGATTCCCCTTCATTTTATGAGGGTTTTTTTGATTGTAGAGACGCTCCTCCCTGCAGGCGCAAGCCCCTGTAGTTAATTACGTTACCGCATTGCGATGACCAATTTCTCCTTCTCCAGCAGTTCACTTCGCGTCGTGTGTGTTTTTGTTTGTTTCGGTTTCCCGTGGATTGTATATGGAGACTAGTTTATGTCGTCTCCCGTAGTGCGCGGATCAGTCCAAATCCGTATATTTTAGATTTGGGTTTGGGTCAAGGATTTGCTTGACGAGGTTTTAAACTTAGGTTTTATATTCCTTTAGTTCAGAAATATTTTTTTTTCTTTAAGGACTATTAATCTAGTTTGAGATTAAGATCAACTTAAATCTATAGGCGAGCATCTAGGCTCAGTTTGTTCTTGCTAAGGATGCGTTAGTCTTATTTAAGAGTAAGATCAACTTAACAACATTTTAGGATCATTTTTGCTTAAGATCCAGCAAAAGAGCATTTGGGATCAGCTGGGAGAAGATTTCAGAGACTTAGCCAATTTGGATTTAGTCTACTTAGTCTTTTTTATTCAAAAGTGCTAGGCACTTATTTAGGCTTTGTTTGTTCAGCCCTTTTCTTTTTATGTAAAAGTGCTAAACACTTATTTGAGCTCTGACGCTAACATGTATGTCACGTGAAGCATTTAGTCATGGACACTGCCCAATAAATGTTGAACACTTTAGTTATTTTGACTAAATGTGAAGTGCTAAGCACTTCTTATGACGTCCACATAAGGTGCACGTGTGGCGCTGGGCGCTGCCCAATTACTGCTAAGCACTCAACCGTTTTGGCTACATATGAAGTGCTAAACACTTTTTATATGGCTCCCACGTGAGGAACACGTGCGGCGCTCTGCGCTGCCAAATCAATACTAAGCACTTAGCTGTCTTCGGCTGTATATGGAGTGCTGAGCACTCTTATTCATTTCCCACGTGTGTTTCACGTGAGGCGCTGGCCTTCTGTTTTGGACGCCCGCGTATTTTTCACGTGACGTGCGAGGCGCTGTTAAAAGGGCGCTCACGTGGGAAGCACGTGAGGTGCTGGTTTTTTTTATGGCGATTTAATCTTTGTTGATATTTTCAGAGAGGTTAAAGCTCTGTCAATGGTATTTTGACTATTAACTCTCACCAAAATCACTATTTTTGAGGATTTCGGGTTGAGTTTTTAAAGAACTAAGTTCTTGATTTGATTGAACTGAGTTTCTGGAGTATTTTGGACTCCATCTTCTTTCTTTTTAGATTTGTTCTTCCCTGAATGTTTGATTCTCAAGAACAAGATCTTCCAGATGAGAATTAAACTCTCAACTTATGAAAGATTTGTCTTGTGGATCTCAGATCCAGAGAAAGAACTAAATTCTTTTTAAAAGGGTTAAACCCTTAGATGTGATATGATAGGTAATAGAGACATTTTGATCTCAGTGTTTTCTTTTCCTCGGTTTTTTTTGAAAGGGAAGTCTTCCTCTTTGAGAATTAAATTCTCTGTTATTTTGAAAGCTTTATGTATTTTTTCAGAAGCTTATAGGGGGTTTCTTCTATATGAGACTTGAAGTTTTGGGTCCTTTATAGTGGAGGCAGATTGGTTTTGAGAAAATCTCTCAATGAGAAATTCCAATTGATTTAATTGGTCTCAAAATTGATTTGGGGAATTTTACCCTCCGTTGGATCTTTGATCCAAGTGTTTCTGTTTTTACAGAATATGTTGTTCTTGTTTTAAACAAGATTGGGGAAATATTTTCCCATATACAGAATTTGTTCTGTCAAGTGGTGATTTTTAATCACCATTGGATTTTTAATCCAAGGGTTCTCTGTTTTACAGAGAGCAATCTTTTTTTTTTGTTTAGAAAGATTGAGGGAATATATTCCCAAAATAGAATTTTAGAAAGATTTCGGAGGTATTTTCTTCTAATAGAATTTGATTCTATATTGTGATGATTTATCATCATCGTTAGATTTTTGATCCAACGGCTCTGTTTAACAGAGAGTATCCCAACTTTTTGTTAGGGAAACGTAGAATTTAATTCTACTTGGGCGTTGGCGCTCACGTGTTGTGGGCGTTGGCGCTTACGTGTTTTGCACGTAGGCGTCATTTAAGAATTTAATTCTTATGATGGGTACTCTTGTGCTTTGCACATTGGCGCCCACGTGATGAGCACGTGCGATCCTATATAAGAATTTAATTCTTACTCGGAAAGTGCTTCTGTGCTTTGCACATTGGTGCCGGCGGGAGGAGCACGTGCGGCGCCGTATAAGAATTTAATTCTTACTCAGAAGCGTTTCTGTGCTTTGCATATTGGCGCTGGCGCCCTTGTGAGAAGCACGTGAGGTGCTGTCCCATTAAATTTCAATAGAGGTTTGCTCTTTTACTATGTTTAAATATTGGGGAAACAAATTCTCCCCACCGTTGCTATTACGTGGTTTACACGTGGGTGTAACGGTGTCACTTTTTTCCATCGTTGGATCTTCTAGGGAGTTGAACCATCCCTTCACATCCTATAAATAGGACCTCTGGCCCTTGAGATGACTGTCGTTTCGTCATCTTCTTTCTTCTTCTTTGAGAATTTAATTCTCTTCTTAGAGCTTAGATCTTTGCCCAAAAAAACTCTTAGAGTTTAACTCTGTTTAAAAAAATTAGTAAGGATTATGACCAATTTTTTAATTCTTAAAAGAGACTCTTGTTTGTTTTGGATTTTTAATCCATTAACAGAGCTTGGCTCTTATTCTTGAAATGATCTCTTAGAGATATAAAAAAAACTTTATTTAGGTAGACCGTGGGTCTTAGAGATCTTAGGGTTTTACCCTACTATTAACTCTGATCTTTGAGGGTTCTTTGGAATTTAATTCTAGTATATTTCCCATGGGGATTTCTGGGATTTAATCCCTTCATCGGAGGAATTTCATTCCAATTTATATGACAGAGCTTAGCTCTGGGGATTTTTGAAATTTTTAAAGAATTTTATTCCTCTTCCCTCTTTTCTTTTTAAGGTTTCTGCTGTAGATTTTTATTACAGATTTGGATCTGTTGTAGAACATGTTCTTCAAGAACATTGAGAGTTTTGGACTCCACTGCTTAATGAGATTTCTTATTTAACGAGAATCCTTTTGGATTCTCACAATGTGTGCATGTCTCATCATTGATGAGGCGTCACCCTGATTTTATGGGGCTCATTGTCCGCCCTTTTAAACTGTAGTGACTTTAATATGTCACAGAGTATGGATGTTAAGGCCCTTAGTTGTAGTTATTTACACTGTGCCGATAATTAACTCTATATGGTTTTTTTCTCCAGGTTTTATGGCTTCCGATCCCTTCTTTCCTTACGTCTATTCGGAGAGCGCTTTTGATGACGCGCCTACGGATCGGGAAGTCTTTGCGCTTATTCGGGACTACGACCCAGAGCAGAAATCTCTTCATTTGTTAAGATCATGGTAGAGTTATATTATCTAGGGCCGGCGCAGCTTCACTTGTGCGGTGCCGTCAGAACCTATCCCATCAATTTATTACGCTGACCCTCTGCGGGTCGCTTATGCGGTGGAAGAGGTCAATTGGACCTTGGAAGGTCGTCTCCAATCTTTTATAGCGTCGATACCAGTGCTGCCTCCGATGGCCCTAGACATTCTGGGGCGTCGCATATACCAAGGAGAAGCGCGTCCTTGGGGCTAGGTCTACACGATAGGAGTGACCCCCTGTCATCCGGTTGGTTATCTGCAGTGGGCCCGTTACATTTTGTAGGCTAAGAAGTCACTACTGCTGAAGATCGGGTTATATCCAGCGATTTACACGTCCCTCTTTTATTACCACAGCTCTTATGTGTGGTGGGTTAAATCCTTCCTGGAGCAATGGAATATCCCAACCCACACATTTCTCTTCTCGGATCGGGAGGTGTCAATCTCACTGGAGGAATTCGCGGAAATATCTGGGTTACCCGTCAGAGGAGAGCATTATGAGGAGATACTTCCTTCTGATGAGTACATATTTGCTACTGAATCAGTTGTCATGGGTCTTTGTCATGCCCCGCTTCCCAGTATACGGGCAGAGGGCGCGACGGGTCACGCGACGCATTTACTCAGAAGTAAACACGTTGAGCGTATCTAAGCAATATAAAATAAAATGTACACTAGAAACAAGATGTAAATGAACAATAAATTTATTTATTAACATTCTTTTTACAATACAATGAAAAGTAAATACATGAAATGAAAGCAATGCCTAAACCATGATATCAGTAAATGGTAGGCTCTGTCTCCAGAAGGTCCGATCCACCTGACAACATTCTAAAGAATGAAAAAAGAAATGTCGTCAGCGAACAATCGCTCGGTAAGTCCCAAAAGTAAGAAGAGACCGAATAGACAGAAGGAGAATAAAACTTTTAAAGTTGTATTATATTGTTAACGCTGTTGTTTTTGGCTTGGTATAGAAAATGCCAGTGTGTACGAGAGGAGTCCCACTATTCCGGAGACTAAGATATACGGAGCACAAGGAACCATTCAACCACGGTACAAAGGCAATGGAGATTCAGCTTAGGTGTATTATGGTTATAGTCTCGTGCCACTTTTAACACCTTCCGTACCAATCTACCCCTTATAAACCCCGCGATGTCTTTATTGTATTGATTGTATTGAATTGTCATGTATTGTAAATTGTAAATGGATGACTTGCCGAAACCATGATATCAGTAAATGGAATGGATGTAAATGGAGAGTTATGTAGACGGAATATATCCATGGTTCTGTTCAGTCAAGATAGATTGATATAGATTGAATAAACGGATTCATGTTGAATTGTAGTTTTATACTTGAATCATATTCAAGTCAGATTGATTATATTGAGACTCATTCTGAGTCAGATACTTTAAAAAAAGAACTTGAAATCCAGAATTAGTTTTGATGTTATCGATAACTGCTGCACATGGACGGCAGGATTTGTGTCTTTTTCCAAGACAATTACCGTATTGATAACACCGTTTGTTAGATTGTCTAACTTAGATAGGCAAGCACCTATATCTCTGGCTCCCCGACGCTCAAGAGACCGGTCCCGCTTAAACCTATGTTTACTAAGATCTTTATTGGAATTTAGTATAACTTGAGGGGGTATTATGTAAAAATAGTTTTGGCATAATTTCAAAATACTTCTCAAGCATTTAATTATTGTCTTTAGGGTTTTCATAGATGTATATTTTATAAATGTGAAATTTCTAGTGAATAGAACCTAGTTTCATAGTATATGGTATTTTCTTAAAATATTGTATTTATGTTGTATTTGGATGGTATTTTCATGTAATAATGATTCCTTTGATTTAGAAAACTTGGTATATTTATATAATTAAAATAGATATTTTGATAATAGATATATAGATATTTAATTAAAATAATTTATTTATTTTCTTGTAGAAATCTCATTTTCTAAAGAAAAATGCATAAAAATTCCATCGAGATCGAATGCTCCCTGCGGAGGTTTGCATCTCGCTCTACTAGGCCCGAGAATGTGTGATAATCTGCACCATCCCGAACAAGGTCCCCAAAATAGGTTGCAGGGACATAATTGCATGGAAATATTTAATACATCTTTTTTTTTTATAGAAAACGGTTTTGTAAGTTTAGGGTATTTATTTGTAGAGTCGTATTTTCCCGTATTCTATTATCCCAAAATTCATCATGTTATCATAGAGATGTGTGTTATGATGAGGTAGGTCATTACTTCGTGAACTATCTAAAGGTAAAATAGGTATTATGATGATTATGTCGGAAACTAAAATATGTGGTAATTTACTGTAAAACTACAATAGAAGTTGCATATAATTATATTTTGTGATGAAACTTCTTTAAGCTGTTTGTTAATGTTTATTGAACATGATGTGAGAGTTTGGTATATTCTTGTTTGATAAAAAATGGATTTTTAAAGAAAAACCGAATCGGAAGTCGGATTAACTCCGCTTCCGTCAGTTTTAGTTTTCAAAGTTTTTAGAATAGAGAAAGGAAGGAGGAGAGGGGACTTACTGGTTTGTTGGACTAGAGGAGAGAGTGGGGGTCCTAAAGAAGGCTTCGGGGTGTCGTTTCATCGCCGGAATCTCCTCGGAAGTTCGTCGGAGCTTCGCCCTTCACTAACTCCACTTGTACACAAAAGTGCTTGAGAATTTTGTATAGTTTTTGTAATAGAATTCTGAGTGAGAGGGGTGTAAAATGGAGTGGGTATTTATAGGGAAAATTAGGGTTTAGAGGTGATGAAAAATGCATTAAAATGGGATTTAAAGGGGTTTTTATTATTCTCTGTAAATATGCAGAGAAAATAAACAATACTGGAGTTAAGGAGGTAGTCTAAAGGTCTAGGGTTTTCAAAAAAAAATTAGGTTTGGGTCAACAAAAAACGGCGGTGCCGGCCTATACTTGAATCTCGCCGGTCCAAACATTGGGGTGGGGGATCGGATCTCTGCCACATGTCCAAGTTGGTCTGAATACTACTTTGCACCTATTTGTTTTAAGTGTGACTCTTCATTTTACGTGCAGTACACGTGCAAACCCTTGGGCATCTAAAAGATTAAAAGAAAAATAAATAAAAAGATAATGTAACTGATGGGATTTGAACACAAGGGCTAGGTCACAGCAGTGCAAGGTTTTACTAATGAGCTATAAGTGCTTTCTTGCTGTTCTAAAGCAAAACAAATTCTTATAGCATTCACAGGATTGTAAATACCCCAAGTGTATATTAAGTTTAAATGAATTTTATGTACATTTAAATTGGAGTTGTTACAGTCTACCCTCCTTACAAAAATTTCGTCCTCGAAATTTACAATTTATTTTAAGGACTAGTTTACAAATAGATGATGGTATCTTGCACGCATCTCATCCTTCCTTTCCTATGTTGATTCTCCTGGATTGTTCTTTCTCCACATCACTCGAACCAAGTTGACTTCCTTGTTCCAAAATGACTATTTTTCTGTCCAGAATCTCAACAGGTTGCTGCTCACAAGATATGTCGGGCTGTACAGTGAGCTCGAAATGATCAAGAATATGGCTGGAGTCATTCACATACCTTCTGAGTTGGGATATGTGGAACACATTGTGCACTCCTTCCATTGAAGGTGGAAGTGCCAAGCGATAAGACACTTCACTGACTCGTTCTAGTATGTCGAACAGTCCAATATACCTTGGACTTAGCTTACCCCGTCTTCCAAAATGAATCACTCTGCGGTTTGGACATATCTTCAGAAATACGTGATCTCCCGGCTGGAACTCCAAATGACAGCGCTTTGCATCAGCCCAATGCTTCTGTCGATCTCGGGCTATGCACATTCTTTCCCTGATAGTACGAACTACGTCGACAGTTTCTACTATCATCTCATGTCCAAGGAGTTCTCTATCTCCGATGTCGTCCTAACTTAATAGCGATCGACACCTTTTTCCATAAAGTGCTGCAAAAGGTGCCATTCCTATACCTGCTTGGTAGCTGTTTTTATATGAAAACTCCACACGATGTAGGTGATCTTCCCACGATCCTCCGAAGACTAGCATACACGCTCTGAGCATATCTTCCAAGATCTGAATAGTTCGCTCAGACTGACTATCTGTTTGTGGATGATAAGCCGTGCTGAAGTTCAGACTTGTTCCCAAGCTTACTTGCAGACTCTGCCAAAATTGCGATCGGAATCTGGTGTCACGATCGGAGACAATGCAGACCGGTACTTCATGAAGTCTCACGATTTCCTACATGAGTTCATGGGTTTTAGAGATAGCACATTTATGAAGATTTTAAATCTTACTTAGATTCTTACCTCCAAGTAATTCTGTGCTAGAGTCTCGGTAGATTGGCCAACTCGAATTTGGATGAAATAAGCCGACTTTGTGAATCGATCCATTATAACCCATACCGCATCATTACCCTTTGTGCTGCGAGGAAGTGCATTCACAAAATCCATTGTGATGTGTTGCCACTTTCATTCCGGGATAGGTAACGGTTGAAGTAAACCAGCTGTCCTGTGATATTCGGCTTTTACTTGCTGACACACCAAGTATTTAGCGACGCTTCTGGCTACTTCATGCTTCATTTCTTGCCACCAGTAATTTTGACGCAGATCTTTGTACATCTTTGTACCTTCAGGTTGTATTGAGTAGGGAGAGCTGTGAGCTTCTTTCATCAACTCATCCCGAAAAGAACCTTTTGGTACACACAGTCTGCTGCCGTATCTCAAAGAACCATTATCATGAATGATGAAGTCTATTCGAAGTCCACTTTCCACTTGCTCTCCGATCTTTTGCAACATAGCATCACTTGCTTGAGCTTCCTTGATCTGATTGACAATGGTAGATTGAACTTGTAAGTTCATCAAACTTGAAGCATTACCTGGCATGATCACTTCAATCTCCATCTGATGCAAGTCTTATTGAAGCTTCCGCTATGCGGTGAGATGCATTGCTAATGGTTGACGACTAAGGGCATCAGGTACTACATTCACCTTCCCTGCGTGATATTGCAGGTTGATGTCGAAGTCCGCCATGAGTTCTAACCATCTTCTCTGCCGCATATTCAATTCTTTATGAGTAAACACATATTTCAGACTCTTGTGATCTGTGTATATGTTCACTCGTTCATCAAGAAGATAATGGCGCCAAATCTTAAGAGCAAAGATAACGGCCGCCAACTCCAAATCATGCATCGGATAATTGCGCTCATGAATATTCAGCTGTCTTGAAGCATAAGACACAACCTTACCGTGCTGATGTAGAACACATCCTAATCTCTTACCGGATTCATCGCAATGTACTTCAAAACCTTCAGATTGGTCCGGTATAACGAGAATAGGCGCTGATGTCCATCTTGACTTGAGTTCTACGAAAGCTTGTTCACATGCTTCTGACCACACGAATTCTTCATCATTACATGTAAGCTTGGTCAGGGGTGTCGCTATCTTCGAAAATCCTTCAATAAACCTTCTGTAATATCCTTCTATATCCAAGAAACTTCGAATGTCCTTCACTAAATTTGGTGTCGGCCATTCGCTTACTGCTGAAACTTTTGCTGGATCTACATAGATTCCATCGCCTGATACAATATGCCCAAGAAAACCAACTTGATCTAGCCAAAACTCACATTTGCTGTATTTGGCATAGAATTGATGCTGTCGCAGAGTTTCCAGGACAATTCTCAAGTGTTCGGCGTGTTCTTTCCGACTCTTAGAATACACCAGGATGTCGTCGATGAAGATGACAACAAACCGGTCTAGGTACTCCCGGAAAACTTGATTCATTAGGTTCATGAATATTGCTGGTGCGTTGGTCACTCCAAATGGCATCACAAGAAATTCGTAATGACCATAGCGAGTTCTGAATGCTGTTTTATGGATATTAGATTCCTTGACCTTCACCTGATAACAACCCGAACGAAGATCTAACTTAGAGAAAACACAAGATTCACTTAGCCGATCGAACAGATCGTCGATGCGCGGAAGTGGATACTTGTTCTTTATCGTTACTTCGTTCAAGGCTCTATAATCAATGCACATTCTGTATGAACCTTCATTCTTCTTCACAAGTAGAACTGGTGATCCCCAACTTAAAGTGCTGGGACGGATCCATCTTTTCGTCAATAATTCGTCCAACTGAGTTTAGACCTCCTTTAAATCTTCCGGAATTAGTCGATACGGTATTTTGATCACCGATTGTGCTCCTGGTACTAAATCAATGCTGAATTCAAGAGCTCGATCAGGAGGCAAAGCTTATATATCGTCAGGAAACACATCGTCGAACTCTCAAACTACTTCTGGCTTTGATCATTTTTCCGCTTGAATTTCCGCAATCACTTCCTTCTTTGGTTTCGCCTTGTATGTACTTGGCTCCGGATACGGTCTCCACTTTTGAAATAAAAGACCAGATGGTCTAGAATCTCGAATACTACCCTCCTTTAACGACAGTCAATAGTAGCATAGAATGTTCCGAGACAATCTATACCCAAGAGGACATCGAAGTTCGGTATGTCCAGCACCTTGAGGTAAGCATAGAATTCTCTGCTGTAGACGACCACTGGACACAGGTTGTATCCTATTGTTGCCTTTAGAACGCCATTCCCTGAACTGACATTCCAGCTAGATACAAGCGGTGTGACTGGAATCGCATGAGTTCGGACGAACCATTACGACATAAAGCAATGAGATGCTTCAGTATCGAAGAGTGCAAGTGCAGGAAGTGAGATTACTAATATTGTACCTAAGGTATATGGGATGTGTTTTTGGTATAGGGAAAATGTATATAGGTATGTATAGATGGAAAATAAAGCTTGATGGAGAAGTGTTACCGTAATGACTTGGCCAGTAGTTTCAGCCTCTTCCACAGTCATAGGGAAAGTCTGTCGCCTCGGCACATCCCTCCTTGCTAGAGGAGCATTCCTCTGTCCGTTCCTTGGTCCTTGAGGTGGATTCCTTTGAGCTTGATGGAACTGACGAGGAGGAGGTGCAGTCGGTCCACGAGGAGGTGGAGCAGGTAGTGCAAGTCTCGTAGCAGGTGCTTGGATGGCTGGGCGCTGTTGGTAAGTGGTTGCTGGTCTGGGTGCAGCATATGGGTAGTGTCTACGAGGACAAGACCCAATGTCATGAGTAGCCGAGCCGCAAACTAAGCAAAGGCGATTTTCTTGCCGGTAATCTTTCACCAGATGTCCATCCCTCCCGCAGTAGGTGCAAAAGACTAGGCTAGGCCGGTTGTTTGGTACTCCCGGTCTCCTGGGCACAAACGGTGGCCTTGAAGAGGCTCCTCCTGCCATCTGGTTGGTCTGAGGCTTAACTCCGGCAGATTGGGGTCTGCTTCTCATCTTTACCACCGCCTCATATCGATGGGCCGCTTTCAGAGCCAATTCATGAGTCGGGAAATCCCCTGCAGCTAACGCAGCTTGGATCTCCGGATCTAACCCTTATTGAAATTGTCGGGCTCTGATCTCATCAGTCGGTATCAGGTGTGCCGTAAATCTGTTAAGGTATTGTGTTAGCTTTGTATTATGTGATATTTTAAAATCGAGATATTGAGACGTATTTTACCGACTGAGCATGGTAAACTTAGCATCGTACTCATCCACTGATTTGGTCCATATTGAACCCTGTTGTAGGTGGATGAACTGCTGTTCCATGTCGAATCTGGTAGTCTCGGGGAAGTACTTTGCGTCGAACATATTGCGGAAAGTCTTCCATTCGATCGGCTGGGTGAGATGGCTTTCTTCTGCCTTCCACCAGACCCGTGCATTATCAGTGAGCTGCAGCTTTGCAACTCATACCCAAGCAACCTCTGGGACTTGTGTTGCTGCCAGGTCATCTTTAATACTTTGAGCCCATTCTTCAGCTTCTAAAGGCTCTCTTTTTCTGAGAATTGCTTGGGATGCAAGGCCCTGAATTGCTTCATCCCAAGTGCTTATGCCTCGGGACGGTTCATCAAGATAGCAGTCTGCTGCTGCTGGCCCTTCAGGAGGCTGCGGATCACCTCAAGCAGTACAGTCTGCCCATTGATCGGAGCAGCTATGGCCGGTGTAATTGGTAGGGGTGGTGTAGTGTTGTTGAAGTTGGTGCTGGTGTTGTTTGGGGAATCCATAATCTTGAAAGAAAATTTTGGGTTAGGACAGATTCAAAATATATGAAATTGGAAGATTCAAGGAATATGAATTGTAAATAATGTTTTCAGTTGCTGGTTCTTGTGTTATATTACTTAGGTTTTCCACGTAGAGCTGAGCTGTATGGGCCACCAAAAAAATCTGTCACGTCCTGCTTCCCAGTATACGGGCAGAGGATGCGAAGGGTCACGCGGCGCATTTACTCGGAAGTAAACTCGCTGAGGGTATCTAAGCAATATAAAATAAAATGTATACAAGAGACAAGATGTAAATGAACAACAACTTTATTTATTAATATTCTTTTTACAATACAATGAAAAGTAAATACATGGAATGAAAGCAATGCTTAAACAGTGGCATAACAGAAATGAAAATGAAATGTACAAGTAAACTAGATCTCTGGGTCGAAGGCTATCTGATCCAAGTCCTCGCTGGTGGGCTCTGTCTCCAGAAGGTCCGATCCACCTGACAACATTCCAAAGAAAGAAGAAAGGAATGTCGTCAGCGACCAATCGCTCAGTAAGTCCCAAAAGTAAGAAGAGACAGAATAGACAGAAAGAGAATGAAACTTTTAAAGTTGTATTATATTGTTAACGCTGTTATTTATAGCTTGGTACAGAAAATGCCAGTGTATACGAGAGGAGTCCCACTATTCCGGAGACCAAGGTATACGGAGCACAAGGAACCGTTTAGCTATGGTACAACGGCAATGGAGATTCAGGTTAGGTGTATTATGGTTACAGTCTCGTGCCACTTTTAACACCTTCCATACCAATCTACCCTTTATAAACCCCGCGATGTCTTTATTGTATTGTCTTGTATTGTAAATTATAAATGGATGACTTGGCGAATCCATGATATCAGTAAATGGTGTTCCCCTCCGAACGGCAGCCAAGACAGGGACGTCTTGCCTGAGATTCGGGACAGATGCTATTTGGTTTTATCCGTCCACCTCTCCGAAGATGCCAAGTTGATTTATGGCACCGTGTATCGAAGGTTTAGACGGATGCGGCCGATATAGCAGACTTCGTCAGTTTCCCCCTCGGTAGAGGGGTTTTTGATTGTGGGGACGCTCTTCCCTGCTGGCGCAAGCCCCTGCAGTTAATTACGCTACCGCTTCGCGGTAACAACTTTCTCCTTCTCCAGAATTTCACTTCGTGTCGTGGGTGTTTGTTTTGTTTTTGGTTGCCCGTAGATTGTGTACGGAGACTAATTTATGTCGTCGCCCGTAGGACGTGGATTAGTCCAAATCCGTATTTTCTTAGATTTGGTTTTGGGGTTTTGGTTTAAGGATACGATAGCCATATTTAAGGCTAAGATCAACTTAAACGTTTGTTAAGGATACGTTAGTCCAATTTGAGACTATGATCAACTTAACGGGATCGTTTAGATCCGACAAAAGAGCGTTTGGGCTCTATTGTTCCAGTTTAGGGACATAGTGGTCCATTTCCAGCTTAGGGACATGGTGGTCCATTTCCAGTTTAGCGACATGGTGGTCCATCGTTCCTGTTTTGGGGACGAATGTTGGTTTAAGGACGCATTAGTCCATGAGTTTAAGGACCCCACAGTCCGTATTGTTGGTTTAAGGACGCATTAATCCATGAGTTTAAGGACCCCACAGTCCGTATTGTTGGTTTAAGGACGCATTAGTCCATGAGTTTAAGGACCCCACAGTCCGTATTGTTGGTTTAAGGACGCATTAGTCCATGAGTTTAAGGACCCCACAGTCCGTATTACCAGTTTAGGGACATGGTGATCCAACATTCCCATTTTGGGGACGAATGTTGGTTTAAGGACGCATAAGTCCATGAGTTTAAGGACCCCACAGTCCGTATTACCTGTTTAGGGACATGGTGGTCCAACATTCCCATTTTGGGGACGAATGTTGGTTTAAGGACGCATAAGTCCATGAGTTTAAGGACCCCACAGTCCGTATTGATGTGTGGTTGTCGGGACCCGTCACCTTTCTGACGACGTTGAAGGATTACAACAACAAATATCAGAAGAGTTCGGAGATGTACCCTTGAACCGGGTTTAAATTGATTTGAGAGTGCATTTGTGCTCAATTCAATTTAATTTGAGAACTTACGGCCAGAATTGGGCTAAGTCCAGTTGAAAATGCTCAACATTTTATTTGTATTTGGCCTATTAGGCCTTTACTAGGGCTCTGCCCCTTTAATAATGCAGTGCATTTTTTCTGGCCTATTAGGCCCTTTTAATTGGGTTCTGCCCTTTTTTTAAATGATACACAGCATCTGTTTTGGTCTGACAGACCTTTGTTTGGGCTCTACCCATTTTTTTATAATGCAGAGCATTTGGTTTGGTCCATTGGAGCTCTTAATTGGGCTCTACCCTTTAATAATGCGCTGCATTTAATATTTTGACAGTGCGCTACGTGGCCTGTCAGGCGCTTTGCGCCAGCGCAAGGTGCAAACTCATGTGGAGGTGACACGTGTCACGCTCTGGTGAGCGCCAGTGCAGTGCGCTGTGACAGTGCGCTATGCTGTTGCGCTGCTGACACATGGCGCGCTCTGATGGCTTGCGCCAATCCAAGAGCGCAATACTCATTTTTTAAAGCGCAAGGCGCTGTTTGTTCTGGGCTGACACGTGGCGCTCCCTGGTGGCTTGCGCCGATCCAAGGAGCGCAATAGTGCAAATTTCAAAAGTGCAAGGTACTGTTTAATATTTTGATTAAATTTAGATCAAAGAAAACAAGTTTTTCTTGTTTTCAAGAACCAGTGGTTCATCAAAAGGAAGTGGCTTTATACAGAAGTAAATTACTTATTCTTTTTTATTATTATTATTTTTTATCCAAGATCTTGATCTTGTTCTTAGATCATTGATCTCTTTTAGAAGAAATTCTTCTTTTCAAAGGTTTACCTTTTTTTTTCTGAGTTCTTTCTCAAAGTTTTCAGAAGATTTCTGTGAGTTCTCTCTATTCTCTCCCTTTTAGACTTGGAGTCTAGGGGGACTTTTTATAGTGCCAATTGATTTGTTAAATCAGTTAAAGAGATCTTTCTCTGAGTGATTTAGGGGTTTTCCCCACCGTTGGATCTTTAATCCAAGAGCTTCTGTTTTACAGAAGACAATCTTCTTGTTTTAACAAGATCAGAAAGATCTTTCTGGAATTTTAATTATGTTTAGTGCTGGCACAGTTGGCGCAAGCGCAACTGCGCTGACACGTATCGCGCAGGGCAAAGTGCAGGGCAACTGCGTTGACACGTGTCGCGCAGCGCAGAGCGCAGCGCAACTGCGCTAGCGCAACTGTGCTGACACGTGTCGTGCAGCGCAGAGCGCAGCGCAACTGCGCTGACACATGTCGCGCAGCGCAGAGCACAAGTTTCCTGAAGCGTTGCTTCCTTTATTTTTTTATTTTAAATAGAGCCTTGCTCTGATTGGGTGCGCTGCCTTGGGCGCAGCGCTGGCGCGTCAGCTTTTGACACGTGGCGCGCTGTGCGCAGCGCAAGAAATCTGAAGCGTTGCTTCAATTTTTTTGAATTTTTGAAATTCAAATAGAGCTTTGCTCTGATTGGAGGAAACAAATTCCCCCCCACCGTTCCGCTCACGTGGCGCACACGTGAGTGCAGCGGTGGCAAGATCCCAGCCGTTGGATCAACTCAGGAGTTGAAGGGGCGCAAGTGCCTATAAATACGACCCTTGGCCCTCCACAGATGATTATCATCTTCAAGATTTTTAATCTCAGAATTCCAGAGCCTTGCTCTCTATTTTCAAGAATTCTAAGAGATTTAAACTCATAAAACTTTTAGATAATTTTTTTTAATTAAGTTAAATTAATTTTAATTGACAGAGCCTTGCTCTCATAGATCTTTGATCTAAAGAAAACCCCTTTGGGGTTTCACCAACAGAGCCTTGCTCTCAAGAATCTGTTTCAGGGTTTCTTAACCCATGAACAGAGCTTTGCTTTTTGGCAAAACATAGATCTTTTGATCTAAAATGAAGAACTCTTAAGAGTTTTCATGGATCTTTAAAATCCCAATTTTTTTTAATTTTTAATTTTTAAGAATTAATTTTCCTTTGATGGATATTTCCATCATTATCGCAGAGCTAAGCTCTTTTAATCTTTTAAGGAATTTTATTCCTTTGAGATCAGAGTTTGACAAGTGTCACTCTGTGACAGAGCTTTGCTCTGAAAGAGGAGATTTTCTCGTTGTCTTTAGGGATCTCTCATTGATGAGAATATTCTTTTGGGGATCTCCTCATTAATTGACAGTCTCATCCAATGATGGGGCTGTCTTATTAACTGATGTATTGTCATCTAGATTTTGTGGGACCCCTTTGGTCCCCTATCCACTGTATTGCAGTGTGGTACAAATTTTAAAATGCCAAGCGTTGGAATCACAACACTGACGGCTGATTTCTGTCCCTTCCCAGGAAACATGTCTGCTGACCTTTCATCCCCGTTTGTTCACTCTGAGGAAGGATTCCCTGAGGCGCCAGTGGACCGGGAGGCTCTCGCTCTGATTAAGGATCATGACCCAGAGCATAAGAGCCTTCACCTGTGGGGTAGGTGATATAGTGAAATCATCAAGGGTCGCCGAAGCTTCGGTTGCGCGATGCCGTCCGAGCCTATCTCGTCGATCCCCTATGCGGATGAACCCCCGGTGAAGTATGCCGTGGAGGTCGTGAACTGGAATTTGGAGGATCTTCTCCAGCCTTCCATTGGTGCCATTCTCGTGCAGCAGCCGCCGGCCGTGGACATTTTAGGGCGGTGCATATGTCAGGGTGAGGCACGCCCTTGGGGGCAACCTTACAATATTGGATTGACTCCTCGACAACCGGCCAGATACTTGCAATGGGCCAGGTATATCCTATCAGTGAAGAGGACGCATATGATGAATATTGGTTTGTACTCCGCAGTCTACGTCTCCTTGTTCGAGTATCCCGTTCCTCCGACGTGGTGGGTTAAGGCATTCAAAGAACAATGGAACATCCCCACCCACACCTTCCTTCTATCGGACAGGGAAGTCTCCATCTCTCTGGAAGAGTTCGCTGAGATCTCGGGTTTGCCGGTAAGGGGGGAGCATTATGAGGAGCTGCTTCCTCCTGACGAGTATGTCTTCGCCACCAAGCCGCTGGTATTTGATTTGACGCCGGAGAATGCTATTCAACACCAGTTTCTGAGTCTGGTGAAGGTGCTGAATATATATGAAAGTCTCTATCTGGAATCGGGAGTGCAGGGAGTCAGTTTCGCAGATTTTATCGCTCGCTTCCTTCGACCGGAGATTTTAGCGCAGCGGAGTGAAAAGTTCGCCAAGCTCGACGATCCTTTCGGCTTCGGCTTAGATCGTTGACCAGTATCGGAAGACGATCAAAAGGATTTCTATCTCCTCGATGCCGCTATCATGCCTCTATCAGAAATCGCCGCCCTGGGAATTGATGAGGAGACCTTCTTTTTGGGGTTTCTGGGATTGTGGCTATGCTGGTTCGCGCTCCTCATGCACCCGCGATACATGAGGCCGTCGGTTTTCTACCCAGCGCATCGGATGGTGGTTGTCCTACAGTTGTTGATCGGAATCGCCGGGTTGGCCCACTTATACCATGGACTCAGTGTGGCGGCGGACGCAAACGAACCTGGGGTGCAACCTGCCAACTTCCCGATGCACTACTTCACTTCATGGATGGAAATGCATATGTTCGGGGTATTCGACATTCACAAGAGCCCCTCATTTTTTGAGAAGTGGAGACTCCCCAGAGTCATGCGGCTGATCGGCGCCTCGATTGTGAACCCGCCTCCGCGGGAGGCTAGGGGGGTGCTTCTTCGTCCACACCTGGTCAGAGCGAGGATTTCTTTCACGGACAAAGTTGTGACCATCGGCTCGGAGACCTCTAAGGCAGTGTTGGCGCTGCGCGATGGTTTTAAGGACGGGGCTTCCGTATTGAAAGCCCGGGTGATTCTTCACCTCTACTCCTTCCGGCCGGGCTTCCTGGTATTCAGGCAAAACGACATGGCTCTCTTCATGAAGTACAACCCCCATCGGTTTGCCAACAATCAAGCTACAACCAGGGGATCCCGCTGGAGGCGTTTTTGGAAGAGCCCGTGGCCACCAGGGAGGGGATACGGAATGCGCTGCACCATTTTATGCGGCTGAATACGGGCTCCCATTTCTTCATCAGCGAGACGAGCAGCATCCCACGGGTACTTAACGTGTACGTGGCTTGGTATGGGCACGCTATGGGTGCATTCATCCGTGAAGAGAAGCGCATATTGGTTGACCACAAGGGTGCGCCTCCCGGCAGCGACCGTAAGGCTCCCCTGAAGCCAAGGACCCCGGTCGTTCCTTCGCTGAAAGATGATGGAGCTGGGCCACCGTGCGTGCTGAGCCCTCTACGTGGATTGCCTCCTCGTGACACCGTAGACGCGCCCCCAGCGCCCCGTGCTCCAGTGAACGTAGTTTCGCCCGAGTCTGGAGTGGGCTCGGACATTGGGACCCGCCGCCCTAAGGTGCCCGCAAAGCGTAAGATGATTTTGGCGGCGACTGGGGCCCGCGCGCAAAAGAGAAAGAAGAAGTCCGTTCTTTCTCTGGATGCCGTCCTTGGCTTAGAGCCTCAAGCCCCTCTCACCGAAGGCTTAATCAAATACGGGAGCAACTGGGGTTTCTTGGTAAAGCCAGAAGACACCGACTTGGCGGCCGCCATTGAGGCTTCTGAGCGATCGACAAGGCTTGAAGCGTGGTTGGCTAAACTTGCTCAGTCAGGTAATCATTGGTTGCACTCTTCGTCATTTCATTGTACCATTATCATTGTCTTTGATTAATGCTTTTCCCCCTTTTTTAACAGGCGTCACCACTGAAGAAGCTATCGCTGCATCCCTCCAAACTTTCCAGGAGGAGGAAAGGAAACGCGCTCTGTCGGGCGTTGGTATGCCTCGACTCACCGAGTTTTTTTATTCTCCTTTTTATGGCCAATCTATCTTTTCTTTGTCTCTTTGCAGGGGCCGTGCAAGCAGATGCGAGAACTCTTCCCGGGCCAGCTACTGAAGTCCCGGCCTCTTCGGGGCAGCCGCGAGAGACCCGACTTGAAAAGCCAATGAGGGATGCCTTGAAGGCTCTGGAGGCAACTCTAAACGCGGACGATGACGCCTCGATGAAGGAAGCTTTGAAGAGGTCCGTCGTGACGGCCCGGGAGGAGAGGAAGCGCTTGAGGCGCGAGGCGAAGGAGCGCAGAGCTGCTTTGGCCAAGGGAGCGGGCCCAAGCACCGTTATTCCCGTTGCTTCTCCTTCCGAGAAGCCCCCGGTCGCCTTGTCTACCGCTCATAGACAGGCGGCGCGTGCTGTTCGGGAGGTCAACGATCGATCCACCTCAGGTAATGTGTTTTTCGACGCTTTGTTGTAAGAATTGTTAGCCTATCAATTCTTATACATCTTTTCTTGCAGGGCCAAGTCCAACTGAAGGAGCGGAGGAAACCGCCGAGCCTAAAGGGACAATGGAGGAGGTACTGGCTGAGCCCGAGCCGACGGTGGGCGACGTCGCCGGGGTTGCTGGACCCGAGGTAGTAGCTGATGAAACAGTCACGTCTACTGTGCCCGAGACGGTCGCCACTGCCGAACGTGAGGGAGCGGCAAATGAGACGACTATTATAACCGAGCCTGGGGCAGCAGCGGATGGAGCGCCTAAGACCAACGACCCCATGGCAACGGTAGACGAGACGGCCGCGTCCGCTGAGCCCGAGGGAGTAGCGGATGAAACGGGCGTGACTGTTGAGGATGAGCGGGCTGCTCTTTCCCAAGAGTCGGGCACCGTTCCGATCATTGCTCTCCTCAAATTGTGTTTTCTTGAGGACTTTCTTATATTTCTTGACTTGACGGATGAACCAGAACGACAGCCCGATGGACTTTCTTATATTTCTTGAACCGTCATCTAATTGTGTTTTGTTTTTTCAGCTGTCGTTCTGGTTCCGGCCCCCTTCGAGCCACACATTATAATGTCGTCCGGCCCCTTCTTGAGACGTCCATCTTCAAAGGGTGCTGCGATGAGTTTGGGCATGCTGAGCGGGTACGTCGATGAACTTGACGCAGACGTTCCCCCATCTGCCGCAGATTTCGCTGCGGAGGTTAATCCGATGCTGGCGACGCTTGTAAATTTTCATAATGAAGGCGTCGTCGAGTCTTGGGTTAATCATTGCAGGGAGATCGAGGCCTGTCTGCATCAGCTGGAGTCTATGCATCCTGCCCCCGAGATCTTGGTCGCGAGCACTCAACGGGCGGCATGGATTGAGCAAAGCGCTTCTTACTTCCGCCATTTGGACAAGAAGCAGCTTTAAGGCTGAGGGAATGCCAAGAGTCCTCAAGCGAGACTGCTCTCCTGCGTGCTGAAGTCAATGCGAACGCTGCCCGGGTGAAGGCTATCTTCGAGGGCCTTCTGCAAAGGATTTCTAATGGGCTAGCACTGAAGCAGAAGCTCGATGCCGCTGAGCGTGATGCCCAAGGTCGCAACGCAGCTCAGCAAGCAGTTAAGGAGCAGCTATCATCCTTCCTGCAACAGCGGGCTCAAGTGGAAGCAGAACTGGCGGTGGCAGCCGATCAGGAGAAAGCACTAAAGGAAGTGCGCGAGCAATTGATGGGGCTATTTAAGACGCTTCCTTCTCCTTGAACATTTTGTACCATTGGCAATTGTAAATAAAATGTATTTGTTTCTTTTATTCTTTAACACAACGTATCTTGTACTCAATCAAATTTATGAATAAAATATATACATTCTTTGTAATGTCTTGTATCATTTCTCCGCTTTTTTCTTTATTTTATTATCAGCATGTTACTTTAGCAAACATGGTTGACAGATGATAGAGCGAACATCCTGTCTTGGCTTCTTCAAGAGGTAGTGATGGCTTAGGCTGCAGGTTCAGATCTGCTGCCTAAGACTTTTCAACTTTATGAGCCGTGAGGGTCTCATAAAGACTTTTCTCCCTACGGATGGAGAGGATCTCGTAGGTGTATTTTCTCCTTAGGAATCGTGAGGATTCCTAAGTACGTTTTCTCTTGAGAGTCGTAAGGATCTCACAAGAGAATTTACTCCCTTACAAGTCGTGAGGACTCGCAAGTGATGGGAAAAGTTGCCCTTATCCACCTTTCACGGGGTCAGGGGTTTGACTCTCGGTCATTGATGTACCGTCGAGTCATGGAACTGGGAAATTTGCCGTGACTCCGCTTTGCTGGCGTCGTATATTCCTGCAGAGACACTGATTTCTCTGCGGATCGGCGCTAATTGAGATGCTCTCGTCAAGGAAGCTGATTTCCCTGAATTGAGGAGGTTGCCAAGGACACTGATTTCCCTGGGATTGAGACGAGTCGAGGTATTCCTGCAAAGACACTGATTTCTCCGCGGGTCGACGTGAATCGAGAAGCTCTCGTCAAGGACACTGGTTTCCCTGAATTGAGGAGGTTGCCAAGGACACTGATTTCCCTGGGGTTGAGACGAGTCGAGGTATTCCTGCAAAGACACTGATTTCTCTGCGGGTCGATGCGAATCGAGGTGCTCTCGTCAAGGACACTGGTTTCCCTGAATCAAGGTATTGCCAAGGACACTGATTTCCCTGGGGTTGAGACGAGTCGAGGTATTCCTGCAAAGACAATGATTTCTCCGCGGGTCGACGCGAATCGAGGTGCTCCCGTCAAGGACACTGGTTTCCCCGAATCGAGGAGGTTGCCAAGGACACTGATTTCCCTGGGGTTGAGACGAGTTGAGGTATTCATGCAAAGACACTGATTTCTCTGCGGGTCGACGCGAATCGAGATGCTCTCGTCAAGGACACTGATTTCCCTGAATCGAGGTATTGCCAAGGACACCGATTTCCCTGGGGTTGAGATGAGTCGAGGTATTCCTGCAAAGACACTGATTTCTCTTCGGGTCGACGCGAATCGAGGTGCTCTCGTCAAGGACACTGGTTTCCCTGAATCGAGGTATTGCCAAGGACACTGATTTCCCTGGGGTTGAGACGAGTCGAGGTATTCTTGCAAAGACACTGATTTCTCTGTGGGTCGACGCGAATCGAGGTGCTCTCATCAAGGGCACTGGTTTCCCTGAATCGAGGTATTGCTAAGGACACTGATTTCCCTGGGGTTGAGACGAGTCGAGGTATTCCTACAAAGACACTGATTTCTCTGCGGGTCGACGCGAATCGAGAAGCTCTCATCAAGGACGCTAGTTTCCCTGAGTCGAGGAGGTTTCCAAGGACACTGATTTCCCTGGGGTTGAAACGAATCGAGGTGTTCCTGCAAAGACGCTAGTTTCTTTACAGGTCGACGCGAATCAAGAAGCTCTCATCAAAGACGCTAGTTTCCCTGAGTCGAAGTATTTTGCCGAGGACATTGGTTTCCTCGAGGTTGAAACGAATCGAAGTGCTCCTGCAAAGACACTGGTTTCTCTGCGGGTCGATGCGAATCGAGGTGCTCTCGTCAAGGACACTGGTTTCCCTGAATCGAGGTATTGCCAAGGACACTGATTTCCCTGGGGTTGAGACGAGTCGAGGTATTCCTGCAAAGATACTGATTTCTCCGTGGGTCGACGCGAATCGAGGCGCTCTCGTCAAGGACACTGGTTTCCCTGAATCGAGGAGGTTGCCAAGGACACTGATTTCCCTGGGGTTGAGACGAGCCAAGGTATTCCTGCAAAGACACTGATTTCTCTGCGGGTCGACGTGAATCGAGATGCTCTCATCAAGGACACTAATTTCCCTGAATCGAGGTATTGCCAAGGACACTGATTTCCCTGGGGTTGAGATGAATCGAGGTGTTCCTGCAAAGACGCTAGTTTCTCTGCGGGTCGACGCGAATCAAGATGCTCTCGTCAAGGACACTGATTTCCCTGAATCGAGGAGGTGTGTCTTTCGGGTTTTATATGAGTTACCGTCAAGACTTCGCTCCGTTTTCTGATGGAGCATGGGGAGGGAAGATATGTTTCCTTCTGTGTTTGCGCCCTTGGATTGTATACAGGGATTGCCGTGATATCGCCTGCAGAGCATAAATTTCAATATATATTTTTCATTTTATTTCTTTCCGCGATGCTCTATCATTTCAGTTTTTATATCGTGAAAGTCGCGATTGCCCAGTCATTTCGGCTATTTTTCGCGGTGCCCAATCATTTCGGCTATTTATTTTATTTTCACTCGCTGCTTTTTATTGCGAGTTGCCCAATCATTTCGGCTTTTTTGCATGCATACATTTTTACTTGCTGATTTTGTGGCAAGTTGCCACATCATTTCGGCTATTTCATATGCATTTTTGGCTCGCTGATTTTTTTTTATCGCGAGTGTGGAACTTGGAATCTGACGCCAATCTTAGCATCAGCATCGCTACAACTGGAATGTTGCCGGGAGCGAATCATCATTTGCCATAAAAGGACTTGGAATTTGATACCGTTTTAGGCATCAGCATCGCTACAACTGGGATATTGCCAGGAGCGAATCATCATTTTCCTCTGTTGATGTCGAACAAAGGTGGCTTAGCGAACAGGGTTAGGATCCCGTCGACTAAGACTTTTGACTTCATGAGCCGTAAGGGTCTCACAAAGGTATTTCTCTCTACAAGTCGTGAGGATCTCGTAGGTGTGTTTTCTCCTTAAGAATCGTGAGGATTCCTAAGTGCATGTTCCCCTGTAAGTCATAAGGATCTTACAAAAGGGTTTTCTCCTTATAAGTCGAGAGGACTTACAAGGGTTGTTCACCATGTGGACATATCCCTAGTCACGGATAGGACTTTGTTAGGAAAATGTTTATTCGCGCCCGTGGATTGTATACAAGGGTCAGTATTGAGCCGCTTGTAGGGCACTATCGAAGGTTGTGTGGGGGTTGCTTAAGAACAGGTTCAGGTCTCTATGACTTAAGACTTTCAAATCTTATGAGCCGTGAGGGTCCCATAAGAGAGTTCTCCTTACGAGTCGTGAGGATCTCGTAAGTGTAATTTCTCCTTAGGAATCGTGGGGATCCCTAAGTATGTTGCTCCCTTGTGAGTCGTAAGGATCTCACGCGGGTGGTTTCTCCTTACAAGGTCGAGAGAACCCTGCAAGTGTCTTTTAACGAGGTTGCGCCCTTTCAGGTTTTCATAAACACTCGCCAGTAGCCCTACTGTTTTTACTCACGGAGCCCTTTTAGGTTTTCATCCGTGCCTATTTCTCTTATGGACATACCGTCTTCTTTTTTTTTTCTTTTTTCTAACGAGGTCGCGCCCTTTCCGGTTTTCACGAACACTCGCCGGTAGCCCTACTGTTTTTACTCACGGAGCCCTTTCGGGTTTTCATCCGTGCCCATTTCGCTTATGGACATACCATCTTTATTATCTTTTTTTAAATTTTTTTTTCTTTTTTTTTATCTCGTCAGCCTGAGGATGCTGCGGTAGTAGTTTAAAGACTTTCCGGTCAGCAACTAGTTTTAGGACGTAGTGGTCCGTCATTAGTTTAGGGACGTTTCAGTCCGTTATTGAAGAAGGCCGGCTACTACTTATAGAGTTTGGGCATAGGAAGATAGAGAGCGGACATAGTCGTCGTCATTTATCATTGACCTAGGCCGTGACTCGTCAAGCGTAGTATTTCTTTAGGAAGCGACCGTTTATTGGCCTGAAAGGCCTTTCACCGTGCATATCCATGAGTAGATAGGCTCCACCCTGGTAGGCCTTGTCTATGATGTACGGGCCTTCATAGTTTGGCTCAAATTTTCCCCGCTTGACGCGATTGGGGATCAAAGGTCTTTTGACTACTAGCACGAGTTCGCCTTGGCGGAATGTCCTCGGCCTGGTCAATCTTTCATATGAGCGCGTCATCTTCGCTTTATAAGCCTCCAGATTTTGTTGCGCTATGAGTCGGGTTTCATCAAGGGTATCAAGCTCCTCAAGCCGAAGGTGAGCATTTTCTTTGTCCGTCAGCTCGTAGTGGACTGCCACTCGTAGAGAGGGTAACTCTATCTCGAGGGGGAGTACTGCTTCTGTACCGAAGACTAACGCGTACGGCGTTGTGTTCGTGGCCATCTTGAATGTAGTTCGATACGCCCAGAGAGATTCTTGCAGTCTCTCATGCCGCTCCTTCTTATTTTGGGACACCGTCTTCTTCACAATCTTCGTCAAGGTTTTGTTGAAAGACTCAGCTAGACCGTTAGCTCGGGGATTATAAACTGAGGAATATCTCTAGTCTATGTTGTGTCGTTGCGCGAAGCGGCTGATCTTGTGGCTTCTGTAGGCTGGCCCGTTATCGGAGATGATCCGTCGCGGAGTTCCAAACCGATAAATGACGTGCGTCTTGAAGAAATGGAGGATATTCTCCATCTTCACTTCCCTCAATGGTACTGCTTCTGCCCATTTGGAGAAGTAGTCAGTCGTCGCCAAGATGAATCGGTGTCCCCTGGACGATGCGGCTCGATGGGGTCGATTACGTCAGTCCCCCACATTTCGAACAACCAGCTAGCCATTGTTGGATGCAGAGGATTTGGGTGCTGATGGATAAAGTCCCCATGAATCTGGCATGAGTGGCATTGCTTCGCATATTCGAGGCAGTCCTGAATCATCGTTGTCCAATAGTAGCCCATCCGTTTAATTTTCAACTTCATCTTCGGGCCTGCTTGGTGAGAACCGCAGAGTCCGTTGTGAACTTCCTGAATGACTCTTTTCGCTTCGTCAAGTCCCAGGCATCTCAACCACAGAGAATCAAACGACCTCTTGTACATAGTATCATTGACGAAGGCGAAAGACAGAGCTCGTTTCATGAGCTGATGTCTTGAGGACGCATCTTCAGGCGTTCGACTGGATTTGAAGTAATCTATAAAGACTTCTCTCCAATCCTCAGCCTTTTCCTGGTCTTTTATTTGCATCGCCATTTGCCCAGTCGCTCCCTTTTCTTCGGATGATTCCGGAGATATTTCTGCTGGGGCAAGCACCCGACGGCTTTGTACCACAATTCTTACGCCATCGAGGTTTTCGTCGGCCAGTTCTTTGGCGAGCTTGGCTAACATGTCCGCCTTGCTATTTTCTGCACGCGGTATGCTTTCCAGCATGTAAGAGTGGATTTGAGTCAGCAGTTGTTGTACTCTCTCGCCATATTTCACCAACTCTGGTTTGCACGTTTGGTAGTCGCCATTTACTTGACTGACGACCAGTTGAGAATCTCCGTATATGAGGAGGTTTTCAATTCCCATATCGATGGCGATCTCGAGGCCTGCTATCAAAGCTTCGTATTCGGCTTCATTGTTCGTCCTCGGCCCTGTTAAGGAGAAAGCAAAGCGCATTATTCCTCCTTGTGGAGTTACGAAGATGAGGCCTACCCCCGATTTGATTATAGGGGTGCTTTGTTTGCGCTTCTTCATGGAAGACGCTCCATCAAAATAGAGTTCCCATCGATTATGACTACTGTCAATCGCATCAAATGCGTGTTCGTCTGGCAGCTCGCAATTCAGAGGAGAATCTGCCGGTATCGGATGCTCAGCGAGGAAGTCGGCGATGGCCTGGCCTTTCACTGCCTTAAGAGGCTGATAGGTTATCGAAAACTCTATTAAGAGCAAGGCCCATTTAGTGAGTCTCCCTGTCAGTATGGCCTTCGACATTAAATATTTAAGGGGGTCCACCTTCGAAATGAGACGGACTTCATGCGCCAAGGCGTAGTGCCTGAGCTTTTTTATCGCGAAGATCAACGCCAGGCAGTGTTTTTCGATGGGGGAGTAATTGCTTTCTGCCCCCAGAAGAACTCGACTTAAGTAATAAAGAGCTCTTTCTTTCCCTTGGTCGTTCTTTTGTGCCCATAATGCGCCTAAAGAGCCTTCGAGGGCTGTTGTATACAGAATGAGAGGCTTTCCCTTGACCGGAGCGGCCAGCACTGGCGGGTTCTGCAGATACTGCTTGATTTCGTCCAGCGCGCTCTGGCATTTGTGATCACAGACGAACGGGGTTCCCTTCTTCATCAGTTGGCTGTTAGGACGGCATTTGCCTGAGAGATTGGCTATAAATCGCCGAGTATATGCGAGCTTCCCTTGGAGAGACCGCAATTGCTTGAGAGTCCTTGGTGAGGGCATCTCCATGATCACCTTGATTTTTGACGGATCTATCTCGATACCTCGGTGTCGGACGATGAATCCTAGGAATTTGCCCGAGGAAACTCCGAATGCGCACTTGAGAGGGTTCATCTTCAAGTTGTATTGTCAGAGGCGTTGAAATACGATCTTCAGATGTTCGAGATGTTCCTCGTATGATTTTCTTTTCACCACGAGGTCGTCGATATAACATTCGACGATTTCATGTATGAGGTCATCGAAGATCTTCGTCATGGCCCTCTGATAGGTGGCACCGGCGTTCTTTACACCGAAGGGCATCACCTTATAGCAGAATATACCCAAAAGGGTCCGGAAAGCGGTGTGCTTCTGGTCTTCGGGATGCATCTTTATCTGATTATATCCTGATGAGCCGTCCGTGAAGGAGAAAACCTCATGAGTGGACGTGTTATCTATCATCAGCTCGGTGACTGGCACTGGGAAATCGTCCTTCGGGAAGGCTTTATTGAGATCATGAAAGTCTACACATATGCGCACCGTCCTATTTTTCTTCATCACTGGGACGATGTTGGTGATCCAATCAGGATACTGAACTTCCTGAATAAACCCAGAGTCGATCAGCTTCTTAACTTCGGCGTTAATGCTCATATCAAGCTCGAGCTGCATTCTTCTCGGTGCTTGTTTGATTGGTTTAACGTCCGGGGATATCGCCAATTTATGCACAGCAATTTATGGATCTAGTCCCGGCATTTTGGAATAGTTCCATGCGAAGCAATCTCTATACTGCATAAGCACGTCTTTTAATGAAGCCACCCTTTCTTCAGACAACAGTTCAATAACGAATGTCGGTCGCTGGTCGTTCGCCGTCCCCAACTCAATTTTCTTGAGGTTATCCGCAGTGGTGTGTATTCCATCTTCCAGCTCTTTCGACGCTGGTGGGAATTCTGAGATCACCCCGTCATCGCTGTTTTCGAAGCACCAGGGAAGGTCATCCATATCCTCGGGCTCTTCTTTTGATATCGTTATCATATGATAAGTACGAGCTCGTTTCCGAGACTGATGTGGATCTGGTTCTGCTCTCATGGTTTTGGGTTCGTGCTTCTGTGGCGGCGTTACCCTCCAGCTGTCAGATAGAGCGAACTCGCCGAGCTGATACTGATCTTCGACCCAATTCTTGAAGGTGAAGCAATCTTCGAGAGGGTGTCCTATTACCCTGTGATAAGAGCAATAGTTCGGGTGTGAGACATCGCCTGCTTGTTCGGGGTGCCTGGACTCCGTAAGTGTAAGCATTTGGTGCTTTATAGCTAGGTCAAGTATCTTCTTTGTCTTGTCCTGAGGAAAAGAGTATGCTCGACCCATCTTCTTCATAAGGGATAAATCCGGACCGCTCGATTCCCGACTGCGTGACTTCTTGTTCCTGCTTTGTCGCTGTTGAATGCCTTTTCCGCTTTTCGACTTGTTTCTGCCTCTGCGTCGAGCCTTTTTTGCAACAGGTTGACAGGGAGCGACATTTTCATCTTTCACAGCCTGTTGAAGGAGGCGTTACGTCCTGACTTTCTCGTAGATGGCCATTTCGCGGTTGTGGTCGTCTCGAACTTTTTGACCAGCTTTCCTTATAACCTTGTTCATTTGCTCTTCGAATGACGGACAGGGCATTTTCACGTCGGGGACTTTTTCTGGCTCAGGGTCATCATCTTCCCATTGAGCGTCCCCTTCTTCATCAAAGTTATGCACAACACAGCAGTCATGGAGTAGCTCCCGTTTCTTGGACCGAACATATCCAAGCCTGATTACTTCCATTCTCCCGTTAGGCAATTTGCGCTGAGTTCCGGGAACGTTCCAGACCCTGTCATAGAACTTAGCTCTTCGAGCGGTCTGTTTGAAGGGTATCCCTTGGCGCTTCAATAGCATTTTTAAGCCCTTTGTGTAATATCTAGGCAGACGGATGGGCTGAAGCCTGTCAAGTGTCGGGTCTGCACCGTACCAGATTTCTTTTTCCACTCTGGTTTCCCCGGAGCGGTAGAATAGAATCGCCTTTTCGCCTTCTTGCCTGGGAGGGATATAGAACGTCTGCAGCTCTTCTAAACTGTAGGTGTCAAGCGCATCCAGTTCTTTATGATGTTTGGGCGGAACCATGGAGACTTGCAGACTTTGCTCTTCATCAGCGGAAGCTTGTATTGAAGGTCGAGCGGAAATATATAACATGGGCCTCATCTTCTGAGTCACTGCCAAAGATCAACATAGGAGCGGATGGTCCCGGCTTGTTGTGTTGGGGTGTCCCGGAATAGACTATCTCTTCCTCTTCCTCAATATCGCTCCCGAAGACAGAGATGGTGGCGATAGCCTTGTTCTCCGGTTTGCGACATTTTTCTGTGTTCTCGAAATCCGGTAAGAAGTATTTTGCATCTTCGTATTTGCGGACTTCGTTCACGAAGAATGGGTTCAACTCTCCTGTTACGGTATACTCGAGACCATCCTTAAAATATTTCATACACTGATGCTGTATAGAAGGGATGATGTTGTACTCGTGTAACCAGGGTCGGCCGAGCAAAGCAATATAGCATGTCTTGGAGTCTATGACGTGGAATTTAATGTCCGTGACGAGTAGCCCAAAGCGTAAAGTCAGTATCACAGACCCGAGAGTCCGTGATGATTGAGAGTCAAACCCGGAGATGGTGATTTTGTCCCGAGCGAGGTGCTGGACGCTCATACAGATTTCCTTCAATACCCGTACATTGAGGAGATTGACGGAAGACCTATTGTCGACCAAGATTTTTCCTATCTTTATATCGTGGCAGTATCCTGAGATATAGAGGGGCCGATTGTGTTCGCATGTCCCAAGGAGGATGTCTTCATCACCGAAAGTGACATCGGCTGTGTGCACTTCTTCCAGCTCGTCCTTCATCTTTTCTTCAGCAAGAAAAGCTTGGAATTTCTCTGGCTCCTGTAGCGCTTTGATCAATGATTCTCTTGCTTCTTTTGATAGTAAGAGGGCATCGAGAATACTGAGCTGCGAGGGTAGCATCCTCAAGTGCGCCAGAACGTTGTAGTCCACATTATTTTTCTTTGGCGGGTCCTTGGCGGTTAGCTCTTCCATGACTTGGTCATCTAGGGCGATATCCTCAGAGACCTTCTCTTTTTCCTTATCTTTTTTATTTGAGGGTCCAAGATTCTTTTCGGGTAGCGTACGATTACGCAGCCGGATATTTTCGCAGGCCTTCGGCTTTTCCTCTTTTCTCGAGGTGGACTCTTTAAAGAGAGGGCTAAGAGCCATTTCCTCGTCAGAGTCGCTCCCGAATGTGAGAACTTGCGCTTTCCCGGTTTTAGCCATGCGACAATCGCCGGTAGTTCCTCTAGGCTCCTCGGTCGTAGTTTTTCGCTCCCGACGAGTTTTGCGCTTCTCCCGCTTGAAATGTTGCCAGTGAACAACATACCCTTGCCACCATTTATTGAAAGCTTTGCACACTTCGGTGGGGTGCAAAACCTTCAGATGATACAAGCAATAGGAATGGTGCATTTCTGCTTTGCCGGCAATGTTTCCTTTAGAGGGTGGTAGCTTCATCCCCATTGATATGGCTTTAGCAAACCTTTTCCTCGTTTTGAATTTGTTTTTATCCGCCACGGATGTCTTTTGATTTGACGGGGGTGTCTCGACTCTTTCGTCTAGTCGCCGGCGCTTGGCCCTTTCAAATATGACCGTCTCGCGTTCCCGATCAGCTTTACTTTTCAAAAGTGCTTCGTTGAGGAATGTGTCAATTGTTTCATCTGATCGCCCCAGAAGTTCCGGTTTAGGATCTGCCACCAGCTTCTCAGTGCAAGGTGTTTTCTCACCGTTTGTAAACGAGTAGGAGATCATATGACAACTCGCCATGTAACCCTCAGATTCATCCGACGAGCTTTCTCCATCATTTTCCTCCTGAAAGACGTGGCTGAGGAACTCTTGGAGCGTGATGGGAGTCCGCGCTTTCTGATTATACTCCTCCAGCGCGTCAATCTGTTTCTGCAAGTCCGTATGCTTGTCGCCAGGCTTCACAGGCTTTTTGGATCTCTTCTTCTTCTTCTTTGAAGATTTTGACGGCTGGGCGTGAGTGCTTGGGCCATCACAACCAATCTTTGGAGTTGGGCGCGGCTTCAGCATCCCTTTGATGATCTGGGGTTCTAGCGGGCTCTTCCACCTGATCGCCGAGCATGTCTGGAGACCATTAAGCATTCTCTTGGTTTTGGCTGATAGCACAACCTCCCACGGAGCTTCTTCAACCAGGGAGCACGCTGCCCCCGGCGTATTCACCCTTTTCGGGGTATGAGGTTGCGGCGGGCTCACCTTCCATCTTTCGGATAACGCGAACTTGTCTTGCTGATATTGATATTCAATCCAATTTTTGAAGACGTAGCAATCTTCGATCGGATGACCTAATACTCGGTGATAGGGGCAGTAATTGGGATCATTGACGTCATTTGGCTGCAACGGACGCTTTGCATCTGGCAGATTGATGAGCCTGTTGCGCAGCGCCAGCTCGAACAGTCTTCTCGTTTTATCTTGAGAAAACGAGTAAGGACATCATATCCTCTCCTCAAGGGGTACGCATGGACGCATATTGTTTTGACGGACAACCGGCTTCAAGTTGCTCGGCTGTTGTTGAGCATTGACGACGACAATCGCTTTTCCTTTCCCCTTCTCATTTCGAGAGTCCGGCTTTAGAGGAGACGGTCTATGGCCTATCTGGTCCATTTAAGCTAGCTTGTCGATCAGGGCCGGGAACGTGGTTGGTTTAAAGAACATCGTGAACTGTGAAATAGTTGCATGAGGATCTAAGGTGCCCACGAACATGCCCACCGCTGGCGCTTCTTCGATGCGCTGTTCGCACTTCGACCACAAGTTCCGCCATCGGATTGCATATTGAACCCAAGTCTCGCCCAACTTTACTCTCACATTAATCAAAGCTGTTATTGGAGTACGCTCGCTGGCGCTTGCGAAACCCTGGGTAAACAACAATTCCATTTCAACGAAGGTTTTGACGGAGTCGTTTGGAAGCTCGGAGTACCATTCGAACGCCGTCTCCGACAAGCTGCCGACGAAATGGTGGAGCAGGAGCTTATCATCACCGCCGGTGTTACCGCAAAGAGCCCTGAACCGCGCAACATGTTGATGGGGATTTCATGTCCCCTTGTAGACATGGAATTTTGGGATCGTGTAGCCTGGCGGGTACTTGATCTAATCATACCAGCTCGGATATGGTCGTCCCGTTTTAACGACTTGACCGGCTGCCTCAGTTGCTTGGTGAACTCGTATTTGCTGAGCTATGTATTCATCTAGGGAAGCTTTAGAAATTGTCTCCTCCTTGGCTGTTGACAGCGCCGGTGGTGGATTCGATGTATCTCCTCTGTCATCTTCAAGGACAATCAGAGGATTTTCGGCTGGGGGATCTTGCTGGATCATCATACCCACCATGTCCTGAAACAGAAGGGCCATTCGTTTTATATTGGCTGCTTGTTCCGCAGCCTCTTTGTCCTTCTTTTCCAATATTCTCCGAAGGAACTCGGCGTCGGTTTCTTGCTCCTGGCGTTGATCCGAGGATGCTTCTGGGCTTTCTTTTGGCCCGGTGAGCGCAGCCATCGCATTCATCATTTCTTGGAGCTTCTGCTGCTGCTCTTGAGCTTTAGTCATCGATCGCGTAAGCGGTCTATGACCTGTGGATATGCGGCTGTCCTCTTTCTCGGACCCCACGTAGACGGTGTGTACCACCATGCCTCCAGACTTAGGGCGTTTGGGTTCACTGCCTTTGACATTTGGCGCAGGCGTAGGGATTTTCTCTGGCTTTCTTCTCTTGTGGGCCATCGAAAGTTGAGGGGGCCGTCGCTGTAGGCACCCAGGTGGCCGTCATCTCCCGTTGCTTAATAGGGCGGTTTTCTCCCTGTCAGACATTCGACTTCTTATGCTGATGGGAGAAATTCGGATCATTCACTGATTCTCGGACCCGTCGCCAAGTCTTGTAGATTCTGGAAGACAGCCGTTGAGGAGACTGCTTCGGCTTTTCTGGTTTTGCTTCCACGACGGTCTCTACCGGTGGAGGAGATCTTTTAAGCACCGCAGTTGGCGAATTTCTGCGTACCCTGTTTAGCAGCTCAAAGCTGTTCCCGGTTGGAACAGCAACATTAACTTCCACCGTTGGAGCTGGTAGAGTTAACCCCGAGAGGGAGTTGCCCCCAGTCTTCCTTATCCGGCGCCGGTGGCGATGTCGGGCGTGGTGAGTCGTTGGAATTGGTTCAGCGACGGTTTTATCTTGCCCCATGTTCAAGTGGGGGGCTGTTTCCGGTGTCAGCCTCTTGAAGACTGACGTCCGTTGAGAAGCCGTGTCCAACCGGTCAAACACAGATTTCTGAGCGGGAGCGGGAACGGGAGCAGTCAGTCTCTCAAAGACCGACCCTCTGGAAGGAGAAGCCGCCTTGACAACTTCAGGAGCAGCTATCTTCTTTGGGATGGCCACTTCAGGTGCTATGGGCTTCTTGGTAGGCCCTTTGGAGCCCGAGTTCAGCCTGGTGAAGATTGAGGAATTGGACGACCCATTGAGAGGGGCCGTGGGAGTGGTGAGCCATTCGAAGACCGAGTTCTTTTGCGCTTCCGGTACGGGCACTAGAATGGTGAAGCTTGCTGGCGGGAGCATGGTCCCGCAGAACAGACCGGTAGTAGCCTAAGTCACTTGTTCTACTGGCATAGCAAGGATGGAGGCCGCTTGAGGCCCATAGGCTACACTTCCAGGTGAGGCGGAGTGTCGGTTGCATTTGCATTTGGAGAAGTTTGAGCAGTTGGACGCCATTGCTGTTTGATTTCTGCGCCAAGCAAGAGGCCAAATCGTAGTAACTTGAAACCCGAGGGCAACCATTAACAAACCGCAATTTGTTCGCGAAGACGACACACGAAGTGTGGAGTGGAAAGAGAAAAAGGTCCCACCGGGCATGCCAGAATCTGTTCCCCTCCGAACGGCGGCCAAGACAGGGACGTCTTTCCTGAGATTCGGGGCAGATGCTATTTGGTTTTATCCGTCCACCTCTCCGAAGATGCCAAGTTGATTTATGGCACCGTGTATCGAAGGTTTAGACGGATGCGGCCGATGTAGCAGAATTCGTCAGATTACCCTTCAGTAGAGGGGTTTTTGATTGTGGGGACGCTTTTCCTTGCAGGCGCAAGCCCCTGCAGTTAATTACGCTACCACATCGCGGTAACAACTTTCTCCTTCTCCAGAATTTCACTTCGTGTCGTGGGTGTTTGTTTTGTTTGTGGTTGCCCGTGGATTGTGTACGGAGACTAATTTATGTCGTCGCCGGTAGGACGTGGATTAGTCCAAATCCGTATTTTCTTAGATTTGGTTTTAGGGTTTTGGTTTAAGGATACGTTAGCCATATTTGAGGCTAAGATCAACTTAAACGTTTGTTAAGGATACGTTAGTCCAATTTGAGACTAAGATTAACTTAACAGGATCGTTTAGATCCAACAAAAGAGCGTTTGGGCTCTATTGTTCCAGTTTAGGGACATAATGGTCCATTTCCAGTTTAGGGACATGGTGGTCCATTTCCAGTTTAGGGACATGGTGGTCCATCGTTCCCGTTTTGGGGACGAATGTTGGTTTAAGGACGCATTAGTCCATGAGTTTAAGGACCCCACAGTCCGTATTGTTGGTTTAAGGATGCATTAGTCCATGTGTTTAAGGACCCCACAGTCCGTATTGTTGGTTTAAGGACGCATTAGTCCATGAGTTTAGGGACATGGTGGTCCAACATTCCCATTTTGGGGACGAATGTTGGTTTAAGGACGCATAAGTCCATGAGTTTAAGGACCCCACAGTCCGTATTACCAGTTTAGGGACATGGTGGTCCAACATTCCCATTTTGGGGACGAATGTTGGTTTAAGGACACATAAGTCTATGAGTTTAAGGACCCCACAGTCCATATTGATGTGTGGTTGTCGGGACCCGTCACCTCTTTGATGACGTTGAAGGATTACAATCACAAATATCAGAGGAGTTCGGAGATGTACCCTTGAACCGGGTGTAAATTGATTTGGGAGATCATTTGTGCTCAGTTCAATTTAATTTGAGGACTTACGGCCAGAATTGGGCTAAGTCCAGTTGAAAATGTTCAACATTTTATTTGTATTTGGCCTATTAGGCCTTTACTAGGGCTCTGCCCCTTTAATAATGCAGTGCATTTTTTCTGGCCTATTAGGCCCTTTTAATTGGGCTCTGCTCTTTTTTAAATGATGCACAGCATCTGTTTTGGTGTGACAGACCTTTGTTTGGGCTCTACCCATTTTTTATAATGCAGAGCATTTGTTTTGGTCCATTGGAGCTCTTAATTGTGCTCTGCCCTTTAATAATGTGCTGCATTTAATATTCTGACAGTGCGCCATGTGGCCTGTCAGACGCTTTGAGCCAGCGCAAGGCGCAAACTCATGTGGAGGTGACACGTGTCACGCTCTGGTGAGCGCCAGCGCAGTGCGCCGCGCTGTTGCGCTGCTGACACGTGGCGTGCTCTGATGGCTTGCGCTAATCCAAGAGCGCAATGCTCATTTTTTAAAGTGCAAGGTGCCATTTGTTCTGGGGCTGACACGTGGTGCTCCCTACTGGCTTGCACCGATCCAATGAGCGCAACAGTGCAAATTTCAAAAGTGCAAGGCGCTGTTTAATATTTTGATTAAATTTAGATCAAAGAAAACAAGTTTTTCTTGTTTTCAAGAACCAGTGGTTCGTCAAAAGGCAGTGCCTTTATACAGAAGTAAATTACTTTTTATTTTTTTTATTATTATTTTTTATCCAAGATCTTGATCTTGTTCTTAGATCATTGATCTCTTTTAGAAGAAATTCTTCTTTTCAAAGGTTTACCTTTTTCTTTTTCTGGGTTCTTTCTCAAAGTTTTCAGAAGATTTCTGTGAGTTCTCTCTATTCTCTCCATTTTAGACTTGGAGTTTAGGGGGCCTTTTTATAGTGCCAATTGATTTGTTAAATCAGTTAAAGAGATCTTTCTCTGAGTGATTTAGGGGGTTTTCCCCACCGTTGGATCTTTGATCTAAGGGCTTCAGATTTAGGGGTTTTTCCCTACCGTTGGATCTTTGATCCAAGGACTTCTGTTTTACAGAAGATAATCTTCTTGTTTTAACAATTCCAGAAAGATCTTTCTGGAATTTTAATTCTGTTTTAGTGCTGGCACAGTTGGCGCAAGCGCAACTGGGTTGACACGTGTCGCGCAGCGCAGAGCGCAGCGCAACTGCGCTGACACGTGTCACGCAGTACAGAGCGCAGCACAACTGCACTGACACGTGTCGCGCAGCGCAGAGCGCAAGTTGCCTGAAGCGTTGCTTCATTTATTTTTTATTTTAAATAGAGCCTTGCTCTGATTGGGTGCGCTGCCTTGGGCGCAGCGCTGGCGCGTCAGCTTTTGACACGTGGCGCGCTGCACGCAGTGCAAGAAATCTGAAGCGTTGCTTCAATTTTTTTGAATTTTTGAATTTCAAACAGAGCTTTGCTCTGATTGGGGGAAACAAATGGAATGGATGTAAATGGAGAGTCATGTAGACGGAATATATCCATGGTTCGGTTCAGTCAAGATAGATTGAATAGACGGATTCATGTTGAATTGTAGTTTTATACTAGAATCATATTCAAGTCAGGTTGATTAGATTGAGACTCATTCTGAGTCAGATACTTTATAAAAAGAACTTGAAATCCTGAATTAATTTTTATGTTATCGGTAACTGCAACACATTGACGGCTGGATTTATGTCTTTTTCCAAGAAAATTACCGTATTGATAACACCATTTGTTAGATTGTCGACCTTAGATAGGCAAGCGCCTATATCTCCGGCTCCCTGAGACTCAAGAGACCGGTCCCGCTTAAACCTATGTTTACTAGGGTCCTTATAGTAATTTAGTATAATTTGAGGGGGTTTTATGTAAAAATAGTTTGGCATAATTTCAAAATAATCCTCAAGCATTTAATTACCGTCTTTAGGGTTTTCATAATGTACATTTTATAAATGTGAAATTTCTAGTAAATAGAACCTAGTTTCATAATATATGATATTTTCTTGAAATATTGTACTTGTGTTGTATTTGGATGGTATTTTCATGTAATAGTGATTCCTTTGATTTAGAAAACTTGGTATGTTTATATAATTAAAATATTTATTTTGATAATATATATATAGATATTTAATTAAAATAATTTATTTATTTTCTTGTATAAATCTCATTTTCTAAAGAAAAATGCATAAAAATTCCATCAAGATTGAATGCTCCTTGGGAGGTCTGCATCTCGCTCTATTAGGCCCGAGGCTGTACGATAATCCGCACCATCCCGAACGGGGTCCCCAAAATGGGTTGTAGAGGCATAATTGGATGGAAATGCTTAATACAACTTTTTTATAGAAAACAGTTTTATAAGTTTGGGGTATTTATTTGTAAAGTCATATTTTCCCGTATTCTATTGTCCCAAAATTGATCGTGCTATGATATAGGTGTGTGTTATGATGAGGTAGGTCATTACCTCGTGAACTATCTAAAGGTAAAATAGGTATTATGATTATTATGTCGGAAACTAAAATATATGGTATTTTACTATAAAACTACAATAGAAGTTGCATATAATAATATTTTGTGATGAAACTTGTTTAAGATATTTGTTAATGTTTATTGAACGTGATGTGAGAGCTTGGTATATTCTTGTTTGATAAAAAAATGGATTTTTAAAGAAAAACCGAATCGGAAGTCGGATTAACTCCGCTTCCGTCGGTTTTTAGTTTTAAAAATTTTTAGAATAGAGAAAGGAAAGGGGAGAGGGGACTTACTGGTTTGTTGGACTAGAGGAGAGAGAAAGGGGGTTCTAAAGAAGGCTTCAGTGCATCATTTCGTCGCTGGAATCTTCTCGGAAGTTCGTCGGAGTTTCGCCCTTCACTAACTCCACTTGTACACAAAAGTGCTTGAGAATTTTGTCTAGTTTTTGTAATAGAATTCTGAGTGAGAGGGGTGTAAAATGGTGTGGGTATTTATAGGGAAAATTAAGGTTTAGAAGTGATGGAAAAATGCTTTAAAATTTGCATTAAAATGGGATTTAAAGGTGTTTTTATTATTCTCTGTAAATGTGCAGAGAAAATAAACAATACTGGAGTTAAGGGGGTAGTCCAAGGGTCTAGGGTTTTTAAAAAAATTTGGGTTTGGGCTAACAAAAACCGACGGCGCCGGCCTATACTTGAATCTCGCCGGTCTAAACATTGGGGTGGGGGCTCAGATCTCTGCCATGTGTCCAAGTCGGTCTGAATACTACTTTGCACCTGTTTGTTTTAAGTGTGACTCTTCATTTTACGTGCAGTGCACGTGTGAACTTTTGGGCTTCTAAAAGCTTAAAAGAAAAATAAATAAAAAGATAATGTGGCTGATGGGATTTGAACATAGGGGCTAGGTCATAGCAGTGCAAGGTTTTACCAATGAGCTACAAGTGATTTCTTGCTGTTCTAAAGCAAAAGAAATTCTTATAGCATTCACAGGATTGTAAATACCTCAAGTGTACATTAATTTTAAATGAATTTCCTGTACATTGAAATTGGAGTTGTTACAGTCTTACCCCAGAAAATGCTGCTCGACACAAGTTTCTGAGCTTGATCAAAGTGTTGAACATATATGAGAGCTTATTCTTAGAGTCCGGGGGGCATGGAGTTAGCTTTACGAGCTTTGTTGCCCATTTTCTTCGTCTGGAGGCTCTATCGAAGAAAGCTGTGAATTTTGTCAAGCTTGATGATCCGTTCGGATTTGGTTTGGACAACCTGCTAACTACGGAGGCAGATTTAAGGAAATTCTTTATTCCGGATACTCCAGTCGTCCCTTTCGCTGAGATTGCCGCTCCAGATATTGATGAGGAGATGTTCTTCATGGGGTTTATCGGCTTGTGGCTGGGTTGGTTTGCGCTTCCAATGCACCCTCGCTATATGAGACCATCTGTCTTTTATCCGGCTCATCGCATCGTCGCGGGGATGCGCATGCCTATCGGGGTAGTGGGACTGGCTCACCTATATCATGGTCTGAGTATAGCGGTCGACACCACTCAGCTGGGTTTGAAGCCCGTAAATCTCCCATTGCACTACTTCACCTCGTGGATTGAGATGCATGTGCTGGGTGCTATTGGTGTGCATAAACGGCCCAGATTTTATGAAGGATATAATTTTTCTCGGGTCATGCAATTGTTCGACACCACTCGGTGATTGCTTCTTCGCCCGCGCATAGTTGGGGATAGCATAATATTCGTCGATAGTGTCCTGACCATCGGTAAGGAATCTTCCAAAGTAATCCAGTCGCTCTACGATGTCTTCAAGGATGGAGCTTCAGCGTTGAGGGCCTGGGAGATCGTTCATTTATATTCCATCAGGCTGGGTTTCCTCGTATTCAGACAGAACTCCTCGGTGTTATTTATGAGATATAACCTGCACCGTTTCGCCCAGCAATTCCATTACAACCAAGGTGTTCCTTTTTAAGTGTTCCTTATTGACCCGGTTGCTACAGAAGAGAGCGTTCGCAACGCAGCGAATCACTTCATGCGGCTAAATACGGGGTCTCATTTCCTGGTTAGTGAGCTGAGCCATATCTCGAAGGCCTCAAATGCTTTTATTGCTTGGTACCAGAATACCACGGGTGCCGTCATCAAAGAGGAAAGGCGGATGCTTCTTGACCATAAGGATTCTGTCCCTGCCAGTAATCCCGCGGTCCCGTTGAAGCGACGGGCAATTGTCCATCCTTCTTTAAGAGAGAGTGCCACGGCTGTAATTCCGCGAGCCTTTCCGGCCAAGCTACGACCGGATGTAAGTGCTCCTGTGACTGTGGTGGGTGTGGCATCCCTTAAGTCGGGTATCGGCTCGGAGATCGGAACTCGCCGTTCGAAGCATCCCGTTAAGCGCAAAATTTTGTCGTCGGGTGTTGGGGCCGGCTCGCAGAAGAAGAAGAAATCTTTGTTCTCGGCTGACGTTGTATTCGGTCAGGAGCCGCTTTCTCTTTATAGCGAAGGCTTAGCCGAATACGGCACCAGCGTTGGTCTATTCGAAGCCTCTGTCGATGAGAATGCCTCTACTGATCTTCAAGCCACTATCGAGGCTTCTGAGATATTAGTCCGAGAGCAGGCAGCCCTCGCTTCTCTTACGGTGTCCGGTATATTCTATTTACATTCTTCTGCACACATTTTTTTTGAATTTATTATACTTTATTAATGCACTTTTCCTAACAGGAATCTCCACCGAAGAGATTCTCTTGGCGTCCCTCAAGACATTTGAGGAAGAGGAAAGGCTTCGTGCCTCTATGGGTCTTGGTATGATTCATTTCGTGGCGCATTTACATCTTGATTAGTCTAAAATATTGCACATTTGATTGAACATTTTCCCTACTATTGTTAAGTACTAAAATGTGTTAATTGTAAATATAGAACATATGTGGGTTTATTTATAAAAAGTTTATTATCATATATTTCTACATTATAATTAATATAATGGGGGGAAATATATGCATATAATAATTAAATGAAATCTTAGTAATTAAAATATGCATATCATATCAAATATTTCTAATCAATATTCTTAAGATATTATATCATATAAATGGTTAGGATAATATTTCAAAATTACCAAATGCTACTCACACTATGATTTAAGATATTGTGCATGTATTAGCTCAGGTCTGGAATCCAAGTAACAGATCCAAGTCAAATCGGGATATCGGAACCGAATCTGCCAAATTTTAGAAGCAAATTGAGGAAATCAAGCAATGGCAGAGACTCAGAGCAATATTTTCAGAATCTATATATCAAAAGGATCTCTACATGTCAACACAAAAGACCAGAAGAACCGCGGCCAATGGAGGCAATATGCGGCAGTTCCACGGCTCATTGGTAGCTGTCGGATGTGAGATTTTGTGGATTTGATCTTAACTGTATATCCTCACATATGGAATCTAGGGTTTCTGGTTTCAAATACTATATAAAAGACCGAGAGCTGTACATTCAAGATCATCATCGAAGAGATCAAGAGATCCAAGAGATCCACGTATCCGAGTGATCATCATCTATTCATCTACTTCTAATAAGAGAGAGATCTAGAGAAAACTAGTGTTCTTATAATCTACTTTCTAAAGAGAATTGTAAATGCAATAGTTAATTAATAAAGGTAGTTTTTATTTTAATTCTTTTTATTTTCGCATTTAATTTCTGCACTTACTTTTACGCATTACTTTCCTACATCTTCATTATGTTTTCATTTATCTTCAACCTCTTTTCTAAATTAACCATGAGCGAGTAATCCTAGCTTTCTAGGGTTTGTAGGATAGGGTAGGATAATAGATGAGAAAAATCTTTTAATTTCTTTTAAACATTTTAAACTTTATAAATTTTAGCAAAATAAATGTTAACCTTCTTATCGGGCGCGCTACCAATTTATTGATAGTCACGACCACGATTTGAGATTGGTTGAACACTTGTTTTGTTAAGGGTTAGACATGAATAGAGATCAATGAAAGGACAAGGGTTAGTAGTGGAGAAACGCTAGTTTCCTCCAAAGAACCATAATCTACATTCATCACTACCGCTCTAGTTTTCAACTATTAAAAGATAAAGGAGTTATTTTTAATTATTCATCCATTACTACTAAGTCCTATGAACCCTACAAGCCTTTTTATTATAAATTTTATATCCGTTTTAAAATATAACGACAAACAATTACCCGTCTTTCATCAACTCGTCTAAAGCAAGAAAAGAGTTCACATTTCCCTGCGGACGACCCTTACTCATCACGGCTAGCTACTTGTGACACCGTCTTGATTGCGGTTATTTACAAAACACTTCTTTTTTTGCACGAACAATCAAATGGCGCTGTTGCCGGGGAAACGGTCGTAATTTTTTTTCTTGTTAATCGGGTTGATTTCTTATAAAAGTCCGGCAAACATAATATAAATGAGAACCAAAACCGCATCTTGCGTTTTAACAATTATTGTACGAATTTTGCAAGGGAATCTGGAATAATTGGAGGGGTTCAGCGACTTTCAACTTGGATCAGAGAAGCATAGGTGGGCCCTGAAGAAAATTTAGCAAAAACACCTTCCAGACGGCGGCGGAACCGCGGCTCATTGGGGGATTTAAGGCCCTAATTTTCTGTGGTATTTTCCTAATATCTTTTTCTCTCCTCTAAAGCTCCAATAATCTAATTTTTCTTGCAGAATTCTTTGCAAACAGCGCTGCTAAAAATTTTTTTTTGCATGTTTTGATTTCGGTTTATTTTTGCATATCTAAACCGTACTTTAAGGGGAATTAAACCCAAATCCAGATTAGGTGGGGATTTCATCACCTTTCATAGGCCCCACAAATCACAAACGAGCATACTATCACCCTACATTAATAAAAAAATATCTAGATCTAGCCCCTAAGGACATTCACGCTAAATTAGGACATAGGAAGGTCGTGGGTAATTGATTGTTTTGTTAAAAGGTGTTGTAAATAAAGTAACCACAATTAGGATGGTTCGGCAGTAGTAAGCCATGATGAGTACGGGTCGTCCGCAGGGAAACGTGAACCTTTTTCTTGCTTTAGACGAGTTGATGGAAGAAGGATGATTGGTTGTAGTTACGGATATACTACAGATGTAAGATTTATGAAGAAGAGCCTTGTAGGGTTCATAGGACTTAGTAGTAATGGATAACTAATTAAAAATGATTCCTTTTATCTTTTAATAGTTTAAAATTAGATCGATAGCAATTAATGCGGATTAGAGTTCTTTTGGAAGAAACTAGTGTTTCCCCACTCTTAACCCTTATCCTTGTATTGATCTTTATTCATGTCTAGCCTTTACCAAAACAAGTATTAAACAGATCTCGAATCGTGGTCGTGACTAGCAATAAATTAGTAGTGCGCTCGATAAGAATGTTAACATTTATTTTGCTAAAATTTATAGACTTTAAAATGTATAAAAGGAGTTAAATAATTTTATCATCTATTGATCTATCCTAGCCTATGAACCCTAGCAAGCTAGGAATTACTCGCTCATGGTTTGAGATTTAGAAGAATGATCGAAGAATGAAAACAAGATTAAGATGCAGAAAGTAAGTGCGGAAAGTAATTACAAAAAAGAATAATAAAAACACTACCTTTATTAATCAACTATTTTATACAACTCTCCTTTTTGAAAGTAGATTACAAAGAACCCCAGTTTTTACTCTCGCTCTCTCTTTTGTTGAAGGTAGATGGCTAGCTGATGATCGTTTGGATGCATGGATCATTTTGGACATCTTGATCTCTTCGGTTTGATGATTTTTCATGTGAATCTCTCGGTCTCTTATATAGTCACCATAGACAGAAACCCTAGATTCCATATAATAATATATGCTGTTAAATCCTACCCACAAAATCTTAAATCCTACGGCCATCAAGAGGCCGCGGATCCGCCGCGAATATGGTAGTTTGGCTGCCCAACCGTGGTGACATGACGGGATCAGGACTTGGGATTTCTTTTCTGTTTGGTGTTGAAATTTGGAGATCCTCTAGATATCTGGATTTTGAGAATCTAACTCCGAGTCTCTGCCGTTGCTAGATCTTATGATTTGCTTCAATATTTCGGCAGATTTTATTCCGACATCTCGAATCTCTTGATCTCCAGACCTGAGCTAATATCTGCACAATATCTCAAGTCATAGTGTTAGTAATATTTGGTATATTTTTGAGATATTATCCTAACCATTTTATATGATATTAAATCTTAAGAATATGGTTAGAAATATTTGATATGATATGCACATTTTAATTACTAATATTTTATATAAATATCATATGCATGTATTTTCCCTCATTATGTTAATTATAATATAAAAACATATGATAATAAACTTTTTACACATAAACCCTCATATATTCTATAATTACAATAAACACCTTTTAGTACTTAACAATAGTGGGGGAAATAATCATTCAAATGTGCAATATTTCAGATTAATTAGTAATCTATTGCTTATCCGCATTTTTCTTGTGGTGACTAAGACAAGCGTGACTAAGGAAAGTGGTTACTTAATTAGGCCCACTATTTCGGTGATTCTATAGCGGATACCTCTCACTTACCTGACACTTACCTGGCTACAAGACTGATAAGAAGGTAGTAAAGGATTGATCCTGCGACTTGTCCTTTAGAAGTCTAGGAGCGGTTTAGTATCTTGACCTAGGTGACCATGGCTCTAGGGATTGATTGTGCATTTTGTGATTTATTGAGTCAAGCCTCAAGTCCGATTATTTTTTCAAAACAAACCTTCTTAAAAGCGTTATCACATATCACATGCTTCCACATGCACTAAACCCTCTTAGTGCATGATTGGCTGGACATGAGATTCTAGTGCCCGTTTAGTCCGCGTTTTTGCTATCGACTCTAAACTCGGTACTTCTTCATCTTCTATTTCTCCTCCACTTACCACATCTCCCGATATGGACGGATCACCATCAGATTTTAACACTACTACCCTGCCACCACCCATAGGTGCGCAGAATCCATCGCACATCTCTCTTCAAGAAAGATGCTACCCCGTACGCGGGCCCATTCCTATTTGTCTGTCTCTTCCACCAGCCAATGGGGATAATTTTAAAATTAAACCCCACTTCATCAACCTGTTGTCCAAATTTCACAGACTTGAATCCGAAGACGCATACGTTTTTATAACCAAGTTCAAAAATGTATGTGCTATGATGAGCACAACCCAACTTTCAGGGATGCTATGCGATTACGTCTTTTCTATTTTACCTTGTGCGATCTAGCAGAAAAATGGCTTTATAGCACTGCCGCACATTCTATCGCTAAATAGGATGAATTCGTTATAACATTTCTTAAGAAATTTTATCCTCATCACAAAACCGCCTATGTTCGAAGCGAGATTAACCAGTTTACCTAACTTCCCAACGAACCATTTTGGAAATTCTTTGAACGGTTTAAAGATCTTCTTATCCAATGCCCTCATCACGGAATCGACAGATGGCAACTTTGCCGAATTATATATGAGGATATTAATCCAGCCATGAAACAAATGCTTAAAACCATTTGTCAATGTCATTTCATATCAAAAGACGATGGTGAAGTTTGACAATTTCTATAAGATCTTGCCGAACAAACATTAAAGTGGGAGAGCACCAGACCTACCACATCGTCTTCATTTAGGGCAGGTATCCATCAGCTCGATGTATCCATCGCAGTAAAAGCCGAAATGGCCACGATACAAAAGAAACTCGAAGCTATCGAAAATAAATTTTCATCTGCCTCCCTAAACCAAGTTATGCTCCCCAAAATCGTGTGTGGTTGTTGTTTTGACCCATCACATTTAACGGAAGAATGTCCTTTGAATCCTTTGTCTTAAGGTCAAGAACAAACCAATGATGCTTTTCAACAACGACATAGAAACGATCTTTATTCCTCCACATACAATCAGAGATGGAGGAATCATCCTAATTTTGCTTGGAACCAAACTCAAACTAAAAATTAGTTCCAAAGCCAAAATAACTTTCAAAGGCTTCCTCCACAGCAGCAACAACCACCACACCAAATTCAGCACCCCTTTCCACCGCAATCTTTACAAAATCCGACCAACAACATTGTCTCTTGTAATAATTCTTTCCAACTACAGACTAATACTCCAACGGACAGTATCGAAAAAACCTCTGCACTCGAAAGAAGATTGGAAACGTTTAATAAACACTCCACACAAATGACAGCTAATTTAACATCTTATATCCAAACGTTAGTGCAACACACTGCTTCCTACGGTGAAAATATAAAATTGATCGAAGCACAAATTGCACAGATAAATGCCTTAATGAGTGAAAGAGAGAAAGGGAGACTTCTATCTAAACCTCTACCAAATCCCGGCCACTCACAAAGCGCAAACATTGCTTTTAACCAACAAAATCATAATGTGAGTGCCGTAACTACGTTGAGATCGTGAAGAGTGCTAATCAATAATGTTGGTAAACAAGTTGATGATGATGAATCAGATGAAACCCCGGCTACTACTTCTAATCATACTTCGTCTAGTCCACCATCTTCTTCTGAGCCCATTCTCCGTTCTTCACTATGGTCAAACCCTCAACCCACTTTCTTCAATGAACTGCCATCCCAGACCATCTCGAATCCAATTTCGGGATCCATTCCATCCCCACAAACTTCTCCTCAAATATTGGACCCAACCCTTATTGATAAAGCTCATTTTCCAAACAGGTTGAAGGCCAACAAACCAAATGCACAAATGGAGAAGATTGTAGAAATATTTAAGCAAGTTAACATAAATATTCCTCTCCTAGATGCTATTCAACAAGTTCCGTCTTATGCAAAAATTCTTAAGGACTTGTGCACCAAGAAGAGGAAAACTCAGGTGCCTAAAAAGGTTTTCTTAACGAGCAATGTGAGCACTATTTTTACCCAACAATTTCCCAAGAAACGTAAGGACCCCGGTTGTCCTACAATATCTATAACTATTGGGGTAAAAACATCAATCGATAGGTGCTAGTGTTAACTTGCTCCCGTATTCTGTTTATAAGCAACTAGGTATAGGAGAGTTGAAACCTGTGCACTGCACTCTTTAGATGGCTGATCGATCTATCACCCATCTTAGGGGTGAGCTATAGGACGTGTTAACCAAAGTCGAGGAATTTATATTCCCCGTAGACTTTATAATTTTAGATACACAGCCTATGGCGAACCCACGGAACCAAATCCCGGTGATTCTTGGTCGCCCTTTTCTAGCAACTTCCAATGCCATAATCAATTGTCGTAACGGTTCTATGAACCCGTCCTTTGGAAAGATGACAATTAAGCTTAACATTTACAGGATAGGAAGTCAAACCTCTGAACCTTTTACTCATATATTGATATATGTTTTGTCAACGAGATAGCTTCCGATAGTTGCGAAGTTGAGGAACTTTGCGATAATGATCTCGACACCACTAGAACATTAGTGTTTGATCCAGCTATTTATACGAGTGAGGGCCCTTCTGCTGACAAGTCCATCCCCGAGTCCGAATCTTTTGACTTGTCCCAAAAGTTAGTCGAGCTTTCCGAGTCAATCTCTTATGCTGGTCACGAACCTCTTAAAGAGTCCGAGTATCATTCCCTTACCCTACCTTCTATCGTCTCTCCGCTGACACTAGATCTCAAGCCACTACCGTCTCATCTTAAATATGCATATTTAAGCGAGAATGGTCCTTACCCGTTATCATATCAGCTTCTCTTGCTTTAGAGCAAGAGCGAGCTCTTTTTTCGGTATTAAGATCGAATCGGCAAACTTTTGGTTGGACAATGGCAGACATCAAAGGGATAAGTCCCTTGATTGTTGAACATCATATACATTTGATGGATGAAGCTAAACCAGCCCGAGACCCACAAAGATGGTTGAATCCCGTCATAAAGGAAGCGGTAAAGAAAGAAATCGTCAAATGCCTAGATAATGGTATAATTTACCCAACATCTGATAGCCAATGGGTAAGTCCTATTCATGTGGTGCCTAAAAAATCTGGTATCACGGTCATAACTAATGAGTCTAATGAGTTGATCCAAACACGCACCGAAACTGGGTGGCGGGTATGTATTGATTATAGAAAACTCAATGCCGCAACGAGAAAAAATCACTTCTCTCTACCTTTCATTGACCAGATGTTGGAACGATTAGCCCACATGAATACTACTGTTTCTTGGATGGATACTCCGGCTATAACCAGATCCCCATCGCCAAAAAGGATCAAGATAAGACAATGTTTACTTGTCCTTTCGGTACTTTTGCTTATAGACGCATGCCCTTTGGGTTATGCAATGCTCCCGCTACATTTCACCGGTGTATGATGGGGATATTCTCGGACATGGTCGAGAATTTTCTGGAGATATTTATGGACAATTTCTCCAAATTTAGGGACTCCGTTGAGGAATTCCTACGTCATCTTGACACTGTTCTTACTCGCTATAAGGATAAGAATTTAACTTTGAGTTGGGTTAAATGTCATTTCATGGTTCAAGAAGGTATTGTCCTCGGGCATATTATTTCACGAAAAGTCATTAATGTAGAAAAAGCTAAAATAGATGCCATTCACAACCTTCCTCCTCCAAAATGCGTCAAAAATGTACGATCTTTTCTTGGTCATGCAGGATTTTAAAAGGGATTTATTAAGGACTTTAGCAAAATTTCTAGACCCTTAATTCTTCTCTTGGCCAAGTATACAACATTTCATTTCGACTCGAATTGCATGGCTTCATTTGAATCGATTCAAAGTTCCCTCACTACAACCCCCGTTCTGTCATCTCCGGACTGGAATCACCCTTTCAAGCTTATGTGTGATGCATCCGATTTTGCTTTTGGTGCAGTCTTAGAACAGCATATTGATAAGATACCACATGTAATTTACTATGCAAGTAGGACCTAGAATGATGCCCAAATGAATTATACAACTACCGAGAAAGAACTCTTGGCAGTTGTATTTGCATTAGAAAAATTCAGGCCCTACTTGATTGACTCTCTAGTAGTAGTTTACATCGATCATTCCGTCCTAAGACATCCTTTATCGAAGAAGGGTGCTAAATCTAGGCTAATATGTTGGATCCTTCTGTTACAAGAATTTGATCTTGTAATACGCGACAAGAGTGGATGTGAAAACGTCGTAACCGACCATCTTTCACGCCTTTCTTTTTCGCTAACGTTGACCTTACCAATAAATGATTCCTTTCCTGACGAACAGCTCTTGACCATATCCTGCAAACCTTGGTCCATGGATATTATGAATTATTTAGCAACGGGACTTCTACCCAGCGAATGGTCAAAAAAAGATAATCACCGATTTCTATCTCAAGTAAAACACTTTTACTGGGATGGACCTTATCTGTTTAAGTATTGTCTCGATCAAATCATTCGCCGATGTGTCCCTAATAATAAATTCAAGAGTGTATTATCTTTCTTCCATGATCAAGCATGTGGCGGTCACTTTAGTCCAAGAAAAACGGCGGAGAAAGTTTTGCAATATGGCTTTTATTGGCCAACATTATTTAAAGATGCTTATGATCATTGCAAAACTTGTTCACGATGTCAACATATGGGCCGGATTTCACGGAGAAATAAGATGCCGCTCTAACATATCTTGGTTGTGGAGATATTTGATATTTGGGGAATTGATTTTATAGGCCCATTTCCAAACTCTTTTGGGAATTTATACATCTTATTAGCGGTTGATTATGTCTCTAGATGGATGAAAGCAGTACTGTGTCTCATTAATGAAAACAAGGTTGTTATTAAGTTCTTTAAAGAAAATATCTTTTCGCGATTCGGACTCTCGCGCTATAATTAGAAACAATAGGACACATTTCTGTAATTGGTCTTTCGAGGCTTTGATGTGGAAATATTCAATCAACCACAAGCTTTCTACACTCTATCATCTCCAAATGAGCGGGCAAGTTGAGATCTCTAATAGACAGATCAAACAAATTTTGGAGAAAACAGTTTCTAAGAACCGTAAAGATTGGTCCACCAAATTGACGGATGCTCTTTGGGCATTTTGTATGGAATATAAGACCGATCTTAGCATGTCTCCTTACCGACTAGTGTTTGGGAAGGCTTGCCACCTTCCTGTCGAGATCGAACATAAAGCAATGTGGGCTATCCAAGAACTTAACTATGATTTTGATCAAGCCAGCAGCTATCGGAATCTGCAATTAAATGAGATAAGCGAACTTCACGATGAAACTTACGATAATACGGTTATAGTAAAGAACCGGAAAAAAGTGTTCCACGACAAAAACCTTTTGAGAAAAAATTTCACACCGGGACAACTAGTCCTTCTTTAAGATTCTCATCTCCATCTTCATCTTGGTAAGCCACGTTCTCATGGAAAGGACCTTTTGTGATGCAGTATGTGTACTCGCACGGTGTAGTGGATATAAAAAATGTTTTAAATGGTTCTATTTTTAAAATAAATGCGCATAGATTAAAACCGTATTTTTCCGCTGACCCATCGGAGGAGCTCCTGTTCCTACAGGAGCCGCTTTATCACAACTAACTTTCTTCCGCCCCACCTCCATCTTTCGGTAACACCGTTTCATCTAAGAATGGAGGTGAGTATAAAAAAATATAACCGAATATCTGTGCGTGCCAAAGAACAAGTTTGGAGGAGTTTTTCATTTAACTATTATTTTGCTCTTATTATTTTCCTCCTAAATCTAAAGGTTTATGCACTCAAAGAACAACAACAGTGAGGACGCTGCTGCAAACAGGTTTGGGGGGAGGTTTGTATTGAAATATCATTGGGCATTAAGAACTATATATATATATAAAATGAATGAAATTTTTTTTGGAAATAAAAGTTAGAAGTGAAAAATACATATGAAAGATATGAAGAAATTTAAGAAATGCAAAAAAATTAGATGTTTTAAAACGAAGCTAGTAATAGGTAGTCATGAGCTGTTGTCCCAAAGGTTAGTAAGATGAAAGGAATCACTAATCTGCTGATAGAAATAAGTCTGAAAAATAGTTTCTATTCATGAATCCAAACTTCTGAACGTTGATACCCTACTATACGCACTTGCACACATCTTGAAACTTAGGATGGTAGAGGATACCTTTAAATGCTCTTGTCTAAATGCCTTAGTATGAAGAAGAAAAAAAAATATATAATCAAAAATATAAATGACACATAAAAAAATTAATGGCGAAGAAAAATGAACACTAGTTTTTTAATTGCTTAAGATAGCATAAAAAAATATAGCGATGGTGCCTTATCATCTAATGCCTTTGACCAACTGGTTTGGGAGCCACTGCTAAGCCTTAAGTGTTGCAAGATTAGGATATTGCTAATTACGCGTTAATGAGTGAGTACATTTGGTAATCGGTTGGTTAGTATCTCAAGAAATATTAACGGTCGCATGAAGAATGTGTGAGTAATTCCATCTAAAGTATTCACCGACTAAAAAGTACTAAGGATGATGGACAAGAGTATGATAGCTTGAATTGAATTTTCTAAGTGTAGAGATGTCTTTTACACACACATAGGGGTATATGATCGATATTTGGGAGAATGGTAGGGTGGAAGACTAAAAACGATGTTTTATTAAGGGATGTTGTGATTTCTGACATTTTTTGTCGGGACCCGGTTCTTGCTCACGGAGCAAAGTGCCACACGGAACAAAGTGCCACGCCAAGTGTCGTGTGAAGTGGGCGGGGGCCACCTCTTGAATCCGTAGGGGCCACCTCTTGAGTCCGTTGGACCCACTGTAGAACAATGGGGACTCTTCGGAATACATTTCGAAAGGGGACAGATCTGTACTATAAATGGAATGATACCACTCTTCAATACAGATGCGCTTTTTAAGTGAACCGGAACTACATGAGCTTAAGAACTCCGTAGTTAAGCGTGCTCGGGCCAAAGAAGTCTTGGGATGGGTGACCTCCTGAGAAGTGGCCCCTGGTCGGGTCCGGTTCGCCTAAAGGGAAAAACCGTGCGGTTTCGACCAAAGCGGACAATACTCTCTGTATTGGGGGTAGAGCGTGACAGAATGGTATCAGAGCCAGGTTCCTCAATAGTAGGTCTATGGTTCGAGGACGAACCATTGTTCAAAGGTGGGGAGAATGTCGGGACCCGGTTCTTGCTCACGGAGCAAAGTGCCACACGGAACAAAGTGCCACGCCAAGTGTTGTGTTAAGTGGGCGGGGGCTACCTCTTGAATCTGTGGGGGCCACCTCTTGAGTCTGTGGGACCCACTGTAGAACAATGAGGACTCTTCGGAATACATTCCGAAAGGGGACAGATCTGTACTATAAATGGAATGGTACCACTCTTCAATACAGAGGCGTCTTTTAAGTGAACCGGAACTACAGGAGCTTAAAAACTCCGTAGTTAAGCGTGCTCGGGCCAGGGAAGTCTTGGGATGGGTGACCTCCTGGGAAGTGGCCCCTGGTTGGGTCCAGTTCGCTCTAAAGGGAAAAACCGTGCGGTTTCGGCCAAAGCGGCCAATACTCTCTGTATGGGTGAGCATGACATTTTTTCATGACAATTTAAGATAGGGCTCATAGCAACTAAAAATCTAGTGTAGTTTGAAACTCTTATTTTTAAGTTCTTCCTTTTATATGTTCTTAACTTTGTTTGTAACTTTCATTTTATTTCTTTTATTATGGAATTTTGTGGGTGTAATCCGTTGAAAACCCTCAGGAGACAACACTCCTCCTACTAGGGACACCTAGAGGTTTAAAGGCTTGTTGCACGTGCTCAGTGCAATCGTGTTGCCTGCGAAAGTGTGCTAGTTAGGTTTTCTTTTTTCTCTTTAATAACTAGTTTGCTCAGGACGATCAAAGATAAATTTGGAGGTATTTGATTAGTTTAAAATATTGCACATTTGAATGAACATTTTCCCTACTATTGTTAAGTACTAAAAGGTGTTTATTGTAAATATAGAACATATGTGTTTTGTAAAAAGTTTATTATCATATGTGTAATATCCGGTCTTCATCTACGCCAATACCCGTGTTCAAATAAAATATTTTATCCATTTGCACTTTATATAAATTTCTAATTACTTTTGTTTTCCTAAGAACCCAACCCTAAGCCCAAGTCCATATCTAAATCCCACATTTTTTTTCTTTTAAAATTTTATTGAGCCCAAGCCCAACAACCCAAATCTTTATTTCAAAAACAACAATTATATTCAAATTATCTAATATTCCTCTCTTTTCAAAATTCAAATTTTATAACCTCAATTAAACCCAAAATCTTACCCAAATAAATTTCCATTAATCCCCATTAAAAACTATTTTCCCGTTAACTCACTGTTCCTCTCTCATTTAATTTCTTTAATATAATTCCCACGATTAATTTTTCTCTCTCTCTCTTCCTTAAATCACTCCTCACCATTATTCACGTTCTCTCTCTCCCTCTATTCTCACCCCTCTTCTTTTCCCCACCATCTCTCTCTTTCTCCTTCCTCCTCTTCTTCCCACTCCCACTCTCGACCCACACCAACGCCCACACCACACCGACGCCACGCTCGCCGCCACCATAGCCGAGCATCCCCTCTCACTCTCCACTCGTTCTCCCTCTCCCTCTCTTTTCTCTCTAAATCCATACCAAGCAATCTAACTGTGCCCACCTTCGATCCTCCAGCCAACCACCCTGCACCGTCGAGCACCCTGCAACCTTCGCTGAAGAACTTGTGCCATCTCCTTCGCTCCTATGCAACTGCACCCGAGCTCCCCTTGTCTCCAACCACCTTCGGCCACCTCTTCTCGCCAAGTTTTGACCATCGATCACCGACGACCCTGTTCCCGCTACCTCTACCGCCGGCCGACCTCCTTCGCCATCACCAACCACTCGAGCCCCCACAAGCCCTTTTCTCACACCACATGCAACACCGACCCCGTCTCATCTCTTTCGACCCACCCAAAGCAGACCCGACCATCTCTTAGCCAAGCCAACCAAGCTCCACACCAAACTCTAGTCGAGCCCGGTATTTCATCGCATACATTTTCCTTTGTCATTGCCCTCATCGCCATTGACAGCGCCATCGCCATCCAAGCAGTTGCCTCTGTCTCCGTGGACGTCACCATCACCGAACTTTTGGAGCACTTGTCCGGGCCTACTTCGTGTCATTGGTCGAGTTCAAGCCGCCATCGCTAAAGCTGTAGTATTGACGACGTTTTTCTCAGAACCATCATGTTTTTCCACCAAACCATCGTCAGGCAAGTTCAATTACTTGCTTACATGCTAATATATATATATATATATATATATATATATATATATATATATATATATATATATCGATATATCGTCCGATAATATCTCGTGATTAATAATAGACCGTATTAATTTAAGTTAATTTAGATTTGGGTATTAATCGAGTCAAATATCTCAAGTTAATTTCGTATAGAAGTTCTTAAATTATTACATGTGGTTTGAGTGAACGAAATTGACATTTCGATCGATAAACGATTGCTTTGTCTAGGTATTCGATATGGAACTCTTTGCGAAAACCAAATCAAATATGGAGGAACTCATGATAAATAAATCTCTTTATTGTTTATGATTATCTTGTGAAAATTTTGATGTAAAACAATGTCATTTCACACATGAAATGACATTTTCGACAACCGACTCAAAATCTGGAAATCCCATACATGATACCCCGTAAAATTCATAATAAATCATATTTATATCGTATCGTGGTGTGCTATGGCTCGTATTGAAGATAACAAATTAACCTACAGTACTCTATAATTTATTTCTAGATTTGAACTAGTTATGACAGAGAAAACTGGGGAGAATTACGATGCTGGACTGCAGTCCAGAGCAGTGATCCCAGTTCACCCTTGTTTTGAAATCACCGTATAACATTGCTCAAATGCGAAAATGTGCGGAACCCTATATCGTTACGTAGAAAACTGAGTTATCTTTCTTACCCCACTAGTTTCACTGGATTCCTTAACTGTATGATATTTTTAACATATTTTATAACGACGATGTGTTCTGCTGAATTCTGCAGCAGAAAATTTTACACATTGAACTTAACATGACCATAACTCCATGTTGAAATAGAATATTACTGATCCTCCAATTGAGTTGGAAACATAACTGATATCCCTAAAAATTGTTCAACTATAGTGTCGCCTAATTCTGATCCCAACCGGGTGAAATTCGTGTCGCGAATCGGACGTTCAGTTCAGAAACTGAATTTCCTGCAGCGAGCACTTAAAATGAAAAGGCTGCAACATGAATACCGGAAACCCGATTGAACTGAAACCAATTTTTATGAACTGCTGATAGAGTTTACTTATCATCGTATTTGTATCATTTCGTTGAATTCTGAACATATGAATTACTGCAATTTTTATAAGTTTATGACGTGCATATTGATTCATAACATACATGACTTGTTAACGGCATACATACACATCTCTTATCCAATTGCCATATACATAGTGTTAGTGCGTGTTAGTGATCAGTGGGTATTGCATTATCGTGCGTGAATGATATTGGTTTAGAAGTGTCAAGTATACCAATGGAAAGTGAATGATTCGTGACAGTGATTAATACAGTGAACAGTGATAAAACCGTGCCATTGGTATGCTTGTACACGACTAACTCATAATCATAAATAGTGTAAACCTGGGGAAAAGGGGAAATCGAAGTGGAAAGGAAATTGTATTTAGCGAGATCAGTGATTTAGAGGATGATCATTCGAACATCGACTCTTATATATTAGGTTTGGACCTAGCGGTCCGGCTGACAGGGTTATGTCTCGGGCAATAGCGTGTCGTAGTCTCGGGTACGTACGAGACCCTCGTTAAACATGATCACTCCTTTCCGCATTTCGATTTTAAAATGACTTAGAGACAGATAGGGACACAGAACATACCTTACATCAGTTCATGACATATTGATTGCCTGCATTTATTACCTCCACTCTTATTGCTTTATTTTCTTGTCTTTCATGATTATTATAATATTGCTATTGCGTCGCCCTGACGACCTGAGTATGCATGCTCAGATTTTGCTGAGGACCGGATTCATGAGACAGACCTATTCTTCGAGCTTGCAGAGATCTAGACGGTCGTGCCCTCAGTACTTTTACTGTTTTCCATAAATCAACCTTGTATTCGCACTTGGTTAGTAGTTTCTTTCATTTCATCCTATTGTAAACTGTGAACAATGAAAGTTGGTGTAATAAACTAGTACTGTTTTCCTTTATTTCTGTGTTGTATTTACTGATTACCATATAATGCTAGAAGCTGATATGTGACTACGACAGGATTCTTCCTTAATCGTAGGAGCATGGCTGGCCTTATCACCCTTGTATTCCGTATTTTGGGAAGCTGGGCGTGACAATATGTTTCTACATTATAATTAATATAATGAGGGAAAATATATGCATATAATATTTAAATAAAATCTTAGTAATTAAAATATGCATATCATATCAAATATTTCTAATCAATATTCTTAAGATATTATATCATATAAATGGTTAGGATAATATGTCAAAAATACCAAATGCTACTCACACTTTGATTTGAGATATTGTGCAGGTATTAGCTCAGGTCTGGAATCCAAGTAGGAGATCAAATCAGGATATCGAAACCGAATCTGCCAAATTTTAGAAGCAAATCGAGAAAATCAAGCAACGGCAGAGACTCAGAGCAATATTTTTAGAATATATATATCAAAAGGATCTCCACATGTCAACACAAAAGACCAAAAGAAATCTTAAGACCTCGTTCTACTAGGATGCGGCTGAACCGCAGCCAAAGGAGGCACTATGCGGCTGTTCCGCGGCTCATTGGTAGCCGTCAGATGTGAGATTTTGTGGATTTGATCTTAACTGTATATCCTCACATATGAAATTTAGGGTTTCTGGTTTTAAATACTATATAAAGGACTGAGAGCTGTACATTTAAGATCATCATTGAAGAGATCAAGAGATCCACGTATCCAAATGATCATCATCTATTCATCTACCACCAATAAGAGAGAGATCTAGAGCAAACTAGGGTTCTTGTAATCTACTTTCTAAGGAGAAATGTAAATGCAATAGTTGATTAATAAAGGTAGCTTTTATTTTAATTCTTTTTTTCCCGTATTTAAATTCTGCACTTACTTTTACGCATTACTTTTCTGCATCTTCATTATGTTTTCATTCATCTTCAACCTCTCTTCTAAATTAACCATGAGCGAGTAATTCCTAACTTGCTAGGGTTTGTAAGATAGGGTAGGATAATGGATGAGAAAAATCTTTTAACTTCTTTTAAACATTTTAAACTTTATAAACTTTAGCAAAATAAATGTTAATCTTCTTATCGGGCGCGCTACCAATTTATTGATAGTCACGACCACGATCTGGAATTGGTTGAACACTTATTTTGTTAAGGGCTATACATGAATAGAGATCAATGAAAAGACAACGGTTGGTAGTGGGGAAACCCTAGTTTCCTCCAAAGAACCTAATCTACATTCATCACTATCGCTCTAGTTTTAAACTATTAAAAAATAAATGAGTCATTTTTAATTATTCATCCATTACTATTAAGTCCCATGAACCCTACAAGCCTTTTTATTATAAATTTTATATCCGTTTTAAAATATAACAACAAACAATTACACATCTTTCATCAACTCGTCTAAAGCAAGAAAAGAGTTCACGTTTCCCTGCGGACGACCCATACTCATCGCGGCTAGCTATATGCGATACCGTTTGATTGCGGTTATTTAAAAAATACTTCTTTTTTCACACGAACAATCACATATTTAATTCATTTCGTTCACACCCTGACTCCCTTCCTCTTTCTATTACAGGAACTACCGCAACTCGAGTTGTTCCGAGTACCATGCCATCTTTAGGTGGTGGTGCGGAGGAGCCTTCAAAGCCACCGGCTATGGTTGAGGTCACCCCAGGGCCGCCATGGGAGGCGTCTCTAAAGCAGTCGATGATGGATGTTGCAGCAGATCTGGAGGCCGAGCCTAATTTGGACAAAGATGCCCCCCTTGCCGGAGGTCCCAAGGAGATCTATTCGTACAGCCAAGGCTGAGTGGAAGTGCAAAAAGCACGCAGTAAGGGAGCGTCAGGCTAACTTGGCCGTAGGCACTGGTTCGAGTAATTCTCGACCCTCTGACGTTCCTATGGAGGACATTCCTCCTGTCATGTCCACCGCTCATAGGCAGGTTGCGCGTGCGGCTTGCGAAGAGGCTAAGCGGTTACTTCAAGGTAAAACAATGCACGATCCTTTATTGAAACCTAATAGGACTTGTTTATTTTTCCAGGTTTCCACTTACAGTAATTTTCCTTGAATTATAACACATTTGTCCTTGAATGATGCGACAGGACCGAGTTTAAGTAGTAACTTAGCGGGTGATGTGCCCGTGTTTGAAAAGTTTGGGGCATCAGGCCTTCCTGTCGAATCGGGGGCTGCTCCAACTGCCATTTCCTCCCCCTGTGGATCCCTGGCATTGGCAGGTGATGCGAGCATGACGACGGCCCTTATCAATTCGGGGGACGAAGGTGTCGACGTTGAATCCATCTCCCCGGTGACGCTAGAAACCGAGGAAGCTGTCATGGTTAGTGGCGCTCCAGGCATCTCTATGGTCTCTGCCCCGTCAGGTATTCCTTGTGTTATTTCTTTTGGGTTAATCAATCTTGCCAAACATTTTTGCTGATATTTCTTTTATTCTGATTATAGATGTGATGGACCCCGTCGTTGTGTTGATTGAAGAATCACTGTCAGCCGCTGCCACGACTGTCATTGTTCCACCTTTCTCTTTTGTACCCCCCCCCCGAGTTCTTTCAGGTTTAATGACGGAAGGTAAAGATTTTTCAATTCCTTGTTTCAGTATAGATATTATTTCTTGGATTAATTTCTTTACCACATATTATTGCAATACTGTAGGAGTGCTTTTTGACCGCCTATTCCAAATCCGAAGCTCGCACTTCACCTTCCAATCAGAATCCGTCCTTGCCTCGAGCGTTGGTTAGTATATTCTTCATCTCTCATTTCATATTTTCACGAGTGATCTTTCTATCGCTAAGCTTTTCTCGTATTAGCCATAGTCTTACGGTTCGAGGGAGAGAACGAAGTAATAGCAGAGCCTCCCAAGCTTCCTGATTTGCCACTTTCGACTACTAGTATGTTAGATCTCATTCATCATCGGCCTATTTAGTTCTTAGGTTGAAATCTGACCCTTTTTTGAGCGTGTTTTATTCTACAGCAGCTACACCAGCTTTGTCTCCTCTTGAGTTTTGCATATCAATACCCGCGGGGCCATTCGCTGAGCGTCAGTCCTCCAGGGGTGCGGCAAATAGCAGGCAGATGCTAGGCAAGTTTATCGAAGACCTCAACGTTGAAGCTCTCACTTCCGCCGTGGACTTTGCGGATGAGGTCAACCTTATGCTAGGGACGCTTATGACTTTCCACAATGAAGACTTTGTCGGCATTTAGGTTGACTATTGTAGGAGAATTGAGGCTTGTCTCCATGAGATCGAGCGCAAGCGTCTTACACCTGAAGTATTAAACTAGAAAGCTCAACTGATCACGTGGATCGAGCAAAGTGCCACTTCCTTTCAATACTTCGAGCAGAAGTTTGCCTTGAAGCAAAAGGAACTTGAGACAGTTTCTGGCGAGTCTAGCCAATTGCGCGCCGAGGTTAAAACGAACGCCGTGCAGCTGCAAATTATTTTTAAGAATCTTCAGCAATGCGTTTCTAAGGGAATGGCGCTAAGGCAGCACCTCGAATCCACCGGGCAGGGAATGCGAAATTGCGAATTGGCTAAGCAGGAAATTGTCGAGAAGCTTTCATCATGATTGCAACAACGGGCCCAAGTTGAAGTGATGCTGGCTGCAATAATAGCTCGTGAGGAGGAGCTGCGGGAAGAGAGTCAGCGGGTTGCGAATTTATTAAAAGCTCCGCCTTCTTAATAGCGAAAGTTGTATCCCCCCCCCCCGTTTTTTATCTAAATTGTATTTTTCAAACACTTTGATTCATAAATAAAGAATATACTTTTTTTTGCATGTGCTCCCCTGTGCTTGATGTCTCAATTTAGCGCTAATTAGTTTATTCATACATCTCAGAGTCTCTAGTTTATTCACTCATTTCGGAGTATGTAGTTTATGTACTCATCTCGGAGTTTATAGTTTATTCACTCGTTTCGGAGTCTCTAGTTTATGTACTTATTTCGGAGTTTATAGTTTATTCACTCATTTCAGAGTATCTAGTTTATGTACCCATTTCAGAGTTTGTAGTTTATTCACTCATTTCAGAGTATCTTTAGTTTACCTCCTTTGGGTTTACAGGAAAACTTGTCCTAACATTGTATGTAGATAACCCCCATTCTTTTTATGACAGAGGTCCGTTAGGTTTGTGATACTAGGGTTTCAGTCCGTGGTACCATCGCGTTAGCCGATATATTGCTCGATATGCAATCTTTAAGTTGCTATTCGAGTAGCCCCGCGGCTGTCGTGTCTCTTATCCTTTCGGGGGTTGGACAAGACATCTTCAAGAAATTTCCTTAGGTCATATTACCGTCGGAAGAGCAAGTGTTACGAATTTGCCATGAAGCTTTTTACTTGCGGTTAGGCTCAATTTGGAGCCCCGATGAGACATAACCGCACCCTTCTAGGGTGGGATGATCTCCAATGGTCTTTTGGGTTTTATATGAGTTACCGTCAAGACTCGAAACTGGGAATATGCCATCACTTCATTTTTTTTCTTTGATGATGTTGCGCCGATTCTTTGCTGAAGCAGGGTAGAAATATGTAAGACCTCTATGCTGCATGTATTGCGATTGAAGTCTGGAGCTAGGGATCTGCCATCGCCCCAATTTCATTTGATAGTTGCATTTGCATCCTGCTGAAATGATAGGGAACGCCGGGATAGTCTCTAGGTTGTATATGTACCGTCAAGACTTGGAGGTAGGATTTTGCCATTACCCCCCCCCCCCATTTTTTGTGTTGACCCTTGGGTCTTTTGTTGACGTTGCGTCTGCATCCCGCTGGAGTGAGAAAAACGTCGAGTTAATCTCTAGGCTGTAGATGTTGCCGTCGAGATTTGGCTCTCCCTTTGACGGAGCCTGGTGGGAAAAATATGGTTTCCTTTCTTTCATTTGTGCCCATGGATCGTATACAAGAGTCAATATGCACATACTTGCAGGGCAAAAAAATTTCATTTTATATATACTTTTTATTTTTCCGCGATGCTCTATCTTTTCAGCTTTTCATATCGCGAAAGTCGCAATTGCCCAATCATTTCGGCTATTTTTCGCGGTACCCAATCATTTTGGCTATATATTTTTTATTTTTACTCGTTACTTTTTATTGCGAGTTGCCTAAACATTTCAGCTTTCTCATACGCATTTTTTGCGATTCGCTGAGTTTTATTATGAGTTAGGAACCTAAGATCTGATACCAATCTTGGCATCAACATCGCTGCGATTGGAATATTATCAGGAGCGAATCATCATTTTCCGTAAGAGGACTTAGAGTTTGACACCTGTTTAGGCATCGGCATCGCTACAACTGGAATGTTTCCAAGAGTGAATCATCATTTGCCTTTGTCGATTTGAACAAAGATGACTTAGTGGACAGGGTTAGGATCCTGCCGACTAAGGCTTTTGACTTTATGAGCCATAAGGGTCTCACAAAGGTATTTCTCCCTACGAGTCGAGAGGATCTCATAAGTGTATTTTCTTCTTAGGAATTATGGGGATTCCTAAGTGATATTTTCTCATGTAAATCGTAAGGATCTTCCAAGAGTGTTTTCTTCTTATAGGTCGAGTGGACTTACAAATGTCATTTACCATATGGGGACATTTTTCGCCATTGGTTGAACTTGGTAAGGGAATATTTAATCATGCCCGTGGATTGTATACAAGGGTCAATATTGGACCGCCTGTAGGGCAACTTGGGGGATATGACAACTTAAGAATAGATTTAGATCCCTGTAGCTTAAGGCTTTTGAATCCTATGAGCCGTGTGGTTCTCATATGGGGAATTCTCCTTACGAGTCGTGAGGATGTCGCAAGTATATTATTTATTTTATGAGATTGCACCCTTCCGGGTTTTCACAAGCTCGCCAGTAGTCCTGCTGTTTTTACTCACGGCACCCTTTTGGGTTTTCACCCGTGCCCATTTTGCTTGTAGACATACCGTTTTTTTTTTGCGAAACTCTCGAAAATAGCTTCATCGTAGATGACCCATCTGTTTGCTGGTGGGATTTGGGGGTGACTTCATCGCTGGAGTAGATGTGTAGCCAGTGGAACTTGAGTTGCAATCTTTGCTATTAAGACTTTGATTGCAATATAGATCTCAAGGGAATGTATCGTTGTTCAGTCGAAAATATTGCACATTTGATGGAACATTTTCCTTACTTTTGTTAAGTACTTAAAGATTTTTATTGTAATTATGGAACATATGTGGGTTTATCTGCAAAATACTCTTTATCATATGTTTATATATTATAATTAATATTATGAAGGAAAATATATGCATATAATATTTATATGATATTTTGATAATTTAAATATGCATATCATATCAAATAATCCTAATCAATATTCTTAAAATATCATATCATACTAATGGTTAGGATAATATTGAGATATTGTACAGATATGAGCTCAGGTCTGGAGATCGAGATATCCGAGATGTCGGGAATAAAATTTGTCGAAAAAGTTTAATCAAATCGTAAATCATAAAACGGCAGAGACTCAAAGAAAGATTTGAAGAATCCAGACATTGAAGTAATCTCCACGTGTCAACATCAGGCAGCACAAGAATTTTCAAACCCTGATTCCACCATGACGCCGCCCAACCGCGGCTAAACCCCATATCTGTGGCGGATCCGCGGCCTTCTGATTGCCGTTGGATTTGGAATTTTGTGGCTGTGATCTTAACAATAAATAATCACACATAGGATGTAGGGTTTCTGCTTTTATGGCTATTTAATGGACCGAGAGCTAAACTTAGAAATCATCACCTTTTACATCACCAAAATCACTGACAAGATCAAGAGATCCAAGATATGTCCGCGAATCGACGTGATAAATTGACGTAATCAATCGACTGAACATCTACTTTCTTCGAGATAAAGATCGAGAGCAAAGCAAGAGTTCTTTGTATTCTAATTTCAAAGGATGTGTACATGTTAAAGTTGATTAATAAAGGTAGATCTTTAGTTTAGTTCTTTGCATTTTACTTTTTGCATTTAATGCTGCATTTACATTATGATCTCCGTCTCTATCATTTATTCTTCTTCTCCAACTATGCGTGAGTAATTCCTAACTTGCTAGGGTTCGCAGGGTAGGGTAGATCAATAGATGATAAAATCTCTTAACTCTTTTTATGTATTTTAAAGTTTATAAAGTTTAGCAAAATAAATGTTAACATTCTTATCGGGCGCGTTACCAATTTATTGGTAGTCTCGACCATGATTTTAGATTATATTAACACTTGTTTTGTTAGGGGCTAGACATGAATAGAGATCAATGCAAGGACAAGGGTTAGGAGTGGGGAAACCCTAGTTTCTTCCAAAAGAACCTTAATCTACATTCATCACTATCGATCTAGTTTTAAACTATTAAATGATAAAAGGAGACATTTTTATTAGTCATCCATTACTACTAAGTCATGTGAACCCTACAGGCCCCTTCTTCATAAATTCTACATCCGTATATCCTAGATCTAGAACAAACTATCCATATTTCAATCAAATCATCTGGAGCAAGATAAATGTTCGACGTTTTCCTAATGACGACCCGTACTTATCTCGGCTAGCTACTAGCGACACCGTTACTGATTGTGGTTACTATATTTACGAACAAACACTTCTTTTGCAAACACATCAATCAAATGGCGCCGTTGCCGGGGAGACGGCTGTAATTTTTTTTCTTGCTATTCGTGTTGAATTTTTATAAAATCCAGTAAACATATTATAAAGAGAACCAAAACCGCATCTTGTGTATTTAACGATTATTGTGCGACTTTTATGAGAGAATCTAGAGTCACTGGAGTGAGGAAATAGAGATTCAGAGACATCCAACAAAGCCCAGAGAAGAATAGGAGGCTACTGAAGAAAAATCAACAGACGAACTCACCATAGCGTAGCGGAACCACGACATTTGCATGCTTATTGCGGAGGAACCGCGGCGGCTCTGTAGAGTTGTGCCCCTAAAATTCTTCAGGTGATTTTCTCTTCTCTCTCTCTCCTCTAAGATCCAATAATTTGATTTAGCTGTAGGATTCTTTGCAAAATGCGCCGCTCAAAAATCTTTTTGCGTGTTTTGATATTGGTTTATTTGTACATATCTTAACCGGACATTAAGGGGCAATAACCCAAATCCAGATTAGTGGGGATTTCATCACCCTTCCTAGGCCCCACAAATAACAAAACAAGCATACTTTCACCCTACATTAATTAAAAAATATCTAGGCCAAGCCTCTAAAGACTGTCGTGCTCAATTAGGACAGAGGAGGGTCGTGGGTAATCTATCGCTTATCCGCATTTCTCTTGTAGTGTCTAGGCAAGTGTGACTAAGGAAAGTGGTTACTTAATTATGCCCGTTATTTTCGGTGATTCATATAGCAGATACCTTCCACTTACCGGCACTTACCTGGCCATAAGAGTGATAAAGAGGTGGTAGAAGATTGATCCTGCGGCTTGTCCTTTATAAGTCTAGCATCGATCTAGTGCTGGATCTAGGTGACCATAGTTCTAGAGTTGATTGTGCATTTTGTGATTTGTTGAGTCAAGTCTCACGTCCGACACTTTTTCAAAACAAACCATTTTAAAATCGTTCTCACACACGCTGCCACGTGCGCTAAACCCACTTAGTGCATGATCGGCTGGACACGGGATTCTAGTGACCGTCTTGTCTGCGTTTCTGCTATCAACTCTGAAATCGGTACTTCTTTATCTTTTATTTCCCCTCCATCCACCACATCGACCGAGATGGACGGTTCTCCACCAGGTTTTCACAACAACACCCTGCCACCACCCGTAGGTGCGCAGAATCCACTGTGCATCTCTCTTCAAGAAAGATACTACCCGATACACGGTCTCCTTCTTACTTGTCTATTTATTCCACCAGCCAATGGGGATAATTTCGAAATTAAACCCCACTTCATCAACCTGTTGCCCAAATTTCACGGGCTTGAATCTGGAGACGTATACATTTTTATAACCAAATTCGAAAATGTATGCGCAATGATGGGCACTACACAACTTTCTGTGGATGCTATGAGATTACTTCTTCTCCCTTTTACCTTATGCGATCTAGCAGAAAAATGGCTTTATAACATTGCCGCACACTCTATTGCCAAATGGGACGAATTCGTTATAGCATTCCTTAAGAAATTTTATCTAAATCATAAGACCTCCCGTGTTCGAAGCGAGATTAACCAGTTTACCCAACTTCCCAACGAACCATTTTGGAAATGCTTTGAACGGTTTAAAGATCTTCTTGTCTAATGCCCTCATCACGGAATAAATAGATGGGATCTTTGCCGAATTACATATGAGGGTGTTACTTCAGCGACAAAACAGATGCTTGAAACCATTTGTCAATGCCATTTCATTTCTAAAGACGATGGTGAAACTTGGCAATTTCTAGAAGATCTCGCCGAACAAACTTTGCAGTGGGAAAGCGTTAGACCAATGTCGTCTAGGGAAGGTATCCATCAGCTTGATGTTTCCATCATAGTAAAAGCCAAAATGGCCGCGATACAAAGGAAACTCGAAGCTATAGAAACCAAAGTCTCTTCAGCCTCCCTAAACGAAGTTACACTTCCCAAAACCGTGTGTGGTTGCTGTTCTGACCTATCACATTTAACTGAAGAATGTCCTTTGAATCCTCCATTTCAAGGTCATGAACAAACTAATGTTTTTTTTAGTCACGACTTAGAAATGATCCTTACACTTCCACATACAATCAGGGATGGAGGAATCAACCTAATTTTTCTTTGAACCAAAAACAAACTCAAACTCAAAATATGTTCCCAAGCCAAAATAACTATCAAAGAGCTCCTCCACAGCAACAACAACCACCACAACAGAGTCAGCACCCCTTTCAACCGCAAACTTTTCAAAATCCGGTCAAAAACTCTACATCTTATAATAATTCTTTCCTAACGGCCGGTACCGAAAAATCCTCTACACTCGAATGAAGCTTGGAAACGTTTATTAAACATTCCATGCAAACGACGGCTAATTTAACATCTTCTATCCAAATATTGGTGCAGTACACCGCTTCCCACGGTGAAAGCATAAAATCGATAGAAGCAAAACTTGCACAGTTAAATGCTGCGATGAGTGAAAGGGAGAAAGGGAAACTCCCATCTCAACCTCTACTGAATCCTAGTCACTTACAAAGTCATAATGTGAATCCCGTAAACACGTTGAGATTGGGAAGAGTGCTGAACAATCAACTTGGTGAACAAGTTGATGATGTTGAATCAGATAAAACCCCGGCTTCTTCTTCTTACCCTACTTCGTCTAGTCCACCATCTTCTTCCGAGCCTATTCTCCGTTTCCCACTAGGCTCGAATCCTCATCCTATTTCCCTGAAGGAATTACCATCTAAAGTGATCCCAACTCCAATTCTGGGATCCATTCCATCCCCACAAACTTCTCCTCAAAAGTTGGATCCAACTCTTATTGATAAACCTCCTTTTCCACAAAGGTTGAGGACCAACAAAACAAGTCCCCAAATGGAGAAGATTGTGGACATCTTTAAGCAAGTTAACATAAATATTCCTCTTCTAGATGCTATCAGACAAGTTCCGTCCTAAGCGAAAATTTTAAAGGACTTGTGCATTAGGAAGAGGAAAACTCAAGTACCTAAAAAGGTATTCTTAACGAGTAATATAAGCAATTCTCTTACCCAATTGGTGCCCACAAAACGTAAGGACCCCGGATGTCCTACAATATCTATAACTATTGGGGGAAATATCAATCATGCTCTACTCGATTTAGGTTCTAGTATTAACTTGCTTCCATATTCTGTTTATGAGCAATTAGGGATAGAAGAGTTGAAACCTACGCATTGCACTCTCCAGATGGCCGATCGATCTATCACCCAATCTAGGGATGAGCTAGAGGACGTGTTAATCAAAGTCGGGGAATTTATATTCCTTATGTACTTTATAGTTATAGATACACAACCTGTAGCAAACCCACGAAACCAAATTCCAGTGATTTTAGGTCGACCTTTCCTAGCAACTTCAAACGCGGTAATCAATTGTCGTAACGATTCAATGAACCTGTCCTATAGAAAGATGACAATTGTGCTTAACATCTACAAGCTAGGAAGTCAACCATCAGAACCTTATACTCATGTTTGTTCTGTCGAAAAGATAGCTTCCGACAGTTGCGAATTTGAGGAGCTTCACGATTCTGATCTCGACGCCACTAGTGCGTTAGGGTTTGAACCTACTGTTTATTATACACGTGAAGACCCTTCTGTCTACAAGTCCACACCTAAGTCCAAACTCTTTGACTTGTCAAATGATTTAGTCAAGCTATCCGAGTTTCATAACTCCCTTTCCGATGAGATTTTCATCGGAATCTTGATGCAAGTTTTGAAGATATTTTTGCTGAAGAACTCGCATTCCTAGAAGACATGGAAGTTTTGATGAATCAACCATTCAAAGAAGTCGAACCACTACCCTTCTTTTTATCAAGAATGAGAATGCGAGTAGTGCACCATCACAGTTTTGTCTTTACTATCCGAGACGTAAATCCGATCGATTCCACTTCCTATCTCCCCACTTCTTCAAATCTCTGAACTTCCACCAACCATGGTGTTACATCGATAAAATATTCGAATGGTTGGCGTTGATTTTTGGTCTTTGTAAAACTTTGCATAGACTAATAACCTTAACCCCCTCATGATTTTAAATGCTTAATACGGTTTCACTCAAGTTTGGGGGGAGGAGAAAAATATTTTGGCTCTCGAAAGAAAATAAATTTTTACAAAATTGTGAGCCAAAAAATAATCTTGGGGGAGGATTTCACTATCGTTAGTTCTTATCTCCGTTACTATCCTTTCCTCCCAAGTCTACAGGTTTTAAGCTTAACAGATGACATCAGTGAGGACACTGCTGCAAATAGGTTTGGGGGAGATTTGTGCTTATTCACGCATCATTTTTTGCATTATACTAAATAAAAGCACAAAAAAAATTTGATAATAAAAGTTAGAAAGTGAAAAATTACATATGAAAGATATGAATAGGTTTAAGAAAAGCAAGAAAATTAGATTCTTTATAACGAAGCTAGTAATAGGTAGTCATGAGCTATTGTCCCAAGGGTTAGTAAGATGAAGGGAATCACTAATCTGAGAATAGAAATAAGTCTGAAAAATAGTCCCTATTCTTTAGTCCAAACATCTGAACATTGATACCCTACAATATGCACTTGCACACATCTTGAAACTTGGTATAGTAAAGGATACATTGAAATGCTATTGTCTTAAAACCTTAGTATGAAGGAAAATAAATATGCAAACAAAAAAAATATAAAGAAAAAAATGGTGAAGAAAAATGAACACTGGTTTTGTAATTACTTAAGGCAGCATAAAAAAATATAGCGAGGGTGCTTTATCACTTACTGCCTTAGACCAACTGGTTTGGGAGCCGCTGCTAAGCCTTAGGTGGTGCAAGACGAGAATATTGCTAATTACGTCTAAAAGAGTGAGTACATTTGGTAATCGGTTGGTTAGTACCATAAGAAGTATTAACGGTCGCATGAAGAATGTGTGAGCAATTCTATCTAAAATATTCACCGACTAAAAAGTACTAAGGAAGATGGACAAAAGTATGATAACTTGAATTGAATTATCTAATTGTAGGGATGTCTTTTACATACACATAGGGGTATATGATCGATATTTGGAAGAAAGGTAGGGAGGAAGACTAAAGGCGATATTTTATTGAGGGATTATGTGATTGCTGATATCTTTTCACGACCATTAAGATAGGGCTCATGGCAACTGAAAAGCCGGTATAGTTTGGAACACTTATTTTTAAGTTCTTTCATTTATATGTTCTTTATGTTTGTATGTAACTTTCATCATCTTTTTTTTATTATGAGATTTTGTGGGAGTAATCCGCTGAAAACCCTCAGGAGACAATACTCCTCCTATTAGGGACACCTAGAGGTTTAAAGGCTTGTTGCACGTTCTAAGTGCAATCGTGTTGCCTACGAAAGTGTGCTAGGTTTTTCTTTTCCTTTTCTCTCTCTCTCTTGAATAACTAGTTTGCTCGGGACGATCAAAGTTAAGTTTGGGGGTATTGTTCAATCGAAAATATTGCATATTTGATGGAACATTTTCCTTACTTTTGTTAAGCACTTAAATGCGTTTATTATAATTATGGAACATATATGGGTTTATCTGCAAAATACTCTTTATCACATGTTTATATATTATAATTAATATTATGAAGGAAAATATATGTATATAATATTTATATGATATTTTAATAATTTAAATATGCATATCATATCAAATAATCCTAATCAATATTATTAAAATATCATATCATACTAATGGTCAGGATAATATCTCAAAATAAATAACAAATATTACTAATACTATGAATTGAGATATTGTGCAGATATGAGCTTAGGTCTGGAGAACGAAATATCCGAGATGTCGGGAATAAAGTCCGCCAATAAAGTTTAATCAAATCGTAAATGTAGAAACTCGGAGGAAGATTTGAATAATCCAGACATTGAAGTAATCTCCACTTGTCGACATCAGGCGGCACAAGAATTTTCAAACCCTGATTCCATCATGACGCTGCCTAACCGTGGCAAAACCCCCATATCTGCGGCGGATCCGCGGCCTTCTGATGGCCGTTGGATTTGGGATTTTGTGGCTGTGATCTTAACAATAAATAATTACACATAGGATCTAGGGTTTCTTCTTCTAGGTCTATTTAATAGACCGAGAGCTAAACTTAGAAATCATCACCTTTTACATCACCAAAATCACTGACAAGATCAATAGATTCAAGACAAGTCCACGAATCGACGTGATCAATCGACTGAACATCTACTTCCTATGAGATAAAGATCGAGAGCAACACGAGAGTTCTTTGTATTCTAATTTCAAAGGATTTGTACATGTTAAAGTTGATAAATAAAGGTAGATCTTTAGTTTAGTTCTTTGCATTTTACTTTCTACATTTACATTATGATCTCCTTCTCTATCATTTCTTCTTCTTCTCCAACCATGCGTGAGTAATTCCTAACTTGCTAGGGTTCGTAGGCTAGGGTAGATCAATGGATGATAAAATCTCTTAACTTCTTTTATGCATTTTAAAGTTTATAAACTTTAGCAAAATAAATGTTAACATTCTTATCGGGCGCAATAAGATAAAGGTTCGACGTTTCCCTGAGGACGACCCGTACTGATCTCGGGTAGCTACTAGCGACACCGTTTTGATTGCGGTTACTATATTTATGAACAAACACTTCTTTCGCAAACACATCAATCAATCGCCATATTTGAGGCGATGCACTAGTTTAGGGACGTTCCGGTCCATTATCGCCGTGTTTGCGGCGAATTTTTAGTTCAGGGACCTTTCGGTCCAATATCGCCATGTTTGAGGCGAATTGTTAGTTTAAGAACTTCTCGGTCTGTTATCGTCATGTTTGAGGCGGATAATTAGTTTGAGGACTTCTCAGTCCGTTATTTTCCATGTTTGAGGCGGATAATTACTTTAAGGACTTCTCGGTCCGTTGTCACCATTTTTGGGGCAACGGAGCTTTTTTGTATACTACTCTCAAAGTTCTAACTCAGGGAGATAGTGAGCGGACATGAGCGTCGTTATCTATCATTGACTTAAGTCGTGACTCGTCAAGCGTAGTATTTTTTGAGGAATCAACCGTTTATTGGTCGGAAGGGTCTTTCGCCATGAATATCCATGAGCGGGTAGGCTCCACCTTGGTAGACTTTTTCTATGATATATGGGCCTTCATAGTTCGGCTCGAATTTCCTCCGTTTTGGACTATTGGGGATCATAGGTCTTTTGACTACTCGCATGAGTTCGCCTTGGCGGAATATTCTCGGCCTGGTTAGTTTTTCGTATGACCGCGTCATTCTTGTCTTATAAGCTTCCAGATTTTGCTGTGCTATAAAGCGAATTTCGTCTAGGGCATCGAGCTCCTCAAGCCGAAGATGAGTGTTTTCTTCATCTGTCAGCTCGTATCGAACCGCTACTCGTATAGAAGGGAGTTCTATTTCTAGGGGAAGCACGTATGGCGTTGTATTTGTGGTCGTTTTTAATGTTGTTCGGTATGCCCAGAGAGCTTCGTGCAACCTTTCATGCCGGTCTTTTTTGTTTCTGGACACTGTTTTATTTATAATCTTTATCAAGGTATTGTTGAAAGCTTCGGCTAGACCATTGGCATGAGGATTATAGACTAAAAAGTATCTCCGATCTATTTTATGCTGTTGTGCGAAGCGGTTGATTTTATGACTTCTATAAGCTGGTCCATTATCCGAGATAATTCGTCGTGGAGTACCGAACCGATAGATGACATGTGTTCTGAAGAAATGGAGGATGTTCTCCGTCTTCACCTCCCTTAGTGGTACTGCTTCTGCCCACTTAGAAAAGTATTCGGTCGTTGCCAGTATGAATCGATGTCTTTTAGACGATGTCGGTTCAATGGGGAAAATTATATCGGTTCCCCACATTTCGAACGGCCAGCTAGCTACTGTTGGGTGTAGTAGATTTGGATGATGGTGGATGAAGTCCCTGTGAATTTGGCACGAGCGACACTTATTCGCATATTCGAGGCAGTCCTGAATCATTGTGGTCCAATAGTAACCCATTCTTTTTATCTTCAGCTTCATCTTTGGCCCAGCTTGATGAGAACCGCAGAGTCCTTCGTGAGTTTCTTGGACGACTCTCTTCGCTTCTTCTGTTCCCAGGAATATTAGCCAAAGACAGTCGAATGATCTCGTATATAAAGTATCATTGACGAAAGTGAAAGACAGAGCTCGTTTCATGAGCTGGTCTAAACGATGCATTTTTAGGCATTCGTTGGGATTTGAAGTAGTCTATGAAGGCTTCCCTCCAATCCTTAACCTTTTCTTTATCCTCTATTTGAAGGGTTATTTGTTCGGTCGTTTTTTTCTTTTGGATGGCTCTATCAAGTCTTCCGAAGATATATTCATTGGCACGAGAACCCGGCGGCTTTGCACAATGATCTTTACGCCAAGGTCTTTAATTCCCATGTCGACAGCAATCTCGAGACCTGCTATCAAAACTTCATATTTGGCTTCGTTGTTAGTCCTTGGCTCTGTTAAGAAAAGGGCGTAACGCAATATCCCTCCTTGTGGAGATACGAAGATAAGGCCCATCCCGTCTTTGATTATGGGGGTATTTTTCTTTCGCCTTTTCATGGAAGATGCTCTATCGAAGTAGAGTTCCCATTGGGAATCATTTTCATCCTTCTCTTCTTCGATTGTGTCGAATGCATGTTCATCCGGAAAGTCGCGATTTAAGGGGGAGTTGGCTGGTATCGGATGCTCGGCGAGAAAGTCGGCAATGGTCGGGCCTTTCACTTCTTTGAGGGAACGATACATTATCGAGAACTCTATCAGGAGGAGGGCCTATTTGGCAAGCCTTCCTGTTAGTATGGCCCTTGACATTAGATATTTGAGAGGATCCATCTTTGATATAAGATAGATCTCGTATGCCAATGCGTAATGTCTGAGCTTCTTTATCACGAAGATCAGTGCCAGGCAATATTTTTCGATGGGGGAGTAGTGATTTTCAGCTCCCAGAAGAACTCGACTCAAATAGTACAAAGCTCTCTCTTCTTTCCCTGGTTGTTCTCTTATGCCTATAGCGTGCATAGAGAACTCTCAAGGGCTGTTGTATATAGGATAACAGGTTTTCTCTTAACCGAAGCGGTCAATACAGGCGAATTTTGTAGGTATTGCTTGATTTCGTCTAGTGCATTTTGGCACTTTTGATCCCAAACGAACGGGGTCCTCTTCTTCATCAGATGACTGTAGAGACGACACTTTTTGGAGAGGTTGGCTATGAACCACCGAATATATGCGAGCTTTCCTTGAAGAGATTACAATTGTTTGAGAGTTCTTGGTATAGGCATTTCCATAATCGCCTTGATCTTTGAGGAATCGATTTCAATACCCCGGTGCCGTATGATGAATCCTAGGAATTTTCCTGAGGAGACTCTAAACGCGCATTTTAGAGGATTCATCTTCAGATTATACTTCCGAAGATATCAGAACACTATTTTTAGATGTTCCCAATATTCCTCATGAGATCTGCTTTTAACCACATTCAACGATCTCATGGATGAGGTCATCGAAAATCTTTGTCATGACCCTTTGGTAGGTAGCGTCAGCATTCTTCAAGTCGAAAGGTATCACTTTATAGCAAAATATGCCCAGCGGAGTCCGAAGGCGGTATGCTTTTGGTCTTCTGGATGCATTTTTATTTAGTTGTATCCTGAAGATCCATCCATGAAGGAGAAGATCTCATGAGTAGACATGTTATCGATCATCAGCTCGGTAATAGGTGCTGGGAAATCATCCTTTGGGAAAGCTTTATTGAGGTCCCAAAAGTCCACGGAGATGTGTACCGTCCCATTTTTCTTCATCACTAGAACGATGTTAGCGATCCAGTCGGGATATTGAACTTCTTGGATGAAGCCGGAGTCGATTAGTTTCTTGACTTCAGCGTTGATACTCATATCAAGTTCGAGCCGCATTCTTCTTGGCACCTATTTGACCGGCTTTATGTCCAATGATATGGCCAGTTTATGTACTTCTACCTTTGGATCTAGACCCGGCATCTCAGAATAGTTCTATGCGAAGCAGTCTTTATACTGTATGAGCACGTCCTTTAATGTGGCTACCTATTTTTCAGATAGTAGCCCACTGACGAACGTTGGCCTTGGATCATTTTCCGTCCCTAAGTCAATTTTTCTTAGGCTGTCCACCGTGGTGTGTATCCCATCTTCCAGCTCCTTTGGTGTCGGTGGAAACATTGAGATCACCTCTTCCTCGTCTTCATTTGCGAAGCACATATGGAGGTCATCCATAGTCTCGTGCCCTCCCTCTTTTGAGAGTGTTATCATATGTCAAGTACGAGTTCACTTCCCTTTTTGTGGTTGAGCCGGTCATATCCTCACGGTATAGGTCCTTTTTGGCACATGCTTTTGCGGCGGGGTTACCCTTCAGCTATCGGACAAAGCGAACCTGTCTTACTGATACTGATCTTCTACCCAGTCTTTGAAGGTGAAGCAATCTTTAAGGGGATGACCTATTGCTCGGTGGTAGAAGCAATAATTCGGATGACGGACCTTATTTATTTGTTCAGGGTGCCGAGACTCCGGGAGCGTCATCATTTGATGCTTCATGACAAGGTTGGATATTTTTCTCGTCTTGTCTTGGGGGAAAGAGTATTCACGACCCATCTTCTTTATAAAGGACGAGTTGCAATCGACTTTTCCTCGATTGCACGGCTTCTTAGATCCGCTTCGTTGTTTTCGAACGTAGTTTGCATTCTTTGCCCTATTTTTTCCTCTATTTCGGGATTTTCCTCTTTCGCGAGGACATACAGCGGGCCGGGGCATTATAGTCTTCCTTCTCTAAAGATTGTTGATTGAGGCGATGTTTCCTGGCCATTTCACGACTGTGATTGTCTCGGCTCTTTTGACAAGCTTCTTTTATTAGCATGTTTATTTGTTTTTCGAGTGACGGAATTAACGTTCTTAGAGCGTGATATTGCTCCGTTTCAACGTCACAGCCATTCGGAAGAGCATTTTCTCCTTCGATGGAGTTGTTTATGATGCGGCAGCTGTGGAACTGCTCCCGTTTTTTGGACCGAACGTATCCGAGCCCAGTTGCTTCCATCTTCCCGTTGGGCATTTTTCGCTGAGTCCCGGGAATATCCCAAATCTTTTTGTAGAATTGGACTTGTCGAACAGTTTGTTCAAGGGATACACTTTGGCGTCTTAACAGCCTTTTTAATCCCTCTGCATAGTACCTTAGCGGACGGATTGGTTGAAACTTGTTGAGTGAGAGATCGGCACCACGCCAGACTTTTTTTTCTACTCTAGTCTCCGTAGATTGGTGGAAGATGATCTCCTTTTCATCTCTTCGCCTAGGAGGGACGTAGAAAGTCTGTAGTTTTTGTACGCTGTATGTATCGAGCGCATAAAGTTCCTTGTAATGCCAAGGTAGACCCATTGTGATTTGTAGACTCTAATATGCTCCGGCAAAGGTTTGTATTGATTGGCGGACAGAGAACACTGCGTTGGCCTCGTCCTCAGAGTCGCTGCCAAAGACCAGAATAGGAGTAGATGTTTTGGGCCTATTGTTTTCTTTTTGGGGTTGCCCCGAGTAGACTATTTCATCATCTTTCTTGGAATCGCTCCCAAAGATCGGGATAGTGGCGACGGGCTTCTGTTTATCCTCCGGCTTATGACAGCTTTCCGTATCTTCAAAGTTTGGTAGGAAGTACTTTGTGTCTTCATATTTTCGGACGTCTTTTATGGAGAACGAATTTTGCTCCCCTGTAACGGTGTATTCCAAGCCGTCTACGAAATACATCATACACTGATGTTGTGTAGAAGGGATGACGTTGTACTAATGTAACCAAGGTCTGTCGAGCAAAGCGTTATAGCAAGTCTTGGCGTCAATGACATGAAATTTGATGCAGTGATGTACAACTCGAAGCACAGCGTCAGTATCACGGGCATGAGCGTCTGTGACGACTGCGAGTCGAACCCGGAGATGGTAATTTTGTCTCAGGCCAGGTGCTGAACATTCATCCAAATCTCCTTCAGCACTCTCACGTTTAAAAGGTTGACGGAGGATCCGTTGCCGACAAGAATTTTCCCTATCTTGATGTCGTGACAGTATCCGGTGACGTATAAAGGGCGATAATGTTTGCACATACCGAGGATGAGATTTTCATCGCTGAATGTAATGTCAGCCGTGTGGACCTCTGCTAGTTCATCTTTCATCTTCTCTTCCGCGATGAAAACTTGGAACTGATCGGGCTCTTGTAATGCCTTGATCAGGGAATCTAGTACCTCTTTGGACAGGAAGAGAGCATCCAATATGCTCAGTTGTGAGGGTATTTTCCTCAAATGTGCTAAGACATTGTAATCTACCTTGTTTTTCCTAGGCGGGTCTCTTGCTGCAAGCTCTTTGACAACTCTACCATCGAGGGCAATTTCCTCAGACATTTTTTCTTTCCCTTTGTTCTTTTTACTCAAACCTTTGTTTGTAGGTCCGAGATTCTTTTCAGGCGGCGTGCGGTTACGGAGCTGAATATTCTCACAGTTTTTCTCCTCCTCTTCTTTTTCGGAGGTGGAGTCTTTGAAGAGAGGGTTGAGGAGTATTTCGTCCTCGGAATCGCTCCCGAAAGTAAGAACTTGGGGTTTTCCCCCATCTGAACTGGTATCAACCATCTGACAGTTTCCAGTCGTTTTTTCATGCGCATTTGTCACACTTTTTGCTGTCGACGAGATTCGCGCTTCATCCTCTTGAAGTATTTTTGATGGGCAACATATCCTTGCCACCACTTCTTGAAGGTACTGCATTCTTCGGTGGGGTGGGTAACCCTCCAATGATATAAGCAGTAGTTTGGATGTGAATCCCTTCTGTCGAGGCATATGACCTCAGGAGTGTTTTCTACGAGAGGTGGCAGCTTCATTCCTATTGACAGGGCTTTGGCGAACCTCTTCTCTGCCTTGATCCTGCTCTTATTTGTCGTAGGTATACTTTGGTTTGGTTGGAGTACTTTACGACTCATTATCGCTGCAGCTTCTTCATCCTGAAGCTGACGCTTAGCCTTTTCGTATATAGTTGTTTCACGTTCTCGATCAGCTTTGTTTTTTTGAAAAGCTTCGTTTAACAGCCTATCGATCAGGTCTTCTGGAAGTTCCAGGGATTTTAGTGCCGATCCTGCCCACAGTTCATCTGCGTTGTTTTCTGACGCCGAGGGAGTTTCTTCGTCATTTAACGATGAATAGAAGACTATGTGGCAACTTGCTATATAGTCTTCGGTTTCTTCTGATGAGTTATTTTCCTCATCGTTGTCACTATCTTTGTTCTCAAGAATATGCTCGAGGAACTCTTCGAGCGTGACCGGTTTCTGCGCCTTCTGGTTGTACTCCTCCAGCGTGTCAATGTACTTTTGTAGGTCTGTGCGCTTGTCGTCATACTCGGCAGGCTGTACAGGCTTCTTGGTCTTCCTCTTTTTCTTTGAAGACTTCGGAGGCTTGACTTGGGGATTTTGCCCTTTGTCAACGACTTTCGGTACGGGACGTGCTTTCAGCATCCCTTCGATGATTTCGGATTCAAGTAGGCTTTTCTACCTGGCTGCTGGACATGCCTATAGATCTTTCAGCATTCTTTTGGTTTTAGCTGAAAGAACGACTTCCCATAGAGTTTCTTCCATGAGTGAGCATGATGTCCCTGGCGCATCCACCTTTTAGGAGTGTGCTTCTGTGGTGGGTTTACCCACCAGTTGTCAGACAGCGCGGATTCTCCCTATTGATACTGGTCCTCGACCTAGTTCTTGAAGACATCAAAATCCTTAATTGGGTGGCATACCATTCTGTGATAGGAGAAGTAATTAGGGTTATTGACGTCGCCGAATTGCGATGGACGCCATGGGTCTAGCAATGTGATGAGTTTGTTGCGCACTGCCAATTCAAATAGTCTCCTCGTCTTATCGCGAGGAAACGAGTAAGCACGTCCTAGTCTTTCCTCCAAGGATGGGCGCGTATGCGCGTTGTTTTGGCGAACAGCCTGTTTTGGGCCACTCGGTTGTTGTTGTGTGTTGGTAACGAAAAACGCTTTCCCTTAGCCTTGTTATTTTGAGGGTCCTTATTTGAAGAGGAAGGCCCGTGGACCATCTGATCCATTTGGGCCAGTTTGCCGATTAAAGCCTGGAAGGTCGTTGGTTTGAAGAATATCATGAACTGGGACACAGTTGTTTGAGAATTTAGGGTCCCGATGAACATTCCCACGGCGGAAGATTCTTCAATACGTTGTTCGCACTTAGACCATAAGTTCCGCCACCGGATCGCGTTTTGGACCCAAGTTTCTCCTGGCTTTACCCTGGCATTGATTAATGCTGTAATCGGGGTGTGCTCGCTTGCGCTGGCAGAACGCTGCGTGAACAGCAGTTCCATCTCCGTGAATGTTTTTACGGATCCATTTAGGAGCTCCGAGTACCATTCAAAGGCCGTTTTAGACAAGCTGTCAACGAAATGGCGAAGCAACAGTTTGTCATCGCCTCCGGTGTTGCCGCACAGAGTTCTAAACTACGCGACATGCTGATGGGGATTGCCTGTCCTTTTGTATATATGGAACTTGGGGATCGTATATCCCGGCGGATACTTGATTTGATCATACCAGCCTAGATACGGTCGTCCAGTTCTGATGATTTGGCCGGCCGCTTCATTAGATTGATGAGATCTTATTTGTTGAGCTATATAATTATCAAGAGCAGCCTTGGAGATTGTTTCCTTCTTGGCTGTTGATAAAGCCGGAAGAGGGTTTGATATTTCCTCTCTGTCATCCTCGATGATTATCGGTGGCTCCTCGGCTAGGGGTTCTAGCTGGATCAGCATTCCAACCATATTCTGAAACAAGAGCGCTATCTGCTTCATGTTAGTGGTTTATTCAGCGGCTTCTTTATCTTTTCTTTCAAGCACCCTTCAAAGGAACTCTGTATCGGTCTACTATTCATGGCGTTGTTCGGCCTCTTTGTCCGGACTTTTTTTTGTCCGGTAAGTGCTGCCATTTTGGTCAGCATCTCCTGGAGCTTTTGTTGTTGCTCCTGAGTTTTTGTCAACGACCAAGCTTGTGGTCCATGACCTATGGAAGCACGGCTTTCTTCTTTCCCGGAAACCATGTAGATCGTATGTACGATCATGCCCCCAGACATGGGGCGTTTGGGTCCATCGCCTTTGGAATTTGCCGTATGCGGTAGGATTTTCTCCGTCCTCATCCTTTTGTGGGAGGTTGAAGTTGAAGGAGCCATTATGATAGAGACCTGTGTAGAAGAATTCCCTTGCTGTATGACAGAGGGTTGGTCTTCCTCTTGCCGAGCCTTCAATTTCTTCGGCCGAGGAGAGTAATCTTTGTTGATCACAGAGTTTTGAACATTTTGCCAGACCCTGTGAATTTAGGAGGAGAGCCGCTAATGGGGATGCTCCGTCTTTGCTGCACTGTGGCTTTTGCAGACGGGAGTGATTTCTTTAGCACCGCCGTTGGAGAGTTCTTGCGCACCCTCCTGAGCAGATCAAAACTGTTCCCGGTTGGAACAACATCGTCAAATTCCACCATTGGAGCTGGTGGGGTAAGTCCAGAGAGGGAGTTGCCCTCATCTTTTCTCACTCTGTACCAGTGGCGACGTCGAGCGTGTCTTGCAAAAGGGACCGCCTCAGTTGTGGAAGCGGCTTCGTCATGCCCCTGGCTTTGCTGAGAGGCTGCTGTTGGTGTCAACCTGTTGAAGACCGACGTCCTGATTGGAGTTTGGGGAGGAACGACCAATATTTTAAAGACCGATCTTCTGATGGGAGAAGTACTTTTGATGGCTTCGCCCGTAGCAGGAGTAGGGAGGGCTATTCATTTTAGGGCATCCCCTTCAGGTATCACGAGCCTCTTAGCGGGCTCGTTCGAGTTCTTTCTCAGCCTGTTGAAGCCTGAGACACTAGCTTTGGATGACCCATTGAGAGGGGCCGTTGTGGTCCCCAGTCGATCGAAGACCGATCTCTTGGGAGCTTCCTCTTTCGACTGAGGCACCGAAACTCGCTGGTGGGAACATAGTCCCAAAGAACAATCCAGTAGTGGCTTGTGTAACTTGCCGCATTGAAAAGATAGAGGCCGTGTTGGACCCGTAGGTCACTCTTCCAGATGGGGTGGAGCGAGAGTTGCTGTTGCAAGAGGTGCAGCTGGAAGCCATCGATTTTATCTGCACAGGAGCAAGACGCCAAGTTTTGATACCTCGAATCCAAGGGCAACCATAGCGAACTGCGATTTTGTTCGCGAAACACGACACACGAAGTGTAGAGTGGAAAGAGAAAAAGGTCTCACCGGGCGTACCCGAATCTATTTACCGCTGGAAACAGAGACGACCGGGATGGATCGTCTTGCCAGAATCTGGGGGCAGATGCTATTTGGATTTATCTGTGCACTTCTCCGAAGATACCAAGTTGATTTATGGCACCATATATCGGAGGTTTGGACAGAGGCGACCGTTGTAGCATACTTTATCAGATTCCCCCTCATTTTATGAGGGTTTTTTTGATTATGGGGATTCTCTTCCCTACAGAAGCAAGCCCCTTCAGTTAATTACATTACCGCATTGAGATAACCACTTTTCCTTCTCCAGCAGTTCACTTCGTGTCGTGTGTGTTTTTGTTTGTTTTGGTTTCCTGTTGATTGTATATGGAGATTATTTTATGTCGTCGCCCGTAGGGCGCGGATCAGTCCAAATCCATATATTTTAGATTTGGGTTTAGGTCAAGGATTTACTTGACGGGGTTTTGAACTTAGGTTTTATATTCCTTCAGTTCAAAAATATTTTTGTTTTCTTTAAGAACCGTTAATTTAGTTTGAGATTAAGATCAACTTAAATCTATAGATGAGCAATTGGGCTCAGTTTGTTCTTGCTAAGGATGCGTTAGTCTTATTTGAGACTAAGATCAATTTAACAACATTCTAGGATCATTTTTGCTTAAGATCCTGCAAAAGTGCATTTGGGCTCAGCTGCGAGAAGACTTTAGAGACTTAGCCAATTTGGGCTTAGTCTACTTAGTCTTTTTTTATTCAAAAGTGCTAAGAACTTATTTGGGCTCTGTTTGTTTAACCTTTTTCTTTTTATGTAAAAGTGCTAAACACTTATTTGAGCTCTGGCGCTCACATGTATGTCACGTGAAGCATTCAGTCATGGGCGCTGCCTACTAAGTGTTGAACATTTTAGTTGTTTTGACTAAATATGAAGTGCTAAGCACTTCTTATAGCATCGGCGTGAGGTGCACGTGCAGCACTGGGTGCTGCCCAATAAGTGCTAAGCACTCAGCCGTTTTGGCTAAGAACTTTATATATAGTGCCCACATATAGAACACGTGCGGCGCTGGACGCTGCCCAATCAGTGCTAAGCACTTAACTATCTTCGGCTGTATATGGAGTGCTGATCACTCTTATTCAGCGTCCACGTGTGACATGAGGCGCCGGCCTTCTGTTTTGGGCGCCCACGTGTTTTTCAAGTGAGGCGCTAGGCGCTGTTAAAAGGGCGCCTACGTGGGAAACACGTGAGGCGCTGGTTTTTTTATGGCGATTTAATCTCTGTTGATATTTTTAGAGAGGTTAAACCTCTATCAATGGTATTTGACCATTAACGCTCACCAAAATCACTATTTTTGAGGATTTCGGGTTGAGTTTTTAAAGAACTAAGTTCTTAATTTAAAAGAACTGAGTTCTTGGAGTATTATGGACTCCATCTTCTTTCTTTTTAAATTTGTTCGTCCCTGAATATTTGATTCTCAAGAACAAGATCTTCCCGATGAGAATTAAATTCTCAACTTATGGAAGACTTGTCTTGTGGATCTCAGATCCAGAGAAAGAATTAAGTTCTTTTTAAAGGGTTAAACCCTTAGAAGTGATATGATAGGTAATAGAGATATTTTGATCTCTTTGTTTCTTTACCACGGTTCTTTTTGAAAGGGAAGTCTTCCTCTTTGATAATTAAATTCTCTGTGTTTTTGAAAGCTTTCTGTATTTTTTTCTAGAAGCTTATGGGGTTTTTTTCTATATGAGACTTGAAGTCTCGGATTCTTTAAATAATGGAGGTAGATTGGTTTCGAGAAAATCTCTCATTGAGAGATTCTAATTGATTTAATTAGTCTCAAATTGATTTGGGGAATTTACCCACCGTTGAATTTTTGATCCAAGTGTTTCTGTTTTTACAGAATATGTTTTTTTTAACAAGATTGGGGAAATATTTTCTCTTATACAGAATTTATTCTGTCAAGTGGTGATTTTTAATCACCATTGGATATTTAATCTAAAGGTTCTCTGTTTTACTGAGAGCAATATTTTTTTGTTTAGAAAAATTGAGGGAATATATTCCCAAAATAGAATTTTATTCTATTATTGGATTATTGATCCAACCAAGAGTATTTTTCTTATTTAGAAAGATTTGGGAGATATTTTCTCTTAATAGAATTTGATTCTATATTTTGATGATTTATCATCTCCGTTGGATCAAAGATCCAACGGCTCTGTTTAACAGAGAGTATCCCAACTTTTTATTAGGGAAACGTAGAATTTAATTCTACTTGGGCGCCGGCGCTCACGTGTTGTGCACGTGTGTGCCATTTAAGAATTTAATTCTTATGATGGGTACTCCTGTGCTTTGCACATTGGCGCCCGCGTGATGAGCACTTGCGGCGCCATATAAGAATTTAATTCGTACTCGGAAAGTGCTTTTGTGCTTTGCACATTGGCACCGGCATGAGGAGTATGTGCGGCACCGTATAAGAATTTAATTCTTACTCAGAAGCGTTTCTGTGCTTTGCACATTGGCGTTGGCGCCCTCATGAGAAGCACGTGAGGCGCTGCCCCATTAAATTTTAACAGAGCTTTGCTCTTTTAATATGTTTAAATATTGGGGAAACAGAAAGCAGCATGGATTTTATAGTCCGATGGCGCAATCTCTCGGTGAAATGTGAACCGCCGTTGGAACAAGACCAATCCGTCGGTTTTCTTATAGAAAATCTGAACAACTGGATGAAACCTTTCCTGTACACCGCAGGCCTCAAAACTTTCCAGGAGCCTACCAAGAAGGTTCAAATGTTGGAATGCTCAAAGCCGAGTCCACTTAGAATCTCTAATTCACAAACAGACTGAAACATCGAATGGATGACAACCGAAAAGGCGAAAGTTCCAACAGTATCGATTCTCTCAATAGGCAGAGTGTGTGCGGAGCGAAGACCAACAAACCCCGAGAGACAATTTTGGAGGAAAGGAAAAATAAGGTCTAGTCTTTTAGAAGAGATAAGGTTCACAAAATGTTCAAAGATGCTCTGAAGAATAGCCTACGGCTACCAGAATCAAAAAGGCTAAGTGAAGCGAATATGGCTGATCATCCCAATTATTTCCCATACCACCGAGTATTGGGACACACTATTGAAGACTGTTGCATTTTCAAGTATTGGGTTGAGAAACAATATAAGACGGGTGAAATCTCATTGTTTCCTGGCGTGTTTGTTCACCGCCGAAAACAGAAACGAACTGGGATGGATCGTCTTGCCTGAATTTGGGGGCAGATGCTATTAGGACTTATCTACCCACCTCTCTGAAGATACCAAGTTGATTTATGGCATCGTATATTGAAGGTTTGGATATAAGTGACCGTTATAGCATGACTTTATCAGATTCCTTATCATTTGTGAGGGGTTTTTGATTGTGGAGACGCTCTTCCCTGCACGCGCAAGCCCCTGCAGTTAATTACGTTATCACATTGCGATAACCACTTTCTTCTGCTCCAGCAGTTCACTTTGTGTCGTGTGTTGTTTATTTTATATTGGGTTTGGGTCAAGGATTTTCTTGACGGGGTCCACGTTGGTAGCTTAGTTTTCCAACGGGGGTGAACTTAGAACGCAGATCTCATATAAATGAGGTCCATCGGTTCATATAAAATTTGGGTTTGATCTAATGATCGTTAGTCATATTTGAGACTAAGATTGACTTATGAACATTAAGCATATGGGCTAAACTGATCATTTGATTATATATGAATAGCCCATGGATAGTATATGATAGTCATTATGGGAACAGTCTGCATAGTAAAACATATTAGTTTATGGACGTCGCGGTCTAACATTCCCTGTTTGGGACGAATGTTAGTTTAAGAACATTTCGGCCCAACATTACCATGTTTGAGGCGAATATTAGTTTACGGACATTTCGGTCCAACATTCCCGTTTTAGGGACGAATGTTAGTTTAAGGACATTTCGGTCCAACATTCCCATTTTGGGGACGAATGTTAGTTTAAGGACATTTTGGTCAATATTCCCATTTTTGGGATGAATGTTAGTTTAAGGACATTTCGGTCCATTTTCGCCTTGCACGCATGTGTATTTTTTACGTGGCGGAGTGAACAATGGTGACATGGAATGCGCTCAATTTGGGTGCGATCCGATTTGAGGTGTACATGTCAGTTTGGAAGTGCATCAATATGGGGTGTATAATTCCCTATCTTAATGAAATTTTACATCAAGTTAGGACGAGAAGTTATTGGTTGTCGGGACCCGACAGTTCTCTGAAGACGTTGAGGAATTATAACGACATATATCAGAGGTGTGGAGAGATATACCCTTAAACTAAATCCCGTATTTGAGGGAAATGGGTGATGGACCTAAGAATCGTTAGTCATATTTGAGACTCAGATTACCTCAGGAGATATGTGATGAATATCATTTTGGATATCATCAATGAGAGATCATTAGTCATATTTGAGACTAAAATCAGTTTGGAAATCATGAGCATATGGGCTCGGTTGATTTAAAATCAAAGAGGTTTAACCTCAGGAAACTTAGCCAATTTGGGCTGAGATTGGGTTTCTATACTACCCAGCAGTGCTAAGCACTAAGATATACAGCGGTCACTTGTGTTTCACGTGAGGCGCTGGAATAGTGCTAAACACTAATCTTTTCTGACGCTCACATGCTTTTCACGTAAGGCGCTGGGTTTTTAGCCTTGGGTGATCGCGTGCTTTTCACGTGAGGCACTGAAGTTTTAGCCTTGGACGCTCACGTGTTTTTCACGTGAGGTGCTAAAATAGTGCTAAGCACTAATTTTCTCTGACGCTCACGTGTGTTTTATGTGAGGCGCTATGTTTTTGGAGATTTAATCTCTGTTGATGTTTTTCTAAAGAACTTAAATATATGTTAATGGTATTTTGACCATTAACGTGCACCAAGATCACTATTTTGAGGATCTGGGATCTGGTTCTTTAAGAACTAAGTTCTTGTTTTGAAGGAACTAAGTTCCTGGAGTATTATGGACTCCATTTTCTCCATGTTCTTTTATCCATCTTCTCTTGTTCATGTTTTCAGAGGTTAAATCTCTGTTAATGGTATTTTGACCATTAACGATCACCAAGACCACTATTTTGAGGATCTGAGATTAAGGTTCTTTAAGAACTAAGTTCTTGATTTGTGAGGAACTAAGTTCCTGGAGTATTATGGACTCCATCTTCTTTCTTTTCAACTTTATTCTTCCCTGAATCTTTGATTCTCAAAAACAAGATCTTCCCGATGAGAATTAAATTCTCAACTTGTGGAGACTTGACTTGTGGATCTCAAATCCAGAGAAAAAATAAGTTCTTGAGAAGGGTTATACCCTTAGATATGCTATGATAGGTAAATGAGATGTTTTTGATCTCTGTGGTTTCTTTACTTAAGGTTTGAGAGGAGGAAGATCTTCTTCTTTATTAAGAATTAAATTCTCTGTTGTTTTGAGAGCTTTCTGTATTTTTACAAAATCTTATGGGGTGGTCTCTTCCTCATTTGGAAAGAGGGATCATTGGTCGTTGGGGCCCACCACCTCTCCGATGACGCCGTGGGATTACAGCGCCATATATCGAAGGTGTGGAGGGATGTACCCTTTGAACCATGTTCCACTCATCAGGGGAAGAACAGGTTGGAGCTTAAACTCCTAACTGCTGAAAAAGAGCTTCTTTGTGTTCGCGCGCGTGTGTTGCATGTGTTGGGCGCACGTGCATCGCACATGTTAGGCACGGCGTGGGCGCACACACGCCGCACGTATTGCACACTTAGCGGGCGTATATGCATCGCACATGTTGCGCACGGCGTGGGCGCACGTGTTGCGCACGTAGCCGGCGCACGTGTGTCACATGTGGCGCTTGTGCATATGCGCATCATGGGGGCAGCTAAGGCCCTAGCCTGGAAAACTAAGCTCCTATGGAGAACTAAGCTCTTTTTAGAATTGAATTCTCGTACGTGGTGCGTATGTGGCGAGCGCATATGCGTATTGAAGGGGGCAGCTAAGGCCTTAGCTTCAAGAACTAAGCTCCTTTGAGAATTGAATTCTCGCACATAGTGCACAGGTGGCGGACGCACATGCGTTGCACGTGGTGTGCACGTGCCGGGCGCAAATGCGTCACACGTGGCGCACATGGCGCTTGCGCATATGCGCATTATGGGAAGGGCAGCTAAGACCCTAACTTGGGGAAATAAGCTCCTTTGAGGATTGAATCCACTTTTTTCTGAGAGGTATCCCCTCTTATTTATAGGGTAGTGGTAGAGAAGGGATCTCTCTTTTTGCCGATGTGGGACTAAAAATGTATCCCCCAATGTGGTAGAGCATTACTTAGACTATACGTGCATAGCACATTTGCTCATAAATTTCGATTCCGGAAGAGTTATGAGGCCCGTAATATATCAAATCGAAGGATTTTTCAAGACGCTTTCGATCCAATCAGAATTTACCTGATTCTCATTCGGTAGTTTGGAAAAATACAGCTCGGAAAATACCGGTTTGCATTTTCTTAAGCGTATCGCTGCTATTTTATACCTTGGGCTCTTTTGCGCAAAATTTTTTGGCGGGAACAAATGCCCCCTACTACTTTACCCACATAGGTATGAACCTATGCATCTCCGTAGAATTGATGGCTCAGGAGACAGGTTTAGGTCCCTCTCTTGTAAGAATTTCTCATTTTTATGAGCCGTAAGGATCTCAAGAAGGTTTTTCTCCATATGAGTCGTGAGGATCTCATATGTGCGTATTCTCCCTAGAAATCATGAGGATTTATAAGTGTCTTTCACTTTCATGGGTCGTAAGGATCTCACGCAAGTATTTTTTCCTTACGAGTCGAGGGGACCCGTAAGTGGTTTCTTCACTTTATGAGCGAATGTGGCCTGTGGATAGTGTACAAGAGCCAGTTTGGACCTTCTTGTAGGGCAGAGATGGCTTAGGAAACAGGTTTAAATCTGTCGTCTAAGGCTTTTCAACTTTATTAGCCGTGAGGGTCTCATAAAGATTTTTCTCCCTATAAGTCGAGAAGATCTCGTAGGTGTATTTTCTCGTTAGAAGTCGTGAGGACCCCTAAGTTCGTTTTCTTTTAAGAATCGTAAGGATCTCATAAGAGAGTTTTCCCTTTACTAGTCGAGAGGACTTGTAAGTGGTTTCTCTTCCTCATCGGTATGTGAATTTAGAGAATGTGGCCTGTGGATAGTATACACGAGTCAGTTTGGACCTGCTTGTAGGGCCGCCGTGTTTAGGAAATAGGTTGATATCCCCGCCGCCTAAGGCTTTTCACCTTCATGAGTCGTGAGGGTTTCATAAAGTTGTTTTTCCCTACTAGTCGGGACGAGTCGAGAGGATCTCGCAGGTGTATCCTAACGTGAAATATAGATTACCTTTTTTTTTGAAAGAGGTCCGTTAGGTTTGTGGTACTAGGGTTTTAGTCCATGGTACCGTCACGTTGGCTGATATATTCCTCAATATGCAGTCTTTAAGCCACTGTTCGAGTAGCCCCACGACTGTCGTGTCTCTGATCTATTCAGGGGCTGGACAAGACATCTTTAAGTAATCTCCTCAGGTCATATTACCATCGGCAGAGCAAGCGTTAGGAATTTGCCATGATGCTTTTTACTTGAGCTTAGACTCAATTTGGAGCCCTGATGAGTCATAACCGCACCTTTCTGGGGTAGGATTGTAGGGTTCCTAGGCACTCTTGTGAAGGTTCATAAGGCATCAAACATGCCCGGATAAAATTTTAGACGTGCCGAACAACCCAAAGCCGGGATCTTTGCTAGATTATTAGGGTTAAGCATGCAAGATAACATCTTTTTATCTAAGTGTGAAGGATTACAACCTTTGTAGTCCGCTCCTTCGCTTCACAAGCTCCGAGTAGAAGTCCCTTCGCCGCGATCCTCGATCTCCCAGACTCAAGAGAGGCTCCACGACTCGAACGATCCATGCTAGCTTGAAGTGTTCCGAATCTCCGATGATCTACGTCGAAATTGCAATAACCCAAGCTACCTCACTCTAAAGAGATGAACACCCTAATCTCATGGGCTAGATGAGATGAGGATGAGGGAGTAGTATTTATGCTTTCTTTTTAATTCACTTTCTCACAATTTATAATCACAAATGGAATTACTAGTGATCTCAAAATCAAGAGAGAAGAAGATGATAATGGAAATGATAATGATTATTCCTTTTGTAATGAATAGAAAAGAAATGTATATGATTGATATATCAACCATGGTCAAGGATGAGTGGCTAAGAGTTTGTAGAGAATAAACTAGAGTTAGGGTTTGGTTAGGTTAAGTTATGAGTCATAGAAAAATATCAACCATAATATCTTAACAAAGACAAAAGCAAAGCTTCTAGAAGGTGCAAGAAGAAGCTAACCCTAATCAAACCCTAATCCCTTTTAATCATCCTTAAACATGTTTAATAATAAATCATATCATGTTGTTCATATCAGAATATTGCATTTTATACCGCCCATTCTTACGCTCGTGTGTTTATAGGTAGGTACTTTTAATCCGTGTTTGTTACATGTTTGCAGAATACAGGTTTCCAGTACAAATATTGCTAATCAGGATTAATTCTCCACAGTTATGCCAAATGCAGAACATCTGTCCACAGCAGATAAAAGCCGGGTTCCGGTCATCCATATCCGTCAAGTGCCGAGTACCGGTTCCCGATACAAGACATGTGACAGTGGTCATTCATGTCTGGGACAAGCATAGAGCACGAGATGGGCTGCACAAGAATCAATGGGTGCGCGGAGCTCGCGGGAGAGACAAAGTCAAAAGTAAAAAGATATGCAATCTTGGACTTGGAAATCTGCAAAGATTCTTAAGACTTTTGTGCATTTTGAAGATTACAAACACGAGGACACATAAAACCAGGAACCCACCAGAAATCCCACTGCCCAATTCATCATTATGGCCGCGCATGCGCGGCCAAAGTAGGGTATTGGCCGCGCATGCGCCGCAGGGTGGGGCCCACACACCGTCGTTTTTCAGAGGCTTTTTGGTAATCTCATTTCTGGTCTGGTGGATGCCCTAGAATTCCATTCTCCTGCCTATAAATACAGCAGTTCAGAGCTAAGCCAAGGGAGCTTTTCTTTGTTCTTGATTTTTGTTATTTTGTTCTTCTTCTTCCTCTTCTTCATTCTTTCTCCATTAAATTGTAGTGAGAGCTTTTGAGTGGAAGATTAATGAAGATGAGGGGTTTTTATATTTCTTGTTAGTTTGCTCCCCCTTGAGATTTCTGCTTTCTCTTGCTCATTCAATCTCTTCATTGAGGTTGAATGGTTAAGAGTTAGTTATTGATCTCAAGGGTCGTATTTTCTCACGGGACTAGTTCTTCACTTCACATGCGTTCTCTCCCCTTCCCTTGATCTTGCAAGTTCTTCATTGAGCTTGCAAGTTTAAGGGTTGGCTATTGAGCACATGCTTGGCTTGGGTTCTACTTCCGTGTTCTTTTCTTGTTCTTTTTATTAACCTCTTTTTATTACTTGCAATTCATTTCATGCAATTTTATTCATGCACTTTAATTACTTGTATCTTTTCTTTTCTTTGTTCTTTTCTTTTTGTTCTCTTTTGTTCATATTGTGAATGTTGTAATTATTGTTGTTGTTAAGAATCCACATGATCTTGTAAGTTAACATTTCTTTGCCAATTCTTTTTCCCGTTATTTTCCATTTGAACTTCGTCCAAACCATACGCAAGCGCTCCGTTAGGCACCGTACCCTGACAAGGTAACGGTGATTCCTAACCACGACCGGTTGCGTTCGGTTTGGCCGGAGGCGAAAGCAAGAGACAAGAACGGAAGGACAAGGGTAAATAAGCCGGATTCCACGAATACCGCGCTTAAATCCCCTGATCCACGTTGTTGCCGATTGGTTAGCTTCAATTGGTCAAGACTCGGCTCAAAGGTTTTGAGTACGGATTTCTTAGCTTACAATCTTGTATTTTCTTAACAACTTTATACTTGCACATATACACATAGGTTAGACTCAAACTCATACAGATTCTTTATTGACTCGTCTAAGACAAGAAGGTAAGATAACACCATCTCCCTATGGACCGACCCGTGCTCACCGGCTAGCTGCAAAGCGACACCGTCCTGATCGCGGTTACACTTTAAATCTTTGAACATCCGACACGCTTTTGGCGTGCGATCAAATGGCGCCGTTGCCGGGGAGACGGTAGCGTATTTTCTTTCTTGTTATTCGGGTTAATATTCTTTTTGTACATATATAACAAAAAAAAATATATTCTTTTTTGTATTTTTGGACAATATTTTTGTGGGCAAGTGTGCAGATTTTTGCGTATTTGCAAACTGCAATTGTGGGGAGCAAAGTGTACATTCAAGGCTAAGGTGTTTACAAAGTACAGTGCCAAAGATCCGGGTAGTTTGACCCGCCCAAGCGAACCTTTCAAGCTTACCGGATTTGATTCAACGGGGGTTTCCTAACCCAAAACTTAACGGTACGTATTTTACAAACACCTTCTTCTCAAATCCGACGCTTCCAATATACTATTCTTTGCAGGATTCTTTGCAAGTTCGCTAGCAAACGCTAAAAACTTGACTAACCCGTATTTGTTGCAGTGCCGCGCTTAAAATAAAAAACGATTGTTTTATTCTTTATAGAATTTTTATTGATTTGCGCATTGCATCAATTAATACGGACTTAAGGGCAAGCGAACCCCACAACATACGGTAAAGGATTTCATCACCTTTTCCGTGGCCCACAAATCACGAACTTGAGCATAACGTTTACCCGCACAAATTTAAAAGAAACTAGACTTTAAGCCTTAAGGACTTCGCGCTCACTAGGAGAAGTTAACTGTATTTAGAAGCTTGCTTAACGGTATATTGTTTACGGGGTGTCTAGGAAAGTGTTAATGGCGAAACCGCCAAAAGAGAAAGGGTTATTTAATTAAGGAACTTCGCGAAAGCGTTGGAAAACCTCCCCTTATCTCTGCACTTACCTGGCCTCGTGATTAGTGTATTTTTAAGCCTGTTTCTCGACACAGTTGTACTTCGACAATCAAGTTCTTGAGCAGGTCTAGTTGACCTAGGTGAACCCTAGAACGATTAGGTGTGTGGTATTTTTGTGTCGTGATTATTTTTGTCCATATTTTTTTGTGTATATTTCATTCTTTTGCTAACAACTAACTAACTAATATATATATATATATATATATATATATATATATATATATATATATCACATTCTTTTTCCTTCCTTTTTCTCTACCTTTCTCCTTCTCTCTTCATATCATGGGTACTCCACCTCGCAAAACTCTTGCCGAACTTTGGTACCCACAACCAGACATTACATCCTACGGTTCTTGTTTTGGTCGAACTTCGAACGACCCATCCATGCCAAAAATTTCATTGAAAGATCGGATAGACGCGTCTAGGACGAACAACTGGACCCCGCAATCCACTTCGTATCAACCGTTTCAAACATTCACCCCTTCTTGCGTTGATACACCTTTCGAAAATCCAGTTGTAACCCCAAGACCAATGTCTCTTGCTGAACATATTGAACAATCTCGTAGCCGATCTTTCACTCCTTTCACCACTTCAAATTCTTGGGATCAACAATTCCATTCACTTTCTTATCCCAATGTTGATCTCACTCCTGTCCAGCCATTCAACTCCTACCAATCCTACCCTAATTTTGCACCTTCCCTAGACATTGCATCAGAACAGCCTTTTGGGAGTTTTCAGTATCCAAACAACTTTGAATCTTTTACTGAAACCCCTTCACAACCAATGTCTAGTTCAGAACAGTCCTTGGAAGACTTTAGGGTAGCGTCAAGCCAACAGATGATGGATTTGAATGCTTCCATGGCCGCCCTCATGCAACCTAGTGACCCGGTAGCTAGTTTTCAACTAGCTCCAAATTTTTCAATGTATGATGCGGTGGCAGGACAGGCTGTGAATTTGAGTGGAGAGAGTGAGATATACCCCCTTCCAAATCAAACCTACCCATCCCAAATTGAATCCGACAACTCCTGTTTTGAAAGTCTATCGAGTATCCCAAATGAATTATCAATTGAAGATAGAATGTTTAATGAGTTGTGCGACTTTGTAGTGTTTGATTTGCCCGATTGTGAAGGGTCCCTTTTGAGTGAAACCATACCCAATCCTCTTGACCTCTACACCTCCACTCTAGAACCTGAATTGATTGATATCCATGCTTTTGTTGAGGTGTCGGAGAATTTTGATTTTCACTTGATTGAAGATATCGACGCTGGGAATATTTTGGATGATGAAACCGTAGATTTGGCTGAGTTTATCTCTTCAAGTCATCATCCCGAGTCGTTAAATGTTTTTCCCGAACTTCATATGCGTCTGGATTTTGAAGAAATGTGCATGGATGTGCTAAATTTTGAGGAGAATATTGAGGATAGTTTTGAGGATGAACCAGTTTTAATTGATGAGTCGGATTTTCCAATTCATCCTGTCCCTTCCACTGACTGTGTACACCCTCCTGAACCTTTAACCGATAACCTTCCTCAACCACTTCCCTCCATCCGTTCCATCGTTCCGACCTTGCAAGAACCCGTCTCGCTCTCATTTCATATGTCTGGTTTACCAGGTTCGGCGTACCCATGGTTTCTTACGAATCTTGAGGGATTTGACCCCATTTATCGACGGGTAAATATATTAGCACAATCAATTTTCACAAATCGGTCATCACAAATTGTGCTAATCTATTTACTCCATTTGCACCCTCAAGTTCGTACTCCACTTCTTTTTCCCTTCCGCCTTTCTTCTTCTTCTCATCTACCGAGACCGCATTCCACTTCTCTCCACAAGCGGTCTCGCGTAGTCTCCATTTCTTACCTCTCCGCATTCTTCCACCAGCCACTGCTTTATGACGATAAAATCTTTGAATGGTTGGTGCTAACCTTTGGCCTGTGTAAGGCCTTGTATAGATGGATACTGTTTTCTTTCCCCCCTAATCCTGAATTTCAACGCTTAACAGTGGAAACACTGTTTTACTTAAGTTTGGGGGGGCTCTTTTTTGTATATATTTTTTGTTTTCTCTTTTTTTTTGTTTTGTATATAATTTGTTTTTAGGGAGCGCCGGCAATTTTGACCCTCTTGGTATAGCCTGACAGTAAGGGCACTGTCAAGTTTAAGTTTGGGGGTGTGCTCGGTAAGCTTTCTTCCTTCGCATTCATTTGTATATTTTGCATTTGCATACCTTATTAAAAATCCATAAAAATCTGAAAATTTTCTAAAAATATAAAAACTTTTTGTCAAGTTAGCTTGTGGAAGAACTCTGATTCAACATTCGACGGTTTTTGTTTGAAAAGATAGGAATAACTAAATCCTATGTTTGGATTTTGAAAACCTGAAAGATAACTCTCCTTTGAAGTTAACTATAGCTGATATACGTCTTTACATTACACTACACGTGTTGTGAGTCTTGGAAATTAGATGACAAGTCTTTTATGTTTAAAAACAACTTTTAAATAGATAAATGATTTTCTGAGGATCAAATAGGTTTGTTCTGAAATAAGTAATATATCAAGAATAGTTTATGAAGTAAGTGAATATGAAGGAATGTTATTGATGCCTAAATGAGAACTAAGTCTGAAAAATAACCCATCAGAAACTTGATTGGAATGATTACACACCAAACCCACTAAACACGTCTTTTATCCAAAAAATAATTGAACTACCGGTTATATCTCCGTTCGTATTGAATCATCATGTTTTTCACGCCAAACTGTCTTTTGTTTTTGGACCTAGGTAACTTGAGTAATTAAGTCCGCTGGGGTGTTTCTACACCTAATGCCCTAAAACCAACTGGTTTGGGTGCATTGGCCCAAAGCTCGCTAAGAAGCCTAGAAAGTCCAGTTTTAAAACAAAGTCAAGCAAGTGTTCTCTCCGAGTTAAAATTCCTAACGGTTCTTTGTGTGAGAATAATCTTGATAAAAGACAGGCTTTTAAAAAATTTCTTAACGGAGATATGAAGGTCTTACTCTTTGATAAAGACTATTGCACATTCACAGAGGTGTGTATGAAATGAAAACAAGAATAAGGTGGAGTGAAAAAATACGACTTAGTTTCCTGTTAAGGAAGATAGAACTTCTGAAGTTGAAACCTTACTGGAAAACGAAACTTGAAAAATGCTTAACTCTCTATAAAACTTATGTGATCCTTTTAAAATTGTTATCTGGGCTTTATTGTGTGACATAATGACTTTATTCTACCTTTCGGGAACTTAACGACACTATTTTGCACTGCACGTAAAGACATATAAAAATCTGTAGTTAAATAAGAAGAGAGATGTGAAAAATAAAGGTTCGATAGTCTAAACTTAGGATTATAGAATTGTTATTTTCTAAAACAAAACTTTAGGACTTGAATCTTAGTTATTGTACAAAGCTAGCTTGACCGGATTTTGTGGGTAGTATCCGCTGAAAACCCTCAGGAGACAACACTCCTCCTACTAGGGACACCTAGAGGTTTAACGGCTTGTTGCACATGCTCAGTGCAATCGCGTTCCCTGCGAAAGTGCGGTTATCATTTTATTTTTGTGAATAATTGGTTTTGCTCGGGACGAGCAAAAGTTAAGTTTGGGGGTATTTGTTCATATCAGAATATTGCATTTTATACCGCCCATTCTTACGCTCGTGTGTTTATAGGTAGGTACTTTTAATCCGTGTTTGTTACATGTTTGCAGAATACAGGTTTCCAGTACAAATATTGCTAATCAGGATTAATTCTCCACAGTTACGCCAAATGCAGAACATCTGTCCACAGCAGATAAAAGCCGGGTTCCGGTCATCCATATCCGTCCAGTGCCGAGTACCGGTTCCCGATACAAGACATGTGACAGTGGTCATTCATGTCTGGGACAAGCACAGAGCACGAGGTGGGCTGCACAAGAATCAATGGGTGCGCGGAGCTCGAGGGAGAGACAAAGTCAAAAGTAAAAAGATATGCAATCTTGGACTTGGAAATCTGCAAAGATTCTGAAGACTTTTGTGCATTTTGAAGATTACAAACACGAGGGCACATAAAACCAGGAACCCACCAGAAATCCCACTGCCCAATTCATCATTATGGCCGCGCATGCGCGGCCAAAGTAGGGTATTGGCCGCGCATGCGCCGCAGGGTGGGGCCCACACACCGTCGTTTTTCAGGGGCTTTTTGGTAATCTCATTTCTGGTCTGGTGGATGCCCTAGAATTCCATTCTCCTGCCTATAAATACAGCAGTTCAGAGCTAAACCAAGGGAGCTTTTCTTTGTTCTTGATTTTTATTATTTTGTTCTTCTTCTTCCTCTTCTTCATTCTTTCTCCATTAAATTGTAGTGAGAGCTTTTGAGAGGAAGATTAATGAAGATGAGGTGTTTTTATATTTCTTGTTAGTTTGCTCCCCCTTGAGATTTCTGTTTTCTCTTGCTCATTCAATCTCTTCATTGAGGTTGAATGGTTAAGAGTTAGTTATTGATCTCAAGGGTCGTATTTTCTCACGGGACTAGTTCTTCACTTCACATGCGTTCTCTCCCCTTCCCTTGATCTTGCAAGTTCTTCATTGAGCTTGCAAGTTTAAGGGTTGGCTATTGAGCACATGCTTGGCTTGGGTTCTACTTCCGTGTTCTTTTCTTGTTCTTTTTATTACCCGCTTTTTATTACTTGCAATTCATTTCATGCAATTTTATTCATGCACTTTAATTACTTGTATCTTTTCTTTTCTTTGTTCTTTTCTTTTTGTTCTCTTTTGTTCATATTTTGAATGTTGTAATTATTGTTGTTGTTAAGAATCCACATGATCTTGTAAGTTAACATTTCTTTGCCAATTCCTTTTCCCGTTATTTTCCATTTGAACTTCGCCCAAACCAACGCAAGCGCTCCGTTAGGCACCGTACCCTGACAAGGTAACGGTGATTCCTAACCACGACCGGTTGCGTTCGGTTTGGCCGGAGGCGAAAGCAAGAGACAAGAACGGAAGGACAAGGGTAAATAAGCCGGATTCCACGAATACCGCGCTTAAATCCCCTGATCCACGTTGTTGCCGATTGGTTAGCTTCAATTGGTCAAGACTCAGCTCAAAGGTTTTGAGTACGGATTTCTTAGCTTACAATCTCGTATTTTCTTAACAACTTTATACTTGCAGATATACACATAGGTTAGACTCAAACTCATACAGATTCTTTATTGACTCGTCTAAGACAAGAAGGTAAGATAACACCATCTCCCTGTGGACCGACCCGTGCTCACCGGCTAGCTGCAAAGCGACACCGTCCTGATCGCGGTTACACTTTAAATCTTTGAACATCCGACACGCTTTTGGCGTGCGATCACATGTCACAATAATATATATCATATATATATTATATATTTGCAACAAAAGAAAATAATACAATTAACATATATCGCATATATATCAATGTATCATCAAGTGAGAAAATGAAATAATAAAGCGAGCCAATATTAGATAATGTAATGTAATATATCATATATATTATTATACATTAAATTATCGAATCAACACTTGATCCGACGATCCGGCTATATCGAATATTGCCGACTAATATATCATGTACCGATTCATCGAATCAACACTTGATCCGATGACCCGGATCATATATAAATATTGCGAGAATATAATACGGTATCACATATCGCATTATTCTCGGTCCTGTGCATATCAAATATGTGCCTCTACTCCGTTTCGCCTGAGCCAAGAAACCTCTGTGTAGGACTCTAAAGAATCGTCAATACGCCGGTAGCAGGTGATGATCATATCAAATACCCACAAGCTGCAAGCGGTCAGCTAAACGTAACAGCCACCCAGGTATTGAGCGATCAGAAGATCAACAAGCTAGCCTATGCATTCTCCTGTGAATCCAATCAGTAACACTCCCGTACAGTCTGGTATGTTCGTCTGATATGTCGCATATCAAGTCTAGGGATGGTAAACGTCAGACCCCAGTAACCGATAAGTCGTGTCGATGTATGGCTCATAACGGGTCGAGAAACTACTAGTAACACTTACCAGTAAATCTCTATATCAGCCCTGGCCAGGGACTTCCAGTTATAGCCAATCGAACACAGCACAACATCAACTCCCTATACCGGGAGAGACGAATCCCCTCCTATCGCTCACTGCCTCCATGTGATTCGGGACTGTACCCAAAAGCCACCATTTTGCACGCCCTCTTGGACGTGGTAAGGTGGAAATCAAAGCACAGTGGGAATCACACAAGACACTATGACGATCTCGGGTCTACAGACTACCCTGTACCAGTGTCACCAGAGAACTGCCATCTGACGTGTGGTATATCACCATCTGGGAGTTCTCGACGAGTCCGTCCAGTGTACCCAGTCTCCACTGAGCACCCGTACACCATTTCTGATGTCAAACACCGATGGATATGGGATCATCCATCGCCCATCATATGGGTCAAGATGCGTATACGCTAGTCTACTCTGGTGTATCGATGCCCTGTCTCGATATACCCTCGACCAGGAACAGTTATAGGATGTACGCATCGACTACCGTGGCCCCACTAGTATGATCTCATCATAGTCCCAGTAGTCGAGTACAGATCCTAAGGGCTTTATCAACATGTGAGAGAAAAACAGTAAACCAATACAAGTCAACATGTTAAGATAAAGTGAAACCAAATAGCATACTATCATGACGAGCAAAAAAGTCCTCTCTGTATATATCTAAGCATCCATCATAATATACATCATATGTACAACAATGGCCTCTAGGGCATATACATAACTAACAATCTCCCACTTGCACTAAGGCCAGCTGCTGTAGTATCTCATACCTAGCATCCCGAATAATCTCTCAAACTGTATCTGGGGAATAGCCTTCGTGAATGGATCCGCAGTGTTGTCCTTCGTATCTACTCTCCTGACCTCGATCTCCCGGCGATCAAGTATCTCCCTGATCAGGTGATACCGCCTCAGAATATGTCTGGATTTCTGATGGGATCTGGGTTCCTTGGCTAAAGCCACAGCTCCATTGTTATCGCAATATAGAGGTATTGGATGTTCAATGTATGGAACCACACCAAGTTCACTAATGAACTTCTTTATCCAGACAGCCTCCTTGGCAGCATCGTTGGCAGCGATGTATTCAGCCTCCATCGTCGAGTCTGCAACGGTATCCTGTTTGGAACTCTTCCAACATACCGCCCCTCCATTGAGGGAAAAGACAAATCCCGAGTGCGACTTAGAGTCGTCCTTATCACTTTGGAAGCTGGAATCGGTAAAGGACTCCACCTGGAGTTCTCTGTTACCATACACCAAGAACATCTCCTTAGTCCTTCGCAAGTACTTGAGAATGTTCTTCACAGCTGTACAGTGACTCTCTCCAGGATCTGCTTGATACCGACTCACTACACTTAGTGAGTATGCTACATCGGGTCTGGTACATAGCATCGCATACATGATAGAGCCTACTGCCGAAGAATAGGGTATCCCTTGCATGCGAGCTCTCTCCAAATCAGTCTTGGGAGACATCTCTTTGGAGAGAGTGAGTCCAGAGATCGTGGGTTGGTTCCCATGCTTGGATTCTTCCATACTAAACCTCTTTAGTATGGTGTCAATGTACCTGGATTGGGATAATCCCAGTATCCGTTTAGATCTATCTCTTTAGATCATGATTCCAAATATGCAGGAGGCATCACCTAGATCTTTCATTGAGAATCTCTGTGATAAGAAGAGCTTGACTGATTGCAGCATAGGAATATCATTTCCTATCAAGAGTATGTCATCCACGTACAATACGAGGAAGACAACCTTACCCTCTGCTACCTTCTTATAGATACAAGGTTCATCTATATTTTTGATGAAGTCAAACTCTTTGACTACAACATCAAAACAGATATTCCAACTCCGCGATGCTTGCTTTAACCCATAATGTATTTAAGCAGCTTGCACACCTTTCCGCTGCTCCCACTATCTACGAAGCCCTCTGGCTGAGTCATGTACACGCTCTCTTCTAAATCACCGTTTAGAAAGGCGGTCTTAACATCCATTTGCTAGATTTCGTAGTCATGGTATGCAGCAATGGCAAGTAAGATCCGGATGGACTTAAGCATAGCCACTGGAGAAAAGGTTTTGTCATAATCCACACCTGGTCGTTGACGAAAACCCTTTGCTACAAGTCTAGCTTTGAAAGTCTCAACTTTTCCATCTACACCAAATTTCCTTTTAAAAATCCACTTGCTCCCAATAGGTTTTACCCCTTCAGGAGCATTTTCCAAAATCCATACTTTATTGGTGTACATGGATTCCATCTCAGATCGCATTGCATCCAGCCATTTCATAGAGTCACCACTTGTGATGGCCTGCTCGAAACTAGTTGGGTCATCATCATCCATGATGCAATCCTCGCTTCTACCATCAATGAGAAAACCGTAGTATCTCTCAGGTGGACGAGAAACCTACTAGATCGGCGGAGAGGCTGGGGTTCGTTGGGTACTACTGAATCCTCCGGTTCTACCAAATCTTCAGTTTCAGTTTGAGTTTGTGTAGCTGGAATTTCTTCCAGTTCTACCTCTTCGCCACTAATTTCTTTTGCAAGAAATTCCTTTTCTAAAAAGGTGGCATGTCGAGAAACAAACACCTTTTGTTCCTCGCGATGGTAGAAAAGATATCCATGTGAATGTTTGGGATATCCCACAAACTTGCATAGAACTGATCGTGCCTCGAGTTTGTCTGGATTCTGCCTTTTGACATAGGCCAGACAACCCCATATCTTAACTCGTTTAAGAAATGGTCTCTTCCCACTCCATATCTCATATGGTGTGGTAGGTACAGATTTAGTTGGAACTTGATTCAATAGGTATGCTGCTGTCTCCAGTGCATACCCCCAGAAGGAAATAGGTAACTCAGCTGTACTCATCATCGAGCGCACCATATCTAATAGGGTGCGATTACTCCGCTCAGATACACCGTTGTGCTGTGGTGTATAAGGAGGAGTAAGCTGAGAGAGAATCCCATTCTCTTTTAGATAATCTAGGAACTCGCTGCTTAAGTATTCACCTCCTCGATAAGATCGAAGAATCTTAATACTTTTGCCCGTTTGATTCTCTACTTCGTGCTTATATTCTCTGAATTTCTCAAAAGCTTCAGACTTGTGTTTCATCAGGAACACATGTCCGAATCTAGAGAGATCGTCAGTGAATGTAATGAAGTAGGAAGAACCATTCCTAGCATGCGTAGACATGGGACCGCATACATCACTATGTATTAGTCCTAAAAGTTTAGTAACTCTTTCTCCGTGTCCACTAAACGGAGCTTTGGTCATTTTTCCTTTGAGACATGAATGGCAAGTATCATAAGATGATAATTCGAACGGATTCAAATAACCATCCTTATGTAACTTAGCCAGTCGTGTCGCATTGATATGACCAAGTCTACAATGCTACAAGTAGGATTCGTTCATATCTGAACTTTTCCTCTTGTGTGTGTTTTGTATATTCAGGACTGTATTCTGATTTAGAATGAATATGCCATTATGTAACGAGCCTGATGCAATCAGCTTTTGATCTAGGAATATGTTCATAACATTATCCTTTACTACAAAATTATATCCTTCTTTACTTAATAAAGAAACTGATATAATGTTGCACATCATGTTCGGTATATAATAGCACTCATTTAGAATCAGTGTATTACGACTTGGCAATACAAGGTGATATTCGCCAACTGCTTTAGCTGCCATACTTGCACCATTCCCAACTTGAGCGAAATGATCACCTTTTCCCAGTTCTCTACCTTTCCATAGCCCATGTAACAATTTACATATGTAGGATCCTGATCCGGTATCTAATACCCAGGACGTAGGGTGAACTGAGAAACAGTTCTCAATAACTAACACACCCGAAGAAGATGTATCAACATGCATGTTCTTTTGGGCGGCTTGAGAATCCAGATATTCTCCTATTTCCTGTTCAGTCTTATAACTCTTATAAGAAAGAACGGGTCCAACGTTCCCTTGCACAGTATAATAATCGGGTTCAGTTAATACATCCGTATTATTATCTTGATTATGGCCTGACATGGTCGCTACCTGGAGAGAGAGAGAAGAAAACACTTTAGCGTATGCTCTTGCAAGATTAGATTGGTTATTATCTTATCTAATCAGGATGTCTCCCACTGTTTTTATCAAATCTACTTTCAAACCCTAAAAGGTAAGATTAGCCGGGATTAATTACACCCTACAATTTCGTCAATCTTTCAGCCAGATCAGTGTCGGTACTTTGAGGGAGGTTCCCCGTGCTTTCGCACGGACCTAATTAAAGTAAACCTCGTTTTTCCAGAGGCGTAACCCCGTTAACACTTTTCTAAACACCTACTTGATCGGTTAATTGTCCTGTGTAAAACTCTCCCAGGAGTAACACTTACTCGCGGTGGGTATCGGGATCCAACTATCTCATAGGAGGTATGCAATCTCATTGCAAATTTCAACACTTGAAATTCCCGATAATGCTTTTGCCCCTAACCCCTATGACCTTGACAAAGGCCAACAAATCATAGGAAGCTAGTCAAGTTCAACCCGTCATTTCTTGATTGAAATTAAACCCACCCGCACGACCCTTGACAAAGGCCAACAAGGTCGTACGAATACCCTAATACAATCACATCATATGTTTAAACAGATAAGTACCAGTTAGCTACCGCACACTACGCCTTGACAAAGGCCAACAAACGCAGCACGAATACTAAATAGTCTTTATCTGAAATGATGGAGGGCTACGCACGTTTTTTCAGAAAACCCTAAGCGTAATGAACTTGATATCGTCGTAGAATCGAGTAATTTTTTGAAAAGGAGTGTTTTTTAGGCTTTTCTTAGTTTCGCTAAAGGGGTCACTCCCGGTGAAGGGATCGTCGGCCCTTTCCTCATCGAATAAGGTGCAGGATATATCATATATACCGCTGTGCAAAGCAAAACTTTAAAAGCAATCAAAACACAAACCGAGTTTTGTAGCATCTGCCAGTTTCGCTAAAGAGGTCACTCCCGGTGAAGGGATCGTCGGCTCTTTCCTCATCGAATAAGGTGCAGGACATATCATATATATCACTGTGCAAAGCAAAACTGTGGCTACCCTTTTTATAAAGTTTTGATTCTACAACATCTTTAGGTTTCTTTTCTTTTTATTAATCTCATTAATAAAATCCCATCAGCTTATGCTTCCTAAGCATCACAGAAGAAACGAAAGCAGTAATATTTATATATCAGCATATATATATAGTATAAGCATTCGTCTCAGGCAGTAATATGATCTCATCACAGAACATTGCAGCAGAAGAACATATATGAAATATTGGATATACTAGGACGCCCGTGTTTTCAATACGAGCCTGTATAAAACACGGATTCCACGGTCGCGACGAATAGCCAAACCCACATCCCAAGACCCCTACGAGAGCGACAAGTAACACTGCCAATTCTAGGGTTAGGATACCCGGTCTCGACTCCTCAAGATGGCCTCCCACTGGACCCTAGAACCCGGTTACTTGTGCTCCCCTCCTTGGGTCTACCTAATGCGGAAAAGTAAATAATATACAAGGGTGACATCAACCTCAACCTGGAAGTGCCCCAAATAAAAGAATATTACATTACAAATGAATTTTACATGAATGAAAATAAAAACCCTCATCTCACAAAAAAACCCCCGGCTATTCTGAACGCGACGATCCAATATAGCATATCACAGCAACACATAATATCACATATCATCAACGTAAGTAAATATGCGCATCCCAATTGTAGTTGACATATAGCAACGAAACCGGCGATGTCATATATTACACTTACGGTCACAGAAAAGAAAGTGTAAAACTACAACATTTGGAATCCATAATCACTTTAGACATCGTAAATCCGAAATATCACATACTTCGCATTTCATGCCTAACCCAATGAATTCCACATATTGTATCACATTCTAGATAAATAGATAGTATTAAACTTTTCGAACAGATAATCAAATACCCAAAATTTCCTAAAGTGCTCAACACTTGAGCGAAGTTCAAATAATCCCAGAATATGTCACAGTACCAGTGATCCAGCCGTAGAAGGGTCAAGCCAACGCCTCACATGTGGCACGCCGTACTGCCCCAAACCCGAAGGTTCAAAAGGCAGTTCAAGACGGTCACATAATCGAGTTAAGGTTTGTTGTCTTCTAGAGGGTCCACCGCTTAACTTGTACAATTTTTCCGAAAGATTTAAACCCGATAAAAATTCAACACTTGAAAGTTTGCCGTTCCGGGATAAAGTGGGTTAATGATATCCATTCAAATAGTTTAACAGTTTCTAAATACCCGGAAATAAAAACGAATTTAAATATTCCGATCGAATCAACGATTACAAAACAAACCCCAGAATATTCAACACTTGAATCACTTTAAAAATACCCAGAAGCATCAACAAGCACCTACGGATATTATCATGAAGCCACGTGTCACAATTCCAAAATTCGGCCGCGGAACCGCCGCGGGAAGCAGGTTCCCGCCGCGGTTCCGCCGCGGTTTAGTGGATTTGTGGGCCCATGTTTCATGGTAATTCTTAGAATTCCCTGCTGATTTTTTTAGGTATTTTTAATTCAGAAAAATCCCATATTTTGAAAAACTTCCAGAGAGGGGGTAAATTTTGTCGGTTCGGGTCGATCGGAGTTTTAACTTCGTAAACACGTCGCCTAATACTCTAGCTAGGCTCTGATACCACTGTAGGGTTCCTAGACACTCTTGTGAAGGTTCATAAGGCATCAAACATGCTCGGATAAAATTTTAGACGTGCCGAACAACCCAAATCCGGGATCTTTGCTAGATTATTAGGGTTAAGCATGCAAGATAACATCTTTTTATCTAAATATGAGGGATTACAACCTTTGTAGTCCGCTCCTTCACTTCATAAGCTCCGAGTAGAAGTCCCTTCACCGCGATCCTCGATCTTCCGGACTCAAGAGAGGCTCCACGACTCGAACGATCCATGCTAGCTTGAAGTGTTCCGAATCTCCGATGATCTACGTCGAAGTTGCAATAACCCAAGCTATCTCACTCTAAAGAGATGAACACCCTAATCTCATGGGCTAGATGAGATGAGGATGAGGGAGTAGTATTTATGCTTTCTTTTTAATTCACTTTCTCACAATTTATCATCCAAAATGGAATTACTAGTGAGCTCAAAATCAAGAGAGAAGAAGATGATAATGGAAATGATAATGATTATTCCTTTTGTGATGAATAGAAAAGAAATGTATATGATTGATATATCAACCATGGTCAAGGATGAGTGGCTAAGAGTTTGTAGAGAATAAACTAGAGTTAGGGTTTGGTTAGGTTAAGTTATGAGTCATGGAAAAATATCAACCATAATATCTTAACCAAGACAAAAGCAAAGTTTCTAGAAGGTGCAAGAAGAAGCTAACCCTAATCAAACCCTAATCCCTTTTAATCATCCTTAAACATGTTTAATAATTAATCATATCATGTCACAATAATATATATCACATATATATTATATATTTGCAACAAAAGAAAATAATACAATTAACATATATCGCATATATATCAATGTATCATCGAGTGAGAAAATGAAATAATAAAGCGAGCCAATATTAGATAATGTAATGTAATATATCATATATATTATTATACATTAAATCATCGAATCAACACTTGATCCGACGATCCGGCTATATCGAATATTGCCGACTAATATATCATGTACCGATTCATCGAATCAACACTTGATCTGATGACCCGGTTCATATATAAATATTGCGAGAATATAATACGGTATCTCATATCGCATTATTCTCGGTCCTGCGCATATCAAATATGTGCCTCTACTCCGTTTCGCCTGAGCCAAGAAACCTCTGTGTAGGACTCTAAAGAATCGTCAATACGCCAGTAGCAGGTGATGATCATATCAAACACCCACAAGCTGCAAGCGGTCAGCTAAACGTAACAGCCACCCAGGTATTGAGCGATCAGAAGATCAACAAGCTAGCCTGTGCATTCTCCTGTGAATCCAATCAGTAACACTTCCGTACAGTCTGGTATGTTCGTCTGATATGTCGCATATCAAGTCTAGGGGTGGTAAACGTCAGACCCCAGTAACCGATAAGTCGTGTCGATGTGTGGCTCATAACGGGTCGAAAAACTACCAGTAACACTTACCAGTAAATCTCTATATCAGCCCTGGCCAGGGAATTCCAGTTATAGCCAATCGAACACAGCACAACATCAACTCCCTATACCGGGAGAGACGAATCCCCTCCTATCGCTCACTGCCTCCATGTGATTCGGGACTGTACCCAAAAGCCACCATTTTGCACGCCCTCTTGGACGTGGTAAGGTGGAAATTAAAGCACAGTGGGAATCACACAAGACACTATGACGATCTCGGGTCTACAGACTACCCTGTACCAGTGTCACCGGAGAACTGCCATCTGACGTGTGGTATATCACCATCTGGGAGTTCTCGGCGAGTTCGTCCAGTGTACCCAGTCTCCACTGAGCACCCGTACACCATCTCTGATGTCAAACACCGATGGATATGGGATCATCCATCGCCCATCATATGGATCAAGATGCGTATACGCTAGTCTACTCTGGTGTATCGATGCCCTGTCTCGATATACCCTCGACTAGGAACAGTTATAGGATGTACGCATCGACTACCGTGGCCCCACTAGTATGATCTCATCATAGTCCCAGTAGTCGAGTACAGGTCCTAAGGGCTTTATCAACATGTGAGAGAAAAACAGTAAACCAATACAAGTCAACATGTTAAGATAAAGTAAAACCAAATAGCATACTATCATGACGAGCAAGAAAGTCCTCTCTGTATATATCTAAGCATCCATCATAATATACATCATATGTACAACAATGGTCTCTAGGGCATATACATAACTAACAAGGATGATCTCCAATGGTCTTTTAGGTTTTATATGAGTTGCCGTAAAGACCTGAAGCTAGGAATATGCCGTCACTTCATTCATTTTTTTTTGACGATATTGCGCCGATTCTTTGCTGAAGTCGGGAAAACATCTCTGTGATCTCTATGATGTATGTATTGCAATCGAGATCTGGAGTTAGGAATATACCATTGCTCCAATTTTATTTGATAGTTGCGTCCACATCCTGCTGAAATGAGGGGGAATGTCGAGATAGTCTCTAGGTTGTATATGAACCGTCAAGACATGGAGCTAGGATTTTGCCGTTACTACATTTATTTTTGACCTTTGGGTATTTTGTTGACATTGACTCTGCATCCTGCGGGAATGAAAAGAATGTCGAGCTGATCTCTAGGCTGTAGATGTTGCCATTAAGACCTGAAGCTAAGATTTTGCCGTCATTTCGTTTTATTTGATTGTTGTGTCTACCCTTGCTGAAATGAAGGGGGAACGTCGAGATAGTCTCTAGTTTGTATATGAACTGTCAAGACATGGAGCTAGGATTTTACCGTTACTCCATTTTTGCTTTGACACTTGGGTCATTTGTTGACGTTGCATTTGCATCCTGCTGGCATGGGAAGCATGTCGAGCTGGAGTTAGGATTTTGCCATCACTCCTTTTTGATTCAGCTCCTTGGAGCCTTTGTTGATGTCGCGTCTGCATCGAGAAGGAACGTCAAGATGGAGCTAGGATTTTGCCATTACTCCATTTTTGTTTTCATCCTTAGGTCTTTTTTTATGGTGACATTGCGCCTCCGTCCTGCCGGAATGAGAAGGAACGCCGAGATAATCTCTAAATTGTATATGAACCATCAAGACCTAGTTCTCCTTTTGACGAAGCCTGGTGGGAAAATATGGTCCCTTTTTCTTTATTTGTGCCCATGGATCATGTACAAGAGTCAATATGGACATACTTGCAGGGCAGAAAAATTTCATTTTCATTTTTTGTCTTAAGCACCGTGGTCCATTATTTCCAGAAGAGAAAGAAAAATCTCTGATGAAATTTCCCTCGACGGTGGAGTTGTCAAAGAGCTCGCAACAGAATCTGTTCACCCCCGGAAACAAAGACGAACTGGGATAGATCGTCTTGCCTGAATCTGGGGGCAGATGTTATTTGGATTTATCTGTCCACCTCTCCGAAGATACCAAGTTGATTTATGGCAGCATATATCGGAAGTTTGGACAGACGCGGCCGTTATAGCATACTTTATCAGATTCCCCTCATTTTATGAGGGGTTTTTGATTGTGGGGAAGCTCTTCCCTGCAGTCGCAAGCCCCTGCAGTTAATTACATTACCGCATTATGATAACCACTTTCTCCTTCTCCAGCAGTTCACTTCGTGTCGTAAGTGTTTGTGTTTGTTTTGGTTGCCCGCGGATTGTATACGGAGATTAGTTTATGCCGTCGCCCGTAGGGCGCGAATCAGTCCAAATCCGTATGTTTTAGATTTTGGTTTGGGTCAAGGATTTGCTTAACGGGATTTTGAACTTAGGTTGTATATTCCTACAGTTCAGAAATATTTTTGTTTTCTTTAAGAACCGTTAATCTAGTTTGACATTAAGATCAACTTAAATCTATAAACGAGCATTTGGGCTCAGTTTGTTTTTGCTAAGGATACATTAGTCTTATTTGAGACTAAGATCAACTTAACAATATTTTATGATCATTTTTACTTAAGATCCAGCAAAAGAGTATTTGGGCTCAGCTGCAAGAAACTTCAGAGACTTAGCCAATTTGGACTTAGTCCACTTACTCTTTTTTTTATTCAAAAGTGCTGAGCACTTATTTAGGCTCTGATACTTACATGTATGTTATGTGAAGCATTCAGTCATGGGCGCTGCCTAATAAATGTTGAACACTTTAGTCATTTTGGCTAAATGTGAAGTGGTAAGCACTTCTTATGGCGTCCACATGAGGTGCATGTGCGGCGCTGGGCGCTGTCCAATTAGTGCTAAGCACTCAGCCGTTTTGGCTACATATGAAGTGCTAAACACCTTTTATATGGTGCCCACGTGAGGAGCACGTACGGCGCTGGGCGCTGCCCGATCAGTGCTAAGCACTTAGCAGTTTTGGCTTTAAATGGAGTGCTAAACACTTTTACTTAGTGCTTACGTGTGTTTCACGTGAGGCGCTGACCTTCTGTTTCGGGTGCCCACGTGTTTTTCACGTGAGGCGCCAGGCGCTGTTAAAAAGGGCGCCCACATGGGAAGCACGTGAAGCGCTAGTTTTCCCCTTTTTAATGATTAAATCTCCGTTGATGGCATTTTTACCATTAATGAACACCAAGATCTTCGTTTTCTGAAGATCTAAGATCAGGTTTTAATCTCTTTTCGAGTAGCCCAGCGACTGTCGTGTCTCTGATCCTTTCGGGTGCTGGACAAGATGTCTTCAAGTAATCTCCTTTGGTTATATTATAGTTGGAAGAACAAGCGTTAGGAATTTTCCATGATGCTTTTCACTTGAGGTTAGGCTTAATTTGGAGCCCCGATGAGTCATAGCCGCACCCTTCTTGGGTAGGATGATATCCAATGGTCTTTTAGGCTTTATATGAGTTGCTGTTAAGACCCAAAGCTAGGAATATGCCGCCACTTCATGATTTTTTCTTTGATGATGTCACGCCGATTCTTTGCTGAAGTCGGGAAAATATATGTGTGATCTCTATGCTATATGTATTGTAATCGAGATCTGGAGCTAGGGATATGCCATTACTCTAATTTCATTTGATAGTTGCGTCCACATCCTGCTGAAATGAGGGGGAATACCGAGATAGTCTCTAGGTTGTGTATAAACCGTCAAGACTTGGAGCTAGGATTTTCCCATAGCTCTATTTTTGTTTTGACCCTTGGGATCTTTTGTTGACGTTGCGTTTGCATCCTGCTGGAATGAGGAGAACATTGGGGTGATCTCTAGGTTTTAGATGTTGCCGTCTAGATCTGGTGTTAGGAATATGCCATTGCTCCACTTATATTTGGCCCTTGGGTTCTTATTGACGTTGCATCTACATCGAGAAGGAACGTTGAGCTGTAGCTAGGATTTGCCATTACTCCTTTTTGATTTGGCTCCTTAGAGCTTTGTTGACGTCATGTTTGCACCCTGTTGGAATGAGAAGAATGTCGAGTTGGTCTCTAGGCTGTATATGAACCGTTGAGATCTGGCTCTCCCTTTGACGGAGCCTGGTGGGAAAATACGGTTCTCTTTCTTTCATTTGTGCCCATGAATCGTCTACAAGAGTCAGTATGGACATACTTGCAGGGCAGAAAAGTTTCATTTTCATTTTTTCCCTTTCCGCGATTCTCTATCTTTTCAGCTTTAATGTCGCGAAAGTCGCCATTGCCCAATTATTTCGGATATTTATCGTGGTGCTCAATCATTTCGGCTGTTTTTGTTTTTACTAGCTTCTTTTTATTGCGAGTTGCCCAAACATTTCGGCTTTTTTGAGTTGGGGATTTGAAGTCTGATATCAATCATAGCATTAGTATCACTACCATTGGGATATTGCAAGGAGCGAATCATCATTTGATTTTGTGAGAACTTGAAATTCGATACCTATTTATGCATCCGCATCGCTACAACTGGGATATTGCCAGGAGCGAATAGATATTTGCCTTTGCGAGAACTTGAAATTTGATACCTATTTAGGCATCAACATCACTACAACTAGGATATTGCCAGGAGCGAATCATCATTTTCCTTTGTCGATTTGAATAAAGGTGGCTTAGCAAAAAGGGTTAGGATCCTGTCGACTAAGGCTTTTTGACTTTATGAGCCGTAAGGGTCTCATAAAAATATTTCTCCCTACGAGTCGAGAGGATCTCATAGGTAAACGTTCTCCTTAGAAGTTGTGAGGACTCCTAAGCGGTGTTTTCCCTTGCAAGTCGTAAGGATCTTACAGGAGTGTTTTCTCCTTATAAGTCAAGAGGATTTACAAGTTTCGTTCACCATATGGAATATTTCTCGCTGTTGGTGGAACTTGGTGTGGAATTGTTTATTCATGCCCGTGGATTGTATACAAGGGTCAATATTAGACCGCCTGTAGGGAAACTTAGGGGATGTGACGATTTAAGAATAGGTTTAGATCCTTGTAACCTAAAACTTTCGAATTCTATGAGTCGTGAGGGTCTCATAGGGGGACTTTTCCTTACGATTCATGAGGATCTCGTAAGTGCATTTTCTCCTTAGAAATCGTGTGGATTTCTAAGTGTGTTGCTCCTTTGTGAGTCGTAAGGATCTCACGCAGGTATTTTCTCCTCACAAGATAGAAAAGAACCTGGAAGTGTATTTTATTTTTTATTTACTTATTTTTTTACGAGATTGCGCCCTTCCGGGTTTTCACAAGCTCATCGGTAGTCCTGCTGTTTTTACTCACGGCGCTCTTTTGGGTTTTCATCTGTGCCCATTTTGCATGTGGACAAACCATTTTTTAAATGAGTTTGCGCCCTTCTGGGGTTTCACAAGCTTGCTGATAGCCCTGCTGTTTTTACTCACAGTGCCCTTTCAGGTTTTCATCCATGCCCATTTTGCTTGTGGATGTAACCATTTTTTTTGCGAATGGTGAAACTCTTGAAGGTAGCTTCATCGCAGGTAACCCATCTATTTGCTGGTAGGACTCAAGGGTGGTTTCACCACCGGAGTAGCTGTGTAGCCGGTAGGACTTGAGTTGCAACCTTAGCCGTTGGGATTTCGATTGCAATATAGATCTCAAGAGAGCATATAGCTGTATTTAGGGCGACGCGCTATTTTAGGGACGTTCAGGTCCATTATCGCCAAATTTGAGGCGGCGCACTAGTTTAGGGACCTTTCGGTCCATTGTCGCCGTGTTTGAGGTGACGCATCGTGTTTGGGGCGACGCACTAGTTTAGGAACGTTTCGGTCCAGTATCGCCGTTTTTGAGGCGAAGCTCTAGTTTAGGGACATTTCGGTCCATTATCGCCGTGTTTGGGGCGGCACGATAGTTTAGGGACATTTCGGTCCGACATTCCCGTTTTGGGGACGAATATTAGTTTAAGGACATTTCGGTCCGACATTCCCGTTTTGGGGACGAATATTAGTTTAAGGACATTTCGGTCCAATATTCCCGTTTTGGGGACGAATATTAGTTTAATGATGTTTCGGTCCATTATTAGTTTAAGGACGGTTCGGTCCAACATTCCCGTTTTTTAGGGGAACGCGTTAGTTTAGGGGCGTTTCGGTCCATTATTATCATTTGGTTGAGGAGTTGCATATCTCATCCTTTCCAACTCTTGTTTGCTGAGACGTTGCATGTCCATTGTTTGCATGGACACTTCATGCCTTAGATTATTTTCACTTTCTTGGATTGCTTCATTTATCATCGTGCCAATTGAGTTGTTTTGCAGGAAGTACCGGGAATTTTACACGGCACCTGCCCCCTGCTCATCAATGTCGCTTTCTGATACAGATGGAGTATCTTCTTCATATACAAAAGAACGAGATACCATGCCATTCCTTTTGCCGATTCTTCCTCTTCCTCGGAAGAATGAATTTGACTTGGGGGCTTTTCCCCTCATCGTCTGATTCAGATTGGGACATGGATTTCACATCCTTCCCCTGGTATTTTGGTTCAAGTGCGATAATCCACTTGATTGCAGGACCCGCTTGTAAGTCCCTTGATATCCTTTCTGTTCTTTGAGAAGAAACGACCATCCCACGTAGAGATTCTTCCGCCAGTGAGAAATATGCCCCATGTGTATATCTCGAGGGGGGCGAGAACCCACGCCATCGCTATTTGGCGACAGGTTGCTTCAAACCCGCTCATTTTTTGTTGTGTATTGGCGACAAACATCACTTTGCCTTCGCTTTTCATTCATCTTCATCGGATGATGTAGGGTCTTGACCCATCTGATCCAATCGAGTCACTTTATTCATGAGCTCTTGGAAGGTCGTCGGCTTGATGAGGGCTTTAAATAGGAACACCTTTGAATTTGGGTCAAGGGTGGCAATGAACATTCCCACGGTGTAACAACTCCAATTTCAATGTACAGAAAATTGTTTAAAAGTTCATGTACAATTGGAGTATTTGCAATCTTGTGTATACTATAAGTATTTGTTTTAATTTAGAACGGAAAGAAAGCACTTGTAGCTCATTGGTAAAACCTTGCACTGCTGTGACATAACCCCTGTGTTCAAATCTCACCAGCCACATATTCTTTTTATTTAATTTTCTTTTAATCTTTTTAGAAGCCCAAAGGTTTGCACGTGCACAACACGTAAAATGAAAAGTCTCTGAGTATTTAAACTTGTGCACTGAAGTATACCAATCGACTCTGACACGTGGCCTAAACCCTAACCCCCTCCGTCAGTAAAGACCCGACGAGATGAAGCTAAAGCCTGGCGCCGCCGGTCATATCCGTCGCTAATGCCTTGATCTTTTGCCCACTGCAACCTTTGGCATACCACACTCCCCCTACACTGTTTGCGTACTCTTCACATTTCCAGAGAACAATAAAATGCCTATTTAATCCAATTTTAAAGCAAATTTTAATTTATTCTTCATCACCCATAAACCCTAATTTTCCCTATAAATACCACACCTCATTTCACACATCCTCACCAGAATTTCATTATCAAAACTCTACCAAATTCCCAAGTCTTTTAGTGTACAAGTGGAGTTAGTAAAAGTGTGCAGTTCCGATGACGATCCAAAGAGAATCCGGCGACGAAATGATGCCCCGAAGCATTTCGTAGCTTCCTCTCACTCTTCTCTTGATCCCAAGTTAGTAAGTCCCTTCTTCCCCTCTCTTCTACTATCTTAAAAACTTTAAATTCTAAAACCCGACGGAAGCGGAGTTAATCCGACTTCCGATTAGATTTTTCTTCAAAACTCAACTTTTCATAATCAATAAAAAACCATGCTCTCCTATAATTATTAATAAACATTAACAAACACAATAAAACAAGTTTCCTCTCAAGTAAATAATTTATGCAACTTTTATCGTACTTTTACATTAAAATACCACGTACTTTAGTTTCGATACAAAACAACATATTACCTTTAGATAGTTCATGAAGTAATGACCTATCTAATCAAAACACACATCTCTATCATAGCATGATGAAATTTTGGGAATTTATTCTTGGGATAAAACGATTTTGCAAATAAATACCATCAACTTATAAAACCATTTCTTTAAAAAGATGTATTAAATATTTCCATACAATTGCGCCTCTACAACCCACTTTTGGGGACCCCGTTCGGGATGGTGCGGATTATCGCACATCCTCAGGCCTAGTAGAGCGAAATGCAAACCTCCGAAAGGAGCAATCAATCTCGATGGAATTTTAATGCATTTTCTTTAGAAAACGATATTTCTACAAGAAAATAAATAAAATTTATTTTTAAATATATATACATATATATATTACCAAAATATCTACTTTAATTATATTATATAAATATTCCAAGTTTTCAAAAGAAATCACCTTTACATGAAAATACCATCCAAATACAAAACAATTCCAATATTTCAAGAAAATACCATATACTATGAAATCTAGGTTCTACTCACCAGAAATTTCACCTTTATAAAATATACATCTATGAAAACCCTAAAGACGATAACTAAATGCTTGAGGTGTATTTTGAAAATTATATCAAACTATTTTTACATAAAACACCCTCAAGTTATGCTAAATTACAATAAGGACCCTGGTAAACATAGGTTTAAGCGGGGCCAGTCTCTTGAGCCTCAGGGAGCCGGAGATATGGATGCTTGCCAATCTAAGGTAGACAATCTCACCAACGGTGTTATCAACACGGTAATTGTCTTGGAAAAAGACACAAATCCTGCTGTCCATGTGCTGCAGTTACCGATAACATCAAAACCTAATTTAGGATTTCAATTTCTTTTTAAAGTGTTTGACTCAGACTGAGTCTCAATCTAATCAATCTGACTTAAATGTGATTTAAGTATAAACTACAATCAACATGAATCCTTCTATACAATCTATACTAATCTATATTGACCGAACCGAACCATGGATATACTCCATCTACATGTACATTCATTATATCCATTCCATTTACTGATGTCATGGTTCCGGCAAGTCATCCATATACAATTTATAATGCAAGACAATACAATACAATCAATACAATAAAGACATCGCGGGGTTTATAAGGGATTGATTTGTACGGAAGGTGTTAAAAGTGGCACGAGACTGTAACCATAATACACCTAACCTGAATATCCATTGCCGTTGTACCGTGGCTGAACGATTCATTGTGCTCCGTATACCTTAGTCTTCGGAATAGTGGGACTCCTCTCGCATACACTAGTATTTTCTGTACCAAGCTACAAACAACAGCGTTAACAATATAATAACACATTAAAACCTATATTCCTCTTTTGTCTATTCTATCTCTACTCACCATTGGGATTTACCGAGTGATTGTTCGCTGACGACATTCCTTTTTTTCTTTCTTTGGAATGTTGTCAGGTGGATCGGACTCACTGTACATCGAGCCCAGCACCGAGGATTTGGAGTAGTTAGCATTCGACCCGGAGCTTTAGATACTTGTACATATTTCATTTTCATTTTCTGTTATGCCATTGTTTAGGCATTGCTTTCATTCCATGTATTTACATTTTAGTTGTATTGTAAAAAGAATGTTTAAATAAAGTTGTTGTTCATTTATATTCATGTCTCTTGTATACTTTTACTTTATATTGCGTAGATACGCTTAGCGTGTTTACTTCTGAGTAAATACGTAGCGGGCCTTGCCACGTCCTCTTCCCGTACACTGGGAAGCAGGGCGTGACAGGTTTTGTTGGTGGCCCATGCAGGTCAGCTTTGTATGGACATGCAGGTCAGTTCTGCATGGACATGTAGGTTAATTCTGCATGAAGTCCTAAGTAATATATAACACAAGAACCAGCAACTAAAAACATTCTTTACATATTTCTTGAATCTTTCAATTTCATATATTTTGAATCTTTCCTAACCCAAAATTTTCTTTTAAGGTTATGGATTCTCCAAACAATACTAGCACCAATGTCAACAACACACCTCCACCTCTACCGCTTACACCTATCGTAGCTGCTCCAATCAATGGGCAGACAATACTGGTTGAGGCAATCCGCAGCCTCCTGGAAGGACAGCAGTAGCAGACTGCTATATTAATGAACCCACCAGAAGCGGAAGCCCCTAGGGTAAAACAATTTCGAGCTTTGCACCCAAAGAAATTCTCAGGAATAGAGAGCCCCCTAGAAGCTGAGGAGTGGGCTCAAAGTATTGAAAATGATCTGGCAGCGGCACAAGTGCCAAAAATCGCTTGGGTTCGAGTTGCAAAGCTGCAGCTCACTGACAATGCCCGAGTCTGGTGGAAGTCGGAAGAAAGCCATCTCACCCAACCGATCGAATGGAAGATCTTTCGCGATATGTTCGACGCGAAGTACTTCCCTGAGACTGCCAGATTCGACGTGGAATAGCAGTTCATCCACTTACAACAGGGTTCGATGTGGACCAAATCCGTGGATGGGTATGATGCTGAGTTTACCATGCTCAGTCGGTAAGATATGTCTCAATATTTCAATTTTTCAAATATCACATACTACACAGCTAACACAATACCTTAACAGGTTCGCGGCACATTTGATACTGACAGATGAGATCAGAGCCCGTCGATTTCAGCAAGGGTTAGATCCGGAGATCCAAGCTGCATTAGCTACATGGGATTTCCCGACCCACGAATTGGCCCTGAAAGCTGCCCGTCGATATGAGGCAGTAGTAAAGATGAGGGGCATACCTTAATCTGCCGGGATGAAGCACCTTGCCACTCCGATGGCAGGAAGAGCCTCTTCAAGGCCACCATTTGTGCCCTGGAGACCGGGGGTACCAAACAACCGGCCTAATCCAGCCTTTTGTACTAATTGCAGGAGAGATGGACATTTGGCGAAAGACTGCCGGCGTGCAAATCGCCTTTGCTTAGTCTGCGGCTCAGCTACTCATGATATTGGGTCTTGTCCTCGTAGAAATGATACAAATGCTGCACCCAGACCAGCAATCACTTACCAGCAGCGCCCAGCCATCCAGGCACCTGCTCCATGACTCATACTACCTGCTCTATGACCTTATGGACCGACTGCACCTCGTCCTCTTCAGTTCCATCAAGCTCAAAGGAACCCACCTTAAGGACATAGGAACGGACAGAGGAATGCTCCTCCAGCAAGGAGGAATGTACCGAGGCGACAGGCTTTCACAATGACTATGGAAGAAGCTGAAGCCATCGGCCAAGTCATCACTGGTAACACTTCCTTTTCAGATTCTCTTTCAGTCTATATACATACCTATATATCTTTTCATTATACCTAAAATACATCCCACATAATTTAGGTACAATCATAGTAGCCTCACTTCCTGCACTAGCACTCTTCGATACTGGAGCATCTCATTGCTTTATGTCGCAACGATTCGTTCGAACTCATGCGATTCCAGTCACACCGCTTGTATCCAGTTGGAATGTCAGTTTAGGGAACGTCGTTCTAAAGGCAACAATGGGATACTACCTGTATCCAGTGATCATCTGCAGCAGAGAATTCTATGCTGACTTCAAGGTGCTGGACATACCAAACTTCGATGTGGTTCTGGGTATGGATTGGCTAGGGACCTTCTACGCTACCATCGTCTGTCGTCAAAGGAGGGTAGTGTTCAAGATTCCAGACCATCCGGTCTTTTATTTCAAAAGTGGAGACTGTACCCTGGAGCCAGGCACATACAAGGCGAAACCAAAGAAGGCAGTGATTGCAGCAATTCAAGCGGAGGAAGGATCAAAGGCAGAAATAGTTTGAGAGTTCGACGATGTGTTTCCTGAAGACATATCAGGTTTGCCTCCCGATCGAGCTCTTGAATTCAGCATTGATTTAGTACATGGAGCACAACCGGTGATCAAAGAACCTTATCTCCTAAGTCCAGAAGGTTTAAAGGAGATCCGAACTCAGTTGGACGAATTAATGAAGAAAGGATGGATTCGTCCCAGCACCTCAAGTTAGGGATCTCCAGTTTCACTCGTGAAGAAGAAAGAAGGTTCATACCTAATGTGCATTGATTAAAGAGCCTTGAACGAAGTAACGATAAAGAACAAGTATCCACTACCACGCATCAACGATTTATTCGATCAGCTAAGTGGATCTTGTGTCTTCTCCAAGTTAGATCTTTGTTCGGGTTATCATCAGGTGAAGATCAAAGAATCTGATATCCATAAAACGGCATTCAGAACTCGCTATGGTCATTACAAATTTCTTGTGATGCCATTTGGAGTGACCAACGCACCAGCTATATTCATGAACCTAATGAATCAAGTTTTCCGAGAGTACCTAGACAGGTTTATTGTCATCTTCATTGACGACATCCTGGTCTATTCAAAGAGTCGGAAAGAACACGCCAAACACCTACTAATTGTCCTGGAAACTTTGCGACAACATCAACTCTATGCCAAATACAGTAAGTGTGAGTTTTGGCTAGATCAAGTTCCTCGGACACATTGTATCAGGCAAAAGGAATCTCTGTAGATCCAGCGAAAGTATCAGCAGCAAGCGAATAGCTGACACCAAAGTCAGTGAAGGACATTCAAAGTTTTTTGGGTCTAGCTGGATATTACAGAAGGTTCATTAAAGGATTTTCGAAGATTGTGTCACGCCCCGCTTCCCAAAATACGGAATACGAGGGGTAGACAAGGCCAGCCATGCTCCTACGGTCAAGGAAATGTCCTGCCGTAGTCACACTTCGGCTTCTAGTTTTTCATTGTAAACAGTAAATAATGCGCAGGTAATGAAAAATGCAGTAACTGAAAGAAACAATGTAAAGAACTGACCTGAAGTGGAACAAACGAGTATAACTCTGAAAAGCAAGTCAAGGTGTCTGTGATACACGCCTAATTCAGGTCCAGGCTAAATCTTCTCCTCACACTGAGCATGCATACTCAGGTCGTCAGAGCGACACAATAGCAATATAATATATATAAATCAAGTGACAGTTCTAACAGTGGTAATAGATATGTATAACAGTAAATCAATGATAACATGAATATGAAGGTGCAGTAATCAATGCAGCGGAACAGTAAAAGCAGTAGAACGATATGCCACGTATGTCAACACAGTAAATAAGATATCTCAATGCCAGTATCCCTATCAGTCTCTAAGTCTCACTGTACAGGTCACTAAGCCTATCGTCAGTCCAAGTGTGAGAGTCAACCACTCGCGGGTGTCCTCCACCCAAGGGTAGAACCCAAGGGCAAGGGACCATGGGCCCAACATGTATATCACGGTGAATATCATATATCCTATAAATCTCCATATAACTCCCTAAATATATAAGCCGGCATGGGACTCCCGAGATTCTGTTGAACTCACACTTAAACTACCCCACACCCCATGGTCTATATCAAACGCTAACCATAATCCTAAATACTAATCGATCCGTGACAAGTCTGCACGAGAACTGGAGGCAGGACCTCCATCAAGCACGTCCCGACTAATACCTAAGATAAATGGCAGTGTCTGGTGCCTTATCTGTAACACCCGTGCAAGCGCTTCCATAAGTGTCCCATACCACTTATAGTCACACGTACACGCATTCCACAGACGTCGACAATGCAATAGAATAATAGGGTCACTGATTGTGTACAAGTACGTATCACTTTCACTTATTCACGGATACACGAACACTGACGTACTTGCCACAATCATCACTAAAATCTAACACTGGGTAAATGCATGATATCACTATGTTAGCAATGCAATGATATGGGTATGATATGATGCGTAAACAGTATATGAAGCATGATTAAGGTGTCATAAAAATAGCATTCTATCACTTGCACGATTTATTATGAAACGTACGCGTATAGTTTAGCGAAACGATAAACAGGTAATAATTAGTATGTTCAGTTATCTATCCATCTAATTTGGTTTCAAGCCAATCGGGTTCCAGGAACATTAATTATAGCCATTTCATTTTAAGCGCTCGCGGCTGGAAATCCGGTTTCAGAATCAGAAGTCCGTTTCGCAACGCATTTTAATCCCAGTTGGGATCAGATTTTAGCGACGCTACAGTTGGATGAAATCTAGGGTTTTCAGTAAGGTTTTCAACGCAACAGAATTATCTTCGATCGCGTCTGTACGTCAGTAGGTATACCCTATTCATTACTAATATGTCAGTTCTGATTCTGCTGGGACTGTTAGGCGTCCCGATCTATTAAATTACAGATTAAATATCAAACAGTAACGAAACAGAATTAAACCAATTTTTTTGTCTAGCTAACATATTTACCTATAATAAGCAGTGGAGTTCCGCAATTTACGAGTTATGGAGATCTTGTGGTTCCCAATACGGAACAGCAAGCAACGACTGGAGTCGCTCTGGACTGCAGTCCAGAATCGCACTCCGATCCAAATATCATCACAATTTAAGAACAGGAATACCAGGAAACCAGTATAGGGTTAAAGTTCGTCGAGTCGTCTTCGATTTGAGCCCTCGAACGTGCCATTCCAGTATGTATATGATTTATGGTGAATTTAACGGTTTTCAGGTGCAAGAAAATTCCAGTTTTACGGTTAAATTTGAGGGTAGTTGTTTTAGTCGTTAACGGTCATAATATCCAACAAAATTCACACATTAGGTCCACAGCCATACGGGCCAAACAATACCATTTAGTTCCGTCAAATTTGATGAGTACTTTCATTGAGAACACACATTGAACAGGTATGGCACACTATTGTTCTAAGATGGTAACTTTAAGATAAATGTAATTAAAGATTCTAACTCGAGTATATAGCATGTAAGCAAGTATAACACTTGCCTGGAAACGTTGAATTGATGGCACGGTATGCACGGCACGACCACGCGGCAACAGTGTCAAGAATTTGGCCTCGGCCTCGGATTGAGCTCTGTGCAATGGCTCAGCGGTGACGATGAACTCCGGCTTGGATGCTGAAGGTCGGCTGTTTGAGCTTCAGAGGAGGTGAGCGCAATGACGGGTGGCCGAAGCTTGGAGGGTGGCCGACGAGGAAAGACTCGGGTTGAATCGTGAGGAGAGAGAGAAAGAGTTTAGAGATATAGAGACAAAGATTGAGAAAGAGAGGGAGAAAGGAACTGAGAGAGAGAGAGAGATGAGAGAGAGGCAGTTAGAGAGAGAAATGTAGAGGGAGAGAGAGAGAAAGAGAACTGAGAGAGAGAGAAAGAGAGAGAACAGAGTGAGAGAGAGATGCAAGGAGAGAGAGAGAGACAGTGAGGAGGGGAGAGAGAGAGACGGTGAGATGAGGGCGAAGAGGATGATGATGATGGGGTCGACGAGATGCGATGGATGTCGACGACGAGACGAGGAGCTCACTGGTCGTCGGCGCAGGGGTGGCCGAGCTCGGGTGCAGGGTGATGGTGGGGATTGGTGACGGAGGCGACTAAGGGTGGTCAGAGTTTGGTGGATGGAGGCGAGGAGATGAAGTGGTGAGAATGGGGGCAAGGCGAGAAAATACGGGTGTTTGCAGTCGTCGACGTCGTCGTCGGCGGCAGGGCGAGTGAAGGAGTTGGCCGATGACGGGTGCAGGGATAGACGATGGCGATGGAGATGATGTTGACGAGGAGGGTGAAGGGTGTCGATGGAGTTGGTGGTCAACGAGAAGACGGGGCGCCGGCGGTGAGGGTGCAAGGTGGCTCGGGAGTATAGCGAGAAGAGGAGGAAGAAGGAGAAAGTGATGGGAGTGAGAGAGAAGAGAAAGAGATGACGAGAGTTAAAGAGGGGAGTGCGCGATGTGGGGGTAACGGTGAGCAAGCGTGGGCGTGGGGAGCGGCGACGAGGGCGCAACGGAAGGATTTCGCGGGGGAAATCCGGGGGTAGCCGTTGGGGAGACGCACTGTAGGTGCGGGTCGGGTCGAGGGTGAAGCGGGCGCGGGTTGGAGGCTTGGAGCGGGCTGTTGGAAGTGGGCCGGGCCAAAAAATAAGGAAAAGAATTAGTTGAGGGGAAAAAAGAAGCGGGCCGGGCCAAGGGAAAAAAGAATAAGTTTATAAAAAAAAACAGAATGGGCTGCTGGGCTAAAGAAGGCTAAGTTTGGGTTTAAAAGAAATTCTTTTTAGGTTTAGGACAAGTAAAATTATAAATAAGATAAGTAAAATTATAAAATAAAATAAATAAAATTATAAAATTACAAAATACAGATTTTGGTTTAAAAAGTGGCTGGGTATTACATCATACCACCCTTACAAAAATTTCGTCCTCGAAATTTAAAATAAACGATAAATAATACAAACATAGGCGAAAGCTATTATATTGCAACTAACACATAAAGATTTTCTTGAAATAGACGGATGAAGAAATTTGAAGGCTTATATATGTAAGGACACATACAAAAATAAAGGTTTAAATAAGGATACGACAAGAACAGTTACAAAGGCAATATATGAGAATAGCAATAACAACAATAATGGATAATGATATTCGAGGCGTACTCGATAAAGTCGAAACTCCAATGTATATCATAGGTAGCACATCAGGAATAGTAAGTATAAGGCTCAACCACTTATAATAGTAAGCATAGGCACAATACTCGAAATAAGATAACGATAATAAAGTAGTGGAAGCTTAGTCGGTAGGTTAAAACATTTTAAGGTAATTTATCGATCGAATAGTTTTAAAATAACCTAGAAAACTCACATAAAGAAAATGAGAATATGGAACAAAATATGCGCGATGTATGGTTGTGCTACTGAAAAAAAATATAAGGATAATAGTAGTGTGTTTTAAAATACCTAAAACTAGGTAGTCAATAACACGCATTCTTCGACAAGTTCAAGATAGTGAAAACCAAATTTCGAATAATAAGGTCCCAAAATATATATATATAGTAAAAGGAAACACAAAAATATATATAGGGCTAGCTAGTGCAGGGATTACTAGGACGTGTGGCTCAATCAGAAGGTTGGAGTGTGGCGGCTTTAGGCTGAAGATCAAGGAGATTGGGATCGAGTCAGTACAGGAAGTAAGGGTGAGCAACTAGGACTACAAGTGAAAACATGGGGAGGACAACGGTCGGTACATTATATGAATCAAAAAAAAATTGAAGGGTTAGCGAACTTGGAAATTTCACAAGAATGTTTTCCTCCCAGAAGGATCTCAAACGGGGCACAGACGAAGGATGGAGGTGGATTTCTAAAAGATCGGGTGTGGTACAGGTTAATCTGAGTGAGGGTTAAGGCAAGGTAAGGAGTAGAGGTGGACAGATCTCGGTAGAGAAAATAATCGTACATAAGGAATAATCAAGTAGCGAGTGAACTAAAAGATCGAAAGATTTGCAGACTCAGCAATTTATTTTATTCCAAAAGATTTTAAACAAAGCATTCTCAAAGAAGAAAGGTGGCTCTAAACTATACACAGATTTTATTTGGCCAAAGAAAACAACATCAAAAGAAATTTCGTTAGTCGCGGTCGTGGAGATTCAGTAGGTTGCGGTAGGCTCGTGCACTCAGGTAGGGGCGTCCATTTCCACATCGCCTCACGGGCATCGCCATTGGAAGTTCTTCCACAACAGGGTCTTGATCTTCTGGTTCTTTTTCCTCGGATGGAGGTTCTTCATCGAGGTCCGATTCCATGTGATTCTCTTCTTCTGGATTTTCTTCCACGGGATTTTCCTCAACTGGATTTCCTTCTATAGGGTCTTCATCGGGATCTTCCTCTATCGGGTCTTCCTCGGGATCTTCCTCTATAGGGTTCTCTTCAGGATCTCCTTCTTCTTCGTCGGAATCAGCTATCATGTTAAACTCTGGGGCGGCTACTCCTTCGTCCTCTAAATCATTGTTTCCGAAATTGACCTGGGGACCGTTGATGTCATCGTCAGAACTCATCAGCGTGTGGTCTAAGGAAACGCATGACTGTCCATCCTCGTCTAGATGCGGTGCTACTCCGGGGTGGGCCATGGCCTGAAAAGAAAGAGTTATGATTAGGCAATGAGACATATCAAGGAAGTAGTTAAGTGTACGAAGTATAGAAAGATATACGGTGGCCGGAATTGAAAAATACCAGGATAATAATGCTGTGATAACGAATAATATAAATAAGGAGAAAACAAGAGAATGATATATATTTTATGATTCAAGTTTTATTGCATTCAATCAAAAGTTCAGCGGATACAAGATTTCAAACGGGAAGAAATATTTATAAAAGGATGACCACATTATTACTGAAATTAGAAAACATGAAAATTCCTCTTGGATTGCTAGACCGCTGCATTTTCGTCACGCGAGTTGATTCCTGGGCTGGGTCCGCCTTATCCTCGAAGTTCGAACTACGCAGTAATCCTCACTTGGCAGAAGTGGGGAGTGTGGACGAGTTTCCTCCTTGTAGTTCTTTCCTTTCTGGGCAACCGTTGATGAGATGTTCACTGGATCCACAAATCAGACATTTCCCTTGGGCGCGGAGACAATCCCTCTGAAGATGTCCTGGCCTCTTACAGTACCCACAACATGGGGTCTTCTGCTTCTTCTGTCGCGGGGGAACAAATTGGCGCTTCATCATCTTCTCTTTTCCTCGTCTAACGGGGATCCCTTTATGATTGGAGACTCCCGCTGGTGCCTGATTCACCTGCCTTCTCAGTCCTTCAGCTAACAAGTCGTTCGTTCGCTCCTGGGCTTCCTTTAGACCTTGCAGTACGCTCAGAATCTCAATGGTCTGATTCTGGGGAGCGGATATAGACGAAGAGTCGTTGGAAGACATGATCCTGAAACAACAATTTTGAAGATGATATAAGGCACAAGCTATAAGATTAAAATATAATAAGGATTGGACAAAGATTAAAAAATACCAGATGTGATGAAATTTATTACAAGCGGAAAAATCAACTGTATGACTCCAAGTCGCTTAAAAAAAGTATGGTATTGTAATCGTGATGTAGTTCACCATTACAACCACGAAACTTTGCCAAGTCACCTGAAACCCTAGTGAATGGATAGCTGAACACACGATGTGAATATGGATCAAGAAGGACAAGTTTACAACCTAGACCAAGGAATGTCTTAGATTGCCAAGTTATACACGGAAAACTGCAATCCCAACCGAAGCAAAACCTGGCTCTGATACCAACTAAACCATGTCACGCCCCGCTTCCCAAAATACGGAATACGAGGGGTAGACAAGGCCAGCCATGCTCCTACGGTCAAGGAAATGTCCTGCAGTAGTCACACTTCGGCTTCTAGTTTTTCATGGTAAACAGTAAATAATGCGCAGGTAATGAGAAATGCAGTAACTGAAAGAAACAATGAAAAGAACTGACCTGAAGTTGAACAAACGAGTATAACTCTGAAAAGCAAGTCAAGGTGTCTGTGATACACGCCTAATTCAGGTCCAGGCTAAATCTTCTCCTCACACTGAGCATGCATACTCAGGTCGTCAGAGCGACACAATAGCAATATAATATATATAAATCAAGTGACAGTTCTAACAGTGGTAATAGATATGTATAACAGTAAATCAATGACAACATGAATATGAAGGTGCAGTAATCAATGCAGCGGAACAGTAAAAGCAGTAGAACGATATGCCACGTATGTCAACACAGTAAATAAGATATCTCAATGCCAGTATCCCTATCAGTCTCTAAGTCTCACTGTACAAGTCACTAAGCCTATCGTCAGTCCAAGTGTGAGAGTCAACCACTCGCGGGTGTCCTCCACCCAAGGGTAGAACCCAAGGGCAAGGGACCATGGGCCCAACATGTATATCACGGTGAATATCATATATCCTGTAAATCTCCATATAACTCCCTAAATATATAAGCCGGCATGGGACTCCCGAGATTCTGTTGAACTCACACTTAAACTACCCCACACCCCATGGTCTATATCAAACGCTAACCATAATCCTAAATACTAATCGATCCGTGACAAGTCTGCACGAGAACTGGAGGCAGGACCTCCATCAAGCACGTCCCGACTAATACCTAAGATAAATGGCAGTGTCTGGTGCCTTATCTGTAACACCCGTGCAAGCGCTTCCATAAGTGTCCCATACCACTTATAGTCACACGTACACGCATTCCACAGACGTCGACAATGCAATAGAATAATAGGGTCACTGATTGTGTACAAGTACGTATCACTTTCACTTATTCACGGATACACGAACACTGACGTACTTGCCACAATCATCACTAAAATCTAACACTGGGTAAATGCACGATATCACTATGTTAGCAATGCAATGATATGGGTATGATATGATGCGTAAACAGTATATGAAGCATGATTAAGGTGTCATAAAAATAGCATTCTATCACTTGCACGATTTATTATGAAACGTACGCGTATAGTTTAGCGAAACGATAAACAGGTAATAATTAGTATGTTCAGTTATCTATCCATCTAATTTGGTTTCAAGCCAATCGGGTTCCAGGAACATTAATTATAGCCATTTCATTTTAAGCGCTCGCGGCTGGAAATCCGGTTTCAGAATCAGAAGTCCGTTTCGCAACGCATTTTAATCCCAGTTGGGATCAGATTTTAGCGACGCTACAGTTGGATGAAATCTAGGGTTTTCAGTAAGGTTTTCAACGCAACAGAAGTATCTTCGATCGCGTCTGTACGTCAGTAGGTATACCCTATTCACTACTAATATGTCAGTTCTGATTCTGCTGGGACTGTTAGGCGTCCCGAACTATTAAATTACAGATTAAATATCAAACGGTAACGAAACAGAATGAAACCAATTGTGTTGTCTAGCTAACAGATTTACCTATAATAATCAGTGGAGTTCCGCAATCTACGAGTTAAGGAGATCTTGTGGTACCCAATACGGAACAGCAAGCAACGACTGGAGTCGCTCTGGACTGCAGTCCAGAGTCGCACTCCGATCCAAATATCATCACAATTTAAGTACAGGAATACCAGGAAACCAGTATAGGGTTATAGTTCGTCGAGTCATATTCGATTTGAGCCCTCGAACGCGCCATTCCAGTATGTATATGATTTATGGTGAATTTAACGGTTTTCAGGTGCAAGAAAATTCCAGTTTTACGGTTAAACTTGAGGGTAGTTGTTTTAGTCGTTAACGGTCATAATATCCAACAAAATTCACACATTAGGTCTACAGCCATACGGGACAAACAATACCATTTAGTTCCGTCAAATTTGATGAGTACTTTCATTGAGAACACACATCGACCAAGTATGGCACACTATTGTTCTAAGATAGTAACTTTAAGATAAATGTAATTAAAGATTCTAACTCGAGTATATAGCATGTAAGCAAGTATAACACTTGCCTGGAAACGTTGAATTGATGGCACGGTATGCACGGCACGACCACGCGGCAACAGTGTCAAGAATTTGGCCTCGGCCTCGGATTGAGCTCTGTGCAATGGCTCAGCGGTGACGATGAGCTCCGGCTTGGATACTGAAGGTCGGCTGTTTGAGCTTCAGAGGAGGTGAGCGCAGTGACAGGTGGCCGAAGCTTGGAGGGTGGCCGACGAGGGGAGACTCGGGTTGAATCGTGAGGAGAGAGAGAAAGAGTTTAGAGATATAGAGAGAAAGATTGAGAAAGAGAAGGAGAATGGAACTGAGAGAGAGAGAGATGAGAGAGAGGCAGTTAGAGAGAGAAATGTAGAGGGAGAGAGAGAGAAATGTAGAGAGAGAAAGAGAACTGAGAGAGAGAGAGAGAACAGAGTGAGAGAGAGATGCAGGGAGAGAGAGAGAGACAGTGAGGAGGAGAGAGAGAGAGACAGTGAGGAGGAGAGAGAGAGACAGTGAGATGAGGGCGAAGAGGATGATGATGATGGGGTCGACGAGATGCGATGGATGTCGACGACGAGACGAGCAGCTCACCGGTCTTCGGCGCAGGGGTGGCCGAGCTCGGGTGCAGGGTGATGGTGGGGATTGGTGACGGAGGCGACCAAGGGTGGTCGGAGTTTGGTGGATGGAGGCGAGGAGATGAAGTGGTGAGAATGGGGGCGAGGCGAGAAAAGACGGGTGTTTTCAGTCGTCGACGTCGTCGGTGGCGGCGGGGCGAGTAAAGGAGTTGGCCGATGACGGGTGCAGGGATAGACGATGGCGATGGAGATGATGTTGACGAGGAGGGTGAAGGGTGTCGATGGAGTTGGTGGTCAACGAGAAGACGGGGCGCCGGCGGTGAGGGTGCAAGGTGGCTCGGGAGTGTAGCAAGAAGAGGAGGAAGAAGGAGAAAGTGATGGGAGTGAGAGAGAAGAGAAAGAGATGACGAGAGTTAGAGAGGGGAGTGCGTGATGTGGGGGTAACGGTGAGCGAGCGTGGGCGTGGGGAGCGGCGACGAGGGTGCAACGGGAGGATTTCGCGCGGGAAATCCGTGGGTAGCCATTGGGGAGACACACAGTAGGTGCGGGTCAGGTCGAGGGTGGAGCGGGCGCGGGTTGGAGGCTGGGAGCGGGCTGTTGGAAGTGGGCCGGGCTAAAAAATAAGGAAAAGAATTAGTTGAGGGGAAAAAAGAAGCGGGCCGGGCCAAGGGAAAAAAGAATAAGTTTATAAAAAAAACAGAATGGGCTGCTGGGCTAAAGAAGGCTAAGTTTGGGTTTAAAAAAAATCTTTTTAGGTTTAGGACAAGTAAAATTATAAATAAGATAAGTAAAATTATAAAATAAAATAAATAAAATTATAAAGTAACAAAATACATATTTTGGTTTAAAAATGGGCTGGGTATTACAAATTGCGACACCCCTGACCAAGCTCACACATAAAGATGAAGAATTTGTGTGGTCAGAAGCTTGCGAACAAGCTTTCGTAGAACTCAAATCAAGATTGACATCAGCACCTATCCTTGTCAGACCGGACCAATCTGGAGGCTTTAAAGTGTATTGTGATGCCTCTGGTAAAGAATTAGGATGTGTTCTACATCAGCACGGTAAGGTTGTGGCTTATGCTTCAAGACAGCTGAAGATTCATGAGCGCAATTATCCGACGCATGATTTGGAGTTGGCGGCCATAATCTTTGCTCTTAAGATTTGGCGCCATTATCTTCTTGGTGAAAGAATGGACATATACATAGATCATAAGAGTCTAAAATATGTGTTTACTCAGAAAGAGTTGAATATGCGGCAGAGAAGATAGTTAGAACTTATGGCAGACTTCGACATCAAGCTACAATATCATCCAGGGAAGGTGAATGTATTACCTGATGCACTTAGTCACAAACCATTAGAAATGAATCTTACTGCTCAGTGGAAGTTTCAACAAGACTTGCATCAGATGGAGATTGAAGTGTTCATGCCAAGCAACACTTCAAGTTTGATGAACTTACAAGTTCAGTCTACCATTGTAAATCAGATCAAACAAGCTCAAGCAAGTGATGCTAAGATGCAAAAGATCAGAGAACAAATGGATAATGGACTTCGAACGGACTTTATCATCCATGAAGACGGGTCTTTGAGGTACGTTAGTAGATTGTGTATACCAAAAGGTTCTGTGCGGGAAGAGTTAATGAAAGAAGCTCACAGCTCTCCCTACTCAGTACACCCTGGAGGTACAAAGATGTACAAAGATCTGTGTCAAAATTACTGGTGGTATGGAATGAAGCGTGAAGTAGCCAGAAGCGTCGCTAAATGCTTGGTGTGTCAGCAAGTAAAAACTAAATATTACAGGACAGCTGGTTTACTTCAACCGTTACCTATTTCAGAATGGAAGTATCAACACATCACAATGGATTTCGTGATTGCACTTCCTCGCGGCACGAAAGGTAACGATGCGGTATGGGTTATTGTGGATCGACTCACAAAGTCGTCTCATTTCATCCCATTTCGAATTGGCCAATCTACTGAGACATTAGCAAAGAAGTACATGGAGGTAAGAATCTAAGTAAGATTTAAACTCTTTAAATATGTACTGTCTCTGATACCTATGAACTCATGCAGGAAATCAAGAGACTTCATGGAGTAACAGTCTGCATTGTCTCCAATCGTAACACTAGGTTTCGATCGTAACTTTGGCAAAGTCTGCAACCAAGCTTGGGAACAAGTCTGAACTTTAGCACGGCTTATCATCCACAAACAGATGGTCAGTTTGAGCGAACTATTCAGATCTTAGAAGATATGCTAAGAGAGTGTATGCTAGCCTTCGGAGGATCGTGGGAAGATCACGTACATCTTGTAGAATTTTCATACAACAACAGCTACCAAGCAAGTATAGGAATGACACCTTTTGCAGTGCTTTATGGAAGGAAGTGCCGATAGCCATTAAGTTGGGACGACATCGGAGATAGAGAACTCCTTGGACCTGAGATGATAGTATCAACTGTCGATGTGGTTCATACTATCATAGAACGAATGCACATAGCCCAAGATCGACAGAAGCACTGGGCTGATGCAAAGCGCCGTTATTTGGAGTTCCAGCCAGGAGATCACGTATTTCTGAAGATATCTCCGAACCGTGGAGTGATCCCTTTTAGAAGACGGGGTAAACTTAGTCCAAGGTACATTGGACCGTTCGGCATACTCGAACGAGTCGGTGAAGTGGCTTATCGCTTGTCACTTCCACCTTCATTGGAAGAAGTGCACAATGTGTTCCATATATCCCAACTCAGAAGGTATGTGAGTGACCCCAGCCATATTCTTGATCATTTCGAGCTCAGTATACAGCCAGACTTATCCTGTGAGCAAAAATCTGTTGAGATCCTGGATAGAAATGTGAAGTCACTTCGGAATAAGGAAATTAACTTGGTTCGAGTGATGTGGAGAAAGGACACACCAGGAGAATCAACATGGGAAAGGGAAGATGAGATACGTGTAAGATACTCTCATTTATTTGTAAACTAGTCCTTAAATTAAATTATAAATTTTGAGGATGAAATTTTTGTAAAGTGAGTAGACTGTAACAACTCCAATTTCAATGTACAGAAAATTATTTAAAAGTTCATGTAAAATTGGAGTATTTGCAATCTTGTGTATACTATAAGTATTTGTTTTAATTCAGAACAGCAAGAAAGCACTTGTAGCTCATTGGTAAAGCCTTGCACTACTTTGACATAGCCCCTGTGTTCAAATCCCATCATCCACATATTCTTTTTATTTAATTTTCTTTTAATCTTTTTAGAAGCCCAAAGTTTTGCAAGTGCACAACACGTAAAATGAAAAGTCACCGAGTATTTAAACTTGTGCACTGAAGTATACCAATTGACCCCGACACGTGGCCTAAACCTAACCCCCTCCTCCGGTAAAGACCCAGCGAGATGAAGCTAAAGCCCGACGTCGCCGGTAATATCCGTCGCTAATGCTTTGATCTTTTGCACCCTGCAACCTTTGGCCTACCCCACTCCCCCTACACTGTTTGTATACTCTGCACATTTCCAGAGAACAATAAAATCCCCATTTAATCCAATTTTAATGCAAATATTAATGCATTCTTCATCATCCCTAAACCCTAATTTTCCCTCTAAATACCACACCTCATTTCACACATCCTGACCAGAATTTCGTTATCAAAACTCTACCAAATTCCCAAGTCTTTTAGTGTACAAGTGGAGTTAGCAAAATGGTGAAGTTCCGGCGACGATCCAAGGAGATTCCGGCGACGAAACGATGCCCCGAAGCATTTCGTAGCTTCCTCTCCCTTTTCTCTTCATCCCAAGCCAGTAAGTCCCTTCTTCCCCTCTCTTCTACTATCTTAAAAACTTTAAATTCTAAAACCCGACGGAAGCGGAGTTAATCCGACTTCCGATTAGATTTTTCTTCAAAACTCAACTTTTCGTAATCAAGAAAATACTATGCTCTCCTATAATGATTAATAAACATTAACAAACACAATAAAATAAGTTTCCTCTCAAGTAAATAATTTATGCAACTTTTATCGTATTTTTACATTAAAATACTACATGCTTTAGTTTCGATACGAAACAACATATTACCTTTAGATAGTTCACGAGGTAATAACCTGCCTCATCACAACACACATCTATATCATAGAATGTTGAAGTTTTGGGAATTTATTCTTGGGATAAAATGACTTTGCAAATAAACACCATCAACTTATAAAACCATTTCTTTAAAAAGATGTATTAAACATTTCCATACAATTGCGCCTCTACAACCCACTCTTGGGGACCCCGTTCAGGATGGTGAGGATTATCACACATCCTCAGACCTAGTAGAGTGAGATGCAGACCTCCGAAAGGAGCATTCGATCTCGATGGAATTTTAATGCATTTTTCTTTAGAAATGAGATTTCTACAAGAAAATAAATAAAATTTATTTTTAAATATATATATATATATTATCAAAATATATATTTTAATTATATTATATAAATATTCCAAGTTTTCAAAAGAAATCACCATTACATAAAAATATCATCCAAATACAAAACAATTCTAATATTTCAAGAAAATACCATATACTATGAAATCTAGGTTCTACTCACTAGAAATTTCACCTTTATAAAATATACATCTATGAAAAGCCTAAAGACGATAACTAAATTCGTGAGGTGTATTTTGAAAATTATATCAAACTATTTTTACATAAAAACCTCTCAAGTTATGCTAAATTACAATAAGGACCCTAGTAAACATAGGTTTAAGCGGGGCCAGTCTCTTGAGCCTCAGGGAGCCGGAGATATGGGTGCTTGCCTATCTAAGCTAGACAATCTAACCAACGGTGTTATCAACACGGTAATAGTCTTGGAAAAAGACACAAATCCTGCCGTCCATGTGCAGTAGTTACCGATAACATCAAAACCTAATTTAGAATTTCAATTTCTTTTTAAAGTGTCTGGCTCAGACTGAGTCTCAATCTAATTAATCTGACTTGAATGTGATTCAAGTATACACTATAATCAACATGAATCCATCTATACAATCTATATCAATCTATATTGACCGAACCGAACCATGGATATATTCCATCTATATGTACATTCATTATATCCGTTCCATTTACTGATATCATGGTTTCGGCAAGTCATCCATATACAATTTATAATACAAGACAATACAATATAATCAATACAATCAAGACACCGCGGGGTTTATAAGGGGTAGATTGGTACGGAAGTTGTTAAAAATGGCACGAGACTATAACCATAATACACCTAACCTGAATATCCATTGCCGTTGTACCGTGGCTGAACGGTTCCTTGTGCTCCGTATACCTTAGTTTCTGGAATAGTGGGACTCCTCTCGTATATACTGGTATTTCCGTACCAAGTTACAAACAACAGCGTTAACAATATAATAACACATTAAAACTTATATTCTTCTTCTGTATATTCTATCTCTACTCACCTTTGGGACTTACCAAGAGATTGTTCGCTGACGATATTCATTTTCTTCTTTCTTTGGAATGTTGTCAGATGGATCGGACTCACTAGATATCGAGCCCAGCACCGAGGATTTAGAGCGGTTAGCATTCAACCCGGAGCTTTAGATACTTGTACATATTTCATTTTCATTTTCTGTTATGCCATTGTTTAGGCATTGCTTTCATTCCATGGATTTACATTTTAGCTGTATTGTAAAAATAATGTTTAAATAAAGTTGTTCATTTACATTCCTATCTCTTGTGTACTTTTATTTTATATTGCTTAGATAAGTTTACCGTGTTTACTTATGAGTAAATACGTAGCGTACCTCTCTACGTCCTCTTCCCGTACAGTAGGAAGCAGGGCGTGACACACGGCTGCAGCTTCGTTGATGCGTTGCTCGCATTTTGACTAGAGATTTTGCCATCGGATAACATATTGAACCCAGGTTTCATTCAGTCCAACCTTTTCATTGACCAACGCTACCACGGTAGTGTGTTCATTCTCACTAGCGAATCTCTGACAGAAGAGCATTTCCATATCATCGGAGTTCTTCACGGAATCATTTGGGAGTTCTGCATACCATACGAAGGTGATGCCCACCAGACTGCTGACGAACTGTCGGAGGAGCAGTATATTATTTTCTCCAGTTTTGCCGCATATGGATTTAAAACGCGTGATGTGCTGGCAAGGATTCCCAGTTCCTTTGTACATGTGGAACGTTGGAAGTGTGTACTCTGGCGGGTACTTTATTTGATCATAGCACGCCGGATACGGTCGACCAGTCTTGATCGATCTATTTGCAGTATCACTGGCATAGTGAGCTTTTATTTTCTTAGCGATATATTCGTCCAGGTTTGCTTTTGGAATCATTTTCACTTCGGCCGTTGATGAAGCTTGGAGAGAATTTGCAATGCCACCCTTATCTTTGATTCTATCATATGAATATCTTATTAGTTTAACAAAATTAGAATTTTATATTATCATATGAATATCTTATTAGTTTAAAAAGATTAGGAATATATTTTCCTAACATAGAATTTAATTCTGTTATATGAATATCTTGTTAGTTTAACAAGATTAGGAAAATATTTTCCTAAAATAGAATTTTATTTTATCAGATTATCGATGGGTGATTTTATAATCACCGTTGGATCTTTGATCCAATGGTCCTCTGTTTAACAGAGAAGATCTTTCTAGTTTGAGGAAGATCAGGGAAATATTTCCCACATAAAATTTAATTCCATCAGATGGTTTAATTAGTGATATTTTATCACCATTGCATTTTAAATCCAAAATTCTCTGTTAGAGAAAGATCTTTCCATATTAGAAAGATCAGGGAAAATATTTCCCAAATAGAATTTAATTCTATCACATAAAATTTAATTCTATCAGATGGGAGCATTTTAAATTGGGGCGCTCACATGCTTTGCATGTGAGCGCTGCCAAAGAAAGCGGCAAGATAACTCACGTGTTTAACACGTAATCCATAGTGTGGGTTTTAGCCTGTTTATTTTCAGCGCTCATATGCTTTGCATATGAGCACTCACATGTTTAACACGAAGCTTGTTTGGCCTTTGGTTATTTATGTTCAGCGCTTATATGCTTTGCATATGAGCGCTCACGTGTTTAACACGTGAGGCCAGTTTGGCCTCTTAGTTATTTGTTTTCAACGCTTATATGCTTTGCATATAAGCACACATGTGTTTAACACGTGATGCCAAACTATGAGGATTCTTTTCCTTTCTTTTCTCTCCCCATTTTTATAAGGGAACAAATAGCTCTTAGCCAAAAAAATTTGGCGGGAACAGTGTTGACAAACGATCAAGCCGCGACCGCCAATTTCATACAAACAGATACCGAAACCCTTCAGAAACCTACTGCTCTCAGTCATCTGCCCTTCTCTAAAAGGAACGGACCAAGGCAACAACCCAAAAGCTCAATGAGCAATATTACCAATGAAGAAGCTGTAGATGGGTACACAACCCATACGGTCTACATGGTGGAGCCCAGAATAATAAGTCCAGCTACGTCTCATACCCATGATAATGACGCGGTCGTTTCTACCCAACACCGGCTCGGTCTAGATGATGAAGATCCCGCTCGGGCCATTAAGCCAAAGGAGCCCGTGGTTCTTACAGAATCAAGCTCAGGCAGTAATGATGACCCGGTTATCATACTCGAAACTATACAACAAGCATTATTCCAATGGCTTCAAAGGCAGCTTCAGGATAGGGACGAGAAGATGGCCAAGGTCCGTTATAAAGTCGACGGGCTGGAAAACGTCCTAGCAGATCTCACGACCCAAGTCGCCCGATTGCAATTACAGCAAAATCAAAACTTGGTTCACGAGCCCGGGATCGATATCCTGAAACAGCCAACCAATACTCCCTTCAGCCCAAGAGCGGAACATCTTTGCGAAAAACGGCCGTGATCATCCCCCAGTCCCTCTGATACATACATTGAATGAGGTAAACAAACAACAAGCAAACCAAAAACTAATCGGCCTCGAGGACTAGCATCGAGAAAGTCACCGACTTTAATGGAGAGAATGAAGAATGTCTACTCCTTCAGAAGGGACGAAGTCGGCAAAATATTCGAGGATGTCTTGAACAACGGTCTGTAATTGCCTATTTCAAAGAGGCCACATGAAATGAACATGACCGACAATCTCATATACTACCTATATAATAGGATGGTGAGTCATACTATCGAAGAATGCTATGTTTTCAAAGATTGAGTGTAGAACCAATACAAGGTCGGGAAAACCTTACCGTCCTCGGATATACCGGCAAGCCCCAAAGTTACGGTCATCAACTCAGCTCCGCCAAGATCAAAATTCGAGAAGCTCGGATAAGCAAGAACAAATGACCTCTAAGTCGTTAAATTAGGAAATAAAAGAAAATTAATGTAAAAAATAAATAAAAATAAACAAAAAACGGTATGTCCACAAGCAAAATGGGCACGGATGAAAACCCGAAATGGCTCCGTGAGTAAAAATAGAAGAACTGTCGGCGAGTTTGTGAAAACCCGAAAGGGCGCAAACTCGTGAAAAAGAGACAAAAATACACTCGAAAAGTCTTCTCGACCCTGTGAGGAGAATATTCCCGCATGAGATCCTTACGACTCACAAAGGAGCAACACACTTAGGAATCGTCATGACTCCTAAGGAGAAAACACACCTACGAGATCCTTTCGACTCGTAGAGAGAAAATATTTTTACGAGACCCTTATGGCTCATAAAATTGAGAAGCCTTAGAAGACAGGGACCTAAACCTGTCTCCTAAGCAGTCGCTATCCAACAGGTAAAGGAAAATGATGATTCGCTCTTAGTACCACATTCCAGTGTAACGATACTGATGCCAAACTTAATCAAAAATCCCCAAGTCCTCTCATGGCAAATGATGATTCACTTCTGGTACCATATTCTAGTGTAGCGATGCTGATGCCAAACCAAAACCAAAATCCCCAAATTTTCTCATGGCAAATGATGAATTGCTCCTGGCACCTGTTCTCCAGTGTTAGCAATGCTCATGCCGACCCCAACCTAAAAATTCCATACTTTCGATCCAGTAGAACCCTAAGTCGTTAAACTGGGAACAGATGATCTCTAAGTCTTTAAACTGGGAATAGATGACCCCTAAGTCGTTTAACCGGGAATGAGGTAAATCCCCTCACAGCAAAGGATGATTCACTCCTGGTACCATATTCCAGTGTAACGATGCTGATGCCAACCAAAATCCCAAAATCCTTTAATGGGAAATGATGATTCGCTCCTGGTATCACATTCCAGTGTAGCGACGCTGATGCCAAACCAAAACCAAAATCCCCAAATACTCTCACAGAAAATGATGATTCGCTCATGGTACCATATTCCAGTATAGCGATGCTGATGCTAAACAAAAATCCAAATTTTGAATCATATGCCGCAATGCCTCAAATTCAAAAGTCCCGACAAACATAGCAGGAACCAGACAAATCAAACTAAAGCCCAACAGGAAGCGCTTCTAAGCTCAAAAGCCCTGCCGGATAAATTGGAACCTCCCCAAAACAAATCAAACCAACTAATCCCAACAACGACCTCTACGTCAAAAACAGTGACACTCCGTCTCGGGGATATGACGACCAGCAACACTCCGTACCAGGGATACGTCAACCAGCGACACTCCGTCTCAGGGATACGTTACATACAGACACTCCATCTCAGAGATGCGTTGACCTGGGACACTCTGTGTCGTGGAAACGTCAAACAATGACACTCTGTCTCGGGGAAACGTCAAGAAAACACTCCGTGCCGGGGATACGTCAAAGAACAGATACTCCGACTCGGGGAAACATCAAACAGACACTCCGTCTCGGGGATACGTCATACATCGACATTCCGTCTCGGGGAAATGTCAAACAGACAATCCATGCCTGGCATACGTCAACCAGCGACATTTCGTCTTGGGGAAACGTCAGACAGTGATACTCCATCTCGACGAAATGTCAAACAGACACTCCGTACCTAGGATACGTCAAACAGCAAACACTTCACCTCGGGGGCATGTCATACTCCGACACATCATCTCTAGGAAACATCAAAAAGACACTCCGTGCTGTGGATACGTCAACCAGCGACACTCCGTCTTGGGGAAACATCAAACAGTGACACTCCGTCTGGGGGAAACGTCAAACAGACACTCCGTCTCGAGGATACGTCAACCACCGACCGTCCATGTCGTAAAAAGGGCAGTGCCATCCTCCCAAAAACAGGAACCAAATCAAGTTAGCCTCCATGTGGAAGAAGATCCATCAATTTCATGCACATGACCCATATATGTAGCGTCCATTCATTGATAGGGGGCACTTTGTTGGGGTTAAAATTTACACCCTATTGGCTAAAGGTCAAAGTCAAGGTCAAACCGCGGACAAGTAGGTCCAAGCTAAAGCAAATGGACCCTACTGTTGAATTAAGCTGGGCCCATGTGTCACAACCCGGAATTTGGCATGTGACCGGCACATAAATCATGCAACGTCTAAAGGCATAACGTAATTCAAGTAAGCCGAAGCCCAGAAATCTAAACTTTTTTGCGGAAAATAGTGGACGTGCGGTTTTGAAATAAAGGTGTAATGAAATCAAGTTCTTCTTTAAGTGCATAAATAATGATATATGAAAATACAAGTGGATTTTATACTATCGTTGAAAACATTTTCATCCTTAAAAATTTAGGTAGCACCTCCCTTGTATATTTTGATCCAAACCACATACAAGCAATAAAAAGGCATCCCCAAGCGGGAGCTAGCTCTTCGAAAATTGGCGGAATCACAACCACGCAATAGCATATATACGATGCCCTACAGCAAAGATCAAACACAAAAAGAGTAAGACATAATCAACTCAAATCGCGAACAAACACCCATCTCACTCTAAGTCTCGCAAATACACAAGTCTGTTTAGGTCTACCAATATACAAAGTTTAATTTCTGATTGATGGAGCTTATCTAGATACAATGGAAATAATAGGTACAAGAGTTGTCACGATCCAAATGTGTATCCCACATACCAAAGCAAAACATCTTGAAGGAAGCTGTGTGCCAGTGATACCACTACTGAACCAAGCGGTCGAACCTGCAGGAAAACTGTGGCACAACGGGGGTGAGTTGCCAACTCGTGAGTAGAAAATATCAGCAGGTTGAAATCGAATAGACAACGATCCCTAGGTCCTACTGTATCATAAAGGTAATACTATGTGGTATCTAGGGTGATCATGTATGCATATGTATCAACAATAGAATCATACCAATGTCAACATTTAATGATAGTCATCTGAAATGTATACATGTATGCATGTAAATCAAGCAACGTGTGTCCATCAATGACACACCAACATCATGAATCCTGAGTGTACAACATCGACACTCAAAACATCATGCAACCTGTGTCCAGCATCGACACATCAACATCATGGAACTTGAGTGTCCAACATCGACATTCGAAACATCATGAAACCCATGTCCAGTATCGACAAGTAAATCCTTATATCTCAGGCGCCGCATCATCGGATCAACCCTCATATCCATCTGATCTCATGACTCCGGTTGGTATCCTCCAGATAACCGTTGGGTCCAAACTATCACCGGTAGACAGTACATCCCCTGCCAGGCTCATCGTCTACTCCACGATCTTCTTGCCCTGGGGTACCTTACCGAGTCCACCATGTACCCGCAGACGGTTCCTCCTTACTCCTCGAATCGGGTATCACATAGCTTAGAACCGAGAAAACTCATGGTGGACACGAAATATCATATCACGAGAAACCACATTTTTTAAACAATGCATAATTTCCTTTGAAATATAACCGCGGTTCTCAAATCCAGAGATCTCATGAAAACAACATCTCAATGTATGTAACCATAAAGTACGATATATGCAAATATAGAATAGTAATTTGAGCATATCAAGTATATCATGTGATGGTACTGAACAATGAATGTACTTTACAGTTAAGAATAATACCGTGATATAGTAGTTCTGCTGTGTAAGTGGCATAGCAATTACCGATGATGAGTGTGTGAGCCGGCAAATCTGTGTATGTGTAACATGCGCATCATCGGTAATAGTGCAGGTGTACTAGCAGACGATGTCATATAACGGTAAATACTGGGAACATAGTACGTATGTCACGAGGGATAATCCAATATAAACATGAACGATATAAGGTATGTAATTACACATGAACCATACAGTTAGTTTAAATGATACGAATCGTAGTTTTAAAAGTGGGGGCTACGGTGTTTTTGAGAAAAATACACCATTTGAAAATCTGTAGAGTCCCTTGAGGTTTTCATTTAAAAGTGCATACGATTCATCAGTTTTGGAAATAAGTATGGTTCAGATGTAATCTTTACGTCGGCGATCCAGCCTCAGTATCAGATGCGGGAATATCCTCGAACATCATCCTCAAATCACGAGCGCGGATCAATCATCCGATATATCTATCGCGTACGGTAATCCATCGTACTGTATCATCAAATAGATTAAGGATCTATCGTCCTATACATCAACAAAGGTACGGATCTATGGTCTCATACGTCATGTCATTCTTTATTCTCATATATATACCTACATATATATTTCATGTCATATCTATATCAACCTCCTATCATATCTATATCAATCTCACATCATATCTCATCAATCTCACAACATATCTTATCATATGTATCTATGTTGTCATATCGCCTCACATCCTCATATCAAGCATATCCGCTCATGTTATCTTGTTTCATCATATCCTCATATCAATATATATCATCTCGTACTTATCATCTTTTCAATTATATATATATATATATATATATATATATATATATATCGCTTCACATCCTCATTTCATCATATCAATATATCAATCCGAGTCATCTTATATTTATCGTAACATCTCATACTAAATCTTTTGATTATATCCGTAAGTTCATAGCATAGGTTTCTCCAAAATGTATTCTATATATCGATTTTCCATTATATGATCGTGGGGGTGCTATACGTCATCCACCCGACTTCCTTCATAGATATAGATCTACTCACCTGCAATATCCTTGCTTATCTGAAGTCGATGAACATCTTGATCTCATACGTCGTCTCGAAAGTCCACACGAAGGTACCTACAGTTCAAGCACGTCGTATCGTAAACAAGAATCGAATACGAAAACCGATATGTTACGCGAAGTGCACATAGGTTAGAACCTATGGCCTACGCATGCAAGAATAACCAAACAACTCTCGACATTGACGTACAAATGTCAAACGACCGAGTCAAAACTCAAATACCAAAATTCAAGTCGATAAAAGTCACAAAACGAAAATAGCAGCTTAGGAAAGCACTTCCAGATTTTACCCTAGGTTGAATTAGGACATTTTGCATATAGGGTAGGCTTAATTACTAGATAAAGGAGCCATGGACCAAGCACGAAGCCTAATCTTCATGCCCAGGCCGCAACTTGCGGCCAGAATGCATTTTTTTGTGGCCATAGGGTGGATTTAGGGGCTCGGGTCTCTAGGGTATGCTCCAAATCACCTGCACATCTCTCTGTGATCGCTAAATATTTTACGGAGTCTCCGGGTTATAGCAGATCCTAAAATCTCATCACATTTTCCACAAAAATCCGACATCGGGAAACTAAACTATCAAGTTTGGGATTCTAAATTCAAGTTTATTCTAGAATTCTAACACTAGTAGGGTTGTGGTCACAACTAAATCTCAAATACACCTTCACAACTCCAAATATCTCTTAAACCTCATCTTAGAATTTTCAAAGATCATAACCCTACACTAGTTTAACTCCAAACTACTATAGAAGGTTAGGAAAACTAAATACAAGATAAGAAGTGAAAGTTATACCTCTTGGAAGCAATTCAAGAAAAGCCCTAGATGCTCCAAAGTACTCAAAATCCAAACTTGACTTGCTATAGGGTGTAGGATGAGGTGGTGGTCATTTTTTGTTAAGGAAGCCATGGGTTTTGATGAGATTTTGGAGATGATGTCATGGAGGTGGAGGAGGTGGAGGAAACGAGGAGAAGGAAGAGTTGAGATGAAGAAATGAAGTAAAGAATGAAGAAATGGGAGCTATGGTTGCATACATCTTCTTTCTTTCTCTCTTTCTCTCTTTCGCCCATGCCCCCTTGTCATCATTTGCCCCCCCTTCCCATTCACATAACATCTTTTCTTTTTCTTTTTCCTCTCTTATTTAAATAAAACCAATACCAAAAATACAAATGAAACAACATGCAACAAAATATAACATGTCATAGTGCACTAGCCATGGTTATCAAAAAGTTGGATTTGAGCTAATCATGATTAGTAGTGCACTAATCAAGCTTAAAATAAACTTACATATAAATAATTGCATAATTATTTATAAAATGTCCAAATCCAATAAATACCTTTATAATTAATAATTCATATTATTATCCAATTATTTTCCAAATATTGGTATATAATTATACCATTTTACGAAAAACCCAATTCATAATCGAATATTTTTCGTGAAATATATTATTTTATTATTTAAATTCAAAACATAATATTTTATAATTCTGAAATGCTACACCACGCCCGAACCTAAGTCCAAACAGGTATGCCGGAGCCCAGAATGGTCTTATGCTAAGAAAATACAACAAATAAATGTAATAAATAAATAAATAGGCAAAAAGCTAAATTTTTGTAAAACCCATGGCTCGTGTGTAAAAAGAATATGAGATGGGTAAAATGATATTTTGTGAAACCCAAGGGGATATGTGTAAATTTGTAAGTCTATATAAGACAACATTATGATGAAATGAAAAAAGATATTCATTCCCCTAAAATATTAAGATTTTGTGCCTACTTCTCCTTTTTCAAGGTTCTAAATTTTATTCCTTTTTTTGAATTAAATCAAGAGTTTAATTCTTTTTTTCCCAAAAATAAATAATTTTTCACCATAAAACCCTCGAAGGGGAGCTCAGATCTCCTACCAAATCTTTAAAAAGGTGACTTTTAATTTCAACGCCTCTTTTCTCTAAGATCCAACAAAAAGATAGGAGGAAGAAGGAAACCGTCTCAGAAAAACCCATTTTAGGGAAGTCCAAGACTCGAAGAGAACGAAAAGGGAGCCCCTTTCACCATCCAAGATCTAAATCCATTCACCATCCAAGATCCGGGTAGCGGGACCCCCGTAAACTCTGCAAGTCCCCCGATACATCCAAGTCCCCTTCAAAACACAACACACACTGCACATTGAGTGTGCATGACCAGTTTGACCCGTCAATCGGAGATTCTCTCGCTCCATAGGCAAGAGGTAATTAACGGAAGGTTAGTCCATGGCTGCCAGAGATTCAGATCCCGACAATCAATTAATCCCCGTCTATCCTAGGCAGAGAGAATCTGTATACGCCTGACAAGCACGTGTATTTCCAGCTCAATAGGGTGACGAAAAACAACCTACAGATTCTGGCACGCCCGGTGGGACTTTTCTCTCCTCCCATATTTTGGGTCAAACGTTCATACGAACTCAATCAACATACATATCGATGTTTATACTAAAATAAGGCTCTTTCATCCAGGCTTTCAAGCAATCAATCTCTACAATGTCTCCAAAGATGAACTTAGCTCTCAAGGTAACTCCTGTCACCTACACGATGAAGACGGACGCTCGAACGATCCTCTTGGAAAGTTTCGAGCGGCAGTGGGAGGAACCGTTGCTATAATTTGGTTCTATTTTATTTGTCTCTGTCAACACCATTCCCACTCCTCAAGCCTCAGTGACAAATAAACCGGCCTCAAAAGGTAAAAGGCCAAATTTCATGGTCGCGAAGGCACTTCAGCCCGAGCACAAATCCGTCTCCGAACAACTCTCTGTTGCTTCGGCTAGGGGCAAGGCCATCAACCCCAACAAAGCAACAAGGCATCTCGGGCAAGCTCCAGCGGTGCCTTTGACAACTACTCGATCGGGTATCTTCTCTAAGCTTCCTGTCAATCGACTCACGATGGCTTCCCAGATAACGGATGCTAAAACAGAAAAGGCTAAGATACAGAGCCAACAAAAGGGCTAGGACTCCTACTAGGCTGAACTTCATGAAGTTCCAAGAACATGGTTATCCCGCAACAACAGTTGAATTGGCTGTAAAGCTCGCTAAATTTTTTGAACCGCTGAAATTGGTTCAGAAGAATGCCATGACCGCAAGAGTTAACAAAACTGCGATCCGGACAGCGCCACCTAAGGACCCAGGTAGGCCAACCATCTTCAGTCGCCTATCCTTTCCCGAAGAGGAAGGGCCACGATGACGGTCCGAAAGATCCACCGCCAAAGATATAGAGATGGTTGGATATGTGGTCCACACTATCTACATGGCGGGCATATGTAGCAAGAGCAAGGATGGGGTCACCACATCTTAAATCCAATCTAGCTTGAATGTGGCTGCCACTTTCCAAGACCAGCCTCCTCAGGAAGATAATGAAACCCCTTCCAGTAAGGCTGATAAACAGAGAGATCTCTCGGTTCATGAGGAGTCGGGCTCAGAAAGCAAAGAGGAGCCAATCTTCCGTCCTAAGACCGCAGAGCAACAACTTCTCCAAGAGCTCCAGAAGCAGCTCAGATACAAAGACAAGGAGATGGCCAAGCTCTACTCAAAGATTGACGACTTGACAAATGTTGTCTTACAGCTCACGACCCAAGTCGCTTCTCAGTCGCTTAATCAAGCGTAGGGGCTCATGAACCGGGAAACGGTGTCCCGAAGCAGCTGATGCCTATTCCGTCAAATCTAAAGGTGGGTGAACTGCATGAAAGTAGACCACATTCTGCCTTAAGAATTGTCTTGACTGCCGATGACAGCTGCCCGCCAACACAGGATCAGATCATGGATTTGATCACCAACAAAATCAAAACATTGGTGGTCGAGGCCGAGACACAGAAAGAGGTCGGCAGCAGTAAGATACTATACCCTGCACATTACGATCTTGTAGAATTACCCAGTGGCTATATTTTCCCTAAATTCGAAAGGTTCGATGGGACGGGAAATATGAACCGGCATATTGCCCAATTTAAAGCGCCATGCACTAATACCGGGGGCAATGATGCACTCCTTCTCCGTCAGTTTGTCAATAGCTTGACCGATATTGCTTTCGATTGGTATGCAAGCATACCGGATGACTCGATTATGACGTTCACCCAAATAGAATCCATACTCAAGCAAATGTTCATGAGTGTCAGGAATAAAATCACTATTGTCGACCTTGTAAAGACCGAATCAAAGAACAACGAAAGCAGCATGGATTTTATAGTCCGATGGCGCAATCTCTCTGTCAAATGTGAACCGCCATTGGAATAAGACCAATCCATCAGTCTTCTTATAGAAAATCTGAACAACTGGATGAAACCTTTCCTGTGCACTGCAGGCTTCAAAACATTCCAAGAGCTGATCAAGAAGGTTCAAATGTTGGAACACTCAAAACCTGTGTCCACTCAGAATCTCCAATTCACAATCTGACTGAGACATCGGAGGGACGACAACCGGAAAGGCGAAAGTTCCAACAACACCGATTCTTTCAATAGGCAGATAGCAGACATAGAGAAGACTAACAAACCCCGAGAGCCAACATTGGAGAAAAGGAAAAATAAGGTCTACTCTTTCAGAACAGATAAGGTTCAAAAAATATTCAAAGATACTCTGAAGAATGGCCTGCGGCTACCGGAACCAAAAAGGCCAAGTGAAGCGAACAGGGCTGATCATCCCAATTATTGCCCATACCATCGAGTGTTGGGACACACTATTGAAGACTTTTGCATTTTCAAGGATTGGGTGGAGAAACAATACAAGATGGGAGAAATCTCATTGTCTCCTGGCGTGTTGACAAACGATCAAGCCGTGATCGCCAATTTTATACAAACAGAGACCGAAGCTCTCCAGGAACCTGCTGCTCTTAGTTGCCTGCCCTTTTTTGAAAGGAGCGGACCAAGGCAACAAGCCAAAAGCCTAACGAGAAACATTACCAATGAAAAATTAGTAGACGCGTATACAACCCATACAGTCTATATAGTGGAACCCGGAAGAACAAGTCCTCCTACGTCTCATACCCATAACAATGACGTGGTTGTTGCTTCCCAACGCTGGCTCGGTCTAGATGATGAAGAGCCCGCTCGGGCCATTAAGCCACAGGAACCCATGGTTCTTGCAGAATCGAGCTCAGGCAGTAAGGATGACCCAGTTATTATACCCAGAACTATGGAATAAGCATTATTGTAATGGCTTCAAAGGCAGCATCAGGACAGGGACAAAGAAGATTGCCAAGGTCCGTTTCAAAGTCGACGGGCTGGCAAATGTCCTGGCAGATCTCACGACCCAAGTCGCCCGATTGCAATTACAGCAAAATCAAAACTTGGTTCATGAGCCAGGGATCGATATCCTGAAACAGCCAACAAATACTCCCTCCTGCCAAAGAGCGGAACATCTTTGCGAAAAACGGCCGTGATCATCATCCGTTCCCCTCTGATACATACACGGAATGGGGTAAATGGACAGCAGGCGAACCAAAGACCGATCGGCCATGAGGACCAGCATCGGGAAAGGCACTGATTTGTATGTCAAAAACTATCTATTACCGCAATCAAGAACGGCGTCGCTTGATAGCTAGCCGGTGAATACGGGTCGGTCCACAGAGATGTTGTAAATCTCCTTAAAGTTCTTACGAGTTAATTCCAAATGGTGTTTGGTCTTATAATTAAACGTAAAAATTGAAGTTGTGTGATACTAGGATTAGAAACTTACTAGGATTATGTTTAGGGAAAATTTGGTAAACAAAGATCTACACCTCTTTCCACTGCCTTTAATTAAATATATTATATTAGTGTTATGGTAAATATTAATAAAGGGGATTAGGATGATTGGGAAGATTGTTCTTCCTCTAGATCCTTGTCTTTCCTTTCTTAATCTTTACCCTAACCTCCATGGAAAACTTAAAATCCGGGCCTTTAGACTACAGATCACCGTTACCTCGAGGGTAGAGTGCCGTAGGGAGCGGAATAAGAAGGTATGCATGGAGTTCTAATGTTCATAAAAGATTGGCAAAGAAAAGAGATGAGAGATCTTCATCTCTCAAACCCTTTCCTATTCCTAACCCTAACAAGCGAGGAAACTACTCGCTCATTGAAGGAATTAAGAAAGACATGATTTTTGTTTTGTTTTTATTAAAGAGAAGGAACATCTATTGCAAGTTAATAAAATTCTAAACTAAATTAAACTAGGGCAAGTAAAGAATTTATCTAAGGCAGATATAAAAAAACTAGAACTAGGGCAAGAAAAATAACCTACTTACGATTGATGCGCTCCAAACTTCAAAGAAAACAGAATTTTATTGATGAATAGATGCATAGGAAAATACAAGGGTTTGGGTTCTATTTATAAGACATAGAAACCCTAGGTTTACAATTGATCCGCATGTCTGAAATTACAAAACTACCCTTAGGAAATCTTTTCAGCGCCGCACCCATTTTTTGGTAAACTTTTCTCGAAGTACGGGCATTATACGGCCGCGGAACCGCGGCAATGGCAGGCTTGGGCCGCGGTTCCGCGGCCCTTTGGCAGGATTGGGTGCTGAAACTTTTGGGTTATGTTCTGGGTCTTCTTGGGCCTCTGGTTCTTTGGTTCTTCTATCAATTGGGCTTCTACATTGGTTCCAGATTTTCAGTGAACAATTTGCAATGAATTTTTAACCGTTCGCCTTGTATTCTTGGACCTTGCGTTGCCTTGTACATTGTGAACTGTTCTTCGTCTAGGCTTGACTAAGATCCTCCTATTTGTTGGTCAAAAGTCCTTCTTTGGTGTCGTCTTTTGTCCTTCTCACTGTTTTCGCTCCAAGAACCTGTAACCTGTACTATGTAGCAGACATGGGTCAAAAGTACCTGTTTTTATTGTAAAATGCATAAGAATGGGGAATATAAAATGCAATATTATGATATGAACAAATACCCCCAAACTTATCCTTTGCTTGTCCTCGAGCAAACTTATTTTTTATTCTCGACAAAAATCTAACCTAACCGCACTTTCGCAGGGAAACGCGATTACAGTGAGCACGCGCAACAAGTCGTTAAACCTCTAGGTGTCCCTAGTAGGAGGAGTGTTGTCTCCTGAGGGTTTTCAGCGGATTACACCCACAAGATCCTATCAATTTGGCTTTTGACTTTTGTTTTCCAATTATGTTTTCTAACAAGGAATTCTATTACTGTCGACCCGCAAATTATCCACCCATATTCTTCACATTTTCTCATCATTTAACTTAAGATTATATATGTCCTGTAGATTTACTTAGCTTTCGGCATTTCTTAAGTTTTCCTTCTAAAGTTCCATCTCCACTTAGGAATTTTTATCAACTTTACTAAAGATACAAGTTCTATTCTTCATTCATTTCTCTTATCTAAACTCTAATCACATATCCCCACGTGTGTGTAAATATCACCCCTACACTTGGAAATTCAAATCAAGCAATCGTACTCTTGTCCATTGTCCAAAGCACTTATTAATTGATGAATTTTTAATTGAATTTCTCTTACGCATCCTTCATGCGACCGTTAATACTTCTTGAGGTACCAACAACCGATTACAAGATGCGTTAGCACTTTAAATCATACTTCCTAGTCTTGCAACACCCAAGGCTTTTTAGCAGTGACTCCCAAACCAGTTGGTCTAAGGCACTAGGTGATGAAGCACCCTCGCTAAATATTTTTCAATTTTTTAGCCTTAAGTAATCACAAAAACCAGTGTCCATTTTTTTTCTTTATTCACTTTCTTTTCTTTTATTTTCATTATGCTAAGGACTTTAGACAAGAGCATTTCAAGGTCTCTTCTACTAATCCAAGTTTCAAGGTGCGTGATTGTGCAATTTGTAGAGTATATGTTTTCAAATCTAGACTTAAGCTAGGAATTATTTTTCAAACTTATACTCTAATAAAAGTTTCAATACTTTTCCTTCGTTTCGACTTAGCCCAAGAAGTGAACCCAAAATTTGCCTATTTCTAAATAAACTACAAAGAAATATACTTTCTACCGTTAAATTTTAAGGAAGGTTATTTTTAGGGTTTTTAATTTGCTAAGTCTAAGATCTAGTTTTTCCTAGCCAGTTGACCTATCTGTCAAACTCTAGTCAAAAAAGCCAAAATTGAATACAATAATTTTTATAATTTTTAAAAAATTTCAATTTTTATGGGTTTTCAAATAAGTATGCAAATGCAAAAATATGTACAAATGAATGCGAAGGAAGAAGACGTACCGAGCATACCCCCAAGCTTAAACTTGACAGTGTCCTCACTGTCATGCTAAACCAAGAGAGTCAAAAATGCCGGTACTCCCCTGTTTATTTATTTATAAAAAAAAATTATATTTTTTTAATGTTTTGAAATTTTTTTTATTTTTTATAGAAAAAGAAAACAAAAATATATATACATATATACAAAAAGGTTCCCCCCAAACTTAAGCTTGGCCTTACACAAGCCAAAGGTTAGCACCAACCATTCAAAAATCTTATCGTGGTAATGGCCGAGTTGGTGAAATAATGGGGTGTAGAGGAGAGTGGAAAGAAAGAAGATGAGAATCACACGAGACCGTGTGGGAAGAAGGGTAGAATATGGTCTCGGTGGAGGAGAAGAATGGCGGGAAGGAGAAAGAAGGGTAGCACGATCTTGAGGGTGTAAATCGAGTGAATAAATTAGCGCAATTTGTGATGACTGAAGTGTGAAAACTGATTGTGCTCATCTATCAACTCATCATGAAATGGGGTCAAATCCCTCAAGATTCGCAAGGAAACATGGGTACGCCGAACTTGGTGTTGGAGATGAAAGCGTAACGGTCACTTGCACGGTCAGAACAATAGGAAGGACGAAAGGGAGTGAAGTAGGGATAGTGTTATTCTCACCTAAGTAATCTGTCTCGAACTTGAAAGATTCCATTAATGGTTCGAAACTACTGTAAACAACCGAGTCTGATGGTTCAACTAACTCATCTGTAAATGTAAAGGACTCAAACTCGGGCGGTGAGTTATCAACATTGTCCGAAAAAGTGAAACACTCGTACGTGTTATCGGCTGTGAGAACTGTGTCAGATTCAAAGGAAAATTTTTCAAGCTCACAGTCTTCAAGCGTGGTCGGAACGATGGAAAGGAGGGAGGGTGATTTAGTTAAAGATTCAAGAGGATGAATTGGAAAATCCGACACATCAAACAAAAATGGTTCAACCTCAATATGATCCTCAAAACTCTCCTCAATACTATCCTCATAATCCTCCTCAAAATTCAACTCATCCATGCCATTATCATCAAAATCCAGACGCATATGAAGTTCGGGAGAAACATCTAATGATTCAGGATGATGAATTGGACACAAAATTTCAATCAAATTTACGGGTTCATCATCCAAAATTTTCCCGGCGTCTATATCCTCAATCAAGTGAAAGTCAATTTCTTTAGACACCTCCTCAAAAGTATGGATGTTTATCAATGTAGGTTCTATAGTGGAAGTGTAAAGGTCAAACGGATTAGGTGTGGTTTCACTCGAAAGGGGTTCTTCACAATTTGGCAAATCAAGCACTACAAAATCACACAACTCATTTTTATTTTCAACTGGTGACTCATTGGGGACAATCGATGGAAAACCGGAGTTGAGGGTTTCAATTGGGTAAGGGTAGGTTTGATTTGGAAATCCTCTCACATTCTCATTCTGTCCAACCGCCTCCTCATACATTGAAAAATTTGAAGCTAGTGGGAAACTAGCTACCGGTTCACTAGGTTGCATAAGGGCGGCCACGGACGCTTCCATATTCCTAGTCATTTTGTTTTTTGCTAAGATATAAGCCTCCAACGACTCTTCCAAACTAGACTTGGGTGGTAAGGTGTTTCGGTAAAAGATTTGAAATCGTGTGGATATGCAAAACTCCCAACAGGCTGTGTAGAAGCAATGTCTAATGAAGGTGGGAAAGTCGGGTAGGACTGGTAGGAAGTGGGTGGTTAGACAGGGGTAGGATCAACATGTGGATAAAAAGGTGAATAATCGTGTGGATCCCTAGAACTAGATGAGTGGAGAGGGGTGAAAGATCAATTGCAAGATTGAGCAATATGCTCAGCAATAGACATCGGCTTAGGAGTGACAGAAGGACTTGAAAAAGTGGTATCAACATATGGAGGTGGTAAAGGTTGACTTGGTTGACACAAAGTGGATTGAAAAGTCAAACTGTTTCTCCTAGACGCCTCTATTTGATCTTTCAAAGATATTTTAGGCAAGGAAGGATCATCTTTAAAATGACCGAACAAATTGACGTACGAGGCAAAGTTAGGTTCGGGATACCAAAGTTCGGCAAGTGATTTATTATGTGGGGTACCCATGTTGTAAGAAGAATGGGTGAAAGAAAGAGAGTTGGGTGGCGGTGGTGCAAGGATTTATTTGCGGCAAAAGAAAATTTGCAAGTTTCTAAAAATGATTTATCATTTTTCCTTTTTCTTTATTTGGAAATTGTTGCAAATAGATTGTCGAGAAAAGATATGCAACAGAAAAAATATTACTTGCAATCAATTTCTATTTTAAACGAGGCGCAAAAATCTTGCACAAGATTTTTATTTGGAATGGAAAATATTTTTATAGCGCATGGAATTCTGCAGGAATTTTCAAAAAAGATATTTCAAAAATTATAGAGAAGGAACAGAGAAGACTTACAGTGCAATTTTTAAGAGCTAAAGTCACCAAGATGCCGCGTTATCGCGGTATAAACGCGTTCCTGCCGCGTTTTCGCGGCAGGCTAGTCAGCGCAAGTCCCCAAAATTTTTTAACGGCTCTGAGTCAGCAAGACGGCCGCGTTTCCGCGGTCTAAGTCTGGTTTCGGCCGCGGAAGCGCGGCACTTTGGGGGGTTCAAATCTCCAGAAAAATTCCACTGTTCTGTTGTTTAAAATCTCTTCTGTTCCGATATCCCGTTTTCTGTTTCGCTTTCTGGAAATTTCCAGATCCGTCTCGATTGTTCCTGCAAGATTCACACAACAAAGTACCCTTTCCAAAAAAATAACAATTGATATATTTTTATAATTTTTGGATTTTTAGATTTTTTAGATTTTTTAATTTAAGATTAACCCGAAATTGCAAAAAGGAAATAACACGCCATCCCCGGCAACGGCGCCATTTGATTTGTATGTCAAAAACTATCTATTACCACAATCAAGAACGGCGTCGCTTGGTAGCTAGCCGGTGAATACGGGTCGGTCCACAGGGATGTTGTAAATCTCCTTAAAGTTCTTATGAGTTAATTCCAAATGGTGTTTGGTCTTATAATTAAACCTAAAAATTGAAGTTGTATGATACTAGGATTAGAAACTTGCTAGGATTAGGTTTAGGGAAAATTTGGTAAACAAAGATCTACACCTCTTTTCACTGCCTTTAATTAAATATATTATATAAGTGTTATGGTAAATATTAATAAAGGGGATTAGGATGATTGGGAAGATTGTTCTTCCTCTAGATCCTTGTCCTTCCTTTCTTAATCTTTACCCTAACCTCCATGGAAAACCTTAAAATCTGGGCCTTTAGACTACAGATCACCGTTACCTCGAAGGTAGAGTGCCGTAGGGAGCGGAATAAGAAGGTATGCATGGAATTCTAATGTTCATAAAAGATTGGCAAAGAAAAGAGATGAGAGATCTTCATCTCTCAAACCCTTCCCTATTCCTAACCCTAACAAGCGAGGAAACTACTCGCTCATTGAGGGAATTAAGAAAGACATGATTTTTGTTTTGTTTTTATTAAAGAGGAGAAATATCTATTGCAAGTTAATAAAATTCTAAACTAAATTAAACTAGGGCAAGTAAAGAATTTCCCTAAGGCAAATATAAAAAAACTAGAACTAGGGCAAGAAAAATAACCTACTTACGATTGATGCGCTCCAAACTTCAAAGAAAACAGAATTTTATTGATGAATAGAGGCATAGGAAAATACAAGGGTTTGGGTTCTATTTATAAGACATAGAAACCCTAGGTTTACAATTGATCCGCATGTCTGAAATTACAAAACTACCCTTAGGAAATCTTTTCAGCGCCGCACCCATTTTTTGGTAAAATTTTCTCGAAGTACGGGCATTATACGGCCGCGGAACCGCGGCAATGGCAGGCTTGGGCCGCGGTTCCGCGGCCCTTTGGCAGGATTGGGTGCTGAAACTTTTGGGTTATGTTCTGGGTCTTCTTGGGCCTCTGGTTCTTTAGTTCTTATATCAATTGGGCTTTTACATTGGTTCCAGATTTTCAGTGAACAATTTGCAATGGATTTTTAACCGTTCGCCTTGTATTCTTGGACCTTGCGTTGCCTTGTACATTGTGAATTGTTCTTCGTCTAGGCTTGACTAAGATCCTCCTATTTGTTGGTCAAAAGTCCTTCTTTGGTGTCGTCTTTTGTCCTTTTCACTGTTTTCGCTCCAAGAACCTGTAACCTGTACTATATAGCAGACATAGGTCAAAAGTACCTGTTTTTATTGTAAAATGCATAAGAATGGGGAATATAAAATGCAATATTATGATATGAACAGGCACCGACTCTAATGGAGAGAAGGAAGAATGTCTACTCCTTCAGGAGGGACGAAGTCGACAAAATATTCGAGGATGCCTTGAACAACGGTCTGCAATTGCTTATTCTTAAGAGACCACATGAGATGAACATGACCAACAATCTCATATACTGCCCATATCATAGGATGGTGAGCCATACCATCGAAGACTGCTATGTTTTCAAAGATTGGGTGGAAACCCAATGCATGGTCGGGAAAACTTTACCGTCCTCGGATGTACCGGCAAGCCACAACGTTACAGTTATCAACTCAGCTCCGCCAAGATCAAAATTTGAGAAGCTCGGATAAGCAAGAACATATGACCTCTAAGTCGTTAAACTGGGAAATAAATGAAAAATAATGTAAAAAAACAAATAAAAAAAACAAAAAAAGCAAGGCCCCCGGTACATCCAAGTCTCCTTCAAAACACAACACACATACTGCACATTGAGTTCGCATGACCAGTTTGACCCGTCAATCGAAGGTTCTCTCGCTCCAAAGATATGGGGTAATTAATGGCAGGTTAGTCCACGGCTGCCGGAGATTCAGATTTCCACAATTAATAATCCCCGGCCTACCCTAGGCAGGGCGAATCTGTATAGCCTGACAAGCGTGCGCATTCCCATCTCAATGGGGTGACATAAAACACCCTACATAGGTCACAACTACATGTCACGTTGTAGTGCGCCTAAAAGAATTCTCGAATTAGATCGCGGCTATACGTCACTAATAGCACGCTTAAGGGAGGGGGTTATGTTTATTTAGTCTAGATTCACTTCAAGTTGTTTGGCAAAGAGAAACACAAGGGATTTTTCTATCCCTCATACTACCTTCCTTAACCTTAATAAGTGAGTAAATTATTCATATATTAAAAGAAAAATGAAACAACAAAGAAGAGAAGAAAGTATGGAAAAATACAGTTTTAACAAGAGATAACAAGCTAGCTACTTAGGCTCTCACCTAAGCAAGGAACTCCATTAAGTATCATGGCTTAAAAATAATGTTTAGAAGAGAAGAAGAACAATAAAACCAACAACTATTTTTATAAACGAGTAATAAAGGTTAAGTTAAGAATTTAAAATATAATGCAAGAAATTAAAGATATAAGATATAAAAAAAAACCTCATCTTCATTAATTTTCACTCAAAAGCTCTCACTACAATTTCATGGAGAATAGATGAAGAAGAAGAAACTACACTAAACTACTCTAATTTTAAGAAAAGAAAAAGCATGCATGGTTGGCTCAAATGAGGAGTATATATTGGCAGAGGAGTAAAATTCTAGGGCCATATTCTGAGCCTATATACAATTACAAAAACATCCCAGAAAAATGGTCGCGAGAAGCCACGTTATGGCTGCGGCTCCACCACCTATCCTCATGTTTAGCCACGCTTTCGTGGTCGTTTGGAAGTGTTTGTGCGCAATTTTTTCTATGCTTCTTTATATTGCTTTGTTTTTCTGTTTGACAGGTTCAAAATTGTTCCAAAATATTCTCAGATTTTAATGGTCTAAAATGGCAACTCTTTTTGACTTTTGGCCTTGATCTCCCTAGAGCTCCGCGTTGCACCTTATTTCTTGTGCTGTCTCCCTCGTGCTCTGTGCTTGTCCGAGACATGAATGATCTTCGTATTCGTCTTGTCTCTTGAACTGGTAGACAACACTAGACGGATGTAGATGATCGGAACCCGGATTTTATCTGTTTTTGGAAGTTGTTCTGAACATTGTCATAACTGTGGAGATTGTGCGAGATTTATGTTATTCTGGACTGAGAACCTGTAACCTGTAATCATGTAATAAACACATCAAAATCACCTACCAATATATAGACAAGCAGAAGAATGGGCGGTATTTAATGCAATATTCTGGTGTGAACAAATACCCCCAAACTTATCTTTTGCTCGATCAGAGCAAAACCATTTATTTTCAAAAATTTCTAAGATCACTTTCGTAGGCATAGTTCACTCCTAAAAAGGGGGAAGAAAAGAAAGAAGAAATGGATTCCCACAGTTTGGGCCTCACGTGTTAAACACGTGCATGATTATATGCAAATATATAAGCGCTGAAAACAAATAACTAAAAGGGCCAAACTGGTATCATGTGTTAAACACGTGAGCGCTTATATGCAAAGCATATAAGCGATGAAAATAAATAACCAAAAAGGTAAACTAGCCTCTCATGTTAAACCCGTGAGTGTTCATATGCTTTTCCACAGTTTGGGCCTCATGTGTTAAATACGTGCATGATTATATGCAAAGCATATAAGCGCTGAAAACAAATAACCAAAAAGGCCAAACTGGTATCACGTGTTAAACACGTGGGCGCTTATATGCAAAGCATATAAGCGCTGAAAATAAATAACCAAAAAGGCAAACTAGCCTCTTCTGTTAAACACGTGAGCACTCATATGCAAAGCATATGAGTGCTAATATATGCAAGTTAAAACCCACGCTGGGATCACATGTTAAACACGTGAGAACATATTTTTTTGAAACACTAGTTTCAGATAGATTTAAATTCTATATAGAATTTAATTCTCTTTTGGGAAAATACTTCTCCTGGTCTTTCTAAAGAAAGAAAGATTCTCTGTTAAACAGAGAACCGTTGGATCAAAAATCCAATGGTGATTAAAAATCATTAAATAATAGAATTAAATTCTATTAGAGAAAAATATCTCCATGATTTTTCTAAAATGAGAAATATGTTCTCTGCTAATCAGAGAGCTGTTGGATCAAAAATCCAATAACAGAATTAAATTCTAATATGGGAAAATATTCTTTTTAAAAAAAGAAAGATATACTCTGTTAAATAAAGAGCCCTTGAATTAAAAACTCAACGGTGATTAAAAATCACCTGTTAACAGAAATGGGAAAATATATCCCTAATCTTGTTTAAAAAAAACACGAAAAGATATTCTGATAAACAGAAATTCGTTGGATCAAAAATCCAACGGTGGATAAATTCTCCAAATAATCTTTGAGACAAATTAAATCAATTAGAATCACTCAAATGAAAGATTTACTCAAAACTTCTCAATAATTTGCCTTGCCTATATAAAGGACATGAGACTTCAAGTCACATACACACAGGGTCATATGGAGAGAACCCCCCCATACGCTTTTGGACAAAAACAAACAGAAGCCACAAAACCGAGAATTTAATTCCCCTTTCATATAAGATCTTCCTCTTTCCAAACCCTAGGTAAAGAAAAGCAGAGATAAAAATATATCTCCTTTGACTATCATAAGTAAAAAGAAAAATAAGGGCTTAACCCTTTATAAAAAGAACTTAGTTCTTTCTCCGATCTGAGATTTGAAAAGCAAATCTCCCCACAAGTTGAGAATTTAATTCTCATCGGGAAGGTTCTGTTTTTCAGACTCAAAATCAAGGGAAAATAATTAGATCAAAAGAAAAGACACGTTGTTTAGGAATTTAATTCCTCTGAAAACAGGGTTTAACCCTACATAAAAAACTTAGTTCTTACAAAAATAACATAAAAACTTAGTTCTCCAATAAAACCGATTCCAGATCTTTAAAACAGAGATCTCGGTGATCATTAATAGTCAAAATGTCATTAACAGAGGTTAATTTTTTTCCAGAAAATATCAACAGAGATTAAATCTCTAAAAAGAAAAGAACTTGGCGCCTCACGTGAAACACACGTGAGTGCTAGAGAAAAATTAGAGCTTAGCACTATTATAGTGCCTCACGTGTTTCCTACGTGAGCACCCAAAAAAAGGACTCGGCGCCCCATGTGCTTCCCACGTGAGCACCAACAAAAACAGAACGCTTAGCGCCTAACGTGGTTCCCACGTGAGCGTTGTATCAAAGTGCTGGACACTATAAATTTAGTCAAAATGACTAAAGTGCCTAGCACTGATTGGACAACGTCTAAATCTGAGCGCCTCACATAATACACACGTGAGCGCCAGAGCAACAAATATGTGCTTAGCACTTCTGAATAAAAGGAAAAATATTGAGCAGACCAAGCCTAAATTGGCTAAGTCTCTCTGAAGTTTGCTTGCAACTGAGCCCAAATGCTATGTTATTGAATCTTAATAAAATTTAAGGATCCTGAAGATGTTGCAAAGTTGATCTTAGTCTCAAATAAGACTAACGTATCCTTAGTTAAAATAAATTGAGCCCAAACACTCACATATATATTTAAGTTGATCTTAATCTCAAACCAGATTAACGCTCCTTAAATGAAACTAAATATCCTTGAACTAAAGGAATACATACAACCCAAGTTCAAATCCCAAATCTAAAATATACGGATTTGGACTGATCCGCGCCTTACGGGCGACGACACAAACTAGTCTCCGTATATAATCCACGGCCAATCTTAACAAACAAAATAACACACGACACGAAGTGAACTACTGAAGCAGGAGAAAGTCGTTATCACAACACGATAACGTAATTAACTGCAGGGCAGAGAAGAGCATCCCCACAATCAAAAATCACTCACAAATGAGGGGAAATATGATGACGTCTGCATGATCGGTCCCATCCATCCAAATCTCCGATATATGGTGCCATAAATCAACTTGGTATTTTCGGAGAGGTGGGAGGATATGTCCAAATAGCATCAGTCCCCAAATTCAGGCTAGACATCCTCCGCGTCTCAGTTCGGTCTTCGGCGGTAAACAGATTATGGTACGCCCGGTGGGACTTTTTCCTGCTTCTACTCCACACTTCGTGTTTCATGTTTCTCGAATGAAATCGCGGTTCACTATGGTTGCCCCTATATTCAAGATACTAAAACTCGGTGTCTTGCTCATGTCTAGAAAATCAATGGCTTCTCACTACACTGCTTGCAACAACAACTCCCTCTCCACCCCAACTGGATAAGTGATACATAGGCCTAACGCGGACTCTATTTTCTCAATGCCGTTGGGGCAGGTTACACAATCCACTACCGGACTCTTTTTCAGGACCATGCTCCCGCCTGCGAGCTTTGGCGCCACAACGCCATAAGGAGAAGCTCCCAGAAAGTCTCTTCGATCGTCTGGCAACCACGACGGCTCCTATTAGTAAGCCGTCAAATCATGAAGTCTCGGTTTCCAGCATGCTGAGGAAGAACACAGGCGGGCCTGTAAAGAAGCCCATGATACCAGAGGGAGATACCCCAAAACGGATAGCTCTCCCTACTCCCGCGGTGGGTGAGGCCGATAAAAGTGCTTCACCTTCATGACGGTCGATCTTCGAAATATTGGCCAACCCCGCTCCAACTCTAACAAGGACATCGGTCTTCAGCAGGCTGACACCAACCAAAACCCCTAAGCAACACAGGGGCATGACGAAGAAGCCTCCAAAATTGAAGCAATTCCCACTCCAAAGCATGCTTGACGTCGCCACTGGCGCCGAGTGAGAGAAGCTGGGGGCAACTCTCCCTCTTGGCTCACCCTACCAACTCCTATGGTGGATATCAACGCTGTTGTTCTAACTGGGAACCGCTTTGACCCACTCAGAAGAGTGTGTAAGAACTCCCCAACGGTAGTGCTATAGAAATCACCTCCGCCAGTAGATACCCCTGTGCAGAAAGAACCAGAGCAGCCTCGTCAACGTCTCTCTTCCCAAATACATAGGGTCTGGCGAAAAATCTAAGGTTCTATGCTTAACAAAAATTACTCTCATCACCCTAAAAGATCTAATGGCTAGCAAGAAAAAGACTACTCCTCCACATATAATTGGGGGCCGTTCCTAAACAGGTGCCTGTCGCAATGGCTCCTTCAGCTCTAACTTCTCATAAAAGAATGAGTTCGGAGAAAATTCTATCGCCCGCGGTAAATTCCAAAGGAGATGGACCTAAATCCCATAAGTCTGGGGGCATAACCGTACATACGGTCTATATGGCTAGCGATAAAAAAAAAGCCGCGCTTCGGTGAGTCACTGACCGCAAACTCGGTCGTTGACGAAGGCTTAGGAGCAGCATCAAAAGCTCCAAGAAATGCTGACCAAAATGGCAGCGCTTACTGAATAAAAAGAAGGTCCGAACGAAGAACTTGAACAGCGCCAAGAGCAAGAGATCGATACAGAGTTCTTGCGACGGGCGCTGGAAAGAAAAGATAAGGCGGCTGCAGAGCAACCTGCTAATATAAAGCAGATGGCTCTTTTATTCTAAGACATGGTGGGAATGATGATACAACCGAAGCCCCCGGCAGAAGACTCGCCAATAGTTATCGAAGATGATAGAGGAGAAACATCAAACCCTCCTCCGGCCTTGTCAGTGGCCAAGGAAGAAACCATCTTCAAGGCAGCCCTGGATGACTACATCGCTCAGCAAATAAGAGCTCACCAGGCTAGTGAGGCTGCCAGCCAACTCGTCAGAACCGGGCGACCATATCCGGCCTGATATGAACAAATCAAGTACCCGCCGGGATATACTATCCCCAAGTTCTACTTCTACAAAGGAACAGGTAATCCCCACCAGCATAACACACAATTCAGAGCACTGTACAGCAATACTGGGGGCAACGACAAACTGTTACTTCGCCAATTCGTCGGAAACTTGTCAGAGATAACTTTTGAATCGCTTGAACCTCCCAAATGACTCCGTGAAAACCTTCACAAAAATGCAACTATTGTTCACGCAACGGTTCACCAGCGCAAGTGAACGTACTCTGATCATGGCACTGATCAATACCAGGGTAAAACCGGAAGAAACTTGGATCCAATACGCGAAACAAGTGGTCTAAATGCGAACAACGCATTGAAAAGCCTCCTTCCGTGGGCATGTTCATTGGGACCCTCGATCCTCTTATGACTGTGTCCCATTTCTTGACGTTCTTCAAGCCCACAACCTTCTAGGCGCTGATAGACAAGCTGGCCCAAATGGATCAGATGGGCCATGGCCCTTTCTTCTCAAATAAGTACTCTCAAAATAACAAGGGTAAAGAGAAAGCGGCCTTTGTTGCCAACACGCGACAACAGTGGGGTAGCCCAAAACCGGTTGCTCATCCAAACAACGCGGGTCCACGCCCATCTTTGGAAGAAAGGCTAGAACATGCTTACTCATTTCCCCGCGACAAGATGAGAAGACTGTTTGAGCTGGAAACGCGTAATAATCTCATCACATTGTCAGTCTCGCGGCGTCCAGCCTAACCCGGTAATCTCAACAACCCCAATTACTGCTCCTATCACAGAATAGTGGGCCACCTAATTGAGAATTGCTACATTTTCAAAAATTGGGTTGAAGACCAGTACCAGTAGGGAAAGTTCGTGTTGTTTGATAACTGAAAGGTAAACCTGCTCCAGAAACATGCTCCCAAAAAAGTAGACACGCAGGGGGCATCATGCTCACTCGCCGAGAAAGCTCTGTGGGAAGTAGCTCTTTCAGCAAAATTTAAAATAATGCTGAAGGATCTATAAGCATGTCCGGCAATCAGGTGGAAAAGCCCACTTGAAGCTGAAATTATTGAAGGGATGTTGAAACTACGTCCCGCACTGAAAATTATTGACAAGGGGAAAAAAACCCCAAGTCAAGCCTTTAAAGTCTTCTAAGAAAAAGAAGAAGACCAAGAAACCCGTGCAGTCTGTCGAATATGACGACAAGCGCACAAACTTCAGAAATACATAGACTTGGAGGAGTATAACCAGAAGGCGCGGACACCAGTCACGCTCAAAGAATTCCTCAAGCATATTCTTGTGGACGGAGAACGTGACAATGATGAGAGAAATGACTCATCAGAAGAAGCGAAAGACTATGTAGCAAGTTGCCATATGGTCTTCCATTCATCATTATATGACGAAGAAGATCCTCAGCGTCAAAAAATGACGTAGTGGAACTGGGGGCAGAATCGGCGCTAAAATCCCCAAAACTGCCAGAAAAATACCCGATTGAGAGGCTACTAAACGAAGCCTTTCAAAAAAGTAAAGATGACCGAGAACGCGAAACAACCATATACGAAAAGGCTAAGCATCAGCGTCATGATAAAGAACCTGCGGTGAGGACGAGTCATAAAGTGCTCCGACCAAATCAAAGCACACCTGCAGCAAATAAGAGCAAGATAAAAACTGAGAAGCGGTTCGCCAAAGCCCTATCACTAGGGATGAAGCTACCACCTCTAACGAGGTACACTCCTGAAGTCCTATGCTTCGACGGAGAAGAATCACATACAAAATGTAACAAATCCAATTTCAATGTACAGAAAATTGTTTAAAAGTTAATGAACAATTGGGGTATTTGCAATCCTATGTACACTATACGTATTTGTTTTACTTTTGAACAGAAAGAAAGTACTTGTGGCACATTGGTAAAGTATTGCACTGCTGTGACGTAGCCCCTGTGATCGAATCCCCCCAACCACATTATCTTTTTATTTAATTTTCTTTTAATCTTTTATAAGCCCAAGGGTTTGCACGTGTACTACACGTAATTGTTAGGGTAAAAATTTACACCCCGGTTGACCAAGTCAAAATCAAAGTCACACTACTAAAATAGGGGGTTGCCCCTACGGATAACAACATCCGTAGGGGCAGATTTAGTTTGGCCCTACGGATTAATCCGTAGGGCCAAACAGCTGCCCCTATGGTCCTTACATATTTATTTAAAAATTATTAAATCTTGAATTGTTGTTTGCCCCTACGGAGCCGCAAACCAAGAACCTACGGGCTTATCCGTAGGGGCATCTAAATAAAGATTTAAGTGATCGATCCCTACGCTGATTATCTCTTATTCTCTCATCACTTGCGCGCGAACTCAAATCCCCAAACCCTCGTTCCCGCCGATCGCCGTTCTCGTTGTCACCGTTCTCGTCGTCGCCAGCGACGGCCGATTCGTCGTCGCCATCGCCTGCTTCTTCCTCATCTCCGTTCGTCGTCGCCATCGCCTGCTTCTTCCTCATCTCCGTTCGTCGTCGCCACCGATTCGTCGTCGCCACCGCCTGCACAGGTTAGGAAATCTTCAATTAAACAAATTTTTGATTGTTTTAGGTCTATGGTTCATGGTTTGGGTAGGCATCGGTTGGGGTTAGCGTTAGGGTTAGCGGTGGGGCTGGGGGCTGCTGTTGCGGTTAGGGTTGGGGTTCGGCGGGGGTAGCGGTTAGGGTTGGGGTTGGGGTTGTGTGTCCCTGAGCACTTCTTGATTGGGGCTGGGGCTGGGGCTGGGGCTGGAGCTGTAGGCTGGGGCTAGGCTGGGGATGGGGCTAGGGTTGGAGCTGGGGCTCGGGCTGCAGCTAGGGCTATGGTTGGGGTTGGGGCTCGGGCTCGGGCTGCGGTTAGCGTTAAAGCTGGGGCTGCGGTTGGGGTTGGGGTTCGGCAGGGGGTTGCTGTTGGGGTTGGGGTTAGGGTTAGGGTTAGGGTTGGGGTTGGGGTTTTGGATTTCAGGGTCTAAGTTAATTTCCATTCTAGTTAGCATTAAGCTCGTTAATTGAAATGTTGATGATGATCATAAGAGGAAAATGTGTCTAGTTTTAGAAGGTGTTGGAAACTGGACTAAAAATGTGGGTAAAGCCCAGTTTAATTAATAATTTTATTTGTCATTCTCAAATTTTCTTGGAAACGGAGACTGTTCTGTGGAACTTTTAGCCGTTGAGCATGTTGGGTTGAATATGTTTGCTAATTGCATAAGATGCTCATAAGATTCTGGATTTTGAGGATGGGTCGTTGTAATTGGAAATGCTTAGAATTGTAGGGCCTTCTTTGTTTTATCTATATATAATTGCAAAAAAAAAAGACACATTCCTGATTTGAAGAAAAGGAAGAGCAAGATAGGGATTTAGTTATGGATTTTACTTGGGCATCTCCTCTTTTAATACATGTCTATCTTTACAAGAATATCATGTCACATATTCGGTTTTAGCATCTGTATGCAACTGCTTTGATTATCATCATGTTATTAACATCTTTAACTTCTATCCTTTTTCTAATATGTTTCATAGTTAATATAATAATCCTTTGTCTATATTTTTTGACAGTGGCCTTTCTTTTGGATGAACATGTTTTTTGATGCATGTTTCAGTCATGTGAATTCATATGTTGTGTATAACGCTTTATGATATCAGTAACCTACATTTATAGTTTTAATTGATGATAGTTATAGATGAATGCCATTGCAATAATAGTTTTTGGTAGATGAATGTCATTGCAATGTAGGATGATCAGTTCTATCAATCTTGATCTCAATGGTTTAAAATCATGTTACACATACAACACGAATGCACAACAAACGCATCATTAGAGAGTGGTTTGAGATGTTCAAGTTAAAACCAATATATGATACTCGATGATAATATGAAACCTTTATATTCTCATCGATACTCATATATGAAACTAAAAGCGCCACTTAGCCCCCGTCTATCGGTTAACATACGTGCGATGTTCGTCGTGACATAGAACTATACGAAGGTTGTTAAATATCGGACGATATAGCTCGATACTAACAACCGTCGTATAGTCTATGCGACGAGAAAATTCAATCGTATGGTAACTAATAGATTTGTCCCGTATGGACAAGTTAAGAATGTATAAAGAAAACACCTTCATTCACTTGTGTTTTCATCCGTTTCGAGATATTTCGTTGGTACCTTTCTGCTGGTTCTCCGTGTACAAAGATAGATTAGATGTTCATTTCAACGTTGTTTCACAGCTTTGAAATGATTATCTATTCTATTACAGTGTACTCGAAGAACAGCGGGGAGGTGCTGCCGAAATTTACTCGAAACGGTTGAAAACACAAGTGATGGGTGTTCGCTCTATACATTCTTAATGGGATAGAAGCCTTACCCCCGATAGCCGGAACACACACATACAACAAGAATACACAACAAATGCATCATTAGAGAGTGATTCGAGATGTTCAAATTAAAACCAATATATGATACTCGATGATAATATGAAACCTTCATATTCTCATCGATACTCACATATGAAACTAAAAGCGCCACTTAGTCCCCGTCTATCGGTTAACATACGTGCGATGTTCGTTGTGACATAGAACTATACGAAGATTGTTAAATATCGTACGATATAGCTCGATACTAACAACCGTCGTATAGTCTATGTGACGAGAAAATTCAATAGTATGGTAACCGATAGATTTGTCCCGTGTGGAAAAGTTAAGAATGTATAAAGCAAACACCTTCATTCACTTGTGTTTTCATCCGTTTCGAGATATTTCGTCGGTACCTTTCCGCTGGTTCTCCGTGTACAAAGATAGATTGGATATTCATTTCAATGTTGTTTCACAGCTTTGAAATGATTATCTATTCTATTACAGTGTACTCGGAGAACAGCGGGGAGGTGCTGCCGAAATTTACTCGAAACGGTTGAAAGCACAAGTGATGGGTGTTCGCTCTATACATTCTTAATGGGATAGAAGCCTTACCCCCGACAGTCGGAACACACACATACAACAAGATACACAACAAACGCATCATTAGAGAGTGATTTGAGATGTTCAAGTTAAAACCAATATATGATACTCGATGATAATATGATACCTTCATATTCTTATCGATACTCATATATGAAACTAAAAGTGCCACTTATTCCCCGCCTATCAGTTAACATACGTGCGATGTTCGTCGTGACATAGAACTATACGAAAGTTGTTAAATATCGGACGATATAGCTCGATACTAACAACAGTCGTATAGTCTATGCGACGAGAAAATTCAATCGTATGGTAACCGATAGATTTGTCCCGTGTGGACAAGTTAAGAATGTATAAAGAAAATACCTTCATTCACTTGTGTTTTCATCCGTTTCGAGATATTTCGTCGGTACCTTTCCGCTGGTTCTCCGTGTACAAAGATAGATTAGATGTTCATTTCAACGTTGTTTTACAGCTTTGAAATGATTATTTATTCTATTACAGTATACTCGGAGAACAGCGGGGAGGTGCTGCCGAAATTTACTCGAAACGGTTGAAAGCACAAGTGATGGGTGTTCGCTCTATACATTCTTAATGGGATAGAAGCCTTACCTCCGACAGCCGGAACACACACATACAACAAGAATACACAACAAACGCATAATTAGAGAGTGATTCGAGATGTTCAAGTTAAAATCAATATATGATACTCGATGATAATATGAAACCTTCTTATTCTCATCGATACTCATATATGAAACTAAAAGCGCCACTTAGTCCCCGTCTATCGGTTAACATACGTGCGATAATTTATTCTTTTCAACGACAAACGCACACACAAAGCATATACACGGATTTTCTCCTTTGTTAGTAACTATCCCGTTCTTATATTTCTCAATATAGTCACCATAACCTACAATTTATATGTTATACAGTCTAACATGGCCCATGAGTACGTCAGAGTTAAGGACTGGATGTATGTGGATTGGCAACAATGTATGCAACCTAAGTTTATCGCAGGATTTGCTGCTTTCATTGAATTTGCACGCGCACATAATAAGATCATAATAGAGAAGATTCTCTGTCCGTGCTATAGATGTGACAATAAGTACTGGCAGAAGGTAGAATTGGCAGAGCTTCATATTGTAAAATATGGGTTTACTAGACTTTATACAACTTGGAAATATCACGGGGAAGGAGAAGAATGCAGTACTGCGGCAGAAGAAGAATGAGAACACGATAATGCGGCAGGAGAAGAAGAAGAATTTGGTAATGCGGCAGAAGGAGAAGACGGTAATTTATTTCCATCAGAAGAAATGGAGGATTTGGTAAAGGCTGCCCTAGGTGAATCTATTCGTACCGAAGATGACATTCCTTCCGGTCAAGGACCGCGTGCGGATAAATATGAAAATTTCATGAATGATGCTAGGAACTAATTTATGAGAATGCGAAGTATTCCACCCTCTCATGGTTCGTCCAACTTTTCCAGATTAAGTGCCTAAATGGATGGAGCAACAAGTCATTCACAATGCTTCTTTCGTTCTTGAAAGATTCTATGCCTCCGGGAAATAACGTGCCGACAGCTAGTACGGAGCCCAGAAGATGATGTCTGATTTGGGTCTAAAGTGCGAGAAGATTCAAGCATGTCCTAAAAATTGCGTGTTGTACCGGAAAGAGAATTCAGATTTGAAAGAGTATCCAACATGCAGGGAGGCCAGGTATAAGCCAAAAGATTCTGATAAGAAGCATGATATACCTGTCAAGATAGCACGATACTTTCCCATAACACAGAGGCTACAGAGGCTATTCAGGTGCAAGAAAACAGCCGAGGCAATGATTTGGCATCACCGTGCTCCTCTAAGTGAAGATGGAAAAATGAGCCATCCAAGAGATTCACCGTCATGGAAGGATTTCGATAGGAGGCACGCAATATTCAGTAGCGATCCTCGCAATGTCCGGCTCGGACTGGCTACTGATGGCTTCTGCCCGTTCAACTATATGGCTGGAAGTCACAGCACATGGCCCGTTGTAATGATAATTTATAATCTATCGCCTTGGTTGGCTATAGACCAATCATACTTTATGATGCCTCTTCTTATCGACAGACCAAACTCACCGGGGAACAATATTGAAGTCTATCTCTGACATCTAATCGAGGAGTTGAAATCTTTGTTCATTGATGGTGTAGAGACATATGATGCAAACACAAATACAACCTTAATACTGCGTGCGGCTTTAATGTGGACAATTAATGACTTTCCTGCATATGGAATGCTATCAGGTTGGTCCGTACATGGTCACAAAGCATGTCCTCATTGCCATGAACACACAACATCGAAAGTCTTGAATTTTAGCAGGAAGGTTTGTTATTGCGGCCATCGACGTTTCCTGCCTCCAGACCACCCCTATAGATTAGACACGGTTCACTTTGATGGTCATCAGGAGCTTCTTGGACCTCCATCCCCATTGTCTGGAGAGGACGTGACTACTAAATAGGATGGTTACAATAATGTGACCTTCGGGATGGATCCGACAAAACAAGTCAAACCACCATTTTGGAACAAGTTAAGCATTTTCTTCGAGCTTCCGTACTGGTCTATAAATTTAGTGCGTCATTGTCTGGACGTCATGGATATAGAGAAGGGAGTATCAGAGCACAAACTTAACTTGATTCTTTGTAAAGACGGGAAATCGAAAGACAACCTGAATGCTCGGATGGATCTACAAGAGTGGGGAATAAGAAGTGAATTGCACCCTAGACCGGTAGCGGGTAAACCGGGCAAGTTTGTACTTCCCAATGCCGCTTATCATATGTTACAACCGGAGAAGAAAAGATTCCTACATGTGTTGCATGATTTGAAAGTTCCTACAGGTTTCTCAGGATCATTCAGCAAGAAAATAAAAATTGTGAAGGGCAAGATCGATGGGCTGAAAAGTCATGATCGCCATGTTATCGTGGAGCACCTTCTTCCATTAGCCCTCAGGACTTCTTTCCCCGAATCGGTTGGTCTAATAATCAACGACCTATGTTGTTTTTTCAGGGAGTTGTGTGCTAAAACACTGGAGATTTTGACGGTGGATAAACTAGAAAATTCTATTGCGTTGATACTTTGCAAGTTCGAGCGTATTTTCCCACCGTCATTCTTCGATATCATAATACACTTGACGGTTCATCTTGCAACTGAGGCTAAGTTAGCCAGACCGGTACAATATCGATGGATGTATCCCGTCGAGAGGTACGTGTAATTTTTTGTTTCGCGCAATTTATAAATTTATTGTTGTCCTGTATGCCCGTATTTATTTATTCGACATATTTTCATTAGGTACCTCTACACTCTTAAGAAATATATACGCAATAAAAATCGACCAGAGGGTTCTATCATGCAAGGTTATCTTCTTGATGAAGCAACCACATTTTGTTCCCACTATCTGGACGAGAACATTGAGACAAGACTTAACCGGCCACAAAGAATTCAAGACGGACCATATGGTAAAGCCGAGTATAAGAGGGTAGACACTATGTTTATCAACAAGATATACCGGTTTATCTTGCTTAATTGCGCATGTCTTGAACAAATTAGAGAGTAAGTTTTTTTGGATTAATTGTTATATCTGTGTTTGTGTGTGTATGAAATGATATAATATTAATATCACCATTATTTGTCGAAAACAGAATTCATTTTAACGAGGTACGTGAGGGGCATCCTGATTGGAACGAAGAACGATTGGAAAAATATCATCAGAATAATTTTTGTGATTGGATCACAGATCATGTAAGTTATTCGAATAACATTTTATTGCTATCAGTTTTAATCTAAACTTGTATCGTTATGTATTTTTCGTAAAATTTGTTTTGTTAGATCCACGATCCGAACTTGTCTGCATCATTTGAGAGTGATTCAAGATGTTTAGCTCAATTTCCTAGTATGGAGGTTGTATATTACAAAGGATTTGGTGTCCTTAGATACAAATTCGAAGTTAAGGACATAGAAACATCTAGAACCACTCAGAATAGTGGGATTGCGACGGTAGGATCGGACGGTGTGATTTATTATGGGTACTTAAATTGTATACTCAGCATCCACTATCCTGGAGGATCAGAACCCTTTTATATATTCCAGTGTACTTGGTACGATATGCGAACCGATACGGACAAGTGGAGAAGCAATCTTGGGACTTGGAAAGATGAATATGGATTGACCAGTGTGAACACACTTCGATTTTACTGTCAGGAAGATCCATTTATCTTTCCGAACCAAGCGTTCCAAGTATACTTCTCACAGTGTTTGAAGCATCCGGGATGGAGTGTTGTATGCCGATGGAAACCCAGAGATGTCTACGATGTCCTAGAATTTGAAGAGAGCGATGAGGACGAAGAAGAGAGAAGGCTTAGAGTGCTCCGACCGTCTGTTTCGAAGGACGGGTTGTCTTCGACCGATCATGAAGTTGCGTGGGTTAGAAATAACATCGACGATGAAATCCAAGTAGATATGTATAATGCACCCACGAAACGAAAAAGGTTATCAGCAATATTATATTATTACTTCACATTTTACGATCTATACATATATAGTCAATACTTTTAATGATTATCTAATGCGTCCACGAATCTAGATTTGATGATGATGTCGAGAGCAGCGAGGGGCGGCAGGAGCTCCAGCCGCGGCAGAGGCAGAGGCGGAGGCAGAGCGGTTCTGCCGCCCGGAGAGCTCCGTAGGGAGCTTCAGAGGGCCGGTCTTGCACCCAGATCGGAGACCCCTTCGGATGCCTCCTTCCTTGTGGATTTTGCCACACCTCCAGGTATACTGCATGCATATCCATTTTGAATGTAATATTACAGATATTCATGCCTGTTTATGTCAAAATTACTTATATTGGCAATGTTTGATTGTCTAGTTGTTGGTGATGCGTCCACATCTGGGACAGAGGCCACTCCCGCTCCTCCAGGTATGTTTATATATCATATAATGCATGTATATTGATTTAGAATGCTATATTATAAATACACACACATTCCTTTTGCTCTTACTTAGCAATTTTTATTATTGTCTAGCTGTAGGTGGTGACACCACCGCACCTGCGGGTAAGTTTATATATCCTATAGTGCATGCATATTGATTTAGAACGTTATATTATTGATCTACACATTCTTTTTGCAATTACTTATATAATCTATTTTTAATTGTCTAATTATAGGTGGTACGTCCACATCTTCCGCAGGGGCCACTCCTGCCGCTTCCATACCCTCCGCATCGTCTGCAGATTAGTATGAATAAATATAAAATATTTATTCATTTTACATATGCTCTATAGAATAAATATGAACTTCATGGAAATTTAGCGTCAATGTTTATTTTCTAGTTGGAGGGGATGCGTCCGCATCCGGGACCCCGGCTGTTCCTCAACGGAGGAACTATCGTCCCGCTCATGCTGCTGCCTGGGCCCAGGCTCGTGCGTTAGTCACCGGAGGTATATATCACATTTCAATTTTCGTTTAAGCTTGATTTCTTAATACAGCTTTGTCTTAATATTGATTGTCTTGATATTTCGTGCAGACGCAGGGCCTCCCCATCCCCAGAGGGAGACTCGAGGCCCGAATCAGTCCCATCGGCTGAGGCCTGACAGAGCTAGAGGGAGGCAGCATTCCCCCTCTTTTTTACCCTTGACTATCGCTATACCGGTCCTCATGCCGAGAGGTTCGGCCGGTATATGGGGGACGATAGCCGGCTCGTGAAGAACTATCCACTTCACGTTGAGTGGGGCGAGCAGCACCGGTGCTCATTCGCCCTCTTCTTTGATCAGGCTCGAGTACGTATTAATATATATTTTCATTTGATTTATCCAATATATTTATTATTAACACTTGCAATCTAATAACAATGTTTTTTTTTGTATTTTCAGTCGGATTACGATTTTCAGCCTGTACCCGACCCTGATCACCCCGGGAGGGTGCTCGACCTTCATGTCATGTACAATGGCCTGATGAAGAACATGCAGACGAAGGTCCGATACAACAGAAATGAGCTAAAGGCCGACTGCTACTCCCTGTGGATGGAGACCCCCGAGGCAGAGAGAGCGGCCTTCCTATTTACTCCGGCGTTTGCGAGAGTCGACGTAGAGAAATGGCCTTTATTGTGCGAATATTTCGACTCCCAACGCAAACATGTATTTTAAAAGTAATTCATTGTTTAGGATATAATTTATTTTTTTGTGTTCCTTAATTAGAAAACTAAATGTTAATGCAATGTGCAGAAAAAGGCCGCTCAGAATACAGAGAACAGGAAGTCGGCGAAGAGGGGTCGCCCCACTTACACAAGCTCGAGGAATATTACTCGAGCCATGGAGTTATCGGTAAATTACAATAGACCGACCTTTGTGATATTCTACAATATTAAGAGTTATTTTCTAATATTTCTAATATTAAGAGTTATTTTCTAATATTGCAGACAGCTCAGACCGTGGCGCAAGGTGGTACACCGAGCGTGATGTCCGCATATCTTGCCGTCCACGGCACCTCGACAAATCCTGCCATGGGCGAGCTTCGATGTCCCGACGTCGCTACCCAGGAGTATTGCGTAAGTGTTAATATTTATTCTATCCATATTTGAAATTTTAGTTTTGGAAGGTTCAAATTTAAATTTTATGCTTATACTTTACTGCTTAATATGGGTGTAGGAGCGGGTGGTTGAGCAGGCCGAGGCCTCGGGGATCTATTTTACCGGACAGAGCGATCCGAGGCTGCTGACCTCAGTCCTGGACGCCGCACACGGAGGGCACCACAGAGGTTGGGGGAGAGGCCGGGGACTGGGCCCTAGCAGGGCCCATATGAGGTTGGACTCCATCCCGACGGTTACTTCCTCCGTCTCCAGTGAGCAACGTGTCCCGCAGGAACTGGAGAGCTTGAGGGCCACCGTTCAGGAGTTGAAGGAGATGCTGGTATGTATACTACTTTATAGTAAAATATCATGTCATATTATAGATATCAACATATCCATAATTAGTACGTAGCCTGAGCTTATTTGGTTGTAGACTTAGGTTTGATTAATCATACATACATATTTAATTAAAATAAACAACGGTTTTCCAAACTAGATATCCAAATGGGGTTTCGAAATAACTTGATAATGATACGAATTCGAATAATACACAGTTCTTACACGCTTATTACACACGTTAGGTCCAGACGCGACAGGGTACATCGGCCGAGCCTCCACATGCATCTCCTTCGGCTGCGGCTCCGCAAGCCACTACATCGACTGCGGTTCCGCAGACAGCTCCTATAGCTCCACCGCCCGCTCAGACTCCCGCAGCCGTGGCTCCGCAAACTACTACCTCGACGGCGGCTGCGCAGACCACATCGCCAGCTCCATAGGCCGCTCAGACTCCCGCACGCGCCAATTGCATGGTTTATTGACCGAAGAGCAGGCACGCCAGATTCTAGCGTTTATCAGAGGTAGAGCTGGACCGAGCTAGGGTAGCTTTTTGATTCTTATTTTTTGAAACATGTACTTATTTATATGATACATATTATACTACATTTTGAAACGATATTGATATTGATATTGATTTATATTTATATCATATTCAGTTTTTTGGTTTCTTTTGTATATTATATGCATGAGATGTGATTATGAATACTGCGATATATGTTGTGTGATGATTAATTTTATATTTGATTGATGTATATATTATTGTGCACAGGGCGAGAAAAAACCAGGCAGCCCTTTTTAAAAAAACAGATAATATGTACCTACGGATTAATCCGTAGGTACATATGTTGCCCCTACGGATTAAACCGTAGGGGCAAAATATCAGCATTAACTGATATTTTCCCCCTGATGTCAGTATCATGGGGTTGGGAGTGCCCCTACGGATATATCCGTAGGGGCAAACAAAAGCCCCTACGGGGTTATCCGTAGGGGCACAATATCAGAAATCCTGATATTTTGCCCCTACGGATAGTACCTACGCATGTATCCGTAAGGGCTATGACTTAGACCTACAGATTCATCCGTAGGTACAAGTAATATATTTAAAAAAACCGTAAATAAAATAATTTTTTTGCCCCTACGGCTAACTCCGTAGGGGATAAGGGACCTATAGTGAAATCCGTAGGGGCGAGTTTTTGTCCGTAGGGACAAGTTCAGGGCTTCAACTTGCACCTACGGCGTTTGCACCTACAAGTTATTTTCTTGCCCCTACGGATATGTCCGTAGGGGCAGTGGTTTGCCCCTACGGGTTAATCCGTAGGGGCAACCCCTATTTGTAGTAGTGTCAAGCTCAAGCCAAGCGGGCCCAAGCCCAGGTCAAGTGGGCCAATGCCCGTGGTCGAGCCTGAACATGAAGCGGCCGGCCTCCCCCTTGCCAAAATAAAGATTTTGTAATAAATAATTTTGGTGTATTTATTTTTTTTATTTTATGAATAAATGTAAGAAAAATGGGTATAAAGCCAAATTATTGTAAAGCTCATGGCTTATGTGCAAAAAGAAATAGCACATGAGGCATGAGATGGGCAAAATGCTATCTTGTAGAGCCCAAGGGGCTATAAGTAAAGTGTATAGCCTATAAAGACAAAGATAATGAAAATATCTCAACAACTTTTTTCTCTCTCCAAAAAATGAATCAAGATCTGTGATCTTCTCCTTCCTCAAGGTTCTAAACCTTCTTCTTCTTTTCAATTAAATCAAGAGTATTACTCTTTCTTTTCCAAAACTAAATAGTTTTTTTTACCACAAAACCTACAAAGGGGAACTCAGATCTTCCATTAGATCTCAAAAAGGGGAGATTTTTTTTAAAATCTCATAGTTCTTGTTCATCCAAGATCCTGCCAACAGAGGAGGAAGAAGGAGACCCATCTCCAAAGACCCCACTTTGGGGAAGATCTAGGACTCCAGGGGGAGAAGCCCTCTTCATCAGCTTCAAAAATATCCTAGGAGTTTAACTCCTTACACACACACACACACACACACACACACACAAAATAATAATAATAAGTGTTCCTTTCTGGGAGTACAACTCCCATTGCAGGGACCAAGTCCCTTTTGCCACGTGAGGCGCTAGCGCCCAAAGCGCCCTTGCACTCAGAGCGCTAGCGCCCGAGCGCACACATGCCTGGGACGTGAGGCGCTAGCGCCCAAAGCGCTAGCACCCGAGTGCACACATGCCTGGCATGTAAGGCGCTAGCGCCCAAAGCGCTAGCACCCTTGCGCCTAAGACGCTAGCGTCCAAGGCGCTGGTGCTTTTTCCTACGCATCCTTTGGATGCCCTTTCCCCTCTACACACACACACACACACACCCCATACACACTCCACGACACTGTCCCTGTTAGAAAAAATTTCTAACGGGGCGCTGCCCCGTATCCCGCAAGGGGGATGCTAGCCTCCTTAACCCCCAGCCCGCTAACCGGGTAGCAGGACCCCCGTAAAACTCTACGGGGCCCCCGATATATCCAAAACCCTTCCAAAAAACAACACTGCACATTGAGTTCGCATGACCAGTTTAACCCGTTAATCGGAAGTTCTCTCGCTCCAAATGCGAGGGGTAATTAACGTCAGCTTACTCCGCGGCTGCCGGAGATTCGGATCCTTACAATCAATAAACCCCCGCCTACCCTAAGCAGAGGGAATCTGTAATACGCCTTACAAGCGTGCACGTATTCCCATCTCAATGGGGTGACGAAAAACACCCTACAGATTCTGGCACGCCCGGTGGGACCTTTCTCTCCTCCCATATCTCGGGTCAAGTGTTCATACGAACTCATTTAACATATATGCCGATGTTTGTACTGAAATAATTTTTTTTCCGTGCAGCAATCAACTTTCAACGACAATGTCTCCAAAGACGAATTCAGCTTCAAACATGACCCCGACCTCGCACGTGGTCAAGATCAATGCTCGTGTGGTTTTCCCCGCAAGCCTCAGTTGACAGTGGGAAGAACTGCCCCGCCAGTTTGGTTCCGTCATCATCTACCCTGCCGAAAGCGCTCATTTGGCAGAAATCCCGGCAAAGAAGGTGGCCAAGCCGGTCTCAAGGGGCAAGAGGTCGAATGTTGTGATCGCTAAGGCACCACAACCGAAACTTAAGACGGTGTCTGAACGACTCTCTGGTGCTCCAGCTGGGGGCAAGTCTTTTGGTACAAAGGGCAATATTAAACGTTGCCGATGACCTCAGGTGATGACTCCAACAAATGCATGATCGGGCGTCTTCTCTGGCCTCTCTATCAATCGGTCTACGGTGTCTTCCCGAAGGGCCGAAGTCTGTCAAGTGCTTAAAACAGAAAAGTTAAGGCAGAAGCGGCTCAGGTATCGAGCCAACAAGAGGGCCAGGACTCCGGCCAAGTGGAATCTTATGAGATTACAAGAGCAGAATCATCCTGCAACGACGGCTGAGTTGACCGTAAAAGTCAGCAATTCTTTCGAACCTCTGAAGTAGGTTCAGAAAAATGCTATGACCGCCAGAATCAAGAAGACAGCGGTCCGAACATCGCTACAAAGAGACGTGTCCCGGCCCCAACAGAAAAAGTATGACACTGTCTCTTCAAGAGTTTATCAGGCGCTCTGTGCCGCGCGAAAACAGCAGGGCAAAACCGAAAAGGAAGCGTCAGCACCATACAAGAATCCGGCCAGGCCAGCCGCCTTCAGTCGACTGGTCGTTACCGAAACAGGAAGGTCAAGACAGCGATCCCTGAAATCAGCCGCCGATAATAAAAATACGGCTGGATATATTATCCATACGGTATATATGGCGGGTGAGAACCCCAGCGACAACCTTCGCAGCAAAAGCAAGGATGGGGCCACCACATCCCAAGCCCAATCTGGCTTGAATGTGGTTTCCGCTTCCCAAGGACAGCCGCCTCCGCTGGATGATGAAAACCCTTTCGTTGAAGGGGATAGGCAGAAGGACCCTTCAGTCTAGGCAGAGTCAAGCTCGGACAGCGAGGAAGAGCCGACTTTCGGCCCCAGGACCGCGGAGCAAGAGCTGCTTCAAGAGCTTCGAAAATAGCTCAAGAGCAAAGATAAAGAGATGGCAAAGCTCTATTCGAAAATTGACGACCTAACGAACGTTGTGATGCAGCTTATGGCTCAAATTGCGGTACTTCATGAACTACCAAAATGCTAAAGCACAACTGGCTGAGGATAGAACGGCCCCAAGACTCAAAAGCAAATCTGAGCTGGCTGTCGCTTTCAAAACCAAAAACGCCCAAGTGCGTCCGCGTTTTGGTAGCGACACTGATGAGTCCGACGCTGGAAGTCCGTCCTTCCGTAAAACTCGCCCTCGTTTCGGTAGCGATACAGACGAATCTGTTACTGAAGCTCCATCTAGCAGTAAAGTCCGCCCTCATCTTGGCAGGGACACTGAAGAGTCGGAGGAAGAGGACCTACCGTGTAACAGCTGTGCAGATTGGACCCCTATGCAATAAACAAAACTACGAGAGACCTTCAAAATTGCAGAAGGGCCCCTAGCTGTCATAAGGGTGCCGAAGCAGATGTGCAAAGAGCTCGATGCATTGTCAGTCTCCACCGTAGACCAGCTGAAAACTTTCTACGTTCCCGGGAGGAAAAATGGACAGAAGGGCATCCTGCTTTATGGGTCAAATCCTGTTGTGCACCCGGACGATTTGTCTGTCGCGTGCCTTCCCTATGAGAGAGTCATAAGAGCCGTCCTCAATCCCAGATACTATGCACCCGAGATGCGGGAATATTTCAAAAAGTGCGGATGCCGGTTATATCAAACGGGGTCCGAAGCAAAGTTTTATGAAGGGCTATGGCATCCTCCCCAGGTTCGAGCACTCATCGATGGACGAATTCCAGATAGACGGGGCATAGGCTTCATTCAACCTGATTCTAAAGCATGCTACATGATCCATATTGGTGAAGCCAGTGAAAGATCAAATGATGATGACGAGCTAGCCGAGCCAGAAGAAGCTCCTCAAGTGCTCAAAGATGGCGGACAAGCAACCTTTGATGAGCTAACCGAGACTGACTTAGGAACGCCCGATAATCCAAGGCCGACCTACATCAGCTCACTTTTGTCAGAGGAAATGAAAGAGCAGATAATTGCCCTGCTGCATGAGTTCGTCGATTGCTTTGCGTGGACATATAAAGAAATGCCTGGCCTTTCCCGTGAGGTGGCCTTGCATAAGCTGGCTATATCTCCTGATGCTAAGCCAGTCAAACAAGCTCCTCGAAGAATGAGAAGAGAACTGGAAGAAAAGGTCATCAAGGAAACCAAGAAACTCATCGATGCCGGCTTCATCAGGGAAGAGAAATATGCGGACTGGATCGCATGCATAGTCCTAGTGAAGAAGAAAAATGGGTAGATCCGAGTTTGTGTCAATTTCAGGGACCTCAACAAGGCATGTCCTAAAGACGACTTCCCTCTACTGGTCATGGAAATGATGGTCGATGACACCTCAAATTACGAACTGTTCACCTTTATGGATGGCTCGTCTGGATATAATCAGATCAAGATGTCGCATGAGGATGAGAAACACATAGCATTTCGAACCCCGATCGGAATATACTGCTACAAAGTGATGCCGTCGGACTGAAGAACGCAGGTGCTATATATCAAAGGGCAATGACCAATATCTTTGATGACCTAATCCATAAAGTCGTCGAATGCTATGTTGATGATCTGGTCGTCAAGACTAAAGCCAAAGCCGATCACATCCAAGATCTTAGGACCGTTCTTACCAGGCTGAGAAAGTACGACCTAAAAATGAATCCTCTGAAGTGCGCTTTTAGCGTGTCATCGGGAAGATTCATGGGCTTCATAGTCCGACATCGAGGGATTGAAGTTGACCCATCCAAGATAAAGGCCATCATGGAAATTCCCCCTCCGAAGGATCTGACACAGCTGAGAACTTTTTAAGGAAAGCTTGCTTATATTCGAAGGTTTATCTCAAATTTATCGGGGAGATATAGGCCCTTCTCAAAGCTCATGAAGAAAGGAACTCCTTTTGTCTGGGATACCGAATGTCAAGAAGCGTTCGAAAGTATCAAACAATACTTGTTGCACCCTCAAGTGCTGGCCGATCTCATTCCAAATAAACCACTGATTCTCTACACTGCCGCGTTAGATGAGTCACTCGGTACGCTCCTTGCCCAGAACAACGAGGAGGGAAAAGAGAATGCCCTCTACTACCTCAGTCGAACTTTAGTCGGGCGGAACACAACTATTCCTCGATTGAGAAGCAATGCCTGGCTCTGATGTTCGTTGTGAAGAAACTGAGGCACTATCTGCTCGCTCATCGGGTTATGCTGATCTCTACGGTCGACCCGCTCAAACACTTAAGGACCAAAGCAAGCCTAGCCGGTAGAATGTCAAGATGGGCTGTCATGCTACTTGAGTTTGACATAGTTTATACTCCTCAGAAAGCAGTGAAAGGGCAAGCTCTTGCAGACTTCCTCGCCGCTCATCCTATACCAGAAGGGTCGCCGCTAAATTATGAGTTACCCAACGAACAAGTGCTGCACCTCGAGGAAGATGATCCATGTTGGGAGCTCTACTTCGATGGAGCCTCATCAATAAGGACCTCCAGTAAATCAAGCGTCCCGGAGATAAAAGCAGGGATAGTATTGGTGTTCATCACGCCATCAATGGGAACCCTACGGTGTTCTTTTTCTCTCACCGAGCCTCGAACAAACAATGAAGCTGAGTATGAAGCTCTGATGGCTGGTCTGGAGCTCGCCATAGAAATGGAAATCCTTCGGCTACGGGTTTACGATGACTCCCAGCTTGTCGTCAACTAAGTAAGCGGCGACTATAAGATATACAAACCCGAGTTAGCTTGGTACAGAAGCCGAGTGGTGGAGCTTATGAAACGGTTAACTTACATTGAACTAATGAGAGTCCTTAGAGCATTGAATGGAAAGGCTGATGTACTCGCTCGCTTAGCCAAGGAGCTGGCTGATCCTGACATGGACGAAATTCTGATCACAGTCATGAGCCGGCAAATTCTACCCCCAGTCTCTCTACGAGAAGAGGAAAGCACGGAACAGAAGAGCAGTCCTGCCGAAGAAGCTTCGATCATCCACGACGAGCCCGATTGGAGAGAACCCTTCATAGCGTACCTCCGATACGACAAGCTGCCCGAAGGAAAATCTGCGAGAATTCAGCTGAAGAAGAGAGCTCTCCGATACGTGTTTGTAAATGACATGCTATACTGCAAATCATATGACCAACTCTGGCTCAGGTGTCTTTCATTGGTCAAAGCCTAGAAAGTCATGAAAGAAGTTCACTCAGGCGTTTGCGGTGCTCACCAATCTGGCCCCAAGATGCGACTTCAAATTATACGGCTTGGGTATTACTGGCCCACCATGATACGGGATTGTGGAGAGCATGCAAAGAAATGTCATATCTGCCAAATTCGCGGTGATTTCATTCACAAGCATCATAATCCATTGCATCCTACGGTGGCGTCGTGGCCCTTCGAAGTCTGAGGAACCGACATAGTTGGCCCAATTGAGCCTCAGTCATCCAGAGGCCACCGGTTCATATTGGCCGCAACGGACTACTTCTCCAGATGGGCTGAAGCTGTCCCGCTAAAAAAGTCAAGACAGAAGATATTCTGACATTCTTCCAGCATAATATTCTATACCGTTTCGGTACACCAAAAAGAATCATTTCTGCCAACGGTCCTTCTTTAAAGAGCTTCAAAGTCTCAAGGTTCGCTACTCAGCACAAGATAGACTGGAGATATTCCTCCATCTATAATCCAAGAGCCAATGGGCTATCCGAAGCTTTCAATAAGACTCTATGCAAGCTCCTGAGGAAAAATGCTTCGGCCAACAAGAGAGACTGGAATCTCAAACTTCACGAGGTGTTGTGGGCATATCGTACCATGCACCGTACTCCAACTCAATCCACTTCATACTCATTGCTCTTCGGAGTGGAGGCGGTCCTCCCCCTCGAAGTCGAAGTTCCAAGCTTAAGAATGGCCATTCAACACGAAATGATGGAGAGGGAAAATGTGCTCCTTCGGCTGGAAGAGCTTGATGCCCTCGAAGAAAAGAGGCTCGCGGTATAGAAAAATTTGGAGCTGTACCGAGCCCAAATGTCACGGGCTTATGACAAGATGACTCGTCTCCGTGCTTTCAAAAAAGGCGAATTGGTGTTGGTCTTCAAAAGACCGATCATCCCGAATCGACATGCCAAGGGAAAATTCGAGCCAAACTGGGAAGGACCATACGTCATCGAGAAAGTGTTTGACAGAGGATCCTACCAACTAATAAGTGCCGAGGGAGAAAGGCCCATGCCACCCATTAATGGCCGATATCTCAAGAAATACTATGTGTGAATGCTCCAAGTCACAGGAGAATTGAGCACACCAGCCCTACGGTCTAGATCATACATCCTGTAGAACCGTATACAATCCACAGGCATAAACAACCCCTAGCTCTCCCAAGTCCTGCCGGTGAGACTACTTTTAAAGTCCCACCAGCGGCAAAAAAAAAGAAGAAAAAGGTATGTCCACAAGCAAAACGGGCACCAATGAAAACCTGAAAGGGCTCCGTGAGTAAAAACAGCAGGACTGCCGGCGAGTTTGTGAAAACCCGAAAGGGCGCAAACTCGTGAAAAAAGATAAAATACACTCGCAAAGTCCTCTCGACCTTGTGAGGAGAAAATCCCTGCGTGAGATCCATACGACTCATAAAGGAGCAACACATTTAGGGATCCTCACGATTCCTAAGGAGATCATACACTTGCAAGATCCTCTCGACTCGTAGGGAGAAAATGCTTTTATGAGACCCTTACGGCTCATAAAATTGAAAAGTCTTAGGTGACAGGGACCTAAACCTATCTCCTAAGCCATCGCTCCCCAACGGGAAATGGCAAATGATGAGTCACTCCTGGCGTTACGCTTCAGTGTTAGCGGTGCTGATGTTGACCCAAAAACCAAATCCCAAGTCCTCCCAGGGAAAATGATGAGTTGCTCCTGGCATTATTCCAGTGCAGCAATACTGATGCTAAACAAGATCCAAGTCCCCAAACGGCGAATGATGAGTCGCTCCTGGTACCATATTCCAGTGCAGCAATGCAGACGCCAACCAAAATCCAATTTCTCAAAATTCTCCCGGCCCTACGGTTAGTCCCCAAATTGACTACCGTGTACAATCCACGGGCTCAAATAATTCTCATCATACCCATACCCCACCGCAATCACCAGTCCAGCGGCCGGTCTCCGCCCTTGGACTTATGCTCCATTTTGGAAGACCCACTCATGTGTCCTCACGATACATGAGGAGAACCAACTTACGGGATCCTCACGACTCGTAAGAAAATACCTTCGTGGGATCCTTACGACTCACAAAGGAAAAACACACTTGGGAGTCCCAACGACTCCTAAGGAGAAAGCACACCTACAAGATCCTTTCGACTCATAAAGAGAAAATGCTTTTATGGGACCCTTACGGCTCATAAAATTGAAAAGCCTTAGGTGATAGAGACCTAAACCTTTCTCCTAAGCCACCGCTTCCTAACAGGAAAAGGCAAATGATGAATTGCACCTGGCACATGTGCTTCAGTGTTAGCAACGCTAATGCCTACCCTGACCCCAAAATTCCAAACTCTAATCCAATAAACCCCTAAGTCGTTAAACTGGGAACAGATGGCCTCTAAGTCGTTAAAATGGGAACCAATGACCCCTAAGTCGTTAAACTGGAAACGAGGGAGATCCCCAAATCCACTCATGGCAGATGATGGTTCGCTCCTAGTACCATATTCCTGTGTAGAGATGCTGATGTCAACCCAATTCACATCAAATCAGCAAGACAACCACCGACCGTCCAAGTCGCTAAAAGAGCAGCATCGACCGTCCAAGTCGCTAAAAGAGCAACATCGACCGTCCAAGTCGTAAAAAGGGCAGAACCGACCGTCCATGTCGCTAAAATGGTAGCATCAACCGTCCAAGTCGCTAAAAGGGTAGCATCGACTGTCCACGTCGCTAAAGGGGCAGCATCGACCGTCCAAGTCGCAAAAGGGCATAACCGACCGTCCAAGTCGCTAAAAGGGCAGCATCGACCGTCCAAGTCGCAAAAAGGGCAGAACTGACCGTCCACGTCGCTAAAATGGCAGCATCGACCATCCACGTCACTAAAATGGCAGCACCGACCGTCCACATCGCAAAAAGGGCAGCGCCGACCGTCCAAGTCGCTAAAATGGCAGCACCGACCGTCCACGTCGCTAAAATGGCAGCACCGACCGTCCACGTCGCAAAAAGGGTAGCGCCGACCGTCCATGTCGCTAAAAGGGCAGCACCGACCGTCTAAGTCGCAAAAAGGGCAGCACCGACCGTCCACGTCGCTAAAATGGTAGCACCGACCATCCACGTCACAAAAAGGGCAGCGCCGACCGTCCAAGTCGCTAAAAGGCTAGCACCGACCATCCACGTCGAAAAAAGGGCAGCACCGACTGTCCAAGTCCAAAAAGGGTAGAACCGACTGTCCACGTCGCTAAAAGGGCAGCACCGACCGTCCACGACGGAAAAAGGGCAGCACCCACTATCCAAGTCGCAAAAAGGGCAGAACCGACCGTCCACGTCGCAAAAAGGGCAGCACCGACTGTCCAAGTCACAAAAAGGGCAGAACTGACCGTCCACGTCGCAAAAAGGGCAGCACCGACCGTCCAAGTCGCAAAAAGGGCAGCACCGACCGTCCAAGTCGCAAAAAGGGCAGAATCGACTGTCTACGTCGCTAAAATGGCAGAAACGACACCCACGTCATCAAAACGAAGTTGGCATCCACGTGAAAGAAGATCCATCAATTTCATACACACGACCCACATGTGTGGTGTGCATTTATTGATTGGGGGCAATTTGTTGGGGTAAAAATTTACACCCTGGTTGACCAAGTCAAAATCAAAGTCAATCTCAAGCAAAGCGGGCCCAAGCCCAGGTCAATTGGGCCAATGCCCGGGGTTGAGCCCGAACATGAAGCGGCCGGCCTCCCCTTACCAAAATAAAGATTTTGTAATAAATAATTTTGGTGTATTTATTTTATTTTATTTTATGAATAAATGTAAGAAAAATGGGCATAAAACCAAATTTTTGTAAAGCCCATGGCCTATGTGCAAAAAAAATAGCACATGAAGCATGGGATGGGCAAAATACCATTTTGTGAGCCCAAGGGGTTATATGTAAAGTGTATAGCCTATAAAGACAAAGATAATGAAAATATCTCAACAACTTTTTTCTCTCTTCAAAAAAGAATCAAGATCTGTGATCTTCTCCTTCCTCAGGTTCTGAACCTTCTTCTGTTTTTCAATTAAATCAAGAGTATTACTTTTCCTTTTCCAAAACTAAATAGTTTTTTTACCACAAAACCCACAAAGGGGAACTCAGATCTTCCATTAGATCTCAAAAAGGAGAGATATTTTTAAAAATCTCATAGTTCTTGTTCATCCAAGATCCTGCTAACAGAGGAGGAAGAAGGAGACCCATCTCCAAAGACCCCACTTTGGGGAAGATCCAGGACTCCGGGGGGAAAAGCCCCCTTCATCAGCTTCAAAAATATCCTAGGATTTTAACTCCTCATATATATATATATAGACACACACACACAATAATAAGTGTTCCTTTCTGGGAGTACAACTCCCATTGCAGAGACCAAGTCCCTTTTGCCACGTGAGGCGCTAGCACCCGAGCACCCACGTGCCTGGCACGTGAGGCGCTAGCGCCCTTGCGCTCAGAGCACTAGCGCCCGAGCGCACACGGGCCTGGCACGTGAGGCGCTAGTGCCCAAAGCGCTAGCGCCCGAGCGCACACGTGCATGGCACGTGAGGCGCTGGCGCTTTTTCCCATGCATCCTGTAAAACTCTGCGGGGCCCCCGATATATCCAAAACCCCTCCAAAACACAATACTGCACATTGAGTTCGCATGACCAGTTTAACCCGTTAATCGGATGTTCTCTCGCTCCAAATGCGAGGGGAAATTAACGGCGGTGTAGTCCGTGGCTGCCGGAGATTCGGATCCCCACAATCAATAAACCCCCGCCTACTCTAGGCAGGGGGAATCTGTGGTACGCCTGAAAAGCGCGCACATATTCCCATTTCAATGGGTAGACGAAAAACACCCTACAGTAATATGATAAGTTATAGAATAAATAAATATGTGCACGAGGGTATATGAGGCGTAAGGGACACGTGGCACAAATCCCACCGTCCATCTCCGGATTTGGGCCGGCGATGCATACATGGGGGACCGGTACCGCCGGTGGGAACCGTAGGTAATGCCTTCAAACTTTAACCCTAGCACTCCTTGGCCTATCCCACTATCCCTATATTGTTTGTTTACTCTGAATTCATACAGAGAATAATAAAATGCCCTTTAATCCAATTTTTAATGCAAATTTTAAAGCATTCTTTAACCCTCTAAATCTTAATTTTTCCTATAAATACCACACTCCATTTCACTCATCCTCACTCAGAAATTCCCTGCCAAAACTCTCAAAAATTCTCCAGTCCTTTTAGTGTGCCCTAATCTGGAGTTAGCGAAGGGCGAAGTTCTGGCGAAGTTCTGAGGAGATTCCGGCGACGAAATGATGTCCCGATACCTTTCTTAGTTTCCCCTCTATCTTCTCTTGTTCCCTCTCCAGTAATTCCCCTCTCCCCCTCTCATCTTCTATTCTAAAAACTTTAATTTCTAAAACCTGACGGAAGCGGAGTTAATCTGACTTCCGATTCGGTTTTTCTTTAAAATTCTATTTTTTTTAATCAATAAAATATCATACTCTCATATAATGTTTAAAAAACATTAACAAACACAATAAAACAAGTTTCATCTCAAAAGAATCATTTATACAATTTTTATTGTATTTTTACGGTAAAATACCACATACTTTACGTTTCGTCATAAATCACATGATACTTGTATTACCTTTAGATAACTCATGAGGTAACGACCTACCTCATCAAAACACACATCTTTGACATGGCATGATGAAGTTTTAGGAATATAGTTATGGGATAATACGACATTACAAAAAAATACCATCAAACTTGCAAAACCATTTCTTTAAAAAGTTTGTTAATCAATTCCTTGCAATTGCGTATCTATAACCCACTTTTGGGGACCCCATTCGGGATGGTGCAGATTATCGCACATCCTCGGGCCTAGTAGAGCGAGATACAGACCTCGAAAGGAACATTCGATCTCGATGGAATTTTAATGCATTTTCTTTAGAAAATGAGATTTCTACAAAAAATAAATAAAATTCATTTTTATTATATATATATAACTATTATCAAAATATCTATTTTAAGTATATTATATAAATATTCTAAGTTTTCTAAATCAAAGGAATCATCATTACATGAAAATACCATCCAAATACAAAACAATTCCAATATTTCAAGAAAATACCATATACTATGAAAACTGGTTCTACTCACTAGAAATTTCACTTCTATAAAATATACATCTATGAAAACTCTAAAGATGATAATTAAATACTTGAGGTGTATTTTGAAAATGTATCAAAACTATTTTTACATAAACCCCCATCAAGTTATACCAAATTACAATAAGGACTCTAATAAATATAGGTTTAAGCGGGACCAATTCTCTTGAGCCTCAGAGAGCCGGAGAATGTGTGTGCTTACCCATCTAAGGTTGACAATCTAACAAACGGTGTTATCAACACTGTAATTGTCTTGGAAAAAATACAAATACTGTCGTCTATGTGCAGCAGTTATCGATAACATCAATACTAATTCAGGATTTCAAGTTCTTTTTAAAGTTTCCGACTCAGACTGGGCCTCAACCTAATCAATCTGACTTGAATATGATTCAAGTATAAATTACAATACAACATGAATCCATGAATCCGTCTATTAAATCTATAGAGACTGAACCGAACCATGGATATACTCCGTCTACATGACTCTCCATTTATATCCATTCCATTTACTGATATCATAATTTTGGCAAGTCATCCATCTATATAACAAAACAATACAATCAATACAAAAGACATCGCGTGGTTTAAAGGGGTAGATTGGTACAAAATGTGTTAGAAGTGGCACGAGACTGTAACCTTAATACACCTAACCTGAAATCTATTGCCGTTGTACTGTGGCTGAACGGTTCCTTATGCTCAGTATACCTTAGTCTCCGGAATAGTGGGACTCCTCTCGTATACACTGGTATTTTCTGTACCAAGCTATAAACAACTGCGTTAACACTATAAATAAACATTAATAGTTACATTCTCTTTCTGTCTATTCTATCTCTACTCACCTTTGGGACTTATCAATAGATTGTTCGCTGACAACATTCCTTTCTTCTTTCTTTGGAATGTTATCAGGTGATTCGGACTCATTGGAGATCGAGACCAGCATTGAAGCTTTGGAGCAGTTAACATTTGACCCAGAGCTATTGTCACTTGTACATATTTATTTCATTTCAGTTATGCCATTGTTTAGGCATCATTTTCTATTCAAGTATTTACATTCCAGTTGTACTTATAAAAGAATGTTTAATAAATAAAGTTGATATTCATTTACATTCCTGTCTCTTGTGTACTTTACTTTATATTGCTTAGATACGCTTAGCGTGTTTACTTCTGAGTAAATACGTAACGGGCCTCGCCATGTCCTTTCCCCGTATATTGGGAAGCGGGACATGACAGGTTTTGTTGGCGGCCCATGCAGGTCAGCTTTGTATGGACATGCATGTCAGTTCTGCATGGACATGCGGGTTAATTCTGCATGAAGTCCTAAGCAATATAACACAAGAATCAGCAACTAAAAATATTCTTTACATATTTCTTGAATCTTCCAATTTCATATATTTTGAATCTGTCCTAACCCAAAATTTTCTTTGAGATTATGGATTCCCCAAACAACACCAGTACCAATTTCAACAACACTCCACCACCTCTACCGCTTACACCTACTGTCGTTGCTCCAGTCAATGAGCAAACGGTACTGCTTGAGGCAATTCGCAGCCTCCTGAAGGGACAGCAGCAGCAGACTGCTATTTTGATGAATCGTCCAGAAGCGGAAACACCTGGGGTAAAGCAATTCCGAGCTTTACACCCCAAGCAATTCTCGGGAAAAAAGAGCCCTCTGGAAGATGAGGAATGGGCTCAGAGTATTGAGGATGACTTGGCAGCAGCACAAGTGCCAGATATCGCTTGGGTTCGAGTTGCAAAGCTGCAGCTCACTGACAATGCACGGGTCTGGTGGAAGGCGGAAGAAAGCCGTCTTGACCAACCTATCAAATGGTGGAATTTTCAACGCGAAATACTTCCCTGAGACTACCCGATTCGACATGGAGCAGCAATTTATTCATCTACAACAGGGTTTGATGCGGACCAAGTCCGTAGATGAGTATGATGCAGAGTTTACCAAGCTCAGTAGGTAAGATATGTCTCAATATTCGATTTCCTAATATCATATACTATACAGCTAACACAATACCTTAACAGGTTCGCGGCACATTTGACACCAACTGCTGAGATCAGATCTAGAAGATTTCAGCAAGAATTAGATTCCGAAATCCAAGCTTCTTTAGCTATAGGGGATTTCCCAACTCACGAGATGGCCCTGAAAGCTGCCCGCCGATACAAGACAGTGGTGAAAATGTAGGGCAGACCTTAATCTGCCGGGATGAAGCGTCCTGCCACTCAGATGGCAGGAGGAGGCTCTTCAAGGCCACTATTTGTGCCCAGGAGACCGGGAGTACCGAACAACCGGCCCAACCCAGCCTTTTGCACTTATTGCAGGAGAGATGGACATTTGGTGAAATACCGCTAGCGTGCAAATCACCTTTGCTTAGTCTGCGGCTTATCTACTCATGACATTGGGTCTTGTCCTCGTAGACACAACCCAAAGGCTTCACCCAGGCCAGCAATCACTTATCAGCAGCGCCCAGCCATCCAGGCACCTGCTCCACGACTCGCACTACCTGCTCTACCTCCTCGTGGACCGATTGCACCTCCTCCTCGTCAGTTCCATCAAGCTCAACGGAACGTACCTCATGTACAAAGGAACGGGCAGAGGAATGCTCCTTCGGTAAGGAGGAATGTGCCGAGGCGACAGGCTTTCACAATGACTGTGGAAGAGACTGAAGCCACCGGCCAAGTCATTACTGGTAAAACTTTCCTTTCAAACATTCCTTCAGTCTATATACATATCTATAAATCTTTTCCTTATATCTAAACCCTATCCAACATAACTTAGGTACAATCTTAGTAGCAGTTGGGGTAAAAATTTACACCCCGGTTGACCAAGTCAAAATCAAAGTCAACCCCAAGCCAGGTGGGCCCAAGCCCAGGTCAAGCGGGCCCATGCCCAAGTCGAGCCTGCAGCCAGCCTCCCCATTCCAACAAAAAACTCATGTAATAAATAATTTTTATGTAATTGTTTATGCATGAATGTAAACAAAATGGGTATAAAGCCAATATTTTGTAAGCCCATGGCTTATGTGCAAAAATGAAATGGCACATGAACCATGGGATGGCTAAAATGTCATTTTTGTAAAGCCAAAGGGGCTATATATAAATATGTAAGCCTATAAAAGGCAAAATGATGATGAATAAAGAATATACTTTTCATTCTCACAAAAAACCTAGGATTTGTATCTCTTTCCCTTTTCTGAAGGTCTCAAACCTTCTTCTTTCTTTTGAATTAAATCAAGAGTTTTACTCTTCCTTTTCAAAAATAAAATAGTTTTTCACCATGAAACCCACAAAGGGGAACTTGGATCTGTCATCAGTTCTCAAAAAGAAGAGATTTTGAGATCTCACATCTCTTGATCTTCAAGATCCAGCTAACAGAGGAGGGAGAAGAAGAACCCCTTCCATTAACCCCAAAAACACACTCAGGAGTCCAACTCCTCTCTGATTTCTCTTTCGAGAAATCTTTTTTAGGCTAAAAGCCTTTTTTTCTCGCCGGCGCTCAAGCGCAGAGCGCCCGCGTGCCGACACGTGGCGCGCTTGCGCTCAAGCGCTCAGCGCTCGAGTGCAAAGCGCCCACGTGCCGACACGTGGCGCGCTTGCGCTCCAGCGCAAGCGCTCGAGCGCAAGTCGCCCCGGGGCCGACCCGTGCCGCGCTTGGGCTCAAACGCAAGCGCTCGAGCACAAGTCACCCCGGTGCCGACACGTGGCGCGCTTGCGCTCCAGCGCAAGCGCTCGAGCGCAAGTCACCCCCGTGCCGACACGTGGCGCGCTTGCGCTCCAGCGCAAGCGCTCCAGCGCAAAGCGCCCACGTGCCGACACGTGGCACACTTGCGCTCAAGCACCCAGTGCTCAAGCGCAGAGCGCCCACGTGCCGACACGTGGCACTCTAGCGCCTGAGCGCATAGCATCTAGGCGCACAGCGCCAAGGTGCTGCCCCACGCATCCTTTGGATGTCTTTTCCACTCTTTCTTTTATATATATATATATATATATATATATATATATATATATACATACATACATATATGTATATATGTACATATGCATACATATTTACACACACACATACTCCACGACACTGTCCCTGTTAGAAAAAAATTTCTAACGGGGCGCTGCCCCGCACCCCGCAAGGGGGCTGCTAGCCCCCTTGACCCCCAGTCCGCTATCCGGGTAGCGGGACCCCCGTAAAAACTCTGCGTGGCTCCCGATATACCCATAACCCCCTTTCAAAACACAACACACGTACACTGCACATTGAGTTCGCATGACCAGTTTAACCCGTCAATCGGATGTTCCCTCGCTCCAAAGGCGAGGGGTAATTAACGGCAGCTTAGTTTGCGGCTGCCGGAGATTCGGATCCCCACAATCATTAAACCCCGGCCTACCCTAGGCAGGAGGAATCTGTAGTACGCCTGACAAGCGCGCGTGTATTCCCATCTCAATGGGGTGACGAAAAACACCCTACAGATTCTGGCACGCCCGGTGGAACCAATCTCTCCTCCCATATTTCGGGTTAAGCGTTCATGCGAACTCGATCAATATACAAACCTGTATTCATACTAAAAATAATGCTTTTTCATGCAGATTTTCAAGCAATCACCTTCCGACGATGTCTTCGATGATGAACTCAGCTCCTGTCTCCTACACGATGAGGATAGACTCTAGGACGGTCCTTCCGGCCAGTCTCGGGCGACAATGGGAGGAGCCGCTGCTACCATTCGGCTCTATTATGTTCATACCAGTTGGCGCCATCCCAGCTCCTCAAGCCCCGGTGGCAGACAAACCGGTCTCGAAAGGCAAGAGGCCAAATGTGGTGGTCTCGAAGGCGCCCCAACTCAAACGCAAATCGGTGTTTGAACGACATTCCTTGGCCCTAGCTGGGGGCAAGGCCATCAACACCGACAAAGCAACAAGGCCTCTCGAGCAAGCTCCGGCGGTGCCCTTGACAACTGCTCAATCGGGTATCTGTAAGTCCACGTTGCGACCCCCGGTTCTTACGGGGAGGCGGAAACGGTATAAAATCAAAATTTTAACGCAAGAGGCAACATGGACTATGCTAGGTCGGGATCTTTACCTAAACTAAAACTAGCATACTAAGCTAAAGAGATTTAGCTACTCGGTTGAAGATGGTTATACCTAGCTTTTCTTGAACTCCTTCTCTTCAAGCTCCGGTGGTGGTCCGATGGCTCCTTCTCGTCGTCTCCGTACGCCGAAGATAGATCCACTTGAAAGCTCCAACCTTTAGCTCCTTCTTCGTTCTTTGAAGAAACTAGTTCACTTGGTTTGCTAAACCTAGTGAACTAGAATGAGTAGAGATGATTTAGAATGGGATTTTATCTATGGTTCTTGATTCTCAACTCATGAGACAAGAGAACCATAGATCAAGAGAGGGAGCAAGAGGTTGAGGGTGAGAGCAAGAGGAGAGCTCAAGAACAAGAGAGAGAATGAGCAAGAAAGAATGAGCAACTCTTTTGTCTCTCACCCTCTCATAATCCAAAAGAAAATGATAACTCATCATATCAAAAAAGTCTTATGTGATGGTAGGAAGCAACCATAACCTTATCATGTCATGCACTCATTTTACTCAAATGAATAAGCAAGAAAAAAGTCTTTGGCATGAAATGATAACCATGGTTATCATGATGGTCAACTAGTCAAGCCTAGTCAACCGGTCAACAAGTCAACAAAAGTCAACAAGTCAACAAAGTCAACAAGTCAACAAAAGTCAACAAGTCAACAACCATATCACCATAATACTTAATTAATATAATAGTTAATCACATATCATATTCTCATTAGGGTTGAGCAAAAAGTCAAAAAGTCAACGGTCAACTGTCAACAACCCTAATGAGAATCCGCTGTCTGTGCCTCCCTGTCAACTGTGCATACACACCCGCATCCGCGTTCCGAGGAACACGAATGCAAACTGGATAAATCCAATCCCATAAAGTACACTAGGATCTGGCTTAAACCAAAGCCCGCTAGTGTAAACTGTCCGGACACTGTACGTGCACAAGTGCACGGATGTGACCGAACCCTGTCGCAAAACCATGCGACTTGTCGCAATACCATGCGACCTCTACTCTTTTGCCTAAAGGCGAAAAGCTTTCTGTGTGGGACTCTAAAGACTCGACACTACGCTGGCAGTGGGTTTAACCACAGACCGCAAGCGGCACTAGCTGTGCGTAACGGTCCCCAGGTAATGCCGACAAGAAGACCGACGAGGCGAAACCCATCTGAACTCCTACTGAGCCTGAATGTGACATTCTCCGTACAGTCCGGTCTGTTCGTCTGATACATCGCATGGCGGGCCTAGGGGGCGGTAAACGTCAGTCCCCCAATAGCGGTACAAGTCGTGCCGGAGCGAAGCCCAAAACACCCTGAGATAACACTGGAAACCTACCAGTATATCTCGTTTGCCCTGGCCAGGGACTACTCGTGTAATGGCTCTCCTAGACACAGCGCGATGTCAACCCCCAATACCGGGAGAGACGAATCCTGTCTAACCGTCACTGCCTCCAAGTGCTTCGGGACTGCACCCAACCACCACCTGTTTGCACGACTCCTTTGAGCCGTGGTAGGGTAGTGATCAAAGTACAGTGGGAACACACCCGAGGCGAAGTGACAGTGTCAAGTCAGCGGACTAAGCTGTACTCATGTCACCTGGGAACTGATAACTGACGATAGGTATAATACCAACTGGTCAGTTCCCGACGAGTCCTGTCCAGTGTACCCGTAACCTAACGGGCACCCGCATACTATCTCAAGTACGACGTACTGACGGCTGTGGGACAGACCGTCTCCCACACTGGGATGAGAAGCGCATGCGCTGGTCTACTCCGGAGTATCGATGCCCTGTCTCGATAGTCCTGCGACCAGGGACCTGCATAAGGATGTGCTTCTAGATTACCCAGCCCCACTAGTGTGACGGCCATCACATCGCTGGTAATCAAGCAAAGATCCTAAGGGCTCCACTAATGTGTATAAGCAATATACAAAGATAAACACATGTACACATTGAAGTAGAAATAAACCAAGTAGCATACTACCATTTTGAGCAAGATTGTATATACAAGGTGAATATCCCAAGCTTCCATTAAGTTATATACATACTAGTATGATACAGTAATGGCCTCTAGGGCATATACACTAACAATCTCCCACTTGCACTAAGGCCATGTACTGGCGTATCGAAGACCTATCATCTCGATCAGCCGCTCGAACTGAGTCTGGGGTAGGGCCTTGGTGAATGGATCTGCAGTGTTGTCTTCTGAAGCGACTCTCCGAACCTCGATCTCCTGGCGATCCACGATCTCCCTGATCAGGTGATACCGCCTCAAGATGTGCCTGGATCTCTGATGGGACCTGGGTTCCTTCGCTAAAGCTATAGCCCCGTTGTTGTCGCAATACAGAGGTATTGGATCAACAATGGACGGAACCACCTGAAGTTCTTTCAAGAACTTCCTCATCCAGACAGCTTCTTTTGCGGCATCTGATGCAGCGATGTATTCCGCTTCCATCGTCGAGTCTGCAACGGTTTCTTGTTTGGAACTTTTCCAACACACCTCCCCTCCATTGAGGGTGAAGACAAAACCCGACATGGACTTGGAATCATCCTTGTCACTCTGGAAGCTGGAGTCAGCAAAGGCCTCGATCTGGAGGTCCTTTCCGCCATACACCAAGAACATCTCCTTAGTCCTTCTCAGGTACTTGAGAATGTTCTTTACCGCTATCCAATGTTTCTCCCCAGGGTTTGACTGATACCGGCTTACCACACTCAGTGCATAAGCTACATCCGGTCTGGTACACAACATCGCATACATTATAGAGCCTACCGCAGAAGCGTAGGGTATAATAGACATGCGATCCCTCTCCAAATCAGTCTTGGGAGACATCTCTTTAGAGAGGGTGATCCCGTGACAAGCCGGTAGGTTACCGCGCTTGGAATCTTCCATACTGAATCTCTTTAGTATGGTGTCGATGTACCTGGACTGTGAAAGTCCTAATATCCTCTTGGATCTGTCACGGTAGATCCGGATACCCAGAATGTATGAGGCATCACCCAGGTCTTTCATGGAGAACCTGTGTGACAAGAACCCCTTGACAGATTGTAGCATAGGAATGTCATTTCCTATTAAGAGAATGTCATCCACGTATAAAACGAGGAATACTGCAGTTCTCGCTACAAATCTACTATAGATGCATGGTTCATCTGGATTTTTGATAAAGCCAAATTCTTTGACCGTCTCATCAAAGCAGATGTTCCAACTCCGCGATGCCTGCTTTAGTCCATAGATGGACTTAAGCAACTTGCACACCTTTCCGCTGCTCCCACTCTGAATGAAGCCCTCTGGCTGGTCCATATAGACACACTCCTCTAAATTTCCATTTAGAAAAGCTGTCTTTACGTCCATTTGCCAGATCTCATAATCGTGGAAGGCAGCGATGGCAAGAAGGATCCGAATGGATTTCAGCATGGCTACTGGAGAAAAGGTTTCGTCATAGTCCAAGCCAGGTCTTTGACGGAAACCCTTTGCTACCAGCCTAGCTTTATAGGTCTCAACCTGTCCATCTACACCAATCTTCCTTTTGAAGATCCACTTGCATCCTACGGGTTTTACCCCGTCTGGAGCAATGTCCAACGTCCATACCTTGTTGGTGTACATGGACTCCATTTCGGTCCGCATTGCATCCAGCCATTTCACTGAGTCAACGCTCTGAACGGCCTGCTGGAAGCTAGTAGGCTCATCATAATCTATGATGCAATCCTCTCTATCCCCGTCTATGAGAAAACCGCAGTATCTCTCGGGCGGATGAGACTGCCTACTACTCCTGCGGAGCGGCGTAGGAATGTCCTGTTCTGTTGAACCCTCTGGTTCCACTATCCTTTCAGTAATAGTCTGTGTTTCTGGAACTTCTTCCAGTTCTATTGTGCTCCCACTTATCTGGGTTTCCAAAAACTCAGTTTCCAAGAAGCGGGCATGCTGAGAAACAAAAACCTTTTGTTCCTCAGCGGAATAGAAAAGATACCCCCTGGAGTTCCTTGGGTATCCCACAAACTTACACTGTACTGAACGTGCCTCAAGCTTGTCCGCATGCTGCCTTTTTACAAAAGCTGGACATCCCCATACCTTAAGATACTTAAGACAGGGTTTCTTCCCAGTCCACATCTCATATGGGGTGGTAGGCACAGTCTTGGTGGGAGCCTTGTTCAAGAGATACGCAGCTGCTTCTATTGCATATCCCCAGAATGATCGCGGTAACTCAGCGTTACTCATCATGGACCGAACCATATCCAATAGGGTTCGGTTCCGTCTCTCCGATACACCGTTATGTTGCGGAGTGTATGGAGGAGTAAGCTGAGAGAGAATACCATTCTCTTTTAAGTAATTCAGGAATTCGGCACTTAAGTATTCTCCACCTCGATCCGATCTTAGAATCTTAATACTTTTGCCGGTCTGTTTCTCTACTTCATTCTTATACTCCTGGAATTTTCCAAAGGCCTCGGACTTATGTTTCATTAAGAAGACATAACCGTACCTTGAGAAGTCATCCGTAAAAGTAATGAAGTAAGAATGTCCGCTTCGGGCATGTGTAGACATTGGACCGCACACGTCATTGTGTACGAGTCCCAAGAGCTCGCTCGCTCTTTCTCCATGTCCAGTAAACGGAGTCTTTGTCATCTTTCCCTTGAGACAGGATTGACAAGTGGCATACGACTGATATTCGAACGCATTCAAATACCCTTCTGTATGTAACTTCGTCAACCTTCTCTCATTGATGTGACCCAATCTACAATGCCATAAGAAAGTCTGATTTATTTCTGGAGACTTTCTTTTGTGTGTATTCTGGACATTAAAAATCTGTGGTTGGTTTAATACGTATATACCATTACTCAATGTACCTGACCCAATCAGAACTTGATTAAGGTGAATGTTTACAACATTACTTACAAACGCAAATTCATAACCTTCTTTAGAAACTAAAGATACAGAAATGATATTACAAGTTGCGTTGGGTACAAAAAAGCAATTACGCAAAACCAAAACATGTCCATCTGACATTCCCAGGTGATAGTCCCCCACGGCTTTAGCATCCATGCTAGCTCCGTTCGCAACTCTGAGGGTCATGTCACCTGCCTTCAAAACCCTACGGCTTCTCAACGCCTGCAAAGAATTACAGATATGAGATCCTGATCCGGTATCCAATACCCAGGAAGTAGAGTTTATTGAAAGACAGTTTTCAATAACATACACACCTGAAGCTGAAGCTGCAACCTGCTTCAATTCCTGTGTTCTGGCCTTCCAGGCCCTGCAATCATTCTTCCAGTGTCCTTTCTTATGACAATAGAAGCATTCTTCCTTATCCATAAGCTTCCCCGCTATTTTCGTTGCTTTTCCTTTTCCCTTCGTATCCATCTTACTAACACCGCCCCTTGGTTTGGCGGGGGCCTTCTTCTTCTTTCCCTTGGCTTTCGCCTTGGACCTAGAAGAAGATGATCCTCCTACAAACAAAGTGGATGTATCCCTACCTTTCTGTAGGGTGCCCTCTGAGCTCCTCAGCATGTTGAGGAGCTCTGATAGTTCAACCTCTTTTTCTTGTAGGTTGAAGTTCAGTATAAACTGGGCGTAAGTGGAAGGAAGGGACTGGAGAACTATATCTGTATATAGCTCACTCTCCAAAGTGATCCCTAGGTCAGCGAGCTCCTCAATGTAGCCGATCATTTTTAGCACGTGCTCGGCTACTGATGATCCGATGGCCATTCTTGTCGAAAATAACTTTCTCGACGCTTCGTATCTTGCGATACGAGATTGCTCTCCATACAGTTCTTTTGTATGGAGCAATATGGATTCCATGTCCATATTCTCATGCCTCCTCTGATGTTCGTTGTCCATCGAGGCAAGCAAGAGGCACTTGGCCTTCGCGCTATCAATCTCCCAAGTCTTGCGGATTTCCTTATCCGCGACACTGGAAGTTGGACCAGGGACAGGGGGAGCTTTGGTGGTAAGAAGATACCCCAGCTTGTCATAAGTGATTGCTATCTTGACATTCCTGAGCCAATCTTTGTAGTTTGGCCCTGTCAGTTTGTTTTTATCTAGGAGTAACTTAAGTCCAGTCATGTTGATTGGTCGCTGCAATTTGGAGAGAAGAAGAAACACTCAGCATGATGCTCTTGCAAGTTTAGAGTGGTTTTTAGTTTGTCTAAACAGGATGGCTCCCACTGTTTCTCGAATCCCTCCTCAAACCATAAAGGAAGAATTAGTCAGGATCAATCCCACCGTACAATACTTGCTTAACCGTTCGGCCAGGCTGGTGTCGGTACTTCGAGGGAGGTTTTCCAACGCTTTCGCGAAGTTCCTTAATTAAAGAACCTCTTTTCCCTGGGGGCGTAGCCCCGCTAACACCTTTCTAGGCACCTACTAGGTTTATAGCATTGATCGTTAAGTGAGAAATTTCCCGAGGAGTAGCATATACTCACAGTAGGATCGGGATCCAAATATCATCGCGTGACGAAACTGAAGGAATCCTACCAGAATCACCACACTCCAAATGGTATGCAAAACTAGCAAGTTTCAGTTCTTATGAAACTCCCGATGTGGATTTTTGCCCCATGCTCTTATGACCTTGACGAAGGTCAACAAATCATAAGTCACATGTCAAGTTCTGCCCGTCATTATCCAGGTCAATTTGAATCCACCCGTATATACCCTTGACGAAGGTCAACAAGGTAATGCGAATGTCCCAAACCAACGCATCTATCTATGCTACATATGAATACCCAACAGCTACCAATCACTATGCCTTGACGAAGGTCAACAAACACAGCTTGAATACTATTGAATATTCATACGAAACGACGGAGGGCTACGAATGGTTTTGGCAAAACCGTGAACGTAGTGAACTTGATTTAGTCGATGGAACGAGATAGCTTTTAAATGGAGTGGCTCAAACTCCGTATTTTAAAAGTTTGTTTTGAAAAGAACCGAGTGGTTTTTCGAAAGTGTTCCAACGACTTTAACTTGGTTTATTATCTTGCATTAGTTCTTTTAATGCGTGATATTCTTGCATTAGTACTTTTAATGCGTCCCATCATTTAAATCCTACCATTGCAGAAAACAACCAAAATATGACGTACGCTTATGCCATTCGCATTCGCCACTGGGCCCCGTCATTACCCGTTAGGTTACTTAACTAACGACAGAGCGGGGGCTGGGCTAGCGCGTCTGTAAAACATAAGCAACGCCTAAATAGAAAGCAATGATAAACATTTCAGATCACAGATAAATACATTGGATATGCTAGTAATCTGTAATTTGTACGAGCCTGTAACAAAAACCAGATAACACGGTCGCGGTGAATAGCCAATACCCCACCCAAGACCCCTACGGGTGCGGCAAACTACCCGCCAAGTACCCGAAGCGTAGCAACCTCCCTCATCTCCATGAGTAGGCCACTCGACACTTCGGCATACCCGGTAGTTTGTGCACCCCTCCATGGGTCTATCCTAGGAGCAAAAACAGTAAAAGAATTATACAATGACGGCTACAACCCCGACCCGGTTGTGCGGCCAAACAAATAATAATTATTACATCAATTTACATTTACAATGAATTGCAAGAAAAGAAAACTCTCGTCTCACAACCCCCGGCTATTCACCCGCGACAATCCAACATATTTATATACACATTCCAGCACATTACAGATCATGTATAACCCCGACTAATCGTCTTATAGCGATTAGTCGACGTTCAATACATGCAAACATTACAGATATAACCATCATAGTCAAAGCGCAGTGAAGTTCGGAAAAATACGGAATTATAGGCCCCCAAAAGTAAATTTTAGTTCTGGAAAATCTGGGCATATAATTTATATCCTAAAAATCCCAAAATCAACACATAAAGACACTGCACGAAAATCGATGCAGAGGGGACATCAAGTCGCGGCGGATCCGCGGCGGCCAAGAAGGCTCACGCGGCGGAAGGGCGGCGGCTTAGACGAATCTCTGTGTCGTTTTTCATGGGTGTTTTTAGAAAACCCTGAGATGAATTTACAGATATAAAGTTTTTCATTTCGAGCCAAAAAAATTTCAACAGAAACTCAGGTTTTGGAAAAATACGGTTTTTGGGTTTTTTACGGTTCCGAACTTCGTTGCACTTCACTACCAAGCTAGTTTAAGTTTAGTTAGGCTCTGATACCACTGTAAGTCCACGTTGCGACCCCCGGTTCTTACGGGGAGGCGGAAACGGTATAAAATCAAAATTTTAACGCAAGAGGCAACATGGACTATGCTAGGTCGGGATCTTTACCTAAACTAAAACTAGCATACTAAGCTAAAGAGATTTAGCTACTCGGTTGAAGATGGTTATACCTAGCTTTTCTTGAACTCCTTCTCTTCAAGCTCCGGTGGTGGTCCGATGGCTCCTTCTCGTCGTCTCCGTACGCCGAAGATAGATCCACTTGAAAGCTCCAACCTTTAGCTCCTTCTTCGTTCTTTGAAGAAACTAGTTCACTTGGTTTGCTAAACCTAGTGAACTAGAATGAGTAGAGATGATTTAGAATGGGATTTTATCTATGGTTCTTGATTCTCAACTCATGAGACAAGAGAACCATAGATCAAGAGAGGGAGCAAGAGGTTGAGGGTGAGAGCAAGAGGAGAGCTCAAGAACAAGAGAGAGAATGAGCAAGAAAGAATGAGCAACTCTTTTGTCTCTCACCCTCTCATAATCCAAAAGAAAATGATAACTCATCATATCAAAAAAGTCTTATGTGATGGTAGGAAGCAACCATAACCTTATCATGTCATGCACTCATTTTACTCAAATGAATAAGCAAGAAAAAAGTCTTTGGCATGAAATGATAACCATGGTTATCATGATGGTCAACTAGTCAAGCCTAGTCAACCGGTCAACAAGTCAACAAAAGTCAACAAGTCAACAAAGTCAACAAGTCAACAAAAGTCAACAAGTCAACAACCATATCACCATAATACTTAATTAATATAATAGTTAATCACATATCATATTCTCATTAGGGTTGAGCAAAAAGTCAAAAAGTCAACGGTCAACTGTCAACAACCCTAATGAGAATCCGCTGTCTGTGCCTCCCTGTCAACTGTGCATACACACCCGCATCCGCGTTCCGAGGAACACGAATGCAAACTGGATAAATCCAATCCCATAAAGTACACTAGGATCTGGCTTAAACCAAAGCCCGCTAGTGTAAACTGTCCGGACACTGTACGTGCACAAGTGCACGGATGTGACCGAACCCTGTCGCAAAACCATGCGACTTGTCGCAATACCATGCGACCTCTACTCTTTTGCCTAAAGGCGAAAAGCTTTCTGTGTGGGACTCTAAAGACTCGACACTACGCTGGCAGTGGGTTTAACCACAGACCGCAAGCGGCACTAGCTGTGCGTAACGGTCCCCAGGTAATGCCGACAAGAAGACCGACGAGGCGAAACCCATCTGAACTCCTACTGAGCCTGAATGTGACATTCTCCGTACAGTCCGGTCTGTTCGTCTGATACATCGCATGGCGGGCCTAGGGGGCGGTAAACGTCAGTCCCCCAATAGCGGTACAAGTCGTGCCGGAGCGAAGCCCAAAACACCCTGAGATAACACTGGAAACCTACCAGTATATCTCGTTTGCCCTGGCCAGGGACTACTCGTGTAATGGCTCTCCTAGACACAGCGCGATGTCAACCCCCAATACCGGGAGAGACGAATCCTGTCTAACCGTCACTGCCTCCAAGTGCTTCGGGACTGCACCCAACCACCACCTGTTTGCACGACTCCTTTGAGCCGTGGTAGGGTAGTGATCAAAGTACAGTGGGAACACACCCGAGGCGAAGTGACAGTGTCAAGTCAGCGGACTAAGCTGTACTCATGTCACCTGGGAACTGATAACTGACGATAGGTATAATACCAACTGGTCAGTTCCCGACGAGTCCTGTCCAGTGTACCCGTAACCTAACGGGCACCCGCATACTATCTCAAGTACGACGTACTGACGGCTGTGGGACAGACCGTCTCCCACACTGGGATGAGAAGCGCATGCGCTGGTCTACTCCGGAGTATCGATGCCCTGTCTCGATAGTCCTGCGACCAGGGACCTGCATAAGGATGTGCTTCTAGATTACCCAGCCCCACTAGTGTGACGGCCATCACATCGCTGGTAATCAAGCAAAGATCCTAAGGGCTCCACTAATGTGTATAAGCAATATACAAAGATAAACACATGTACACATTGAAGTAGAAATAAACCAAGTAGCATACTACCATTTTGAGCAAGATTGTATATACAAGGTGAATATCCCAAGCTTCCATTAAGTTATATACATACTAGTATGATACAGTAATGGCCTCTAGGGCATATACACTAACAGTATCTTCTCCAAGCTTCTGATCTAGAGGACCGCCACGTCTTTAAACTGAAAACAATCGACCACCACGTCATTAAACTAGGAACAGTCGACCACCACGTCATTAAACTGGGAATAGTCGACCTCTAAGTCGTTAAACTGGGAATGTAAAAAAGTATATATATATGTATGTAAATAAACAAAAAATGTGTAAATAAAAGAAAAATAAAGAAAAGCCGAAATGATAGGGCAACTCGCAAAAAAAAAATCAGCGAGTAAAGATAAACATGAAAATAAAGCCGAAAAGATGGGGCAACCGCGAATAAAAGCCGAAATGATAGGGCAATCGCGATATTCGCGATAAGAAAAGCTGAAATGATAGAGCAATCTCGGTAAAACAAAAAAAAACAACAACAAAAACACAAACAAAAAAACGGCTAATGATGAGTCGCTCCTGGTACTACATTCCAGTGCAGCGATGCAGACGCCAACCGAATTCCAACTCCCAACCCCCAAGTGGCGAATGATGAGTCGCTCCTGGTACCATATTCCAGTGCAGCGATGCAGACGCCAACCAAATCCCAAATCCAAATTCCTAAGTGGCGAATGATGAGTCGCTCCTGGTACTACATTCCAGTGCAGCGATGCAGACGCCAACCAAATTCCAACTCCCATACCCCAACGGCGAATGATGAATCGCTCCTAGTACTACATTCCAGTGCAGCGATGCAGACGCCAACCAAAATCCAATTTCTCAAAATTCTCCCGGCCCTACGGTCTGGATCATACATCCTGCAAAACCGTATATAATCCATGGGCGTAAAACCAATTCTCAAATCCTCCCGGGGCAAATGATGAGTTTCTCCTGGCATTATTTCAGTGCAGCAATGCAGATGCCAAACAAAAAAAACCAATTCCCACAAAGACACTCCGTGCCGGGGACATGTCAACCAGTGACACTCCGCATCGGGGAAACGTCCAACACAGACACTCCGCATCAGGGAAACATCCTACAACAGGCACTCCGTATCGGGGATACGTCCTATAACAGGCACTCCGTCTCGGGGATACGTCCTACCACAGGCACTCCGTCTCGGGGATACGCCCTACAACAGGCACTCCGTATCGGGGAAACTTCCTACCACAGGCACTCCGTCTCGAGGATACACCCTACAATAGGCACTCTGTATCGGGGAAACGTCCTACAACAGGCACTCCGTATCGGGGAAACGTCCTACAACAGGCACTCCGTATCGGGGAAACATCCTACAACAGGAACTCCGTCTCGGGGATACGCCCTACAGCAGGCACTCCGTCTCGGGGATACATCCTACAGCAGGCACTCCGTCTCGGGGATACGACCTACAGCAGGCACTCCGTCTCGGTGATACGTCCTACCACAGACACTCCGCATCGGGAAAACGTCCAACACAGACACTCTGCATCGGGGAAACGTCCAACACAGACACTCCGCATCGGGGAAACGTCCAACATAGACACTCCGCATCAGGGAAACGTCCAACAGCGACACTCCGTGCTGGAGAAACGTCAAACAGACACTCCGTGCCGGGGACACGTCGACCAGCGACACTCCGTCTTGGGTATACGTCAACCAACAGACACTCCGCGCCGGGGACACGTCGACCAGCGACACTCTGTCTCAGGGAAACGTTAAGCAGACACCCCGTCTCGGGGACACGTCAACCGGCCGATACCCCGCCTCGGGGAAACGTCGACCAGCAACACTCCGCGCCAAGGGCACGTCAACGAAATCACTCCGGGCTAGGGAAACTTCTACCACGGACACTCTATCTCGTAGACGCGTCAAGCGCCGACCGTCCATGTCGTAAAAAGGGCAGTGCATCCCAAAAAGTAGGAACCAAAGCAAGTCGCCTCCATGCAAAAGAAGATCCATCAATTTCATGCACACGACCCACATATGCTGTGTGCATTTATTGATGGGGGCAATTTGTTGGGGTAAAAATTTACACCCCGGTTGACCAAGTCAAAATCAAAGTCAACCCCAAGCCAGGTGGGCCAAAGCGCAGGTCAAGCGGGCCCATGCCCAAGTCGAGCCCGCAGCCAGCCTCCCCATTCCAACAAAAAAATCATGTAATAAATAATTTTTATTTAATTGTTTATGCATGAATGTAAACAAAATGGGTATAAAGCCAATATTTTGTAAGCCCATGGCTTATGTGCAAAAATGAAATGGCACATGAATCATGGGATGGCTAAAATGCCATTTTTATAAAGCCCAAGGGGCTATATATAAATATGTAAGCCTATAAAAGGCAAAATGATAATGAATAAAGAATATACTTTTCATTCTCACAAAAAACCTAGGGTTTGTATCTCTTTCCCTTTTCTGAAGGTCTCAAACCTTCTTCTTTCTTTTGAATTAAATCAAGAGTTTTACTCTTCCTTTTCAAAAACAAAATAGTTTTTCACCACGAAACCCACAAAGAGGAACTTGGATCTGTCATCAGTTCTCAAAAAGGAGAGATTTTGAGATCTCACATCTCTTGATCTTCAAGATCCAGCTAACAGAGGAGGAAGAAGAAGAACCCCTTCCATTAACCCCAAAAACACACTCAGGAGTCCAACTCTTCTCTGATTTCTCTTTTGAGAAATCTTTTTTAGGCTAAAAGCCTCTTTTTCTCGCCGGCGCTCGAGTGCAAAGCGCCCGCGTACCGACACGTGGCGCGCTTGCTCTCAAGCACTCAGCGCTCGAGCGCAAAGCGCTCACGTGCCGACACGTGGCGCGCTTGCGCTCAAGCGCAAGCGCTCGAGCGCAAGTCGCCCCGGTGCCGACCCGTGGCGCGCTTGCGCTCAAACGCAAGCGCTCGAGCGCAAGTCACCCCGGTGCCGACACGTGGCGCACTTGCGCTCGAGCGCAAGTCACCCCCGTGCCAACACGTGGCGCGCTTGCGCTCCAGCGCAAGCGCTCAAGCGCAGAGCGCCCACGTGCCGACACGTAGCACACTTGCGCCCAAGCGCCCAGCGCTCAAGCGCCCAGCGCTCAAGCGCCCAGCGCTCAAGCTCAGACGCCCACGTGGCACTCTAGCGCCTGAGCGCACAGCACCTAGGCGCACAGCGCCCAAGGTGCTGCCCCACGCATCCTTTGGATGTCTTTTCCCCCTCTTTCTTTTATATATATATATATATATATATATATATATATATATATATATATATATATATATACATACATATATGTACATATGCATACATATTTACACACACACACATACTCTACGACACTGTCCCTGTTAGAAAAAAATTTCTAACGGGGTGCTGCCCCGCACCCCGCAAGGGGGATGCTAGCCCCCTTGACCCCCAGCCCGCTATCCGGGTAGCGGGACCCCCGTAAAAACTCTCCGTGGCTCCCGATATACCCATATCCCCCTTTCAAAACATAACACACGTACACTGCATATTGAGTTCGCATGACCAGTTTAACCCGTCAATCGGAGGTTCTCTCGCTCCAAAGGCGAGGGGTAATTAACGGCAGCTTAGTTCGCGGCTGTCGGAGATTCAGATCCCCACAATCATTAAACCCCGGCCTACCCTAGGCAGGGGGAATCTGTAGTACGCCTGACAAGCACGCGCGTATTCCCATCTCAATGGGGTGACGAAAAACACCCTACAGTAGCCTCACTTCCTGCACTAGCACTCTTCGATACTGGAGCATCTCATTGCTTTATGTCGCAACGGTTTGCCCGAACTCATGTGATTCCAGTCAAACCTCTCGTATCCAGCTGGAATGTCAGTTCAGGGAATGGCGTTCTAAAGGCAGTGATGGGATACGATCTGTGTCCAGTGGTTTTCTGCGGTAGATAATTCTATGCTGACTTCAAGGTGCTGGACATACCGAATTTTGATGCCGTTTTGGGTATGGATTGGCTTGGAACTTTTTACGCTACCATCGACTATCGTCAAAGGAGGGTACTATTCGAGATTCCAGAACATCCGGTCTTTTATTTCAAAAGTGGAGACCGTACCCTGGAACCAAGTACATACAAGGCGAAACCAAAAAAAGCAGTGATTGCAGCACTTCAAGCGGAGGAAGGATCAAAGCTAGAGATAGTACGAGAGTTCGACGATGTGTTTCCTGAAGACATATCAGGTTTGGCTCCCGATCGAGCTCTTGAATTCAGCATTGTTTAGTACCTGGAGCACATCCAGTAATCAAAGCACCGTATCGATTAAGTCCCGAAGGTTTGAAGGAGTTCCGAACTCAGTTGGACGAATTATTGACGAAAGGATGGATTCGTCCCAGCACTTCAAGTTAGAGATCACCAGTTCGGCTTGTAAAGAAGAAGGAAGGTTCATATCGAATGTGCAATGATTATAGAGCTCTAAACGATGTAACTATAAAGAACAAGTATCCACTCCTGCGCATTGACGACCTAGTCGATCAGCTAAGTGGATCTTGTGTTTTCTCCAAGTTAGATTTTCGTTCGAGCTATCATCAGGTGAAGGTTAAAGAATCTGATATCCATAAAACGGCATTCAGAACTCACTATAGACATTATGGATTTTTTGTGATGCCATTTGGAGTGACCAACGCACCAGCTATATTCATGAACCTAATGAATCAAGTTTTCTGAGAGTACCTAGACAGGTTTGTTGTCATCTTCATCGACGACATCCTGGTGTATTCTAAGAGTCGGAAAGAACATGCCGAACACCTGGGAATTGTCCTGAAAACTCTATGACAGCATCAAATCTATGCCAAGTACAGCAAATGCGAGTTTTGGCTAGATCAATTCGGTTTTCTCGGACATATTGTATCAGGCGATGGAATCTCTATGAATCCAGCTAAAGTTACAGCAGTAAGAGAATGGCACCAAAGTCAGTGGAGGACATTCAAAGTTTCTTGGGTCTAGCAGGATATTATAGAAGATTCATTGAAGGATTTTTGAAGATTGCAACACCCATGACCAAGCTCACACGTAAATATGAAGAATACGTGTGGTCAGAAACATGCGAACAAGATTTCGTAGAACTCAAGTCAATATTGACATCAACACCTATCCTTGTCATACCAGACCAATCTGGAGGTTTTGAAGTGCATTGCGATGCATCCGGTAATGGATTAGGATGTGTTCTACATCAGTACGGTAAAGTTGTAGCTTATGCTTTAAGACAGCTGAAAATTCATGAGCGCAATTATCTGACGTATGATTTGGAATTGACGGCCGTAATCTTTGCTCTCAAGATTTAGCGCCATGATCTTCTTGGTGAACGAGTGGACATATACAGAGATCATAAGAGTCAGAAATATGTGTTTACTCAGAAAGATTTGAATATGCGGCAGAGAAGATGGTTAGAACTCATGGCGGATTTTGACATCAACCTGCAATATCACCCAGGAAAGGTGAATGTAGTACCTGATGCACTTAGTCACCAACCATTAGCATTGAATCTCACCGCACAGTGGAAGCTTCAACAAGACTTGCATCAAATGGAGATTGAAGTGGTCATGCCAGGTAACGCTTCAAGTTTGATGAATTTACAAGTTCAATCTATCATTGTCAATCGGATCAAAGCATCTCAAACAAGTGATGCTAAGTTGCAAAAGATCAGAGAACAAGTGGAAAGTGGACTTCGAACAGACTTCATCATCCATGAAGACGGATCCTTAAGATACGGCAGTAGATTGTGTGTACCAAAAGGTTCAGTGCGAGAAGAGATGATGAAAGAAGCTCACAACTCTCCTTATTCAGTACACCCTGGAGGTACAAAGATCTAAGTAAAAATTACTGGTGGCATGGAATGAAGCGTGAAGTTTCCAGAAGCGTCGCTAAATGCTTGGTGTGTCAGCAAGTAAAGGCTGAACATCATAGAACGGCTAGTTTACTTCAACCGTTACCTATCCCAGAATGGAAGTGGCAACACATCACAATGGATTTCGTGACTGCACTTCCTCGTAGCATGAAGGCTAACGATGCGGTATGGGTCTTTATGGATCGACTCACAAAGTCAGCTCACTTTATTCCATTTCGAGTTGGCCAATCTACTGAGACACTAGCAAAGAAATACATGGAGGTAAGAATCTAAGTAAGATTTAAACTTTTCAAATATGTACTATCTCTGATACCTATGAACTCATACAGGAAATTATGAGATTACATAGAGTACCGGTCCGCATTGTCTCCGATCGTGACACGAGATTCCAATCGCAATTTTAGCAAAGTCTGCAAGCTAGCTTGGAAACAAGTCTGAACTTCAGCACAGCTTATCATCCATAAACAGATGGTCAATCTGAACGAACTATTCAGATCTTAGAAGATATGCTAAGAGCGTGTATGCTAGACTTCGGAGGATCGTGGGAAGATCATCTACCTCTTGTGGTTTTTTCATACAACAACAGGTACCAAGCAAGTATCGGAATAGCACCATTTTGCAGCGCTATATGGAAGGAAGTGTTGATCGCCATTAAGTTGGGACAACATCAGAGATAGAGAACTCCTTAGACCCGAGATGATAGTAGCAACTGTCGACATGGTTCGTACTATCAGGAAAAGAATGCGCATAGCCCAAGATCGACAGAAGCACTGGGCTGATGCAAAGCGCCGTCACTTGGAGTTTCAACCGGAAGAACATGTATTTTTGAAGATATCTCTGAACCGTGGAGTGATTCTTTTTGGAAGACGGGGTAAGCTTAGTCCGAGGTATATTAGACCATTCGACATACTCGAACGAGTCGGTGAAGTAGCATATCGCTTGGCACTTCCACCTTCATTAGAAGGAGTGCACAACGTGTTCCACATATCCCAACTCAGAAGGTATGTGAGTGACCCCAGCCATATTCTTGATCACTCCGAGCTCACGGTACAGCCAGATTTATCTTGTGAGAAACAACCTGTTGAAATCCTGGATAGAAAAGTGAAGTCACTTTGAAACAAGAAAGTCAACTTGGTTCGAGTGATGTAGAGAAAAGACACACCAGGAGAATCAACATGGGAAAGGGAAGACGATATGCATGCAAGATATCCTCATTTATTTGTAAACTAGTCCTTAAAATAAATTATAAATTTTGAGGACGAAATTTTTGTAAGGAGGGTAGACTATAACAACTCCAATTTCAATGTATAGAAAATTGTTTAAAAGTTAATGAACAATTAGGGTATTTGCAATCCTGTGTACACTATAAGTATTTTTTTTACTTTTGAACAGCAAGAAAGTACTTGTAACACGTTGGTAAAGACTTTCACTGCTGTGACGTAGCCCCTGTGATCGAATCCCCCCAACGACATTATCTTTTTATTTAATTTTCTTTTAATCTTTTAGAAGTCCAAGGGTTTGCACGTGCACTACACGTAATATGATAAATTACAGAATAAATAAACATGTGCACGAGGGTATATGAAGCGTAAGGGACACATGGCACAAATCCCACCGTCCATCACCGGATTTGGGCCGGCAATGCATACATGGGGGACCGGTACCGCCGGTGGGAACCGTAGGTAATGCCTTCAAACTTTAACCCCAGCACCCCTTGGCCTACCCCACTACCCTCATATTGTTTGTTTACTCTGAATTCATACAGAGAACAATAAAATGCCCTTTAATCCAATTTTTAATGCATTCTTTAACCCTCTAAACCCTAATTTTTCCTATAAATACCACACTCCATTTCACTCATTCTCACTCAGAAATTTCCTGCCAAAACTCTCAAAAATTCTCAAGTCCTTTTAGTGTGCAAGTGGAGTTAGCGAAGGGTGAAGTTCCGGCGAAGTTCCGAGGAGATTCCGGTGACGAAACGACCTCCCGACACCTTCCTTAGTTACCCCTCTCTTCTCTTGTTCCCTAGCCAGTAAGTCCCCTCTCCCCCTCTCATCTTCTATTCTAAAACCTTTAATTTCTAAAACCCTACGGAAGCGGAGTTAATCCGACTACCGATTCAGTTTTTCTTTAAAATTCTATTTTTCTTAATCAATAAAATACCATACTCTCATATAATGTTTAACAAAAATTAAAAAAACACAATAAAACAAGTTTCATCTCAAAAGAATCATTTATGCAATTTTTATTGTATTTTTACGGTAAAATACCACATACTTTACATTTCGCCATAATTCACATAATACTTGTATTACCTTTAGATAACTCACGAGGTAACGACCTACCTCATCACAACACACATCTCTGATATAGCACGATTAAGTTTTGGGAATATAGTTATGGGATAATACGATATTACAAATAAATACCATCAAATTTGCAAAACCATTTCTTTAAAAGTGTATTAATCAATTCCTTGCAATTGCGTCTATACAACCCACTTTTGGGGACCCCGTTCGGGATGGTGTGGATTATCGCACATCCTTGGGCCTAGTAGAGCGAGATGCAGACCTCCGAAAGAAGCATTCGATCTCGATGGAATTTTAATACATTTTTCTTTAGAAAATGAGATTTCTACAAAAATTAAATAAAATTCATTTTTATTATATATATATATAACTATTATCAAAATATCTATTTTAAGTATATTATATAAATATTCCAAGTTTTCTAAATCAAAAGAATCACCATTACATGAAAATACCGTCCAAATACAAAACAATTCTAATATTTCAAGAAAATACCATATACTATGAAAACTAGGTTCTACTCACTAGAAATTTCACTTCTATAAAATATACATCTATGAAAACTCTAAAAACTATAATTAAATACTTAGGGTGTATTTTGAAAATATATCAAAACCATTTTACAAAAAAAACCCTCAAGTTATACCAAATTACAATAAGGACCCTAATAAATATAGGTTTAAGCGGGACCAATTCTCTTGAGCCTCAGGGAGACGGAGAATGTGGGTGCTTGCCTATCTAAGGTAAACAATCTAAAAAATGGTGTTATCAACACGGTAATTGTCTTGAAGAAAAACACAAATCATGCCGTCCATGTGCAGCAGTTACTGATAACATCAAAACTAATTCAGGATTTCAAGTTCTTTTTAAAGTGTCCAACTCAGACTGAGTCTCAACCTATTCAATCTGACTTGAATATGATTCAAGTATAAACTATAATACAACATGAATCCATTAATCCGTCTATTCAATCTATATCAATCTATAGTGACCGAACCAAACCATGGATATACTCCGTCTACATGACTCTCCATTTATATCCCTTCCATTTACTGATATCATGGTTTCGGCAAGTCATCCATATATATTACAAAACAATACAATCAATACAAAAAACATCGCAGGGTTTAAAGAAGTAGATTGCGGAATGTGTTAGAAGTCACACGAGACTGTAACCTTAATACACCTAACCTGAATATCCATTGCCGTTGTACCGTGGCTGAATGGTTCCTTATGCTCTGTATACCTTAGTCTCCGGAATAGTGGGACTCCTCTCGTATACACTGGCATTTTCTGTACCAAACTACAAACAACTGCGTTAACACTATAAATAAACATCAATAGTTGCATTCTCTTTCTATCTATTCTATCTCTACTCACCTTTGGGACTTACTGCGCCACCGTTCGCTGACGACATTCCTTTCTTCTTTCTTTGGAATGTTATCAGGTGATTCGGAATCATTGGAGATCGAGCCCAGCATTGAAGATTTGGAGCAGTTAATATTGGACCCAGAGCTGTGGCACTTGTACATATTTATTTCATTTCAGTTATGACATTGTTTAGGCATCGCTTTCTATTCATGTATTTACATTCTAGTTGTACCTTTAATAGAATGTTTAATAAATAAAGTTGCTATTCATTTTCATTCCTGTCTCTTGTGTACTTTATTTTATATTGCTTAGATACGCTTAGCATGTTTACTTCTGAGTAAATACGTAGCAGGCCTCGCCACATCCCTTCCCCGTATATTGGGAAGCAAGGTGTGACACAAAATATTGCATCTATCATCGAAGGGTCGCTCACCCTATCGAGGAGTGCAATGCCTTCAAGAAGTGGTGGGAAGGATATGTTTCCCATCGAAAACACTTCAAGAAAGGGAAATGTAAAGCTCGTGCTCCTCAACATAGGAACGGCGAGACGAACATGCATAAAGAAACAACTGGTAAATGTCATATGGTTGGTACCAGTTTGGAAGGAGAAAAACCTCCAGTGCTTACGTTCGGGAGCGATTCTGAGGATGAAACGCCCCTTGACCCTCTTCGAAGACTCCTCCTCGGAAAAAGAAAAGGAGGAGAAGAATTGTGAAAACATTCAGCTATATAATCGTACGCTGCCTAAAAAGAATCTCGGACCTGTAAACAAAGGCTCGATAAAAAAAGACAAAGGAAAAGAGAAAATCCCCAAAGAAGTCGCCATCAATGAAGAAGTGGTAAAAGTGCTAACCGCAAAGAACCCACCTAAGAATAACAAGATAGATTACGTCTTAACACATATGAGGAAAATACCCTCACAGCTAAGCATATTGGATGCTCTCTTCTTGTCCAAAGAGCCATGGGATTCCCTGATCAAGGCATTACAAGAGCCCGATCAGATCCAAGCTTTCCTCGCAGAAGAGAAGATGAAAAATGAACAGGCAGAGGTCCACATGGCTGATATTACATTCAGCGATGAAGATCTACTCCTCGGTACGTGTGAACATAATCGACCACTATACGTCACCGGGTACTGCCATGACATCAAGATAGGGAAAATCCTTGTCGACAACGGATTCTCTGTTAATCTTCTTAATGTGAAGGTGCTGAAAGAAATTTGCATGAATGTTCGGCACCTTGCTCGAGAGAAAATTACCATCTCTGGGTTCGACTCACAGTTGTCACGGACACTTAAGCCTGTAATACTAACCCTACGCTTCGGGTTGCTCGTCACTGACATCAAATTTCATGTCATTGATGCCAAGATTTACTACAATGCCCTACATGGCAGGTCTTAGTTACACGAGTACAACATCATCCCATCTACACAACATTAATGTATGAAGTATTTCAAGTATGGCTCGAAGTACACCATTATGAGTGAACTAAATCCGTTCTCCATAAACGAAATCTAGAAATACGAAGACGCAAAGTACTTCCTACCAGACTTCAAGGATACTGAAATGTGCCACAGGCCGGAGAGTAAACAAAAATCTGCGGCCACTATCCTGATCTTTGGGAGCGATACTGAGGAAGACGAAGAATAGTCTATTCGGGGCAACTCCAAAAAGAAAACAATAAGTCTGGACCACCTACTCTTATTTTGGTCTTTAGCAGCGACTTCGAGGACAAAGCCAATGCAGTGTTCTTTGTCCATCCGTTAATGCAGACTCTTACCAAAGCGGATCAAAGTCTACAAATCATGATGGCTCTTCCTCGACACTACAGGGAACTTGATGCGCTCGATACATACAGCGTACAAGAACTGCAAACCTTCTACGTGCCTCCAAGGCGAAGAGGTGAAAAAGCGATCCTCTTCTACAAATCTACGGAGAACAATGTACAAAAAGAAGTCTGGCATGGTATCGACCCCACTCTTGACAGGTTCCATCCCATCCGTATTCCAAGATATTATGCGGAGAGATTAAAGAAACTGTTAGATCGTCAAGGCGTACCTTTCGAATAAACAATTCGGCAGACCCAATTCTATAGAAAGATTTAGGATATTCCTGGGACTCGGCAAAAGAATCCCAATGAGAAAATGGAAACAACTGGGCTAGGATACATTCGTTCCAAGAAACAAGAGCGAATTTACTATTGCCACGTTATAAAGAGCTCGAGGGAAGAGCAAAACACTCTTCCTAATAGCCATGAAGTCAAATCGGAATGAGATCCCGCTTTGAAAACATTAAGTCCGTTGCTCTAAAAAAAATTGATAAGCTAATAAAAGAAGCTTATCAAGCAAGTCGGGACAACCACAGCCGCGAAATGGCCATTTATGAAAAGGCCAAGATGCAGTATCTCAACCAGCAATCTGCAGCTAAAGTAGACCGTAACGCTTTTTATCCCTAGCCCGCTATATGTTCTTGTAAAAAGGGAAATCCTAAAATAGAGGTAAAAATAGGGTAAAGAACGCAAACAACGTTCAAAGACAACAAAGTGGATCCAAGATGCCGTTCAATCGAGAAAAGCCCGATTGGAGCCCGTCCTTTATAAAGAAGATGGGTAGAGAATACTCTTTCCTGCAGAACAAGACATGGAAAATATTCAATCTTGTCATGAAGCACCAAATGATCACACTTTCCGAGTCTCCGCACCCCGAACAAAGAAACGAGGTCCACCACCCGGATTATTGCTCCTACCACCGAGCAGTAGGTCACCCTCTTGAATACTGCTTCACGTTCAAGGACTGGATGGAGAACCAATACCAGTAAGGCATGTTTATATTATCCGACAGTAGGAAGATAAGCCCGCCATAAAAACACGAACCAAAGAAGACCTATACCGTCCGGATAAGACCAGCTCAACCGCAAAAAGGGAAGCATACACGTACCTGCCATATGATAACACTCTCAAAAGAGGGAGGGCACGAAAGTATGAATGATCTCTTCATGTGCTTTTCCAATGAAGATGAGGACGAGGTGATCTCAGAGTTTCCACCGACACCAAAAGAGCTGGAAGATGAGATACACACCACGGCGGACAACCTAAGAAAAATTGACTTAGGGACAAGAAATGATCCAAGGCCGACGTTTGTCAGTGAGCTGCTATATGAAAAATAAGTGCTCATACTGAAAGACATGCTTATGCGATAAAAATACTACTTCGCATGGAACTACTCTAAGATGCCGGGTTTAGATCCAAAAGTAGCAGTATAAACTGACTATATCGCCTGACATAAAGCCAATCAAGCAGGCGCTAAGAAAGATGCGGCTCAAACTTAAGATGAGTATCAACACTGAAGTCAAGAAACTAATCAACTCTGGCTTCATCTAAGAGGTTCAATATCCAGACTGGATCGCTAATATCATTCCTGTGATGAAGAAAAATGGGACGGTTCACATCTGTGTAGACTTCGGGACCTCAACAAAGCTCGCTCAAAGGACGACTTCTCAGTTTCCATCACCGAGTTAATGATCGATAACACATCCACTCACGAAGTCTTCTCCTTCATGGATGGATCTTCAGGATACAACCAAATAAAATGCATCCTGAAGACCAGAAGCATATCGCTTTCCGGACCCCGTTGGGCATATTTTGCTATAAGGTGATGCACTTCGGTTTGAAGAACGCCGGCGGTACCTACCAGTGGGCCATGACAAAGATCTTCAATGTCCTCATAAACAAGATCGTTGAATGCTACATCGACGACCTCGTGAGAAGAGTAAATCCCAGGAGGAACATCGAGAACATTTAAAAATAGTGTTCCAACGTCTTCGGAAGTATAATCTGAAGATGAACCCTCTAAAATGCGCGGTTAGAGTTTCCTCAAGTAAATTCTTAGGATTCATCATATATCACTGAGGTATCGAAATCTATCCCTCAAAGATCAAGGCGATTATGGAAATGCCCACATCAAGAACCCTCAAACAACCGCGGTCCCTCCAAGGAATTCTCCCGTATATCCGGCGGTTCATAGATAACGTCTCCAGAAAATGCCGTCCCTATAGTCATATGATGAAGAATGGGGCCCTGTACATCTGGCATCAGAAGTGCCAAAACGCACTAGACAAATTCAAGCAATACCTGTAAAATCCGCCGGTATTGGCCGCTCCGGTTAAGGGAAAACCCCTTATCCTATATACAACAGCCCTTGAGGGTTCTTTAGGAATATTGTGAGCACAAGAGAATGACCAAGTAAAGGAGAGAGTTCTGTACTATTTAAGTCGAGTTTTTCTAGGGGTAGAAAGCAACTATTCCTCTATCGACAAGTATTGCTTAGTATTGATCTGTGCGATAACAAAGCTCAGACATTACGCCTTGGCACATGAGGTCCACGTCATATCGAAAGAGAATCCTCTCAAATATCTGATATCGAAGGCTATACTAACAGGAAGGCTTGCCAAATAGGCCCTTCTCCTGATGGAATTCTCGATAAAGTATCGACCCCTCAAAGCGATGAAAGGACAGGCCATCGCTGACTTTCTCGCGGAGCATCCGATACCAGCCGACTCTCCCCTAAATTGTGAGTTGCCAGACGAACACGCGTTCGACGCAATCGAAGAAGAGGAAGAAGAAAATGATTCCCAATGGGAACTCTACTTCAATAGAGCATCTTCTATGAAGAGGTGAAAGCAAAACACCCCCATAATCAAAGCTGGGGTGGGCCTGATCTTCGTGACCCCGTAAGAAGAGATATCACATTGCGCCATCTCCTTAACGGAGTCAAGAACTAACAACGAAGCTTTAATAGCCGGTCTTGAGATCGCTATCAATATGGGAATCAAAGATCTCCTCATATATGGAGACACCCAACTGATCGTTAATCAAGTAAACGGCGATTATCAAATGTGCAAGTCAGAGCTGATAAGGTATAGAGAAAAAGTGCAGCAATTGCTGACACAAATATCTTCCTATATCCTAGAAAGCATACCATGAGCAGAAAACTGCAAAGCGGATGCATTGGCCAAATTGGCTAAGGAATTGGCCGATGAAGACCTCGATAACGTAAGGATCATTGTGCAAAACCGCAGGTCCTCATGCCAATAGATATATCTTCGGAAGACTTGATAGAGCCATCCGTAGGAAAAGAAATGACCGAACAAGTAGCCCTTCAAATAAAGGATGAAGAAAAGGTCAAGGACTGAAGGGAAGTCTTCATAGACCACTTCAAGTCCCAACGAACGCCCGAAAATACGTTATCTAGATATTAGCTCATGAAACGAGCTTTGTCATTTACCTTCGTCAATGATCTCTATATAAGAGATCGTTCGACTGCCTATGGCTAAGATGCCTGGGGCCGGAGGAAGCAAAGAATGTCGTCCAAGAAATATATGACGGACTCTACAGTTCTCATCAAGCTGGGCCAAAGATGAAGCTGAAGATAAAAAGAATAGGCTATTACTTGTCCACGATGATTTAGGACTGCCTCGAATATGCGAAGCAGTGTCACTTGTGCCAAATTCATGGGGACTTCTTACATCAGCATCCAAATCCGCTGCACCCAATAGTGGCCAGCTGGCCGTTCGAAATGTAGGGAACCGATATAATTATCCCCATCGAACCGGCATCATCTAAAGGACACCGGTTTATACTGGCAATGACCGATTACTTATCTAAGTAGGAAGAAGCAGTACCACTAAGGGAGGTGAAGACGGAGAATGTCCTCCACTTCTTCAAAACGTATGTCATCTATCGGTTCGGCACTCCGCGATGCATTATCTTGAATAATGGGCCAGCTTACAGAAGCCATAAAATCAGCCGCTTCGCACAACAGCATAAAATAGATTGGAGATACTCTTCAGCCTATAATTCTCGGGCCAACGGTCTAGCTGAAACTTTCAACAAGACTTTGATCAAGATTATAAAAAAGATGGTGTCTAGAAACAAAAAGGAATGGCACGAATGGCTGCATGAACCTCTCTACGCGTACCGAACAATGTTCAATAGGGCCACAAATAAAACACCATACGCACTGGTGTTCGGCACGAAAGAAGTACTCCTATTGGAAATAGAACTCCACTCTCTACGAGTAGCGGTTCGATACGAGCCGACAGATGAAGAAAATGCTCATCTTAGACTTGAGGAGCTCGACGCCCTTGATGAAACCCTCCTTATAGCACAACAAAACCTAGAAGCTTATAAGACAAGGATGACATGGTATATGAAAAATTGACCAGGCCAAGAACATTCCGCCAAGGCGAACTCATGCTAGTCATCAAAAGACCAATGATCCCTAATCAGGCAAAACGAGAGAAGTTCAAGCCGAACTATGAAGGCCCATACGTCATAGACAAAGTCTACCAAAGTGGAGCCTACCTGCACATGGATTTGCATGGAGAAAGGCCGTTCTGGCCAATAAACGGCCGATTCCTCAAAAAGTACTACGCTTGAAGAGTCATGATTTAGGTCAATGATAGACGACGACGTTTGTGTCCGCTCGCTATCTTTCTGAGTCAGAATTATGAAAGTAGTACCAAAAGAAAAAATTCTGTCGCCTCAAACAAGGCGATATCGGACCGAAACGTCCCTAAACTAATAACAGACTGAAACGTCCCTAAGCTAGTACGATCCCCCAAACACTGGAATAGTGGACCGAGAAGACCTTAAACTAATAATGGACCGAAATTTGCTTAAACTAATATTCGTCCCAAACATGGGAATGTGGGATCAAAATGTCCTTAAACTAATATTCGTCCCAAACACGACGATAATGGACCGAAAAGTCCTTAAACTAAAAACTCGTCCCAAAATACGGCGATAATGGACCGTCATGTTTTTAAAACTAATACGTTTAGCTCTATAGTGGATCCCCATATTGATTACCGTATACAATCCATGGGTATAAACGATTCATAACCTTCCTAAGTCCTATATGATGTAGTCCTTCGAAAAAGATAGGGGCCTACAGCTAATAGTGCGTTAGCCTACGGGCCGCCTAAAAAATGGTATATCCATAAGCGAAATGGACACGGATGAAAACCCGAAAGGGCGCCGTGAGTAAAAATAGCAGGACTGCCGACGAGCTAGTGAAAATCTGAAAGGGCGCGAACTCGTTAAAAAAATGCAACTACGAAGTCCTCATGACTTTGGAAGGAAAATAACACCTGCGTGAGATCTTTACAACTCACAAAGAAGCAACACACTTAGGAATCCATACGATTCCTAAGAAGAAAATGCACTTACGAGATTCTCACGACGCATAAGGAGAATATACCCTCTATAAGACCCTCACGGCTTATAGAATTCAAAAATCTTAAGATACATGGATCTGAACCTGTTCTTAAGCCACCAAAATCCCACAAAACTTTGCGGCCTTACAAGTGGTCCAATATCGACTCTTGTATACAATCCACGGGCATAAATAAATATATCCCACCACCAAGTTCCACCAATAGAAAGAAATATCCCCATATGGTGAACAACACTTGTAAGTCCTCTCGACTTACCAGGATAAAATACTCTTATAAGATCCTTACGACTTATAAGAGAAAATAAACTTAGGAATCCCCACGACTCCTAAGGAAAAAATACACCTACAAGATCCTCATGACTCGAAGGGAGAAATACCTTTATGAGACCCTTACAGCTCATAAAATCAAAAAGCCTTAGTCGACGGGATCCTAACCCAGTTTGCTAAGCCACCTTTTGTCCAAATCAACAAGGCAAATGATGATTCCCTCCTGGAAATATTTCAATTATAGCGATGTCAATACCAAGATTGATATCAGATTCCAAACTTGCTATAAAAATAGCAAGTAAAAATTAAAAAAATGACATAGCCGAAATGATTGGGCACCGTGAATAAATAGCCGAAATGATCGGGCAATCGCGACTTTCACGATATAAAAGATGAAAAGATAGAGCATCGCAGAAATAAATAAAAATATATATATATAATAAAATAAAAAAATTCTGTCCGGCAAGTAGGTCCATATTGACTCTTGTATACGATCCATGGGCACAAATGAAAGAAAGAGAACCATATTTTCCCACCATACTTCATCAAAGGAAGAACGAAGTCTTGATGGCACATCTAGAGCCAAGAGACTATTTGGACGTCTTTTTTACTCCAGTAAAGTATATACGCGACGTTAACAAGGATCCAAAGGTCAAATAAAATTAGAGTGACGGCAAAATCCTAGCTCCAAATTTCGATGGCAACATCTAAAGCCTAGAGATCATCTCGATGTTTCTTCTCATTCCGACAGGGTGCAGATGCGACGTCAACAAAAGACCCAAGGGTCAAATAAAAGAAAAGTGATGGAAAATCATAGCTCCAGACCTCGATAGCGATACATACAGCATAGAGGTCATTTGGATGTCTACCCAACTTCAGCAAAGAATCGGTACGACATCATTAAAGAAAAAAAGAAGTGACGCATATTCCTAGCTTTGGGTCTTAACGACAATACATACAAGGCTTAAAGACCATTTGAGATCATCTCACCCCAGAAGGGTGCGGTTATGACTCATCGGGACTTCAAATTAAGCCTAACCTCAAGTAAAAAGCGTCACAGCAAATACTTAACGCTTGCTCTTCCGACAGTAAAATGGATACTCCAACCTAAGAAGATTATTTGAAGACATCTTGTCCAGCCTCAGAAGGGATCAAAAACACGACAGTCGCGGGGATAATCGAGCAGCAACGTAAAGGACTGCATATCGAGGAATATATCAGTCAACGCGACGGTACGATGGACTTAAACCTAGTACCACAAACCTAACGGACCCCTATCATAAAGGATTGGGGGTTATCTACATCCAACGTTGGGGCGAGTTTGCCTGCAAACCTAAGGGAGGTAAACTAAACACACTTCGAATTAAGTACATAAACTAGAAACTTCGAAATGAGTGAATAAACCAGAAACTCCGAAATGAGTATATAAACTAGAAACTCTAAAATGAATGAATAAACTAGAAACTCTGAAATTAGTACATAAACTAGAAACTCCGAAATAAGTGAATAAACTAGAGACACCGAAATGGGTGAGATGCACACATGAATATGTGCTGGGATGAAACATTCATCAGTCAACGATAAAAAAAATACATTTAAATAAACATCTTATTCTATAAGGAAGAGATCACCAAATATGGGATTAGAGATATAGGGGTTAACAAAACAATAAACAAAGTTCTCTAACTCCCTCTCTGCCTGCTCTACCATATCGTAACGGCGGTTCTCACAAAGATTCCATCTCCATCTATTAGTACCACGCTCATCGACAAAAGAAGAAATGATAGCCCGCCGAGCCCGGATCTGACTCGTCATATGAATCGAGCGGTTCTTCAGAGTCTTTGTAATCAAGCACGCCTTATGAACGCGGTCGATCTTGCCCTCTGCTGCATCGAGTATCGGTAAAGTCATCTCCGCCGGTTGAGTGGGAATGCTGTCAAGGATGGCCAAGAAGATCATCCGAAGCCAAATAGAGCCGGCGGGGAGAGGAGAACCTCTATGAATCAAGAGCTCGGGCATCACCGTGTCGCATTGATCATCCGTGAGATTGGGATTCGCCAGTCGAGCAGCGAAACGAGGAATAATATTCTCGATGGGCACCACCCATGGCTGTCGAAGAGCATGTGGGCGATTGCAAGCCATGTTAAAGTAATTCTTTCTCTGTGAAGGAAAAGATTAGCACTACTTCAGATTATAAAGAGAAGCATTTAAGTCTCGGCATCGAAAATGTTGTGCATGGTGGAACAATTTCCAAGCTCCGACAAAAAGAAGGGATTGGAAAAGAAAGGGGTGAGTTACAAAAAGAAGAGAAAGAAGGTGAAATGATTCCCTCATATAATAAGGCAGTGCCTCACGTGAAGCACACATGAGCACTGGCACTAGTATTTTATAGGATTAAATCTTATAGTAGCGCCTCACTTGAAAGGTGTTCCCGCCAAAATTTTCGGCCAGGAGATATTTGTTCCCTTATAACCCTTATAAAAAAGGGAGAGAAGAAAGAGGAAATGAATTCATGGTTGGATATCACATGTTAAACACGTGAGCGCTTATATGCAAAGCATATAAGTGCTGAAAGAAAATAACAAAAGGCCAAACAGGCCTCACGTGTTAAACACGAGCATACGCAAAGCATATAGGCGTTGAAAACACATAACTAAGAGCCAAATATGCCTCGCGTGTTAAACACGTGAGCGCTCGTATGCAAAGCATATGAGAGCTAAACATAAATAACTAATGGCCAAACAGGCCTCACGTGTTAAACACGTGAGTGCTCATATGCAAAGCATATAGGCGTTGAAAACAAACAACTAAGGTCAAACAGGCCTCACGTGTAAAACACGTGAGCGCTCATATGCAACATAAATAACCAATGACCAAACATGCCTTATGTGTTAAACACGTGAGCGCTCATATGCTAATATGAGCGCTGAAAATAAACAGGCTAAAACCCACACTAGAGGTCGTGTTAAACACGTGAGTTCTCTTGCCGTTCACATGCAAAGCATGTGAGTGCCCCAATTTAAAATGATCCTATCAAATTTTAGAATTAAATTCTATTTGAGAAATATTTTCCTGATCTTCCTCAAACTAGAAAGATCTTCTCTGTTAAACAGAGGACCTTTGGATCAAAGATCCAGCGGTGATCATCTGGTAGAATAAAATTCTAATCTTGTTAAAACTAACAAGATATTCATAATCTTGTTAAACAAACAAGAAATCTTCTCTGCTACACAGAGAGCCTTTGGATTAAAAATTCAACGGTGAATAAAATTCACCGATTGATCTAAAAGATCATGGAATCAATCATGATCTCTCAATAAGGAATTCTCTTAACAAATTTATTCTTGTTCCTCTTATATAAATAAGAGCAAGGAGAGGAAGAGAAAATACACAAAGAGGGAGGGGAAGAAAAATACAGAGAGAATTTAATTCTCTAAAAGGAGGAGACCGCCCCATAAGCTTTTAAAAAAATATACAGAAGAAGCCTCTCAAAAGCTCTCACAAAACAAAAGAGAATTTAATTCTCAAACAAAGCGTTTAACCCTTCAAAAAAAAAAGAACCTAGTTCTTCCTTTGGTTAAGGTCTGCAGAAGCATATCTCCCCACAAGTTGAGAATTTAATTCTCATCGGGGAGATTCTGTTATGCAGACTCAAAACTTAGAGGAAAGGTCTATGTTTAAATAATTTAATTCTTACAAAAATATATAGGAATTTAATTCCTCTGATAAAACTAGGGTAAAAAAAATTTAATTCTTATAAAACAAGAGACTTGAAATTCTCTAAACTCAGATCCCAGCATCATTAATATGAGATCAAAATATTCATGCACATAGAAGGAAAGACTGATGATTCATTAGTGTTCAACAGTATAACGAAATCTCACATGTTTCCCCACGTGAGCACCTCTGATGAACAAAAAGGAACGGCTGAGACCGAGTCACGTGTTTCACACGCGAGCATTTAAGAAGAACAAAAAGTGCCTCCTAGGGTAGTCACGTGTTTCCCACGCGAGCGTGTTTTCCACACGACCCACAATCAAGTACTTAGCACTTATATGAAAAGGGGAATAGATCCAAAAACAGCACTCACATTTTGAGGTTGCCTCATGTGTTCGCACGTGAGAACCACATGGTCCAAGTGCTTAGCACTTATAAAAGAAAGAGAAATAAAATCCAGAGAACAGTTCCCATTTCGGGCGTCTCGCGTGCTCACACGTGAGCCGAATGCTTAGCACTTCTAAAAGAAGATGGAAGTAAAACCTAAAAAGGCAGTACCCAACTTTGGAGCGCCTCGCGTGCTCACGTGAGTGCTACAAGAATTAAGTGTTTAACACTTATATATAAACGGGGACTTGAACCCAATGTACAACGCTAGCTTTGAGGTGCCTCACGTCCCACACATGAGCGCCCCCGAAATTCAGTGTTTAACATTGCTTTAGAACCTTACGTAGGAACACGTGAGTGCTGAACATATACTGGTGCTTAACACTATGGGAAGTCAATTCCAGCCTCAAGTTGGCTAAGTTTTCTTGAGATTAAAATATCTTCGATCTCTAAATAGATCGAGCCCCCCGTGCTCATGACTTCCCAAACTAATTCCAGTTTTAAACACGACTGATGACTCCTCAACTAATAATCTTCCGACGGATATTCATCTCATATCTCAACTCAATCTGGAAAGTGGTTCAAGGGTACATCTCGCCACACCTCTGATACATGTCGTTGTAATTCTTCAATGCCTTCAGAGAGGTAGCGGGTCCCAACAACCAACAACTCTTTGGTGCACTCCCAAACTGATGGGCATATCCCAATACGGACCGTAACACCCTTAAACTAACAACTGATCGAAATGTCCTTAAACTAAAACAATAGAGCCCAAATGCTCTTTTGTTGGGTATGAATGATCCCAAAATCCTGTTGAGTAGATCTTAATCTAAAATTAGACTAACGTATTCTCAACAAACATTAAATTTGATCTTAATCTCGAACGAGATTAACGATCCTTAAATCAAACCAAACCCAAATCTAAGAATATACGGCTTTGGACAAATCCACGCCCTACGGGTGATAACATAAATTAGTCTCCGTATACAATCCACGGGCAACCAAAAATAAAACAAACGCACACAACACGAAGTGAACCTCTGGAGCAGGAGAAAGTGGTTACCACGATGCGGTAACTTAATTAACTACAGGGGTTTGCGTCTGCAGGGAAGAGCGTCCCCATAATCAAAAACCCCTCAGAAACTAGGGGGAATCTAACGAAGTCTTCTACAACGGATGCATCCGCCCAAACATCCGATACACGGTGCCATAAATCAACTTGGCATCTTTAAATAGGTAGACAAATAAATCCAAATAGTATCTGCCCCCAAATTCAGTCAAGACGACCATCCCGGTTTGCCCCCGTTTTCGGCGGTAAACAAAAGGCACATGAGCGTTGGCGAAAAAAGGGGGAAAGAGGCTTGTCATTCACTTCAAAGAAAATTATACATTGGTAATGAGGATGATCACAAAAGAAATAAAAGAAAAAAGGAAACAAATATCATCAAAGGTCTACAATAGCAAGACGCTAAATTCTGGACATGGATTCTCAAACTTAAAGGCAAGTTTGAGTAAAGCGCTTCTAGCATTATTGACCATCTTCTTATGCGTTCTCTCCCGAATGCAAGGTTTGGGATCCCTGCTGATGTCTTCCATCCTTTGGTACGCAAATATTATCGCTTTCTATTGGAAGACGCGATGCAAAACAGCGACGAGTTCATCTTTCCGCTTCTTCGAGATCAGACCTATCAGAGATACTAAATGCACATTATCTTCAGCATCATCAAGCGCCTCGAGCGGTATAGCCTCATCAAGCTCAGGAAGCACTTCCCAGATCAATCCAACGATAATCTTCAAAAGAACAGAACGGCGGGGGAATAATCGACCGTTGTGATCATCAAAGCGACGGATCACCTTATCACATTGGGCATCAATGTACTCTTGGTCTTGAAATTGACCTTGTATGTGAATTTCTTTGTTAGAGACAATCTTCTCGATGTCGTATAAGTGACCAACCATAATACCTGAAAAGAAGTCAAATAGAAAGTTAGCAATAAAAAATGCTAAAATCACTAATCCTAAAAAGCTAGTGGACCCCACAAAATCAAAGTGGCGGCTCATCAATGATGAAACATGTGCTCATTATGGGAATAAAAAATAATTCCCATTAAATGAATAGTTCTCATTAAATGGGCAATGGAGTTAAAAAAACCCCAATACCCCCGAAAAGCGGGTTCTTTTAAAAACAACAACATATTCAAATCTATGGAAAGGATAATAAAATCTTTAAAATCCTAAAAAAGGAAAATATCCAAGAATAGTAAAAGGAATAAAATTCCCAAAGTTCTTAAGAATCAAACCAGAGCTAAGCTCTGCAAAAACAGATGGAATTAAATTCCCTCAGATGATGGGATTAAATCCCAGAAATCCACCATGTTGGGAAACATATAGGTTTAAATAATGGAATTCAATCCCGAAATACTCAACTGTTAGGACTAATGATAGGGTAAAACCCTAAGAAGAGAATCAACGATTCTCAAGAATGCCCGTTAACTTAAACCCCTGATATGGACATCAAGATCCACGATCTACAATAAAAAAGTTCTGCTTTTTTTTAAGATCTCTCAGAGATTGATTCAAGAAAAGAGCCAAGCTCTATCAAATATGATAATGGATTTAAAATCCAATATATATATATATATATATAAGATTTTAAGAGCTAAGCTCTGTTCGTAGTCCTTACCAAAAAAAATTTGGCAGAGTTTAACTCTTTTCAAAGAAATATTGAAGGCAGAGATCTAAGCTCTGAAACGAGAATTAAATTCTCAAAAGAAAAAAACTCGAGGATGGAGATGAAAAAATAACAGTCATGTTAAGGGCTAAAGGCTCCATTTATAGGATATGATGGGATCGGTTCGACTCCCCACTCCCCTAAGTGATCCAACGGTGGTAAAGATTGACATCATTACACTCACGTATGAGTTATGTGAGAGCAATACTATAGGGGCATTTGTTCCGTCCTAAAAGGGGGGGAAGAAAAGAAAGAAGAAATGGATTCCCACGGTTTGGGCCTCACGTGTTAAACACGTGCACGATTATATGTAAAGCATATAAGTGCTGAAAACAAATAACCAAAAGGCCCAAACTGGCCTCACGTGTTAAACACATGAGTGCTTATATGCAAAGCACATAAGCGCTGAAAATAAATAACCAAAAGGGCAAACTAGCCTCGCATGTTAAACATGTGAGCGCTCATATGCAAAGCATATGAGCGCTAAATATAAGTAGGTTAAAACTCACACTCGGGTCATGTGTTAAACACATAAGAACATATTTTTTTGAAGTATTAGCTTCAGATAGAATTAAATTCTATATATAATTGAATTCAATTTTGGGAAAATACTTCCCCTAATCTTTCTAAAAAGAGAAAGATTCTCTGTTAAACAGAGAGCTGTTAGATCAAAAATCCAATGGTGATTAAAAATCATCAAATGATAGAATTAAATTTTATTAGAGGAAAATATCATCCTGATTTTTCTAAAATAAGAAAGATATTCTCTGCTAAATAGAGAGTTGTTGAATCAAAAATCCAATAACAGAATTAAATTCTAATATGGGAAAATATTCTTTCTAAACAAAAAAAGATATACTCTGTTAAACAGAGAGCCTTTGGATTAAAAACCCAACGGTGATTAAAAATCACCTATTAACAGAAATGGGAAAATATATCCCTAATCCTGTTAAAAAAAACAAGAAAAGATATTCTGTTAAACAGAAATTCGTTAGATCAAAAATCCAACGGTGGATAAATTCCCCAAATAATCTTTGAGACCAATTAAATCAATTGGAATCTCTCAAATGAGAGATTTACTCGAAACTAATCAACAATTTGCCTTACCTATATAAAGGACCTGAAACTTCAAATCACATACACAAAGGGTCATATGGAGAGAAACCCCCCCCCCCCGCCACATACGCTTCTGCACAAAAACAAACAAAAGCCACAAAACCGAGAATTTAATTCTCTTTTTAAAGAAGAAGATCTTCCTCCTTCCAAACCCTAGGTAATGAAAACCAAAGATAAAAATATATCTTCTTTTCCTAGCATAAGTAAAAAGAAAAATAAGGGTTTAACCCTTCGTAAAAAGAGCTTAGTTCTTTCTCTGATCTGAGATCTGAAAAGCAAATCTCCCCACAAGTTGAGAATTTAATTCTCATCGGGAAGGTTCTGTTCTTCAGACTCAAAATCTAGGGAAAATAACCAGATCAAAGGAAAAGACATGTTGTTTAGGAATTTAATTCCTCCGAAAACAGGGTTTAACCCTACATAAAGAACTTAGTTCTTAAAAAAAGAACTTAGTTCTCCAATAAAACCGTTCCTAGATCATCAAAACAGAGATCTTGGTGATCATTAATGGTCAAAATGCCATTAATAGAAGTTAAATCTTCTTCAGAAAATATCAACAGAGATTAAATCTCTAAAAAGAAAAGAACTTGACACCTCACGTGAAATACACATGAGTGTCAGAGAAAAATTATTGCTTAGTACTATTATAGTGCCTCACGTGTTTCCCACATGAGCACCTAAAACAAAGAACTCGGCGCCCCACGTGAGCGCCCAACAAAACAGAATGCTAAACGCCTTACGTACTTCCCGCGTGAGCGTTGTATAAAAGTGCAGAGCATTATAAATTTAATCAAAATGACTAAAGTTCATAACACTAATTGGGCAGCGCTTATGTCAGTGTGCCTTACATGATACACACGTGAGCGCCAGAGCCACAAATAAGCTCTTAGCACTTCTGAATAAAAGGAAAAAGATTGAGCAGACCAAGCCCAAATTGGTTAAATCTCTCTGAAGTTTGCTTGCAACTAAGCCCAAATGCTCTTTTGTTGGATCTTAATAAAATTTAAGGATTCTGAAAACTTTGCTAAGTTGATCTTAGTCTTAAATAAGACTAACGTATCCTTAGTTAAAATAAATTGTGCCCAAAAACTCACATATATATTTAAGTTGATCTTAATCTCAAACCAGATTAACGCTCCTTAAATGAAACCAAACATCCTTGAACTAAGGAAATACATACAACTTAAATTCAAACCCTAAATATAAAATATACGGATTTGGACTGATCCGCGCCTTATAGGTGACGACACAAACTAGTATCCGTATACAATCCACGGGCAACCTTAACAAACAAAATAACACACGACACGAAATGAACTACTTGAGCAATAGAAAGTGGTTATCTCAACACAATAACATAATTAACTGCAGGGGCTTGCGCATGCAGGGAAGAGCATCCGCACAATCAAAAAACCCTCACAAATGAGGGGGAATCTTCATCTGCTACATTGGTCGCATCTATCTAAACCTTCGATATACGGTACCATAAATCAACTTGGTATCTTCGGAGAGGTGGGTGGATATGTCCAAATAACATCTACCCCCAAATTCAGGCTAGAGGTCCTCCGCGTCTCAGTCCGGTCTTCGGCGGCAAACAGGCATCACGGTTGCACTTAGCATGTGCAACAAGCCATTAAATCTCTAGGTGTCTCTACTAGGAGGAGTGTTGTCTCCTGAGGGTTTTCAGCGGATACTACCCACAAAATCCCGTGAAGCTAGTTTCATAAATTAACCTTGATTCTAATCTTACGGTTTAGCATCTAAGTTAGAAACTCTATCATCCTAAGTTAGAAATATCTATCCCTTATTCTTCACACCTCCTATTCATTCAACCTAAGATCCTATACATTTTGACAGTTTATAAAGATCTCAGTTTTTCTTGAGTTTTCCTTCTAAAGCGTAGTCTCCAATCCAGAATTTTATTATCTTTACGGAAAACATAAGACTTATTCTTTATCCCCATCTTTCCTCCAAATATCGATCGTATACCCCTACGTCTGTATAAATTTCACCTCTACACTAAAGAATTCAATTCAAGCTATAATATCCTTACCTTAATATCCGGTACTACTTCTTTTCATTCATGATGGACGGGTTTGCTCACACACCTTTCATGCGGCTACTGCTGCTTTCTGAGGCACTAATCAGCCGATTACTGAATGTATGAGCTTATCAAAGCGTAAATAGCAGTTTCTAGGTCTTGCAATATATTTTTTCTTTTTCTTTTTTCCTTTTCAAGACCGGATATATTTTTCAATGATGCTCTTTTAGTGGTTCGTTTTAAATACCTTTTTTTTCATACTAGGCTTTCAAGCAAGAATATTTCTAGGTATTCTTTACTATCCCAAGTTTCAAGGTTCGTGTAAGTGCAGTTTGTAGGGTATATACTTTCTGAATTTGGACTCAAGAATAGAAACTATTTTTCAGATTTATCCTTCAATAAAGCTTTCAATACTTTCCCTTTATCTCGACTTAACTTAAGAACTGAACTCAAGATTACTTACTTCTAAAAAACTGTAAAGACGTACATTTACTACGGTTAAACCCAAGGAGGGTTATTTTAATGGGTTTTCAATTACTAAGCCTAGCATTTAGTTATTTCTAACTTATCAAGCTAAATTTTCGGAATAAAAATCTAAGTTACCCTACTAGCTAATTTGACGACAAAATTTTTATATTTTGGGAAATTTTTTCAGTTTTTATGGGTTTTTAAATAAGTATGCAAATGCAAAATATACACATAAATGCAAAGATAGAAAGCCTACCGAGCACACCCCCAAACTTAAAGTTGACGGTGTCCTCACTTTCATGCTACACCAAGATGGTCAAAATTGTCGGTTCTCCCCTTTTTTGTTATAAAAGAAAAAGCAAACAAATTATATACACACAAAAAGGTCCCCCCAAACTTAAATGAAACAATATTTCCACTGTTTAAGCGATGAAGTTTAAAATTAGGGGGAGAGAACGGTTTCAATCTATACAAGGCCTTACAGATGCCAAAAGTTAATACCAACGATTTGAAAATTTTATCATCATAATCCAACGGTTGGAGAAAGAACATGTAAAGAAAAGAAATGAATAAGACATGAGACTGTGTGTGGGTGGAAATGGGATACGATCTCGGTAGAAGAGAAGATAGGCGGAGGAGAGAAAGAAATGGAATACGAACTTGAGGGTGGAAATTGATTGAATAGATTAGTACAGTTTGTAATGATCAAAGTATAAAAATGGATTGTACTAATCTATCAACATGTTGAGAAATAGTGTCAAACCTCTCAAGATTCGCAAGAAGACATGGGACGGCCGAACTTGGTGAACCAGACATAGGAGATGAAGTTGATACGGTATCTTGCGAAGTGGAAACGATGGGAAGGAAAGAGGGAAATGATCGAGGAACGATATCGGTTAAACGTTCAGGAGAATGGTCATAGTCAATGAAAGGAACATGATGAATTAGAAAATCCAACTCATCTAATAAAACTGGTTCATCCTCAATGGTATCCTCAAAATTCTCTTCAAAATTCAGCTCATCTATGCATTTATCATCATCAATAAAATCCAGACGCACAAGGGGTTCAGGAAAAACAGTTAACGGTTCGGGATGGTGCCCACACGGAATGGAAGGAACGAGATGATTTGGTAAGAAAAACTCATCCAAAATTGTGGGGTCATAATCCAAATTATCCCCAGCGTCGATATCCTCAATCAAGTGAAAGTTATATTTCTCAGACACCTCATCAAAAGCAGGGTTTTCAATCAGTTATTTTTCTAGAGTGGAAGTGTAGAGATCAAAGGGATTGGTATTGGTTTCACTTAAAATGGACCCTTCACAATCGGGTAAATCAAACACTATATAGTCGCACAACTTATCAAACATTCTATCTTCAATTGGTGAATTGCTTGGATTATTTGATAGACTTTCGAAACTGGAGCTGTGGAATTAATTGGGAGTGGGTATGTTTGATTCTGAAGGGTGGATTGCTCACTTTCATTACTCAAATCATCAAATTGTCCGATTGCATCATCATACATTGTAAAATGCTGAGCTAGTTGAAAACTAGCTGCTTGTTCGTTAGGTTGTATGAGGGCGGCCATGGACGAATTCAATTTCTCTATCTGTCGGCACGAAACTACCCGAAATTATTCTAATGATTGTTCAAGACTAGAAATGGGTTGTGAAGGGGTTTCAGAAAAAGATTCAAATTCGTGTGGATACATGAAACTCCCAAATGGATATTCAGAAGAAATGTCTAGAAAAGGTGTAAAAGTTGGGTAGGATTGATAGGAATTGAAAGGATGTGTAGAAGGATCAACATTTTGATAAGATGGTGATTGGAATTATTGTCCTAACGAATTTGGAGTGGTAAAAGGAGTGAAAAATTGGCTATGAGATTGTTCAATTTTGTCAGTAATGGACATGGGTCTTAGAGTCGCCACATGACGCTCAAAAGGGGTATCAATGTAAGAAGGTGTGAGAGTTTGAAACAGTTGATACGAAGTGGAATGCGGTGTCGAAGTGTTGTTTCTAGAAGCGTCTATCCGTTCTCTCTAAGAAATTTTGGGCATGGATGGATCGTTTGATGTTCGACCAACGCAAGAACCGTATGAAAAATGTCTGGTTGAGGGTACCAAAGTTCAGCAAGAGTAGGTCGGTTAGGGGTACCCATGATATGAAAAGAGTGGGAGAGGGTGGAAAGGTGGGCGGATTTTTATAAATTTTTGGATCTTTGGATTTTTTTCGTTTTTGAAAAATACAGAATTATGCAACTAAACTTTAAATAAGCACAATTACAATTACAATACGCACAAACGACACCTAGAGTTAGAGTCTTTAAAGTCCAACTAGACTGCTCCTAGACTTCCAAATGACAAGTTGCAGGATAACCCTCGGATCGCCTCTTCACTGCCAATTGTGATCAGGTAAATACAAGTGAGGTAAAGAGGGTTCCGCTCACGAATCACCATGAGACAGACCTTTTAAAATTAGCTCATCACTTGTCTAGCCTAGGCACCATAAAGTCAAGTTTAGATAAACGGTCGATTCCCTGCAACCTTCACTTGTCCTAAATGAGCACGACAAGTCCTTATAGGTTTGGTCTAGATATTTTTTAATTAACTCAAGATAATGCGTATACTTTTTTTTGATTTGTGGGGTTTTATGAAGGGTGATGAAATCCCCACCCAATTTGAATTGGTGTTATAGCCCCTTAATGTCCGTATTATTGTATGTAAAGCGATAAACAAACAGAATCAAAAAAAATTATTTGGCGGCGACGCAAAGAATCCTGCACAAAACAATTTATTGAGAAGGGAGAGAGAGAGAGTTTGCGCAAAGAATACTGCAGAAAAGGCAATCTATTGGAGCTCAGAGGGGGTTTCTTGATAAGAGAAGGACTTACAAAAAAAATTGGACACTGAAGCCAATTTTTGGCCGTGAAAGCGTGCTCGAATGCTTTTTAATGGCCGCGGAACCACGGTCAAATTGTTGAGTTGGGGCTCCAATTTTCTTGGGTGCACTCCTCTGGCTTTGGTCTTTTATTTTGTATCCTTTGTATTTTGATATGATCACTGTAGTTGCTCTAGATTTTGGCACAATTTCGCCTTGATCCGTCGTGGTGTAGCCGCGAGATGTGGGTCAAACTTCCCACGTCTTTGGCACTGAACTTTCTCTTTTCCCTATCCTGTACACTCGCACAAAAAGAATCAAAAAATAATAAGATGAATTTTTATAGTTTTTTTTAGTTTTTATATATATAAATTAACTCGAATAACAAAAAAGAAATACGTTACTGTCTCCACAGCAACGGCTCCATTTGATTGAAGCAGAAAACCCGCGATAGGTTATGCGTTTTACTTGTTCTATTTACCGCAATCAAATCAGTATCGCTTGGTAGCTAGCCGGTTGAGTACGAGTTGCCCACTGGGAGGTGGTTTGTATTTTCGTTCTTGTTTTAGACGAGTTAAGTAAAAATGTATATGTTTGTTCAATTATATCATAAGTGTTTTTATTTTATGTTTAAAAAAACTTGTTATGGTTGGTTAGTAGAGTTAGAATTAATCTTGTGCTTGTCTTTTTCCATTCTTGAAATGAAGTTGGGATAATCGGAAGTAGCGGGGATTAGGAGGACATTGGAATGAGATTTGCGAGTTTAAGCAAGTTATCCAATGCTATATCCATTCCTAGTGTCTCTTGTCCGTCTGTTCCATACTCTTATTTCTAACCCTAGTGCAAACACTCACATCCAAGTCTCCAATTAGGTCACAACTACATGCCACGTTGTAGTGCGCCTAAAGGAATTCTCGACTTAGATCGCGGCTATATGTCACTTATAGCGCACCTAAGAGAAGGGGTTGTGTTTGTTTGATCTAGGTTCACTTCAAGTTGTTTGGCGAAGAGGAGCACAAGGAATTTTTTCATTCCTCATACTACCTTCCTTAGCCCTAACAAGTGAGTAAATTATTCATACATTAAAAGAAAAATGAAACAAGAAAGAAGAGAAACAAGAGAGAACAAGTAACTACTTGGGCTCTTACCTAAGTAAGGGACTCCATTAAGTATCATGGCTTAAAAATAAAAATTAGAAGAGAAGAAGAAGAACAATAAAACCAACAACTATTTTAACAAACAAGTAATAAAAGTTAAGTTAAGAATTAAAAATACAATGCAAGAAATTAAAGATATAAGATATAACAAAAACCCTCATCTTTATTAATTTCCACTTAAAAGCTCTCACTATAATTTCATGGAGAATAGATGAAGAACAAAAGAAGTACACTAAACTACTCTAATCCTAAGAAAAGGAATGCATGGTTGGCTCAAATCGGGAGTATATATAGGCATAGAAGTGAAACCCTAGGACCATATTCTGAGCCCTTGTACACTTACAAAAACACCCTAAAAAAATGGTCACGAGATACCACTTCATGGTCGCGGTTCCGCCGCCTATCCCCATGTTTAGCCGCGCTTCTGTGGTCGTTTTGAAGAGTTTGTGCACCATTTTTTCTGTGCTTGGTTGTGTTTCTTTGTTCTTCAGTTTGACAGGTTCAAAATTGTAAAATGGTTCCAAAATATTCTCATATTTTTAATGGTCCAAAATGACAACTCTTTTTGACTTTTATCCTTGATCTCCCTCGAACTCTGCGTTGCACCTTGTTTCTTGTGCTGCCTCCCACATGCTCTGTACTTGTTCAAGACATGAATGACCACTGTATTCGTTTTGTCTCTTGAGCTGGTAGACAGCACAGACGGATGTGGATGACCGGAACCCGGATTTTATCTATTTTTGGCGGTTGTTCTGAACTTTGTCATAACTGTGGAGATTGTGCGTGATTTGCATTATTCTGAACTGAGAACCTGTAAGCTGTAATCATGTAGGAAACACGGATAAAAAACACCCACCTATATACAAACAAGCAGAAGAATGGACGGTATTAAATATAATATTCTGATGTGAACACAACTCCTAAGGAGAAGGCACACCTATGAGATCCTTTCAACTCATAGGGAGAAATACCTTTATGAGACCCTTATGGTTCATAAAGTCAAAAAGCCTTAATTGACAGGGATCTAAACCAGTCTTCTAAGCCACCATTGTCCAAATGGGCAACGACAAATGATGAGTTGTTCCTACCAATATTCGAGTTATAGCGATACTTATGCCAAAACAGGTATCAAATCGTAAGTTTTTCCAAGCAGATGATGTATTGCTTCTGGCATACGTGCTTCAGTGTTAGAAACGCTGATGCCGACTTAAAGTCCAAACTCTCGACCCCTAAATCGTTAAACAGGGAAATAAAAATAAAATAGCCGAAACGATTGGGTAACTCACAATAAAAATCAGTGAGTAAAAATAAGATGAAATAGCCGAAATAATTAGGCGACCGCGAATAAATAGCCGAAATGATTGGGCAATCGCGTCTTTCGAGATAAGAAAAACTGAAATGATAGAGCAGTCACGGATATAAAAAATGAAAAGAACAGAAAAGAAAATTCCTATAGTTCTGTGAGAATTAAATTCTCGTTTTTCCGTTCCCTCTCCATGTTTTGGATCTGCATGGCAGAGTCTCAACCCATTGAGAATTAAATTCTCAACGTAAAGGGGAGATGTGCACTTTGCAGATCCTCTATCAAAGAGAGAAGAAATATGTTTCTTCTGTTTTTTATTTTGTCAGAGTTAAACTCTGTTGAGAATTAAATTCTCCTTCTTTCAGGAAGCCTTCCCTTTCTTACCTAGGGTTTTCTTTTTGCAGAAGCTCCAAATTCCTGAAAGTATCAAGGCTCTCTCCTTTTTTCTCCCTCTGTGTATATCTCCTTTTTTTTGTCTCTAGGCTCCTATTTATAGGAGAAGCAGCCGAATCAATTAGTTTTTTGACGAATCTTCGTTGAGAGATTTGATTTGCGTCCATCATTCGTTCTGGACCTTCGGATTATTAGGTGAATTTTATTCACCATTGGATTTCAGATCCGGGGATTCTCCCTTGTAATTTCTGTTAGATTTTAAGGGGAAATCTTTCCAAACTCGAGATTTTCCATAGATAGATGATATTTGATCATCTCTGAATCTTTAATTTGATCGGTTCCAGATAATTGCTTTCCTTTGGAAAGATTTGAATCTCTTTCAGAATTTAATTCTGTTAGCAAAATGGGCTTTGAAAGCCGGTCACGTGTGACCACGTGACCCATGGTCACGTGTGGACACGTGACTCTCTTGGAACGAGCCTTTTTCTTCTTTTGCACTCTGCCTTCTTCTGCTGCTTAGCCGTCACGTGCTACCACGTGACCCCTGGTCACGTGTGAGCACGTGACCCCTGGTCACGTGTGATCACGTGACCCTTGTCTGGCGCCTCTTTCCTTGGTTCAACTGGAGAGCGAGTCTGCTGCTTTGAACGTCACGTGCCAACACGTGACCCTGGTCACGTGGGAGCACGTGACCTCTTCTGAAGTCCTTTTCCTTGACTTGATCAGGGAACCAATGTGCCCTTTTCCGCTGCTTTTGTATGTCACGTGTCAACACGTGACTGCTGGTCACGTGTAAGCACGTGGCCCCTTTTTGAAGCTTTTCCCAGAAGCTTTCCTGATTTTAAATCAGGAAACAAATGCCCCCACAGCGTTGTTCTCACGTGTCTGCACGTGAGTGCAACGCTGTCACCTCTTGTGACCGTTGGATTCCTCTAGGGATCTGGGGAGATGAAACGTTTCCACTGCCTTCTATAAATACCTCTGTCTCTTCATAGGAGCCTTCACTTTGCTCATCTTCTTCTTTCGAGAATTTCTTCTTTGAGAATTTAATTCTCGCTTTCAGAGCTTAGTTCTCTGTCTTGAAACAATCTTCAGAGTTTAACTCTGTTCGAAAAGAATCCTTTTTTCCTCAGGTAATGTTCTTGGACAACGATGAACCTTCACATTTCTCTGGATTTTAAATCCAAAACAAGGGTTTTTACCCTTTTTCCTTCAGATTTTCCATAAGAACATGAAACCGCTTAACCCTCAAACTGTAGATCTCTTAGGGTTTAGATGATCTTTGGGGAGATGATGATGGCGCTTCAACCCCATGGAATTTAATTCCATCAAAAATGCTTCTGGGAATTTAATTCCCTTTTCTTAATTTGGAATTTAATTCCAATGAAGAACTCAGTTTCTTCGCATGGAGGCTTCCTGAGGTCTCTTGGCCCTAGGTGGTTCTTCCTGACATTAATGCAATGGGGGTTTTGTAATGATGTCTTTTGGTGGGAATTTAATTCCTTTGATTTTGCTAGATTCTTTGTAGAGCCCGAGACAGCTTCTGTTGGGAGGAATGTGCATGGTCATCATTCTTTGAGGATATTCTCTTTGTTTTATTGTAACGCTTTTGGCCTCATTATTAATGAGCCGTCATCCGGATTCTGTGGGACCCATATGTTTTGTAGCTAGTGACCTCAGAAAACTCTGCTGTTGCTCTCTTTAACTAGTCTTCAAGTTTATGCATGAATATATGTTGCTGACTTTTCTTCTAACGATCCTCCTTTATTGGATTTCAGGTGCGATGGCTTCTGTTCCACGCTTTCCTTTTTCTCACTCAGAGGCTGCTTTTCCTCAGTCGCCGTCTGATGAGGAAGCGATGGCGATGATTCGGGCCCATGACCCGAACTGCACCAATCTTCTTCAATGGGGACCTTGGTACAATCAGATTATTAAGGGTCGCCGGAGCTTTCTTTGCGCGGTGCCGACGGAGCCCACTTTCCCATTTTTACCGATGGATCCTCCAAGGACAGCTTTTGCTGTGGAAATGCCCAACTGGACTCCAACGGGGAGGCTAGAGCCTTCGACGACCGGCATTCCGAACCATCCGATCCCGGCCATAGACATCTTGGGACGGCGTATTTGCCAGGGTGAGGCCCACCCGTGGGGGCAAATTTATAAGATAGGGCTCACTCCTAGGCATCCTACGGGCTACCTTCTCTGGGCTCGCTACATCCTTTCTGCCCATCGGGCGCGGTTGCAGAAAGTCGGGCTTTATCAGGCCATATACGCGTCGCTATTCCATTACAAGTCCCCGCATTCCTGGTGGGTCAAGGCGTTTTTGAACCAGTGGAATCTTCCCACTAATACTTTCATTCTGGGAGATCGCGAGGTTTCGATTTCTCTGGCCGAATTTTATGATATCTCGGGGTTGCCGATAAGGGGTAATCTGTATGAGGAGTTGTTACCTCCTGACGAGTATGTTTTTGAGCCCGAGCTCGCCCCAGTTGACGGTCTGTCTGCCAAGAATGCTGTTCGCCACAAGCGCCCCAGTTTAATTAAGGCCCTAGGCATCTTCGACCAATTATTCACCGAGTCCGAGGAGCAGGGTGTCACCTTCAAGAGCTTCATTGCTCGTTTCCTTCGTGAGGACGCCTTATCGAAGACAGCCCCGAAGTTTGCCAACATTGGGGACCCCTTTGGGTTTGGCCCGAAGAGGTTGCCGACCAACGAATCAGATCTACCTCAGTATTACATTCCTATTATATCGCCGATCTCTTTTGAATCCATTGCTGCCTCAGGCATGGACGAGGAGACGTTCTTTGTGGGATTTGTTAGCGTCTGGCTCAGTTGGTTCGTTATCCCCATGCATCGCCGCTTCATGAGAGCCTCGGTCATCTACCCGGCTCATCGTATTGCTGAGGGGATGAGGTTGGCTATCGGCATCCCGGCCTTGGCGCACCTCTATAACGGATTAGGCACCGCAGCTAATACTTCTACGCCTGGCGTGGACGTAGTGAACTTTTCGCTTCATTATTTCACGTCGTGGATCGAAATGCATGTGCTGGGGTCTTTTGCTATGCATCAGAGGCCCGCCTTTTACGACGCCTATCCCTTCCCGCGACTCATGCGACTGGTGGGTGCTTCTGCTGCCGACCCAACTCAATTTGGGGCTATTCCGGTGCTGATTTCCCCTCATGCCACCGCCGGGTTGGTTTTTAATGATCGGGTTATGTCTTCTCCTTCGGGTCCCGTTCAGCAACTTTGGGACCAGTCAAAGGACAACGCGCCTTCTCTGAAGCCCCGAGAGGCCACGCATTTGTATTCAATTAGACCGGGCTACTTGGTGTTTCGCCGGGATAGTGCAGCTCTTTTTATGCGGTACAATCCGCATCGATTTGCCCGGCAGCTTGGATACGACCAGGGTGTTCCTTTTGAGGCTTTTATAGTCGCCCCGATCCCTTCGCTCGACGCTGTTCGCGATGCCGCTCATCATTTCATGAGGTTGAACACCGGCTCTCATTTCATGGTCCCCGAAGCCGAGTACATGCCCCGATGCGTAGGTGCATTTACGGGCTGGTATCTTCATCGAATCACCCCAATTATTGCTGAAGAAAGAAGGGTTCTTCTTGGTCACGACTCCCCTCCTCAGGTTTCGGGAGCTAAGCTGCGACCAAGGGTTCCAGTCCGCTTCCCTTTGAGGGAGATTGGCACCGCCCTCATTCCGGAGGAGTCAGGGGTAGACCTTACTCCAACAGCTGGTATGCCCTTGGGTTCCCGATCGCGGGGTAGACGGGCTCCAGTAGTAGCACCTCTGCCGGTGGCGGCACCGCCCTCCGTAGCGTCGACACTGGCGATGTCATCCTCGGTTGTGGCACCGAGCGAAAGTAACAGGGATGAGAGTGCCGAAGGCGATGTGGGCCAGCGCCGCCCTAAGGCTTCGCGAGGGAGGAAGCGGTCATCCTCAGCGACCGGCTCTGGGTCTAAACGGCACAGGAAAGCGGCTACCACCCTGCTTGATTCTGTGGTGGAGTCTGAGCCTATCCTCGAAGACGAACCATTGGCCTTGCAAGAGCCAAGCGCTGGACTTCTCTTCCCGAGTTCGGCTGATGAGGAGGCTGCACAGTTGGCTGAGGCCATACGGCGTTCAAAAGATGCGTCCCATAACGCCAAGGTTCCGAAGAAGTCTTATCCCGCTGTAATTTTTTACGAAGACCCTTCGTGGATTCGGCGGCGATTTATCGGCCCTTTGGAGGAATGGGGGGAAAGGGCTTTGAAGCAGGCCGCTTCAGAAGACGCCGCTGATGCACTTTCTTTATGGACCGGCGGTCATGAGTCTACTCTTGAATCTCGGCGAGCTTACCTCCTTGAGAAGGAGAAGCGGCTTGAAGAAGCCATATTGAGGGCTTCTATGCGTATAGGTATGTTGTGCTTATTCTGTAATCTTGTCGATTATTTATGCTCGTGGGTATGTATCATTATTTTTGTTTGAATCGTGCAGAATCTTCGACGTTGGGGGAGCTCCCTACTGGCCCATTAAAGCTAAAGCCCGCCGAAATTCTTAATGAAGCTTTGCCGGATGTGGAGAGGGCTGATGAGGCTGCTCCTCTCATGATAGAACCTCCAGCGGCGGTTCTTGGCCAGGGGGTGCTTGCCCCTTTGGGGGAGGCTGCCGCCCCAATGGCTCTTACTGAGGTCGGCTCAAGGGCTGGAAGCGAGGTAGTCGGGGCTCCTCTCCCTTTGTTGGAGCCTGAGGTCACGGCGGAGACCGTTGAAGCCGCTATCCCCCCGGCTCAGAATAGGAGGAGTGTTGAAGGTATCCTTCTGCGTTTTAATTTAGCAACCCCTTCATAGTCTGAACTCTTTTACCTTTCCCAGAATTGCGCGGCTTGGCGGCTACGATCGCGGATCTGTCGCCTCGTCAATCATTTCAGCGTTTATTGGAGATGGCAGCTCCGCAGGCGATCCCCCCTCAGCGTATTGTTCTTTCCTCTGGGCAAGGTTAGTGTCATTCGCCATTTTTTACCATAGCATTGTTACCATTTTGCGAAATGACGTTGATGTCTCTTATAGTTTTAGAAGCCGATGATGAGGTTGAGGTCGTCGAAGGGCCAGGGGAATCTTCAGCTCCTACTTGCATGACTGTCGGTGAGTGACATTTTATTATAGTCCCATTCATTCTGCGTTTAAAAGTTTTACTAACATTCGCCAAATTTGAACAGCCCTGCCAGTCTCCATGGCTTTGGAATCACGCATTGTGATGCCGCCCGGCCCCTATGCTTTGCGGGCTTCAGAACGCTTGGCCCAATTGAGCCTTGTCTCCCTATCTTCTTTTGTCGAGGAGCTCCGCGCTGGTAGTGCGACTACAGCCGAAGCGTTTGCTGCTGAAGCTAACGGCTCCCTTCCTTTCCTCGCCACCTATCACCGCGAGGAGGTGGTGCGGGTCTGGGTGGAGTTCTGTAGGAAGGTGGAGGCCTGTTTGTACGCTCTCGAGTGTTCTCGCCTTTCCTCGGAGGCCGTGGCTGCAAAGGCAGAGTTACGGGGCTGATAGCATGGTGTGCGGCAAACATGACGTCATGTGAGAAGAGGCTTGGCCGTAAATTCTCGGAAAGGGAGCTAGCCTCCAAGGCGCTGGGCGAGCTTCAAGCCAATCTCACAGCCAGGGCCAACAAAGCATACGAACTCTGGCGGGTGCTTCAGGAGTCCATAAAAGAGGTGGTGGCTCTCGATAAAGCTGCCACGTTCACTCGTGAGAGGGTCGAGGCTCATAAAGCCACCGAGAAAGAGCTCGAAGCTCGGCTTGCTTCATATCAGGCCCTACAAGCTCAGGCGGAGGCTCGCCTTCTGGAGATCTTACGTCATGAAGCCGTGGCTCAGCAACAGAACGATGAGCTGGTAAAATTACTACACCGCCCGCCGGCTTGAGGACTTGTATCTTTTCTCCCTTTTTTGTACATACTCATGGATGAGAGTATCTCTTTTTTCTGTTTCTTTCATAAATTGTACTTTGTATCTATTTTGGGTTTATGAATAAAAGATACATTTTTCCTCTCAATGATCTTTCCCCTTTTTATTGAATGCATTCTGCGGATACTATATCTTGATCTCCTTGCAGGACAGCGATGGCTCAGGGTTCAGGGTTAAGATCTGCTTCCTAAGACCTTTGCACTTTATGAGCCACGAGGGTCTCATGAAGAGTTTTTTCTCCCTACAGGTCGAGAGGATCCCATAGGTGTAAGTTCTTCTTAAGAATCGTGAAGATTCTTAAGCGGGTTTTCCCTTGAGAGTCGCAAGGATCTCACAAGAGAAATTTTTCTTCCTTACAGGTCGTGAGGACTTGTAAGTGTTGGGTGTGGTCGCCCTTATCCGTGTTTCACGGGGTCAGAGGCTTCTCCAGGTATTGTAGTTTAAAGACGTCGCGGTCAAGGTTAAGGACCTCATAGTCCGTGGATTTAAGGACTCCACAGTCCGATGTTAGTTTTAAGACATCGCGGTCAAGGTTAAGGACCTCATAGTCCGTGGATTTAGGGACTCCACAGTCCGATGTTAGTTTTAAGACATCACGGTCAAGGTTAAGGACCTCATAGTCCGTGGATTTAGGGACTCCACAGTCCGGTGTTTGGTTGCAGGGACCCGTCACCTCTTTGAAGACGTTGAGGAATTACAACGCCAGGTATCAAAGGAGTGAAGAGATGTACCCTTAAGCCAAGGTAGAATCCGTAGGGAATCGGGGGGGTTGATCGTTAGTTTTAAGACATCACGGTCGAGGTTAAGGACGTCATAGTCCGTGGATTTTAAGGACTCCACAGTCCGGTATTTGCTCTGGATGCTTCACACGGGTTCACTGCCGTGCTTGGCGAGGACCAGGCTCCGCTCTGGATGCTTCACACGGGTTCACTGCCGTGCTCTGCGAGGACCACGATCCGCTCTGGACGTTTTCCACTGGGTCAAAGAGTGACATTATCCGCGTTCCACGTAACCAGGAATTTTGCACTAGATGCTTCACACGGGTTCATTGCCGCATTAGGCGAGGACTAGGCTCCGCTCTGGATGCTTCACACGGGTTCACTGCCGTGCTCTGCGAGGACCAGGATCCGCTCTGGACGTTTTCCACGGGGTCAAAGAGTGACATTATCCGCGTTCCACGTAACCAGGAATTTTGCACTAGATGCTTCACACGGGTTCACTGCCGCGTTAGGCGAGGACTAGGCTCCGCTCTGGATGCTTCGCACGGGTTCACTGCCGTATTCTGCGAGGACCAGGATCCGCTCTGGACGTTTTCCACGGGGTCAAAGAGTGACATTATCCGCGTTCCACGTAACCAGGAATTTTGCACTAGATTCTTCACACGGGTTCACTGCCGCGTTAGGCGAGGACTAGGCTCCGCTCTGGATGCTTCGCACGGGTTCACTGCCGTGTTCTGCGAGGACCAGGATCCGCTCTGGACGTTTTCCACGGGGTCAAAGAGTGACATTATCCGCGTTCCACGTAACCAGGAATTTTGCACTAGATGCTTCACACGGGTTCACTGCCGCGTTAGGCGAGGACTAGGCTCCGCTCTGGATGCTTCGCACGGGTTCACTGCCGTGTTCTGCGAGGACCAGGATCCGCTCTGGATGTTTTCCACGGGGTCAAAGAGTGACATTATCCGTGTTCCACGTGACCAGGAATTTTTCACTAGATGCTTCGCACGGGTTCACTGCCGCGTTAGGCGAGGACTAGGCTCCGCTCTGGATGCTTCGCACGGGTTCACTGCCGTGTTCTGCGAGGACCAGGATCCGCTCTGGACGTTTTCCACGGGGTCAAAGAGTGACATTATCCGTGTTCCACGTGACCAGGAATTTTGTTGATTGTATCCGCATTTCACGGGATGGAGGTTGGACTCTTGGTGATATGTATCGCCGAGCCATGGAACTGGGGGTTGCCGCTGTCCCGTTTCGCTTGATGTTGTGTCTGCTGCCATGAGACGGACGTCGAGATGATCTCTAGGCTATCTGTGAACCGTCGAGATTTGGCTTCTCCTTATGACGAAACCTGGGGAGGGAGTATGATCCCTTCTTTGTTTGCGCCCCTGGATTGTATACAAAGATAGATGTAACATCACCTGTAGGGCGAGGATTTCACTTTTATTTTATTTCTTTTTCCGCGATGCTCTATCATTTCAGCTTTTATATCGCGAAGGTCGCGATTGCCCCATCATTTCGGCTATTTTTCGCGGTGCCCAATCATTTCGACTATTTATTTATTTTCTGCTCGCTGCTTTTTATTGCGAGTTGCCCCATCATTTCGGCTATTTTTCATGCCTTCATTTTTACTTGCTGTTTTTTTATTGCAAGTTGCCCCATCATTTCGGCTATTTTGTAGGCATGTGTGGCTTGCTAGCTTTTTCGCTGCAAGCCTGGATTTTAGGCACCGATTTCGGCATCAGCACCGCTACAACTGGAATATTGCCAGGAGCGAATCATCATTCGCCTCTGTCGATGTTGAACAAAGGTGGCTTGGCAAACAGGGTTAAGGGTCCTGTCGACCAAGGCTTTTGACTTCATGAGCCGTAAGGGTCTCACAAAGGTATTTCTCCCTACAAGTCGTGAGGATCTTGCAGGTGTATTTTCTCCTTAGGGATCGTGAGGAATCCTAAGTGTGCGCTCCTCTGTAAGTCATAAGGATCCTACAAGAGGGCTTTCTCCTTATGGGTCGAGAGGACCTACAAGGGTTGGACTTTGCTGGGGAAATGTTTATTCGCTCCCGTGGATTGTATACAAGGGTCAGTATTGAGTCCTTTGTAGGGCAATATCGAAGGTTGTGGAGGATTGCTTAAGCACAGGTTTAGGTCTCTGTAACTTAAGACTTTCAAGTCTTATGAGCCGTGAGGGTCCCATGAGAGAGTCCTCCTTACGAGTCGTGAGGATCTCGTAAGTGTATTTTCTCCTTAGGAATCGTGGGGATCCCTAAGTGTGTTGCTCCTTTGTGAGTCGTAAGGATCTCACGCAGGTGGTTTCTCCTTACAAGGTCGAGAGGACCCTATAAGTGTCTTTTAACGAGGTTGCGCCCTTTCGGGTTTTCACAAACGCTCGCCGGTGGTCCTGCTGTTTTTACTCACGGAGCCCTTTCGGGTTTTCATCCGTGCCCGTTTTGCTCGTGGACGCACCGTTTTTTATTCTTTTTCTCTCTTCTTTTTTTTTATCTCGTCAGTCTAAGGATGCTGCGGTAGTAGTTTAGGGACGTTTCGGTCCGTCGTTAGTTTAAAGACATTTCGGTCCGTCGATAGTTTAAGGACGTTTCGGTCCGTCGATAGTTTAAGGACGTTTCGGTCCGTCGTTAGTTTAAGGACGTTTCGGTCCGTCATTAGTTTAAGGACGTTTCGGTCCGTTGTTAGTTTAAGGACGTTTCGGTCCGTCGATATGGGAGGGCCAGCCACTGCTTGCAAAGTCTGAGCCTAGGAAGATAGCGAGCGGACATAGTCGTCGTCATCTGTCATTGACCCAGGCTATGGCTCATCAAGCATAGTATTTCTTTAAGAAGCGGCCGTTTATTGGCCTGAAAGGCCTTTCACCGTGCATGTCCATGAGTAGATAGGCTCCACCCTGATAGACCTTGTCTATGATGTAGGGGCCTTCGTAGTTTGGCTCAAATTTCCCCCGTTTGGCACGATTGGGGATCATAGGTCTCTTGACCACTAGCACGAGTTCGCCTTGGCGGAATGTCCTCGGCCTGGTCAATCTCTCGTACGAGCGCGTCATCTTTGCTTTGTAGGCTTCCAGATGTTGTTGCGCTATGAGCCGGGTTTCGTCGAGGGCATCAAGCTCCTCAAGCCGAAGGTGGGCATTTTCTTCGTCCGTCAGCTCGTGGTAGACTGCCACTCGCAGAGAGGGTAACTCTATCTCGAGGGGGAGTACCGCTTCCGTCCCAAATACCAACGCGTACGGCATTGTGTTCGTGGCCGTCTTGAATGTAGTTCGATAAACCCAAAGGGCTTCTTGCAGCCTCTCGTGCCAGTCTCTCTTATTCCGGGAAACGGTCTTTTTTATGATCTTTGTCAAGGTCTTATTGAAGGCCTCGGCCAGACCGTTAGCTCGTGGGTTGTAAACTGAAGAATATCTCCAGTCTATATTGTGCTGCTGCGCGAAGTGGCTAATCTTATGGATTCGATAGGCTGGCCCATTATCGGAGATAATCCGCCGTGGGGTTCCAAACCGATAGATGACGTGCGTTTTGAAGAAGTGGAGGATATTCTCTGTCTTCACTTCCCTCAGTGGTACTGCTTCTGCCCATTTGGAGAAGTAATCAGTTGTCGCCAGGATAAAACGATGTCCCCGGGATGATGCTGGCTCGATGGGGCCGACTATGTCAGTCCCCCACATTTCGAATGGCCAACTAGCCACCGTTGGGTGTAGTGGATTCGGATGTTGGTGGATGAAGTCTCCATGAATCTGGCACGCGTGGCATTGCTTCGCATACTCAAGGCAGTCCTGGATCATCGTGGGCCAGTAGTAACCCATCCGTTTAATTTTTAACTTCATCTTTGGGCCTGCTTGGTGAGAACCGCAAAGTCCGTCATGAACTTCCTGAATGACTCTTTCCGCTTCGTCAGGTCCTAGGAATCTCAGCCATAGAGAATCAAACGATCTCTTGTATAGAGTATCGTTGACGTAGGCGAAAGATAGAGCTCGTTTCATGAGCTGATGCCTGGAGGATGTATCTTTGGGCATTCGGTGGGACTTAAAGTAGTCTGTGAAGACTTCCCTCCAGTCCTCGGCCTTCTCATGGTCTTTTATTTGTAGGGTCATCTGCTCAGTCGCTCCCTTTTCTTTATATAATTCCGGAGGTATTTCTGCCGGGGCAAGCACTCGACGGCTTTATACCACGATTCTTACATCATCGAGGTTTTCGTCCGCCAGTTCTTTAGCAAGTTTGGCTAACGCGTCTGCTTTGCTGTTTTCCGCGCATGGTATGTTCTCCAAAGTATAGGAGGGAATTTGGGTCAATAGTTGTTGCACCCTTTCGCCGTACTTCACCAACTCCGGTTTGCATGTTTGGTAATCACCATTTACTTGACTGACAACCAGTTGAGAATCCCCATATATAAGGAGGTCTTCAATTCCCAAGTCGATGGCGATTTCGAGGCCCGCTATCAGAGCTTCGTATTCAGCTTCATTGTTTGTCCTCGGCTCTGTTAAGGAGAAGGCGAAGCGCATTATCCCTCCTTGTGGAGTTGCAAAGATGAGGCATATCCCCGATTTGATCATTGGGATACCCTGTTTCTGTTTCTTTACGGAGGACGCTCCATCGAAATAGAGTTCCCATCGGATGCTACCGCCGCCAATCGCATCAAATGCATGCTCGTCCGGCAAATCACAGTTCAGAGGAGAATCGGCCGGTATCGGGTGCTCAGCGAGGAAATCGGCAATGGCTTGGCCTTTTACTGCCTTGAGAGGTTGATACGTTATCGAGAACTCCATCAAGAGCAGGGTCCATTTAGCGAGTCGTCCCGTCAATATGGCTTTTGACATTAAGTATTTAAGGGGGTCCACCTTTGAAATGAGACGGACTTCATGCGCCAACGCATAGTGCCTGAGCTTTGTTATCGCGAAGATCAATGCCAAGCAATGTTTTTCAATGGGAGAGTAGTTGTTTTCTGCCCCCAGCAGAACTCGACTTAAGTAGTATAGTGCTCTCTCTTTCCCCTGATCGTTCTCTTGTGCCCATAATGCGCCCAAGGTACCTTCGAGGGCGGTCGTATAAAGAATGAGGGGTTTTCCCTTGACCGGCGCAGCCAACACCGGAGGGTTCTGCAGGTACTGCTTGATCTCGTCTAGTGCACCTTGGCATTTGTGATCCCAAACGAACGGAGTTCCCTTTTTCATCAGGTGGCTGTAAAGACGGCATTTGCCAGAAAGATTGGCGATAAATCGCCGGATGTATGCGAGCTTCCCTTGGAGAGACCGCAACTGTTTGAGAGTTCTTGGCGGAGGCATTTCCATGATCGCTTTAATCTTTGACGGATCTATTTCAATTCCTCGGTGTCGAACGATGAATCCCAGGAATTTGCCCGAGGAGACTCCAAACGCGCATTTGAGGGGATTCATTTTCAAATTATATTGCCGAAGGCGTTGAAATACAGTCTCCAGATGCTTTAAATGATCTTCGTACGACATGCTCTTTACTACGAGGTCATCGATATAGCACTCGACGATGTCATGTATGAGGTCGTCGAAGATCTTTGTCATGGCCCTTTGATAGGTAGCGCCCGCGTTCTTTAGACCAAAGGGCATAACCCTGTAGCAGAATATCCCCAAAGGGGTCCGGAAAGCGGTGTGCTTCTGGTCTTCGGGATGCATCTTTATCTGATTGTATCCTGACGAACCGTCCATAAAGGAGAAAACCTCGTGAGTGGACGTGTTATCTATCATCAGCTCGGTTACCGGTACTGGGAAATCATCCTTTGGACAGGCTTTATTGAGATCCCTGAAATCCACACATATGCGTACTGTCCCATTCTTTTTCATTACCGGAACGATATTGGCGATCCAATCGGGATATTGGACTTCTTGAATAAATCCAGAATCGATCAGCTTCTTGACTTCGGCGTTGATGCTCATCTCAAGCTCGAGGCGCATCCTTCTTGGCGCTTGCTTGACTGGCTTGATATCCGGGGATATTGCTAATTTATGCACGGCAACCTCCGGATCTAATCCTGGCATCTCAGAGTAGTTCCACGCGAAGCAGTCTTTATGCCGTAGTAGCACGTTTTTTAACGCGGCCACCTTTTCTTCAGAGAGTAGCTCGCTGACAAATGTCGGTCGCGGGTCATCTGCCGATCCCAACTCAATCTTCCTGAGGTTATCCGCCGTAGTATGTATACCATCTTCCAGTTCTCTCGGAGCTGGCGGAAATTCTGAGATCACCTTGTCGTCGCTGTTCTCAAAGCACTGGGGAAAGTCATCCATGTTCTCGCGGTCTTCTTTTAATATCGTAATCGTATAACAAGTGCGAATCCGCTCCCAGGACTGAGGTGGATCCGGTTTTGCTCTTGCGGCCTTGGGTTCATGCTTTTGTGGCGGCGTTACCCTCCAGCCGTTGGATAAAGCGAATCTGCCCCGTTGGTACTGGTCCTCGACCCAGTTCTTGAAGGTGAAGCAGTCTTCGGTAGGATGTCCTATGGCTCGGTGATAAGAGCAATAGCTCAAACGAGAAGCCTTGTTAGCTTGCTCAGGGTGTCTAGACTCTGGAAGCGCGATCATTTGATGTTTTAAAGCGAGCTTGAGTAACTTCTCCGTCTTGTCTCGGGGGAAGGAATACGCTCGACTCATCTTTTCCATGAGGGACGAATCCGAGTCGCGCAGTACCCGTAACCCTCTAATCCTGCGTCGTTGTTGTCGGCTCCTCTTCCCGCTTCTTAATTTATTTCCGTCTCCGCATCGGGCCTTTCGCACAACGGGTTGACAAAGATGAGCATCTTTGTCTTTTGTAGCCTGTTGAAATAGACGTTGCGTCCTGGCCTTCTCGTAGATGGCCATTTCACGGTTGTGGTTTTCCTGAGCTTTCGGACCCATTTTCCTGATAGGCTTGTCCGTTCGTTCTCCAAACGACGGACTCGGCGCTTCGATCGCGGGGTGTAATTTTGACGAGGGGTTGGCATCTCCTGACAGGGCGTCCTCTTCTTCATCAAAGGTGTATATGGCGTAGCTACTGTGGGCCCGTTCCTGTTTTCCCGCTCTCGCGTATCCAAGCCCGAGTGTTTCCATTTTCCCGTTGGGCAATTTGCGTTGAGTCCCGGGGACATCCCAAATCTTGTTGTAGAACCGAGCCTGCCGAACAGTCTGTTTTAAGGGTACTCCTTAGCGCTTCAATAGCTTTTTTAATCCATTTGTATAGTATCTGGGCAGACGGATGGGTCGGAGTCTGTCGCATGTAGCATCCGTGCCATGCCAGATCTCTTTCTCTATTTTCGACTCTGAGGATCGGTAGAATAGGATCACCTTCTCACCCCTTCGCCTAGGAGGGACGTAAAATGTTTGCAGGTCTTGCACATTGTGAGCTTGAAGCGTGTTGAGATCCTTGTAGTGTTCTCGCGGTACCATGGTGATTTGCAAGCTATGGTCATTGCCAGGAGGTGTTTGTATTGGCAGCCGATTGGAGAACACGGCATTAACCTCATCTTCCGAGTCACTTCCGAAGACTAACATGGGGGCGGACGTTCCCGGGTTGCTGCGTCGAGATGGTCCTGCATAAACTATCTCTTCCTCTTCTTCGGCATCGCTCCCGAAAACAGGGATGGTGGCGGCGGCTTTGTTCTCCGGGTTGCGACACCTTTCTGTATCCTCGAAATCTGGCAAAAAGTATTTCGCATCCTCGTATTTGCGGACTTCGTTCACGGAAAATGGGTTCAACTCGCCTGTTACAGTATACTCGAAACCATCTTTAAAGTACTTCATACACTGATGTTGTGTAGAAGGGATGATGTTGTACTCGTGTAGCCAAGGACGGCCGAGCAAGGCGTTGTAGCAGGTCTTGGCGTCAATGACATGGAATTTGATGTCTGTGACGAGAAGTCCAAAGCGTAATGTTAGTATCACAGATCCGAGAGTCCGTGACGATTGTGAATCGAAACCGGAGATAGTAATTTTGTCACGAGCGAGATGTTGCACACTCATGCAGATTTCCTTCAACACCCGAACATTAAGGAGATTGACGGAGGATCCATTATCCACCAGGATCTTGCCTATCTTGATATCATGGCAGTATCCGGAAACATATAGGGGACGGTTATGGTCGCACGTCCCGAGAAGGAGGTCTTCATCACCGAAAGTGATATCGGCTGTATGCACTTCCTCCAGTTCATCCTTCATCTTTTCAGTGGCGAGGAAGGCTTGGAATTGTTCAGGTTCTTGTAATGCCTTAATTAGTGAGTCTCGTGCTTCTTTTGATAATAGGAGGGCGTCGAGAATGCTAAGCTGAGAAGGTAGCTTCCTTAGGTGCGTGAGGATGTTATAGTCCACTTTACTCCTCCTAGGAGGGTCTTTGGCAGCCAGTTCTTTCATGACTTGGTCATCTAAAGTGATATCTTCAGTGACCTTTTCCTTTCCCTTATCTTTTCTACTCACGGGCCCGAGATTCTTTTCTGGGAGTGTGCGATTGCGCAGCTGAATGTTTTCGCAGGCCTCCGATTCCTCCTCTTTCCCTAAAACGGATTCTTTAAAGAGAGGGCCCAGAGCCATTTCTTCATCAGAGTCGCTCCCAAAGGTGAGAACTTGTGACCCCCCGGCGTTGACCATGTAACAGTTGCCAGTAGTTCTGTTGTGCCCTTCGACAGTACTTCTTCGCTCCCGACGGCTCTTGCGTTTCATGCGCTTAAAATGTTGCTGACGAGTAACATATCCTTGCCACCATATTTTAAAGGCGTCGCACTCCTCCGTGGGGTGTGAGATTTTTCGATGATATGCGCAATAATTAGGGTGCCTCTCCGCCCCATCGTGTGTATTCCCTTCCGAGGGTGGTAGCTTCATCCCCATTGACATGGCTTTGGCAAACCTTTTCCTCGTCTTGAATATCTTTTTGTCTACTTCGGACGCCTTTTGATCTGGCGGGGGTAGTTCAACTCTTTCATTCAGTCGCCTGCATTTGGTTCCTTCTGACGTTGCCATCTCACGCTCCTGATCCGCTTTACTTTTTAGACGAATCTCGTCTAGAAAGGCATTGATCATTTCATTTGTCAGCCATGCACGCTCAGGTTCTGCCTCCAGCTTCTTAGTGCTAGGAGTTTTCTCATCATCGGTAAACGAGTGGGAGATTACGTTACAACTCGCCACATACTCTTCGGATTCATCCGATGAGCTCTCTTCATCATCTCCCCCTTGAAAGATGTGGTTGAGGAACTCTTGCAATGTGACAGGAGTTCGCGCCTTTTGATTATACTCTTCCAGCGCGTCGATTTGCTTCTGCAAGCTCGTGTGCTCGTCTCTAGGCTTCGCGGGCTTCTTGGATTTCTTCTTCTTTTTCTTCGAAGATTTCGACGGTTGGGCGTGAGTATTTGGGCCTTTATCCCGAGCCTTCGTAGCTGTGCGGGGCTTCAACATCCCCTCGATAATTTGAGGTTCAAGAGGGTCTTTCCATTCGATCGCAGGGCACGCGTGAAGGTCTCTCGGCATTCTTTTGGTTTTCGTTGATAGCACGACCTCCCAAGGAGCTTCTTCAATAAAGGAGCATGTTGCTCCCAATGTATCTGTTTTCTTAGGAGTATGCGGCTGTGGTGGGCTCACCTTCCACTTCTCGGACAGTACAAACTTCCCCTGGAGGTATTGATCTTCAATCCATCCTTTGAAGACGAATCAATCTTCAATCGGATGACTTACCATTTGATGGTAAGGGCAATAGCTAGGGTTATTCACCTCGGTGGGTTGTGGCGGTCGCCTTGGATTCGGTAGGTTTATAAGTCTGTTGCGTATTGCCAGCTCGAATAACCGTTTCGTCTTGTCTCATGGGAACGAGTAGGGACGTTTCATCTTCTCATTATAATACCGGCGTCTTTCTTCCAATTGATCTGCCGTTTTCGGGGCGTTAGGTTGCTGTTGGGCATTTGCGACGAAGGTCGCCCTTCCTTTACCCTTGTCATTCCGAGGTTCCGACTTCGGAGGAGGTGGTCTATGACCCATCTGGTCCATCTGAGCCAACTTGTCGATTAAAGCCTGGAATGTGGTTGGCTTAAAGAACATCATAAACTGGGAGATAGTTGCGTGGGGGTCTAAGGTTCCCACGAACATGCCCACTGCGGGTGCCTCCTCAATGCGTTGCTCGCATCTTGACCACAAATTTTGCCAGCGTATAGCATACTGGACCCAGGTTTCGACTGGTCCCACCGGGCGTGCCAGAATCTGTTCCCCTCCGAACGGCGGCCTGGGCTCGGGCGTCCGGGCCTGAGGTTCGGGGCAGATGCTAATTGGTGCTATCCGTCCATCTCTCCGAAGATGCCAAGTTGTTTATGGCACCGTGCATCGGAGGTTTAGACGGATGCGGCCGATGTAGCAGACTTCGTCAGATTCCCCCTCGTTTGAGGGGTTTTTGATTGTGGGGACGCTCTTCCCTACAGGCGCAAGCCCCTGTAGTTAATTACGCTACCGCATCGCGGTAACAACTTTCTCCTTCTCCAGATGGTCACTTCGTGTCGTGTGTGTTTATTTTATGTTTTGTTTCCCGTGGATTGTTTACGGAGACTGAGTTATGTCGTCGCCCGTAGGGCGTGGACTAGTCCAAATCCGTGTTTCTCTTAGATTTGGGTTTGGGGGTCTGGTTTGAGGATACGTCAGCCATACTTGAGGCTAAGATCAGCTCAAACGTTTGTTAAGGATACGTTAGTCCGATTTGAGACTAAGATCCGACTTAACAGGATCGTTTAGATCCGACAAAAGAGCGTTTGGGCTCCATTGTTCCAGTTTAGGGACATAGTGGTCCATCGTATATGTGGCCGTCGGGACCCGTCACCTCTCTGACGACGTTGAAGGATTACAACGACGGATGTCAGAGGAGTTCAGAGATGTACCCTCGAGCCAGAGTTAATTTGGGGGATTCATAGTCCAGTCTGTTTGAAGGTTTAAGGATACGTTAGCCATCTTTGAGGCTAAGATCAACTTAAACGGGACCGTTTAGATCCGACAAAAAAGCATGCTGGGCTCTATTGTTCTAGTTTAAGGACATTGCGGTCCATGGGTAGTTTAAGGACATTGCGGTCCATGGGTAGTTTAAGGACATTGCGGTCCATTATTAGTTTTAAGACATCTCGGTCAAGGTTAAGGACGTCATAGTCCATGGGTTTAAGGACTCCACAGTCCGGTATGTGCTCTGGATGCTTCACACGGGTTCACTGCCGTGCTTGGCGAGGACCAGGCTCCGCTCTGGGCGTTTTCCGCGGGGTCAAAGAGTGACATTATCCACGTTCCACGTAACCAGGAATTTTGCACTAGATGCTTCACACGGGTTCACTGCCGTGCTCGGCGAGGACTAGGCTCCGCTCTGGGCGTTTTCCGCGGGGTCAAAGAGTGACATTATCCACATTCCACGTAACCAGGAATTTCGCATTAGACATGGGTTTAAGGACCCCACAGTCCATATCATGGGTGGTCGTCGGGACCCGTCACCTCTTTGAAGACATTGAGGGATTACAATGCCAAGTATCAAAGGAGTGAAGAGATGTACCCTAGAACCGGAATGGATTAAATAGTCCTTGGCCCAATTTGGGATCAAGACCCATTAATTATATTATGAGCCCCTTGGCCCAGTTAATTGCGAATTGAGGACTTATGGCCAGCTTGGGCTAAGTCCTATCATGTCTGGAATATTGACTTCTTGTGGGTCCATTGAGGGAGAGGCTTTGCCTCTATCCCTTTAGCCAATTGGGCCAAAGCCTAGTGTTAAACACTTCAGAGCAATCAGTGTTGAACACTGGGAATGAGGTTGGCAAGTTAGTGTTTAACACTAAAAGATAATTGGTGTTAAACACCAGCAACAAGGCTTTCAGATTAGTGTTAAACACTAAAACAGATCAGCATCAGGCATCGGCAACAAAGCTCTCAAATTAGTGTTAAACACTAAGGTAGTCAGTGTTGAACACTGCAAGTAAAGTTCTTTGATTGGCGTTGAACACTACAGCCCAACAGTGTTTTAACACTGGATTCAGGAGTTCCAACTTAGTGTTAAACACTAAAGCAAGAGGGGTCACGTGGCGACACGTGAGAGCGCCCTCTCTCCATTCTTTCTGCTGAGATTATTGCATCTTTCAGAGCGTCACGTGCCATCACGTGACGGGCATTCATATGCCTATGTGTTAGAGCTTCTGTCAAGGGTCACGTGGGTCACGTGGGGGACTGCCTCAAAGGGCTTTCTGTAGATCTTTTGAGGGGGTCACGTGGTGGCACGTGACCCTGCCTCCATGTATATTGTTTGGAGAATCTGTTGATCCTTTTCCAGGAATTAAATTCCTCGAACTTTAATTTTCAAAGGAATTAAATTCCTACTTCCTTTTGAAGACTTATATTCTGGAGTAGAATTGAACCCTGAATCTTCTGTAGGAATTAAATTCCTCGTTTATGTGAAGAACTGAATAGGGTTAAACCCTAATAAAAGCTTTTTAAGGAATTAAACTTTCAGTCCCTGTTAAATTATGATTAAGGGAATTGAATTCCCGTTGTTTCAACAGAACTAAGTTCTTAATTAGGGTTAAACCATGTTTCTCTCTGTTCTGAAGGAATTAAATTCCCATAACACAGGGTCAAGCCCTACTTTTATCTTAGAGGAATTAAATTCCTATAGTTCTGTGAGAATTAAATTCTCGTTTTTCCGTTCCCTCTCCATGTTTTGGATCTGCATGGCAGGGTCTCAACCCATTGAGAATTAAATTCTCAACCTAAAGGGGAGATGTGCACTTTGCAGATCCTCTATCAAAGGGAGAAGAAATATGTTTCTTCTGTTTTTTATTTTGTCAGAGTTAAACTCTGTTGAGAATTAAATTCTCCTTCTTTCAGGAAGCCTTCCCTTTCTTACCTAGGGTTTTCTTTTTGCAGAAGCTCCAAATTCCTCAAAGTATCAAGGCTCTCTCCTTTTTTCTCCCTCTGCGTATATCTCCTTTTTTTTTGTGTCTCTAGGCTCCTATTTATAGGAGAAGCAGCCGAATCAATTAGTTTTTTGATGAATCTTCGTTGAGAGATTTAATTTGCATCCATCATTAGTTCTGGACCTTCGGATTATTAGGTGAATTTTATTCACCATTGGATTTCAGATCCGGGGATTCTCTCTTGTAATTTCTGTTAGATTTTAAGGGGAAATCTTTCCAAACTCGAGATTTTCCATAGATAGATGATATTTGATCATCTCTGAATCTTTAATTTGATCGGTTCCAGATAATTTCTTTCCTTTGGAAAGATTTGAATCTCTTTCAGAATTTAATTCTGTTAGCAAAATGGGCTTTGAAAGTCGGTCACGTTTGACCACGTGACCCATGGTCACGTGTGGACACGTGACTCTCTTGGAACGAGCCTTTTTCTTCTTTTGCACTCTGCCTTCTTCTGCTGCTTAGCCGTCACGTGCTACCACGTGACCCCTGGTCACGTGTGAGCACGTGACCCTTGTCTGGCGCCTCTTTCCTTGGTTCAACTGGAGAGCGAGTCTGCTGCTTTGAACGTCACGTGCCAACACGTGACCCTGGTCACGTGGGAGTACGTGACCTCTTCTGAAGTCCTTTTCCTTGACTTGATCAGGGAACCAATGTGCCCTTTTCCGCTGCTTTTGTATGTCACGTGTCAACACGTGACTGCTGGTCACGTGTAAGCACGTGGCCCCTTTTTGAAGCTTTTCCCAGAAGCTTTCCTGATTTTAAATCAGGAAACAGCAGTACATATAAGCTTAAAAACCATTGGATGTCATCTCATCTTAGAAGGGTACAGTTATGACTTTGCAGGGATTTATAACAGTCTGACCTCAAGATAAAACGTCATGATGACACCTAACGCTGAATCTTATGACGGCAATATGGATACTCCAACTTAGGAAGATTACTTGAGACGTCGTTTCTCGTCTCAGAAGGGGTTGAAGATACGGAAAGTGCGTAGCTACTCGAACCGCGATCCAAGGGATGCAAACCAAGAAGAAATCAGCTAACTCAACGGTGAGACGGATTACACCCAGTACCACAAACCCAACGACCTTTTATACTAACAGGGGTATGTTAATGTCAGCCTGAGTTTATCTATACCTAAGGGAAAGATAAACCGAACGCTCCGAGATGAGTAAATAAACTAAGCCAGGTCATGTTAGCACATAGAAGTGCTACCCACTTTTATAAGATCTTTACGACTCACAAGAAAAAAAGACACTTAGGAGTCCTCACCACTTCTAAGGAGAAAATGCTCCAATGAAATCCTCTCGACTCACTGGAAGAAAATGCTTTTATGAGACCCTCACGGCTCATAAAATTGAAAAGTCTCAGGTGGCAGGGATCTAAACATATTTTCTAAGCCATTGTTACCCAGTGGCCTGTCATCAAATTGACTACCGTATACTTTCCATGGGCTACCCACAACGAAGTTGCACCCAAACATCTTCTATTGGCTAACTATGCTACCAATGAGGAGAAGAAACTACTTACATGTCCTCTCGACTCCTAAGAAGAAAACATTCTTGTAAGATCCTTACGATTTACAAAAGAAAATACACTTAGAGATCCTCACGATTCTTAAGAAGAAAACACACCTACGAGATCCTCTCGACTCATAGAGAGAAAAGAACTTTGTGAGACCCTTAAGACTCATGAAAATTGAAAAAGTCTTGGGTAATAAGGACCTAAACCTATTTCCTAAGCCATCAAATATGTAGCGGCACATTACTTTGCACTACTTAACCCACGTACATGTTTACGTGGGCAAATTAGTGGGGAGCATTTGTTCCCGCCCAAATAGTAGAGCTTAAAAGCTGAGCCGAAACCACTATTGGCTGCGCCCGCGTGCAAAACATGTGGCGTTGATGCCATTAGCCAAGGGCAGCGCCACACGTGCAAGGCACGTAGCGCCAGCGCCAAGATTTTGAAGTGCTTGCTTCAGATAGAAATTAAGTTCTATATGGAAAAATATTTCCCTGATCTTTCTAAAAACAAGAAAGATTTTCTATGTTGAATAGAGAACTCTTGGATCAAAAATCCAACAGTGTTTAAAACATCATTGCTTGATTATAAAATCAATCGAGATCTCTTAAATGAGAGATTCTCTCAACTAATTGAACAATTCTCCTTTCCTATAAATAGGAATAGAAGAGATCAAATCTCAGAGATAGAACTCCCTCTAGAAGGTTACAACCGAGAAGATAATTCTTTGCCAAGAAATCATCTTCTTCTTCAAAACCCTCAGTAAGTAATGGAGAAAATTCCTCCTTTTACCTATTTCCACCATTAAAAAATAGAGGCTTAGTCCTCATAAAGAGCGTCTGCTCTTTCTGGATCAAAAATCCATGAGATAAATCGCTTCTAAAACGAGAAATTATATTCTCATGGATTGATTTTGATCTTAAACTCTAAAATCCATAGGAAAACTCGGGAATTTTCCTTCACTGAAATAAGAAAAGGATAGAGTTCTTTTTATTTTATGGAACATAGTTCCTACATAACATGTTTGCCTAAAGAACTCAGATTTTATAGATCTTAAAAGAATAAGATTTTAATTAGGGTTCAAGAACTTGCCTTTTCATGAAAAGAATATGGGCATGACGATCAAAGAAAAGATCATCTCTTTGGGAAATTAAATATTTCTAAGAAAGAGCTTAGACTCTCAAAACTCTGGTTGTGCCACACGTGAAAGGCACGTTGGCTAGCGCCAGGTTCAATATGGCAGCTCCGCACATGAAAGGCACGTGGGCGAGCGTCGAAGCCCTGATTGGTGGCGTCACACGTGAATGGCATGTGGGCGAGCGCCAAGGCTCTGATCGGCTGCATCACATAGCAAACACGTGAGCGGCGCCACGTGATACTCATGTGATTAAGCGCCGAACTGCTTAAGCTATGGGCCAAGCAGACCCATATTTAGTCAAAATGGACTAATTGCTGAAGTTTAAAACTTCTTATGATCAAACAATCTTTTGAGATAAGTTTCTCAAAAATATCTAAGTTGATCTTAGTCTAAAATAAGACTAATGATTCTTAGATAAACTCAAGTATCACCAGAACTGACGAACCTCGATATGAGAAATGCAACTTAAGTTCATTTCTGTTGGTAAACTAAGATACTAACGTGGACCTAAAACTCCTAAATCTAAAATGTACGGATTTGGACTAGTCTGCACCCTACGGGCGACAATAATATTAGTCTCCATATATAATCCAAGAGCAATCCAAAATAAACTAAAACATGACACATGAAGGAATAGATCTGGAGTGTAGAAAGTTGTTATCTTTGCGATAACGTAATTAACTGAAGGGGCTTGCGCCTGCAGGAAAAAGCGTCCCCATAATTAATAAACCTCTAATCCGTGATAAGGGATCTGAAGTCATTTACATCGACCGTATCTATCCAAATTTCCGATATATTGTTGTATTAATCAACTTGGTATCTTTGGAGAAGTGGATGGATCAAACATATGCATCTGCTCTCAGATTCAGGCGAGACACGCTACCTGCGCCTCAGTCCGGTTTCCGGCGGTGAACATTCGTCATATTGATTCTTGCGGTACTCTGGATAACCTAAAATTAATAACTTATATTAAATATGATCGATTTTTTACATATATTGTGTATGTTGTTCCTATGTCCTTTTAAAATGTGTTAAATACTAGTTCTTCCCTTTACATAAAACATGATGAATACATGGACTATGTCATAATGAATCTTGCATATTATATTATAGAATACGTTCCAAGAGGGATTTTTTTTTTTTTGCTAAATGTGCTTGTTCGTGCCTAAAATTTCTACGCAAAAGAGCCCAAAGTATCAAATGGCTGCAATACAATTAAGAAAATGCAAACCAGTATTTTATGGGCTGTAATTTGCCAAACCCCCGATTGAGAATTAGACAAATGCTGATGGCATCGAAAGCGTCTCGAAAAGACCTTCGATTCGATATATGACAGGCCTCATAACTCCTTCGGAATCAAAAGTTATGAGGAAACATGCTATACACATATGGTCCGAACAATACTTTACTATATGAAGGGATGCAATTTTAGTCCCATATCGTCTACAAGAAAGAGACATTCTCTATCCCTATAAATAAAAGGGGATACCTCTCAGAGAAAGGAAGGATTCAATCCTTAAAGGAGCTTAGTTCTCCATAGAAGTATAGTTCTCTAAGCTAGGCCCTTAGCCGCCCCCATAATGCGTATATGCGACGCACGTGTGCAACATGTGCGACACACGTGCTCCCTGGCTGTGCGCAACACATGCGACTCACGTGTTCCGGTGCTGTGATCAACACGTGTGACGCAAGTGTGCAAGCGCAAAGATGCATTTTCGATAGCTAGGAGTTTAACCTCCAATATGTTCTCTCCCCTCATGAATGGGATGTGGTTCAAAGGGTAAATCCCTCTATACTTTCGATGTACGGCGTTGTAATCTCTCAACAGTTTCGGAGAGGTGGTGGATCCCGACGACCAATGATTCCCCTTTCCATAGAAAGAGACCTTTCTCAAAATAAAAAGCTTAGTTTCCAAAAAGAATTCAATCCTTATGGAAGTATAGGCTTCAAGGCATATATGTGCCAGTGCCATATGCACCACGTGCAACGTATGTGCACCGTAGCCAAACTCAACACGTGTGATGCACATGCGCCAGCTCCAAAAGCAATACATGCGATGCACGTGCACCAGCTCAAATAGGACTTTTTGGCAATTCAGTGCTTAAAAATGCTCTCCTCTCTCATGAACGGGATGCGGCTCGAAGGGTACATCCTTCCACACCTCTGATATATGGCGTTGTAATCTCTCAGCGTTTTCGGAGAGCTGGTAGGTCCCAACGACCAACAGTCCTTTCTTCATCTTCGCTTTGAAACCTAGTCTTCACCAAATAAAAAGCATACACTTCACTTGAAAGTGTCACGCTCCGCTTCCCGATGTACGGGAAGAGGACGCGGCGAGGCCCGCTACATATTTACTCCGAAATAAATACACTAAGCGTATTCAAGCAACATAAAGTAAATGTACACAAAAGACAAGAATATAAATGAACAACAATTTTATTTATTAAACATTCTTTTATAGGTACAACTGGAAATATAAATACAAGTCTGGAATGCAATGCCTAAACAGTGGCATAACTGAAAAGAAAATATATACAAGTGATTATAGCTCAGGGTCTTCTGTGTACTGCTCTAAGTGCTCCTGGCTGGTCTCGAGCTCCTCAGAGTCAGGTCCTCCTGACAACATTCCAAAGAAGAAGAGAAATATGAATGTCGTCAGCGAACAATCGCTCGGTAAGTCCCAAAGAAAGGAAGAAGTAAAATAGACAGAAAAGAGAGTATATCTAGTATAATATTTGATTGTTATGTTAACGTAATTGTTTGGTACAGAATATGCCAGTGTATACGAGAGGAGTCCAATTTATACCGTGGAATTTGGTAACCCATAGTACAAGGCTCCGTCTAAAATACCACGGAACAATGGTATGGATGTAATAACATCTTAAGTGACCACCTCGTGCCATCTTTAACATGTTCCGTACCAGTCTACCCCTTTATAAACCCCGTAATGTTTATTGTATTGATTGTATTGATTGTACTGATTGTATTATATTATAGTAAATGGAAGACTTGTCGAAACCATGATATCAATAAACGGAATAGATGTAAATGGATAGTCATGTAAACAGAATATATCCATGATCCGGTTCAGTCAATATAGATTGATATAGATTGAATAGATGGATTCATGGATTCATGCTGTATTGTAGTTTATACTTGAATCATATTCAAGTCAGATTGATTAAATTAAGACTCGGTCTTAGTCAGACATTTTGAAAAAAATTGAAATCCTTAATTAGTTTTGATGTTATCGGTAACTGCTACACATGACGGCAGGATTTGTGTCTTTTTCCAAGACAATTATCGTATTGATAACACCGTTTTTTAGATTGTCTATCTTAGATAAGCAACCACCCACATTCTCCAGCTCCCTGAGGCTCAAGAGAATTGGTCCCTCTTAAACCTATATTTACTAGGGTCCTTATTGTAATTTAGGATAACTTGAGGGGGGTTTATGTAAAAATAATTTTAATATAATTTCAAAATACACCTCAAGCATTTAATTATCGTCTTTAGGGTTTTCATAAATGTATATTTTATAAAAGTGAAATTTCTAGTGAGTAGAACTTAGTTTTCATAATATATGGTATTTTATTGAAATATTGGAATTGTAATGTATTAAAATGGTACTTTCATGTAATTGTGATTCATTTGATTTAGAAAACTTGGAATATAATATAATTAAAATAGATATTTTGATAAAAGTTATATATATATATATATATATATATATATTTATATATATATTTAATAAAAATAAATTTTATTTATTTTTAGTAGAAATCTTATTTTTCTAAAGAAACATGCATTAAAATTCCATCGAGATCGAATGCTTCTTTCGGAGGTCTGCATCTCGCTCTACTAAGCGCGAAAATGTGCGATAATCCGCACCATCCCGATCGGGGTCCCCAAAAGTGGATTGTAGAGGCGCAATTTCAAGGAATCGAATAACACACTTTTTAAACAAATGGTTTTGCAAGTTTGATGGTATTTATTTGTAATGTCATATTATCCCATAACTATATTCCCAAAGTTTTATTGTGCTATGTCAAGAATGTTTGTTGTGATGAGGTAGGTCATTAGCTTATGAGTTATCTAAAGGTAATACAAGTATTATGTGAATTATGGCGAAATATAAAGCATATGGTATTTTACCGTAAAAATACAATAAAAGTTGCATAAAAGATTCTTTTGAAATGAAACTTGTTTTAATATGTTTGTTAATGTTTGTTACACATTATATAAGAGTATGGTATTGTCACGACTCGAAATTGGCACGTGACGGCCCTTAAACTACGCAACGTCTACAGGCGTAACGCAATTTAAGTAAATCGAAAACCCAGCAATCTAAAACATCAAAAGTAGTAAGTGATAATAACAATTTTAAAACTTTTGAAATCTCAACCCAAATTCTTTAAAGTCCAACTTTATTTCCTTTAAAATTTTGGCAGCACCTCCTTTGTAAAACAAGCCCCCAAAAAGGGTACAATATAAATATATAAGTAAAGCATAACCAATGGGAGCAAAAACACGCCCAAAGGCAGAAAACAACCACCACAACAGATATACGATACCGTAGCGAAGAATTAAAAGACGATATAAAAAAACAGCATAAAAGACCTCCAAGTCACAAAATAAAATACAATATCGTTCTTACATCAAGTCTCTAAGTCAATACATGAAAGTGGTAGATGGAGAGTACATGGTACAAAGATATACAATGAGAAATATCGGATAACCGCAAAACCCGCTTATAGCAAAACTGTACGCAGTCAGCCGTAGCTATATTCGCTGCAAAAGATGATATGATAGATGAAAAACCTGCCTCGACTACTCTGAGGAACAACTTGCAAAACACTGTGGCACAACAAGAGTGAGTTGCCAACTCGTGAATAGTAAATAACATATACAGGTAATCGCAAGTATGCACGTACAGCGCGAATCTAACACATGCAAGCTAATAGCAATAAATGGTCATATGCATGCAACAGTCATAAAAAGTACTCTAGCAGGTAAAACTAATACATGAAACAATAATATAACAATATGTATATGCAACAGTCATGAAAGGTACTCTATCAGGTACTACTAATACATGAAGCAATAATATAAGATAAATGCGGAGTATGGGATAAAACATGTCATCCTCACGGAATCTTGACCTCGTGGTAGGACCAAAATCCATCAAGATAATCAAAATCCCAAATTTTCTCAAATCAGCCCCCAAATTGGCTCTCATATCCTGTAAGTCTCATATATTCTAAATGTCCAATATCAAGTAAATCCCATATATCCTGTATCCAATATCAAGTAAATCTCATATATCCTATATCCAATATCAAGTAAATCCCATAAATCCTAAGTATATTTGCATGAATCATTATGATGATGTATATAAATTAGATATGTATACATATATATTAGCGTCTCATTCCACTAATATATATATATATATATATATGACAGCGTCCTATTCCACTGTTATATATACTTAGGAGTAAAAATATCATGAAAACAAGTGTCAAGTATCGACACAAAAATACTGATCTATCAGGTGCTGTCACCACGACTGGCCCCCTGATAGGTACATATCATACGCTATCTCGAATATCCTAATGCCCAGCTTCGACCCTCGCAATTCGACGTATCCATACATACATAACATCGGTCGGTATCCCCACAATAACCGCCGAGTCATAGGTACTGTCACCGGTAGGTATGGTTCCCCTATTAGGCTTATCGGCGTGGTCCATCGAAATACCTTTCTTGCCCCGGGTACCTCCGGGCCCCACCATGTACCCGCACACGGCCCACGACGCCTCCTCGCATGGGGTATATATATCAGAACCGATAAATCTCATGGCGGCTGCTAAAATATCATATCAAGAGAAACCGGATTTTTCAAATAATGCATAATTTAATGAAACTACCATGGTCCTCAAATCCAGAAAACATCATGAATAATCCATATCTCAATGCGAAAATCCATGAATATAATATATGCAACATAAAACTGTAATGTGAGTATATAAAGGAAAAAACGCTATTTAACTGCAACAAGTTAATATATATATCATGCAGTTCCTAATTCCTCCAAGTCCAATAAAACATCAAATAAAGGTGAACATGCAGCTATAGCCAAATATATGTGTAAACATGTAAGTATAGCAAGGTATATGTATCTACCTATCAGTAATGATGTAATACCCTCCAGGTATAAGTGTAAGTATGTATGCAAGATGTACATGTAGCTATGTCTCATATGTGTATATACCTATCACTAATGGTACAATACCATATAGGTATACAGGTAACTAGCATGTAAGCATATCAAGGCATATGTGTAAGCATGTAGGTATACAGGTATGCTATATGTCATATGTATAAAGGAATATGAATCAAACTCTCAATGCCCCTAACCAAACAATATCATATACGTATATGTGTTTTGCGTGTCATGGCAATTATGGACGGTGTGAGTGGCATACAATCAGTGCTCGTGCAACATGAACCGTCAATAATAGTGCAGTGTCCTAAGGGTACAAGTCCAAGCACAACAAGTAATAATATGCAATGAGGTGTATGCGTAAACTCTATATATGCAATAGAATATGCGACTAATATCATGTCATCTCTAGCCTAGACGCATAACGTCATGCGGACGATTCCTCTGTAGATGTTAAATCTACTCTCCAACACTCCTGGCTAAATAAAGCCAACCACCTGTTTCTCCTTCTTCGCAGCGTCCGAATTCCCCGCCTGCGAACCTAAAATATAAAACAATAAAGCAAGTATATATTAGCAATAGACCCAAAACACGTACAAACTAAGTTTGACCGACGCACCAACTCAAAACATACTCTCAAGTGTTCGTATTGTGTCTAATGTGCGTAGCGACACTACGAAACCAACCCAAGAGAAAAACCACACAAAGTGCACGAACCGTATCGTATAACGTAACATACATAATCGTAACATAAAGAAACTAGCTATGTGATCCCAGATTTTGTATACAGAGAAAACCCAAAAATCCAGCAAGACTAAAAACACAAAAACCAAAGCAGCCAGCTTCCCACCAAAAACCAAACCCAAACTCCATCACCAAACCGAGGTCGCCGGCCGAAGTCTGAGCCTAGGGGTTCGTGCTTAAGTGTAGGCTCAAGGTCTCAAGTACAACACAACTACTCTGTTTGATTTTCTAGTATACTCTCGGGGTCACAGCAGATCACAGATATCACAAACGACACTAAAAATACGATATTTGCACAAAACGATACTTTAAGCGTTCTAAACTAAAACTAAAAGACTACACAACAATATAACAACATAAAGAACAGATAGAGATCATTACCTACTCCCACAAGCTCAAATATCCTAGCTTTCCAAGCTCCAAGGCATCCAAGAGGCAAGGCAAAGCAAAGCAAAAGATGTGATTTTGGTGAGATTTTGTGAAATTTAGTGATGGATTAGTGAATGATTATTGAGTGTTCAATTGAGGAAAGAGGAATGATGAAAGAAATGAGAAGAGATGAAGTGAGAGAGAATGAGAGCAAGAAAAGATAAAGAGAGAGAGAGAGGTGAGGTTAAGGTGAGTGCACCTTGCAATAACTCCACATTAATGCAAGCATATGCTCACCATGCCACCTCCTCTCCAAACAAAACCCTAAAAAAAATATCTTCTCTCTCAACAAATATCTAGAGAATAAGGTTAAGGATAAGATTAAAGCAAAGGATTAGGATTAGGGTTAAGTTGTCATGGTCACTAATCTAGATGACACAAACACACCCTCACATAAACATGCACATATGTGTGCATGCCATAACAAATAATAATAAATTATTAATTAAATATTATAAAATGTGAGGAACCCAAATTGGTAAACTTTTTACCAAAAAACCCGCATTACCGCCTAAACTAACACTAATCGAAATCTAAGCCGTTACAATCTCCCCCCTTAAAGAAAATTCGTCTCCGAATTAAAATTTTTACTATGCATACCTTCAAGAGATGAGTACAAAAGTCCCAAATCTCGCTCGCAGCCTTCCAAGTGATCACCTCACTATACGGCTACGCCCAAGAAAACCCTCCATTGATGGAAAGACCCTTGACTGAAGTTTTTCCACCTGCCGAACCACTAACACAATTGGCTACCGGTAAACGAAAAGATCGCGTCCCAATTAAATGGTCTGGTGCTGAATCATGTGAGAAAGGTCATGAAGGTATTTACGAAGTATCGACACAAGGAATACGGGGTGAATACTCAATAATATGGGCGGAAGTGCCAAATTATAGGCAACGGAACTAACTCGCTTTAAGGACCTACAATCCTGGGATAAGCTTCCCAAAACTCAACATGTCATTCATCGAAAAATCCGTAGGAATACATGATCTCCCACTGCGAACTCAAGTTTGCGACCACCACGGTCGGCATAAGACCTCTGTCTGCACTGGGCTGCCCTCACCCTGATCTGAACCAACTGGATCTTCTCCGAAGTCTCTTGACTAGCTGGGGTCCAAAAATTCTACTCTCGCGGAGTCAGAAAAACAGACTGGCGATCGACACCACCTACCAAACAAGGCCTAAAGGTTGCCAATTGGAATGTCTCCTGATAACAGCTATCGAAGGAGAACCCTAACAATAGCAAGTGACGATCCCAACAGCCAATAACAATTAGTACGCACGCACAAGCATATCCTCCAGAGTCTGTATAGCCCGCTCTCACAAACCCTCGTCCTACGTATGGAAAAGCGGAGCTAAAGCTCAACCAGTACCCAAGGCTTCCTGAAGCTTCTGCCAAAGACGGCAAGCAAACAGGGTACCTCTATTGGATACAACACATGAAGGAACTCCGTGCAACGCACAAACTTAACGAAGAACAACTGAGCAAACTTAGCATAACCGGACAACAAACACCCAAATGGAGTCACACCCTGCTTAGAACTGGGTAGACACTACAATGAAATTCATGGAGATCTGCTCCCATTCCTACTCCGGAACGGTTAAAGATTGCAACTCTCCAGTCGGTCTCAAATTCTCAACCTTAGCTCACAACAAGACAAACACCTTGAAACGAAATCCGAATCTTCACTCTTTATCCATGCCCACTCGTAACTATCTCATAAATCACATCATATATTGGTGGAACTTGAATGAATACAGAAAGCTGACTGATGTGCCTGCTCTAGGATTTCGCGTTTCTACCCAACAGTATCAGGTACACACAAACGCGTCCCTAAACGTAGCACATCCTGGTCACAAATCAAGGACTCCGAATCTTTACCCAGCCGAGTATGCTCAAGAATCTCTGACAAACGAGCATCAGCGGGCTGTGCCTCACGAAAACGATTAAGAAAAAATGGACGGGCACGGACATGAGAAAGTTGTCCCCTCATTAGAGCCGAACTTAAGCTGTACTCATCGAATGCACAAGAACTGTAAATCTGCAGAAGACTCTCTCAGAACTGCGCACAACTGGGACAAGCTAACCCCGGACTTACGACTCCAGCATCAGCTACCACAATCGACTTGCCACGGGTAACGAGGATCTCACAAACACAATCATTCACAAGCTCCATCCAACGGCACCGTCTCAACAATTAAAACCCGTTGCAGGAAGATGTACATTAAGCTCTGGTGGTCCGTGAAAATCTGACACGACTCTCCACACAAGTAGTGTCCCCAAATCTCCAGCGCAAAACCACCGTGACCATCTCCAGATCATGAGTAGGATATCCTGCTCGTATTTCCTCCAACTGTCGGGAAGCAAAAGCGATAACTCTAAAATGCCTCATCAACGCAAAATCGAGCCCCACTCGTGAAACATCACAGTTAAACAACAAGTCGCCCGAACCAGAAAGCAAAGAAAGAACTGGTGCAGTTGTCAACCGAGTCTTCAACTGCTAAAAAATCCGCACACATGCCTCAGTCCAACGAAAAGGAACCTCCTTTCCGGCCAGTCCAGTCAACGGTGAAGCGATACACAAGCAATCCTGCACGAAACGGCGGTAAAAAACCTGCTAAGCCCAAAAATCTGCGGACTTCCATCCCGCACACAAGTTTGGACCAAAGCTGTACGACCTCGATCTTCCTCGAGTCCATACGAAAACCGTCTCCCGTAACTACAAGACCTAGGAGTCAACAAAATCAAGCCTGAAGGAACACTCTGAGAATTTAGCAAACAGCTAGTGCTCTCCCATTGTCTGCAAAACAAATCCTCAAGTGTTGCTCACGTTCCTCACGACTCTTGGAATAGACCAGAATATCATCAATGACACAACAATAACTGGTCGAGGAACGGCCTGAAGAAATCTGGTTCATCATATCCACGAATGCTGCTAGGGTATTGATGAGTCCAACGACACCACCAAAACTCATACTGCCCATAGCGCACACAAAAGCAGTCTTCGGAATGTCATCACTCCAAACCCGCAACAATGATGACCTGATCCCAAACAAACTTAAAAAATGTCTCGCACACTGGAGCTGATCAAAGAAATCGTCAATGCGAGGTAAAGGATACCTATCCGCACCGTAACTCGGTTCAATTGACGATCTGTCAATACACAACCTCAACTGTCGTCCTTCTCCTGACGAACAAAATAGGAGCTCCCCAAAGCGAAACACTCAGATGCACAAACCCCCTACAAGCAACTCTGCAGCTGATCCTTAAGCTCCCTAAGCTCCGCTGGCTCATCTGGAACAACGTCGGAAAACTCTTGCATGATAGGAACCCGGTACAACAAACCCGCTATGGCTCCGGTATCACGAATGAAAACAAAGAATCCTCGACATCCTCTCCTCAAAAGCCGACTAGCGAAAAAGGCTGAATTCAAGCTGTGAGAGGCGGCACCACTGTCCCCCTGCACAACAATAACTGACTCGCCGGGAAAACAAAACCTAACTATTTTCTCACGGCAGTCCACAGATGCATAGCACGTAGCTAACCAGTCCATGCCCAGGAGAACATCAAATCCAACATCTCTAGGAGGATCAAAACAACGGACGAATCTCTATCTCCTATCCGATTGGCACACGACCGAAACACGTGTCACGCAACAAAAGAATCGCTGACAGAAGTTAACACAACAAACGGCTGATCTAACTAACACGACTCTCGGCCCAACCACGGCACAAAGTGTGTAAAACAAACAAGTGCATCAAAAGAACATACGAGTTAAGAATACCTGAAAACTCTGCATTGGACGCCCGCGCGTCCCGATGAGTAGAAGGAAACTCTCATGTCTGCCCCTTATCCGCAACTGGCTGAACTCCTTCTCTGCCAACCTGTCCCCTTTGAGCAAAACCTCCGTGACCACGACCTCTCTGAACACGAGCCTGATGCGGCGCCAAGGAACAATGTCTGACGAAGTGTTGAAGGCTCCCGCATCGAAAACATCCATACGATGGCTGCTGACCCTCCTGGGGATGAGTGCTGAGCGACTGTCCTCGTCCCAAGCCTCTGCTACTCCCGCGACGTACACGAAACCTATCACGGCGACTGAACCTCTGTCCTTGGGCTGGTACACCTGCATGAGCCCTCTTCTGTCCTCGGACTCCCAAAGTCTTAGAAAGACTCTCCTCGTCGAACAGGGCTGCGTCCACTGGTGTTGTATACGTAACACTATGCTGTGTGCTGATCGCAAGAAATAACTGGGTAACAGGGATGACAACCTCCTGTCGCTGCGCTTGACTGGCCTCAACCAACGACCTCATCGTCTGGCGCAAGTCCTGCATCTCTGCCTCAAGCCTAGCGATATGATCTATCGAAGGCGGATCCATCTGCTCCTGTACAGCGGGTGTACCATCCTGGTCAATCCTCGTCCCAAACGAGTTAACTCTGACCTCGGCCCTCGCTGCACCTCTCTGAGTCCCCATAGTCATCGGCGGCAAAGGTTATAAATGGAAATTGGATTCAAAAAGAACACGGAAATCGAATCACAAGGATATGTATCATCAAGAAAAGAATTTCAAGCAATTAGTACTTAGGTCACTTTAGGCAGAGTACCGTGTCGTAAGTATGCCGCGGACATACACACACTACGTTACTCTGCTTCAACTACCTACTCCATCATACCAGGGTCGTACTACACTCCGAAAAGTAAAACCTAGCGCTCTGATACCAACTTTGTCACGACCCGAAATTGGCACGTGACGGCCTTTAAACTACGCAACGTCTACCGGCGTAACGCAATTTAAGTAAACCAAAAACCCAGCAATCTAAACCATCAAAAGTATTAAGTGATAATAACAATTTTAAAACTTTTGAAATCTCAACCCAAATTCTTTAAAGTACAACTTTATTTCCTTTAAAATTTTGGCAGCACCTCCTTTGTAAAACAAGCCCCCAAAAAGAGTACAACATAAATATATAAGTAAAACATTCCCAACGGGAGGAAAAACACGCCCAAAGGAGAAAAACAACCACCACAACAGATATACGACGCCGTAGCGAAGAAATATAAAAGACGATATAAAGAAACTGCATAAAGGACCTCCAAGTCACAAAATAATATACAATATCGTCCTCATATCAAGTCTCTAAGTCAATACATGAAAGTGGTAGATGGAGAGTACATGGTACAAAGATATACAATGAGCAATATCGGATAACCGCAAAACCCACCTATAGCAAAACTATACACAGTCAGCCGTAACGGTATCCACTGCAAAAGATGATATGATAGATGAAAAGCCTGCCTCGACTACTCTGAGGAACAACCTGCAAAACACTGTGGCATGATGGGGGTGAGTTGCCAACTCGTGAATAGTAAATAACATATGCAGGTAATTGCACGTACAGCGCGAATCTAACACATGCACGCTAATAGCAATAAATGGTCATATGCATGCAACAGTCATGAAAAGTACTCTAGCAGGTAAAACTAATACATGAAGTAATAATATGACAATATGTATATGCAACAGTCATGAAAGGTACTCTATCAGGTACTACTAATACATGAAGCAATAATATAAGATAAATGCGGAGTATGGGATAAAACATGTCATCCTCACGAAATCCTGACCTCGTGGTAGGACCAAAGTCCATCAAGACAATCAAAATCCCAAATTTCCTCAAATCAGGCCCCAAATTGGCTCTCATATCCTGTAAGTATCATATATCCTGAATGTCCAATATCAAGTAAATCTCATATATCCTGTATCCAATATCAAGTAAATCTCATATATCTTGTATCCAATATCAAGTAAATCTTATATCTCATAAGTATATTTGCATGAATCATTATGATGATGTATATAAATTAGATATGTATATATATTAGCGTCCCATTCCACTAATATATATATATATATATATATATATATATATATATATATATATGCATATATAATAGCGTCCCATTCCACTGTTATATATACTTAGGAGTAAAAATATCATGAAAACAAGTATCAAGTATCGACACAAAAATACTGATCTATCAGGTGTTGTCACCACGACTGGCCCCCTGATAGGTACGTATCATACGCTATCTTGAATACCCGAGTGACTAGCTTCGACCCTCGCAATTCGACGTATCCATACGTACATAACTCCGGTCGGTATCCCCACGATAACCGCCGAGTCATAGGTACTGTCACCGGTAGGTATGGTTCCCCTGTCAGGCTCATCGGCGTGGTCCATCGAAATACCTTTCTTTCCCCGTAGTACCTCCGAGCCCCACCATGTACCCGCACACGGCCCACGACGCCTCCTCGCATGGGGTATATATATCAGAACCGATAAATTTCATGGTGGCTGCTGAAATATCATATCAAGAGAAACCGGGTTTTTTAAATAATGCATAATTTCATGAAACTACCACAGTCCTCAAATCCAGAAAATATCATGAAAAATCCATATCTCAATGCGAAAATCCATGAATATAATATATGCAACATAAAACTGTAATGTGAGCATATAAAAAAAAGCCGCTATTTAACTGCAACAAGTTAATATATATATCATGCAGTTCCTAATTCTCCAAGTCCAATATAACATCAAATAAAGGTGAACATGCAGCTATAGCCAAATATATATGTAAACATGCAGGTATAGCAAGGTATATGTATCTACCTATCAATAATGATGTAATACCCTCCAAGTATAAGTGTAAGTATGTATGCAAAATGTACATGTAGCTATGTCTCATTAGTGTATATACCTATCACTAATGGTACAATACCATATAGGTATACAGGTAACTAGCATGTAAGCATGTCAAGGCATATGTGTAAGCATGTAGGTATACAGGTATACTATATGTCATATGCATAAAGGAATATGAATCAAAGTCTCAATGTCCCTAACCAAACAATATTATATACGTATGTGTGTTGTGCGTGTCATTGCAATTATTGACGGTGTGAGTGGCATACAATCAGTGCTCGTGCAACATGAGCCGTCAATAATAGTGTAGTGTCCTAAGGGTACAAGTCCAAGCACAACAAGTAATAATATGCAATGAGGTGTATCCGCAAACTCTATATATGCAATAGAATATGAGACTAATATCATGTCATCTCTAGCCCAGACGTATAACGCCATGCGGGCGATTCCCCTGTAGATATTAAATCTACTCACCAACGCTCCTGGCTAAGTAAATCCAACCACCTGTTTCTCCTTCTTCTCAACGTTCGAAGTCCCCGCTTGCGAATCTAAAACATAAAACAATAAAGCAAGTATATATTAGCAATAGACCCAAAACACGTACAAACTACGTTTGACCAACGCACCACCTCAAAACATACTCTCAAGTGTTCGTATTGTGGCTAACGTGCATAGCGACACTACGAAACCAACCCAAGAGCAAAACTACACAAAGTGTACGAACTATGTCGTATAATGTAACATACGTAATCGTAACACAAGAAACTAGCTATGTGATCCCAGATTTTATATATAGAGAAAACCCAAAAATCCAGCAAGACCAAAAACACAAAAACCAAAGCAGCCAGCTACCCACCAAAAACCAAATCCAAACTCCATCACCAAACCGACGTCGCCGGAAATTGCCTCCATGTCGTCGGCCGGAGTCCGAGCCTAGGGGTTCGTGCTTAAGGTGTAGGCTCAAGGTCTCAAGTACAACACAACTACTCTGTTTGATTTTCCAGTATACTCTCGGGGTCACAGCAGATCACAGATATCACAAACGACACTAAAAATACGATATTTGCACCAAACGATACTTTAAGCGTTCTAAACTAAAACTAAAAGACTACACAACACTATAACAACATAAAGAACAGATAGAGATCATTATCTACTCCCACAAGCTCAAAGATCCTAGCTTTCCAAGCTCCAAGGCATCCAAGAGGCAAAACAAAGCAAAAGATGTGATTTTGGTAAGATTTTGTGAAGTTTAGTGATGGATTAGTGAATGATTATTGAGTGTTCAGTTGAGGAGAGAGGAATGATGAAAGAAATGAGAAGAGATGAAGTGAGAGAGAATGAGAGCAAGAAAAGATAAAGAGAGAGAGAGAGAGAGGGGTGAGGTTAAGGTGAGTGCACCTTGCAATAACTCCACATTAATGCAAGTATATGCTCACCATGCCACCTCCTCTCCAAACAAAACCCTAAAGAAAATATCTTCTCTCTCAACAAATATCTAGAGAATAAGGTTAAGGATAAGATTAAAGCAAAGGATTAGGATTAGGGTTAAGTTATCATGGTCACTAATCTAGATTACACAAACACACCCTCATATAAACATGCACATATGTGTGCATGCCATAACAAATAATAATAAATTATTAATTAAATGTTATAAAATGTGAGGAACCCAAATTGGTAAACTTTTTACCAAAAAACCCGCATTACCGTCTAAACTAACATTAATCGAAATCTAAGGCGTTATAGGTATTTTATTGTTTAAGAAAAATAGAATTTTTAAAGAAAAACCGAATCGGGAGTCGAATTAACTCCGCTTCCGTCAGGTTTTAGAAATGAGACAATTTAAAATAGGAGAAAAGAGGGGGAGAGGGGACTTACTGGCTACAAGGTTAGAGGGGAGGATGGGAAGTTAGGGAAGGCATCAGGGCATCATTTCGTCGCAGGAATCTCCTCGGAATTTTGCCGGAACTTCACCCTTTGCTAACTCCACTTGCACACTATAAGGACTTGAGAATTTTTGAGAGTTTTTATAATGAAATTCTGAGTGGGGAAGGGTGAAATGGAGTGCGGTATTTATAGGAAAAATTAGGGGTTTTGGGTAATGAAGAATGACTTAAAAATGCATTAAAATTTTTGTTTAATGCCACTTTTTAATTCATTGTTTATTTTTATTAAAAACAAACAGTACAGGGGTTAAGGGGGGAGGCCAAGGGACCGGGGTTAGCACAATGAAGCATCACCTACGGAGGGGGGCCGACGACGCCGGGCCAAGGAAGAATCTCACCGGTCCATTCCCGGTGAGGAGTGCTTGGATCGTCGCCACGTGTCATGTTCAGTGTATACGACATTTTCTACATGTTTGTTTAATCGGTGACTTTTCGTTTTACGTGTTGTGCACGTGAAAACCTTTGGGCTTCTAAAAGATTAAAAAAAATCAATTAAAAATATATGTGGCTGGGGGGATTCAATCACAAGGGCTACGTCACAACAGTGCAAGGCTTTACCAATGAGCTATAAGTTGCTTCTTACTGTTCAAGAGCAAATCAAATTTATAAGTTATGCTCAGGCTTGAGTATTCCTTCTATATTTTTGAAAAAATTCTGTACAGAAAGTTTAGGGTTATTACAGAAAGCTTAAGCTTTCATCAATGGTGCACCTTATGCAATTGCGCAAGGGGACAAACACCAATGGTGTTCTCTAAATGCGCACGTGCGATGCACGCGCATCCAAAAAGAATGGAATATATGAGTTTGAAGTTTTTTCTTCATTGAAAGTTTTTGCTTGCTCGAAAGTCAACAACTTTCCTATACAGATTAGCTTTCTGACGAACGATGCGCATTTGACTTTAAGTCACATTTAAAAAGAAGTTTGCTCATACAGAAGTATGCACATAAGCACTTAGATAAAATAATGCTTTTGATAAAAAGTGCGCAACCACGTGATTTGCACATGCGCAACCCCCATGATTGATAACAAGTATGAAACCACGTGATATACACGTGCGCATCCCCCTAACCACAAGAGATGTGCATCACGTGATATGCACATGCGCAATCCTCGATCACAAGCAAGCGCGCAACCCACATGATATGCACGTGTGCACTCTCATTAAAGATGATACATGTACATGCACCCAAGATTCAGCGCCTCATGTGATATCCATGTGAGCGCTACGTGATTGAGTGTTTAGTATTGCTGGGTGATGTAGAAACCCAATCTTAGCCCCTGATTGGCAAAGTCTGCGAAACTTAAATTTCTTCTTTGATTTTAAATCAACCGAGCTTATATGCTCATCAATGTTTATGTTGATCATAATCTAAAACAAGATTAACGATTATTAAACCATATCTTCTAAAGTTGATCGTAGTCTCAAATACGACTAATGATCTTTCATCGATGTCATCTAAATCAATCTTAGTCACATACACGACTAATGATCCTCAACCCATGATACCTAAGTTGATCTGAGTCTCATATAAAACTAATGATCCTCAGATCCAACATGCTCTCTTCCCTCATATACGGAATTTGGTTCAAGGGTACATCTTTCCATACCTCTGATATATGTCGTTGTAATTCTTCAACGTCTTCAGAGAGGTAGCGGGTCCCAACAACCAATAACTCTTTCTCGTCCCTACTTGATAAAAAATATGAAATTTCATCAAGAAAGAGAATGCCTTATGCATTTCATATAAATGCGTACCCTCATATCGATACACCTTACATTAATGCACTTCTATATTGATGTGCATATCTTATATTGACACGCTTCCCATATAGATGCGCATCGCATATTGAGCTCCGACTTTATACACATATATGTGTATGTGTGTCTTTGAAGGAAATATAAATGTCTTCAAATTGGATCGCACCCCAATATTAGGAGCATCACATGTCACCATCGTTCACCTCGCCACGTAACATATACACGTGTGCGCAAGATGAAAACTGGACTGAAATGTCCCTAAACTAATAATGGACCGCAACGTCTCTAAACTAATATATGTTTGGTCCTACCATATTAATCCCCGTACACAATCCACGAGCATAAACAAGCCATACTCTATCCAAGTTTTCCATGGATCGCGGTGTCCTTAAACTAATATGTTTTGCCTTGCGGACTGTCTCCATATTGACTACCGTATATTATCTATGGGCTATACTATATGATCTAATGATTAGTTGGGCCCATATGCTTACTATTTCTAAGTTGATCTTAGTCTCATATATGACTAACGATCCTTAAATCAAACCCATATATCTCATGAACTGATGGCCCTTATTTATGTGAGATCTGCGTTCTAAGTTCAAAACCCCAAATCCAATATATACGGATTTGGACTAATCTACGCCCTATGGATGATAATGTATATTAGTCTCCATATACAATCTAAGGGTAACCCCTTATAAACAAACATAACACGACACAAAATGATCAATTGGATAAGGTGAAAGTTGTTATCGCTTTGTAATAGCGTAATTAACTGCAGGGGCTTGCACATGCAGGGAAGAGCATCCCCATAATTAAAAACGCCTCACAAATGAGGAAGAATCTAATAAGTCACGCTACAATGGCCGCATCTATCCAAACCTCCGATATACGGTGCCATAAATCAACTTGGTATCTTCAGAGAGATGAATGGATATAATCCAAATAGTATCTGTTCCCGTATTCAGACTATAAATAGTGCCCGTTAAACTTTTACGTCGGCTTCAATGTAAGTTTTATGACTTGATCATATATTTGTTTCATATTGTTCATCCCTGTATGTTATTTTCTCGCTGTATTAGAACATAAATTACACTTCGCTGCATTTCATTTAATAGAGTTAAACCAAATTTTCAATGAAACCTTTTGTATTTGAAAATCGACCTTTTTAAACACCGAATCAACTTTGTGGTAGGTTATTGTTATAATTTTGATTTTCGGAAATTCTAGGAACATTTGGATAAATATTATATAGAATTTCAGATCTACAGTAAAATTTCAGATTGGATCAAATAACGGTTTCGGAGTTACGTAGTTTTTATTCACTGTTTTTATAATCAGAATTTTTTTTATCGGTCACTTTTGAAAACACATAACTAGGTCTACTGAGATCCATTTTGAGCAAATTCAAGTGTTTTGGATATCTAGATTGAAAAATCTAGATTTTCTTAGCTGTAAGGATTTCCTGAAAACCAACGTAAATCATAGAAATTTGCGTTATAAAATTAAGTGACGAATCTAGATAGAATCTGTCCTGATTCGCATACTGTTTTTAAATATGACATATCTCGAACTCCCGATATCGGTTTGTAACAAATTTTAGATGTATAAATGCATAATTTACAGACCTATAACTTTCTTATATATCTGGCGTTTCAGAAACATATAGAACAACCAGATAAACGCTCTGCAAGACAACTACAGTTGCTGTCCAGAAATCAAAATTTCTGTTTTAAAACCTGATCTTAATATGAACATAACTAGAGTTTCAGGAATCCAAATCATGCGGAACTTAATTGTTTGGATAAGTACACTAAAAAACCTATAAGTTTCTAATAATTTTCGAAACCTGAAAACCGACGGAAATTAAATCAAACTGTGTTTTAAAAATGTGTGACGGTGCTGAACAGATTCTAATCTGTTCTGCATGACGATAAGAAAATGAGTATATCTTCCAAACCAGTAGTCGTAATTAGATGAGACTTGAACTCACGTTTGTATAACACCTAGGGATATATTTCTTGTTTAATCTCTGAACTAAATTGACTTGAGTAATTAGCAGTTCACAACATTTCTTTACAGTATTGTTCCTGAATTTTACTTGAATATCGTACTTGTCTCATTTCATACCATGCGAACATGTGTACCCTTATTTCTTGATCTCTAAATTGTTGTATGTACATGATGACATGATTAGATATTATATGTTGACATGAACCTTACCCGAACCATGAATATGTGTATACATGAATACTTGAATTTGACATGAATTCGACTTGAACTTGATATGAAACTTGACTTGAGCTTGTAATCCTTAATGTATCTATGAATTCGTGTAAAGCTTGTATCATTAATTATAGTTTAACATACGCGGGGTGTTGGGGTAGTTCGAGTGATGAGTTCGATCAACGGAATCTCAAAAGTCCCCTTAGTAATACATGAATCCTTGAATACTAGCACATGAACTCTCTTGAATCGGGCCCGTATTTTCTTACTTCTGAATTATAGCCTTGGGTTTGTGAATTTCAGTGACGGTTGGAGTCCCGTTACTAACTCTTAATTCAGGCCCGTGTTTCCTTACTCCTGAATTATAGCCTTGGGTCTGTGAATACTCCTGCGACGATTGGAGTACCATTACTAACTCTTGATTCGGGCCCATGTTTCCCTGCCCCTGGATTATAACCTTGGGTTCGAGAATACTCCTGCGATGGTTGACGCTCACACTCGAACTAATATTATATTAGTTTATTTGGTAGTGACCGCTTTAGACCATATTGCCAGTCACTTCATGCCCATCAGTTATACTTATTATATACTTATGTTAACCGACACCATGTTTATACCAAACTACCATGCTTATACTAAACTGCCATGCTTATATAGTTTGCCCGGCTTACTTGATAGATCATACCAGTTCTTATATTTGTCATTATATCAGCTTAATTTATTATCACACCTTATTGGGGACATGCCGAGTGCAAGTAGGCTGATAGACATTCCTTGTTGTCTTTCTTTCTTTGGAAATATTCGTCATGTGGCTTAGTGACAGAGGAAATTGAGCTGATCGAGGAGGATCACGACCATCTTTCATCCCAAGCAGACTACTATCTTTCCTTTCAACTTTTATATTCCAGTATGCCTCTTTGTTAAAGCTTCGTAATGTTATTGTATCTTGTTTTCAAATATCTTGTTAACTGTTTGAACTTTGTGGGATTTGAATATAATAGATAGTTGGATTTATTCTCTTGTTAATTCTTTTATCTATATTTATATTGCTTATAATACACTTAACATATTTATTTCAAGAAAGACTCTTTTCAATATAAATACGTCGCGGATCTCGTCATGTACCTGTTATCGTCTTTTGGAAAGCGGTGCGTGATAGAAAGAGGCTGACCAATTGGGTTGAAGCCCATTTTTTCTATTCTTATGAGTATCTACCATACTCACATATTACTGGGTCGAATTTTTTTAGGAAGACCGTTCTCCCCTTCATTTAAAAATGAGATCAATCATTTGGGGAGACGCAGGCAAAAGGAAGGAATTTGCTTTTTCCAAGGAGCCAGGGGTACTCATCTTCTATGGGATGGTTGCTCATGCTTCAACAAGGTTTTCAACCTGGTGCCAACCATAGCTGAACTGAGGGATCCCACCGATCGCCCTCCAAACAACTAAACTAGGTCTTTTCGACTCGGCTTAATGCAGGCCCATTAATAGAAGATCGATAAAAACAAGCAACACATGGGTTTTTAAACAACTTACGAGCGGGCCGAGGGTTTTTTGACAATTTACCGAAATATATATATATATATATATATATATATATATATATATATATATATATATATATATATATACATATACATACATAGAGAGAGAGAGAGAGAGGCCATAGGAGGGGATTTCCTCCTATGGCGTCGAAAAAATACAAGCTCCCCCATTTTTTCCGACGATCGGTATCTATCATCATCATCGTTATCATCTAAGATATGACATACGCCGAATTTTATGTGATTCTAACATTTTCTCACCGTTGAATTAGCAATGTAAAAAGTTTTATTGTCGGTAAACCGTTAATTTTGCACTAACTAAATCGACGATGAAAAAATTGTATAATCATATGAAATTTGGTGTATCCACATCTTAGATGATAAAGATGGAGATGGTGTATGCCGATCGTCGAAAAAAATCTAGGAGTGTGCATTTTTCCGATACCGCAGGAGGATTCCCTCCAACGGCACCTTTCCTCCATTAACTATATATATAAATAAAAGTAAGGACAAAATTCAGTTTTGGGCCATGGCTCCCCAACTTCAAAGGATAAAATTCAGTTTTGGGCCATGACTCCCCAACTACAAAAGGCCCACTCAAAAATTGAAATAGTCATTCTATTACTTATTGGGTATTTTATGCCACAATTCTACACCCGATATCATATTCTTGAAACTTAATTTTCGATTATTTGGATTTTATTTCTCGGGGCTACTGGGAATATTTGTGTATATAATTTTTATGTATATAATTAACTTTATAGCTCTATATACATATTAAATTAGTCCAAACTCTTACTCAAGCGACGCGAAACAATGATTATTTTGGTTTAAGATGACAAAGTCCAAATCATTTAATTTGGTTAGTATCAGGTGTGAGGTAATGCAGTTAAAAAAATCTATTTTCCATATTAAATTTTGCATCCTTTCATGGGTGTAAAATTTATTCTAGCTACAAAAGTGTTCTACTGTTAATTTATATTGATTTTTGGATTTCTGTCTTCACCAAGTATGCTGCTATAGTTTTCGCTTTACCTGATATCCAAGCTCTGCCACGGGTTTTGAGTGATTAAAGAAATTCGATTTTCAAGATTATCTTGTGTCCTAAACAAATTTTGACCCGTACACATTTGTTTCAATGTATATGGAAAAAGCTCAATGAAGATCATTTTCATGTACGTGTAACGACACATTGATTATATTTTGGGTTTAATGAATGTAATCATACGGATTATTTTATAATATCTTTTTATTGTCCAAAATTTCAACTTTCAGATTCTTCGTGGGGACTGCTGGGTCCCATTTTCTTGCGATCAGTACAAGCACGTGCACTAGGAGCTCATTGATACGTCAAGAATATTCTCATTGTATTATCAACTTGATGAAAGCTTTGATTAGGGGGGAAAAACACATGCATGATTGTTCTAGCCACTTGCATTAGATATTTCTGTTACGATCATGCAGTAAGTTTGAAATTCATACTTGCCTTGCATTAGATTACTGCTTATCATCTTTATCATGATTTGTACTTAGCTCAATACGGCTATATTTCCCACTCCGCCGGCACCTCTAAAGATCTGTGGCTTATTTTTAAAGAGTTATTCCAGTTGGTCTTGGATATATAGAGTCAATGACGGTAAAGAAGAAGACAGGAGATGCATGTTCAATGTTTTCATCGATTACAATATTTTATTTTAATTGATTGCAGCGTGGATCTTGCGATTTGGATTTATGATACAATAATTCAATCCTTGTCTTGTGAAAGTGTTGGTTGTGAAAAGAAGTATACCTATTCTCTTGTAGACTCTACACACACCCTTTCCAGCTTGACTGTAAGCCAAATTTGGACAGGACATGATGTATGTTGATGTCAAAAAAAGGTTAAAAATCTGCATTTTGCATAAGTAGGATTCAACAGGTTGTACGTGAGTTGAGTACCAAGTGCGCCATCAAGATACCACAAAAGTTCAGTAACACTTTGGTACGTATATGAAATGTTTGCGAGTCCTCTGCAGCAATCGGCCAAAAAATATCCTCTTTCCTCTCACATGAGCTTTTTGGATTCACCAGAATTTTCAAGTTAATAAATTTTTTCTTAATGATTTCTTGCGGTTTATGACAGCAAAGAATTACATTGCAATTTCAATTTAAACCCCTTGATGGTGCTCGATATTGACGATCTCCAAGATCATGACACGTGGCAGATGACGTGTCCCGGAACTCAGAAGAAAGGGCTCACAGAGGCCGACCAGACCATCCCGTACCTGACCTGCAAACGCATGCTGGCCCTCCTCAGGCCCCCCTGCAAATTGGCTTCCTCGGCCCCGTAGCTCACGCCGAGCTGCTACAAGACCTGGACTCCTCGGCCTCCTCGCTCGTCCCGAGCTCCAGGCCGAGGCCGTCTTCCTCGGCCCTCCGACCAAGGTCACCGCTCACAGGTATAACCGCCGCTCCGCGAATCTCGCCATGCGCAGATTCTACGCCAGCAACATCCCACGTTCCACGCCATCAATCCCCATTAATGGGCGATACGCTTTCTACGCGGGCGTGACGTCGGGGACGTAACTGCCGGCGAGATTCTCGCGCCTGCTGCTGCGTGCCACCACCGCTATATAAACCCAAATCACAGAAAGGTCAAGTAAGCCATTCTTTACTCTTTTTAAGTCGTTACTCTGCTCGGATCCCATCACTAACTTGATCGTTGGAGGGTCCTTGGTGGTACCAAACCATCCCGGGACTTCTTTGCAGGTACTCGGCACCAAACTCCTCATTCCACTTCTTCCTCCAAAACCCATTGAGACACACACGCAACAGGAGATAATCAACAAAGTCCACCGGGAGATCAACGGAAGACAACATCTGACGGAGACACGAAAAGGACCTCCATCAGTTGGCGCCGTCTGTGGGAAACACTTCACAAAACACAAAGTTGGCCTTCCGATCTCCGCCCACATGACAACCGATTCCCCTAAAGATCCAAACACCCGCTGTCGCCTCCCTCGAAGCGGAGACGCGGACGAACCCTCGCCTAAGGTCGTCGGCCTCCCCGCTGGCTGCCGTCTCACAAACTCCAGCGACCGCCCGAGCAAAAGGGCTAGGGGCCGAGAGCCCATCACCTTTGGCGACGAGGATCTCCACGGCATATCTGTGTCCCATAGCGACCCGCTGGTGATCATAGCACAAATTCACCGATACGAGGTCCACCGGATACTCATCGATTCGGGCAGCTCGGCGGACATCCTCTTCCACGACTGCTTTCTGCGTATGGGGCTCGCCCCAGCAGACTTGAGATCGACCTCCCACGTCCTCTCGGGGTTCACCAACCACTCCATCCCGGCACAAAGGGTGGTCACCCTGCAGTGCACGATCGGAGAGCCCGGCCGCACGCGCACACTGCCTGTAGACTTCATCGTGGCGAAAGTTCCATCGGCCTACAACGTCCTCCTCGGCCGCCTGATGCTGAACTCCCTCCAGGCCCAGATCTCGACATACCACCTGGCGATAAAATTCCCCCTCGATCAGGGCGAGATAGGTCGGGAATACGGGGGCCAGCGGGTCGCGGAGATAGGCCTGACTGAGGCGTCTTCACCCGAGCAGCATGCTGATAACGCCGATGCATGTAGCGACATCAAAGGGTCCCTGGACACCCGGGACGAGCGGAAGGAGGTCCGTGGAGCGCCAGTCGAACCTCTGACCGAGGTGCCCTTAGCAGAAGGAGACCAAGGAAATACCGTCCAGGTTGGGTCGCTCCTGACGGGAACTCAGCGGGATGACCTGATCGAGTTCCTCAGAAGCAACTCCGACGTCTTCGCCTGGGCACCAGCTGACATGCCTGGGATCGACCCCAAAATCATCTCCCACAAGCTCGGAGTTGATCTTACGGCCCGACCCGTCAGACAGAAGAAAAGAACGTTCGCCCCGGTCAAACAGAAAGCTGTCGAAGAGGAGGTTGACCGACTCTCCTCGCCGCCAACTTCATCAGGAATGTGCCCTACTCGGAGTGGCTGGAAAACGTGGTTCTGGTTAAGAAGTCGAGCGGGAAGTGGCGTATGTGCGTCGACTTCACCGACCTCAACAAGGCCTGCCCCAAGGACAACTTCCTGCTCCCCCGCATAGACCAGCTCGTCGACAGCTCGGCCGGTCACGAGCTGCTGAGCTTCATGGACGCTTTCTCCGGCTACAACCAAATCCGTATGAATCTTGAAGACGAAGATATGACCGCATTCGCAACGGACCGGGGAGTGTACTGCTACAGGGTGATGCCCTTCGGTCTCAAAAATGCCGAGGCCACGTACCAGAGGCTGGTCAATCGCATGTTCAAGCCACAGATCAGCAGGAACATAAAAGTCTATGTTGACGACATGCTCGTCAAGTCCATCTCGTCGGCTGACCATGCCAAGGACCTGGGCGAGGCATTCGGAGTGCTCCGCAAATTCAACATGAAGCTAAACCCCGCCAAGTGCGCATTCGGAGTCACCGGAGGGAAATTCCTCGGGTTCATGGTTACTCACCGCGGAATCAAAGCTAACCCGGAGAAGATCGACGCTATCCTGAGCATAGCCGCACCCAAGACCAACGTCGAGATCATGCGGCTCACGGGGCGGGTCGCCACTTTGAGCCGTTTCATGTCCAGGTCGGGGGAGAAGTGTCTTCCGTTCTTCAAAGCGCTGAGAAAAATTCCGAGGTTCGAGTGGTCGGAGGAATGCCAAGCCGCCTTCGACCAATTAGAGAAGTACCTCGCAACACCGCCGCTGCTCACCCGGCCAGTGGAAGGGGACGAGCTGTCGCTGTATCTGGCAGTATCGGACCAAGCAGCAGGCTCAGTGCTCGTCCGAGAGGCCGAGGGAGCGCAGAAGCCGGTGTACTATGTGAGCCACGTGTTTAAGGACGCAGAGACGAGATACCCCGCCATAGAGAAGATTGTCCTGGCCCTCGTGGTAACCTCGCGGAAACTGTGGCACTACTTCCAAGCACACACCATCATCGTCCTCACCGAGCGCCCGTTGGGAGCTATCCTGGCATCACCGGAATCCTCAGGCCGCCTAGAGAAATGGAGATGGGAGCTATCTCAATTCGACATAAGGTATCACCCGAGGCAAGCCATCAAGACGTAGGCCCTGGCCGATTTCATCGTTGAATGCACCATCCCTAGCAGGAACCCGGAGTCCGCGCCGCCCCTCACAACCCAGTATCCCGTCTCGGAAGACCCTAGCTCAGCTCCAGAGTGGATCATCTACGTCAACGAGTCTTCTACCAAGGAAGGCTGCGGTGCCGGCCTCATCATCCGGGGCCCAAACGAAGCTGAGATAGAGTATTCCTTGAGACTCGGTTTCAAAGCGTTGAACAACGTGGCAGAATACGAAGCCCTCCTGGCCGGATTGCGCATGGCCGTCGGGCTAGGGCTGAAGATAATTCGAATCCGCAGGGACTCGGCCCTTATTGTCGGCCAAGTGACCGGCCGCTTCGAAGCTCGAGAGCTTCTAATGATGAAGTACCTGGACGAAGTAAGAAAGCTCCGAAAAAACTTCGACAAAGTCCAGGTAGAACAAATACCCAGGCAACTGAATGCTCAAGCAGACGCCCTGAGCAAGCTGGTTTCGTCGTACTCGGCCAACAATAGGCGGTCAATACTCTTCGAAACCTTGACCCGACCCAGCGTGGGAGACGAGGCGACGGCACTCCACGTGTACACGGCGCAGGAGAGCGACCAAGATTGGAGGAAGCCCCTTGTGGAATTCCTGAAGGACGGCACGCTCCTGGAGGACTGGGCGGCTGCTCCCCGCCTCCGGGCCAAAGCCACCCACTTCGTCTGGAGCAATGGGAACCTCTATAAGAAGGCCTTCACCCAGCCCCTGCTCCGGTGCGTTGACCCCCATGAAGCCGACTACGTCTTTCGGGAAATCCATGAAGGGGTGGGCGGCGCACACCAAGGGGTTCGAACCTTGATCCAAAAGGCGTTACTCTAAGGATACTACTGGCCTACCATGCACGAGGACGCCCTGAAGCTGGTCAGGAGGTGCAAGAGCTGCCAACTCCACGACAGTATTCCCCGCCTCCCGGCTACCGAACTAACTGCCCTGACATCCCCATGGACGTTCGCTCAGTAGGGATTGGATATCGATCAGTTCCCTACCGGAACTGGCGGGCACAAATACGTCCTCATCGCGGTGGACTATTTCACCAAGTGGATCGAGGCCGTCCCCATCAGGAAACCGGACGCCGCCACAACCATCAAGTTCCTACAAAACAACCTGATACTCCGATTTGGCATCCCGTGGTGCATCATCACCGACCACGGGACGAACTTCGAGAACGAGAAAGTGAAGGACTTCTACAAAGAGTACCATATCCTCATGAAGTTCGCCGCGGTCGTGCATCCCCAATGTAACGGGCAGGCCAAGATCACCAACCGAGACGTCCTCCAGGGTCTCCGAATCCGCCTAGAAGGGAGACAAGACAGTTGGGTTGAAGAGCTACCCCGGGTCTTATGGGCCCTGCACACGTCAAAAAAGACTCCCACTGGGGAGATCCCTTTCAGCCTCTGCTACGGGACCGAAGCGATGGTCCCAGCGGAGATCGGGCTACCCAGTCACCGGGTCGAGCATTTCGACGATGACGCAAACACAATGGCGCTACGGACCAACCTCGACATACCGTTGGAGAAAAGGGATCGGGCCCAGATCAGAGCCGCCGCCTATCAACAACAGACGACCCGATACCACAACACTCGGGTGAAACACCGCTCCTTCAAGACCGAGGACCTGGTCCTGCGGCGGAATGAATTCATCGACCAAGGCAGGCTTCACAAGTTCTCCCAGAAGTGGGAGGGTCCTTTCCTCGTCTCTGAAGCGCTCCCCGGCAGAGCCTACCACCTACAAGACGCGGACGGACGGAAGCTCCCACGGCCTTACAACGCCGAAAAGCTCAAGCTATACCAATGAGGTCAAAGCCAGTGAAGTGTCGCACACCACCCACCCCCCTCGAGATTTCTCTTTCACAAAGATGGTGTAAAGCGTTCTCTGAAATTCCTGTCCATACGAATAAAGAAACGTCGAATCTTTTCTCCCCAGTAGAGTTCCTCCTTTACAACGAAAAAGCCCTCGCCACGGAGCGGCCGAGCAACCCACGGGCCCTCACCACGGTGCGACCGTGCACGCCACTGCCCGGATCAAAAAGCCCTCCCAGAGGCGGTCGAGCCTAAGATCCCTCGCTCGGCTATCCCCTGCGGGCAGCTTCCCTGCCGCAACGCCGGGGATCAAAAAGCCTTCCCAGAGGCAGTTGATCCAGAGGTTCCCTCACTCGGCTATCCTTCAGGACAAAAGCCCTTGCCAAGAAGCACCGGGCAGTAACCCTGCCCGGCCAAGGGTCCTTGGTAGGCTTCTATAGCCCCTCACGCGCCAAGGACCAAAGTCCTCCCAGAGGCAATCGAGTCCTTGCTCGGCTATCCCCGGCTGGTAACTTCCTACCACAACCGACAGGGATCAAAGTCCTCACCAAGAGGCACTGGACAGTAACCCTGCTCGGTCCCCGTCCTGAAGGATCAAAGCCCTCGCAAGAGGCAACCGAGCAGCTACCCTGCTCGGTCAACTCCGGCTGGTTCTCCCTACCCTCGACGCCAGGGATCAAAAGCCCTCACAAGAGGCACCAGAGCGGCTACCCCGCTCATTCATCCCAGGCTGGTAGTTGCCTACCCACGACGCCAGAAGTCAAAGCCCCCGTCAAGAGGCAACCGCGCAGCTTCACTGCACGATCATCCTTAGTGGGCTTCTACAGCCCCTCCCGCGCTAAGGACCAAAGTCCTCCCAGAGACAGTCGAGTCCTTGCTCGGCTATCCCCGGATGGTAACTTCCTACCACAACCGACAGGGATCAAAGCCTTCGCAAGAGGCAACCAAGCAGCCACTCTGCCCGGTCAACTCCAGCTGTTAGCTCACAACCCACAATGCCAGGGATCAGAATGCCCTCGAAAGAGGCACCAGAGGGGCTACCCCGCTCGTCCATCCCAGGCTGGTAGTTGCCTGCCCCCGACGCCAGACGTCAGGTTTTTCCGGTCTAAACGGTCTCCCATCGACTCCGGGGCCCATGTGGATACCTCCTCGGCAGCGCTTGACATGCTCGTCAGCTAGTTATTGAAGTCAACTCGACGGGAGATCGCCAGACAGATGGCCAACCTGACATGAAAACACAACGGTACAAGCAAAGATATCCTACGAACATCCTTCACACACAAAAGATGAAATGCAAACCGACGAAACAAGGATTTTCTTTTATCACCAAAAGCAAAGTTTTTACAAAGGGTATTCTGGGCCTCCCCAGCCCTACAAACTGCCCGGAGGCTTACTTCGGTCCCTTCATCGCTGGCATCACGGCCCACAGGGGGCTCTACCGCCGGAGATTTTGCCATCAAGGACGCGCCCTGCTCCTCTCGCCATCTCCCACCGGAGGCCTCGCCGCCGAAAGCAGAGCCCGAGCGTGGAGCTCACCAGCCTTGTCATTCCTGCCATCCTCCCCTTCATCTTCTTCTTCCTAACCCTAGCCACCTAGCCCTAGCCCCGTCATCCTCTCGCCGCTGCTGCCACTCTCTCTTGTGGACGACGCCTTCAACCACCTCCTTGGGGCTACCGCCCTCTCTTCACCTGCTTCAATCCTTTTTCCTAAACTTAAACCAACTCCAACACCGTTAAGAGTTAATCCACATTGACCATTAGTAATGGTAGTTTTTCATAATTGGAAGACCTTTTGGTAGTTTGCTGCCTAACAGGTAAACATCTTGGTAGTTTTTGGGACATCCCAGAATAAAATGTGAATAGAAATTTGACTAGTCTACATAGAATCTAAAGTCGATCAACATTTTCCACAACCATAGTACACTGCAACATTGCATCTATTCAATGCAATTGCAGGTTTCACATTGCACGTGCATCACATTATTGGGGAAAAAATGAAGAAAAATCATTCATAATGTTTAAATTGTGATTGAATCCTTAACCTTTTATGTAGAATCACACTTTTGTACACCCCTCCACACTTCTCATTAACCTGCAATTTTTCACGTTAAATATAAAATATTTAAAGTCATTATTTCACTTTTAACCCTATAGCTATACACCATGCTCCTTCCAAACGTTGCATTTCGACATCTGCTTTATCAACTACTAACTTTGCAATATGACATGTCTTTGTTTCCATTAAAAACTTTTTAATGATATGGGGTGGCTAATTATCCACATGTTTCTAAAAAAAAAACCTTTGCAATATGACATGGAAATAAAAAGAAATTAAAGGAGATTTAGGGAATAAAAAAGTGTTGATGGAAAGAAGAAGCAGCTGCTTAATAGGGCAAAATGCAGCTTTTGAAAAGAGAAGGAGGTATCATGTAATACAAGAAAAATTATTCCTTACGCCGGCCGTATACGCCGGGACAGGAGAGAGAAGAAATGGGCGTGTGGACCTCACAAGCTGCCCCAAGGCTGCCCGAAATGCTCCCCTCTCTCCCCCTGTCCGGGTGTATTCCACCCAGCATAGAGAATAATTTTTCATAATACAGCCAAAAGTAAAAGAGGTTCCTGAAATATAGCCAATATAAAATAATTATTTTAAAATAAAAGGATATTAAAGAAAATAAATTTCAAATGGGTTGTTGGGTAGAGATTCCTAGATGATTCATACCAAGAGGGCAGGAGGGCAGGAGTTTCCTCTATGAAAACACTTCTCTTGTCTTGAGTTAGAGATGTAGGCCTACCCTGCATATAATCATCATGAGCTCATTGGTTTGATAGAAGTAATAGATGACCGAAACAAATACATCCTAAACTAAAAACACCTTTGTAGTCAACAATGAAGGCTTTCCTTTATCTTGCTTCACAACTTGGAAGTCTATAAACTTTTTTTTTTAAAATTACCCATCTCCAAAAACCCAACAAAAATGGCAATTTTCATGCAAATTCTTAGCTTATAAACTCTATAAACTGCAATTTTAATTTAAAGAACCTACTATTATTGCACCCCCTTCTTTGCACTTGCACCAAAGTTCGATTCCATGAACCTGGGCATTGACGAATTTAGTTTCATTAGCATAACGTTTAAATAAACAAAATAATGCATTAGGTATAAAATAGAATATTCCTCAATCTTAGAAGTAACCTTGTAACATTACAAAGAAACATGTGAAAATTTTAATTTCTGATGAAAATAATGTAGGATGTTGAAAGAGACAGAATCTAGCTAGTCGTCCAATTTCCTAAGAGTTACAATTAGAGCAATCTCTAAGTTACATTAACAATAAGTATTTGCAAACTTTAACAATAATTACAATTTGAAAGCATACATATGATCAAATTAAAAATGTCATTTGGCTGAAATTTTGATGGAGGAGAGGTCGGCAAGTGCCTCAATAATGTGTATGGTTTACTAAAAATAAATGATGAGTAGTGAGTGTAGACATAACATCAGACATCAGTGATATTTTAAACAAATACAACACAATCATTTCAGGGAACTTAACATAAAGATAAGACCCTGATTTCTGACATCAATATCACAAATTTATATAGAAATATACTATAGGTAGTAATATGCAGTATGTGACTGGGAACTTTGGAGCCAAACAGTATATACATTATATGTGTTGAGATCTACTCTAATTGAAAATTTTAAGTTGACAGATCTAGATCCAATTCCATATAGATTATTGATCCAAAAGTAATTAATAAAACTATCAGAGAAATCAATGTGAGATCAATTGAACATGAGGGACAAGTGTGGTGTTTTGAGCACAACAATGCTTACCAAGTCAACATCCTATGCAGATATTAAAGTAGAATTATTTTCCACATCACTAGTTTCCCATTGAAAGCAACCTTTCAAAGTTAAAGATGAGTTCAGATACCAACAAATCTAATTAGTCATCTGAAGCAAGATTGTTATGTTCATTTTTTCCAGCATGCAACCCACGCATGCTGCCTATAAATGTGAAGGGCTCACATGAAGAGCTAGAAACTCACCGAATGAAGAGCAATTGAATTTATGAACATGGCTGATCTTAAGGTTGATAGCAGCAAAGCTGATGAAGCTGAAATAATGGAGAATGAAGAATCCAAAGATGTTCACGATGAAGAGAAGCCATCAGCAACAAAGCTTCATCGTGTCGATTCTCTTTGTGTGGAGGCAGGAAACGTATCGACTATCCGAAGTCATGGTGCTAAGGTCAGAAATGGTTTTTTGCATATAACATCCTTCATGTATATCTCATCTAGCTCTTGTCATCCCTTAACTGATTTATAGTACAATACCCCTAAGTAAACAAACATATAAAATTTTCTATTCCAAGTCATATTGAGACCGGTCGCAGAATGTCATGTAAGAGGTGATGAGCATTAGACGAAGTATATAAATGAGGTAAATTCATATAACAAGATAAATATGAAGAAAAAAATATTTGTGAAACCGATTTGGCCATAATCTTATTTTCTCAAAAAAATATTTGAATATAAAATCAGAAATCTAGCAAAAGGTTATGGACTTCCTTCAAAGCACGTAGGAATATGATTTGTCAATCACCTGGTAGCATAAGAGACAATATGATAAATAATATTGATGAGATTTTAATTATTTTGTTCCATTGATAGTGTTGGACCCTCGTTCCCATTAGTTCATTGAATACCTTGAACATATGGCCTCTTTATCACAATTCTCATGTCATACCAAACTCTCGCACCCCTGGGGAGTTAATTTTCCTTTTTTAAATGTTGGTCTCCATGTTAGACATGTCAGGGATACAACATGTCGGTATTGACCCGATGAATCTCTGGTATGTGAGTTGCATGTGAACATAGTAGTTTAGTTAGTGTTCAGTTATGTATAGTAGTATTGTTAATATTCAGGTATATGTTTGTTTATCTTTCATGCTCCTTGCTTCCAACTAACCAACTATATATATATATATATATATATATATATATATATATATATATATATATAGCGAGAGAGAGAGAGAGAGAGAGAACTAATATATATATAGAAAGAGAGAGAGAGTGAATAATGGAGGAAAGGGGCCCAGGAGGCTTTTTTCATTAGGCGGAGGCAAAAAATACACCCTCCACCATTTTATTCGACGATCGGCACCGACCATCATGATCTTTATCATCTAATATGTCGATACACCAAATTTTATGTGATTTTAACATTTTCACCATTGATTTAGCAATGTAAAAAGTTCTATTGTCGGTAAACCGTAAATTTTGCACTCACTAAATCAACGGTGAAAAGGTGTTAGAATCACATGAAATTTGGTGTATCGACATATTAGACGATGAAGATCAAAATGAGCGGTGCCGATCGTCGAATAAAATAGTGGAGGGTGTATTTTTTGCCGCCACCTAACGAAAAAAGCCTCCTAGGACCTATTTTCTCCATTATTCTCGTGTGTGTGTCCCCCCTTGCATCATTCATGCATCAAGCATACATCCTTCAAAGCCTACACATGGTTTAGGCTATATGTATTATTTCATTAGATTCATGAAAATTAGTAGACTATATTGTGCCAATTTTATCAAATTTTCTATACGGAATATCACATAGCATATATCTAAGCTAATTGTCATAAACATAAATCAGTATCATCGGAGAACAGATTATCAATTGTATCTAAAGAATGGGCACATGTGACTGATATTTTTTTCAAGTAACTGCATAAATAAATTTGTTTACCTTCATCTTTTATAGATAGTATTCAGCCCTTGCAATTTTTGTTTTGTGGAACAGGCAAGTTGGGCAATCACGATGCAGCTAGCTTTCCAAAGCATAGGGGTTGTTTACGGAGATATAGGGACGTCGCCCCTTTATGTGTATGCTAGCACCTTCACTGATGGGATCAAGCATACAGATGATATATTGGGTGTTTTGTCTCTAATTATCTACACTCTAGCTATTATACCTTTGACGAAATACGCCTTCATTGTTTTGTGGGCTAATGACAATGGAAACGGTGGGTTCAAGATTGATAAGCCGATGAATGTTGTAAACTAATAACAAGCATCATGTCTTGATCCTGAACTATGATGGATTAGGGGTATTTACCAAAAAGGAAAAAATCAACCTGAAATTTTTCCGTTAACAAAAAAACCACTCTGTGCTTTCAGAGAAGGGGGGGGGGGGGGGGGGGCATTAAGTGAATTGCCAAATGACCTCTCTGCCCGCTGCCTTTACCTGCCAAAAAACCAAAAAAAGGTTATTGATGAAATGGTTTGACGGTTTTACGAGAAACCACGTCTGCTTTTGCAAATAAAGACGATATGCGTAACACAGGAAATTTAGAAAATTCCAAAAATGAAAAAAAAAAATCACCTTGGATTGACGATTGATTCTGGTGCAGGAGGGGCATTTGCTTTATATTCTTTGATATCACGATACGCAAAAGTTAGCCTGGTACCGAATCAACAGGTTGAAGATTCAATGCTCTCGAATTACAAACTAGAAACTCCTTCAACACGAATGAAGAGGGCCGAGTGGATCAAAGAAAAGCTGGAGGGCAGTAAAGCTGCTAAAATTGTCCTTATTGTGCTAACAATCTTAGGCACATCGATGATTATGGGTGATGGCGTGTTGACTCCATGCATCTCTGGTGAGTCGAATAGACCGCATATATGAATTTATTAATGGGTAGCATGTTCAAAGAAATTCAATGGCCTGCTCACTTGAAAATATATAATAGTTATCCTTAGCAAAATACTATTCTCGTCGAATTTCTCAAATATATATGATCGGTATCACCATATTCATTATAATACTCATTAAAAGTGTCCGATCTATTGTTGTTAATCTTGCAGTGCTCTCAGCAGTAAGTGGGATTAAGCAGAAAGCAACATTCTTGACTGAAGGTATGAATATTGATTCCTGAAAATTTACCTATATTTGAAAGTATGGACAAAGAGGATATATTTAAAAGATAGATGTAGACTATCTGCAAATCATATTGTACAAATTAAACAAATAGTGCAATATGAAAACATGTGAACGTATAAGTATTTTACTCTGAGGTTCGCAGTAATATCAATAGAAGTGCACAGTGAATAAAGCCCAATAATTACACTAAGTGGATCTATGCACAGCAATTTGACGTAAAATATGGATGTTACACTGGAAAAACCTGATCCAGAACCTCACAACATGAAAAAGATTAGCAAGATGTGATAATATCTCCGTCTTATTTGAGCCCCCAAAAAATTCATGTTGCTACTTATGTAGTTACATCTATAACTACACTTAAAAATCACAGAGGCTCTAGAAATATAATAAATAGACCCTTCAGATTTTCAATCTATAGAGTGGCAGTCCAACATCACTGCATATAGAGGCCACAATAATTCAATATCCCAAGCTTAATGCTGATCGAAATTCTTTCACTTGCCATAATTTCTAGTCATTTTTCTTCTTTCATATTAAACAGGACAAATTGCAATCATTTCGATAGCCATTTTGATCTTGCTATTTTCGATCCAACGATTTGGCATAGACAAAGTGGGTTACACATTTGCCCCTGTCATACTAGTCTGGTTCGCTCTTATTGGTGGTATTGGGATCTACAACTTATTCAACTACGACGTCACAGTTCTGCGCGCGTTTAATCCAAAATACATAGTAGACTATTTCAGGAGAAATGGAAAACAGGCTTGGATTTCTCTTGGAGGTGTTGTTATGTGCATTACAGGTAATATAAATTAAACCAATCATAATGTTTTGGATAAATTGGTGAAGGTACCCTTTCACTTTTGGTCGTATAGCAGGAAATACCCCTATCTTATCAAACACCACAATCCGACCCATATTTTAGCGAACGGTAAAATTATCGGTTCATATTTGTATTCCCAAAATACCCTTCGATCAATAAAGTTCTAATTAAGGACAGTTAAACAACTGCAGAAAAATAAGGGAGGTTTCGGTGAATTTATGAGAAATAAAATTTGATTTAACGGAAATAATAACACCATTAAACTAAAAGGGGCAGTGCGGATTTTGAAAAGAAAAGGGTATTTCTTACTCTACGGCAATAAGTGGGGTATTTTCTGCAATTTAGCCTAATATATTTTTAGTTTCTTTTCTTACTGATATATTTGCCTAAAAGTAAACAAAATATCATGTTACACTAAGAAAACATATGAAACAGGTGCTGAAGCAATGTTTGCCGATCTCGGACACTTTAATGTCCGAGCCATTCAGGTACCTAATGCATTCTTGCCCTTCAATTAATAATTGCTATTTCTTTCCCACTCATGGTTTATTTTATGCCTTTACCATGTTGTATTCCTTGAATATCTAGGTTCGGAATGATAACTAAATCATTTGAATATTTGAATTACAGATCAGCTTCACTGCTGCTTTACTTCCTTCTGTATTGCTAGCATACATCGGTCAAGCTGCATACCTAACCAAGTTTCCAAAGGACGTTGCTAATACTTTCTACAAATCGATTCCAGGTACATATATAGCGCAATTTCAAAAAGAAAAGTTTTGTTGACTATGTTAACCTGTCATAAAAAAAATACCTTAATGTGTTACAGCTCCTCTTTTCTGGCCGACATTTGTAGTGGCGGTTGCTGCTTCCATCATCGCAAGTCAAGCCGTGATCTCTTGTGTGTTTTCAATCATAGCACAGGCCCAAACACTAGGTTGCTTTCCACGAGTAAAGGTCATGCACACCTCTGTTAAATATGAAGGGCAAGTGTACATTCCAGAGTTGAACTTTGCGTTGATGACCGCTTGCATATTAGTGACAGCCAGCTTCAGAACAACAGAACATATTGGCAACGCCTATGGTAAGAAAAAGATAGTATCATTTGTCAGAGTTGATTGATTAATATTTATATCTCTAGAAAAATGCCGTTCAGTAAACATAATGTCCCAACTTATTCCTGGAAACAACCATCAAGCTATACAACAAAATCAAAGTTAAAGAAAAATGTTAATGGCCATCTCAGTAAGATGATGCGAACTATGAAACTGTATAATAGTGGAAATAATGAGCCTGCTTTAGAGTTGTATAATATTTGGAAAACCATTGTGAAGACTAAAAATTGCTTTCGAGGCAAAGATACATATGGGCATATAGTATAGAGATATACCCATATAATGCTAACATCCAATATATAAGGTTTTATATTGGCATGGCTATCCCTAGGGTTAATTAGAACTATATTGGATGAGGAAACAGGGTGTCTTCATGTGTCAACATTCTATTGGATGAAACCTATAGTTTCAAGTGATATGAAATCTCTCACATATTTAATATTGGGTTCACTTGGTATCACATCACTTTATTTAATATACAACACCTAATGAGTTATTGTCATGTCATCTCCACTATAGGCTGCACCTTACAATGATACTTTAAGCCCCGATTCCTCAAATGTATAATTAAATTTCCTAAATAAACATGTAGGATATAGGTATACAAAACACTTCATTATCCCTAAATCAGATCAATTACATAGATAATAATTTATCTCCTATCTGAAATTTGCCTATTTTGTCAAATTTATAAAAAAAAATCCTTTTCCTTTCACAGGAATCGCAGTGATATGTGATATGACCATCACAACAATTTTGGTGACCCTAATAATGCTTGTCATATGGAAGAAAAGCATTTGGCAGATACTGTTATTCGTTGTGATCTTCGGCGGGACAGAGGTCACATACCTATCTTCAGTCCTATCCAAATTCGTACAGGGCGGCTTCCTACCACTGCTTTTTTCATTCTTTCTTCTACAAATAATGGCTATATGGCATTATGTACACGTAAAAAGATACAAATTTGAGCTCGAGCACAAAATTTCAAGCAATTACATACGGGATCTAGCCCGTACAGAGGATATTAAAAGAATACCAGGAATTGGACTTCTATACTCAGAACTAGTCGAGGGCATTCCGCCAATTTTCGCTCACTTCATTGAGAAGATCCCGTCAATTCATTCAGTTATGGTATTTGTTTCGGTAAAACACTTGCCAATTAGTAAAGTTGAGCTTCATGAACGTTTTCTTTTTAGACAAGTCGAGCCCAGAGAATACAGAATTTACCGATGTGTGGTGCGTTATGGGTATAAAGATAAAGTAGAAGAGCCCAGGGAATTCGAGAGGTTGCTCATTGAGCAATTAAAGAATTTTATCCACAACGAACATTTCTTTCTCAAAAATTGTTGAGTAGAGGAAGAAAAATCAAATGCTAAGGCTCAAAAGACAGGATTTTCGACAGTGCATGTAGAGGAGAACTCGAAGCTAATGAGTTCGCCTCAGGGCTCATCTGGTCAAATTCAGAGTGTTGAAGATGAGAAGCAGTTTGTGCAGGAAGAGATGGATAAAAGGGTGGTGTATCTATTAGGAGAAGCTGAAGTGGTGGCAGGAAACAATTCTTCTATTATTAAGAGAGTAGTCGTAAACTATATATATAATTTTATGAGGAGAAACTTTAGACAAGGAGGGGATAATATGTTGATTCCTAGGAATAGACTGCTCAAGGTGGGAATGACATATGAGATATAACTAATTCTAATAGAGACAGTGCAATAGTTGTCGAAGTGTATGAATGAATGAACGTGATTTGAGTTGATATGTATAAAAAAAATTGGAAGTCTCTCTTTCAATATATAATTTTTCAGTTGTACGTTTAAACCATGATGGTTGTGCCTTATATGTATCTTAGAGTTGAATATGATTCTCTCGTAATGTCCCTGTTGATGCAAAGAATGCTTCTTATTTAGTAACCACTGAAACAATTTAATTGACCTCAAATGCATATTAGCTTAATAAAAAATATAAAAGTTTAATTCAGATGAAAACCAAGATCTGGAATTTTGGATGATACAAAGAGGAGAAGAAGACTTCTACAAGATTGTCAAGACTCCTGTTGAAAATTGATTAATGGAAGTTGTTGAATTTGCTATATAGCTTATTTTAATTAATTTGTTTAGGGTTTTTTTCCATATTAATTAATGATTATTGTATGCCTTCTAAGTTGTATGATATAAACCTGTCTCGTTTCATATTTTCAATGAAATGCTTTATTTGGCTAGGATCAATTTGACCCAATCCATTTTCCTAAATATAAAAAGAGAAAAAATCTCCCACAGCACTTGATGATATGGCCGCTGTAAGTCAAAATAATAAACCTATTAATTCACCAAATTCCATTCATAATCAACCAAGTACTAGGTCATTGTAATCTCCCTGCAATTTGGAGAGAACGCTGAATGTTTTCTTACTTCAGGTCCGCTACGGCTACATTGAAATCTGTAATAAACGCATCAGTTATGACCCCTTGTACATCTCCAATCCGGTCAAATAATTGGAGCTTCTACCAGTTACCCATATCTATAAAACCTAAAAAATAAGATGAACACCCATCATAGAAAACCCAAAATCCTCCAATTTAAATTAAGATCTCATATTGATCTTTTCCCAATAAACTCCCATCCCTAATTTGGAGCATGCTCAGAACTATACGTAAAGTAGCAACGAGTCATATTATCCCTGCTAAATGTTGGGATTCCCATCCCCTCATCAACACCGCCAAAAACACAAGATAGCACAATACATATCACACCAAGAAGAAGAACTCCGGATTTCTATGGTTCGGCCAATCTGGTCTACAACCACAGTGTAAACATCTCAATTGGGTACCATTAACATGAGAAAGAAAATATTTATACGAGAATTCCCGTCCCACACCTCCCATCTCTCTCCTCTCTTCTCCCCATCTCTTTCTCTCACACAACAAGAGAGGGAGGTGACACCAAACCAAAAGAGACTACATTTAGGCCTAAAGCCCCACTCCTCACATAGAAGGATATATGTAACCCTATTGGTAGCCCGCGCCAATAGATGAACCAACTCAAATGGCCCATAGATGCACAAAGGGATACGGGACACAGCCATAACTGATAACACGGAACCACTTTGTAAGCAAAGCAGGATTTTTACAGGCTAATTGAAATGTTGTACATAAAATCAGTCAAGCAAAATTTCACTGATGCCATAACAAAAGAATCTGATAAGTATGTTTAATTTGCGGCTGTGGTTTTCCCTTTCAAGCACTTTATCAAACAGTTTACAAACTACTTAAATGCCCCCAATGTGCTTCACCGATCTCAGCAAACAAAAGATATATAATAAAATAAAAATCAAAAAGCATCATATGGAGACAACATCTCGATTCTTAGAGATTCACAATGCAAACAAATCGCAAGCAATAAATTAGGAGTTTTTTGCACAAAATTGGTAGGGTTTCGAAGCTAGTTTCAGATTTTTCAAGCAAACGGAAATATGTCACAGATAAATTACGCACCTTTCATGAGATATCCTCACCAATTTCTGAGTTCAAGTTTTGATCGAGCGAAGATTTTGCTTACCTCTTTCTTTTTTTTTTCTTGCCCTTTTCTATTCCACCCTATTGGCGCCAATATCATAACGTGAATTGCACTAAAATAAACCTTAACTATGATGGTTTTTCACTGAAATACGTTTAAGTTTTATTTCAGTAAAATACCTTACACTGATGTTTTACTGTAATAAAAAAATCTTTATGGTATTTTTGTGAAAACCTACAATAGTTGAGGGTATTATATTGTAACTAACCCATTTTTCATATATGCTCCCTAAAAATATTTCTAAATACCATGTTAATAACTACTGGATGTCGGCTTACCGGATGGTGCCAAAAAAACCCTAGATGTTTGCAGTGCGGTGCACGCATGTGTATATTCATCATGAAGCTTGTATTTGTGAATATGTGAAGATGATGTAGATGCACCATAGAAAACTGGTCTGTGGTAGCATGGCAAGCCCAATAACCTTGTATTTTTTAATCAACAATTTTCATTGCTAAAACCTATTGGCTCATGTTTCCGTTATTTTAATAAAGTGTGAGATAGGGAATACATTGAGATAAATGTGGAAAATAAAAAAACAAAGATGCTAAGATGCCATACAAAAAGATTAAGATAAATTTAGCAAAAAAATTATGTAAATATGCAGTAAATCATAAGAAAAATGGTAAATTGTCAAAAAGCCCCGGACCCACTTCAAACGTGTGTCAAAACCCTTGGGCTTTTTGCTCTTGTTAAAAAAATCCATGCCCCAATCAAAACTCATGTATACCAGTTGCATGCAATATCTAAACGGTTTCATGTAATGTTTAAGTAGTTGCACTATCCTGTGATATCAAAGCAGTTGAGGAAATACACGGCCTAAGTGAAATAAAGCCCAGATTTTTTCAGAAAGATTTTGATCAGTTGGCCCTTCCAACAATTTAGAAATGAACAGTTTTAGAGCAAGACAGGGGCTTTCTGACAATTTACCCTAAGAAAAATGTTCATTTTGCCTTTGTATCATTGTATATGTCCCCCTAAGAGCTTACCATCTTGTATTATTAAGTCATACTGAGACCGGTCGCAGAATGTCATGCAAGAGGTGATGAGCGTTAGAGGAAGTATATAAATGAGGTAAATTCATATAACTAGATAAATACGAAGAAAAAAAATATTTGTGAAACCGATTTGGCCATAATCTTATTTTCTCAAAAAAAAAATATTGAATATAAAATCAGAAATCTAGCAAAAGGTTATGGACTTCCTTCAAAGCATGTAGGAATATGATTTGTCAATCACCTGGTAGCATAAGAGACAATATGATAAATAATATTGATGAGATTTTAATTCTTTTGTTCCATTGATAGTGTTGGACCCTCGTTCCCGTTAGTTCATTGAATACCTTGAGCATATGGCCTCTTTATCACAATTCTCATGCCATACCAAACTCTCGCACCCCTTGGGAGTTAATTTTCCTTTTTCAAATGTTGGTCTCCATGTTAGACATGTCAGGGATACAACATGTCGGTATTGGCCCGATGAATCTCTGGTATGTGAGTTGCATGTGAACATAGTAGTTTAGTTAGTGTTCAGTTATGTATAGTAGTATTGTTAATCTTCAGGTATATGTTTATCTTTCATACTCCTTGCTTCCAACTAATATATATATATATATATATATATATATATATATATATATAGAGAGAGAGAGAGAGAGAGAGAGAGAGGGAGAGGGAGAGAGAGTGAATAATGGAGGAAAGAGGCCTTAGGAAGCTTTTTTCATTAGGCGGAGGCAAAAAATACACCCTCCATCATTTTATTCGACGATCGGCACCGACCATCTTGATTTTTATCGTCTAATATGTCGATACACCAAATTTCACGTGATTTTAACATTTTCACCGTTGATTTAACAATGTAAAATGTCCTATTGTCAATAAACCGTAAATTTTACACTCACTAAATAAACGGTGAAAAGGTGTTAGAATCACATGAAATTTGGTGTATCGACATATCAGACGATGAAGATCAAGATGAGCGGTGCCGATCGTCGAATAAAATAGTGGAGGGTGTATTTTTTGCCGCCACCTAACGAAAAAAGCCTCCTAGGGCCTTATTTCTCGAGCGTGCGTGCGCGTGTGTCCTTGCATCATTCATGCATCAAGCATACCTCCTTCAAAGCCTGCACATGGTTTAGGCTATATATATTATTTCATTAGATACATGAAAATTAGTAGACTATATTGTGCCAATTTTATCAAATTTTCTATACGGAATATCACATAGCATATATCTAAGCTAATTGTCATAAACATAAATCAGTATCATCGGAGAACAGATTATCAATTGTATCTAAAGAATGGGCACATGTGACTGATATTTTTTTCAAGTAACTGCATAAATAAATTTGTTTACCTTCATCTTTTATAGATAGTATTCAGCCCTTGCAATTTTTGTTTTGTGGAACAGGCAAGTTGGGCAATCACGATGCATCTAGCTTTCCAAAGCATAGGGGTTGTTTACGGAGATATAGGGACGTCGCCCCTTTATGTGTATGCTAGCACCTTCACTGATGGGATCAAGCATACAGATGATATATTGGGTGTTTTGTCTCTAATTATCTACACTCTGGCTATTATACCTTTGACGAAATACGCCTTCATTGTTTTGTGGGCTAATGACAATGGAAACGGTGGGTTCAAGATTGATAAGCCGATGAATGTTGTAAACTAATAACAAGCATCATGTCTTGATCCTGAACTATGATGGATTAGGGGTATTTACCAAAAAGGAAAAAATCAACCTGAAATTTTTCCGTTAACAAAAAAACCACTGTGCTTTCAGAGAAGGTGGGGGGGGGGGGGGGGGGGGGCATTAAGTGAATTGCCAAATGACCTCTCTGCCCGCTGCCTTTACCTGCCAAAAAACCAAAAAAAGGTTATTGATGAAATGGTTTGACGGTTTTGCGAGAAACCACGTCTGCTTTTGCAAATAAAGACGATATGCGTAACAGGGGAAATTTAGAAAATTCCAAAAATGAAAAAAATTCACCTTGGATTGACGATTGATTCTGGTGCAGGAGGGGCGTTCGCTTTATATTCTTTGATATCACGATACGCAAAAGTTAGCCTGGTACCGAATCAACAGGTTGAAGATTCAATGCTCTCGAATTACAAACTAGAAACTCCTTCAACACGAATGAAGAGGGCCGAGTGGATCAAAGAAAAGCTGGAGGGCAGTAAAGCTGCTAAAATTGTCCTTATTGTGCTAACAATCTTAGGCACATCGATGATTATGGGTGATGGCGTGTTGACTCCATGCATCTCTGGTGAGTCGAATAGACAGCATATATGAATTTATTAACGGGTAGCATGTTCAAAGAAATTCAATGGCCTGCTCGCTTGAAAATATATAATAGTTATCCTTAGCAAAATACTATTCTCGTCAAATTTCTCAAATATATATGATCGGTATCACCATATTCATTATAATACACATTAACAGTGTCCAATCTATTGTTGTTAATCTTGCAGTGCTCTCAGCAGTAAGTGGGATTAAGCAGAAAGCAACATTCTTGACTGAAGGTATGAATATTGATTCCTGAAAATTTACCTATATTTGAAAGTATGGACAAAGAGGATATATTTAAAAGATAGATGTGTTGAAAATTGATGCAAATTAAAGTCTATGGTTAGGTGCCACCTTTTGACATCCATGACATTGTTAGGTGATGACAATGATAGGTGGTGACTTTGTTAGGTGTCACTTTTGACATCCATGACATTGTTAGGTGATGACAGTGATAGGTGGTGACTTTCTTAGGTGCCACTTTTGACATCCATGACATTGTTAGGTGATGACAATGATAGGTGGTGACTTTGTTAGATAGTGACAGTGTCATGGGTGCTATAAAAGCACATCTTATGAGAGGCATTTTGTATCCATCGCTTGTATCCATCACAAGTATCATCACAAAAGGCAAAGGCCAAGAGAGATTTGTATAGAGAGATTTGAGAGAGATCTCCTAGGGTTGTTCTTGCTTGTAAACTTGATTCAAGTATAGTAGACGTTTGCAGATTCCGCTCTGCCGGGGACTAGCCATACGGTGGGTGAACCTCGTTAACAAATCTATCTTGTTTGTGATTGATTGCTTTCTTATTCCTGTACTTTAATTTATATTGTCTTTCGTTATTTAATTGCGTGATTGTATTTTTGCATGATTTGGGTTTTATCGCGAGCAATGTTCTGTGGATCGATTTTCCCTCCCAACAACTGGTATCAGAGCGAGGTTAAGAGAACCTAGGGTTCTTCGATTCTATAATCTAGGTAACGGTGGGTAACGACGCTTGTGTCCTCTTCCCCACTTTCTTAGATTGTAGTTTTGAAGGCGTTGGTTCAGATCTAGGAGAAAGTCGAGTTTGCTGCGATACAGACGAAAAATGGCAGAGGATAAGATGAGAATCGAGAAATTCAATGGTCACAATTTCGGTTGGTGGCACATGCAGTTAGAAGACTGTCTATACCAAAAGGATCTATATCTTCCGTTGCTAGGAGAAAAGCCCGAGAACATGACCGATGAGGAGTGGAACCTTTTGGATAGGAAAGCCTTAGCGACGATCAGATTGTCGTTGACTCCGCAGGTGGCCTTTAATATCTCAAAGGAGAAAACAACTAAGGCGCTAATGACGACGTTAGCGAAGTTGTATGAGAAGCCATCGACATCAAATAAAATATTTTTGATGAAGAAGCTTTTCAACATGAAGATGGTGGAAAATGGTTCGGTGATAGAGCACCTGAACGAATTCAACAGCGTGACAAGCCAACTTGAATCCGTTTCAATCATCTTTGAAGACGAGATTCGAGCCCTACTGTTCCTATGTTCGTTGTCAGAGAGTTGGGAGAACCTAGTAATGGCGGTTAGCAACTCTATCTCGGGGATTCTCACGTTTAATGATGCGGTAAGCTGCATATTAAACGATGAGATGCGAAGAAAGTCCGTGAGTGGGAGTTCTGGAACTTCTGCACTTTCGGTGAAGAATCGTGGCAGAACAATAGAAAGGGGGAAGTGGAAAAAGGGCAAGTCTAAAAGCCGAGATAAATCTCAAGGAAAAATCCAAGGCGTCTGTTGGAATTGAGGAAAGAATGGCCACAGAAGAAGTGAATGCAGGCTTCCGAAGAAAGGCTCAGATGAGAAGACGGATGAAAAGGAAGCGAATGTGGTGTCTACACAAGAACAAGGGGAACAAGGTCTTTGTCTATCGGCAAGCGAGAACACAAAGGCGGATACTTGGTTCCTAGATTCAGGGGCTTCTTTTCATTGCACTTCGGGCAGACACCACTTTAGCGAGTATGTTCAGGGCGATCTTGGACATGTGACGGTGGGAAACGGTCAATCGTATAAGATCGTTGGAAAAGGGACGATCATCTTGCAACCGTCAGGAGGTGGTCAAATCAAATTGAAGAATGCTCGTCATATTCCTGATTTGAAGAAAAGCATGATTTCCACAAGTCAGCTAGACAACGAAGGGTTTATTACAACGTTTGGGAATTCTCAATGGAAGATTTCCAAAGGATCGTTGGTGGTCGCAAGAGACAAGCTGAGCGGTTCGTTGTACTCATTCAATGGGAGCAGCGGAGGCTCGGCTGCATTGACGGCCAGTTCGGAGAAAGATTCGGAGACTTCGTTGTGGCATAAAAGATTGGGGCACCTCAGCGAGAAGAACATGAAAATTCTTCAAGCTAAAGGGGTTCTTTCGGGGCTGAAAAAGGTGGAGTTGGGGTTTTGCGAGAGCTGCGTTTATGGGAAGCAAAACGCGCTCAGTTTTCAAATTGGAGGCGTAGCGAAAAAGACCAAGAAACTGGAGATGGTGCATACGGACGTGTGGGGTCCGGCCTCGGTGGAGTCTTATGGCGGAAATCGGTACTTTGTGACGTTCATCGATGATACAAGTCGGAAGACATGGGTGTACGCGATGAAGAAAAAGTCCGATGTGTTTGGCATCTTCAAACACTGGATTGCGCAGGTGCAGAACCAAACGGGGATGAAGGTTAAATGCCTAAAGTCCGATAATGGCGGGGAATACTGCACCCAAGAGTTCGAGGAGTTTTGCTCGCAAAAGGGTATTCGTTGGTTGAAGACGGTACCTGGGACACCACAACAAAATGGTATCGCTGAAAGGATGAACAGAACGATCCTAGAGCGAGTGCGAAGCATGACCTTGGATGCGAATCTGCCAAAATTCTTATGGGCAGCAGCGGTCGATGTTGCTGTATATCTGATCAACAGAAGCCCGGCGAGTGCGCTTGATGGAGGCATTCCAGAAGAAATTTGGTCGGGTAAACCGGTCAATTATTCGCACCTTAAAATATTTGGCTGTATCGCGTATTCTTTGATTGATAAGGCAGAAAGGAGTAAGCTTGACTCCAAATCTAAGAAGTGTGCTTTCATCGGGTATGGTGGAGACGAGTTCGGATATCGGCTGTGGGATTACACAAGTAAGAAAGTAATACGAAGGCGGAACGTTGTCTTTGATGAGCAACACTTATATAGAGAAGAAAAGCAAGCCAAAGATGGTGTTGTATCTGAGTTCGTGGAGTTAGACGGAACTCAAAAGAACAATCAGGTGTCTTCAAGTGGGGATCAAAACATGGAGGAAGCTGCAGTGCAGGATCAGGTGCAAGAACATGATGGCCACCATGTTCAGCAACCAGATGTACCAGTTTTGAGGAGATCTACGAGAGAAAGGAGACTACCTGAAAGACTTTTCACCGACTTCATTTTGTATACGGATTCGGGGGAGCCTGAATCCCTTGAAGAGGCGACGCAAGACGGTGCTAGTAAGCAGTGGGAGCGAGCTATGGACGAGGAGATGGATTTTTTGAAGAAGAACCGCACGTGGGACCTAGTGAAGCTACCCAAGGGTCGAAAAGTGTTGCTGAATAGATGGGTGTACCGGATAAAAGATGAGGCCGATGGTGTGAAGCGGTACAAGGCTCGCTTGGTAGTCAAGGGATATGCACAAAAGCAAGGAATTGACTATCAAGAGATATTTTCCCCTGTGGTGAAAATGACATCAATTCGGGTGATCCTTAGTATTGTGGCGGTGGAGGATCTGCACTTAGAGCAGCTTGATGTGAAAATTGCGTTCCTTCATGGAGATTTGGTGGAGGAGATCTATATGATGCAGCCACCGGGATACGAGGTGAAGGGAAAAGAAACTATGGTGTGTAAACTGCGAAAGAGCTTGTACGGCCTTAAGCAAGCTCCAAGGCAGTGGTATCTCAAATTCGATCAGTTCATGCTAGAGACGGGATTTGTGCGTGGTGAGTCAGATCACTGTGTCTATATTCAGACTTTTGAGGATAGAGATTATATCATTCTATCACTCTATGTAGATGATATGTTGGTAGCGGGTCCGAACTTCGAGAAAATTCAAAGTCTGAAGAAGATGATGGCTGAAAAGTTTTCCATGAAAGATTTAGGAGCGGCCAAACAAATTTTGGGCATGAAGATCGTTCGAGATAGGAAGCAGCGGAAGCTGTGGTTATCGCAAAGCGACTATATCGAGAAGGTTTTGAAGCGGTTCAACATGGACAAGTCAAAACCGGTGAGTATGCCTTTAGCAAAATATTTCAAACTCATGAAGGAGTTTTGCCCTACAACTCAAGAGCAGAAAGACGAGATGGCAAGAGTGCCTTATTGTAACGTTTCAGAAATCGTTTTGCGAATTTTCCCGTTTTAGGGCAAAATTGATGGTTTTTCCCGTTTTAACCCGATTTCGATAAAACGACCATATAAGCTTACCGACACCTAATTTGGCCAAAATAAAGCTTGTGCGCGAACTTTGGGAGTATTTGGGAGGTTTTGGTTCAGATAGATTTTTTCCCGAAAAAAATATTATTTTAAGCGGTGTTTTGTGCACGTAAATCGGGAAAATTTTTATTTTGTGAATAAATTATTTTTGTCACTAAAATTATTTTAGAAGGTTCTTTTTAAATATCTAGATTTTATTTGGTGACAAATGGGTTGGATTTTAAAAAGAAAAGAAAAGAGTGAAAGGTGGAAAAATGGCATTTTTATACTATTTACACTCTTTCCTAGCAATTTCCTCACTAATAATTCACAAAAATACCCTCCCACTCACCTTGGCCGACCTAAACACCCCCATTTCTGTCCTTAACCATTCCAAACTCAATTCTTCTCATTTTTCTTCAAAATAATCATGAATTATCCAAATAAATTCATAGAAATTCAAATAAATTCCAAAACCTTTATTCTCCTTCACTAATCCTTCATGGATCTTCATCAAAGCTTGGATTGGAGGATAAAATGATGGATCGAACTTCTTTTTGGTGTTCTTGAGGAGGTATAAATTCTTACCTTAATTTATAATTATTTCTTTAATTTTTTACTAGCTAATTTAGATAGCTATTTAAGTGCTTAATTTAGCTTTTAATTCATGATAAATTCATTATATTTGGTTTAATAAATTCATTTTAGGGTTAAATTTGATTAAGTGATTAGTGTTTAATTCAAGTGTTAAATTGTGTTTTGGAAAAGATTAATCTAGTAGAAAGTGTAAAAATTTGTTAATAAGCATTTTGTTTCATTAAGCAAAATTGCTTACTAGATTTTTACTAAAACTTAATTAAGCAAGTTTAAAAATATAGGATTGGTTTAGATAGCTTAGTTAAGCTATTTTAAGCTATTTGTAATTATTAGATTTGTGTTATCTTGAATCTAGTACGATATATTGCGATAGGTTGCTTACTAGATTTCGGGGTTTTCCGACGTAGGGTTCGTTTGGTAGTTGCGAGGTTATATCCAGTGTATTCCTCGTAATTTTTGTGTTGTGTTGCGCGATCGGGACGATCGGGGTCCAGACTTGGTGTTTTGTAGTTTAGCAACCCCGATTAGGGTTTTGGCCGGTATCGTGCGCAATAGATGCGCTAAGCGCGCAGTGTAATTTTCGGGGCATTATTCTTGCGTTTCGATATCTTTTTGTCGATGTAGAATATATGCTTATGTGATGTGTTTGTGAAATTTTAGGTTCGCAAACGTGGACTTCGGACGCTACGACAAGGGGAATCAGGTGGTAGGCTTCACCTAGCTTGGAGCGTTGGTGAGTAGATTTAACATCTACAGGGGAATCGCCCGCATGGCGTTATGCGTCTGGGCTAGAAATATTTACATTGTCGCATATTCTATGTCATGTTTAGAATTGCGCATTTACCCTATTAGTTAGATTGTAGTGTGCTTGGACTAGTATCCTTAAGACACTGCACATATTATTGACGATTCATGTTGCACGAGCACTGATTATATGCTACACACACCGTCAATAATTGCCATGTCACACACAAACCACTTATAGATGTTATATTGCTTGGTTAGGGACATTATGACATTGATTCATACTGCTTATCATATATGGCATTTAGCATACCCGTATTCCTATAGAGTATTGTACCATTAGTGATAGGTACATACACACCTAAGGACATAGCTACAGGTGTACTTGCATTTTATACTTTACTTATATCTGATAGGTATATCACATCATCATATAGGTAGATACCTATATTTCTGCTATACCATTCATGTGTTCATTTATATCTGGTGAATGCTATGCTTTTCTTTTATACGCTTTCATTACAGTTTTTATGTTGCGTATACTTTATTCATGGATTATCGCATTGTTATATGGATTTTTCATGATGTTTTCTGGATTTGGGAACCGTGGTAGTTCATGAAATATGCATACATTGAAAAACCCGGTTTCCTTGATATGATATTATAGCATCCACCATGAGATTTATCGGTTCTGATATATGCCCGATTCGAGGAGTGAGGAGGCACCGTCTGCGGGTACATGGTGGGGCCCGGAGGTACCCCGAAGCAAGAACGATGTCGCGGTGCTAGGCGATGAGGCTTAGGGGAACCATACTTTCCGGTGACAGGACCATTGACTCATCGGCTATCGAGTGGATACCGACGGGAGTCATGTGCGTATGGATACGTCGAGAGGCGAGGGTCAGAGCTAGACACTCGAGCTCTCGGGATAGCGTATGATACGTACTTATCAGGGGGCCAGTCATGGGGACAGCACCTGATGGATCAGTATTTCTGTGTCGATGCTTGACACATTGGTTTCATGGTATTTCTAATTACTCCTTTGTATATATAACAGGGGATTGAGCCGCTGTTATAAATACCCTTACACCAATATTAGTGGAATGGGACGCTAATATATGTGTATTGCCCTCATCATATTATTATGACATTATACTTAGGATGTTAAAACTGTGCTGGAGATTGGATTCAGGATATAAGAGATTCATTGAGATATACCTGATATTGTACAGACGAGATATGTGGGATCCACTAGCTGTTGTACATTTGACATATGTGAGATATACCAGATATTGTACATACGAGAGATGTGAGATCTACTTGTGTTGTACATTTGATATATGTGAGATATACCTGATGTTGTACATACTAGATGTGTGAGATCCACTTGCTGTTGTACATTTGATATATGTGAGATATACTGAGATTGTACATACGAGATATGTGAGATCTACTTGATGTTGTACATTCGATACATATGCGAGATATACTAGATATTGTACAGTTGAGGAGATGTGACACTTAGATGATATGAGAGCCATTTGGTGAATGATTTGAGGAATTGGGATTTTGAATTGTCTTGTTGGATTGTGATCCTACCACGATGTCAGGATTCCGTGGAAATGACATATTTCACTCCATACCTCATCTTTATATACTTGTGCATTGTTCCATGTATTAGGAGTACCTATGAGTGTACCTTTCATGAGTGTTGCACATTTACTTTCTCATATCCCCAGTGCATGATTATTGCATACTGTTGTCATATCATTATTGCTTTACATATTGGTGGTACTTGTTAGTGTACTTTCCATTATTTCGTACTCATGACATGTTATTACTGCAATTGTCATATATTAGATTCATGCTGTACGTACATTCTTGCGATTACCTGCATATGTTATTTACTATTCACGAGTTGGCAACTCACCCCCGTTGTGCCACAGGTTTTGCTGGAGTTTCCCCAGAGTAGTCAAGGCAAGCTATTTAGCTTTTCAGCTACATATTCATCTATCATCTTTTGCTACGGATACCGCATCAGCTCACAGTGTGCAGTTTGCTTAGGTGGGTTTTGTGGTTATTCGTTGTATTATATATTCGTTGTATCCCTGTACTCTCCATCTACTATTTTCATATTGACTTAGAGACTTGGTGAGGACGATGTTGTTTATTATGTTGGATTTGTTGTCTTTTATACAGTTTCCTTTCTATCGTCTTCTATTTCTTCGCTACGGCGTCGTATATTTGTTGTGGTGGTTGTTTTCCGCCGTTGGGCGTGGATTTGCTCCCGTTCGGGATGCTTTACTTTATATATATGTTGTACCCATTTTTGGGGCTAGCTTTTACAAAGGAGGTGCTGCCAAAATTTTAAAGAAAAAGTGGACTCTTTTAAAGAATTTGGGTTGTGATTTCAAATGTTTCAAAAACTTTTTATTATCTTTTCCGTATTTTTATGGTTTAGATTTCTGGGTTTTGGCTTTCTTTTACTGCGTTACGTCTGGAGGCGTTGCGTAGTATTAGGGCCATCACGTACCATTTTTGGGTCGTGACACTTATGCTTCTGCGGTGGGGAGTTTAATGTATGCAATGGTGAGTACGAGACCAGATATTGCACATGCAGTGGGAGTTGTGAGCCGGTATATGCAAAACCCGGGGAAGGAGCATTGGAATGCGGTGAAGTGGATTTTGAGGTATCTTAAGGGTACGTCTAGTCACTGCTTATGTTTCGGGGGCGACTCTCTAAAGATGCAAGGTTACGTTGATGCGGACTACTCGGGTGATCGAGATAGTGGGAAGAGCACAACGGGATACGTATTTACAGTTAGGGGAATAGCGGTAAGTTGGATATCTCAACTGCAAAAAGTGGTAGCATTGTCAACTACGGAGGCTGAGTACGTGGCAATCACGGAAGCCAGCAAAGAGATGATATGGCTACAAGGGTTACTCGAAGAGTTGAGTAAGAAGCAAGACTTCAATATCTTGTGGAGCGACAGCCAAAGTGCAATACATTTGGCAAAGAATACAGCATATCATTCTCGGACGAAGCATATCAAGGTGCGGTACCACTTCATACGCATGGCGTTAGAAGATGGTGAGTTGACACTGCAGAAGATCGCGGAAGAAAAGAATCCGGCGGATATGTTCACCAAAATAGTAGACAGAGATAAGCTGAATCTCTGTTGCAGATTGGTGAATCTCTCCATGAAAATTTAATGAGGAGAGAGCAGCAGCGGAATCGTGTGAAGTTTACTAGTGCTGAGAATCAAGCCAAAAAATTACTCCAAGTGGGACAATGTCGAGATTGTGATGAATTTGCATCAAGGTGGAGTTTGTTGAAAATTGATGCAAATTAAAGTCTATGGTTAGGTGCCACCTTTTGACATCCATGACATTGTTAGGTGATGACAATGATAGGTGGTGACTTTGTTAGGTGCCACTTTTGACATCCATGACATTGTTAGGTGATGACAATGATAGGTGGTGACTTTCTTAGGTGCCACTTTTGACATCCATGACATTGTTAGGTGATGACAATGATAGGTGGTGGCTTTGTTAGGTGCCACTTTTGACATCCATGACATTGTTAGGTGATGACAATGATAGTGATATTGTCCTGGGTGCTATAAAAGCACATCTTATGAGAGGCATTTTGTATCCATCGCTTGTATCCATCACAAGTATCATCACAAAAGGCAAAGGCCAAGAGAGATTTGTATAGAGAGATTTGAGAGAAATCTCCTAGGGTTGTTCTTGCTTGTAAACTTGATTCAAGTATAGTAGACGTTTGCAGATTCCGCTCTGCCGGGGACTAGCCATACGGTGGGTGAACCTCGTTAACAAATCTATCTTGTTTGTGATTGATTGCTTTCTTATTCCTGCACTTTAATTTATATTGTCTTTCGTCATTTAATTGCGTGATTGTATTTTTGCGTGATTTGGGTTTTGTCGCGAGCACTGTTCCGTGGATCGATTTCCCCTCCCAACAAGATGTAGACCATCTGCAAATCATATTGTACAAATTAAACAAATAGTGCAATATGAAAACATGTGAACGTATAAGTATTTTACTCTGAGGTTCGCAGTAATATCAATAGAAGTGCACAGTGAATAAAGCCCAATAATTACACTAAGTGGATCTATGCACAGCAATTTGACGTAAAATATGGATGTTACACTGGAAAAACCTGATCCAGAACCTCACAACATGAAAAAGATTAGCAAGATGCGATAATATCTCCGTCTTATTTGAGCCCCCAAAAAATTCATGTTGCTACTTATGTAGTTACATCTATAACTATACTTAAAAATCACAGAGGCTCAAGAAATATAATAAATAGACCCTTCAGATTTTCAATCTATAGAGTGGCAGTCCAACATCACTGCATATAGAGGCCACAATAATTCAATATCCCAAGCTTAATGCTGATCGAAATTCTTTCACTTGCCATAATTTCTAGTCATTTTTCTTCTTTCATATTAAACAGGACAAATTGCAATCATTTCGATAGCCATTTTGATCTTGCTATTTTCGATCCAACGATTTGGCATAGACAAAGTGGGTTACACATTTGCCCCTGTCATACTAGTCTGGTTCGCTCTTATTGATGGTATTGGGATCTACAACTTATTCAACTACGACGTCACAGTTCTGCGCGCGTTTAATCCAAAATACATAGTAGACTATTTCAGGAGAAATGGAAAACAGGCTTGGATTTCTCTTGGAGGTGTTGTTATGTGCATTACAGGTAATATAAATTAAACCAATCATAATGTTTTGGATAAATTGGTGAAGATACCCTTTCACTTTTGGTCGTATAGCAAGAAATACCCCTATCTTATCAAACACCACAATCCGACCCATATTTTAGCGAACGGTAAAATTATCCGTTCATATTTGTATTCCCAAAATACCCTTCGATCAATAAAGTTCTAACTAAGGACAGTTAAACAACTGCAGAAAAATAAGGGAGGTTTCGGTGAATTTATGAGAAATAAAATTTGATTTAACGGAAATAATAACACCATTAAACTAAAAGGGGCAGTGCAGGTTTTGAAAAGAAAAGGGTATTTCTTACTCTACGGCAATAAGTGAGGGGTATTTTCTGCAAATTAGCCTAATATATTTTTAGTTTCTTTTCTTACTGATATATTTGCCTAAAAGTAAACAAAATATCATGTTACACTAAGAAAACATATGAAACAGGTGCTGAAGCGATGTTTGCCGATCTCGGACACTTTAATGTCCGAGCCATTCAGGTACCTAATGCATTCTTGCCCTTCAATTAATAATTGCTATTTCTTTCCCACTCATGGTTTATTTTATGCCTCTACCATGTTGTATTCCTTGAATATCTAGGTTCGGAATGATAACTAAATCATTTGAATATTTGAATTACAGATCAGCTTCACTGCTGCTTTACTTCCTTCTGTATTGCTAGCATACATCGGTCAAGCTGCATACCTAACCAAGTTTCCAACGGACGTTGCTAATACTTTCTACAAATCGATTCCAGGTACATATATAGCGCAATTTCAAAAAGAAAAGTTTTGTTGACTATGTTAACCCGTCATAAAAAAATACCTTAATGTGTTACAGCTCCTCTTTTCTGGCCGACATTTGTAGTGGCGGTTGCTGCTTCCATCATCGCAAGCCAAGCCGTGATCTCTTGTGTGTTTTCAATCATAGCACAGGCCCAAACACTAGGTTGCTTTCCACGAGTTAAGGTCATGCACACCTCTGTTAAATATGAAAGGCAAGTGTACATTCCAGAGTTGAACTTTGCGTTGATGACCGCTTGCATATTAGTGACAGCCAGCTTCAGAACAACAGAACATATTGGCAACGCCTATGGTAAGAAAAAGATAGTATTATTTGTCAGAGTTGATTGATTAATATTTATATCTCTAGAAAAATGTAGTTCACTAAACATAATGTCCCAACTTAATCCTCGAAACAACCATCAAGCTATACAAAAAAATCAAAGTTAAAGAAAAATGTTAATGGCCATCTCAGTAAGATGATGCGAACTATGAAACTGTATAATAGTGGAAATAATGAGCCTGCTTTAGAGTTGTATAATATTTGGAAAACCATTGTGAAGACTAACTATCGAGAAATTGCTTTCGAGGCAAAGATACATATGGGCATATAGTATAGAGATATACCCATATAATGCTAACATCCAATACATAAGGTTTTATATTTGCATGGCTATCCCTAGGGTTAATTAGAACTATATTGGATGAGGAAACAGGGTGTCTTCATGTGTCAACATTCTATTCGATGATACCTATAGTTTCAAGTGATATGAAATCTCTCACATATTTAATATTGGGTTCACTTGGTATCACATCACTTTATTTAATATACAACACCTAATGAGTTATTGTCATGTCATCTCTACTGTAGGCTGCACCTTACAATGATACCTTAAGCCCCGATTCCTCAAATGTATAATTAAATTTCCTAAATAAACTTGTAGGATATAGGTATACAAAACACTTCATTATCCCTAAATCAGATCAATTACATAGATAATAATTTATCTGCTATCTGAAATTTGCCTATTTTGTCAAATTTATAAAAAAAAATCCTTTTCTTTTCACAGGAATCGCAGTGATATGTGATATGACCATCACAACAATTTTGGTGACCCTAATAATGCTTGTCATATGGAAGAAAAGCATTTGGCAGATATTGTTATTCGTTGTGATCTTCGGCGGGACAGAGGTCACATATCTATCTTCAGTCCTATCCAAATTCGTACAGGGCGGCTTCCTACCACTGCTTTTTTCATTCTTCCTTCTACAAATAATGGCTATATGGCATTATGTACACGTAAAAAGATACAAATTTGAGCTCGAGCACAAAATTTCAAGCAATTACATACGGGATCTAGCCCGTACAGAGGATATTAAAAGAATACCAGGAATTGGACTTCTATACTCAGAACTGCGGACCTGTCGGAGGAGCTCCTGTTTTTGGAGGAGCCGATTTATACTGATTGATCTTCCTCCATTTTCCCCCCAATTTTTTGATCTTCTTCCAAAACTTTATTTCAAACAAGTTTGGGGGTGTGTATCATTTGTAAATATAAAAATACAAAATAACATAAAAAATAAAAAAAAAATTTGAAAATAAAAAAAAATTTGAGCATTTTTGTAAAATTACAGAATAAATAAAATAAAATTTTATTTGCAGATAAATTCCTTTTTTTGGAGGGGTTTATCTACAAATATCTATCATATATCCCTATTTCAAAAGCCCGAGTCCCCCGCTCTCTCTGCTCTAACCCTAATTTTCACGCTCTCTCAAACCCTAGCCGCCGCATCCTCTTTTCTGCAGCGAGTTCCTTCAGCGCCGCCGCATCCTCTTTTCTGCAGCGAGTTCCTTCAGCGCCGCCGCGATTCTGCCGCGCTACCCCCATCGGGACCGCGCTTCCGCCGCAGATCTGCAGCAGAGATCCCTCCATACACATTTATGAACATGGCTGATCTTAAGGTTGATAGCAGCAAAGCTGATGAAGCTGAAATAATGGAGAATGTAGAATCCAAAGATGTTCACGATGAAGAGAAGCCATCAGCAACAAAGCTTCATCGTGTCGATTCTCTTTGTGTGGAGGCAGGAAACGTATCGACTATCCGAAGTCATGGTGCTAAGGTCAGAAATGGTTTTTTGCATATAGCATCCTTCATGTATATCTCATCTAGCTCTTGTCATCCCTCAACTGATTTATAGTACAATACCCCTAAGTAAACAAAGATATAAAATTTTCTATTCTAAGTCATATTGAGACCGGTCGCAGAGGTGATAGAGCGTTAGAGGAAGTATATAAATGAGGTAAATTCATAAAACTAGATAAATATGAAGGAAAAAAAATTTGTGAAACCGATTTGGCCATAATCTTATTTTCTCAAAAAAAAAATATTGAATATAAAATCAGAAATCTAGCAAAAGGTTATGGACTTCCTTCAAAGCATGTAGGAATATGATTTGTCAATCACCTGGTAGCATAAGAGACAATATGATAAATAATATTGATGAGATTTTAATTCTTTTGTTCCATTGATAGTGTTGGACCCTCGTTCCCGTTAGTTCATTGAATACCTTGAGCATATGGACTCTTTATCACAATTCTCATGCCATACCAAACTCTCGCACCCCTTGGGAGTTAATTTTCCATTTTTAAATGTTGGTCTCCATGTTAGACATGTCAGGGATACAACATGTCGGTATTGGCCCGATGAATCTCTGGTATGTGAGTTGCATGTGAACACAGTAGTTAGTTTAGTTAGTGTTCAGTTATGTATAGTAGTATTGTTAATATTCAGGTATATGCTTGTTTATCTTTCATGCTCCTTGCTTCCAACTAATATATATATATATATATATATATATATATATATATATATATAGAGAGAGAGAGAGAGAGAGAGAGAGAATAATGGAGGAAAGAGGCCCTAGGAGGCTTTTTTCATTAGGCGGAGGCAAAAAAACACCCTCCATCATTTTATTCGATGATCGGCACCGACCATCTTGATTCTTATCGTCTAATAATATGTCGATACACCAAATTTCACGTGATTTTAACATTTTCACCGTTGATTTAACAATGTAAAAAGTTCTATTGTCGATAAACCGTAAATTTTGCACTCACTACAAAAGGCTAGCGAACGAGGGGAAAATCCAGGTCCTAAGCTTGGGAAATCATCCCACTTCGTTGTCTCTCTCTTTCTTTGAAGCTATCAACGGTGAAAAGGTGTTAGAATCACATGAAATTTGGTGTATTAACATATTAGACGATGAAGATCAAGATGAGTGGTGCCGATCGTCGAATAAAATAGTGGAGGGTGTATTTTTTGCCGCCACCTAACGGAAAAAAGCCTCCTAGGGCCTTATTTCTCCATTATTCTCGCGCGCGCGCGTCCGTGCGTGTGTGCATCAAGCATACCTCCTTCAAAGCCTACACATGGTTTAGGCTATATATATATTATTTCATTAGATACATGAAAATTAGTAGACTATATTGTGCCAATTTTATCAAATTTTCTATACGGAATATCATATATCTAAGCTAATTGTCGTAAACATAAATCAGTATCATCGGAGAACAGATTATCAATTGTATCTAAAGAATGGGCACATGTGACTGATATTTTTTTCAAGTAACTGCATAAATAAGTTTGTTTACCTTCATCTTTTATAGATAGTATTCAGCCCTTGCAATTTTTGTTTTGTGGAACAGGCAAGTTGGGCAATCACGATGCATCTAGCTTTCCAAAGCATAGGGGTTGTTTACGGAGATATAGGGACATCGCCCCTTTATGTGTATGCAAGCACCTTCACAGATGGGATCAAGCATACAGATGATATATTGGGTGTTTTGTCTCTAATTATCTACACTCTGGCTATTATACCTTTGACGAAATACGCCTTCATTGTTTTGTGGGCTAATGACAATGGAAACGGTGGGTTCAAGATTGATAAGCCGATGAATGTTCTAAACTAATAACAAGCATCATGTCTTTATCCTGAACTATGATGGATTAGGGGTGTTTACCAAAAAGGAAAAAAATCAACATGAAGTTTTTCCGTTAACAAAAAACCACTCTGTGCTGAGAGGGGGGGGGGGCATTAAGTGAATTGCCAAATGACCTCTCTACTCCATGCCTTTAACTGCCAAAAAAACAAAAAAAAGGTTATTGATGAAATGGTTTGACGGTTTTGCGAGAAACCACGTCCGCTTTTGCAAATAAAGACAATATGCGTAACAAAGGAAATTTAGAAAATTCCAAAAATGAAAAAAAAAATCACCTTGGATTGACGATTGATTCTGGTGCAGGAGGGGCGTTCGCTTTATATTCTTTGATATCACGATACGCAAAAGTTAGCCTGGTACCGAATCAACAGGTTGAAGATTCAATGCTCTCGAATTACAAACTAGAAACTCCTTCAACACGAATGAAGAGGGCCGAGCGGATCAAAGAAAAGCTGGAGGGCAGTGAAGTTGCTAAAATTGTCCTTATTGTGCTAACAATCTTAGGCACATCGATGATTATGGGTGATGGCGTGTTGACTCCATGCATCTCTGGTGAGTCGAATAGACCGCATATATGAATTTATTAACGGGTAGCATGTTCAAAGAAATTCAATGGCCTGCTCACTTGAAAATATATAATAGTTATCCTTAGCAAAATACTATTCTCATTGAATTTCTCAAATATATATGATCGGTATCACCATATTCATTATAATGCTCATTAACAGTGTCCAATCTATTGTTGTTAATCTTGCAGTGCTCTCAGCAGTAAGTGGGATTAAGCAGAAAGCAACATTCTTGACTGAAGGTATGAACATTGATTCCTGAAAATTTACCTATATTTGAAAGTATGGACAAAGAGGATATATTTAAAAGATAGATGTAGACTATCTGCAAATCATATTGTACAAATTAAACAAATAGTGCAATATGAAAACATGTGAACGTATAAGTATTATACTCTGAGGTTCGCAGTAATATCAAATAGAAGTGCACAGTGAATAAAGCCCAATAATTACACTAAGTGGATCTATGCACAGCAATTTGACGTAAAATATGGATGTTACACTGGAAAAACCTGATCCAGAACCTCAAAACATGAAAAGGATTAGCAAGATGTGATAATATCTCCCTCTTATTTGAGCCCCCAAAAAATTCATGTTGCTACTTATGTAGTTACATCTATAACTACACTTAAAAATCACAGAGGCTCTAGAAATATAATACACAGACCCTTCTTTCACTTGCCATAATTTCTAGTCATTTTTCTTCTTTCATATTAAACAGGACAAATTGCAATCATTTCGATAGCCATTTTGATCTTGCTATTTTCGATCCAACGATTTGGAATAGACAAAGTGGGTTACACATTTGCCCCTGTCATACTAGTCTGGTTCGCTCTTATTGGTGGTATTGGGATCTACAACTTATTCAACTACGACGTCACAGTTCTGCGCGCGTTTAATCCAAAATACATAGTAGACTATTTCAGGAGAAATGGAAAACAGGCTTGGATTTCTCTTGGAGGCGTTGTTATGTGCATTACAGGTAATATAAACTAAACCAATCATAATGTTTTGGATAAATTGGTGAAGATACCCTTTCACTTTTGGTCGTATAGCAGGAAATACCACTATCTTATCAAACACCACAATCCGACCCATATTTTAGCGAACGGTAAAATTATCCGTTCATATTTTTATTCTCAAAATACCCTTCGATCAATAAAGTTCTAACTAAGGACAGTTAAACAACTGCAGAAAAATAAGGGAGGTTTCGGTGAATTTATGAGAAATAAAATTTGATTTAACGGAAATAATAACACCATTAAACTAAAAGGGGCAGTGCGGATTTTGAAAAGAAAAGGGTATTTCTTACTCTACGGCAATATGTGAGGGGTATTTTCTGCAATTTAGCCTAATATATTTTGAGTTTCTTTTCTTACCGATATATTTGCCTAAAAGGTAACAAAATATCATGTTACACTAAGAAAACTTATGAAACAGGTGCTGAAGCGATGTTTGCCGATCTCGGACACTTTAATGTCCGAGCCATTCAGGTACCTAATGCATTCTTGCCCTCCAATTAATAATTGCTATTTCTTTCCCACTCATGGTTTATTTTATGCCTTTAGCATGTTGTATTCCTTGAATATCTAGGTTCGGAATGATAACTAAATCATTTGAATATCTGAATTACAGATCAGCTTCACTGCTGCTTTACTTCCTTCTGTATTGCTAGCATACATCGGTCAAGCTGCATACCTAACCAAGTTTCCAACAGACGTTGCTAATACTTTCTACAAATCGATTCCAGGTACATATATAGCGCTATTTCAAAAAGAAAAGTTTTGTTGACTATGTTAACCCGTCATAAAAAAATACCTTAATGTGTTACAGCTCCTCTTTTCTGGCCGACATTTGTAGTGGCGGTTGCTGCTTCCATCATCGCAAGCCAAGCCGTGATCTCTTGTGTGTTTTCAATCATAGCACAGGCCCAAACACTAGGTTGCTTTCCACGAGTTAAGGTCATGCACACCTCTGTTAAATATGAAGGGCAAGTGTACATTCCAGAGTTGAACTTTGCGTTGATGACCGCTTGCATATTAGTGACAGCCAGCTTCAGAACAACAGAACATATTGGCAACGCCTATGGTAAGAAAAAGATAGTATTATTTGTCAGAGTTGATTGATTAATATTTATATCTCTAGAAAAATGTAGTTCACTAAACATAATGTCCCAACTTATTCCTCGAAACAACCATCAAGCTATACAAAACAAAAATCAAAGTTAAAGAAAAATGTTAATGGCCATCTCAGTAAGATGATGCGAACTATGAAACTGTATAATAGTGGAAATAATGAGCCTGCTTTAGACTTGTATAATATTTGGAAAACCATTGTGAAGACTAACTATCGAGAAATTGCTTTCGAGGCAAAGATACATATGGGCATATAGTATAGAGATATACCCATATAATGCTAACATCCAATACATAAGGTTTTATATTTGCATGGCTATCCCTAGGGTTAATTAGAACTATATTGGATGAGGAAACAGGGTGTCTTCATGTGTCAACATTCTATTCGATGATACCTATAGTTTCAAGTGATACGAAATCTCTCACATATTTAATATTGGGTTCACTTGGTATCACATCACTTTATTTAATATACAACACCTAATGAGTTATTGTCATGTCATCTCCACTGTAGGCTGCACCTTACAATGATACTTTAAGCCCCGATTCCTCAAATGTATAATTAAATTTCCTAAATAAACTTGTAGGATATAGGTATACAAAACACTTCATTATCCCTAAATCAGATCAATTACATAGATAATAATTTATCTCCTATCTGAAATTTGCCTATTTTGTCAAATTTATTAAAAAAAAATCCTTTTCCTTTCACAGGAATCGCAGTGATATGTGATATGACCATCACAACAATTTTGGTGACCCTAATAATGCTTGTCATATGGAAGAAAAGCATTTGGAAGATACTGTTATTCGTTGTGATCTTCGGCGGGACAGAGGTCACATATCTATCTTCAGTCCTATCCAAATTCGTACAGGGCGGCTTCCTACCACTGCTTTTTTCATTCTTCCTTCTACAAATAATGGCTATATGGCATTATGTACACGTAAAAAGATACAAATTTGAGCTCGAGCACAAAATTTCAAGCAATTACATACGGGATCTAGCCCGTACAGAGGATATTAAAAGAATACCAGGAATTGGACTTCTATACTCAGAACTAGTCGAGGGCATTCCGCCAATTTTCGCTCGCTTCATTGAGAAGATCCCGTCAATTCATTCAGTTATGGTATTTGTTTCGGTAAAACACTTGCCAATTAGTAAAGTTGAGTTTCATGAACGTTTTCTTTTTAGACAAGTCGAGCCCAGAGAATACAGAATTTACCGATGTGTGGTGCGTTATGGGTATAAAGATAAAGTAGAAGAGCCCAGGGAATTCGAGAGCTTGCTCATTGAGCAATTAAAGAATTTTATCCACAAGGAACATTTCTTTCTCAAAAATTGTCGAGTAGAGGAAGAAAATTCAAATGCTAAGGCTCAAAAGACAGGATTTTCGACAGTGCATGTAGAGGAGAACTCGAAGCTAATGAGTTCGCCTCAGGGCTCATCTGGTCAAATTCAGAGTGTTGAAGATGAGAAGCAGTTTGTGCAGGAAGAGATGGATAAAAGGGTGGTGTATCTATTAGGAGAAGCTGAAGTGGTGGCAGGAAATAATTCTTCTATTATTAAGAGAGTAGTCGTAAACTATATATATAATTTTATGAGGAGAAACTTTAGACAAGGAGGGGATAATATGTTGATTCCTAGGAATAGACTGCTCAAGGTGGGAATGACATACGAGATATAACCAATTCTAACAGAGACAGTGCAATAGTTGTCGAAGTGTATGAATGAATGAACGTGATTTGAGTTGATTTGAATAAAAAAAATTGCAAGTCTCTCTTTCAATATATAATTTTTCAGTTGTACGTTTAAACCATGATGGTTGTGCCTTATATGTATCTTAGAGTTGAATATGATTCTCTCCAGCGTAATGTCCCTGTTGATGCAAAGAATGCTTCTTATTTAGTAACCACTGAAACAATTTAATTGACCTCAAATGCATATTAGCTTAATAAAAAATCTAAAAGTTTAAATCAGATGAAAACCAAGATCTGGAATTTTGGATGATACAAAGAGGAGGAGAAGAAGACTTCTACAAGATTGTCAAGACTCCTGTTGAAAACTGATTAATGAAAGTTGTTGAATTTGCTATATAGCTTATTTTAATTAATTTGTTTAGGGTTTTTTTCCATATTAATTAATGATTATTGTATGCCTTCTAAGTTGTATGATATAAACCTGTCTCATTTCATATTTTCAATGAAATGCTTTATTTGGCTAGGATCAATTTGACCCAATCCATTTTCTTAAATATAAAAAGAGAAAAAAATCTCCCACAGCACTTGATGATACGGCCGCTGTAAGTCAAAATAATAAACCTAATAATTCACCAAATTCCATTCATAATCAACCAAGTACTACGTCATTGTAATCTCACTGCAATTTGGAAAGAACGCTGAATGTTTTCTTACTACAGGTCCGCTACGGCTACATTGCCACAAACGTAAATCTGTAATAAACACGTCAGTTATGACCCCTTGTACATCTCCAATCCGATCAAATAATTGGAGCTCCTACCAGTTACCCATATCTATAAAACCAAAAAAATAAGATGAACATCCATCATAGAAAACCCAAAATCCTCCAATTTAAATTAAGATCTCATATTGATCTTTTCCCAATAAACACCCGTCCCTAATTTGGAGCATGCTCAGAACTATACGTAAAGTGTTGTTCAGTCGAAAATATCGCACTATTGATATGACATTTTTCTTACTTTTCTTAAATATCTAAAGGTGTTTATTATAAATATGACACATATGAGGGTTTATCTGTAAAAATCTTATTTTCATATATTTATATATTATAATTAACATTATGAAGGAAAATGTATGCATATAATATTTTGATAATATGCATATCATATCAAATATTCTTAATCAATATTCTTAAAATATAATATCATATAAAATGATTAGGATAATATCTCAAAAATACCAAATATTACTAACATTATTTGTTGAGATATTGTGCAGAAATTATATCAGGACTGGAATCAAAGAAATCCGAGATATCGATATCAAATCTGCCGAAATATTGAAGTAAATCATGAAATCAATTCTGGCATAGACTTAGAGAAGATTTCCAAAATCCAGATATTCAAAAAATCACCACATGTCAACAAGATGAAGCTCCAGAAATTTGCATCCAAGATCCCACCAGAGTGCCGCCCAACCGTGGCTAAACCCTACCTAATGCGGCGGATCCGCGACTTTATTGGGGAGTTGGGATGTGAGATTTTCTGTGTAGGATCGTCTCAACAAACCCTAATTTATGGAATTTATGGATTGCAACTTCTGTGACTATAAATAGAACCCAAAGCCCCTCTTGGAAGTTCATCAAACCGAAAAGATCATGAAGTCCAAGTTGACTCACGTATCCAGGTTGATCAATCGGTTGTTCAGCTACCTCCTTCAAGATAGATCGAGAAGCAAACTAGAATTTGTATTCCACTTTCTAAAATAACAGAAAGTGTAATTGATCAAGTTGATTAATAAAATTAGTTGTTTTGTTCTTATTGCATTTATTTTCTTTATTTACATCACGAGCTCTATCCGTTCTTCTATCTCCATCATGCATGAGTAATTCTCCGCTTGATGGGGTTCGTAGGATTAGGGTAGATCAATAGAAGATGAAAAATACTTTAACTTCTTTTAAGTCTTATGAAATTTATAAACTTTAGCAAAAGAATCGTTAACATCCTAATCGGGGGCGCTATCAATTTATTGATAGTCTTGACCGCGATTTGAGATCAAATTAACAATTGTTTTGTTAAAGGCTAGACATGAATAGAGATCAATGAAAAGACAAGGGTCAATAGTGTGGAAACCCTAGTTTCTTCCAAGAACCCTAATTCTCATTCATCACTATCTATCTAGTTTTAAATCTATCAATAGATAAAAGGAGTAATCTTTATTAGTCATCCATGACTACTAAATCCTAATGAACCCTACAAACCCTCTTCTGATATAAAATCTACATCCGTCTTTAAACTATATCTATATTCTGTATCCGTGTTTAACATAAATCTAGAATCTATAACTATTCTTCACTATTATCTATTCTCCTTACTCTTTTCTAATCAACACGTTTAAAATAAAATTGAAAGATTCCATATATCCCTGAGAACGACCCGTACTCATCTCGGCAAGCTACACGCGACACCGTTATTGATTGCCGGTACTACACACTCTAAAATAGAATCAATCAAATGGCGTCGTTGTCGGGGATACGTGCGTAATATTTTTTTCTTACTATTCGTGTTGAATTCTTATTCGATCAATATCATAAATAAAACAAAACAGCAAATTGTGTATTTAACGATTAGTGTGCGATTTTTGCGAGGGAATCAGAAGACAATAGAACGAGAAAACAGAGATTCAGAGACATTCAGAAAGGAGCAAAGAAGGCCACAGTGGAAAAAATTTAAGCGAACCCTCCTTCCTGCGGCGCTTCCGCGGCCAAAGCACCTTAATTGCGGCGGAACCGTAGTGGAATTGGGGAATAGTGCTTCCAAACTTCTCTAGTAACTTCCTCTGTACTTTCTCTCTCCTTTAGAAAATCCAATAATATATTTTTCTGCAGGATTCTTTGCAAAATATCGCCGCTTAAAAAAAATCTTTTTGCGTGTTTTGTAATTGGTTTGTGCATATTTTAATCCGGACATTAAGGGGCAAAGACCAAATTCAGATTAGGTGGGGATTTCATCACCCTTCCTAAGCCCCACAAATCACAAAACGAGCATCCGTACCACCCTACATTAATTAAAAAATATCTAGATCAAGACTCTAAGAACCGTCGCGCTCAATAAGGACAGAAGAAGGTCGTGGATAATCTATCGCTTATCCGCATTTCTTTTGTGGTGTCTAGGCAAGTGTGTCTAGCTAAGTGGTTACTTAATTAGGCCCGCTATTTTCGGTAATCCGTATAGCGGATACCTCCCACTTACCTGGCACTTATCTGACCACAAGAGCGATAAAGAGGTGGTAGAGGATTGATCCTGCGGCTTGTCCTTTGGAAGTTTAGGAGCGATCTAGTGACTTGATATATGTGACCTTAATTCTAGGGTTGATTGTGCATTTTTGTATGATTTGTCTCACGTCCGACACTTTTCAAAACAAACCAATTTTAAATCACATACGCTGCCACTTACGCTAATCCCGCTTAGTGCATGCTCGGCTGGACACTGGATTCTAGTGCCCGTCTTGTCCGTGTTTCTGCTATCGACTCCGAAGTCGGTACTTCTTCATCTTCTTTTTCTCCTCCATCCACCACATCGACCGAGATTGACGGTTCTCCATCAGACTATAACACCACCTTGCCACCACTCGTCGGTGCGCAGAATCCACTGCGCATCTCCCCAAGAGAGATGCTATCCTATACGCGGTCCCCTTCCTACCTGTCTATCCCTTCCACCAGCCAATGGGGATAATTTTAAAATTAAACCCCACTTCATCAATCTGTTGCCCAAATTTCACGGGCTTGAGTTTGAAGACGCATACGTTTTTATCATCATATTCGAAAACATATGCGCAATGATGGGTACGTCACAACTTTCAGTGGATGCTATGAGATTGCGTCTTCTCCCTTTCACTTTGTGCGATTTAGCAGAAAAATGGCTTTATAACACTGTCGCACACTCTATTACCAATTGGAATGAATTCGTCATAACACTCCTTAAGAAATTTTACCACAATCATAAGACCGCCCGTGTTCGGAGCGAAATCAACCAGTTTACCCAGTTTCCCAATGAACCATTTTGGAAATGCTTTAAACGGTTTAAGAATATGCTTGTCCAATGTCCTCATCACAGAATAAATAGATGGGATCTGTGTCGAAGTATATATGAGGGAATTACTCCAGCAACAAAGCAGATACTTGAAATCATGTGTCAATGCCATTTCATGTCCAAAGACGATGGTGAAGTTTGGAAATTTCTGGAAGATTTCGCTGAACACACTTTGCAGTGGGAAAGCGTTAGACCATCATCTAGGGGAGGTATCTATCTGCTCGATGTTTCCATCGCAGTAAAAGCCGAAATGGCAGCAATGCAAAAGAAACTCGACGCTATGGAAAACAAATTCTCATCAATCTTCCTAAACCATGTTACTGTTGAAGTCGAAAATTGCACCCCGGTTGACCAAGTCAAAGTCAACCCCAAGCCAAGTGGGCCCATGCCCAGGTCGAGTCCAAACATGAAGCGGCCGGCCCTCCCCCATGCCAAAATGAAATCATGTAATAAATAATTTTTATGTAATTTTTTATGCATGAATGTAAACAAAATGGGCATAAACCCAAATTTTTGTAAGCCCATGGCTTATGTGCAAAAAGAAATAGCACATGAGCCATGAGATGGGCAGAATGTCATTTTGTAAAGCCCAAGGGGCTATATGTAAATATGTAAGCCTATATAAGGCAACATGATGATGAATAAAAAAACACTTTTCATTCTCCAAAAATTAGGGCATGCGCCTCTTTCTCCTTCCTCAAGCTTCTAAAACCTTCTTCTTTCTTTTGAATTAAATCAAGAGTTTTACTCTTTCTTTTATAAAACTAAATAGTTTTTCACCACAAAACCCATAAAGAGGAACTCAGATCTTCCATCAGATCTCAGAAAGGAGAGATTTTTAAAATCTCATACTTCTTGATCTTCAAGATCCGGCCAACACAGGAAGAAGAAGGAGACCCATCTCCAGAAACCCCAATTTGGGGAAGATCCAGGGCTCAAGGGGAGAAGCCCCCTTCATCAGCTTCAAAATATCTTAGGAGTTTAACTCCCCATATATATACATATATACAAAATAATAAGTGCTCCTTTATGGGAGTACAACTCCTATTGCAGGGACCAAGTCCCTTTTGCCTCTCGAGCGCCCACATGCCTGGCACGTGAGGCGCTAGCGCCCTTGCACTCAAAGGCTAGCGCCCGAGCGTCCACGTGCCTGGTACGTGGGATCGCCCTTGCGCTCAAAGCGCTGGCACCCAAAACGCTGGAGCTTTTTCCCACGCATCCTTTGGATGCCCTTTCCCTTTTTTATATGTATATATACATATACACACACATACTCCATGACACTGTCCCTGTTAGAAAAAAAATTTCTAACGGGACGCTGCCCCGCACCTCGCAAGGGGGCTGCCCCCAGCCCGCTATCTGGGTAGCGGGACCCCCGTAAAAACTCTACAGGGCCCCCGATATATCCAAAACCCCTTCAAAACACAACACTGCACATTAAGTTCGCATGACCAGTTTAACCCATTAATCGGAGGTTCTCTCACTCCAAATGCGAGGGGTAATTAACGGCAGTTTAGTCCGCGACTGCCGGAGATTCGGATCCCCACAATCAATATACCCCAGCCTACCCTAGGCAAGGGGAATCTGTAGTACGCTTGACAAGCGCGCGCGTATTCCCATCTCAATGGGGTGACGAAAAACACCATACAGTTACACTTACCAAAACTATGTGTGGTTGCTGTTCCGATCCATCACATCTGACGGAAGAATGTCCTTTGAATGCACCGTTTCAAGGTCAAGAACACACTAATGCTACTTTTCAGCAGCGACCTAGAAACGATCTTTATTCTTCCACGTACAATCAGGGATGGAGGAATCATCCTAATTTTGCTTGGAACCAAAACCAAACCCAAAATCAAAACCAGTTCCAAAGCAATTATCAAAGAACTCCTCCACAGCAGCAGCAACCACACCCACAGAGTCAGCATCCCTTTCAATCGCAACCTTTTCAAAATCCGGCCAACAATTCTACACCTTATAATAATTCTTTCCAAACGGCCGGTAACGAAAACTCATCCGCATTCGAACGAAGCGTGGATATGTTTATTAAACATTCCATGCAATCGACGGATGATATAAAGTCTTCTATCCGAGCATTAACACAGACCACCACCTCCCACGGTGAAAGTATAAAATCGATAGAAGCACAACTTGCACAAATAAATGTCGCGATGAGTGCGAGAGAAAAAGAAAAACTTCCATCTCAATCCCTATGGAATCCTGGTCACTCACAAAGTCATAATGTGAGTGTCGTTACCACGTTGAGATCGGGAAGAGAGTTAAACAATCAAGTGGGTGAACGGATTGATGATGAGAAATCAATTGAAACCCCGGCTTCCCCTTCTTGCCCTATTCCGTCTAGTCTCCCGCCTTCTTTCGAGCCTATTCTCCGTTTTCCCCAAGGTTTGAACCGTTCGCCCACTTCCTCGAGTCAACCTAAAACGATCCCCACTCCAATTCTGGGATCGATTCCATCTCCACAAACTTCTCCACAAATATCACGCCCCGCTTCCCAGAGTGCGCTAAGATCGACATGTGACAGAACCAACTATGCTACCTGTGGGTAGGAAACATCCCTCCACAGTCACATTACGGCTGTCTAGAGATATCAAAAACAGTAAAAAGAAAATAAACTATCTAGTACATGTCCATATGCCAGAATAAACGAGTCAAGAAATAATATGCGGAAGCAATAAATCCAATAACAATAACAATCTGGAAAGTACGTCCCAAATACGGGCTCACATCAGTAAATAAAAAAATGCTGGAAGAAAACTAAACTAGAATACTAACAGGATCCTCACTGCTCAGCCTGTCGGCTGAAGTACTCCTGATCGGCCTGCGACAAAGGTAAAGGATCTGGGCCATGCAAAACTCAGACGTCAGTGCGTCACAATAACAACAATAATATAATCAGAGGGTAACAAGATATGCAGGCATGAATTATAAAATGGTAACATGAATGTAATAAGGGAGCAGGGATATCGAACAGTGAAGTGTACCAGTATATGTGAAGTGCAGCGATAAAACAAAACTGTGCTACAGGGTTAACTACTCTCAAGTTTGTGAAATAAATTTAATGAATCGTCGATGTAACTCAATAGTATCCCGTGCATGCCCGGGACCACGGTCAAGACTCTCGGGCTGAATCCGAGACGTGCCGCTAGGCAGTAAACAGGTAACATGTACAGACGAATGATGTCAGCATCATCATCCCGGGGCTGGCCTAGCCCGTAAAACTGATCAGTATAAGCATCGAACTGTTGAGTTACAAGTCAGGTTTCATCATTGATTTTCCCTTACCCCCAAGTTATGTGTTCAAGTCAGGTATTGATAAATATGAAGCTAATGCCAACACAGGATCAAGCAGGAACATGTTTGTCTATACAGACAACAGGATATATCCATCGGGACAACATGTCAGGATTGTCGGCATTAGAAACAGGATCAGGTAACATGTCAAGTAGTAATATATCAGGTCATGTCAGATGGTGTACATGTATTAAGTGGGTGCCCAACGGTAAAAGATAGCAAGTATGGAATCAGGGTAGAATACGGATGTACGATAAAAGCATGGGTGCACAAATATCTACCAGGGGTTACACCATGACTAAGTAGGATGCACAATATCAAGCATGGGGTACTAATGTATTAATAATATGAGTTAATGTAACATGGGGTGCAACTAGGTATGCAGAATTAATAGTATGGATACACAAATAAACATGGATGTATAAATAACTATCAGGGGTTACATCATGACTATGTAGGATGCACATTATCAAGCATGGGGTACTAATGTAATATTAATATGAGTCAATGTAATATGGCATGCAACTAGGTACATAATTAATGGTATGGATGCACAAATATCGATCAGGAGTTACACTTACAGCTCCAAGTCTAAGCGGGATGCACATTATTAAGCATGGGGTGATACTACAACAATAACATGGATTAATAAGATCTATAGATGCAGCTACATGTATAATAAATGATATGGATGCATACGGGTATCCGAAAACAGTAAAACTTAATATGGATGTACAATTCAATCAACATGTAATATTTTATTTCATATAGATGCAAGATAAGTATTATAGCATGTAGCAAGATAAACTTGCATGCGACTAGATATGTAAATACCAGTATGGATGCATACGGGTATCGAAAAACTGTAAAATTGTAATATGGATGCATAACTAAACAATATATAATATTATTATTCGCATGAATGCAAAATATAGCAGTATAGCATGTAGCAAGATAAACTTGCCTGAGCGGAACACACGACGAGTGCGTACGGCACGTCCGACGTCGGGTAAACGTCGCAACGCACACACGGCACGCGGGACGGGTCCAGGCAAGGTAAGAGAGTAATCACGCAAGTAAGGGACGTTCACTGGATCGCCTGGATCGGCAGCGGCGACACAACTCCGGCAAAGGCTAGAAAAATCAAGAATCAAGAAACAAGGAAAAGAAAAAGAAGAAGAGGAAGAAGAAGAGAGGGGATGCTCACTGGAGTTTCTAGGGACAGAGGAGGAGAAGAGAATAGGGCGAGGTCGTCGACGGTGGGTTTCAGGGCGACGAGGGCAAGAAACTAGGGTTTCTCGGTGTGCAGGCTTGGGGAAAGAAGAGGAAGAAGAGTGGAGGAGATGGAGGATGACGAGAAGGAGAAGGAGAGGATGGAGGCTCGGGTTGATGTTTGAGGAGGCGGCGGAGTTAGGTTTAGGGTTTGAGAGTTTTCTCGTGGCGAGGCAGTGGGTATTTAAAGAAGAAGAAGAAGAAGAAGGAAAGAAAAGGGAGGTGACCATAGTGGGTGGTGGTGATCCGACTCGAGAAGCCAACAGTAATCGCGATAAGAGAGAGATAGGGATCGAGAGGAGAGAGAAAGGGGGAGAGAGTGTGAGTGGGGAAAGAGAGAAAGAGTCGGCGAGAGAGAGAGAGAGAAAGAGAGAGAAAGAAAGGAAGAGAGAGAGAAATTTGTTGTTTAGCTGTTAGGATTTTAATTTAAGAAAATCTTTTTCGTTTATTAAATTTTAAACTGTTAATAATATTTAATAAAATTTGATATTCTGGTAAATACAAACTTACACCAAAATATGCCCAGGTCGGGTCTAAAATTACGGTTTGAAAATACGGATAATATACGTGTCAACCAAAACCAAAACGGGATATCCGGGTCACGAAAAAGCATACCCCCAAGAACGGATGCACGTACGTGCGCGTAGCCATCCAAAAAAATCCGTTTCACTGAACGGGACGAGAACAAGATGCGCGGATGCTACCACAGGGTCAAGGGTATGATGCAGGCCATGCAAGATATTTTTAAAGTATTTTACGTGACTTTAAATGTTATATAAAAATGCAGATGCTTGATATAATGCGATTATGCAAAATAAACAACATGAACGTGCACGAATCCTCAAAACTAGCAGGGACAAGTCATAAACAGGAATCAAGACGGTTTTCTACCCAGCGGGTCGGGTCGGATGCTAATACAAATGTCAAGTGCACTATCCATACCCAAAACACGGTAAATCAGGAAAATACCACAAATAAAGAAATACTTATCGGAACTGGTATAAATGAACTAGAGTGTTACATTATACCCAACTACAAAAAGAATTTCGTCCTCGAAATTTCCAAAACAAGAAAAGATAAACAATCAAGAATCTACAAGAATAGGTGTGGAAACTTCTGTCGAATTGTCTTCACGTTCCCAAGTTGATTCTCCATGCGAGCGATTTCCCTAAGAAACAAGTACGAGAGGGATAATCTTGTTCTTAAGGACCTTTTCTCTTCGATCAACAATCGACAACGGTCGTTCCTCATGGGTCAAATCCTCCCTTACAGTCAGCTCCGAATGATCTAACACATGCGTCTCATCTCGAACATACTTACGGAGTTGAGATATATGAAACACGTTATGAACATTCGCCAAAGATGGTGGTAAAACCAATCGATAAGCCACTTCTCCAATACGCTCAATAATATCGAAAGGCCCCACGAATCGAGGACTAAGCTTGCCTCGACTCCCAAAACGAATCACTCCTCTCGTCGGTGATATCTTCAAGAATACCAGATCACCAACAGCGAACTCTAGAGGTCTTCTCGATGTGTCAGCCCAACTCTTCTGCTGATCCTGCGCTGCCTTCATGTGATTTCGGATAGCATTAACCTTCTCTACTGTTTGCACGATCAAATCCGGTCCCAACAATCTTCGTTCTCTAACATCGTCCCAACAAACAGGTGAGCGACACTTACGACCATATAATGCTTCGAATGGAGCCATCTGAATAGTCGCCTGAAAGCTGTTATTGTAAGAAAACTTCACCAAGTGTAGATGATCCTTCCATGAACCCTTGAAGTCTAACATGCAAGCTCTCAACATATCTTCAAGAGTTTGGATCGTTCTCTCCGACTGGCCATCTGTCTGAGAATGATAAGCGGTGCTAAACTTCAATCGCGTTCCCAAACTTTCCTGTAAACTCCTCCAGAAGTGTAATAAGAATCGGGTGTCACGGTCGGACACGATGCTCACAGGTACTCCATGCAATCTTACAATCTACTGCATGTACCGTTCCACTAACGCTTCCGTTGATTGACCAACTCGAAATGGTATGAAATGAGCTGCCTTGGTCAATCGATCGACAATCACCCAAACTGCATTGTTACCCTTTGGACTCCGCGATAAAGCTGTCACGAAATCCATGGTTATATGTTCCCATTTCCATTGAGGAATCGGAAGTGGTTGCAATAAACCAGCTACCCTTTAATGTTCAGCCTTAATTTGCTGACACACAAAGCATTTCGCTATAATGCGAGCAATCTCCCTTTTCATGCCTACCCACCAGAAATGCTGTCGTAGATCGCGATACATCTTCGTGCCTCCTGAATGTACGGAATATGCAGAACTGTGTGCCTCCTTCAAAACTTCTTCGCGAATATCTCTTTTCGGCACACACAAACGGCTACCATATCGCAATGAACCATCTTCATGAATCAACAAGTCCGTTCGAAGTTCCGCTTCAACCTGTTCTCGAAACTTCTGCAATCTTGGGTCCTGTGACTGCTCTGCTTTAATATTCTCGATCAACGACGACTGTACTTGCAGCTGCATCAACTATCCTGAAGAATGCGGTAGCACGATCTCCAACTCGAATCTCCGAAAATCTTCGATAAGCTCTTTCTGTGCAGTCAACATCCGAATTGCTAGCGACCGACTAAGCGCATCCGGCACTACATTAACTTTTCCCGGATGGTACTTAAGATCAAGATCGTAGTCAGCCATCAGCTCCAACCATCTACGCTGCCTCATGATAAGCTCTTTCTATGTGAATACATAATTCAGGCTTTTGTGATAGGTGAATATTCAACCCTTTCGTCCAATAAATAGTGTCTCCAAATCTTCAAAGCGAAAATCACCGCTGCAAGCTCCAAATCATGAGTTAGGTAATTCTTCTCATGGGTCTTCAACTGTCTCGATGCGTAAGTTATAACTTTCTCATACTGCATCAGAACACATCCCAAATCTTTCCCAGATGCATCGCTGTGAATCACTAATCCTACGGAACCGTCTGGTACAGTCAAAATAGGAGCGGTTATCAATTTTTGCTTCAACGCCTCAAAAGCTGACGCACAAACATCCGTCCATACGAACGGTACTTCCTTTCGCGTAAGCTTGGTCAAAGTCTCAGCTAAACGAGCAAAATTCTCCACGAACCTTCTGTAATATCCGGCAAGTCCAAGAAAACTTCTGATCTCTGCTACGTTCTTTGGAATCGGCCAATCTTGAACTGCTGCAATCTTCTCAGGGTCAACGGCGATTCCATCTCCGGATACGACATACCCCAAAAACTTCACTTCTTCAAGCCAAAACCCACACTTGCTCATCTTTGCATACAATCTTTCTTGCCTCAATGTCTGCAATGCGATCTTCAAGTGTTCTGTATGCTCTTCTAGGCTCCTCGAGTAGACCAGAATATCATCGATGAACACCACTATAAACTGGTCCAAGAACGGTGAAAAGATTCGGTTCATCAAGTCCATAAATATCGCCGGTGCATTCGTGACTCCGAATGGCATCACTAAATACCCGTAATGCCCATATCGGGTTCGAAACGCAGTCTTGCAAATATCCTTTGATTTAACTCGAACTTGATGATATCCGGATCGCAAATCCAGCTTCGAGAATACCCTCGCGCCACTGAGTTGCTCGAACAATTCACCAATGCGAGGGATCGGGCACTTGTTCTTAATAGTCACCGGTTTAATTCTCGATAATTGATGCACATCCTCCTTGTGCCATCTTTCTTCTTGACTAGAAGAACTGGAGCTCCCCAAGGTGAATTACCGCTGCGAATCCAACCCTTCTCTAGCAATTCAGTAACCTGCTTCTTGACTTCTTCCAACCCCACTGGTGCTATCGGATAGTACGCCTTTAAGATTGGCGCTGCACCAGGAACAAGATCGATCACGAACTCCACATCTTGTTTTGGCGGTAAACCTGAGATATCCTCGAACACGTCCATGAACTCTCGAACTATAGCTGGAGCTTCCTCCTTATTAACTTCCATCGACGAAAGAACGACGCTTGTCGGCCTAACCCTAAACTCGACTGGCCCGACAGAACTGCTTCCTCCAGCAAAAACAAATTCCGGCTGTCCGGGAATCTGGAAAATCACTTTCTTTGCCTTACAATCAATGTGAGTGTGGAAAGTGCCGAGAAAATCCATTTCCAAGACAACATCATAACTGCCGGTATCGATCACCAAGAAATCTGCAAAACATGAACTGGTAAGCAATGAAACTGAGAGAACCAAGGTAATAAAATGACCATGGAATAAGGAAATGAATCAAGCCCAGGACTCCAAGTTACTTAAATAGAGTACCGCATTGTAACCATATTGCAGTTCATAAGTACAATTACATAACTCCGTTTAAGTCGCCCAAATCCTAGTATCAGAATCAAAGGAATATGACGGGAGAAACAATAGGAAACCAAAAGATTTCAAGCCGAGATGCAAAGTTGTTTGCATATCGTCAAGACAAAGGGTCAAGAGAAAGATAAGATTCAAGAATCATGAGAACAATGTGGCAGGACATGTTCCTAATTACGGGTTTTCTGATTCATGTATTGGGTCCAATGCCCAACCACAAAAGAATCAACCCGATTAACCTAAATCATATGGCTCTGATACCAAACAAACCCTGTCACGCCCCGCTTCCCAGAGTGCGCTAAGATTGGCACGTGACAGAGCCAACCACGCTACCTGTGGCTAGGAAACATCCCTCCACGGTCATATTACGGCTGTCTAGAGATATACGAACAGTAGAAAGAAAATAAACTATCTAGTACATGTCCATATGCCAGAATAAACGAGTCAAGAAATAATATGCGGAAGCAATAAATCCAATAACAATAACAATCTGGAAAGTACGTCCCAAATACGGGCTCACATCAGGAAATAAAAAAATGTTGGAAGGAAACTAAACTAGAATACTAACAGGATCCTCACTGCTCGGCCTGTCGGCTGAAGTACTCCTGATCGGCCTGCGACAAAGGTAGAGGATCTGGGCCATACAAAACCCAGACGTCAGTGCGTCACAATATCAACAATAATATAATCAGGGGGTAACAGGATATGTAGGGATGAATTATAAAATGGTAACATGAATGTAATAAGGGAGCAGGGATATCAAACAGTGAAGTGTACCAGTATATATGAAGTGCAGCGATAAAACTAAACTGTGCTACAGGGTTAACTACTCTCAAGTTTGTGAAATCAATTTAATGAATCGTCGATGTAACTCAATAGTATCCCGTGCATGCCCGGGACCACGGTCAAGACTGTCGGGCTGAATCCAAGACGTGCTGCTAGGCAGTAAACATGTAACATACAGACGAATGATGTCAGCAGCAGCATCCCGGGGCTGGCCTAGCCCGTAAAACTGATCAGTATAAGCGTTGAACTGTTGAGTTACAAGTCAGGTTTCATCATTGATTTTCCCTTACCCCCAAGTTATGTGTTCAAGTCAGGTATTGATAAATCTGAAGCTAATACCAACACAGGATCAAGCAGGAACATGTTTGTCTATACAGACAACATGATATGTCCATCGGGACAACATGTCAGGATTGTCGGCATTAAAAACAGGATCAGGTAACATGTCAAGTAGTAATATATCAGGTCATGTCAGGTAGTGTACATGTATCATGTGGGTGCCCAACGGTAAAAGGTAGCAAGTATGGAATCAGGGTAGAATACGGATGTACGATAAAAACATGGGTGCACAAATATCTACCACGGGTTACACCATGACTAAGTAGGATGCACAATATCAAGTATGGGGTACTAATGTATTAATAATATGAGTTAATATAACATGAGGTGCAACTAGATATGCAGAATTAATGGTATGGATACACAAATAAATATGGATGCATAAATAACTATCAGGGGTTACATCATGACTATGTATGATGCACGTTATCAAGCATAGGGTACTAATGTAATATTAAAATGAGTCAATGTATGGCATGCAACTAGGTACATAATTAATGGTATGGATGCACAAATATCGATCAGAGGTTACACTTACAGCTCCAAGTCTAAGTGGGATGCACATTATTAAGCATGGGGTGATACTACAACAATAACATGGATTAATAAGATCTGTAGATGCAGCTACATGTATAATAAACGATATGGATGCATACGGGTATCCGAAAAACAGTAAAACTTAACTTAACATGGATGTACAATTCAATCGACATGTAATATTTTATTTCATATGGATGCAAGATAAGTATGATAGCATGTAGCAAGATAAACTTGCATGCGACTAGATATGTAAATACCGGTATGGATGCATACGGGTATCGAAAAACTGTAAAATTGTAATATGGATGCATAACTAAACAATATGTAATATTATTATTCGCATGAATGCAAAATATAATAGTATAGCATATAGCAAGATAAACTTGCCTGATCGGAACACACGACGGGTGCATACGGCACGTCCGACGTCGGATAAACGTCGCAACGCACACACGGCACGCGGGACGGGTCCAGGCAAGGCAAGAGAGTAATCACGCAAGCAAGGGACGTTCACTGGATCGCCTGGATCGGCAGCGGCGACACAACTCCGGCAACGGCTGGAAAAATCAAGAAACAAGAAACAAGAAAAAGAAAAAGAAGAAGAGGAATAAGAAGAGAGGGGATGCTCACTGGAGTTTCTGGGGACATAGGAGGAGGAGAGAATGGGGTGAGGTCGTCGGCGGTGGGTTTCACGGCGACAAGGGCAAGAAACTAGGGTTTCTCGGTGTGCAGGCTCGGGGAAAGAAGAGGAAGAAGAGTGGAGGAGATGGAGGATGACGCGAAGGAGGAGAGGATGGAGGCTCGGGTTGATGTTTGAGGAGGCGGCGGAGTCAGGTTTAGGGTTTGAGGGTTTTCTCGTGGCGAGGAAGTGGGTATTTAAAGAAGAAGAAGGAAAGAAGAGGGAGGTGACCGTAGTGGGGGGTGGTGACTCGACTCGAGAAGCCAACAGTAATCGCAATAAGAGAGAGAAGGATCGAGAGGAGAGAGAAAGGGAGAGAGAGTGTGAGTGGGGGGAGAGAGAGTCGGCGAGAAAGAGAGAAAGAGAGAAAGAAAGGAAGAGAGAGAAATTTGTTGTTTAGCTGTTAGGGTTTTAATTTTAAGAAAATCTTTTTCGTTTATTAAATTTTAAACTGTTAATAATATTTAATAAAATTTGATATTCTGGTAAATACAAATTTACACCAAAATATACCCAGGTCGGGTCTAAAATTACGGTTTGAAAATACGGATAATATACGTGTCAACCAAAACCAAAACGGGATATCCGGGTCACGAAAAAGCATACCCCCAAGAACGGATGCACGTACGTGTGCGTAGCTATCCAAACAAGTCTGTTTCACTGAACGGGACGAGATCAAGATGCGCGGATGCTACCACAGGGTCATGGGTATGATGCAGGCCATGCAAGATATTTTTAAAGTATTTTACGTGACTTTAAATGTTATATAAAAAATGCAGATGCTTGATATAATGCGAGTATGCAAAATAAACAATAAGAAAGTGCACGAATCCTCAAAACTAGCAGGGATAAGTCATAAACAGGACTCAAGACGGTTTTCTAGCAAGCGGGTTGGGTCGGATGCTAATACAAATGTCAAGTGCACTATCCGCACCCAAAACACGGTAAATCAGAAAAATACCACAAATAAAGAAATGCTTACCGGAACTGGTATAAATGAACTAGGGTGTTACAACAAATGTTGAACCCAAAACTTATTGATAAAGCTCCATTTCCGAACAGGTTGAGGGCCAACAAACCTAACACACAAATGGAGAAGATTGTGAAAATGTTTAAGAAAGTTAACATAAATATTCCTCTGCTAGATACTATTCAACAAGTTCCGTCTTATGCAAAAATCCTTAAGGACTTGTACACTAGGAAGAGAAAAACTCAAGTGCCGAAAAATGTATTCATGACAAGTAACGTGAGCACAGCTTTTACCCAACAATTGCCTAAGAAACGTAAAGACCCCGGTTGTCCTACAATATCTATAACGATTGGGGGAAAAAGCATCAATCGTGCTCTACTTGACATCGGCGCTAGTGTTAATTTGCTTCCATATTCCGTCTATAAGCAGCTAGGTATAGGAGAGTTGAAACCTGCCCACTGCACTCTCCAGATGGCGGACCGATCTATCGCCCAATCTAGAGGTGAGCTAGAGGATGCGTTAATCAAAGTCGGGGAATTCATATTCCCTGTGGATTTTATTGTTTTAGATACACAGCATGTGGCGAACCCACATAATCAAATCCCGGTGATACTCGATCGACCTTTCCTAGCAACTTCCAATGCTGTCATTAATTGTCGTAACGATTCTATGAACTTATCCTTCGGAAAGATGACAATTGAATTTAATATTTACAAGCTAGGAAGTCAACCATCTGAACCTTCTGCTCATTTAATCGATGTCTGTTCTATCAACGAGATAGCTTCCGACAGCTGTGAAGCTGAAGTACTTTGCTATGATGATCTCGACAACACCAGTGCGACATTGATCTAACAAAATATATAGTAAGGATGCCTTCGATGAGTCCATCCCTGAGTTTGAATCCTTTGACTCGTCGCAAAAGTCGGTAGCGCTTTCCGAGTCAATATCCTACGCAAGTTATGAATCTCTTAGGGAGTCCGAGTATCATTCCTTTACCCCACCTTCTATCGTCTCTCCGCCGACACTAGATCTCAAACTGCTACCTTCTCATCTTAAATATGCATATTTAGGTGAGAATGAGTCTTTGCCCGTGATCATATCCGCTTCTCTAGTTTTAGGGCAAGAGAACGCACTTTTGGCAGTATTGAGATCAAATCGGTAAGCATTTGGTTGGACAATAGTTGACATCAAAGAGATTGGTCCTTTGATTGTTGAACATCATATGCATTTGATGGATGAAGCCAAACCATCCCGAGACCCACAAAGACGGTTGAATCCCGTTATGAAGGAGGCGGTAAAGAAAGAAATCATCAAGTGCCTAGATAGTAGTATAATTTACCCAATATCTGATAGCCAATGGGTAAGTCATATTCATGTGGTCCCTAAAAAGTCGAGCATCACAGTCATAACTATTGAGGCTAATGAGTTGATCCAAACACGTACCCGAACTGGGTGGCGCGTATGTATTGATTACAGAAAACTCAATGCCGCAACAAGAAAAGATCATTTCTCTCTACCTTTCATTGACCAGATGTTAGAACGATTAGCTGGACATGAATACTATTGTTTCTTGGACGGATACTCCAGCTATTACCAAATCCCCATCGCCGAAAAAGATCAAGATAAAACAACATTTATTTGTTCTTTCGGTACTTTTGCTTATAGACGCATGCCCTTTGGGTTATGCAACGCTCCTGCTACATTTCAGCTGTGTATGATGGGGATATTCTCAGACACGGTCAAGAATTTTCTGGAGATATTTATGGACGATTTCTCCATATTTGGGGACTCCTTTGAGGAATGCCTACGTCATCTTGACGCGGTTCTTACCCGTTGTAAGGATAAGAACTTAACTTTGAATTGGGAAAAATGTCATTTCATGGTCCAAAAAGGTATTGTCCTCAGACATATCATTTCATGAAAAAGCATTGAGGTAGACAGAGCAAAAATTGATGTCATCCATAACCTTCCTCCTCCCAAATGCTTCAAAGATATACGATTCTTCCATGGTCATGCAGGATTTTATAGGAGATTCATTAAGGATTTTAGCAAAATTGCTAGACCCTTAACTCTTCTCTTGGCCAAGAATACAACATTTCATTTCGATTCAGATTGCGAGGTTGCTTTTGAATTGCTTAAAAGATCTCTCACTACAGCCCCGTTCTATCATCTCCGGATTGGAACTACCCGTTCGAGCTTATATGTGATGCATCAGATTTTGCTATAGGTACGGTTTTAAGACAGCACATTGATAAGATGCCACATGTAATTTACTATGCAAGTAGGACCTTGAACGATACCCAAATTAATTACACAACTACCGAGAAAGAACTCTTGGCAGTTGTATTTGCATTAGAAAAATTCAGACCTTACTTGATTGGCTCGGCAATAGCGGTTTACACCGATCACTCCGCCCTACGACACCTTTTATCGAAGAAGGATGCTAAAGCCAGGCTAATACGTTAGATCCTGTTGTTATAAGAATTTAATCTTGTCATACGAGACAAGAGTGGATATGAAAACGTTGTAACCGACCATCTTTCATGCATCAATTCTTCACCAACGTTGACCGTGCCAATAAAGGACTCCTTCCGTGACGAACAGCTCTTGACCGTATCATGTAAATCTTGGTTCATGGATATTGTGAATTATCTAGCGACGGGACTTATTCCTAGCGATTGGTCGAAACAAGACAATTTTCGATTTCTATCCCAAGTAAAACACTTTTACTGGGATGAACCTTATTTGTTTAAGTATTGTTCCGATCAAATCATTCGCAGATGTGCCTCTAACGATGAATTCAAGACCGTATTGTCTTTTTGTCATGATCAAGCATGTGGCGATCACTTTGGTCCACGTAAAACAGCGGAGAATGTTTTGCAATGTGGCTTTTATTGGCCAACATTATTTAAAGATACATATGATCATTGCAAAATTTATCCACGGTGTCAACACATGGGTCGGATTTCACGAAGAAATGAGATGCCGCTCCAACCTATCTTGGTTGTGGAAATATTCGATGTTTAGGGTATTGATTTTATGGGTCCTTTCCTAACTCTTTTGGGAATTTATATATCTTGTTAGCGGTTGATTATGTCTCAAAATAGGTGGAAGTAATACCGTGTCGCACTAATAACAACAAGGTTGTTATTAAGTTCCTTAAAGAAAATATATTTTCGCGATTCGGGCACTCTCGCGCTATAATTAGCGACAACGGGACATATTTCTGTAATCGGTCTTTCGAAACTTTGATGCGGAAATATTCAATCAACCACAAACTTTCTACGCCCTATCATCCCCAAACGAGCAGGTAAGATGAGATTTCCAATAGGCAGATCAAACAAATTTTGGAGAAGACGGTTTTTAAAAACCGTAAAGATTGGTCAATCAAATTGATGGATGCTCTTTCGAGATTTCGTACCGCTTATAAGACCGATCTTGGTATATCTCCATACCACCTAGTGTTTGGAAAGACATGCCACCTTCCTGTCGAGATCAAACATAAATCAATGTGGGCTATTAAAGAGCTTAACTTCGATTTTGATCAAACTAGCAGCTATCGGAAGCTGCAGTTAAATGAGCTAAGCGAACTCCGCGATGAAGCTTATGATAATGCGGTTATAGTAAAGAACCGGACTAAAGTGTTCCACGATAAAAACCTTTTTAGAAAAACCTTCACACCGGGAAAATAAGTCCTTTACGATTCTCGTCTTTATCTTCATCCGGGTAAGCTAAAATCTCGTTGGAAGGGACATTTTGTGGTGCGGTATGTATATCCGCACGGGGCAGTAGAAGTTAAAAAAATTAAAAACAGTTCAATTTTTAAAGTAAATGGGCATAGGTTGAAACCATATTTTTCTGCTGATCCAGCGGAGGAGCTCCTGTTTTTACGGGAGCCGCTTTATCATAACTAAATTTTCTCCGCCTCACCTCCATGTTTCGGTAACATTGTCTCATTTTAAGAATGGAGGTAAATGAAAAAGGGCTTAACTGAATAACCGTGCGTGCCAAAATACAAATTTGGAGTTAGTTTTCATTCAACTATTATTTTATCCCTATTAATTTCTCTCCCCAAGTCTACAAGTTTATGCATTCAAAGAACAATATCAGTGAGGACGCTGCTGGGGGAGGTTTGTATTCACTGAATTATCTTTTGACACTAGGCACTATACAAAAAAATTTGATAATGAAAGTTTGAAAGTGAAAAATTACATATGAAAGATATGAATAGTTTGAGAAAAGCAAGAAAATTAGATATTTTCTTAAACGAAACTAATAATAAGTAGTTATGAGCCGTTGTCCCAAGGGTCAGTAAGATGAAGGAAAGTACTAATCTGAGGATAAAAATAATTCTGAAAAATAGTCCATATTCTTAAGTCCAAACATTTGAACGTTGATACCCTACTATACGCACTGTCACACATCTCGAAACTTGGGATAGTAGAGAATACCTTGAAATGCTCTTGTCTAAAAACCTTAGTATAAAGTAAAATAAAAAAAATGGTGAAGGAAAAAAATGAACACTGGTTTTGTAATTACCAATGCAGCATAAAAAAATATAGCGAGGATGCTTTATCACCTAATGCCTTAGACCAACTGGTTTGGGAGCCACTGCTAAGCCTAAGGTGTTGCAAGACGAGAAATTACGCCTAAATAAGCGAGCATATTTGGTAATCGGTCGGTTAGTACCTCAAGAAGTATTAACGGTCGCATGAAAGATGTGTTAGCAATTCCATCTGATAATATTCACCGACTATAAAGTACTTTGGAAGATGAACACGAGTATGATAGCTTGAATTGAATTCTCTAAGTGTATTGATGTTTTTTACACACACGTAGGGGTATATGATCAATGTTTGGAAGAAAGATAGGGAGGAAGACTAAAGGCGATATTTTATTGAGGGATGATGTGATTTCTAACATCTTTTCACGACCATTAAGATAGGACTCATGGCAACCGAAAAGCTAGTATAGTTGGAAACTCTTATTTCAAGTTCTTTCTTTTATAGTTCTTATCTTTATATGTAACTTTCACCTTCTTTCTTTTATTATGGGATTTTGTGGGTGTAATCCGCTGAAAATCCTCAGGAGACAACACTTCTCCTACTAGGGACACCTAGAGATTTAACGGCTTGTTGCACGTGCTCAGTGCAATTGTGTTGCCTACGAAAGTGTGCTACTTAGGTTTTTCTTTTTCTCTTGAATAACTAGTTTGCTCGGGACGATCAAAGTTAAGTTTGGGGGTATTTGTTCAGTCGAAAATATCGCACTTTTGATATGACATTTTCCTTACTTTTCTTAAATATTTAAAGGTGTTTATTATAAATATGACACATATGAGAGTTTATCTGTAAAAATCCTATTTTCATATGTTTATATATTATAATTAGCATTATGAAGGAAAATGTATGCATATAATATTTATATAATATTTTGATAATATGCATATCATATCAAATATCCTTAATCAATATTCTTAAAATATAATATCATATAAAATGGTTAGGATAATATCTCAAAAATACCAAATAGTGCTACAATTATTTGTTGAGATATTGTGCAGAAATTACATCAGGACTGGAATCAAGAAAATCTGAGATATCGAGATCAAATCTGTCGAAATATTGAAGTAAATCATGAAATCAATTCTGGCAGAGATTTAGAGAAGATTTCCAAAATCCAGATATTCAAAAGATCACCGCATGTCAACAAGATGAAGCTCCAGAAATTTGCATCCAAGATCCCAACAGAGTGCTGCCCAACCGCGGCTAAACCCTACCTATTGCGGCGGATCCGCGGCTTTATGGAGGAGTTGGGATGTTGGATTTTCTGTGTAGGATCGTCTCAACAAACACTAATTTATGGAATCTAGGGATTGCAACTTCTGTGACTATAAATAAAACCCAGCGCCCATCTTGGAAGTTCATCAAACCGAAAAGATCATGATGTCCAAGTTGACTCACGCATCCAGGTTGATCAATCGGCTGTTCAGCTAGCTCCTTCAAGATAGATCGAGAAGCAAACTAGATTTTGTATTCCATTTTCTAAATGAACAAAAAGTATAATTGATCAAGTTGATTAATAAGAGTAGTTGTTTTATTTTTATTGCATTTATTTTCTTTATTTACATCATGATCTCTATCCGTTCTTCTATCTCCATCATGCGCGAGCAATTCATGCGGATGAAAATTTCTGGAGCTTCATTTTGTTGACATGTGGTGATCTTTTGAATATCTGGATTTTGGAAATCTTCTCTAAATCTCTGCCAGAATTGATTTCATGATTTACTTCAATATTTCGGCAGATTTGATCTCGATATCTCGGATTTCCTTGATTCCAGTCTTGATGTAATTTCTGCACAATATCTCAACAAATAATGTTGGTAATATTCGGTATTTTTGAGATATTATCCTAACCATTTTATATGATATTATATTTTAAGAATATTGATTAAGAATATTTGATATGATATGCATATTATCAAAATATTATATAAATATTATATGCATACATTTTCCTTCATAATGCTAATTATAATATATAAACACATGAAAATAGGATTTTTACAGATAAACCCTCATACGTGTCATATTTATAATAAACACCTTTAGATATTTAAGAAAAGTAAGGAAAATGTCATATGAAAAGTGCGATATTTTCGACTGAACAAGTAGCAACGAGTCATATTATCCCTACTAAATGTTGGGATTCCCATCCCCTCATCAACACCGCCAAAAACACAAGATAGCACAAACATATCACACCAAGAAGAAGAACTCCGGATTTCTATGGTTCGGCCAATCTGGTCTACAACCACAGTGTAAACATCTCAATTGGGTACCATTAACATGAGAAAGAAAATATTTATACGAGAATTCTCGTCCCTCACCTCCCATCTCTCTCCTCTCTTCTCACCATTTTTTTCTCTCACAGAACAAGAGAGGGAGGTGACACCAAACCAAAAGAGACTACATTTAGGCCTAAAGCCCCACTCCTCACATATAGGTATATATGTAACCCTATTGGTAGCCCACGCCAATAGATGAACCAACTCAAATGGGCCATAGATGTACAAAGGGATACGGGACACATCCATAACTGATAAGACGGAACCACATTGTAAGCAAAACCGGATTTTTACAGGCTAATTGAAATGTTGTACATAAAATCAGTCAAGCAAAATTTCACTGATGCCAAAACAAAAGAATCTGATAAGAATGTTTAATTTGCGGCTGTGGTTTTCCCTTTCAAGCATTTTATCAAACAGTTTACAAACTACTTAAATGCCCCCAATGTGCTTCACCAATCTCAGCAAACAAAAGATATATAATAAAATATGGAAACAACATCTCGATTCTTAGAGATTCACAATGCAAACAAATCGCAAGCAATAAATTAGGAGTTTTTTGCACAAAATTGGTAGGGTTTCGAAGCTGGTTTCAGATTTTTCAAGCAAACGGAAATATGTCACAGAAAACTGGTCTGCGGTAGCATCGCAAGCCCAATAACCTTGTTTTTTTTAATCAACAATTTTCATTGCTAAAACCTATTGGCTCATGTTTACGTTATTTTAATAAAGTGTGAGATAGGGAATACATTGAGATAAATGTGGAAAATAAAAAAACAAAGTTGCTAAGATGCCATACAAAAAGATTAAGATAAATTTAGCAAAAAAAATTATGTAAATATGCAGTAAATCATAAGAAAAATGGTAAATTATCAAAAAGCCCCGGACCCACTTCAAACCTGTGTCAAAACCCTTGGGCTTTTTGCTCTTGTTATAAAAATCCATGGGCCCAATCAAAACCCATGTATACCAGTTACATGTAATATCTAAACGGGTTTTATGTAATGTTTAAGTAGTCGCAGTATTCTGTGATATCAAAGCAGTTGAGGAAATACCCGGCCTAAATGAAATAAAGCCCAGGTTTTTTCACAAAGATTTTGAACAGAAGGGTCCCAACAATTTAGAATGAACAGATTTAGACAACTCACCAGCGGGACAGGGGCTTTTTGACAATTTACCCTAAGAAAAATGTTCATTTTGCCTTTGTATCATTGGATATGGCCCCCTAAGAGCTTACCGCCTCGTATTATTAAGTTTTATGTACATCCCTTCTAAAAACTTTTATATTGTTTTGATTATGTTTTTTCATGAGAGCCAGTGTATATATAGTTTGCTTATAGTTAAATCTAATATGTTTATTGTAACTTATGTTTATTTTGTAAGTTAAATCTAATATGTTTATTTTATGACATTTAATTTGATCACTGCTAAATTCCATCAATCTTAACTAAGTGTGAGATAGATAATACAATGGAATAAATTTATAAAAAATTCAATTAGCAAAAAAATTAAAAAGAAATTGGTGATGCCGTGTCAAAGAAATATTAATCATGATTACCATAAATAATGTAATGTAAATATGCACTACATCATTTTATTTATATAAAAAAAAAACCTTTGCTCTAGAGAATTTTTTTTATGATTTTAATATTTTAATTGTCACGTTTAGAACAAATATCGACCAAAAAGAGTTTTTCAATAACAATTATAAAGATTGTAAAAGTGTGAATTTGAATAGGGGGTGTTAGAATTTAGAGAGTGGCTTTTTGATGAAGAGATAGGAGATAATAAAGGGATTGTGTTTTATTTGGAAGACTGTAGAATGCTCATGAAATCATATATCAACTCATCAAGGATATTTGGCACATTTATAAATTTAATAACAATTGTTTCGTGTACAAATATTGAAAGAAGTCAACAGAAAAAGCCTAAATTCTAAGGGGTGTGTGTGTGGTGGGGGGGGGGGGCGCTTAATAAAACATAAAAAGCCTAAATAACTTCACATCACAGAATGTAATGAATTGTGTGCTATTTGCCTAACATGCACAAATATGTCATGCCATAGAAATTTAATGACACTTTTTGCAAACATTTCACCAATTAATTCTTTTTTAAGAGTTGAATAATTGATAAAGGCAACCAAATAAACAACACCTTCAAAGAAAGTTCAATTAAAATATTTAATTTGACAATGAACTATATTGATTCTTCTTAAGCTTTGACAATTTTAAAATTTTATTTTTTTGGAATAAATAAGATTTGGCAATTCTATTAAATAAATATGTAATTGCAATGTTCATTAGATTTACTCCACTTGGATGAAATTAACATTCTAGATACATGCATGAGTACATCAATATCAATCGCTAGACTCAGTCTCATTTGCCCTTTAGTATGAGATAATGAAATTAATCCAATTGCTTTTTAAACTTAATACATAATTTGAACTAGATATTGACACAAATTGACCAATTGAGATCTAATTAATCATTTTATAGGACTGAAGTCATTGTCTGAAAAATATAACTAAAAGACAAGCAATACTTTATACAATACTCAACCAATTGGTAATCTATTCCTTAAAGATCCAATGATCGGGGTAAACAATTTTGGCAGGCGACAGCCTGCGAAATCAACATCAATCTTCCGAATAAATAACATTTTAATGTATATTCAAATTACGACCAAGTTCTACATTCTGTTATGTACCGTTTGGTGAGTTTCCGCTTTGGAAAATGATTGAGATCGAGATATATATATATATATATATATATATATATATAGAGAGAGAGAGAGAGAGAGAGAGAGAGAATACTAAGTATAAAAATATTAAGAAAGATTGGCCTAAACAATTAGTCATTAAATAAAATCTTCAAGTTTTGTCTCTTCATTAGGATCTACTGTGTTGTCATTCTCCTATTGTCTACAACCAGTTGTCTTAATTAAAAAAGTTTCAAAATTCTCAATTTTTGTTATCCATGGCAAATGCTTGTTCTTAAAGTGACAATAATTTTTCATTATTTTGGACATGCAAATCTTAGATTGCATTTTTTTGGTCATCGCTATAAATACAAAATAGAGAAGAATAAGCTTTTTGGTGTTGTAATGTCTTTCACAATTCTATTTGTTTGAAAAAGTTTTAGCCAATTTTGGATGAAGTTAGAGAATTAATTTGGTTGTATGTCAAATTATGAGATGGCTAGATGACCAATTTGGAGAATGATCATTCTATAGGTATCCAATCTAAAATAGCTACACTTTTTTAGGTTTTCAATGCTTAATTACTTCTTGTGGCTTTAAAATGGACATTTTGTGACACCAAAAAATTAAACATTTTAGTAAAAGTACATAAAAGATATTTTAAAATGAGAGAACGAAGAGATCAAGAGAACAAAATCTGCTATATAACAGGTTCAACCACAATTTTTTTTTTCAATTTTCAACAAAATCGGTATAAATCATCAACCAAAATTCTCTCAAAAAACCTTGATAGTCACTTGTTATATAAAAACCAAACTGATGGAGGTCGGTTTCTCCCTAAGATGTTGTTGGTTGTTGTGGACGCCAAGCTACCTGCAAGAAAAGTCCTGCAGTGGAAAATCACCGTGGGACCTTCCGACGATCAAGTAAGTGCTGAGGAATATTAGGGCAGAGTAGCGGCGTATTGGAATGAGTTCGAGTTACCTGAATTGTCTGGAAGAGGGTGATAAGGCTCGTTAGTAGGAATTCCCTAGATCACGACACGTGGCAGATGACGTATCATCCACGTAAGCCCGTCAGATTTCTGGAGGCTACAGAGCCGGAATAAGTACGACGCATTGGCGACATTCCTCGATCTCTCGTCTCCAAGGTTGTGTAACGACTCTGAAATTTCTGTACGGAAATTCTTCTGTTAATATACAGAAAAGAGTTTGGCAGCTCGTGTATGAGTTATAAGTCACGTTTGTTAAATAAAAGCAAGAAACAACTGGTAGCTCACTAGTAAAGCCTCTGCATTGCTGTGATGTAGCCTATGTGTTTGATTCTCATCAGACACAATTATTTTTCTGATTTTATTTTTAACTTTTTGGAAGCCCAAAAGACTGCACATGCAATACACAGGGAAATAAAAAGTTCAGAAAAATCAAGTATGTGGAAAATGGAGTAAACAGAGGGTTGATCGAGTGACACGAATCTCGAGGTCGGCCTCAAGATCGACCGGCCAATATGGCTTAAAAACCGGCGAGGACGGTTGGATGGTGCCCAATTAAGCCCGTGCTTTGCACACACACACCTCTTCAGCTATGTTTAACCCATCCACACTGTTTTATTTCCCTGCAATCAAATAGAGACCTTTCATTTCACAATTTAACATTATTTTAATGTTTTTTAATCCACATTATTAATTCTCAAACCCTAATTATCCACTATAAATACCATCACATGTTCTAACCCTTCACCATTCTGAAAATTCTATCCAAAACTCTCTAAAAAGTTCCTAAGTGCAAGTGGAGTAAAGTAGAGTTAGCAAGTAAGCTTATTCCGTCAAAAATCGAAGTCAATTCCGGAGCTCCCGCGACACCACGAAACCTCCCTCCTCTTCTTTAACCTCTTCTTGACATTTCCAAACGGTAAGTTCCTCCCAAACTTTCCTGCTCTTCATTGAATTTCATATTCAATCAAAATCGGCAAAAGTGGAGTTATTACCGATATTATCTTTTCCAAAACCTATAACCCCATTTTCTTTTATTATCTGGTCAAAACAATTTTACCACTTCACTTGTAATCTTAATACCAATATTTAGAATCAAGTTTAAATCAAGAATATCATGTAAAACAACCATATTTGAACTTTTACATTAAAATATCTTGAACTTTTTTATCACGTCTTTTCGACAAAATTGTTTAACAATAATTTTAGGAAAACTTCACGGGATAACGACCTACCCCACACGTACACTTGGTTTCATAGCACGATACTTATTTGTAAGTATTTTTGGTTCGAAGAATAGTATTACGATAAAATACCACATAATTCTAAAACCAGATTTCTTTTAAAGCGATATTTCATTTCCTTTGCGATTATCATCTACAACCCTCTTTAGAGGACCCGCTAATAGATAGTGCGGATTATCGTATATTCTTGAACTAGTAGAGCGAGATGCAGACCTCCTCACGGAGTATTCGATTTCGAAAGGATTTAAATACGTTTTTAATAAATATGAATTTTTCTAAATAAAATAAAATTAATTTTTAGAAAAATTATATAAAATTATAAATCCATATTTTCAAAATATAATAAATCTATATTTTTCTAAAAATGAAAAATTAACAAACGATAATAAAATACCATCAAGATACCAAAAAAGACAAGTTTTTCAATAAAATATCATGAACTTCCAAGCTAAGTAATTATCACTAAAATACTCAATACTTAAAATCCATGCTCATGAAAACCCTAAGTAATACTAATCACCCTCGAGGTTTTACTTTTAATCTATATTAAAATATTTTCATAAAACCCCCTCAAAATATACAGAACCATATTTAAGGACTTTAGTAAATATGGGTTTAAGCGGGATCAATTTTCTTGAGCCCCAGGGAGTCGGAGAAAGTGAGTGCTTGCTTATTCACATCAGAAAACTTAACAGGAGTTATCAATGGTAATTGTCTTAGAAAAAGACACAAATTCTACCGTCCATGTGCAGCAGTTGCCGATAATTCCCGAACCGAAGAATTCAAGAGTAAAATCCGTTTACAAGTATCTGACTCGGTCTGAATCCAGACTCAAACCTGAATCCAAGACTAAACACGAATACATAATCATGAACTTGAACATTTAAAATCAATATCAAACTCAAACATGTATATTTGACTTGACTTGACCAAAACCTGGTCATAATTGGACATGAACTTAACATGAATACTAGAATACAATGGTTACTATTGAAATTGACTTGACTCGAACCATGAATACAACTTGACATGAATACATGAACACTTGACATGAATACTTGGTAATGACATGAACTCACTCTTGCCACTTGATGTATTTATGGATTCGAGTAAGGCTATTAATTTTAACTGTAACGTAGAATACACGGGGTGTTGGGGTAGTTCATATGTGAATCTAACAAAATCTTAGGAGTCCCCCTAGATCATAAATCCATGTCTACTAACACAAACAAGCTATCATGAGGGCACGTATTTCTTTACTCCTGAATTATAGCCTGTTGAGCTTGGAAAACTTCAACACTAGGTTGAAATCCCGTTACAAACACTTGATTCGGGCCCGTGGTTTCTTACCCGTGGATTATAGCCTGTTGCGTTCGAGAACACTCTTGAGATTGGTTGATATTCACCCTTTAACTTACGTTACATTAGTTGACCCATGTAAAGACCTTTTAGGACACTTACTTCATACTCACTATAACAACACCACACGGCCATACTATACTATGCTCATGTTATTTTGCCATGATAAATATATAGAACTGTATGCTAAATAGAATTGCCATAATTACATTGAATGACATGTTTAAACAACATATCTTCTAGTCCATTACTTCATGATATACATTTTCTTTATCATTATACTTCACACCTAAATTCTTGGGGACTTACCGAGCGAAAGTTTGCTGACGGGCATTCCACCCATTTTTGTTTCTTGGAATGTTCGTCAGATACTGTGGAGACTGAGGAAGTGGACACCACCTAGGAAGAGCATGACCAGATCACGATACAGAACTAAACTAGCTATCTTTTCAGTTTATGTATGCCACCTGTTTAGGCATTTATCTTCTTGTATTATATTTCTTTCAGTTGAACTCATGTATTGTAAATGCTTCAAGTTGAATATAAATAAAGTTGTTGAAGTTTAAACCTCGTATTTATTTCTTGTCATTTTATATTGCTTATTTTACGCTTAGCATATTTATTCCGGGAAATGACCTTCCCGTAATAAATACGCCGTGGTCTTGCCACGTCACCGTTTCCGTCAATTGGAAAGTGGGACGTGATAGGTTGCATCCAACCTTTTAGAGACACCGCCGGGGTATATTCCCTATTCGCCTAGCAACCAGCCGATAGCTCTCCTCCGGGCTCCGAGCTATTACAAAGCCGAGCTTCCTCGGCCTCTCCTCTCGTCTCCGAGTTATTACAGAGCCGAGCTTCCTCGGCCTCCCCTCTCGTCTCTGAGTTATTACAGAGCTGAGCTTTCTCAGCTTCCCTATTTGGCCGGGAGCACAGAGCCCAAGCGCCCTGTAACGGCTCCGTGTATCTCGCCACGATGAGATCTCCGCCGCTCCACGTCCCGCATCCCACGCTAAGCGTATCTCGCTATTAATAAGTGTATCTCTCCGTTAATAGGCGTATCCCGCCATCAACGCGAACGTGATGCAAGGGCGTAACGGACGGTGAGAATCTCGCATCGGCTCACTCCATGCGACCGCTATATAAACCCCTCTTCCAAACAATTCAGGTAACTCGAACCCATTCCAATACATCGCTACTCTGCCCTGATATTTCTCGGTACTTACTTGATCGTCGGAGGGTCCTACCATGATTTCCCACCCCGGGACTTTTCTTGTAGGTAGCTTAGCATCCATAACAACCAACAACCCATTAAGATCCAAAACCAACCACCACAAACAAATCCCAACCGTTCGACACCGCTGGCCATAAGATCGACGGAGGACAACATGTGAAGGAGAAACTGACCTCCATCAGTTGGCGCTGTCTGTGGAAACGCGAAAAGCTTTTCCGCCCAAAAAATAGAACTTCCGCTTTCGATTTAATGGCCAGCGATAATCGCAACGATCCCCGCACGAGCCGTCCCGTCCTACACAACGGGGGCGGGAGCCGTCCTACTCCACCTCCCAACGTTGTCTACGCCTTATCTGCACAGATCAACAAACTCATGGCAATAGTGGACGCGCTCGCTCGTGTTCGAATGGTCGGCCATGCCCGCAAAACCGCTGACCCCACTCCCCGGAACGACGACGTGTGTGGGGCGACGGAGGGATGCATTCAGGACCTCGACCTTGCTCACGCCCATCTCGATATTACTGAACACCGGCGTGCCGATTCCGGCAGTCAAGACCATCATACGAGGAATGATTCCATGATTTATTGGACGCCGGATAGTTCGACACCGAGATCTTAGAGAAGATCAGGCTATCGCTTCAATGCCCGTCGCACTCTCTCACCCCCTGAGGAGACGTCGGTCAAGTCACCTGATTCCAGGGGAGACCGACGTCCCCATATCCATCGAGACCGCGCATGTGGCTCACCTCGGGACCGACCATAAGAGGTTCCCCCCCAGGACTTGAGGAACATGATAGAGCGAAGCCGAAACCGCTCTATCGTGCAAGCCCAAAGCAAAGATAGCAGGCGCTCCGATTATGGAGAATCCTCAGGGTACCAACGGCGAATCGAGATCCTCGAGAAGAAAATTGAGGACATGCTGCTCTCCACCCATTCGCCTGGAGGGTCGATGAAATACTCCGCGGATTCTCTGATAAAACCCTTCACAGAGTAGTTACTACGTAAGAGCGTCTCGTCTCGAAACAAGCTGCCCAAGGTGGCCCTCTTCGACGGGAAGTCCGACCCACAAGACCACCTGGATGCATTCACAGCGGGCATGAGCTTCCAGGACAACTCGGACGTGGTTAAATGCTGGGCCTTTCCTACCACCCTTATCCAGGCCGGGTGAGATTGGTTCCGTGGCCTTGCTCCGCATTCAATCTCAACCTTTAACAAGATGGCTACTCAGTTCCTCGGCCGTTTCGTCGGCAACTGACGGCAGAAAAAGACAGTCGACTACCTGTTCACCATCAAGAGCAAGAACCGGGAATCTTTCAAAGGTTACGTCGCCCGATTCTATAATGCCCTTCTGGAAGTATCCGAGCACTGGGATGAGACAGTCATAATCGCTATAAGGTATGGTCTTAGGCACAAAGAGTGGCTCCGCTCTTTTGCATTGGCGCAGCCTAAGACCTTGGCCGAGGTAAAAGTCTAGACCGAACGAGAAATCCAGCTCGAATCAAAGCTTAACGCTCATCTTTCCCGGGGAGACCGGACATGACAAAAGAAAAAGGACCTGGAAGAAAATAAGAAGAAGGCCAATCGGTCGAAACCTTAAACTCCGAAGTTTCACGAGTACACGCCTCTCAATGTCTTGCAGGCCGAGCTGCTGGAGGAGGCGAAGCACGAAAGATTCTTCAAGATACCACCGATGACATGAAAGCTGGGCAAACGACTCCGTGGCCCGTATTGTGCATATCATCGTACACAAAGACACTCGACCGAGGATTGTAAAAAGCTGCGTGATTACATCAAGGAGCTGATCCGCTCCGGTCACTTAGCTAACTACCTGCGAGACAAATATTAAGAAGATAGTGGGGAAGCCGACCAACTTGAAGATGGAGAGCTAACGATCGGGTAGATCATGGTTGTCATCGACTGAATCCGGTCATTCAATGCAGGAGAGTCTAAACCGTACCTTCGAATCTGTATTTTCTTTAATAATAAAGATTCTTACTTCCCTGCAATCCTAGTTGCTTCTTTTTGTTTCCATGCTAAAACATCCCGCAGGGCCAGTGGGTAGCCTCCTGCCCGTCAAGCAAAGACCAGCCCTTCGCTCAAGTAAATGAAGCTCGGATGTGCCTATAAGTAGCCGACCAAAACCCTCATCACGAGATGGCAGGGTAGCTTCCTGCTCAGCCCATCCACCTCGGGTAGTTTCTTGCCCAATAGTGCCATGGATCCGAATCCCTCACCACGAAGCGGCCGAGTAACTTCCTGCCCGGTCCATCCGCAACGGGCAGTTTCCTGCCCGGCTACGCCGTGGATCCAAAGCCCTCACCACGAGGCGGCCGGGTAGCTTCCTGCTCTACCCATCCACAGCGGGCAGCGTTCTGCCCGGCTACACTGTGGATCCATAGCCCTCACCACGAGGCGGCCGGGTAGCTTCCTTCTCTACTCATCCGCAGCGGGCAGCGTTCTGCCCGGCTACACTGTGGATCCAAAGCCCTCACTACGAGGCGGCCGAGTAGCTTCTTGCTCGGCCCATCCGCAGCGGGAAGCGTCCTGCCCGGCTACAATGTGGATCCAAAGCCCTCACCACGATGCGGCCGAGTAGCTTCCTGCTCGGCTCATCCACAGCGAGCATCTTCCTACCCAGCTACGCTGTGGATCCAAAGCCCTCACCACGAGGTGGTCGAGTAGCTTCCTGCTCGGCCCATCCGCAGCGGGCAGCGTCCTGTTGATTGATGTCAAAAACATGTAATTACCGCAATCAGAACGGCGTCGCTTCGCAGCTAGCCGGTGAGTACGGGTCGATCCACAGAGACGGGTAAATTTCTTTAATGTGTTTTAACGAGTTGATTCCGTAAGGTGTTCGGACAGATTATTAAATCTAAAAATCTAAATTATCCTAGGGCAATTAATTAAAAGTTATAACTAGGGCAGGGAAAATAAATTTAATCTACGGCAGGAATTGAAATTAACTAGGGCAAGAAAATAAATAAATCTACTTACTTTACAGATGCATTTCTCCAATCATCCATGCAGGGTTGTCAGATCTGAATTTCAGAATTGAAGAGAGGCACCGATGCTCTCCATAAAGAGTTTTGGAATTTTTATTAAAAGGAGGCATAGAGTTTACAATGAATTAGAGTCTCTATTTATAGAAGATAGGAAACCCTAGGGTTACAATGACTTGCATGTTTACAATTACAAAAATAGCCCTAGGTCAACTAGTCAAAGCCACAAATGAATTTTGATAAAATAAAATCTTCTTTTTGTCTTCTTAAAAAGGAAGTATTGGGCCTTTCCTTTATGGGCTCTTCTGTCTTTGGGCTTCCTGGGCTACTTAATTCTTTAATTCTTTCTTTAAAATAGCTTCTGTTCTCTTTCAGATTTTCCAGTGAATAATTGTGGTGGACAAGTTAACCGTGGCTTCGAAATCTTAGACCTTGCATTGCCTTGTACTTTGTGAATTTTATCTTTGATATCGGCTTGATCAAGAGTCTTCTGTTTGTTGGTCAAAGTCCACTTTTGCATCGTCTTTTCATCGTTTTCACTGTTTTCGCTTCAAGAACCTGTAACCTGTAATATGTAGCAGACATGCGTCAAAAGCACCCGTTTATTTGTAAAATATATAAGAATGGGGAATATAATAATGCAATATTATGGTATGAACAAATACCCCCAAACTTATCTTTTGCTCGTCCTCGAGCAAACTTATTTTTTTATTCACTACAAAAAACCTAACCGCACTTTCGCAGGGAAACGCGATTGCACTGAGCTCGTGCAACAAGCCGTTAAACCTCTAGGTGTCCCTAGTAGGAGGAGTGTTGTCTCCTGAGGGTTTTCAGCGGATACTACCCACAAAATCCTATCAACTCGGCCTTTTGACTTTTGTTCTCCAATTAGGTCTTCTAATAAGGAATTCTATTATCTTCTACTTGTAAATTATCCACCCATATTCTTCACGCTTCCTCATTATTTAACTTAAGATTATATATGTTATGTAGACTTACTTAGCTTTCGGCATTTCTTAAGTTTTCCTTCTAGGGTTTCATCTCCACTTAGGAATTTCTATCAACTCTATTAAAGATACAAGTTCTATTTTTCATTCCTTTCTCTCATCTAAATTCCAATCACATACCCCTACGTGTGTGTATAGGTCACCCCTACACTTGGAAATTCAAATTAAGCAATCAACCCCTTGTCCGTTGTCCAAAGTACTAATTAGTGGTGAATTTAAATGAAATTTTGCTTACACATCCTTCATGCGACCGTTAATACTTCTTGAGGTACCAACGACCGATTACAAAATGCGTTTGCACTTTAAAACATACTTCCTAGTCTTTGCAACACCCAAGGTTTTAGCAGTGACCCCCAAACCAGTTGGTCTAAGGCACTAGGTGATGAAGCACCCTCGCTAAATATTTTTCTATTTTTGCAGCCTTAAGTAATCACAAAAACCAGTGTCCATTTTTTTTTTCTTTATTCACACTTTTTCATACTAAGGACTTTAGACAAGAGCCTTTCAAGGTCTCTTCTACTATTCCAAGTTTCAAGGTGCGTGATTGTGCAAATTGTAGGGTATACGTTTTCAGATTCTCGACTTAAGCTAGGAACTATTTTTCAAACTTATACTCTAATAAGAACATCAATACTCTTCCCTCATTTTGACTTAGCCCAAGAAGTGAACCTAAAATTTGCCTATTTCTAGGTAAACCACAAGGCATATACTTTCTACTGTTAAACTTTAAGGAATGTTATTTTTAGGGTTTTTAATTCACTAAGTCTAAGATCTAGTTTTTCCTAGCTAGTTAACCTATTTGTCAAACTCTAGTCAATTAGCCAAAATTGAATACAATAATTTTTATAATTTTTCAAATTTTTCAAATTTTTATGGGTTTTAAAATAAGTATGCAAATGCAAAAATATGTACAAATGAATGCGAAGAAAGAAGACGTACCGAGCATACCCCCAAACTTGAACTTGACAGTGTCCTCACTGTCATGCTAAACCAAGAGGGTCAAAATACCGGCACTTCCCTGTTTATTTATTTATAATTTTTATATTTTATGTTTTGAATTTTTTTTTATAGAAAAAGAAAACAAAAGGATATATACATATATACAAAGGTTCCCCCCCAAACTTAAGCTTGGCCTTACACAAGCCAAATGTTAGCACCAACCATTCAAAAATCTTATCATGGTAATGGTAGAGTTGATGCAAGAATGGGATGGAAAGAAAAGAGATGTAAAGCACGCGAGACCGTGTTGAGAAAAGAATGGTAGAATAAGGTCTCGGTGGGGGAGAAGAAAGACGGAAAGAAGAAAGAAGTGGAGTGCGATCTTGAGGGTGTAAATTGAGTGAATAAATTAGCGCAATTTGTGATGACCGATGTGTTAAAAGCGATTGCGCTAACCTATCAACTCGTCGTGCAATGAGGTCAAATCCCTCAAGATTCGCAAGAAAACATGGGTACGCCGAACTTGGTATAGGAGATGAAAGCGTAACAGTCATTTGTTCGGTCGGAACAATAGGAAGGAGGGAGGGTGATATAGTCAAAGGTTCAGGAGGCTGAATTGGACAATCCGACACATCAAAAAATGGTTCAACCTCGATATTATCCTCAAGACTCTCCTTAATATTTAATCCATCTATGCCATTATCATCAAAATCTAGACGCATATAAGATTCGGGGGAAACATTTAATAACTCAGGATGATGATTTGAACATAAAATTTCTATTAAATCGACAGGTTCATCATCCGAAATATCCCCGGCGTCTATATCCCCAATCAAGTGAAAATCAATTTCTTTAGACACATCATTCACAGCATGGATATTTATCAATTTAGGTTCTAGAGTGGAGGTGTAAAGATCGAAAGGATTAGGTGCGGTTTCACTCGAAAGGGGTTCCTCACAATTTGGCAAATCAAAAACTACAAAATCGCACAACTCATTTTTATTTTCAACCGGTGAATCATTTGGAACAATCGATGGAAAACCGGAGTTGTGGGCTTCAATTGGGTAAGGGTAGATTTGATTTGAAAATCCTCTCTCATTCTCACTCTGTCCAACTGCCGCCTTACACATTGAAAAATTCGGAGCCAGCGGGACACTAGCTACCGGTTCACTAGGTTGCGTAAGGGCGGCCACGGACGCTTCCACATTCCTAACCATTTTGTTTGTTGCTGCGATATACGCCTCCAACGCCTCTTCCAAACTAGACTTAGGTGGTGAGGGGGTTTCAGTAAAAGATTCAAAATTGATTGGATATGTGAAACTCCCTAATGGTTGTGTCGAAACAGTGTCTAGTGAAGGTGGGAAGGTTGGGTGTGTCTGGTAGGAAGTGGGTGGTAAGACAGGAGTAGGGTCAACATATGGATAAGAAGGTGAATAGTAGTGTGGATCCCTAAAACTAGATGAGTGGAGAGGGGTGAAAGATCGACTGCGAGATTGAGCAATATGCTCAGCAATGGACATCGGCCTAGGAGTGACAGAAAGACTTGAAGAAGTGGTATCAACATATGTAGGTTGTAAAGGTTGACTCGGTTGACACAAAGTGGGTTGAAAAGTCAAACTGTTTCTCCTAGACTCCTCTATGTGATCTTTCAGAGATTTTTTAAGCAAGGAGGGGTCGTTTTTAAATTGACCGAACACATTGACGAACGACGCAAAGTTAGGTTCGGGATACCAAGATTCGGCAAGAGATTTATGATGTGGGGTACCCATGATAGAAGAATGCAAGGATTTCTTAGCGACAAAATTTTTGCAAGTTTTTTTTTTTTAAAAGATTTTTCTTTAATTTTTTATTGGAGAGTTTTGCAATAAGGTTTTAGAAATTGGACTCGTGACACAAAATGTATCAACCACACATGCACAATCAGGCCTAGATCTAGGGTTGCCTAGGTCTGCTAGACAGCTCCTAACTAGGGCTAGAAATAGACCTCAAACCGCCTCTTCATGGACAAGTACGACCAGGTAAGTGGGAAGGAACCACCACTACAGTGGGCCTAATTAATAACCACTAGCCTAGACACCGCAATGTCGGTTAGGATAAACGGCCGATGCCTACCCTAGTCCTTTTCCTATTGAGCTTGCTGTCCTTAGGTCTGAGTCTAATCTTTTTTAATTAATTGTGGTCGATGCAAAATGCTTAGGTGTTTTCTGGGGTCCTGGGAAGGGTGATGAAATCCCCACCCAATCTGAGATTGTTCAATTAGCCCCTTAGAGTCCGGTTAAATTATGCAAAACAATAAAATCACTTGCAATCAATTTTAGCGCGGCGCAAAGAAACCTGCAACAAATCTGTTATTTAGAATGGGGAGAAAGATTTTTTTTATTTTTTAGCGCAAGAACCCTGCAGAAGATTTTACAGAGAAATATGTGGGAGGTTGCAGAGGGGAGAGAAAGAAATCAAACCAAAAAATTTTCAGGTGCTGACGTGTCACACCAGGCGCGGATCCGCGGCATATATGCCCATTTCGCGGCGGAAGAGCGGCCGTCTGATGGGATCGTACTCTGGAAAAATTTCTGTGGTTCTGCACTTTGAATTCGTCTCTGTTTATATGTACCAAATTTTGATTTGCCCTCTGCAAAATTCCAGATCCACTTTTCTTTGCTGTTTTGCAAGATTCAAACAATACACCCTTCAAACAGATCAAGTTTGATAAATTTTTTTTATTTTTTATATTTTCAGATTTATATAATTTTTAAAATTTATATCAACCCGAAAATTCACAAAAAAGAAAGATTACGCCGTCCCCGGCAACGGCGCCATTTGATTGATGTCAAAAACATGTAATTACCGCAATCAGAACGGCGTCGCTTCGCAGCTAGCCGGTGAGTACGGGTCGATCCACAGAGACGGGTAAATTTCTTTAATGTGTTTTAACGAGTTGATTCCGTAAGGTGTTCGGACAGATTATTAAATCTAAAAATCTAAATTATCCTAGGGCAATTAATTAAAAGTTATAACTAGGGCAGGGAAAATAAATTTAATCTACGGCAGGAATTGAAATTAACTAGGGCAAGAAAATAAATAAATCTACTTACTTTACAGATGCATTTCTCCAATCATCCATGCAGGGTTGTCAGATCTGAATTTCAGAATTGAAGAGAGGCACCGATGCTCTCCATAAAGAGTTTTGGAATTTTTATTAAAAGGAGGCATAGAGTTTACAATGAATTAGAGTCTCTATTTATAGAAGATAGGAAACCCTAGGGTTACAATGACTTGCATGTTTACAATTACAAAAATAGCCCTAGGTCAACTAGTCAAAGCCACAAATGAATTTTGATAAAATAAAATCTTCTTTTTGTCTTCTTAAAAAGGAAGTATTGGGCCTTTCCTTTATGGGCTCTTCTGTCTTTGGGCTTCCTGGGCTACTTAATTCTTTAATTCTTTCTTTAAAATAGCTTCTGTTCTCTTTCAGATTTTCCAGTGAATAATTGTGGTGGACAAGTTAACCGTGGCTTCGAAATCTTAGACCTTGCATTGCCTTGTACTTTGTGAATTTTATCTTTGATATCGGCTTGATCAAGAGTCTTCTGTTTGTTGGTCAAAGTCCACTTTTGCATCGTCTTTTCATAGTTTTCACTGTTTTCGCTTCAAGAACCTGTAACCTGTAATATGTAGCAGACATGCGTCAAAAGCACCCGTTTATTTGTAAAATATATAAGAATGGGGAATATAATAATGCAATATTATGGTATGAACACCTGTCCGGCTACGTTGTGGATCCAAAGCCCTCACCACGAGGCGTGTCACGCCCCACTTTCCAGAGTGCGTTAAGATCGGCACATGACAGAGCCTACCATGCCACATGTGGCTAGGAAATATCCCTCCACAGTCACATTACGGCTGTCTAGAAGATATCAAGAACAGTAGAAATAAAATAAACTATCTAGTACATGTCCATGAGCCAGAATAAACGAGTCAAGAAATAATATGTGGAAGCAATAAATCCAATAACAATAACAATCTGGAAGGTACGTCCCAAATACGGGCTCACATCAGGAAAAAATGCTGAAAGGGAACTAAACTAGAATACTAACATGTCCTCACTGTTCGGCCCGTCGACTAAAGTACTCCTGCTCGGCCTGTGACAAGGTAGCGGATCTGGGCCATGCAAAACCCAGACGTCGGCGCGTCACAATATCAAAAATAATATATGAACAGGGTACACAAAATATGCAAGCATGGGTATAAACAATAACATGAATATAACCATTAAACATGGATATAAAACAGTGAAGTGTATACGTGCAGGTGAAGTGCAGTGGGTAGTCTAAACTGTGCTACAGGGTTATCTATTCTAAAGTTATTCGAAACCAATTGATGTACTCCTAATGTAACTTAAAGAATATGTCCCGTTACCCCCCGGGACCACGGATCAAGATGTAAGAGTCACGAATGACTCTGTCCCGTTACCCCCCGGGACCACGGATCACGTAATACCCTTTTAAGTTACACTCGGTTACACCTTTGATTTCCCCATACCCCCAAGGTTATGTATTCAAGTCAGGTATTGAAAATCTGGAGCTAATGCCAACACAGGATCAAGCAGGTACAGGTTTGTCTATGAAGACAACAGGATACGTCCGTCAGGACAACACGTCAGGGTTGTCGGCATTATTAACAAGATCAGGTAACAAGTCAAGTAGTGGTATATCAGGTCATGACAGGTAGTGCACATGTATCAAGTGGATGCTCATAATAAAACTGTAGCAAGTACGGATGCACGGTAAAAGTATGGATGCACAAATATTTATCAGGAGTTACCTCATGACTAAGTAGGATGCACAATATCAACACGGGGTACTAATGTAATAATAATATGAGTTAATGTAATATGGCATGCAACTAGGTATGCAGAATTAATGGTATGTATACACAAATAAACATGGATGCTCATATAACTATCACGGGTTATAACTACAGTTCCACGACTATGTAGGATGTACATTATCATGCATGGGGTGTTATTATAACAGTAATATGAAATAATGTGACATGACATGCAACTAGATATATAATTAATGGTATGGATACACAAATATCGATCGGGGGTTACATTTACAGCTCCAAAACTAAGTGAGATGCACATTATTAAGCATGGGGTGTTACTACAATAATAACATGAATTAATATGATCTGTAGATGCAGCTATATGCATGTTAATTGATACGGATGCATACGGGTATCCAAAAACAGTAAACCATTAGTATGGATGTACAATGCAATCAACATGTAATATTTGTATTCAAATGGATGCAAGATAAGTATTATAGCATGTAGCAAGATAAACTTGCCTCGATTGGATCACACGACGGGTACGTACGACACGTCCGACGTCGGGTAGAGGTCGCAACGCACACACGGCACGTGGGACGGATCCAGGCAAAGCAAGAAAGTAACCAAGATGGCTGGGGATGTCTACTGGGTTTGCCTGATCGACAGCGACGAGCATGGCTGCCGAGATGATCGGAAAACACGGATCAAGAAAAGGAGAAATGAAAGAAGAAGAAGAAGAAAGAAGAGAGCTGGTGCTCACTCGGTTTTGTGCTCTGGATTCAGAGGTGAGGCGAGGGAGTCGTCGACGACGATGGGCCGTCGACAGCGAGGTTGCAGGAAGGTTTTCCGGCGAGGCCAGGGGTTGCGGGTTTTCTTGAAGTTGGGTGAGGGTTGGTGCTCTGGGGTCAGGGGTTTCTGTGCATGGAACAGGAGATGAGAGAGGAGAGAGGTGGTGTAGAGGATGTGAGGGCGACGACGGGGTGTGGAGACGACGACGAGGTCGAAGCTCCGGTGAGGCGAGGGTGTGCTTGGGATTCAAGGGTTCACGGGGTTTTTAGGGATGGTGGTGGTGGAAGTTGAAGAGGGAGGTGAGGAGACGGAGGGGATGAAGTCGAGGCTCAGGCAAAGGGAAGATGAGAGGCTAGGGTTAGGGTTCGTCATGGGGATTTCGTTCTCGTGACGGCATGAATGGGTTTTTTTTAAAAAGAAGAAAGAATGAAGGAAGGTGACGCTTAAGGAGAGAAGGAAGGTGAGCGGATCCCTCATGAACAGAAATCGCAAGAGGAGAGAGAAGGGGGGAGAGATAGAGAGAAAGAGAAAGGGAGGGAGAGAGAGAGAGTCTGTTATATTTTAAAAAAGATTTCTTTTTAAAATTTAAAAAGATTATTCTGTTACAAATTTTTTTTTGTTAAAACTGTTTAATAAAAAAATATAATATTAGTAAAATATTTAATATTTGGCTAATACAAAAATAGTCCAAAACACGCCCGGGTCAGGTTTAAAAATCCAGTTTTAAAATACGGAAAATATACGTGTCGACTAAAACCAAAATTGGTTATCCGGGTAACGAAAATGCATACCCCCAAGAACGGATGAACGCACGTGCACGTAGCCATCCAAACAAGTCCGTTACACTGAACTTGACGAGAACAAGGTGCGCGGATGCTACGACAGGGTTAAGGGTATCAAGCAAGCCATGCAATATATTTTAAAAATATTTTACTTGACTTTAAATGTTATATTAAAAAAATGCAGATACCAGATATAATGCCAGTATGCAGTATATAAAATATGAAAGTACACGGATCTATATAACAAGTCAGGATAAATCATAAACAGGAATCAAGACGGATTTTTAGTAAGCGGGTCGGGTCGGATACAGATACAGATGTCAAATACACTATTCGCACCCAAAACACAGTAAATCAGGAAAATACCAAAAATAAAGAAATACTCGCAATAGAATTAGTATAAATGAACTAGGGTGTTACATTATACCCAATTACAAAAGAATTTCGTCCTCGAAATTCCAGAAACAAGAAAAGATAAACAAACAAGAATCTACAAGAATAGGTGTGGAAATTTCTGTCGAATTTCGTCTTCACGTTCCCAAGTTGATTCACCATGCGAGCGATTTCCCCAAGAAACAAGTACGAGGGAGATAACCTTGTTCTTAAGGACTTTTTCTTTTCGATCAACAATCGACATCGGTCGTTCCTCAAAGGTCAAATCCTCCCCTACAGTCAGCTCCGAATGATCTAGCACGTGTGTTTCATCTTGAACATACTTACGGAGTTGAGATACATGAAATACGTCATGAACATTCGCCAAAGATTATGGTAACGCCAATCGATAAGCCACTTCTCCAACACGCTCCAAAATCTCGAAAGGCCCCACGAATCGAGGACTAAGCTTGCCTCAGCTCCCAAAATGAATCACTCCTCTAGTCGGTGATATCTTCAAGAATACCAGATCACCAACAGCGAACTCTAGAGGTCTTCTCAATGTGTCGGCCCAATTCTTCTGCCGATCTTGTGCTGCCTTCATATGATTTCGGATAGTATTAACTTTCTCCATAGTTTGCACGATCAAATCCGATCCCAACAATTTTCGTTCTCCAACATCGTCCCAACAAACAGGTGAACGACACTTGCGACATACAATGCTTCGAATGGAGCCATCTGAATAGTAGCCTGAAAGCTGTTATTGTAAGAAAACTCCACTAAATGTAGATGATCCTCCCACGAACCCTTGAAGTCTAACATGCAAGCTCTCAACATGTCTTCAAGAGTTTGGATCGTTCTCTCCGACTGGCCATCTGTATGGGGATGATAGGCGGCGCTAAACTTCAATCACGTCTCCAAACTTTCCTGTAAACTCCTCCAGAAGTACGACAAGAATCGGGTATCACGGTCAGAAACGATGCTCACAGGTACTCCATGCAATCTCACAATCTCCTGCATGTACCGTTCCGCCAACGCTTCCGTTGACTGACCAACTCGAAATGGTATGAAATGAGCCGCCTTGGTTAATCGATCAACAATCACCCAAACTGCATTGTTGCCTTTTGGACTCTGCGGTAAAGCTGTCACGAAATCCATGGTTATATGTTCCTACTTCCATTGAGAAATCGGAAGTGATTGCAATAAACCAGCAATCCTTTGATGTTCAGCCTTAACTTGCTGACACACCAAACACTTCGCTACAAAGCGAGCAATCTCCCTTTTCATACCTTCCCACCAGAAATGCTGTCTTAGATCACGGTACATCTTGGTGCCTTCTAGATGTACAGAATATGCGGAACTGTGTGCCTCCTTCATCACTTCTTCACGAATGTCTCCTTTCGGCACACACAAACGGCTACCATATCGTAACGAACCATCCTCATGAATCAACAAGTCCATTCGAAGTCCCGCTTCAACCTATTCTCGAAACTTCTGCAATCTTGGGTCCTGTGACTGTGCTGCTTTAATACTCTCGATCAACGACGACTGTACTTGCAACTGCATCAACTGTCCCGAAGAGTGCGGTAGCACGATCTCCAACTCGAATCTCCGAAAATCTTCGATAAGCTCCATCTGTGCAGTCAACATCCAAATTGCTGGCAACCAACTAAGCGCATCCGGCACTACATTAACTTTTTCCGGATGGTACTTAAGATCAAGATCGTAGTCAGCCATCAGCTCCAACCATCTACGCTGCCTCATGTTAAGCTTTTTCTGTGTGAACACGTACTTCAGGCTTTTGTGATCGGTGAATTCTTTGACCCTTTCGTCCAATAAGTAGTGTCTCCAAATCTTCAAAGCGAAAATTACTGCTGCAAGCTCCAAATCATGAGTTGGGTAATTCTTCTCATGGGTCTTCAACTGTCTCGATGCGTATGCTATAACCTTCCCATGCTGCATCAAAACACATCCAAACCTTTCCCAGATGCGTCGCTATGAATCACCAATCCTTCGGAACTGTCTGGTACCGTCAAAATAGGAGCGGTTATCAATCTTTGCTTCAACGCCTCAAAAGCTGACACACATTTATCCGTCCATATGAACGGTACTTCCTTACGCGTAAGCTTGATCAAAGGCTCAGCCAAGCGAGCAAAATTCTCCATGAACCTTCTGTAATATCCGGCAAGTCCAAGAAAACTTCTAATCTCTGCTACGTTCTTCGGAATCGGCCAAACTTGAACTGCTGCAATCTTCTCAGGATCAACGGCGATTCCATCTCAGGATACAACATGCCCCAAAAACTTCACTTCCTCAAGCCAAAACTCGCACTTGCTCATCTTAGCATATAATCTTTCTTGCCTCAATGTCTGCAGTGCGATCTTCAAGTGTTCAGCATGCTCTTCAAGGCTCCTCGAGTAGACCAGAATATCATCGATAAACACCACAATAAACTGGTCCAAGAACGGTGAAAAGATTCGGTTCATCAAGTCCATAAATATTGCCGGTGCATTCATGACTCCGAATGGCATCACTAAATACTCGTAATGTCCATACCGAGTTCGGAACGCAGTCTTGCAAATATCCTCTGATTTAACTCGAACCTGATGATATCCGGATCGCAAATCCAGCTTTGAGAATACCCTCGCCTCACTGAGTTGCTCGAACAATTCGCCAATGCGAGGGATCGGGTACTTGTTCTTAATAGTCACCCAGTTTAATTCTCGATAATCGATGCACATCCTCCTTGTGCCATCTTTCTTCTTTACTAGAAGAACTGGAGCTCGCCAAGGTGAATTGCTGCTGCGAATCCAACCCTTCTCAAGCAATTCGGTAACCTACTTCTTGACTTCTTCCAACTCCAATGGTGCCATTGGATAGTACGCCTTTGAGATTGGCGCTGCACCAGGAACAAGATTGATCGCGAACTCCACATCTCATTTTGGCGGTAAACCCGAGATGTCCTCGAACACGTCCATGAACTCTCGAACTATAGCTGGCGCTTCCTCCTTATCAACTTCCATCGACGAAAGAATATTGTTTATCGGCCTAGCCCTAAACTCGACTGGCCCGACAGAACTGCTTCCTCCAGCAAAAAAAATTCCGGATGTCCGGGAATCTGTAAAATCACTTTCTTTGCTCTATAATCAATATGAGCATGGAAAGTGCCGAGAAAATCCATTCCCAAGACAACATCATAACTGCCGGTATCAATCACCAAGAAATCTGTAAATAACTCCCGTCCGCAAATAACTACCAAACAATCTTTACATTCACTACAAGATATGATCTTCCCGTTCCCAGTGTGTATGTCACAACAACTAGACATGGTCGTGCAAGAAATTGAGTGTGCAGCAATAAACTTGGATGACATAAAACAATGGGATGCACCGGAATCGAATAATGCTAATGCGGGAAAATCATGAACAAGTAGGATACCTGAAACAACTTCATCTGAAGCCTTGGCCTCTTCAGCTGTCAGAGTAAAGGCTCGAGCTTGATTAGGTCCCTGAGTTATCTGTTTCTGCCCCTGAAACTGCCTCTGTGGTGGCTTCTGAACATCATCCTTCAAACGAAGCTTCGACGGGAAAACACTGATAGTATGATCAGCTGATCCGCAAACCAAATAATGTCCAAGCTTCCTCCGACAATCCTTCTGCTGATGTCCGGGTAGATGGCAAAAGTCACAAAACATCCTTCCCCTCTGCTCGGGTACGACGGGCTTCTTCATCGGTACTACGCCACGTCGGTTCACCGGAATACCTCTGCGTATAGACGCTCGGTTCGATGCAAACGCCGGCTTCCATGCTACAACTGCCTGTTGCTGCATACCCCCAGTCTTCATTGATAAGCTCTGCTGCTCTCTGGCTGCTTTTAGAACTTGCGAGAAAGTGGTCAATCCCAGAGATATAATGTGCCTCTGTATTTCCACGTCCAAACTGCGCATAAACCTTCGTGCCCTATCAGCATCGTTGGCAACCAAAGGTCCAGCGAATCGACTGAGCCGTGTCCACTCAGCCGCATGCGCATCCATGGATCCGCCATTCTGCTTTAAACTGATAAATCTTTCTTCCATTTCCTCCCGTGCAGTCTGTGGAAAGAACTTCTCCAAGAAACTCTTCGAGAAAGTAGCCTAACTGATCGGCTTGGGCAAACGGGTCTCTTCCACGAGCCACCACTCGCGGGTATAGTCCACCAATTGGATGCGTACTACATCCACTCTCTTATCCTCCGGAATCTGTGCCGCAACGAGCAGATTCTCCGTATCAACCAGCCACTACTCTGTTGGCAGCGGCTCCTCCAAACCAGTGAAAATGGATGGGCCAAGTCTCCTGAAATCCGCCACGGTACCCACACGCTCAACTGGTCTGGCCGCAACATTGTTTACGGACTATTGGACGGTCCGCAAACCTTCCTGAAAGGCTTCGGCTTGCCACTGGTTCTGCTCGGTTTGCCGCTTCTGGTTCTCCAGCATCCCATGAATTACTCCAAGCAAAGCGGCATCATCAACACGCCTCTGGTATGATCGCAGATTCCTATCCGCCATGTTCCTGAAACCAAAACACCAAAAGGATTAGTGGGATAAACAAGATTCAAAACTTGCGATGAATACTGACCATAAATCAAGGATATGAATCAAGACTAGGACTCCAAGTTACTTAAATAGAGTACCGCAATATAATCATGCCGCAGTTCATAATTACAATCACATAACTCTGTTCAAGTCGTCCAAATCCTAGAGAGAAACAATATGGAACTAAAAGTTTCAAGTCGAGATGCAAGGTTGTTTGCATATCATCAAGACAAGGGTCAAGAGAAAGATATGATTCAAGAATCACGATAACCAAGTGGCAGGACATGTTCCTAATTACGGATTTTCCGATTTGTGTATTGGGTCCAATACCCAACTACAAAAGAATCAAACCCGATTAACCTAAATCCTATGGCTCTGATACCAAACAAACCTTGTCACACCCCACTTCCCAGAGTGCGCTAAGATCGGCACATGACAGAGCCAACCATGCTACCTGTGGCTAGGAAATATCCCTCCACAGTCATATTATGGTTGTCTAGAAGATATCAAGAACAGTAGAAATAAAATAAACTATCTAGTACATGTCCATGAGCCAGAATAAATGAGTCAAGAAATAATATGCGGAAGCAATAAATCCAATAACAATAACAATCTGGAAGGTACGTCCCAAATACGGGCTCACATCAGGAAAAATGCTGGAAGGGAACTAAACTAGAATACTAACAGGTCCTCACTGCTTGGCCTATCGACTGAAGTACGCCTGCTCGGCCCGTGACAAGGGTAGCGGATCTGGGCCATGCAAAACCCAGAAGTCAGCTCATCACAATATCAAACAATAATATATGAATAAGGTACACGATATATGCAAGCATGCGTATAAACAATAACATGAATATAACCATTAAACATGGATATAAAACAGTGAAGTGTATACGTGCAGGTGAAGTGCAGTGAGTAGTCTAAACCGTGCTACAGGGTTATCTATTCTAAAGTTATTCGAAACCAATTGATGTACTACTAATGTAACTCAAAGAATATGTCCCGTTATCCCCCGGGCCATGGATCAGGAATATATGAACCAAGAATGGTTTTGTCCCGTTACCCCCCGGGACCACGGATCAAGATGTAAGAATCACGAATAACTCTGTCCCGTTACCCCCCGGGACCACGGATCAAGTAATACCCTTTTAAATTACACTCGGTTACAACTTTTATTTCCCTATACCCCCAAGGTTATGTGTTCAAGTCGGGTATTGAAAATCTGGAGCTAATGCCAACACAGGATCAAGCAGGTACATGTTTGTCTATGTAGACAACATGATACGTCAGTCGGGACAACACGTCAGGATTGTCGGCATTATTAACAAGATCAGGTAACAAGTCAAGTAGTGGTATATCAGGTCATGACAGGTAGTGCATATGTATCAAGCGGATGCTCATAATAAAACTGTAGCAAGTACGGATGCACGGTAAAAACATGGATGCATAAATATTTATCAGGGGTTACCTTATGACTAAGTAGGATGCACAATATCAACATGGGGTACTAATGTAATAATAATATGAGTTATTGTAATATGGCGTGCAATTAGATATGCAGAATTAATGGTATGTATACACAAATAAACATGGATGCTCATATAACTATCACGGGTTACAACTACAGTTCCATGACTATGTAGGATGTACATTATCATGCATGGGGTGTTAGTATAACAGTAATATGAAATAATGTGACATGGCATGCAACTAGATATATAATTAATGGTATGGATACACAAATATCGATCAGGGGTTACATTTACAGCTCCAAGACTAAGTAGGATGCACATTATTAAGCATGGGGTGTTACTACAATAATAACATGAATTAATATGATCCGTAGATGCAGCTATATGTATGTTAAATGATACGGATGCATACGGGTATCCAAAAACAGTAAAACATTAGTATGGATGTACAATGCAATCAACATATAATATTTGTATTCATATGGATGCAAGATAAGTATTATAGTATGTGGCAAGATAAACTTGCATCGATTGGATCACACGACTGGTATATACGGCACGTCCGGCGTCGGGTAGACGTCGCAACGCACACACAGCACGCGGGACGGATCTAGGCAAAGCAAGAAAGTAACCACGCTGGCTGGGGATGTCTACTGGGTTTGCCTGATCGACAGCGATGAGCATGACTGCCGAGATGATCGGAAAACATGGATCAAGAAAAGAAGAAATGAAAGAAGAAGAAGAAGAAGAAAGAAGAGAGCTGGTGCTCACTCGGTTTTGTGCTTTGGATTCAGAGGTGAGGCGAGGGAGTCGTCGACGACGATGGGCCGTTGATGGCGAGGTTGCAGGCAGGTTTTTCGGCGAGGCCAGGGGTTGCAGGCTTTCTTGAAGTCGGGTGAGGGTTGGTGCTCTGGGGTCAGGGGTTTCTGTGCAGGGAACAGGAGATGAGAGATGATAGAGGTGGTATAGAGGGTGTGAGGGCGACGACGAGGTATGGAGACGACGATGAGGTCGAAGCTCCGGTGAGGCGAGGGTGTGCTGGGGATTCTAGGGTTCACGGGGTTTTTAGGGATGGTGGTGGTGGAAGTTGAAGAGGGAGGTGAGGAGACGGAGGGGGTGAAGTCGAGGCTCAGGCGAAGGGAAGATGAGAGGCTGGGGTTAGGGTTCGTCGTGGGGATCTCGTTCTCGTGGAGGCCTGCATGGGTTTTTTAAAAAAGAAGAAAGAATAAAGGAGAGTGACTCTAAAGGAGAGAAGGGAGGTGAGCAGATCCCTCGTGAACAAAAATCGCGAGAGGAGAGAGAGGGGGGGGGGGGGGGGGAGAGGGGGAGAAAGGGGAGAGAGAGTGTCTGTTATATTTTAAAAAAAAAATCTTTTAAAAATTTAAAAAGATTATTCTGTTACAAATTTTTTTTGTTAAAACTGTTTAATAAAAAAATATAATATTAGTAAAATATTTAATATTTGGCTAATACAAAAATAATCCAAAACACGCCCGGGTCGGGTCTAAAAATCCAGTTTTAAAATACGGAAAATATACGTGTCGACTAAAACCAAAATTGGTTATCCGGGTAACGAAAATATATACCCCCAAGAACGGATGTATGTACGTGCACGTAGCCATCCAAACAGGTCTGTTACACTGAACGGGACGAGAACAAGGTGCGCGGATGCTACTACAGGGTTAGGGGTATCAAGCAGGCCATGCAATATATTTTTAAAATATTTTACTTGATTTTAAATGTTATATTAATAAAATGCAGATACCAGATATAATGCCAGTATGCAGTATATAAAATATGAAAGTGCATGGATCCATATAACAAGCTAGGATAAATCATAAACATGAATCAAGACAGGTTTCCAGCAAGCGGGTCGGGTCGGATACAAATATAGTATTCGCACCCAAAACACAGTAAATCAGAAAAATACTATAAATAAAGAAATACTCGCAATAGAATTGGTATAAATGAACTAGGGTGTTACAAGGCGGCCGAGTAGCTTCCTGCTCGACCCATCCGCAGCGGGCAGGGTCATGCCCGTTTACGTTGTGTTTCCAAAGACTTCGCCATGAGGCGGCCGAGTAGCTTCCTGCTCGGCCCATCCACAGCGAGCAACGTTCTGCCCGGTGTTGGGAACTCACCCGCGCGCGCAAACGCGTATGTTTTGAAATAGAGATTGTTTTTAAGAAATATTGCACACGCGAGATCGTTTTCGTTTTAAAATTTATAAACCACAAGTGCATGGCGCGTTGTAGCAAGCCGGCAAGCACGGGTCGATCCACAGGGAATTGTGTATTAGAATTTGTCTTTTAAGGTTCAACAAATTAATGAATTGAGTTGGTTGTCACAAAAATAAAATGAAAGAATACGAAAACAAGAAAAACAAATAAAACAAGCAAGTAAGAAATGGTTGTGGCTTTGACTTAGAAGGTCGAATCATGGAGATTCACTCGACGCTCCCTTGATCATGAGTTGTCCACTCTTACCTTGATCCCGGCATGAAGCACGACTTGTCAAAGTGGTTGTAAGGCATAAGTCGTCAAATTCCGATATTCTCCGCAAGGCACGAAACGAGTCCGTTTTGATCACTTACCGTTTGTATGTCCGAGCTTGGGGTATCAACACTAAACACAAGGGTTAGCAAGTATACATCAACAACAAAAACACAAAGTAGTGAGTGAGAGCAAATGATTTTGGCGTTGAGTGTGCTAAGTGTTTGTGATGGTATATGGTATATGAAACCGAAAGAGTTGTCAAGTCAATTAATCACAAAATACCATATCCAAGCTTAGCAAATTTAAAACCAAATTGATTCTTTCTTAAACATTGAAATGGGGAAAGGGAATGAATATGGTGTATGAGGAGGTTACAAAGTAACCATGTTTCAAAACACCATATCATATCAATATATCAACAATATTTAAGTTAGAATCATAATTTTAAGCACAATAAACATAAACAAGAGGTGGAGGAGGCAAAGCCTTTCATCTCACTTCCTCACCATTACCACAACCAATAAAAGATTAGTTAAGCATGATAAGAGAAAATAAAAGCAAGCAAGTAAAGAAAAGGAACACAAATATTATTAACACCTAAGAAAGAGATACAAAATTTTGGTTACTTGTTCAACCTCCTTAATGAAGTTTTCCAAAGAAAGCTTCAAGAGGGAAGAAGAAGAAGAAACCAATGATGAAGCCCACTCACCTTCAAGCTAAACAAAAGAACTATGAAATGAAATATAGGGTATATACATATGGTCCCTTGCTCAATATCTATTCTGGTATTTATAAGCTCAACTCCAGAATAAACAAACAATATAGATGGACTGATGTGACCCTAAGAAATAACCAGAAGAAAAATGGGGACATTTGGAGCAAATGGGGCCGAGCTCGCCGGTTTTATGGGGTATGTGGCCGGGTCAATTCCGAGCACATGGGCTCGTATTTGTTGTGTTGTCATGTGTGCTCCCCAATATCACTCTGGTGTTGCTAGATTTCTCAATAGAGGCCTGGGTTGCACTCAAGGATTTGGAGGGAACAAGATCCCATACATCATATCAAATCTTTATGCATTTATTGCCCATTCAATGCACATCACATCATATATGCACAATTTTTGCCAAGGGCAGCCCCATCATGGTCCTAGTGCCAAAGAGCATGTGTACACTTGTATTGTGTTGGACCATTTTAGACAAAAAGTGTGTACACGTTTATTTCTAAAAGAACTCTTTGGATATCGGTCGGTTTTCAATTCTGTTTGCAGTGTCGGCTCCCAAATGTTATATCCATGATTTTAAACGTGTTTCCAGTATTTTACCATGAATACATGTAATCTGTAATTACTGAGCAGACACTGGTTAATAGCACCGATATATAAAAAAAATAGATAATGAATGAGCGGTATTAAAATGCGGTTTTCTGTGATGAACAAATACCCCCAAACTTATCTTTTGCTCGTTCCGAGTAAAACAAAAAATCCTAGCCTCACTTTTGCAGGGAATGTGATTGCACTGAGCATGTGCAACAGGTCGTTAAACCTCTAGGTGTCCCTAGTAGGAGGAGTGTTGTCTCCTGAGGGTTTTCAGCGGATTACACCCACAAAATCCAGTCAAATTAGTTTCATAAGTTAACGTCGATTCTACTCCTACAGTTCAGTATCTAAGTTAGAAATTCTATCATCCTAAGTTGGAAATATTCAACCCTTATATCTCACACCTCCTATTTATTCAACCCCAGATTTTATACATTTTTTCAGTTTAGAAAGATCTCGGCATCTCCTGAGTTTTCCTTCTAAAGTGCGGGCTCCAATCAGGAATTTTTATCATCATTATAAAAAACATAAGTCTTATTCTTGATCCCTATCTTTCCTCCAAACATCGATTGTATACCCCTACGTGTGTGTAAATTTTCACTCCTACATTTAAGAATTCAATTCAAGCTATAGTACCCTTACCTTAAAACATAAGTCTTATTCTTTTCATTAATGGACGGACGGTTTTGCTCACACATCTTTCATGCGATAATTAATGTTTCTTGAGGCACTAACAGCCGATTACTGAATGTATGAGCTTAAAGCGTAAATAGCAGTTTCCAGGTCTTGACTTTATTTATTTATTTTTTTCTTTTATTTTTATTTTTCTTTTCAAGACCGGATATATTTTTCAATGATGCTCTTATGGTGATTAGCTTTAAATACCGTTTTTTCTTTCATACTAGGCTTTCAGGCTAGAGTATTTGTAGGTATTCTCTATTATCCTATGTTTCAAGGTGCGTGTATGTGCAGTTTGTAGGGTATATATTTTCTAAATTTGGACTCAAGAATAGAACTATTTTTCAGACTTATCTTTCCGTAAAGCTTCAATACTCTCCCTTCATCTCGACTTAACTAAAAAACTGAACTCAAGATTATCTATTTCTCAAGAAAAAACTGTAAGGACGTAAAATTACCAAGGTTAAACAGAATGAGGGTTATTTTTAGGGTTTTCAATTCCTAAGCCTAGGATTTAGTTACTTCTAATATATCAACTAAATTTTTGGAATAACAATCTAAGTTGCCCTACTAGCTAACTTGACGACAAAGTTTTTATGTTTTTGTAAAAAAAATTAATTTTTATAGCTTTTTAAATATGTATGCAATGCAGAATATACACATGATGCAGCAAAAATAAATGCAGTGCTCACCCCCAAACCTGAGTTTTACGATGTCCTCATCGTTGCCACCGTCTCTGGTAGCTAGACTTAGATATCAGGGTGAGAATTTTATTTAAAGAAAAAGAAAAAACCTAAGACTAATTACAACATGTACAAGTTAAAAGATTGGGTTAGTCCAGAAATTAATACCAGCCATTTAAAGATTTTTTCTATATAGTGCAATGGCTGGTAAAAGAATATGTATAAAAAGAAGAAAAAGAAAAAGAATGTGTTAGAAGTTAGTGAAGGGCATGGACGTGGAAAAATGGAGATCAGAAGACGCTGAAGATGAAGTTTTGAAGAGGCCAAAGAATTATTTCCTGGATGAATTGAATGTTCAAAAAGCACTTGTTGAGTTCCAAAGTCAAGTTCGTGTAAAAACTGGAGTTTATCCGCAAAAAGTTCGGCAAAAGAAAGGTTCCTAGGATGTTCCCAAATTGATCCTAACTCAAACTCACCTAAAATATCAAGTTCATCCACAAAAATTTCCTCAAAACTCGACATGAAAGAATATTTTTTAAGACTGTCTTCCTCCCTATGATTTTTCACAACCCTATTCTTATCACTATGTTTTTCTATCTCTCCCAATACAATTTCTCCCTCATCACATTCACAAATGGGTAGGTTCATGTCATCCAAAAAAGTAGGTTTCCACACTAACATTTCTTCCGAAACAATATCACTAGGTGATACAAAAATCGTGGGTTCCTGATCATTAATCTCTTCTAACACTCTATCCAAACCATACCCGTCAAAATCACATGATTCCTCCTCTAAAATTGGAATGCAAAAATCAATCGGTGGATTTTCTTGTGTGTCCTGATAACACTCAGTCAATTCAATTACGTCGTCATCTATGAAATCATCAAAAGTCAATTGATCGTTTATCTTACTTGGGTGACTTCCTAGATGACAGATATTAACATTATTGGGTTCCGATTGACTGTGTTCACTCCCTAGAATTCTTTCAGCTAAATGTTTTACTTGTTCCTCGATTCTAGCCAATAATTGAGCTTGAGTAAGAAACGATTGCTCAGATTGTTGTATGAACAGGGCTAGCGTCGAAGCTGATTAATTCTTGACCGCAGTCATCACTTCAATACCTTTCTCTAAAGCGGTCAATCTAGTATCCATCTCACTATCATTCCCTAATGATGGTTTAATTGTTTCGGGTTGGAGGGGTTGTGATGGTGGTGATGCTAAAGCAGTCAATCTGTCGACCTCTTTCTCTAAATTTTCAATCATTTGGTCTATGGTTGAAGTGAGACTGGGTTCAGGAATGTTAGGTAGGTGACCATTATCAAAATTCTGGGATGGTTGGCCACCCCCTAAGAAATGACAGTTATCATGAATGTGGGAATAATCTTGGCAATTTGAACAAATGAATTGGGACTAAGTATAAACAAAAGAATAAGAATCATGAAAAATTAAATTAAATTGTGTATCACCCATATTAACAAGAATTCACAAATATCACAAAAACAAAGAATATCACACCCCTACCAGTCTATGGTATACTAGTCAACTAGACCTGCTCAAGAACCTGATTGTCAAAATAAAACTGTGTCAAGAAACAGGCTCAAGATATACGGATCACAAAGCTAGATAGCACAAGAGAGAAGGAGGGTTTCCAACGCTTTCGAAAAGTTCCTTAATTAGATAACCCTTTATCTTGAACACTTGCCTAGACACCCCGTGAACGATATTCCGTTAAGCAGTGTTCTAAACACAGTCAATTTCTCCTAATGAGCGCGAAGTCCTTAAAGTCAAAGTTCTAGTTAATTTTAAATTATTGTGGGTATGCAAGAATGTACTTTTGTGATTTGTGGGCTACGGAGAAAAGGTGATGAAATCCTTTACCGTATCTTGTTTGGTCTTTTTGCCCTTAAATTCGTATTAAGATGCAAATGCGCAATCAATAAAAGAATTTATGAAATTAAGCAATTTAAGCAATTCCTTTTCAGTTTAAGTTTAGGCGTTGCAAAACATACGGGTTAGTTCTCTGTGCAATCGGCAGCAAATTTGTGCAAAGAATCCTGCAGAAGATAGAATATTGGAATGCGTCGGATTTGAGCGATGGTGTAAGAAAAATACGTACCGATGTGTATTGGGATAAGAAACCCTCTTAAAGTGATCCCGAGTCTTTGATTGTTCACTTGCGCGGGTCAAACTATCCGGATCTTTGGCACTATACTTCTCTAACATCTTGAAATTGTATTTGAGCTTCGCTCCGCACGATCGCTGGTCGTAAATCCATAAAAATCTGCAAATGTCAGAAAATACGATATTTAGTGTCAAAAGCGATATATATGCCCTAATTTCTGCATACTCAAAATTATAAAAATCAAACAATACCAATAGAATACCAACATTACACTATAGAGTACACAAAAACAAAAAATCAAAAACACCCCAAATGGGCCGAGCTCGCCGGATTTACCCTTGATGTCGCCGGCCAGATTCCAAGTGTTTGTGCTCGAATTTTGTGTGGGTTCTCTAGGCTAGATCAATATTCTTATGGTATAACTTGATCTTTTAATTTAAGTTCAAGGTGATTGCAGGTCTGAAAGACAGAGAAAAAAATTAAGAAGAATGTTTGTTATGTTAGTTTTGAAAAAATTGAGTTAGAAATTAGTGAGTTAGTAAGAACCAGCAATAACAATACCTAATACTACCAACTCCCCGGCAACGGCGCTAAAAACTTGTTGGGAACTCACCCGCGCGCGCAAACGCGTATGTTTTGAAATAGAGATTGTTTTTAAGAAATATTGCACACGCGAGATCGTTCTCGTTTTAAAATTTATAAACCACAAATGCACGGCGCGTTGTAGCAAGCAGGCAAGCACGGGTCGATCCACAGGGAATTGTGTATTAGGTTTTGTCTCTTAAGATTCAAAAAATTAATGAATTGGGTTGGTTGTCACAAAACTAAAATGAAAGAATACGAAAACAAGAAAAGAAAATAAAACAAGCAAGTAAGAAATGGTTGTGGCTTTGGCTTGGAATGTCGAATCGCGGCGATTCCCTCGACGCTCCCTTGATCATGAGTTGTCCGCCCTTACCTTGATCCCGGCATGAAGCACGACTTGTCGAAACGGTTGCGAGGCACAAGTCGTCAAATTCCGATATTCTCCGCAAGGCACGAAACGAGTCCGTTTTGATCACTTACCGTTTGTATGTCCGAGCTTGGGGTATCAACACTAAACACAAGGGTTAGCAAGCATACCGCAACAACAAAAACACAAAATAGTGAGTGAGAGCAAATGATTTTGACGTTGAGTGTGCTAAGTGTTTGTGATGATATTGGTATATGAAACCGAAAGAGTTGTCAAGTCAATTAATCACAAAATACCACATCCAAACTTAGCAAACTTAACACCAAATTGATTCTTTCTTAAACATTGAAATGGGGAAAGGGAATGAATATGGTGTATAAGGAGGTTACAAAGTAACCATGTTTCAAAACACCATATCATATCAATACATAAACAATATTTAAGTTAGAATCATAATTTTAAGAACAATAAACATAAACAAGAGGTGGAGGAGGCAAATCCCTTCATCTCACTTCCTCACCATTACTACAACCAATAAAAGATTATTGAAGCATGATAAGAGAAAAGAAAAGCAAGCAAGTAAAGAAAAGGAACACAAATATTATTAACACCTGAGAAAGAGATATAAGATTTTGGTTACTTGTTCAATCTCCTTAATGAAGCTTTCCAAAGAAAGCTTCAAGAGGGAAGAAGAAGAAGAAGAAACCAATGATGAAGCCCACTCACCCTCAAGCTAAACAAAAGAACTATGAAATGAAATATAGGGTACATACATATGGTCCATTGCTTAATATCTGTTATGGTATTTATAAGCTCAACTCCAGAATAAACAAACGATATAGATGGACTGATGTGACCCTAAGAAATGACCCGAAGAAAAATTATGACACGCAGGTATTTTCTCCTCACAAGGTCGAGAGGACCTTGCAAGTGTCTTTTAACGAGATTGCGCCCTTTCGGGTTTTCACAACACTCGCCGGTAGCCCTGCTATTTTTACTCACGGAGCCCTTTCGGGTTTTCATCCGTGCCCATCTCGCTTACGGACATACCGTTTTCTTTCTTTTTTTTTATTTTTTTGTGAGCCTTGGGATGCTGCAGTCCGTAGTAGTTTATTGACGTCTCGGTCAATAGCCAGTTTTAGGACATAGTGGTCCATTGTTAGTTTAAGAACGTTTCGGTCCGTGGGGCCAGCTACTACTTATAGAGTTTGGGTTTAGGAAGATAGCGAGCGGACATAGGCATCGTCATCTATCGTTGACCTAGGCCGTGACTCGTCAGGCGTAGTATTTTTTCAGGAAGCGTCCGTTTATTGGCCTGAAATGTCTTTCACCATGCATGTCCATGAGTAGATAGGCTCCACCCTGGTAAACTTTGTCTATGATGTACGTGCCTTCATAGTTCGGCTCGAATTTTTCCCTTCTGGCACGATTAGGGATCATAGGTCTCTTGACCACTAGCACGAGTTCATCATGGCGGAATGTTCTCGTCCTAGTCAATCTCTCGTGTAACACCCGAGCCCAATAATACTATGTATATTACTAGTTGAGGGTTATTTATCGCTCTTTCCAATTTTCCTGATTTTCTGGTGTTTATTGCTAAATTTTACCCGGTTAAGTCATTTTGGCACATAACAAATTTTAACTCCGAAAATAAAATTTAAGATGTCCATGTTGGCCTACTCGTCGCCACTAGTCGCGTGGTAGCGTCCGCGTGTCGAGATTCCGTTCCGTTTGGCTAAAACGGGCAAGTTGGGACGACTACGCGCGCGTACAAGTGTCCGACTTGGGGGCATGCATTTTAATCTTTAAACACCTCTTTTCAAAATTTGGAACCCGCTTAAAATCCTATAATTTGAATTTGGAACGTTTGGGCGCAACCCGGGCGCGATTTGGAAATGTTTCATCTAGCGCCAAAAGGGCCCATTTAATTAAATATCATAAACTAATATATATATATTCGAATACATAACCTTAACAGTAAATCGTCTGATAATCCTTTCAAATTTTCCTTTAAATATTATTTTTTTACCTCCCAGCCAATCACGAGGGAGTAAATTCCCTCGTGGGCCCCGATTCTCTCTCTCCCTCTCCGTCTCTCTCTGTCTCCCTCTATTCTCTATCTCTCTCTCTCTCATCATCAAATCTCTCTCTCTCTCTCTAATCCTAACCTCTCTCTCTCTCTTCATATATATATTAAACCCCCAACTGTTCCTCAACCTCATCGAGAACCCAGCGAGAAAACCCACGAAAGCCTCAAACCCTAACCCTAGCCGCGTCGTGACTTCGCCGCCGACCTCCACGTGACCTCCCCGTCATCATCCTCACCTCCACGGCATCGACCGCAGCCTTCCTCCCTTCTTCTCGAGCCTGCAACCCAACCCCACGACGCCACCGTCGCTGGCACCGCCCACTGCCGGCGATCCCTCTTCCTTGTCGGCCCCCGCTTGTCCTCCTCCTCACCTACGCATCAGCCCCGACCTCCCTCCTCCTTCCCTCGCCGGCGCTACATCAGAACCCGAGCCTAAACCCATCGCGTAATCCTCTGTGCCACCGCCGACCACTTCCTCTCCTCTGAGACCAGAACCCGGCCCGTACATCCCCTCAGCACTGCACCACCACCTTTCCAGCAACCCGGAAAACTTTCCAGCCTTGCTGCGTCGCCGTCACTGCCTCGCCGGCGTTCCAGCGCCGTCAAGCCCACCGGGGTTACCCCTGGTATCTCCTGGTAAGCCTTCCTTATCCTTTCCCTTGTACTGTAAACCCCCCCGCTGATCGTATTAAGTTTATTGTGTGTTGCTAACTTGTTGCCGTGCCATACCGTGCCCAGGGCCGCATCGCGTCGTGCCACGCACCGAGCCGGGACCACGCCCACCACCGTATCGCACCCGTACCGTGCACCAGATCGCGCTGCAGATCACGACCGTATCGCGCCCGTACCGTGCACCAGACCGCGCTGCAGATCACGACCGTATCGCGTCCGTATCGCACACCAGACCGCGCCGCAGATCGCGTCCGTACCGCGCAGCGGACCGCGCCGCAGATCGCGTCCGTACCGCGCAGCAGACCGCGCCGCAGATCGCGTCCGTACCGCTCAGCAGATCGCGCCTAGACCCAGAACCGTATCGTGACTTGTGCATCAGGCCGCCCGCACCTCAACCCTTGTTCTGAGGCAAGTATCTGAATACTTGCTCTAACATGCTAGCGTGCGAGATTTAGTCTTGCCACGCATTTGAATTCATACTATAAAACAACTTAATGATGGTAATGGATATCATATTATTGCAGTTATCTTAACCTGGAATCGTACAGCAGTTCCTCGTAATTAATCAACCCACATCAACCCATATTTCAACTAAATAAAACGACTGAATCATATCTGCTTAAACTGTTAAACCATTCTTGAGACAATTATTACATTTAGTATAATTTCATGTAGTTCCTTAATTTATAAGTATGAATATTGCTTTACCTTGTGGCTACTACACCCTAAAGATGATTGAACCTGTTAATAAGAGAATACAACCATCACTGTAGTTATATGGAACATTGTGATTAATTATTGTTCCTGCTGCTGTTCATTATCGATTGTATACCTGTTGTTAGCACTTACCGATTGCACGACATATTGGCCTGACCCTGCTACACCTGACATATACATACTTACCGACTCATCCCGTTGTACCATGACATTACTTGTCTCCTGATCTCGTGCCTAATGCTAACAAACCTAACCGTTCCTGCTGTCGATCCAGACAGACCCACTTTTACTTGACTTGTGTTGGCATTAGTCCTTGACTACTGAATACCTGACTGACATACATAGTTTGGGGGTATGGGGAAATCAAAGGTGAAACCGACTTGTAACTCAACAGTTCGATACATTGTTCTGATCAGTCTTACGGGCTTGGCCAGCTCCGGAGTGTTGATGCTGACATCACTCATCTATCCTACTACCTTTTACTGCTTAGCGGCACGTCTCGGATTCAGCCCCGAGAATCATGACCGTGGTCCCGGGCATGCACGGGATACTATTGAGTTACATCGACGAATCATCAATTGGTTTCAAAGACTATAGAGTAGAAAACCTGATAGAACAGTTTAGTCACCACTGCGCATTACCCTGCTTATTACTTCTTATTACTGCTTTATTCATGTTCATGATTGCCTTGTTTATTACCATGTTTATGCTATATACTTGATATCATGACGCGCTGACGTCTGGGTTTTGCATGGCCCAGATTCCGTGCCCTTGACGTCGACCGAGCAGGAGTACTTCAGCCAGCAGGCTGAACTGTGAGTTCTTGAGAGTTTAGTTTATTTATGTCATTTCATTTCCAGATGTGAGCCCGTATTATGGGACATACTGTTTATTCATTGTATTGGATCTTTAGCTTCCGCACTTATTGTTTATTGATTCTTGTTATTATGGATTTGGACATGTATTAGTTTAGTTTATTTTTTCTGTTCTTGATATCTTTACAACCGTAATGTGACTGTGAATGGATACTTCCTACCCACAGGTAGCATGGTTGGCTGTGTCACGTGCCCAAATCTTGCGTACTCTGGGAAGCGGGGCGTGACATGGTTTTATGGTATCAGAGCATAGGTTAATTGGGTTGATTCTTTGTAGTTGGGTATCGCACCCGATACACAAATCAGAATACCCGTGATTAGGAAACATGTCCTGCCACCTTGACCGTTTACCGTCCTTGAATCATTCTTCCAGATCATGTCGACGTGCAAACTTACTTTGCATTTGTCAACTCAAAAACCTAACTTCTTGTTATCTCTAGGACTTAGGCGACTTGGGTGGAGTTAAGTAATTGCGGCTATGATACCGCGGCATAGCTACAATGCGGCACTCTATTTAAGTATCTTGGAGTTCTAGCCTTGATCTATACTCGAAAACTATCATCATGCTAATGTGGGTACTTTGATTTCAGGGATATGGCCGATCAGAATTTGGAGATGGACCCAGGGCATGCGGTCTTAGCCGCCAGGCGAAGAGTAATAAGGGGATTGTTGGAGAAACTAAAGGAACAACTCGAGCTGGAACCAGCATTTACAATGGACCCCACGTCCGTACGTAGACGTATTCCAGTGAACAGGCGCAACGTAGCACCAATGAAGAAAACCAGTATGGGTGATCGGAAGGGGAGCGTGATATGTAGTTACTGCCATAAACTCGGACACGTGCGAAAGGAGTGTCGTTTGAGGCTGGGACTTTGTTTTAGATGTGGAGCGGCAGATCACACCGTTGATGCTTGTCCGTCGAAGCCTCGCACAAAGGATGATACACAGAGACCTCCGCAGGGACCGTTCCAAGGACAGGAACCGCTTACTCAAGGACCACAGCAGGCTCGAGCGTTCGTGTTGACAACGGAAGAAGCTAAGGCATCGGGAGAAGTGGTTTCAGGTAATTTACTCGTTCATGGTTTTCCCGCTTTGGCATTACTTAATTTCGGAGCATCCCATTGTTTATGTCATCCAATTTATAACTACACACTCGATCACCTGCACGACCTTGTCTAGTTTCTGGGACATACACACTGGGGATGGGAAAATTATAGCTAGTAAGGATGGTGGAGATCGTACAGTTGTTGTTTGCGGACGGGAGCTTTTGCAGATTTCTTGGCGATAGATCCGGGCAGTGATGAGGTTGTCTTGGGGATGGATTTTCTTGGCACTTTCCACGCCCACATTGGCTGTAGGGCAAGGAAGGTAATTTCCAGGTTCCCGGACATCCTAAGTTTACTTTCATTGGAGAAAGAAGTTCTGTCGGGCCAGTCGAGTTTAGGGCTAGGCCGACGAACAGTGTTCTTGCGGCTATGCTAGTGGAGAGTGATGAAGAGCCGGCAGTCGTCCGCGACATTATGGATGTGTTTGAAGACATTTTGGGCTTACCACCGAAGCGAGATGTGGAGTTTGCGTTTGACCTTACTCCTGGTGCAACGCCAGTAACAAAAGCTGACTATGCAATGGCACCAGTAGAAGTGGTGGGAGTTAAGAAACAAGTGAGTGAATTACTCGAGAAGGGATGATTCGAAGCAGCAACTCACCTTGGGAAGCTCCAGTTCTTTTAGTGAAGAAGAGGGATCGCACTGCCGACGCCGAGACAAGAGAAATTATTCGCAAAGTGAGTAAGTGCGAATTCTAGTTGGAAGAAGTGAAGTTTCTGGGGCATGTCGTGTCGGGCGATGGAATCGCCATTGATCCCGGGAAGATAGCAGCAGTTCGAGATTGGCCTGTTCCAAGGAATGTTGCAGGGATAAGAAGTTTTCTTGGACTCGCCGGTTACTACAGAAGATTTGTGGAGAACTTCGCTCGTTTAGCTGAGCCGTTAACCAAGCTTACGCGTAAGGAGGTACCGTTTGTTTGGACGGAGGGATGTGCATTGGCCTTCGAGACGTTGAAGCAAAAGTTGATAACCGCCCCTATCCCAACCGTACCGGATGATTCAGGAGGACTGGTGATTCACAGCGACGCATCTGGAAAGGGATTGGGATGTGTTTTGATGCAGAATGGGAAAGTCGTCGCTTACGCATCGAGACAGCTGAAGACTCATGAGCAGAACTATCCGACTCACGACTTGGAGCTTGCAGCCGTGATCTTCGCCTTGAAGATTTGGAGACACTACCTTCTAGGCGAGAGAATTGAAGTCTTTACGGATCACAAGAGTTTGAAATATGTGTTCACTCAGAAGGAGTTGAACATGAGGCAACGCAGATGGTTGGGGCTGATGGCCGACTACGACCTTGATCTTAGGTACCATCCGGGAAAGGTTAACGTTGTGCCAGATGCGCTAAGTCGGTTACCAGCAATTCAGTTATTGACTGCACAGAGAGAGATGATTGAGGAGTTTCGGAGTTTTGACTTGGAGGTTGTGCTACCGCATGCTACAGGACAGTTGATGCAGTTGCAAGTACAATCGTCCTTAGTGGAGAAGATTAGAGTGGCGAAATCGCAGGATCCTAGACTACAAAAGTTTCGAGAGCAGGTTGGAGCCGGACTACGAACCGATTTACTGACCCATGAAGATGGTTCGTTGAGATATGGTAGCCGTGTGTGTGTGCTAAAAGGAGATGTGCGTGAAGAGCTTATGAAGGAGGCACACAGTTCAGCTTACTCCGTACATCCAGGAGGGGCAAAGATGTACCGAGATATTCGACAGCATTTTGGTGGGAAGGTATGAAACGGGAAATCGCTCGCTTCGTGGCTAAGTGCTTGGTGTGTCAGCAAGTCAAGGCTGAACACCAAAGGGTTGCTGGTTTGTTGCGACCACTTCCGATTCCTCAATGGAAGTGGGAACATATAACCATGGATTTCGTGACGGCTTTACCGCGGAGTCCAAAGGGCAACAATGCAGTATGGGTGATTGTCGATCGGTTGACCAAGGCAGCTCACTTTATTCCGTTTCGGGTTGGTCAATCGACAGAGACTTTGGCAGAGCGGTACAGGCAGGAGATTGTCAGATTGCATGGAGTACCGGTAAGCATCGTGTCCGACCGGGACACTCGGTTCTTGTCACACTTTTGGAGGAGTTTACAAGAAAGTTTGGGGACTCGATTGAAGTTCAGCACAGCTTATCATCCCCAGACTGATGGACAATCAGAGAGAACGATTCAGACCCTTGAAGATATGTTGAGGGCTTGCATGTTAGACTTCAAAGGTTCTTGGGAGGATCATCTACACCTGGTGGAGTTTTCGTACAACAATAGCTTCCAAGCGACAATTCGGATGGCTCCGTTTGAGGCGCTGTATGGTCGTAAGTGCCGTTCACCGGTTTGTTGGGATGATGTTGGTGAACGAAGGTTGCTAGGACCAGATTTGGTGGTGCAGACAGTCGAGAAGGTGAGTACAATCAGAAAGCATATGAAGGCAGCTCAAGACAGACAGAAGAGTTGGGCCGACACGTCAAGAAGACCTCTAGAGTTTGCCGTGGGCGATTTGGTATTCCTGAAGATATCACCGACTAGAGGGGTGATTCGCTTTGGAAGTCGGGGAAAGCTTAGTCCCCGATTTGTTGGACCCTTCGAGATATTGGAGCGTGTCGGAGAGGTATCGTACCGGTTGGCATTACCACCATCATTAGCAGGAGTTCACGATGTGTTTCATGTGTCTCAACTACGGAGGTATGTTCGTGATGAGACTCATGTCTTGGATCATTCGGAGTTGACCGTTCGGGAGGACCTGACTTTTGAGGAGCGACCAGTCGAGATCAAGGATCGAAGAGAAAAGGTTCTTAAGAACAAGGTTATCCCTCTTGTGCTAGTTTCTTGGGGTAACCGATCGCATGGAGAATCTACTTGGGAGCGAGAAGACGAGATCCGGCAGAATTTCCCTCATCTTTTCCAGTAGTTAGTTATCTTGTATTCTTGGAATTTCGAGGACGAAATTCTTTTGTAGTTGGGTATGATGTAACACCCGAGCCCAATAATACTATGTTTATTACTAGTTGAGGGTTATTTATCGCTCTTTCCAATTTTCCTGATTTTCTGGTGTTTATTGCTAAATTTTACCCGGTTAAGTCATTTTGGCACATAACAAATTTTAACTCCGAAAATGAAATTTAAGATGTCCATGTTGGCCTACTCGTCGCCACTAGTCGCGTGGTAGCGTCCGCGTGTCGAGATTCCGTTCCGTTTGGCTAAAACGGGCAAGTTGGGACGACTACGCGCGCGTACAAGTGTCCGACTTGGGGGCATGCATTTTAATCTTTAAACACCTCTTTTCAAAATTTGGAACCCGCTTAAAATCCTATAATTTGAATTTGGAACGTTTGGGCGCAACCCGGGCGCGATTTGGAAATGTTTCATCTAGCGCCAAAAGGGCCCATTTAATTAAATATCATAAACTAATATATATATATTCGAATACATAACCTTAACAGTAAATCGTCTGATAATCCTTTCAAATTTTCCTTTAAATATTATTTTTTTACCTCCCAGCCAATCACGAGGGAGTAAATTCCCTCGTGGGCCCCGATTCTCTCTCTCCCTCTCCGTCTCTCTCTGTCTCCCTCTATTCTCTATCTCTCTCTCTCTCATCATCAAATCTCTCTCTCTCTCTCTCTAATCCTAACCTCTCTCTCTCTCTTCATATATATATTAAACCCCCAACTGTTCCTCAACCTCATCGAGAACCCAGCGAGAAAACCCACGAAAGCCTCAAACCCTAACCCTAGCCGCGTCGTGACTTCGCCGCCGACCTCCACGTGACCTCCCCGTCATCATCCTCACCTCCACGGCATCGACCGCAGCCTTCCTCCCTTCTTCTCGAGCCTGCAACCCAACCCCACGACGCCACCGTCGCTGGCATCGCCCACTGCCGGCGATCCCTCTTCCTCGTCGGCCCCCGCTTGTCCTCCTCCTCACCTACGCATCAGCCCCGACCTCCCTCCTCCTTCCCTCGCCGGCGCTACATCAGAACCCGAGCCTAAACCCATCGCGTAATCCTCTAGTTCGCCGGAGAAGCCCCGTCGACCCTCGTCGTCGTTGCCTGTGCCACCGCCGACCACTTCCTCTCCTCTGAGACCAGAACCCGGCCCGTACATCCCCTCAGCACTGCACCACCACCTTTCCAGCGACCCTGAAAACTTTCCAGCCTTGCTGCGTCGCCGTCACTGCCTCGCCGGCGTTCCAGCGCCGTCAAGCCCACCGGGGTTACCCCTGGTATCTCCTGGTAAGCCTTCCTTATCCTTTCCCTTGTACTGTAAACCCCCCCGCTGATCGTATTAAGTTTATTGTGTGTTGCTAACTTGTTGCCGTGCCATACCGTGCCCAGGGCCGCATCGCGTCGTGCCACGCACCGAGCCGGGACCACGCCCACCACCGTATCGCACCCGTACCGTGCACCAGATCGCGCTGCAGATCACGACCGTATCGCGCCCGTACCGTGCACCAGACCGCGCTGCAGATCACGACCGTATCGCGTCCGTATCGCACACCAGACCGCGCCGCAGATCGCGTCCGTACCGCGCAGCGGACCGCGCCGCAGATCGCGTCCGTACCGCGCAGCAGACCGCGCCGCAGATCGCGTCCGTACCGCTCAGCAGATCGCGCCTAGACCCAGAACCGTATCGTGACTTGTGCATCAGGCCGCCCGCACCTCAACCCTTGTTCTGAGGCAAGTATCTGAATACTTGCTCTAACATGCTAGCGTGCGAGATTTAGTCTTGCCACGCATTTGAATTCATACTATAAAACAACTTAATGATGGTAATGGATATCATATTATTGCAGTTATCTTAACCTGGAATCGTACAGCAGTTCCTCGTAATTAATCAACCCACATCAACCCATATTTCAACTAAATAAAACGACTGAATCATATCTGCTTAAACTGTTAAACCATTCTTGAGACAATTATTACATTTAGTATAATTTCATGTAGTTCCTTAATTTATAAGTATGAATATTGCTTTACCTTGTGGCTACTACACCCTAAAGATGATTGAACCTGTTAATAAGAGAATACAACCATCACTGTAGTTATATGGAACATTGTGATTAATTATTGTTCCTGCTGCTGTTCATTATCGATTGTATACCTGTTGTTAGCACTTACCGATTGCACGACATATTGGCCTGACCCTGCTACACCTGACATATACATACTTACCGACTCATCCCGTTGTACCATGACATTACTTGTCTCCTGATCTCGTGCCTAATGCTAACAAACCTAACCGTTCCTGCTGTCGATCCAGACAGACCCACTTTTACTTGACTTGTGTTGGCATTAGTCCTTGACTACTGAATACCTGACTGACATACATAGTTTGGGGGTATGGGGAAATCAAAGGTGAAACCGACTTGTAACTCAACAGTTCGATACATTGTTCTGATCAGTCTTACGGGCTTGGCCAGCTCCGGAGTGTTGATGCTGACATCACTCATCTATCCTACTACCTTTTACTGCTTAGCGGCACGTCTCGGATTCAGCCCCGAGAATCATGACCGTGGTCCCGGGCATGCACGGGATACTATTGAGTTACATCGACGAATCATCAATTGGTTTCAAAGACTATAGAGTAGAAAACCTGATAGAACAGTTTAGTCACCACTGCGCATTACCCTGCTTATTACTTCTTATTACTGCTTTATTCATGTTCATGATTGCCTTGTTTATTACCATGTTTATGCTATATACTTGATATCATGACGCGCTGACGTCTGGGTTTTGCATGGCCCAGATTCCGTGCCCTTGACGTCGACCGAGCAGGAGTACTTCAGCCAGCAGGCTGAACTGTGAGTTCTTGAGAGTTTAGTTTATTTATGTCATTTCATTTCCAGATGTGAGCCCGTATTATGGGACATACTGTTTATTCATTGTATTGGATCTTTAGCTTCCGCACTTATTGTTTATTGATTCTTGTTATTATGGATTTGGACATGTATTAGTTTAGTTTATTTTTTCTGTTCTTGATATCTTTACAACCGTAATGTGACTGTGAATGGATACTTCCTACCCACAGGTAGCATGGTTGGCTGTGTCACGTGCCCAAATCTTGCGTACTCTGGGAAGCGGGGCGTGACATCTCGTATGAGCGCGTTGTTCATATCATAATTTTGCATTATTATATTCCCCATTCTTATTCATTTTACAAATAAACAGGTGCTTTTGATCCATGTCTTCTACATAGTTGCAGATTACAGGTTCTCGGAACAAAACAATGAAAATGATGAAAAGACGCTATAAAAGTGAGACTTCGACCAACAAATAAAGAAACTTTATCATGCCTACAGTTTGAAGAACAAAACGAAGATCAATGAACAATTTCACAAAGTACAAAGGCAGCGCAAAGATTCAAGACTTCAACACGAAGCGAACGGTAAAAGTCCACCACATTATGCACTGTGGAAATCTAGAAGAAACTAGAAGACATTCTGAAGAACCAAGGGAAGAAAAATCAAGTAAAAAGCAACATGAAAATTACCAGAGAAATAGAGACCAAGAACCGACAATATGGCCGCGGATCCGCGGCTAAATATACCTTATGGCCGCGGATCTGTGGCCATATAGAACACGTGTTGGTGCATTTTTAATGGTGGGTGGCGGTACGTTGACTAGTCTTCTCAGGGTAGTTTTGTAAATGCAGATAGGGATCAGATGTAAACCATTGGGTTTCTATAATCTATAAATATAAACCCTAATGCTCTTTTTGGAGCATGCCTCTTCCTATGCCTCATTTTATTTATCAAAATTCAGAATTTCAATTCCTGTAATGTTTGAAGAGTGCATCAAATAAAAAGTAAAAAGTAAGTTTTCTTTTCTTGCCCTTAGTTTAATTTTCCTTTCTGCCCTAGTATAACTTTTATTTATCTGCCCTAGTTTAGATTTTATTTATCTGCCGTAGATTAGATAATTAGGTTATTAAAAACAATCATAAAAATGAAATCTTTTAACAATTCCCTAATGAGTGAGTAGTTCCTCACTTGTTAGGGTTAGGAATAGGAGAGGTTTGAGAGATGAAAATCTCTCACCCCTTTCTTGCCCATCATACAATTTAAATAGGATTCTATGCATACATACACACATCGCTCACTACGGCACCCTATCCCAAGAGATAGCGGTGATACCGTAGTTTAAAAGACCGGTTATGTATGTTTTCCATAGAAGTTAGGGTAAGAGTTGAGAAAGGACAGACAAGGGCTTAGAGGAAGAAACCTAGTTTCTTCCCGATGGTACTAATCTACTTTGTTAATTATTACCTTAACACCTAAATAGATCTTAATTAGGGCATAGAAAACGGTGAGAAATATTGAATTTCCAAATTTAATCTAAACCTAACCCTAGCAAGATTATAATCTTAATCAAACTCATTTCAGTTTTTAGTGATAATCCAATCCACCACAATTGGAATTAACTCGTTAGAATAATTAGAAAATACACAAAATCCCTGTGGACCGACCCGTACTCACCGGCTAGCTACCAAGCGACGCCGTTCTTGATTGCGGTTAAATATTCTTTGATTCATCTTTTAAAAGCGAAAGCGCACATTAAAACAGACGTACAAAATCAAATGGCGTCGTTGTCGAGGATGGCATAGTTATTTTCTTTTTGTAATTTCGGGTTAATATAAAAATCATAAAATTCATAAAAACTGAAAAAATATACAAATATATAAAAAATTTATCATCTTGTTATTCTTTGAAGGGTGTTTCGTTTGAATTGTACAGGATCGAAGAATAGATTCAGATCTGGAAAAATCCAGAGAGCAAAACAGCAAACAGCAAATCTGAACAAACAGAGGAAAATCAGAACAGAGAAACAGAAAAAATTTTGGGATCTGAACCGCCAAACCATCCGCGGAACGGCGGTCAAAAGCAAGGTTATGCGGCGGATCCCCGGCCTGGTGGTGACGTCAGCACGTGGAAAAATCTCTGTAAGCTTTCTTTTCTTCTCTGTAACCCCCTTATCTCCTCTGAAAAATTTTCCTGCAGGGTTCTTTGCGCAAAAACTTCTCCCTTTCTCTAATAACTTGATCTTGTGCAGGATTCTTTGTGCCGCAATAAAAAAAAATTCTGGCAAGTGTTTGTGTGTTTACTGCTTTGCATCTTTAAAACTGACTTTAAGGGGCTTGAACACCAATCCAGATTAGGTGGGGATTTCATTACCCTTCCTAGGACCCCAAAAATCACAAAAAACATATTTCATTGACCATCGAGTTAATTAAAAAATATTAGACTCAGGCTTAAGGACTGTCGCGCTCAATAGGACAAAAGAATAGTTGTAGGTATCGATCGTTTATCTAAACCAGACTTTGTGGTGCCTAGGCTAGACAAGTGGGGAAAGGTAACTTTAAAAGGCCCGTCTCATGGTGATTCGTGAGCGGATCCCTCCTTTCTCTACTTGTGCTTACCTGGCCACAATTGACGGTGAAGAGGCGATTTGAGGTCCTTACAACTTGCCCTTTGGAACAGTTAGGAGTAGTCTAGTTGACCTATGTGACCCTAGATCTAGGCTTGATTGTGCATATTGTGATTGATTGAATGCGTGTCTAAGCTTCTTATTAAAAATCTTTTTGCAAAAAGCTCCTTATAAAAAAAACACAAAACAGAAAATTTTACAAAAAGACTTGCCAATTTTGTCGCTAGAAATCCATTGCACCCCACTTGCACCCATATTCTTTTTCTTCTCCTTTCTTACATCATGGGTATCCCACCTCACAAAACTCTTGCCGAACTTTGGTACCCTCATCCAAACATTGCTTCCTACGCGAATTGTTTTGGTCGAATTACGGACGAACCCTCCATGCCCAATTTCTTTGAAAGATCGAATAGAAGCGTCTAGTAGAAACAGTTGGACTCCGTAATCCATTTTGTATCAACCATTTCAAAATTCACCACCTTCTTTTGTTGATACTCCTTTTTCGAGTCCTGTTGTAACTCCGAAACCCATGTCTATTGTTGAACATATTGAACAATCTCGTAACCGATCTTTCACTCCTTTCATCACTTCCAGTTCTTGGGATCAACAAGTCCATTCACCTTCTTATCCAAATATTGATCCTACTCCTGTCCAACCATTCAATTCCTACCAGTTCTACCCGACTTTCGCACCTTCCCTAGACATTGCTTCTACACAACCATTTGGGAGTTTCACGTATCCAAACAATTTTGAATCTTTTACTGAAACCCCTTCACAACCCATGTCTAGTCTGGAACAATCGTTGGAAGCTTATATTGTAGCAACAAACCAACAGATGAGGAATTTGGATGCGTCCATTGCCGCCCTTATGCAACCTAGTGACCCGGTAGCTAGTTTCCAAGTAGCTCCAAAAATTCCAATGTATGATGAGGCGGTTGGAAAGATTGAGAATTTGAGTGGAGAGAGTGAGCTGTGCACCCTTCCAAATCAAACCTAACCATCACCAATTGAATCCCACAACTCCGGTTTTGAATGTCTATCAAGTGTCCCAAATGATTCACCAGGTGAAAATAAAACGTTTAATGAGTTGTGCGACTTTGTAGTGCTTGATTTGCCAGATTGTGAAGGGTCCCTTTCGAGTGAAACCATCACCAATCCTTTCGACCTCTACATCTCCAATCTAGAACCTGAATTGATAAATATCTATGCTTTTGATGAGGTGTCCGAAAAAATTGATTTTCACTTGATTGAGGATATTGACGCAGGGAATATTTTGGATGATGAACCCCCAGATTTGACTGAATTTTTCTCTCCAATTCATCATCCCGAGTCATTAAATGTTTCTCCCGAACTTCATATGCGTCTTGATTTTGATGATAATTGCATGGATGAGATAACTTTTGAGGAGAATTATGAGGATAGTATTGAGGATAGTATTGAAGATGAACAAGTTTTGTTTGATGAGTTGGATTTTCCAATTCATCCTCCTGAACCTTTAACTGTTATACTTCCTAAATCACCCCTTCATCCTTTCCATCATTTCGACCATGCAAGAGATCACGCAGGAGGACTGTGAGCTTGAAAAATTTCTGTTCGATCACAGCAGTTTTGACGCCATTAGTGCGTTCCTTCTTGAATCTGACACAATTCTCACAACCGATAACGATTATGAGTGTTTCACTTTTTCAGACGATTTTGAAGACTCACCGTCCGAGTTTGAGTTCTTTGAATTTTCAGATGAGTTAGTTGAACCATCAGACTCGGTTGCTTACAGTAATTTCGAACCATTGATAGAATCCTTTGAGTTCGAGACAGTTTCACCAATTTCACCTTCAATTGTTTCACCTCTGAAACTCGAACTCAAGCTGTTGCCGTCTCACCTTACATACGCTTACTTAGGTGAGAATGAGACCCATCCTAAATCACTCCCCTTCGTCCTTTCCATCGTTTCGACCGCACAGGAATCCGTCACGCTTCCATTTTCAATGTCTGGTTTACCAAGTTCAACGCACCTATATTTTCTTGCGAATCTTGAGAGATTTGACCCCATTTCTTGAAGGGTTGATAGATTAGCAAAACCGCTTTTAACACATCAGTCATCACAATTTGTGCTAATTTATTCACTCAATTTACACTCTCAAGTTCGTACTACACTTCTTTCTCTCTTCCGCCATTCTTCTCCTAATATACCGAGACCATATTCCACCTTTCTTCCCATACGGTCTCGTGTGTTTCTCATTTCTTTTCTATACACTCCATTCTTTCACCAACCACACCATTATAACGATAAAATCTTTGAATGGTTGGTGCTAACCTTTGGCCTGTGTAAGGCCTTGTATAGCTTGATACTTTCTCTCCGCCATAACTCTGAACTTTATCTCTTAAACAGTGGAAACACTGTCTCACTTAAGTTTGGGGGGGACCTTTTTGTATATATATTTTATTTTGTTTTTCTGTTAATAAAAAAAAAGAACAAGGGAGTGCCTACAATTTTGACCTACTTGGTGTAGCCTGACAGTGAGGACACTGTCAAGTTTAAGTTTGGGGGTGTGCTCGGTAAAGTTTCTTCCTTCGCATTCATATGTATATATTTGCATTTGCATACTTATTTTAAAATCCATAAAAATTGAAAATTTTTAAAAATTATAAAAATTGAATTTTGGCCATAATTGACTTGAGTTTGACAGGACGATTAACTAGCTAGGAAAAACTAGATCCAAAAACTTAGTAATTAAAAACCCTAAAAATAACCTTTCTTAAAATTTAACGATAGAAAATATATGTCTTTGTAGTTTACTTAGAAATAGGCAAATTTTGAGTTCACTTCTTGGGCTAAGTCAAAATAAGGGAAGAGTATTGAAATTTTTATTAAAGTGTAAGTCTGAAAAATAATCCCTAAACTTAAGTCTAAATTCTGAAAATATATACCCTACAATTTGCACAAACACGCACCTTGAAACTTGGAATAGTAGAGGAGACCTCGAAATGCTCTTGTTTAAAGTCCTTAGTATGAAGGAAAATAAAATAAAAATACAAGTGTGAATAAAGAGATAAAAAATGAACACTGGGTTTTGTAATTACTTAAGGCTGCATAAATAGAAAAAATATTTAGCGAGGGTGCTTTATCATCTAGTGCCTTAGACCAACTGGTTTGGGAGTCACTGCTAAAACCTTAGGTGTTACAAGACTAGGAATTACGCCTAAATATGCAAACACATTCTGTAATCGGTCATTAGTACCTCAGCGGTCGCATGAAGGATATGTGAGCAATTTCATCTAAAAATTCACCAACTAAAAGTACTTTGGACGATGGACAAGAGTATAAGAGCTTGAATTGAATTTCCAAGTGTAGGGGTGATACATACACACACATAGGGGTATATGATTGGGGTTTAAATGAGAGATAGGAATGAAAAATAGGACTTATATCTTTAGTAGAGATGATAAAAATTCCTAAGTTGAGATGGAACCTTAGAAGGAAAATTCAAAAGATGCTAAAAGCTAAGTAAATTTACAAAACATATACAATCTTAAGTTAAATAATAAGGAAGTGTGAAAAATATGGGTTGATAATTTCTGAGTTGAAGATAATAGAATTTCTTGCTAGAAAACCGAGTTGGAGAATAAAAATCAATAGGCCGAATTGATAGAATTTTGTGAGCAGTATCCGCTGAAAACCCTCAGGAGACAACACTCCTCCTACTAGGGACATCTAGAGCTTTAACGGCTTGTTGCACGAGCTCAGTGCAATCGCGTTTCCCTGCGAAAGTGAGGTTAGGTATTTTTCGAGAATAAACCAGTTTTGCTCGAGGACGAGCAAAAGATAAGTTTGGGGGTATTTGTTCATATCATAATTTTGCATTATTATATTCTCCATTCTTATTCATTTTACAAATAAACAGGTGCTTTTGATCCATGTCTTCTACATAGTTGCAGATTACAGGTTCTCGGAACAAAACAGTGAAAATGATGAAAATACGCTATAAAAGTGAGACTTCGACCAACAAATAGAGAATTTTTATCATGCCTACAGTTTGAAGAACAAAACGAAGATCAATGAATAATTTCACAAAGTACAAAGACAGCACAAAGATTCATGACTTCAACACGAAGCGAACAGCAAAAGTCCACCACATTATGCACTGTGGAAACCTGGAAGAAACTAGAAGACATTCTGAAGAACCAAGGGAAGAAAAATCAAGTAAAAAGCAACATGAAAATTACCAGAGAAATAGAGACAAAGAACCGACAATATGGCCGCGGAACCGCGGCCAAATATGCCTTATGGCCCCGGATCCGCGGCCATATAGAACACATGTCGGTGCATTTTTAATGGTGGGTAGCGGTGCGTTGACTAGTTTTCTCAGGGTAGTTTTGTAAATGCAGATAGGGATCAGATGTAAACCCTAGGGTTTCTATAATCTATAAATAGAAACCCTAATGCTCTTTTTGGAGCATGCCAATTCCTATGCCTCATTTTATTTATCAAAATTCAGAATTTCAATTCCTGTAATGTTTGAAGAGTGCATCAAATAAAAAGTAAAAAGTAAGTTTTCTTTTCTTGCCCTTAGTTTAATTTTCCTTTCTGCCTTAGTATAACTATTTTTATTTGCCCTAGTTTAGATTTTATTTATCTGCCATAGATTAGATAATTAGGTTATTAAAAACAATCATAAAAATGAAATCTTTTAACAATTCCCTAATGAGTGAGTAGTTCCTCACTTGTTAGGATTAGGAATAAGAGATGTTTGAGAGATGAAAATATCTCACCCCTTTCTTACCCATCATACATTTTAAATAGGACTCTATGCATACATACACACACCGCTCACTATAGCACCCTATCCCAAAAGGTAGAGGTGATACCGTAGTTTAAAAGACCGGTTGTGTATGTTTTCTATGGAGGATAGGGTAAGAGTTAAGAAAGGACAGACAAGGACCTAGAGGAAGAAACCTAGTTTCTTCCCGATGGTACTAATCCACTTTGTTAATTATTACCTTAACACCTAAATAGATCTTAATTAGGGCATAGAAAGTAGTGAGAAATATTGAATTTCCAAATTTAACCTAAACCTAACCCTAGCAAGATTTTAATCTTAATCAAACTCATTTCAATTTTTAGTGATAATCCAATCCACCACAATTGGAATTAACTCGTTAAAACAATTAGAAAATACACAAAATCCCTGTGGACCGACCCGTACTCACCGGCTAGCTACCAAGCGACGCCGTTCTAGATTGCGGTTAAATATTCTTTGATTCATCTTTTAAAAGCGAAAGCGCGCATTTAAACAGACGTACCAAATCAGGTGTCATCTTTGCCTTGTAAGCCTCCAGGTTTTGTTGCGCCATGAGCCGGGTTTCATCAAGGACGTCGAGCTCCTCAAGCCGAAGGTGAGCATTTTCTTCGTCCGTTAGGTCGTAATGAACTGCCACTCGTAGAGAGGGTAACTCCATCTCGAGGGGGAGTACCGCTTCTGTGCCGAATACCAATTCATACGGCGTTGTGTTCGTGGCCGTTTTGAACGTAGTTCGATATACCGAGAGAGTTTTATGCAGCCTCTCGTGCCAGTCTTTCTTATTCTTGGACACCGTCTTTTTCACAATCTTCGTCAAGGTCTTGTTGAAAGCCTCAGCTAGACCGTTAGCTCGAGAATTATAGACCGATGAGTATCTCCAATCTATATTATGTTGTTGTGCGAAGCGGCTGATTTATGGCTTCTGTAGGCTGACCCGTTATCGGAGATAATCCGTCGAGGAGTGCCGAACCGATAAATGACGTGTGTCTTGAAGAAATGGAGGATATTCTCTGTCTCCACTTCTCTTAGTGGTACTGCTTCTACCCACTTGGAGAAGTAATCAGTTGTCCCGAGAATAAACCGATGTTCTCTGGACGATGCTGGTTTGATGGGGCCGATTATATCAGTTCCCCACATTTCGAATGGCAAGCTAGCCACCGTTGGGTGTAGCAGATTTGGATGTTGATGGATAAAATCCCCATGAATTTGGCACGAGTGGCACTGCTTCGCGTATTCTAGGCAGTCTTGGACCATCATGGGCCAATAGTAGCCCATCCTTTTGATCTTCAATTTCATTTTTGGCCCGGCTTGATGAGAACCACAGAGTCCATCGTGAGTTTCTTGGACGACTCTCCTTGCCTCTTCAGGTCCCAGACATCTTAGCCACAGAGAATCAAATGATCTCTTATACAGAGTATCATTGACGAAGCCAAAAGATAGAGCTCGTTTCATGAGCTGATATCTTGAGGACGCATCTTCATGCGTTCGACGGGATTTGAAGTAGTCTATAAAGACTTCTCTCCAATCCATAGCCTTTTCCTGGTCTTTTATTTGTAGAGTCGTTTGCTCGGTCACTCCTTTTTCTTCGGACGACTCTGGAGACATTTCTGCCAGTGCAAGAACCCGACGGTTTTGCACAACGATCCTCACATCATCAAGGTTCTCGTCAGCCAATTCCTTAGCGAGCTTAGCTAATGCATCTGCCTTGCTATTTTCTGCACGCGGTATGCTTTCTAGGGTGTAAGAAGGAATTTGAGTCAGTAGTTGCTGCACTCTCTCGTCGTACTTCACCAGCTCTGGCTTGCACGTTTGATAGTCGTCGTTTACTTAACTAACGACCAACTGGGGGTCTCCGTATATAAGAAGGTTCTCGATTCCCATGTCGACAGCAATCTCAAGACCTGCTATCAAAGCTTCACATTCGGCTTCATTATTCGTCCTCGGCTCTGTTAAGGAGAAAGCAAAGCGCATTATCCCTCCTTGTGGAGTCATGAGGATGAGGCCCACCCCGGATTTGATTATGGGGGTGCTTTGTTTGCGCTTCTTCATGGAAGATGCTCCATCGAAATAGAGTTCCCACTGGATATCATTTTCTCTTCTCTCCCCGTCGATCGTGTCAAACGCGTGTTCGTTTGGCAATTCGCAGTTCAAGGGAGAGTCGGCAGGTATCGGATACTCAGCGAGGAAGTCGGCGATGGCCTGGCCTTTCACTCCCTTGAGGGGAAAATAAGTTATCTAGAACTCCATCAAAAGCAGGGCCCATTTAGCGAGTCGTCCTGTTAATATGGCCTTTGACATCAAATACATGAGGGGATCCACCTTTGATATGAGATGGGCCTCATGTGCCAACGCATAGTGTCTGAGCTTCGTTATCGCGAAGATCAACGCCAGGTGGTGTTTTTCGATGGGGGAGTAGTTGTCTTCTACCCCCAGGAGAACTATACTTAAATAGTAGAGGGCTCTCTCCTTCCCTTGGTCATTCTCTTATGCCCATAGTGCGCCTAAAGAACCTTCAAGGGCAGTTATATATAGAATGAGGGGCTTTCCCTTGACTGGAGCGGTCAGCACCGGCGGATTCTACAAGTATTGCTTGATTTCGTCCAGTGTGCTTTAGCATTTGCGATCCCAGACGAACGGGGTTTCCTTCTTCATTAGGTGACTGTAAGGACGGCACTTGCCTGAGAGATTGGCTATAAATCGCCAGATATACACGAGCTTCCCTTAGAGAGACCGCAGTTGCTTGAGAGTCCTTGGCGGAGGCATTTCCATGATCGCCTTGATCTTCGATGGGTCTATCTCGATACCTAGGCGTCGGACGACGAATCCTAAGAACTTGCCCGAAGAAACTTCGAACGTGCATTTGAGAGGGTTCATCTTCAAGTTGTATTTCCGAAGGCGCTGAAATGCGATCTTCAGATGCTCTAAATGTTTCTCGTATGATTTTCTTTTAACTACGAGGTCGTCGATATAGCATTCGACGATTTCATGTATGAGGTCATCGAAAATCTTCGTCATGGCCCTCTGATAGGTGGCACCGGCGTTCTTTAGACCGAAAGGCATCATCTTGTAATAGAATATGCCCAAAAGGGTCCGGAAAGCGGTATGCTTCTGGTCCTCGGGATGCATCTTTATCTGATTATATCCTGATGAGCCGTCCATGAAGGAGAAGACTTCATGAGTGGACGTGTTATCTATCATCAGCTCAGTGACCGGTACTGGAAAGTCGTCCTTCGGGAAAACTTTGTTGAGATCCCGAAAGTCCACACATATGAGCACCGTTCCATTTTTCTTCATCACTGGGACGATGTTGGCAATCCAGTCAGGGTATTGAACTTCTTGGATGAAGCCGGAGTCAATTAGCTTCTTGACCTCGGCGTTGATACTCATCTCAAGCTCGAGCCGCATTCTTCTTGGTGCTTGTTTGATAGGCTTTACGTCTGGAGAAATCGCCAATTTGTGTACGGCTATTTCCGGATCTAGTCTCGGCATCTCGGAATAGTTCCATGCGAAGCAATCTTTATACTGCATGAGTATGTCTTTAAGCGTAGCTTCCTTTTCTTCAGATAACAGTTCACTGACGAACGTCGGCCGTGGGTCGTTTGCCGTTCCCAGGTCGATTTTTCTGAGGTCATCTGCAGTAGTATGTATCCCATCTTCCAGCTCTTTTGGCGCCGATGGAAATTCTGAGATCAACCCATTTTCATTTTTTTCGAAGCACCAAGAAAGGTCATCCATATTCTCGGGTTCTTCTTCTGACAGCATTATCGCGTGACAGGTACGAGATCGCTTCCAAGACCGATGTTGATCTGGTTCTACTCTCATCGCATAAGTTGCTTTTGATTCATGCTTCTGTGGTGGACTTACTCTCCAACTGTTGGATAGAGCGAATCTGCCGAGTTGATACTAATCTTCAACCCAGTTCTTGAAGGTGAAGCAGTCTTCGAGAGGATGTCCCATTGCTCGGTGATAGGAGCAATAGTCTGGGTGAGAGACCTTGTCTGCTTGCTCGGGGTGCTTGGACTCCGAGAGTGTTATCATCTGATATTTTATCACAAGATCAAATATTCTTTGTCTTGTCTTGGGGAAAAGGATATGCTCGACCCATCTTCTTTATAAAAGACGGATCCTGGCTGCTCGATTCTTGATCGCGTGGCTTCTTAAATCCGCTTTGCCGCTGTCGAACATTTTTTTCGTTCTTTGGTTTATTTTTGCCTATGCGCCGGGTCTTTTGTATGACGGGCTAGTGACGAAGGGCATTATCATTCTCCACGGCCTGCTGAAGGAGGAAATGCGTCCTGGCTTTCTCATAAATGGCCATTTCGCGGCTATGGTCATCCCGAACCTTCTGACCCGCTTCCCTTATTAGCTTGTCCATCTGTTCTTCAAACGACAGACTTGGAATTTTGATGGCAAGACCTCGTTTTGGTTCAGGGTTAGCGTCTTCTAACAGAGCATTTCCTTCTTCATCGAAGTCATGTATAACGTAGCAGTCATAGAATCGTTCTCGTTTCTTGGATTGAACATATCCAAGCCCGATCGTTTCCATTCTCTCGTTGGGCAATTTTTGCTGAGTTCCGGGGATGTTCCAGATCCTGTTGTAGAACCGAGCTTGTCGAGCAGTTTGTTTGAAGGGTACGCCTTGGCGCTTCAACGGCCTTTTTAACCCTTCTGTGTAGTATCTGGGAAGACGGATGGGCTGGAGCCTATCAAGTGTAGAATCAGCACCATGACAAATTTCTTTCTCCACTTTGGTTTTCGCGGATCAATAAAAGAGGATCGCCTTTTCATCTTTTTGCCTGGGAGGGATGTAGAATGTATGCAGTTCTTGCACACTATAGGTACCAAGCGCGTCGAGCTCTTTTTAATGTTCTCGTGGAACCATGGTGATTTGCAAACTCCGATCATCGCCAGCGAAGGCTTGTATCGATGGTCGTATAGAAAATACAGCATTGACCTCATCTTCTGAGTCGCTGTCAAAGACCAGAATAGGGGTGGACAGTCCCGGCTTGTTGCATTGGGGCGGCCCCGAATAAACTCTTTCTTCTTCCTCCTCGGTATCACTCCCGAAGACTGGAATAGTGGTGATAGCTTTGTTATTCTGTTTGTGACACCTTTCCGTGTCTTCAAAATCTGGTAAGAAGTATTTTGCATCTTCGTACTTTCGTACTTCATTCACGGAGAATGGGTTCAACTCCTCTATCACGGTATACTCGATACCATCCTTGAAATACTTCATACACTGATGTTGTGTAGAAGGGTGTTATACTCGTGTAACCAAGGCCTGCCGAGCAAAGCATTGTAGCATGTCTTGGAGTCAATGACGTGAAATTTGATGTCAATGACGAGCAGCCAAAAGCGTAATGTCAGTATCACAGACCCGAGCGTCTGTGATGACTGAGAGTCAAACCCGGAGATGGTGATTTTATCACGAGCGAGGTGTTGAACGCTCATGCAGATTTCCTTCAACACTCTTACATTGAGGAGATTGACGGAGGACCCATTGTCGACCAAGATTTTGCCTATCTTGATATCATGATAGTACCCGGAGACATAGAGGGGACGGTTATGCTCGCACGTCCCGAGGAGGAGATCTTCATCGCCGAAAGTGATATCGGTTGTGTGCACTTCTTCTAGCTCATCCTTCATCTTTTATTCGGCGAGGAAAGCTTGGAACTGCTCGGGATCTTGTAGTGCTTTGATCAAAGAATCTCTCGCCTCTTTGGATAGCAGAAGGGCGTTGAGAATGCTTAGCTGTGAGGGTATCTTCCTCAGGTGTGCCAAAACGTTGTAATCCACCTTGTTTTTCTTGTGCGGATCCTTGGCTGTCAGCTCTTCGACGGCTTGGTCATCGAGGGCGATATCCTCAGGGACCTTTTCTTTTCCCTTATCCTTTTTGTTCGACCCCTTGTTTACGGGTCCGAGATTCTTTTCAAGTAATGTGCGATTGCGCAGCTGAATGTTCTCACAGCTCTTCGGTTCTTCCTCTTTTCCTGAGGTGGGTTCTTTGAAGAGAGGAACAAGAGTCATTTCTTCTTCAGAATCACTCCCGAAGGTGAGAACTTGTAATCCCCTGCTATCAACCATGTGACAGTTGCCGGCAGCTCTTCCACGTTCGTCTGTCGCATTTTTCCGCTGTCGACGAGCTTCATGCTTCATGCTCTTGAAGTGCTGCCTGTGAGCGACATATCCTTGCCACCAATTTTTAAAGGCATTGCATTCTTCAGTAGGGTGTGCGATCTTCTGATGAGATAAACAGAAGTTAGGATGTACGTCCACTTCATCAAGATGTATACTGCCAGGAGAATTTTCTCTGAACGAGGGCAGCTTCATTCCCATCGATATGGCTTTGGCGAACCTTTTCCTTGTCTTGAACCTGCTTTTATTTGCGGTAGATGTACTTTGATCTGGTGGGGGTGTTTCAACCCTTTCGTCCAGTCGCCGGCGTTTGGCCTTTTCAAATATGGCCATCTCGCGCTCCCGATCAACTTTGCTTTTCAGAAGAGCTTCGTTCAGGAATGCATCAATCATTTCGTCTGATGGTCCTAGAAGTTTCGGCTCAGGATCTGCCTCCAGTTTATCTGTGTCAGGAGCTTCTTCACCGTCTATCGACGAGTGAGAGATCACATAACAGCTTGCCACATAATCCTCAAGTTCATCTGACGAGTCTTCTCCATTGTCATCATCTCCGTCCTCAAGGACGTGGCTGAGAAACTCTTGAAGTGTGACCGGGGTTCACGCTTTCTGGTTATATTCTTCCAGCGCATCGATATGTTTTTGCAGGTCCGTGCGCTTATCAGCAGGCTTCATGGGCTTTTTGGTTTTCTTCTTTTTCTTCGAAGACTTTGACGGCTGGGCCTGAGCGTTTTGATTATCGCTACCAATTTTTGGCGTCCGACGCGGCTTCAGCATTCCCTCGAAGACCTCTGGTTCCAGCGGACTTTTCTATTTGATCGCCGGGCATGTTTGGAGATCCTTCAGCATTCCTTTTGTTTTGGCTGAAAGAGCGACCTCCCATGGAGCTTCTTCGACAAAAGAGCACGATACCCCCGGCATGTCCCCCTTTTAAGAGCGTGCGGTTAAGGCAGGCTTACTTTCCAATTCTCAGACAGGGCGAATTTGCCCTGTTGGTATTGATCTTCAATCCAGCCTTTGAAGATGAAGCAATGTTCGATTGGATGGCCTATCGCTTGGTGATAAGGGCAATAATTGGGATTATTAGCCTCACCGGGTTGCAATGGGCGTTTTGGATTCGGCAAATTGATGAGCCTGTTGCGCACCGCCAGCTCGAACAATCTCTTCGTTTTGTCCCGGGGAAACGAATAAGGACGCATCATTTTCTCATTAAAGAATTATCGTCTCTCGTCTAGGCGATCAGTTAGTTTTGGGCCACTGGGCTGCTGTTGAGCATTGGCGACGAAGATCGCTTTCCCTTTCCCTTTTTCATTCCGTGGCTCCGGCTTCGAAGAGGAAGGCCTGTGGCCCATCTGGTCCATTTGGGCCAACTTGTCAATCAAGGCCTGGAAAGTGGTCGGCTTGAAAAACATCATGAATTGGTAAATGGTCGCCTGAGGGTCGAGAGTACCCACGAACATACCTACCGCAGGCGCTTCTTTGATGCGCTGCTTGCATTTTGACCATAGATTCCGCCACCGTATTGCATACTGAACCCATGTTTCTCCAGGCTTCACCCTGGCATTGATCAATACCGTGATTGGGGTGCGTTTGCTAGCACTCGCGAAACGCTGGGTGAATAGCAACTCCATCTCTGCAAATGTCTTGACAGAGTCATTTGGGAGTTCGGAATACCACTCGAATGTTGTCTCCGATAAGCTGCCAACGAATTGGCGAAGCAGTAGCTTATCGTCACCTCTAGTGTTGCCGCACAAGGCTCTAAATTGAGCGACGTGCTGGTGTGGATTCCCCGTCCCCTTATATACATGGAATTTGGGGATCGTGTATCCCGGCGGGTACTTTATTTGGTCGTACCAACCCGGATAGGGTCGTCCAGTCTTAACAATTTGCCCAGCCGCTTCATTCGCCTGGTGAACTCGTATCTGCTGAGTGATGTAATCATCCAGGGCAGCTTTGGAGATTGTCTCTTTCTTGGCTGTTGACAGAGCCGGCAGAGGATTTGATGTCTCTCCTCTATCATCTTCAATTATTACTGGAGGATCTTCGGCTGGAGGGTCCGGCTGGATCATCATGCCCACCATATCTTGGAACAGAAGGGCCATTTGTTTTATCATGGCCGCTTGTTCCGCGGCCTCTTTGTCCTTCTTCTCAAGCATTCTCCGAAGGAATTCAGCATCAGTTTCCTGCTCACGGCGTTGCTCAGAGGATGTCTCTGGGCTTTCTTTCGGCCCTGTAAGTGCGGCCATAGCTGTTAGCATTTCTTAGAGCTTTTGTTGTTGTTATTGTTCTTGAGCCTTTGTTACGGATCGCGTAAGCGGTCGATGACCTGTGGAGATACGGCTATCCTTTTTTCCGGATGTCATATAGACGGTATGCACCACCATGCCCCCAGACTTAGGGCGTTTAGATTCAGTGTTCTTTCGACTCGTCGCAAACACCTGGATTTTCTCCAGATTTCTCCTCTTATGAGCGGTCAAGGTTGAGGGGGCCCGTTGTAGTGGGTACCCAAGTAGCTATCACCTTCTGTGGCTTGACAGGGTGATCCCCTTCTCGCCGAACTTTCATCTTTTTCTGTCAGCGGGGATAGTCTTGATCAATCACTGAGTCTTGGACTTGTCGCCAAACTTTATAAATTTTAGAGGATAGCCGTTGAGGGGGCTGCTCCAGCTTCGCCTTTGTGATCTTTTCAACAGGCGGAGGAGACTTTTTTATTACGGCAGTTGGCGAATTCCTGCGCACCTCATTAAGTAGTTCAAAGTTGTTCCTAGTTGGGACAGCAGCATCAACCTCCACCATTGGAGCTGGCAGAGTCAGTCCAAACGGAGAATTGCCCCCAGCTTTCCTCACTCGGTGCCAGTGGCGACGTCGAGCATGTCGAGCCGACAGTACTATCTCAGCTATAGGGGTGGCTTGATCGTGCCTCTTGTTCTGGTCAGGTGCGGTTATTGGCGCCAGCCTATTGAAAACGGACGTCTGCTGAGCGGGGATAGCCAACCTGTCGAAGGAAGACTTTCGAACAGGAGCAGTCTTGGTGACTTTATTTGGAGCGATAGCCGAAACAGTCGGTCTTGCAAAGACCGACTCCTTAACAGAGGAAGCCGCCTTGGGGACTTTAAGAGTAGGAATGGCTATCCGTTTGGGGATAACCTCTTCAGGAATTGTGGGCTTCTTCACAGGCCCACTTGAGCTCTGGCCCAGTCTACTGAACACTGAGGTACTTAGTTTGGGCGACCCATTAAGAGGGGCCGTGATAGTGGTAAGCCGATCAAAGACCGACTTCTTTGGATCTTCCTGAGACGGCACTGGAGTGTTGAAGCTTGTTGGCGGGATCATGGTCCCGAAGAATAACCCAGTGGTGGCTTGGGTCACTTATTCCACCGGCATTATGAAGAGGGAGGCCGCTTAAGGCCCGTAGGTCACTCCTCCGGACGGGACGGAGCGAGAGTTGCAGTTGCAGTTAGTGCAGTTTGAAGCTATTGATCTTCTGTTTTCTGCACGGAGCAAGAGACCAAATCTTAGTACCTCGAATCCAAGGGCAACCATATCAAACTGCGATTTGTTCGCGAACACGACACACGAAGTGTGGAGTGGAAATAGGAAAACGTCCCCCCAGGTGTGCCAGAATCTATTCTCTTCCGAACACAGAGACGCGACCGCGTAGGTTTTTCTTGCCTGAATTTGGGGGCAGATGCTAATTGGTTCTATCCGTCCACCTCTCCGAAGATGCCAAGTTGATTTATGACACCGTGTATCGAAGGTTTAAACAGATGCGGCCGATGTAGCAGACTTCGTCAAATTCCCCCTCGTTGAGGGGTTTTTGATTATGGGGACGCTCTTCCCTGCAGGCGCAAGCCCCTGCAGTTAATTACGCTACCGCATCGCGGTAACCACTTTCTCCTTCTCCAGATGGTCACTTCGTGTCGTGTGTGTTTTGTTTTATTTTTGGTTGCCCGTGGATTGTATATGGAGACTAATTTATGTTGTCGTCCGTAGGGCGTGGATTAGTCCAAATCCGTATTTTCTTAGATTTGGGTTTGGGGTTGGGTTTAAAGATATGTTAGTCTCATTTGAGACTAAGATCAATTAATTAGATTATGAGCACATGGGCTCAGTTAAATCTGAATTAAGGACTTATGGCCAACTTGGGCAAAGTCCAATTAGGTTTGAAATGTTAGACCTTTGTTTGGACTGTTGAACATTTGTCTGGGTTCAGCCTTCCATTATTTAGCAATGCTAAACATAAGTCTGGGTTCTGACTATATTTTTATCTTTTATTGAGTGATGAGCACTCGTACGCCATATGAGATGATCAATCTTGGAAGACAAGGGTGTATTTGAGGCTCAGTCAAAAGGGGAGTCTTGCCTCTGGAAGATTTAGCCAATTTGGGCTAAGACTGGTTTGAAAATAGTGTTAAACACTAGCACATATCTGGTGGTCACGTGTTCCCACGTGATGCATTTAGAATAGTGTTAAACACTAGAGATGAAAGGCTTAAAATAGTATTAAACACTAGAAAATGAAGTGCTCACGTGGGGTCACATGAGGCGCCCTCGGATTGGGTCAAGCCTCCCTTATTTTATTCTCAGATTAAGTGTTAAACACTTTTAGTCTTCAAGGCTATCACGTGTGGGCATCCATGCACTGGATATTAAAATGATTTGCTACGCGTCACATGGGGGCACGTGAAGGTGCCCATGCATTGGATTTTAATCCTTCAGTTCTTTCCATCTTCTCTTTTTTAAAGAGGTGTTTGTCAGGGGTCACGTGGGGACACGCGAGGATGCCCAAAGTCTGTTCTGCCTTTATTTTTGAGAAGTTTGCTCAAGGGTCACGTGGGAGCACGTGATCAGGTTGGGTACTTGATCTTTTTACGTGCATGAAAAGTCCCTTGTTTAAGAATTAAATTCTTTTGTAGGGTTAAACCCTAATTTTGTTTAGAGCAATTAAATTCCTATGTATATGGAAGAGTTAAATTCTTTTATAGGGTTAAACCCTAATTTTGTTAGAGGAATTAAATTCCTATGTGTTTTGTAGGAGAATATAATTCTCTAAACATAGGTCTTCTCTTAGGTTTTAGATCTGCATGGCCGGATCTTCCCGATGAGAATTAAATTCTCAACTTATGGGGAGATCTACTTCTGCAGACCTTCAACCAAAGGAAGAACTAAGTTCTTATTCAGAAGAGTTAAACTCTTAATTTGAGAATTAAATTCTCTTTTTTTTTTCTTTTGTAGGAGCTTATAAGATGATCTCTCACCTATGATTTCTTTCTTTTCTCAAGAGACCTTTTTTTCTCTGTGGAGAATTAAATTCTCTTTTCTTTTGTATTCTCTCTCTGTTGTTGTCTCTCTTCCTTTTGTTCTCTGTATCCCTTTTTTCCCCCTCGGCTCTTATTTATAGGAGAAAGAAAAGAATCGGTTTGTTTAGTCAATTTTTCATTGAAAAATTTTAATTGATTTTATAACCAACATGATCTTTTAGATCACTCAGTGAATTTTATTCACCATTGGATTTTTAATCCAAAAGATATTCTGTCTGTTATTCTTGACAAATTTCAGGGAAATATTTCCTTATATAGAATCTTTCTATAAATTAGTGATTTTTAATCACCATTGGATTTTTAATCCAACGGTGCTCCACTTTACAGAGCATAATCTTTTTTGTTTGGAAAGATTTAGAGAAATATTCTTTCAGTTAGGGTTTTTGATTCCCTCTTAATTAGAATTTAATTCTATTAGTTTAGAAGGTATAAGAGCATATCATGTGTTGACACGTGACCTTACTGATTGACCATTTCATTAGAATTTAATTTTATTAGTTCAGAGATCTTTAAGAACCCATCACGTGTTGGCACGTGACCCTCTGTCATGTGTGGGCACGTGATGCCCTATTTAGGGTTTTCTTTCCTCTAACTCAGAGAGTTTTAAAATTTTATCACATGGTGGCACGTGACCCACTGATTAAGCATTTAACCAGAATTTAATTCTGCTGTTTTAAAGAAGTCAGGAATTATCACGTGTCAGCACGTGACCCTTGGTCACGTGTAGGCACGTGATGTCCCATCGGGGTTTTTCCCTGTTGTTTTATTATACCTTTAATTATTTTCAGTGGGTTTAAAGGCCCATCACGTGTGGACACGTGACCCCATTTGATTAGGATTCAATTCTTATCATTTCAGAGCCCTCAGGAAGCCATCACGTGTCAGCACGTGACCCCCGATCATGTGTGTGCACGTGATGCCCCATTGGGGTTTTTCCTTGTATTTTATGAGGGAACAATCCAATTATACAATCTATATTAGAAGACAACACAATACAAACAAGATATCGCGGGGTTTAAAGGGTAGATTGGTACGGAAGGTGGTAGAAATGGCACGAGACAGTAAGATTTAATACACATAACCTGAATCCAGTTGCTGTTGTACCGTGGCATAAACGGTTCCTTGTACTACACTTGCCTTTAATCTCTGGCATATAGAGACTCCTCTCGTATACACTGGCATCCTTTTGTACCAAGCTACAAATACAACGTTAACACAACATTATAACAATATAATACAACTTAAAAGCTACCTTCTATTTCTGTCTATTCTATTTCTCCCTTATCTTTGGGATTTACCGAGCGATTTGTTCGCTGACGACATTCTCTTTCTTTTTTCTTTGAATGTCATCAGGTGATCTGGACACTCCGGAGATCGAGCCCACTAGTGAAGACTTGAACCACTTCATTGAAGACCTAGAGCTTTAGTTCATTGTACACTTTTATTTCAGTACTTTTCCTTTTCTATTATGCCATTGTTTAGGCATTGCTTTCATTCAGTTGTATTTACTTTTCCATGCATTGTACAGAAAGAATGTGAATAAATAAAGTTGTTGTTTTATTATATCTTGTCTCTTTTGTATTTACTCTTATATTGCTTAGATACGCTTAGCGTATTTACTTCACAGTAAATACGTAGCGGCCTCGTCGCGTCCTCTGCCCGTACACTGGGAAGCGGGGAATGACAAGAGCTAACCTCCTCAGGACTTTCGACAAGGGTATACTATCATCTGAACCAAGCTCTGCCTCCGGCGCCGTTACGACGTCCATCATCGGCTGCTTTAGCGAGACCCCTTATGGTGACTTAGGGTAGCCGTGGCTGTAGTATTCAGCTCTAACGATGCCGCTACGTCACTGCTCGCGATTGGTACCGCACTTGGAATAACCCGAGTCAAGGTAAATAAAAGAGAGGGTCAAACCACGAATAATGAAAAAGGGAATGAAGGCACAATGAGCCGAAGTATACCAAGGTCCAAAGAAGCACGGAGCCTCTCTTCCTCTTCAAACGTTTTGAGGGAACCCGCAAGAGCCTCTTCGGCAGAGATACCTGTTAAAGAAGAAAGCGTCAGTAAAAGCATAATAAAAAAATAACCGCGGAAAGATACAACTGAAGTCTACCTGACTGCGCGATAGTGATCAGTGCTTCTTCATCGCGAGCCAGTCGCTCGGAAGCCACAAGGGCAGCTTGAAGGTCACTATTGTCTGCGGGCATGATAAATAGACCCTCATTGGTCTCATACTCACACAAGCCTTCACTATAGGGAGCATAGGGCTCCTGGTTGAGTACAACGTAAGCAGAAAAGAGCGATTTCTTCTTTTTCTGTGAGCAAGCACCGGCAGCTGATGACAGGAGTTTGCGCTTGGCGGGCAACTTTGGGCGACGAGTCCCGATCTCCGTACCTACTCCAGACTCCGGAGACGATGCCGCTACCGCTTCTACAGGAATACGGGGTAGAGGATTATCAAGAAAGGCGCGCGGGACTACAACCATACCAGCTTCCCTTACGGAAGGACTAACAATGGTTCGTTCCTTCAAGAGGAAAGCGGGATTACCCGCAGGGGCCGCACCCTTGCGAACAAGCAGTAACCGCCTTTCTTCCCTAATGAAAGCACTCGTCGCATGCGAGTACTACGCTACGTATGCGTTCGAGATTCTCGGAACGTAGCTCGACTCGCTGATAAGGAAGTTGGACCTGGTGTTCAGCCGCATGAAATGGTGTAGCGCGTTGCGGATACCCTCCTCCGTAGCAACAGGCTCTGCTAAAAAAACTTCTAGCGGGACACCTTGATTGTAGCTAGATTGTTGAGCGAAATGGTGAGGGTTGTATCTCATAAACAGCGTCGAATCATTCTGCCTAAACACTAAAAAGCCCGGCCTGATTGAATATACATGAAGAATCTCCCGAGCTTTCAAGGTAGAAACCCCGTCTTTGAAGATGTCGCGCAGCGGCTGCACCTTTTTTGTAGATTCCTTACCGATGGTTAAGACCTTATCGACGAAGGTCATGCCATCCCCAACCATGCACGAGCGAAGAACCAGACCCCGAGCCTCTCGCTGAGTCGGTTCCAAAGCGGAAGCGTCAACTAGCTGCATAACCCGAGGAAAGTTATAACTGTCATAGAAATGGGGCCTCTTGTGGACTCCAAAAGCGCCGAGCACATGCAGCTCGATCCACGAAGTGAAATAGTGCAGCGGGAAATTTACGGGCTGCACCCCCGGCTGAGTGGTGTCTGCCGCTGAGCTGAGGCCATGATACAAGTGAGCCAGCCCGGCGACCCCGATGGCCACTTACATCTCAACAACCATTCGGTGAGCCAGGTAGAAGACGGATGGCCTCATATGGAAAAGGTGCATTGGGAGCGCAAAACAGCTTAACCATAGGCCCAGAAACCCCAAAAAGAACGCATCTTAGTCAATGTCTGAAGCTGCGAGCTCTGCGAAGGGGACGACTGGAGTATCCGGGAGGAAGAAATTCCTTTGATCTGCCTCCACTGATGGCTGGCAGTTCAAACCAAAACCAAATGGGTCGTCAAGCTTGGCGAATTTCGCAGCTTTTTTTGATAAGACTTCCAAATGGAGAAAGCTAGCGATGAAATCCGCAAAGCTGACCTCATGCCCTCCGGATTCGAGAAATAGACTTTCGTAAATTTTCAACACCTTAATCAGATTTGGGAATTGATGTTGAATGGAATTCTCTGGGGTAAAGCCCATCACCATTGATTTGGTGGCATAGATGTACTCGTCAGGAGGAAGTAGCTCCTCGTAATGTTCTCCCCTGACGGGTAACCCGGAGATCTCCATGAACTCCTCCAAAGAGATTGAAACTTTCTGATCTGATAGAAGGAAAGTGTGAGTCAGAGTATTCTATTGTTCTAAGAAAGCTTTGACCCACCATACAGAGGGCGTGGAATACTGGAAGAGAGAAGCGTAAACTGCAGGGTACAACCCGAGCTTCAGCAGCAGTGATTTCCTGGTCGACAAGATGTATCGAGCCCACTGCAAGTATCCGGCTGGATGGCGAGGAGTCAAGCCTATCATGTATAGCTGTCCCCAAGGGCGCAACTCGCCTTGACATATGCGCCGTCCCAGAATATCCAAATCCATCGGCAGCTGTACGGGCATCGAGGCCATAGAAGGCTGAAGGTAACCCTCTGAGATCCAGTTGACCTCCTCTACGGTATAGTTCACTGGGGGTGAGTCGGCGTAGTGGATCGCCGAAATGGGCTCCGAAGGCACCGCACAAGAGAAGCTGTGTCGACCCTGGATGATTTGATTGTACCATGACTCTCATAAATGAAGAGACTTTTGCTCCGGGTCGTGATCTTTGATCAGTGTGAAAACTTCCCGGTCTACGGGCGCGTCAGCAAATGCGCTCTGCGGACGAACGAAGGGTAAAGAAGTGTCGAAAGATATAGTACCTGCGTGAAAAGGAACAAGGGTTAGCTGTCAATGCTACAGTCAAATTCTAACACTTTGTACTTGAAATTTGTACCACACTGCAATGCAGTGGAAAGGGACCAAAGGGGACCCACCAAATCAAGATGACGGCTCATCATTGATGAGTCAGTCACTCATTAAATAGGAAATCCTAAAAGGATTCTCATTTAATAAGAGGTCCCGCGGGCCAAGGAGTTAAACTCCCTCGAGAGCAATGCTCTGCAGGCAAGAGTGGCACCTGTCAACTCTAATCATGAGAGTCATAAAATTCCCTAAAAATTTTATGAGCTATGCTCTGTGAAAACGATGGAATCATCCATCAAAACCTTAAAAAAGCAAAGCTTTTGCAGAGTAAAAACTCCTAGATCTTCAAGATCTGTGGACAAACTCTAAGAGTTTTTCATGGAAGATGAACAGTGTTCCAGTTCATGGGTTAAAATCACCCTAAAAAGATTGTATCTTGAAGATTTATGACCTAAAGACGAGCACAGCTCTGTTAATTGGTAGAACCCTAAAACATTTTAAGATCTACGATTTGAGAAGAGTAAAGCTCTGTTAATAAGTTCAATCCTTACCAAATTTGGGCAGAGTTTTGACTCTAAGAAATTTCTTAAGGCAGAGAGCTTAGCTCTGAAGGAGAATTAAATTCTCAAGAACAAGAAAATAGGAAGATGAACAAGCAGTCATCTCAAGGGCCAAAGGCCCGATTTATAGGCGCTGGAAGCCGATTCAACTTCCATGTTGATCCAACGGTGGAAAGGCTGTCACCGCTGCACTTACATATGAGCCACGTGAGCGCAACGGTGGAGGGGGGCATTTGTTTCCCCCAATCAGAGAGCAAAGTTCTATTCAAAATTTGAAATTTGAACTGAGGCAGCACATCATAAGAGCGCCAGCGCTAATCGGTGCTATGGCAGTGGTTTGCCTCCTAGATCTGACGATTCTCAGTGACGATCCACATCGGTAGTTGTTGGCTGTTATGCATCTTGTACTGATGTAGTAACTGTCCTAGGGGAATAGGAAGTGGCGGTAGTGATGGAAGTAGTGCATCGGGAAATCGGAGAAACGATAGTCCCTAGCGGTGAATCGGAGAATTAATTCCACTACTTAAACTCTCCCGTCAGTCAGAGGGAAGCAAGCCATGGGTAAATCGTTAGTTCCAAGCAGGGAATTGGCTGTTCCACACCGCATAGCTGTCAGCTAAAGTGGGAATCAAAGACTAGTTTAGGAGCCATATTCTCGAGACTTACCTTCCCGCTTCACTAAGGAAGCTTTTCCTTCTTCAAGTATTCCCCGAAAGCATGGTATGGATTTTTTGGTACTCTTTCCCCGATCGAACAAGCAAGGGGTGAGCAGCGACTAGCTATGGACTTTTCTCGCTTCTGCCTATACTTTTGATTTGACCTTCTTCTATTTGATCTTACTCTGAGGCAGCGCTTCACGTGAAAAGCACGAGAGCGCTAGCACCAAGAGCGCCAACACTAAAGACTCTGAGGCAGCACCTCACGTGCAAAGCACGAGAGCGCAGCGCTCGTGCCAGCGCTAAGAGTCAAAAGACTTTGAGGCAGCGCCTTACGTGTAAAGCACGAGAGCGCCAGCGCCAGAACTAAAAGTTATCAACACTTGGATCAAAGATCCAATGAAGATGATAAATCATCAAATTACCAGAATAAAATTCTGTTGAGAAAATACTCCTCAAATCTTTCCAAACAAGAAAGATTGTGCTCTGTATATCAGAGCACCGTTGGATCAAAGACCCCCTGGTGATTAAAAATCACCAAGATACAGAATAAGTTCTGTATGAGAAAATATTTTCCTAATCTTGTTAAAAACAAGAAAAATGTCTTCTGTAAAACAGAGGCCCTTGGATCAAAGATCCAATGGTGAGAAACATCCCCAAATCATTCAGAGATCTCTCAATGGGAGATTTCCTTAACTGATTCAACAAATCAGCCTCCGCAATATAAAGGACCCAAGACTTCGAGTCTTGTATAGAAGAACACCCCCCCTAAACTTCAAGTTCAATACAAAAAAAAGGACCTCCCCTTAAGTTTCAAGCTCTCAGAAAAGAAACGAAGAAGAGCAAGCTCTAAGAAGAAGAACCTTCTTCAAGGTAAATAAAAGAAGAGAGATCATAACATCTCCTCAATATTTGAGAGTTTAATTCTCACATCATAAGAACATAGTTCTTTTCCTAGATCACAGATCTACAAGGAAAAGTCTTTCACAAAAACAGAAGAGACCATAGCACCTCCTCATAAAAGAAGAACCTAGTTCTTAAATCTACGAGACAAAATCTCGTATAAACGAGAACTTAATTCTCAGAGCATAGAATTGATCAGAACTGTCAAAGAAGCGCTTTAGTGCTCCCAGTCTGGCGCTCAGCGCCAAGCGCTCCACGTGCTTCTCACGTGGACGCTATTTTATAAGAAGCGCCTTAGCGCTCCAAGTCTGACGCTCAGCGCCAAGCGTTCCACGTACTCCTCACATGGGCGCTAATTTAAAAGAAGCGCCTTAGCGCTCCAAGTCTGGCACTCAGTGCCAAATGCTCCACGTGCTCTTCATATGGGCGCTATTTTAAAAGAAGTGCCTTAGCGCTCCAAGTCTGGCGCTCAGTGCCCAGCGCTCCACGCGCTCCTCACGTGGGTACTATTTTAAAAGAAGTGCCTTAGCGCTCCAAGTCTGGCGCTCAGTGCCCAGCGCTCCACGCGCTCTTCACATGGGCGCTATTTTAAAAGAAGCGCTTTAGCGCCCCAAGTCTGGCGCAAAACCCCAAGCACTCCACGCGCTCCTTACGTGGGCGCTGAGGAAACATAAAGCGCTCTGCGCCGTAAAAAGTGTTCAACACTCAATAAAAGACAAAAAGGAAAAGGGGTGTCAGAACCCAAATTAATGCTCAGTATTGTTGATAAAAAAGGGCTGAGCCCAAACAAATGTTCAACATTTTATTCAAAATTGAGTGGACTGAGTCCAAACAAATATTCAACATTTTATTCAAAAATGAGTGGACTGAGCCTAAGTTGGACACAATCCCTAATTCAGATTAACCGAGCCCATGTGCTCACAATCCTTTTAATTGGTCTTAGTCCCAGACCTGACTATAAATCTCCCAACCAATATCGGTTCAAGGATACATCTCTTCACACCTCTAATATGTGCCGTATAATTCTTCAACGTCTTCTCAGAAGTGGCGGGTCTCGACAACCATAAACTCTATAAACTATGATGTCTTTAAACCCCATATATTATGATGTCTTTAAACCTTACAGACTACGATGTCTTTAAACCTGACTACGATGTCTTTAAACCATAAAGACTACGATGTCTCTAAACCTTACGGACTGTGAGGTCCTTAAACTCCATGGACTACGATGTCCTTAAACCCAATGGACCGCGATGTCCCTATAAACTAAAGAAAATCCTATTGAGTAGATCTTAGTTCGAAATTAGAATAACGTATCCTCAACAAACGTTTGAGTTGATCTTAATCTAAAACAAGATTAACGATCCTTAAACCAATCCAAACCCAAATCTAAGACAATACGGATTTGGACTAATCCACGCCCCACAGGCGACAACATAAATTAGTCTCCGTATACAATCTATGAGCAACCAAAAATAAAACAAATACACATGACACAAAGTGATCATCTGGAGAAGAAGAAAGTGGTTACCGCGATGCGGTAGCGTAATTAACTGCAAGGGCTTGCGGCTCCCAGTAAGAGCGTCCCCACAATCAAAAACCCCTCGTAAACGAGGGGGAATATGACAAACTCTGCTACCACGGCAGCATCTGCCTAAACCTCCGATATACGGTGCCATAAATCAACTTGGCATCTTCGGAGAGGTGGACGGATAAAACCAAATAGCATCTGCCCCCAAAATTCAGGCCGGACGTCCTAACGTCCTGGTCGCGTCTTTCGGCGGAGAACAGGGTAAGCTAAGTCCAAGATATATATAACCGTTCGACATACTCGAACGAGTTAGAGAAGTTGCTTACCGTTTAGCACCGCTACCCTCATTGGAAGGTGTGCACAACGTGTTCCATATATCCTAACTACGATGATATGTGAGCGTCCCCAGCCACATACTTGATTACTCAGAGCCCACAATACAGACTGATTTAACCTGTGAGTAACAACCATTTGAGATCCTGGACCGAAAGGTGAAAACATTACGGGATAAGGAGGTGAACTTGGTCCGAGTGATGTGGAGAAAGGATTCGCCAGGAGAATCAACATAGTAATGAGAAGAAGATATGCGTGCACGATACCCTTACCTATTTGAAAATTAGTCCCTATGTAATTGTAAATTTCGAGGACGAAATTTTTATAAGGCGAGTAGAATCTAATGACTTTGAAATCTCTGTACAGAAATTTTCTTGTTATTGTACAGAAAAGAGTATTATAACCTGTGTAAGAGTTAAAGGTTATTTCTATTAAATAAAAACAAGAAATAATTTGTAGCCCACTGGTAAAGCCTTTGCATTGCTGTGATGTAGCCTGTGTGTTCGATTCCCATCAGACACAATTATTTTTTATTTTCTTTTTCTTTTTAATTTTTAAAAGCCCAAGAGTTGTCCGTGCAATACACGGGGAAAGGAAAAGTTTCAGAAAAATCAAACATGTGCAAAATGTAGTAAACACAGAAAAACCCACGTGGCACGAATTTCGAGGCCAGAGCTCGAGATCCGACCGGCCAAAATGACCCATGGGCCGGCGCCGACGGTCCTGATGCACCCAAATCAATTCTTGCTTTTCACACTTGACTCTTCAACTCCCATCAACTCCCCTGCACTCTTTGATTTCCTTGTAATCAAACAGAGACCTTTCATTTCACCATTTAACATCTTTTTAATCCAAAATTTTAATTCCCAAACCCTAATTCTTCACTATAAATACCACCCCATGTTTTAGTTCTTCACCATCCTGAAATTCTAGCAAAATTTCTCTCAAAAATTCCCTAAGTGCAAGTGGAGTCTAGTGGAGTTAGCGACCAAGCTTGTTCCGTCGAAGATCGAAACCATTTCCAGAGTTTCCGCGACGCTATAAAGCCCTCTCCCTTCTTCCTAATCCTTTTCTTGAGATTTCCAGACAGTAAGTCCCTCCCAAATCTCTTTCTTTTCATCGAAATTCATCTCCTAATCATATATCGGTAAAGTGGAGATATTCCCCATATCTTTCTTTTTAAACCTAGAACTCCTTTTTCCTTTATATTTTGGTCAATATAATTTTACCACAATATTTGTAACTTTAATTACAAATGTTTAGATCAAGTTTAACCAAAACTTTCATGTGAAACAAACATAAACGAACATTTTCATTAAAATACCTTGAACTTTATTATCATCTCTTTTCGATATTGTTAAAGCAATACCTTTAGGAAAACCTCACGGGGTAACGACCTACCCCACACGCACACTTTGGTTTCATAGCACGGTGTCTACATTTATATATAGTTGGTTCTAAGAAATACTTTTATAATAAAATACCACATCTTTTAAAAACCGGATTTCTTTTAAAGTGGTACTTTTTTATTCTTGGCAAATACGCCTCTACAACTCTCGTTAGGAGTCCCGCTAATGGATGGTACAGATTATCGCATATCATTGGTATAGTAAAGCGGGATGCAGAACTCCTCACGGAGTATTCGATCTCGAAAGGAAATAAAATACGGTTTTTAAGAAATGCGACTTTTCTAAATAAAACTAATTTTTAAAATTATATAAAAATTATAAATCCGTATTTTCAATATATATTATGAAACTATATTTTCTAAAATGAAAGATTAAACTTTTAATAAAATATCATCAAGTTACCAAAAAGGGATAGTTTTCAATAAAATACCATAAACTTTTTTAAGCTAAGTATCTATCATTAAAATATCCCTATAGTTAAAACACATGCTCTTGAAAACCCTAAATATTATAAATCACCCTCGAGATTTATTTTTAAACTATATTAGAAATTTTTTCATAAAACCCCCTCGAGACATACAAAACAATATTGTAAGGACTCTAGTAAATATAAGTTTAAGCGGAATCAATTCTCTTGAGCCCCAGGGAGCCGGAGAAAGTGAGTGCTTGCTTATTCAGGTTAGACAACTTAACTGAGTTATCATGGCAATTGTCTTGGAAAAAGACATAAATCTTGCCGTCCATGTGCAACAGTTGCCGATTACTCCCGAACCTAAGAATTCAAGAGTTAAATCAGTTTACAAGTGTCTGACTCAATCTGAGTCAAAAATCAAACCTGAATCCAAAATCAAACACAAATTTGAATACTTGATCATGAACATGAATACTCGAATTCAAACATCAAACTCAAATTTGCATACTTAACTCGACTTGACCGAACCATGGTTATAACTTGATATGAACTCAACATGACTACTTAAACACATGATTATATCCTGAACATGAAACTGATCATTTTATATCCATGGATTCGGCCAAGAACTATAATCTTAATCTATACAATACAATACGCGGGGATAAATAGGTAGATTGTAACGGAACGTATATCGTGGCACGAAAGGTCACTTTAAAAGACACATACATGAATTCATGTGCCGTTGTCCCGTGGATTATGAAGAGGCCTTGTACTATATGTTACCATAGTTTACGGGGTAAGATGGACTTCTCTCGTATACATTAATACCTTCCTTACCAAACTATAAATAACCACGTTAGAATAACTATCCTATACTTGTGAACGATCATATGCAACTTTACCTATTCATTTCACATTACATACAATCATCTATTTCTTCTTTTGGGACTTACCGAGAGCTAGTTCGCTAACGGCATTCCTTTCTATTTCTTTCTTTAAAATGTTTGTCAGGAGGACCGGACTCTGAGAGATAGAGCCGACCCAAGAGGACTTGGACCAGCTTGCTGCATAGCCAGATTACTAGCTCCTTCCAACCTGCATTTACTTTCTGTATGCCATTGTTTAGGCATTGCTTTGTTTATTGTATTTTTTATTTTCAAACAGTTGTATGTAAAGTTGAATGTGAATAAAGTTGCTGTTTTATTTTATTACTCTCGTCATTATTGATCATTTATATATTGCTTAATTACGCTTAACGTATTTATTTCATATTAAATATGTTGCGGGCTTACCACGTCACCGTTTCCATCTATTGGGAAGCGAGGCATGACAGACAGGCTCACGGTGATAGTAGACAGGGTCTCTCGTGTTCAAACGGTCCGCCATACCCACCAAACCGTTGTCCCCACTCCCCGAAATGACGGCGTGCATAGGGCGACAGAAGGACGCATTCAGGCCCTCGACCTCGCTCATGCCTATCTCGATGTCACCGAACACCGGTGTGCCGATTTCGGCAGTTATGACCCCCATATGAGGAATGATTCCATGACTCGTTGGGCGTCGGTTAGTTCGACACCGAGATCTCAGGGGAGACCAGGCCATCGCTTTAACGCCCGCCGCTCTCTCTCACCCCCTAAGGAGACGTCGGTCAGGTCACCCGATTCCAGGGGAGACCGACATCCCCATATCCATCGAGGCCATGCACATGGCTCATCTCGGGACTGACCATAAAAGGTTCCCCCCGAGGACCTGAGGAACGTGAAAGAATGAAGCCGAAACGTTTCCTTCGCGCAAGACCAAAGCAGAGATAGCAGGCACTCTACGGAGAATCCTCGGGATACCAGTAGCGAATCAAGGTTCTCGAGAAGAAAATTGAGGACATGCGGCTCGCTATCCGTTCGCCTAGAGGGTCGGTGAAATACTCCGCGGATTCTCTCATGAGACCCCATAAAGCAGTTACTACGTGAGCGCATCTCGTCTTGAAAAAGCCACCCAAGGTGGCCCTCTTCAATAGGAAGTCCAACCCAAAAGACTACCTGGACGCGTTCACAGCGGGCATGAGCTTCCAGGACAAATCGGACGCGGCTCAATACCGGGCCTTTCTCACCACCCCTATCTGGGCCGGGCGAGATTTATTCCGTAGCTTTACTCCACGTTCAATCTCAACCTTTGATAACCTGGCTACTCAGTTGCTCGGCCATTTCGTCGGCAACCGACGGTAGAAAAGGACAGTCGACCACCTGTTCACTATCAAGAGCGAGGACCGGGAATCTTTCATAGGTTACATCACCCAATTCTATAATTCCCTTCTGAAAGTACCCGAGCACTGGGATGAGACAATCATGGCCGCCCTGAGGTCTGGTCTTAGGCACAAAGAGTATCTCCGCTCTTTTACGACTCACAAGGAAGCAACACACTTAGGGATCCCTACGATTCCTAAGGAGAAGTTACACTTACGAGATCCTCACGACTCGTAAAGAGAATTCCCCCCTGAGACCCTCACGGCTCATAAGATTCAAATGCCTTAAGCTACAGGGATCTGAACCTGTTCTTAAGCCATCATAACCTCCAATGCTGCCCTACAAGCGGTTCAATGCTGACCCTTGTATATAATCCACGGGCATGAATAAACATTTCCCTAACAAAGTCCCACCAGCGACTGGGGATATGCTCGCACGGTGAACAACCCTTGTAAGTCCTCCCGACTTATAAGGAGAAAATACTCTTATAAGATCCTTACGGCTTATAAGAGACCATATACTTAAGACTCCTCATGATTCTTAAGGAGAAAACGCATTTACGAGATCCTCACGACTCGTAGGGAGAAATACCTTCATGAGACCCTTACAGCTCATGAACTTAAAAGCCTTAGTTGACAGGATCCTAACCCTGTTTACTAAGCCACCTTTGTTCGACATCAACAAAGGCAAATGATGATTCGCTCCTGGCAATATCCCAGTTGTAGTGATGCTGATGCCTAAATCGGTATCAAATCCCAAACTCACAGTAAGGAAAATGCATATGAAATAGCCGAAATGATTGGGCAACTTGCAATAAAATCAGCAAGTAAAAATGTATGCATGCAAAATAGCCGAAATGGTTGGGCAACTCGTAATAAAAAGCAGCGAGTAAATAAAACAAATAGCCGAAATAATAGGGCACCGCGAAAAATAGCCGAAATGATTGGGCAATCGCGACTTTCGCGATATAAAAGCTGAAATGATAGAGTATCGCGGAAAAAAAAATACATAAAATGAAACTTTTTTCCCTACAGGTGAGATCACATCGATCCTTGTATACAATCCAGGGGCGCAAACAAAGAAGGAACCATACCTTCCTACCAGGCCCTATCACAAAAAGAAGCCAAATCTCGACGGTTCATAGACAGCCTGGAGATCATCTCAACATTCGTCTCATTACAATAGACGCAACATCAACAAATCGGAGCCGCGGCAAAGTTCCCAGTTCCATGACTCGGCGGTGCACAGACAACCGAGAGTTAACCTCGACTCCATGAAATGCGGATAAAGTCAACCCCTCCCGGTCTCATTGAACACGGCTAATGTCAATCCTGACCCCGTAGGAAGTGCCCAGAGCAAATCCCGGTCCCTTGGAACATGGCTAATGTCAATCCTGACCCCGTGGGAAGCGCCCAGAGCAAATCCTGGTCCCGTAGAACATGGCTAATGTCAATCCTGACCCCATGGGAAGCGCCCAGAGGAAATCCTGGTCCCGTGGAACACGGCTAATGTCAATCCTGACCCTGTGGGAAGCGCCCAGAGCAAATCTTGGTCTCGTGGAACACGGCTAATGTCAATCCTGATCCCGTGGGAAGCGCCCAGAGCAAATCTTGGTCTCGTGGAACACGGCTAATGTCAATCCTGACCCCGTGGGAAGTGCCCAGAGCAAATCCTGGTCCCGTAGAACACGGCTAATATCAATCCTGACCCCGTGGGAAGCGTCCAGAGCAAATTCTGGTTTCGTGGAACACGGCTAATGTCAATCCTGACCCTGTGGGAAGCGCCCAGAGCAAATCCTGGTCCCATGAAACACGGCTAATGTCAATCCTGACCTCGTGGGAAGCGCCTAGAGCAAATCTTGGTCCCGTGGAACACGGCTAATGTCAATCCTGACCCCATGGGAAGCGCCCAGAGCAAATCCTGGTCCCGTAGAGCACGGTTAATGTCAATCCTGACCCTGTGGGAAGCGCCCAGAGCAAATCCTGGTCCCGTGGAACACGGCTAATGTCAATCCTGGCCCCGTGGGAAGCGCCCATAGCAAATCCTGGTCCCGTGGAACACGGCTAATGTCAATCCTTACCCCGTGGGAAGCGCCCAGAGCAAATCCTGGTCCCGTGGAACATGTCAATCCTGACCCCGTGGGAAGCGCCCAGAGCACCTCCTGGTCCCGTGGAACACGGCTAATGTCAATCCTGACCCCGTGGGAAACGTCCAGAGCAACCCCTGACTCCGTGAAATGCGGATAAAGTCAACCCCCTAACTCCGTGAAATGCGGATAAAGTCAACCCTCGACTTCCCCGTCAAGGCAATTATTTGATTCGGGAGCAAGTCAACTCATCAATTACTTACGCGTCCTCTCGACTTGTAAGGAAGAAAATTCTCTTCTGAGATCCTTATGACTCTCAAGAGAAAACACACTTAGGAATCCTCACGATTCCTAAGGAGAAAATACACCTATGGGACCCTCTCGACCTGTAGGGAGAAAATTCTTTATGGGACTCTCACGGCTCATAAAGTTGAAAAGTCTTAGGTGGCAGATCCTAACCCTGTCTCCCAAGCCATCGTTGCCTCATAGAGAGGTCAAGGTAGATTTTGTACGGGCCACACTCTCCGACAAGAAAGGAAACAATCACTTACGAGTCCTCTCGACTCGTAAGCAAGAAAAAACTCTCTTGTGTGATTCTTACAACTCTCAAGAGAAAATACACTTAGGAATCCTCACGATTCTTAAGGAGAAATTACACTTATGAGATCTTCACGACTCGTAAGGAGAAATACCTATATGAGACCCTCACGGCTTATAAAGTTGGAAAGCCTTAGGAGGCAGATCTTAACCTGACTCCTAATCCATCGCTGTCCTACAAGGAGATCAAAATAGATTATCCACCAAATGCATTTACTAGAAGGGACACACCACCATGAAGCAAAATATGTCTTTTATTCATGAATCAAAATGAATACAAAGTACAATTTATGAAAGAGTCAGAATAAAAAAAATATACTCTCATTCAGGAGTATGTACAAAAGAAGAATAAAAGGAAAAATGTACAATTTTTCAAGCCAGCGGACGATTTACTAGATTTGCCAGTTCATCCTTTTTCCGCTGGGTCTCGGCTTCATGATTCATAATCGATAAGAGACGGGCCTCCGCTTGAGACTGTTGGAACTGGTACGAGGCAAGCCGACTTTCAAGCTCCTTTCGGTAACTTTATGAGCTTCGATCATTTCGCGAGTGAAAATGACGGTTTATCAATGGCTGCCACCTCTCTGATAGCTTCTTGAAGCACCCGCCAAAGTTCATACGCCCGAGTGGTCTTGGCCGTAAGATCAGCTTGAAGTTCCCCCAGGGCAGTTGAAACCAGCTTCCTCTCTGAAAATTTTCGGCTGAGCCTCTTCTCGCATGACAGCATATTTGCGGCGCACCATTCAATCAGCCCCCGCAAGCTCGCCTTTGCGGCCACAACCTCTGAAGGAAGACACGAGCACTCAAGGCTATGTAAGCAAGCTTCCACCCGATGACAAAACTCAACCCAAACTTGCACCAATGTTTCGCTATGGTAAGCAGCAAGAAAGGCTGTTGGCATCGGCGGCAAATTCTTCGGCCGTGATCAAACTACCAGCACGAAGGTCTTCGATCAGAGCCGACAAAGAGTGAAGGCTTAGTTTTGCCATCCGTTCCGAGGCATGTAGAGCATAGGGGCCGGGAGGCATGACGATGTGAGATTCTAGCGTGGTAAGAACTGGCAAAGCTGTTAAGATTCATAAAAAAAAATCAGCGAGACATGCAAGCAAAGAGCAGGTGGAACAACGTCGAAACTTTACTTACCCACAGTCATGCAAGAAGGGTCTGAAGGATCCCCAGGCCCGTCAAGAATCTCAACTTCGTCATCGGCTTCCAGAACTGCAGAAGACAGCAGTATCGTTATATGAAATAGTAACAATGCCGTGAGGAGAAGGAAAACAACACTAACCTTGCCCGGAAGAGAGGACGATGCGTTGAGGGGATATCGCCTGCGGAGCAGCCATCTCTAGCAAACGCTGAAAGGATTTTCTGGGAGACAGATCAGCGATAGACGCCGCCAACCCGCGCAATTCTGGAAAGACAGAATGGTTCAGATAATGGAGAGATTATTAAAATAAAATATAGAAGGCTACTTTCGATGCTTCTCCCGCTCTGAACTGGAGGGATAGCAGCTTCGGCGGCCTTCTCCATACCCCTAGGCACATCATCGGGGACATGGGCCTGTATAAAAACTTCCAATTAAGGAGCAGTGGCCACCGCTGCAAGCTCCAATGAAAGGACGGTGGCCTTGACTACCTGTCCCATAATCTCCGGTCCGTCCCCAGAAAGATCCATTGAATCCGCGGCCAATGAAGATGCCTCTTCTGGGAGAGAAAGCACCGGGGGAACGGAAATCACCAATGGGAGCTCCATGGCAGGAAGAACAGCTGTTACGACCCCCTCCACACTTACTAGTGTATCATCGAGGATATTTACAGAGTCCATAGTTAAGGCGCGACTCGAACTCAGATCTTCTGCCATTGTCGAAGTCCCTGCAAAGTTTTCACGGAGATAAGAATATATATATAAGAAATGCAAAATAATATAAAAAGATATATAAGTATACCAATGTGCCAAGGAGCTTTTAGTATGGCTTTCTTAAGCCGGCGTTCCTTCTCAAGAATTCGTGCTCGCCGGGTGCGAGGGTAGACTCATGGCCGCCAGTCCACAATGACAGCGCATCTTCGGCATCAGTCGAGATAGGCTGCTTAAGGGCTATCTCGCCTCCCTTTTCCAAAGGACCTATAAATATATGTCGTATCGATGGAGGATCTTCATAGAAGATGACGGCAGGATAAGGCCTCTTCGGGACCCTTACATTTTCAGTCTCATCCTGGGAGCGTTTTATAGCCTCAGCCAATTGTGCGGCTTCCTCGGCAGATGAACCGGGAAAAAGAAGACCACCATCCGGCTCTTGCATAGCTATTGGCTCGTCCTGAAAGATAGGCTCGGATTCCACTAAAAAGTCGAGCAGATTGGTGACCATCTTTCTTTGCCTCTTTGACCCAGAACTAACACCAGAAGACGATCGCTTATTTTCCCTCGGTGCTTTGGTGCGACGTTGACCCACTTCGCCTTCAGTATCCTCTCTCGGTGGGGCTACCGATGACGACACTGCCATTGCTGACACCGCAGCTGAGGAAACTGCTACTGGCACCTTATCAGAGGCCCTTACCTGAGCTCTAGTGCGCATCGGCATCCCAACTGCCGGGGTCAAGTCCATATTCGCCGCCTCAGGAATAAGTATGGTACCAGTATCCCTCAAGGGAGGGAGAACCATTGTCCGCGATCGCGGCGGGACTCCTGTAGCTTGGAACGGGGCGGGAGCTCTAAGCCTAAAAAGTATCCTCCTCTCCTCAGCAATGATTGGACTAACCCAGTGGCGATACCAACCCGTGAAAGCCCCTACGCACCTCGGAATGTAGTCAGCTTCTGGGATCATGAAATGAGAACCGGTGTTCAGCCTCATGAAATGATGGGTGGCGTCATGAATAGTTTCCAAAGAAGGGCTGGGCTCCATTGTGAATGCCTTGAAGGGGACACCCTAGTCATATCCCAGTTGCCGGGCAAAACGGTGTGGATTGTAATGCATGAAAAGAGCCGCATTGCTTCGACGGAACACTAGATAACCGGGTCTGATTGAATACAAGTGCATGGCTTCCTTGGGCTTCAAGGAGGGCGCTCCCTCTTTCGACGAGTCAAAAAGCTATTGAACAGGTCCCGAGGGAGAAGAGAGGATTCGATCATTAAATACTATTCCGCCTTCGTTGGCATACGGATTAAGCAGCACACGAAGAGCCCCTAATTGAGTTGGGTCAGGAGCAGAAGCGTCCACCAACCTCATGAGCCGCGGAAAGGTATAGGCATCATAAAAGCTGGGTCTCTGATGCGCGGCAAATGCCCCTAGCACGTGCATCTCAATCCATGACGTAAAGTAATGGAGAGGAATCTCACTACGCTCACGCCTGGGGTTGAGGTATTGGCTGCAGTGCTTACCCCATGATACAGATGCGACAGCCGTGCGATGCCTACAGCTAGTCGCGTCCCTTCGGCGATGCGATGAGCAGGGTAAATGACCGGGGCTCTCATGAATCGATGGTGCGTTGGAACGACAAACCAACTGAGTCGAATGCTGATAAAGACGATGAAGAAAGTTTCTTCATCCATGCCAGGAGCTGCGATCGACTCGAAAGGTACAGCTGGCGAGAATGGAATGTAGAACTGGGGCAAATCCTCTTCTTTAGCCGGTAGCCTATTTAAACGAAACCCGAAAGGGTCGTTGATATTCGCGAATTTTGGAGCCACCTTTGATAGAACGTCTCCACGAAGGAAGCAAGCGATAAAGCTTTCAAAAGTAACGCCCTGTTCCTCTGACTCCGTGAACAGCTTCTCAAAAATCCCCAGAGTCTTGATTAGACTTGGGTACTTGTGGTGGACGGCATTTTCAGTCGACAAGCCATCAAGCGTAGCGGGCACAGTCTCGAAGACATACTCGTCGGGGGGCAACAATTCTTTGTATGGCACCCCACTGATCGGTAAACCCGAGATCTCGCGAAACTCTTCCAAATAGATCGAAACTTCACGGTCCCCTAACAAGAAAGTATTGGTGGGAAGATTCCACTGATTTAGGAAAGCTTTGACCCACCATACATTGGGATGTTCCCGCCAAAAATTTCTGCGCAAAAGAGTCCAAGGTATCAAATGGCAGCGATATGCTTAAGGAAATGCGAACCAGTATCTTCCGGACTGTTTTTTGACAAACTCCCGAATGCGAAATAGATAAATTCTGACGGTATCGAAAGCGGCTCGAAAAACCCTTCGATTTGATATATTATGGGCCTCGTAATTCATCCGGGATCAAAAGTTATGAGGAATTACGTGTCCACACGTGATAGACTTTTAAGAACCCGCTGGAGAAGTTAAAAAATATAATATAAACTCAGAAAAGACCTCAATTAGGCATCACGTGCTCACACGTGACCATGGGTCACGTGCAGACACGTGATGGGCTTTTAAAGCCTCTAAAATAATGAATAGAATTAAATTCTAAAATCTGTTCCCTGATTAAAAATCAAGAATCACGTGCTCACACGTGACCAATGGTCACGTGTTGACACGTGATGGTTAAAACTGAAGCGTAAACAAACAGCTGAAGGAAATACCTCAATGAGGTGTCACATGCTCATATGTGACCAATGGTCACGTGTTGACACGTGATGGTTACAACTGAAGCGTAAGTAAACACTGAGAAAAGGACTCAATTGGGGGTCACGTGGCAACACGTGACTGGCTGTAAAAGCCTTGCTGTTCAACAGAATTAAATTCTAAAAAAATATCATTTAAATCTTTCGAAATAGAATTAAAATTCTAAAAGCTTCTAAATCTTTCCAAATGGAAAAGGATTATGGGGACCGTTGGATTAAAGATCCAAGGGTGATTAAAAATCAACAATTTATGGAAAAATCTTGGACAAGGAAAGATTTCCCTGAAAATCTCACCAGAATAACAAATAGAATATTTTTGGGATTTAAAATCCACGGTGAATAAAATTCACTGAATGATCTAAAGGCCCAAATTAATGATAAATATAAATCAAATCTCTCAACAATCAAATCAAATCTTTCAATGAGAGATTTGCTAAACAAATTAATTCTTTTCCTTCTCCTATAAATAGGAGCCAAGAAGAGAAGAGGGGGGATTACTTTTTTTGGGAGAGAGAAACAGAGGGAGGAGAATTTAATTCTCAAGAGAAAAGAAAAGAGAGGAGAATTTAATTCTCTGCAAAAGAAAAACCCTAGGTAAGAAAAAATAGGCTTCAAAGAGAATTTAATTCTTAAAAGAGTTTAACTCTTACATAAAGAAAAGAACTTAGTTCTTTCTCTGGTCGAGGATCTGCAAAGTGCAAATCTCCCCATGAATTGAGAATTTAATTCTCATTGGGTTGAGATCCTGCCATGCAGATCTAAAACACAGAGGAGGAATTGAGTTTTGAGAATTTAATTCTCCCAGACTCACAGGAATTTAATTCCTCCTAAAAATGAAACTAGGGTTTAACCTTAATCAAGAATTTAATTCTTTTACATATCTGGGAATTTAATTCCTTTAAAAAAAATTAGGGTTTTACCCTAAATAAGAATTTAATTCTTTCATGATAGGAATTTAATTCCTCCAAAATCATAATTAGGGTTTAACCCTACAGAGAATTCAATTCTTAAAAGATCTCTGTTCATGAAAAGAACTAGGGTCACGTGCCCCCACGTGCCCCTTGAAAAGATCCCCTGCAAAGAACTTTGAAGTATCACCTCACGTGCTCCCACGTGACTCTCAAAACGTAGAAGGAAAAAGCAAAGGAAATGAAAGCTTTTGGCGCTTTCACGTGTTATCACGTGACCCCTCAGCAAATGCTTTAACAATTGGCGCACGGATCCCCATCACGTGCCAACACGTGATGCTCTAAAATAAAAATGAAAGTGTTTAACACTTAATGGCAGAATGAAGAGAGGAGTTTCGGCCCAATCTTAGGCACCTCGCGTGCCCCACGTGACCTCTGAAGCACAAGGAATAGAAAAGAGCTCTGGGGCGCCCTCACGTGTCACCACGTGACCCCTAGTGAGCATTATAACGCACAGAGCATGGGCTTTCATCACGTGCTCGCACGTGATGGCCGTCAGAACTAAAGTGTTAAACACTTACCTGCAGAATAAAATAAGGGGAATCAGGGCGCTCTCACATGTCCACACGTGACCCCTCTCTCCTTAGTGCTTAACACTAATCTGAAGACTTTGTCCTCAGTGTTTAACACTGATTTTCTTAGTGTTTAACACTAATTTGGAAAACTCTATTTGCAGTGTTTAACACTGATTTGCTTAGTGTTTAACACTAATTTGAAAACTCTGTTCCCAGTGTTTAACACTGATTATCTTTTAGTGTTTAACATTAACTTGCTAATCTTATTTCCCAGTGTTCAACACTGTTGGTCTTTAGTGTTTAACACTAGCTTTAGCCCAATTGGCTAAGTTTCTAGAGGCAAAGCCTCTCCTTCAATGGACCAACAGAAGGCCAATATTTCAAACATAATTGGACTTAGCCCAAACTGGCCATAAGTCCTCAAATCATCTTGAACTGAGCAAATCTGCTCTTTCAACCAACTCAGTGGTTCAAGGGTACATCTCTGAACTCCTCTGATATTTGTCGTTGTAATCCTTCAACGTCTTCAGAGAGGTGACGGGTCCCGACGACCACACATAAACCAAGATACGGACTGTGGGGTCCTTAAACCCGCGGACTTATGCATCCTTAAACTAACGGACTAATGCGTCCTTAAACACACCCATATGGACTGTGGGGTCCTTAAACCAAGGACTTATGCGTCCTTAAACTACCAATGGACCACTACGTCCCTAAATTGGAGATGGACCACCATGTCCCTAAACTGGCAATGGACCACCATGTCCCTAAACTGGAACAATAGTGCCCAAACGCTCTTTTGTCGGATCTAAACGATCCCGTTAAGTCGATCTTAGTCCCAAACTGGACTAACGTATCCTTAACAACCGTTTAAGTTGATCTTAGCCTCAAATATGGCTAACGTATCCTTAAACCTTCAAACAGACTTTAGTCCCAAATTGGACTATGGATCACCCAACCAACTTTGGTCCAAGGGTACATCTCTGAACTCCTATGACACCTGTCGTTGTAATCCTTCAACGTCGTCAGAGAGGTGACGGGTCCCGACAGCCATACATTCAATGGACCACTATGTCCCTAAACTGGAACAATAGAGCCCACAAATGCTCTTTAGTCAGATCTAAACGATCCCGTTAAGTTGATCTTAGTCTCAAATTAGACTAACGTATCCTTAACAAACGTTTGAGTTGATCTTAGCCTCAAATATGGCTAACGTATCCTCAAACCAAAACCCCAAAACCAAATCTAAGAAAATACGGATTTGGACTAATCCACGTCCTACGGGCGACGACATAAATTAGTCTCTGTATACAATCCACGGGCAACCAAAAAACAAAATAAACACCCACGACACAAAGTGACCATCTGGAGAAGGAGAAAGTTGTTACCGCGATACGGTAGCGTAATTAACTGCAGGGGCTTGCGCCTGCAGGGAAGAGCGTCCCCACAGTCAAAAACCCCTCAAACGAGGGGGAATCTAACGAAGTCTGCTACATCGGCCGCATCCGTTTAAGCATTCGATATATGGTGCCATAAATCAACTTGGCATCTTCGGAGGGGTGAACGGATAGCACCAATTAGCATCTGCCCCGAATCTCAGTGCTAAGACATCGCAGTCTTGTGCGCCGTCTTTCGGAGGGGAACAGATTCTGGCACGCCCGGTGGGACCTTTTCCTCTTTCCACTCCACACTTCGTGTGTCGTGATTCGCGAACCAATCGCGGTTCGCTAATGGTTGCCCTTGGGTTTCAATATACTAATACTTGGCGTCTTGCTCATTGCAGAAAGCAAAGAATCGATGGCTTCTACTTCTGCGAAATGCTCCAACTGCTCGGACTGCAATTGCAACCAACGCTCTGCCTCGTCAGGAGGTATAGCCTACGGACCCCAAGCTGCTTCGCTACTCACAATGCCCGTGGAACAGGTCACTCGAGCTACCACAGGATTGTTCTTTGGGACTATGCTCCCACCGACAAGCTTCACCGCGCCGGTGCTGACAGAGGAAGCTCCCAAGAAGTCGGTCTTTGATCGTCTTACCCCTGACGCGGCCCTTCTCAACGGGTCGCCCAACATCAGCGCCTCGGTCTTCTCTAGATTGGGCCAGAACTCCTGTGGACCCACAATGGGGCCTACAATCCCAGAGAAGGCTGCTTCTAAGAAAGTGACCGGCCCTGCTCCTGAAGTCATCAAAGCGGCTTCCCCTGCCAAAAAGTCAGTCTTTACGAGATTGACGGCTCCAGCTCCCGCTCCTGCTACCCAAAGGACATCGGTCTTTGACAGGCTAACACCAGCAACGACCCCCCACCTACGCAGGGGGCAAGACGAAGCCATCCTCACCGCTGAACCAACGCCGTCCGCTCGACACGCTCGACGTCGCCACTGGCGCCGAGTAAGGAAGGCTGGGGGCAACTCCCCCTCTGGATTTACTCCACCAGCTCCAACGGTGGGGATCGATGCTGCTGTTCCAACCGAGAACAGCTTTGAGCTGCTGAATAGGGTGCACAGAAACTCTCCTACTGCAGTGCTGAAGAGATCTCCTCCACCCGTGGAGAATGATACGAAAAAGAAGCTGGAGCAGCCCCCTCAACGGCTGTCCTCTAAAATTTACAAGGTCTGGCTTCAAGTCCAAGACTCCGTAATAGATCAATACTATCTCCACCGACAGAAAAAGATGAAGGTTCCGCAAGAGAAGAATTACTCTGTCAAGACGGAAAAAGCAACAGCTGGATGGGTGTCCACTGCAACGGCTTCCTCAACGTCAATCACTCAAAAGAAAAGGAGGCCGCAAAAAGCCCCTGTGAACATGGCGAACCGTAAAAGTGCTGAATCTAAACGCCTCAAGTCTGGGGGCATGGTGGTGCACACTGTTTATATGGCTGCCGGAAAGGAGGAAAGCCGTGCCTCGACGGGTCACCGACCGCTCACCCGATCCATGACAAAAGCCCAGGAGCAACAACAGAAGCTTCAGGAAATGATGACTGCAATGGCCGCACTCACCGGGCCAAAAGAAAACCCGGAGGCATCATCAGAGCAGCGTCACGAACAAGAAACCGATGCTGACTTCATACGCAGAGTCCTCGAAAAGAAGGACAAAGAAGCCGCAGATCAAGCGGCTAACATAAAACAAATGGCGCTTCTCTTCCAAGATATGATGGGAATGATGATCCAGCAAGATCCTCCTGCTGAAGATCCTCCGATTGTCCTTGAAGATGACAAAGGAGAGACATCGAATCCTCCTCCGGCTCTTTCAGCAGCCAAGGAAGAAACCATTTCCAAGGCCGCACTGGATGACCATATAGCTCAGCAAATACGAGCTCACCAGGCAAATGAAGCGGCAGGGCAAATTGCTAGAACCGGATGACCCTACCCGGGCTGGTATGACCAAATTAGTTACCTGCCGGGATATACGATCCCTAAGTTCCACGTATATAAGGGGACGGGAAATCCGCATCAGCACGTCGCTCAATTTAGAGCCATGTGCGGCAACACTGGAGGTGATGATAAATTGCTGCTCCGCCAGTTTGTTGGCAGCCTGTCGGAAATGGCCTTTGAATGGTATTCGGAGCTACCTAATGACTCTGTCAAAACATTTGCGGAGATGGAGCTATTGTTTACACAAAGATTTGCCAGCGCCAGCGAGCGCACCCCGATAACAGCACTGATTAACGCCAGGGTGAAGCCAGGCGAAACGTGGGTTCAATACGCGGCACGATGGCGGAATCTATGGTCGAAATGCGAACAGCGGATCGAAGAAGAGCCGGCGGTGGGCATGTTCGTGGGCACTCTTGATCCGCAAGCGACCATCTCGCAATTCATGATGTTCTTCAAGCCAACTACTTTCCAGGCCTTGATTGACAAGTTGGCCCAAATGGATCAGATGGATCATAGATCATCTCCTTCAAAGACGGATCCTCGGAATGAAAAGGGGAAAGGAAAAGCAACTTTCATCGCCAATACTCAACAACAGCCGAGCAACTTTAAACCGGTTGTCCGCCAAAGCAACGTACGTCCATGCCCATCCCTTGAGGAGAGACTGGGACGTCCTTATTCGTTTCCTCAGGATAAAATAAGGAGACTGTTCGAGCTGGCAGTGCGCAACAGACTCATCCATCTGCCGAATCCAAAATGTCCGTTGCAGCCAGGCGATGTCAACGATCTTAATTACTGCCCTTACCACCAAGCGGTAAGCCATCCAATCGAAGATTGCTTCATCTTTAAGGGATGGATCGAAGATCAGTACCAACAAGACAAGTCGCGTTATCCAAAAACTAGAAGGTGAACCCTCCACAGCCTCACACTCCTAAGAAGACAAACACACTGGGGGCAACATGCTCTTTTGTTGAGGAAGCTCCATGGGAGGTGGCTCTTTCGGCCAAGACCAAAAGGATGCTAAATGATCTTCAGACGTGCCCGGCGATTAGATGGAAGAACCCGTTGGAACCTGAGATCATCAAGGGGATGCTGAAGCCGCGCCGCCCAATTCCAAATATCGGTGGTGATAGCCAAAGCATTCACACCCAGCCGTCGAAATCTTCGAAAAAGAAGGAGAAATCCAAGAAGCCCGTGAAGCCTGGCGACAAGCGCACGGATTTGCAGAAACAGATTGACGCGCTGGAAGAGTATAACCAGAAGGCGCGGATTCCAATCACGCTCCAAGAGTTCCTCAGCCACGTCCTCGAGGATGAAAATGATGGAGAAGACGCATCAGATGAATCTGAGGAATATGTAGCGAGTTGTCATGTGATCTCTCACTCATTGATAGATGATAAAGAGGCTCCTTGCACCGAGAAACCGGGGGCGGATCCTGAACCAGAACTTCTGTGGCCGTCAGATGAGATGATCGATGCCTTCCTGAATGAGATTCATCTGAAAAGTAAAGCCGACCGGGAGCGTGAGATGGCCATATTTGAAAAGGCCAAACGCCGGCGACTGGACAAAAGGGTCGAAACACTCCCACCAGATCAAAGTACATCAGCCGCAAATGAAAGCAGGATCAAGACAAGGAAACGATTCGCCAAAGCCATATCAATGGGGATGAGGCTGCCCTCTTTCAGAAAAAATTCTCCTGGTGGTATACATTTTGATGAAACGGACGTACACCCTAACTTCTGCTTATATCATCAGAGGATCACACATCCTACTGAAGACTGCAACTCCTTTAAATGTTGGTGGCAAGGATATGTCGCTCATAGACAACACGTCAATAGAATAAAGCGGGAAGCTCGTAGACAACGAAAAAATACGACAGATGAGCATAAAAGAGTTGCCGGCAATTGTCATAGGGACGAGTCCGGGGGATCACGAGTTCTCACCTTTGGAAGCGATTCTGATGAAGAAGCCGCTCTCAACCCTCTCTTCAAGGAATTCATTTCTAAAACAAAAGAATTGGAGAGTTGCGAGAATGTTCAGCCGTACAATCTCACGCTACCCGGAAAGAATCTCGGACCCGCAAACAACGGAGCAAATGAAATGAGAAAGGAAAAGGAAAAAATGGCCTTTGTTGCCAACACTCAACAACAGCCGAGTAACCCGAGACCGTTTTGTCGTCAAAACAACAAGCCACGATACCTCAATAAGAAGTTGAAACGTCCTTACTCGTTTCCCAAAGATAAAACAAAGAGATTGTTCGAGCTAGCAGTGCACAGCGGGCTCATCACTCTGCCAGATCCAAAACGTCCATTGCAACCAGGTGACGTTAACAATCCTAACTATTGTCCCTACCACAGAATAATGGGTCACCCACTCGAAAATTGCTACGTCTTCAAAAACTGGGTTGAAGACCAATACCAACAGGGCAAGTTCGCGCTGCCCGAAAAGTGGAAAGTAAACCCGCCACAACCACACGCTCCGAGAAAGATAGATATACCGGAGGCATCATGCTCATTCATAGGGAAGGCCCCCTGGACCAAAAAGTCCGGGAACTAAGAATCCGCCTCAAATATGGCAACGGTGGACCGAAACATCCTTAAACTAACGCCGGACCGAAACGTTCTTAAACTAACGGTGGACCGCAATGTCCTAAAACTTGCAAATGACCGAAACATCGTTAAACTACTTCCAACCCGCAGCATCTTCAGGCTGACGTGCCAAAAAAAAACGGTACGTCCACAAGCAAAATGGGCACGGATGAAAACCCGAAAGGGCTCCATGAGTAAAAACAGCAGGGCTACCGGCGAGTGTTCGTGAAAACCCGAAAGGGCGCGACCTCGTTTAAAAAAAAAAGAAAGAAAAAAAAGAAAAAAGAAAAAAAGGAATAAAAAAAAAGAATAAAAAAAACGGTATGTCTACAAGCAAAATGGGCACGGATGAAAACCCGAAAGGGCTCCGTGAGTAAAAACAGCAGGGCTACCGGCGAATGTTTGTGAAAACCAGAAAGGACGCAACCTCGTTAAAAGACACTTACAGGATCCTCTTGACCTTGTAAGGAGAAACCACCTGCATGAGATCCTTACGACTCACAAGGGAGCAACACACTTAGGTATCCTCACGATTCCTAAGGAGAAAATACACTTGCGAGATCCTCACGACTCGTAAGGAGAACTCTCTTATGGGACCCTCACGGCTCATAAGATTTGAATGTCTTAAGTTACAGAAACCTTAACCTGTTCTTAAGCAACCCCCACAATCTCCGATATTGCCCTACAAGCGGCTCATATTGACCCTTGTATACAATCCACGGGCACGAATAAATATTTCCCTAACAAAGCCCATCCGTGACTAGGGATATGCTTGTACAGCAAACAACACTTGTAAGTCCTCTCGACTTATAAGGAGAAAAACCTTTTGTAAGATCCTTACGACTTACAAGAGAACACGCACTTAGGAATCCTCATAATTCCCAAGGAGAAAACACACCTACAAGATTCTTACGACTTGTAGGGAGAAATACCTTTGTGAGACCCTTACGGCTCATGAAGTCAAAAGCCTTAGCCGACAGGACCCTTAACCTTGTTTACTAAGCCACCTTTATTCAACATCGATAGAGGCAAATGATGATTCGCTCCTGGCAATATCCCAGTTGCAGCGATGCTGATGCCTAAACCGGTATCAAATTCCAAGCCCTTTCAAGGCAAATGATGATTTGCTCCTGGAAATATCCCAGTTGCAGCGATGCTGATGCCTAAACCGGTATCAAATTCTAAGCCCTTTCAAGGCAAATGATGATTCGCTCCTGGCAATATCCCAGTTGCAGCGATGCTGATGCCTAAACCGGTATCAAATTCCAAGCCCTTTCAAGGCAAATGATGATTCGCTCCTGGTAATATTCCAGTTGCAGCGATGCTGATGCCTAAACCGGTATCAAAGTCCAAGTCCTTTCACGGCAAATGATGATTCGCTCCTGGAAATATTCCAGTCGCAGCAATGCTGATGCCAAGATTGGTATCAGATCCCAAATCCCCTACTCGCAAAAAAAAAATCAGCGAGCCAAAAAAAATTGCATACGAAATAGCCGAAATGATGGGGCAACTTGCAAACAAAATCAGCAAGTAAAAATGTATGCATGAAAAATAGCCGAAATGATTGGGCAACTCGCAATAAAAAGCAGCGAGTAAAAAGAAAAATAGCCAAAATGATTGGGCACCGCGAAAAATAGCCGAAATGATTGGGCAATTGCGATTTTCGCGCTATAAAAAGCTGAAATGATAGAGCATCACGGAAAGAATAAAAAAAATGAAAGAATGAAACTTTTTGCCCTACAGGTGAAATCACATCGATCCCTGTATACAATCTAGGGGCACAAACAAAGAGGGAACCATACCTTCCCAACAGGCTCCACCGGAAAGCGAAGCCAAATCTCGACGGTTCATAGACAACCCAAAGACAACCTCGACATTTGTCGCAATATTGCAGACATAATGTCAACAGACGAAGCAAAGGAAGGTCCCTAGCTTCAGGGTCTCAACGTCAATATCGACAACTTAGATATCACCAACGGCGTTTCTCCTCACTCCAACCAGATGGAAACGTGACGTCAACAACCGACCCCAGAGTCGCAACGAAAATGGAACCATAGCAAAGTCCCTAGTTCCAAATCTCAATGGCTACATTTACAGCTTGGAGACCAACAACGGTGTGCCTCCTCATTCCAATAGGACACAGATGTTACACCATCAAGCGGAGCGATGGCAAAATCCCAGCTTCACCTCAGCGTTAGTCTCGTTACAGCAGACGCAATGTCAACAACGACGTTCCTTCGCAGTCCAGCAGGACGTAAATGCAACGTCAACCAAAGACCCCATGATCAGTAAAGCGGAGTGACGGCAAAATCCCAGCTCCACCTCGACGTTCGTCTCGGCACAGCAGACGCAACGCCAAAGCAAATGAAGCAAAAAGCCAAATTCCTAGCTTCAGGGTCTTGACGGCAACTCATATAAAGCCTGAAAGACAATCGGAGACCATCTCGCAATAACACGGAGTGGTCATCACCTTGACGTTCGTCTCGACACAACAGACACAACGCCAAAGCAAATGAAGCAAAAGGCTGTAGGGTTGCTAGGCACGCGCACAAGGGTCTACGAGGCATCAACCATGCCCGATTAAAAATTTAGCCGTGCCGAACAACCCGAATACGGATCTTTAAACTAGAGATTAGGCGAAAACTATCATGCTAAACACTTTAACACTAAGTGAGAGGGATTACAACCTTTGTAGATCCGGTCCTTCACTTCATATGCTCCGTGTTGTGGTCCCTTCGCTGCGATCATCGGGATCCGGACTCTCGAGAGGTTCCACGAAGAGAAAGATGCAACCTTTGCTTCCGATCTTCGATACTAAGATGATCTACCTTGAAGTTTCTTTAACACAAGCTAACACTCATGAAATGATGTGAACACCCTCATCTAAATGGCAAGGGAAGATGAGGATGATGAAGTAGGATTTTTGCTCTCTTTATTTATCTTTTTCTCATATTTATTCATCACTTTGGAAAAATCTGGCAAGCTTTTTCATGAAAGAATGAAGGAAGAAGAAGAATAGTGATCCATTTTCTTTTGTGATGAATAATGAAAGGATTAATATGAAGAATAATGCAACCATGGTTGACTTAACCATTGTAGAGAATTGACTAGGGTTAGGGTTTGGGTTGGGTTAAAGCATGAGTCACTTACAAATATCTTTCACAAAACAAAACCAAAACCTTCTAGAAACATCTAGAAAGCTTAACCCTAATCCAAACCCTAATCATGTTTAAACTCCACTAAACAAGTTGCATTAGTTATCATATCATGTTACAATATTATATATCACATATATAATATTTATCGTAACAAAATAAAATAATACATTTAACATATATCGCATATATATCAATGTATTATCCGAGTGAAAAAAAGAATCTTTGAGTGAGCAAATATTAGTTAATGTAATTTAATATATCATATATATTATTATACATTAAATTATCGAATCAACACTTGATCCGACAATCCGGCTATATCGCATATAACCGACTAATATTTATCCGTACCGATTCATCGAATTAACACTTGATCCGATGACCCGGCTGATATCAAATATCGCGAGAATAGAATACGGTATCACATATCGCATTATCCTCGGTCCCGCACATATCACATATGTGCTCCTACTCCGTTTTGCCTGAGCCAAGAAAGCTCTGTGTAGGACTCTAAAGAATCGTCAATACGCCGGCAGTAGGTGATGATCATATCAAACACCCACAAGCTGCAAGCGGTCAGCTAAACGTAACAGCTACCCAGGTATTGAGCGCTCAGAAGATCAACAAGCAAGCCTGTACATTCTCCTGTGAATCCAAACAGTAACACTCCCGTACAGTCCGGTCTCGTCGTCTGATATGTCGCATATCTCGCCTAGGGGTGGTAAACGTCAGACCCCAGTAGCTCGATAAGTCGTGTCGATATGAGGTCTATAACAGTTCGAGAAACTACTGATAACACTTACCAGTAAATCTCAGCAACCCTGTCCAGGGATTTCCGGTTATAGCCAATCGAACACAGCACAACATCAACTCCCTATTCCGGGAGAGACGAATCCCCTCCTATCGCTCATTGCCTCCATGTGATTTGGGACTGTACCTAAAAGCCACCTTTTTGCACGCCCTCTTGGACGTGGTATGATGGAAATCAAAGCACAGTGGGAATCACACAAGACTCTATGACGATCTCGGGTCGACAGACTACTCTGTACCAGTGTCACCGGAGAACTGCCATCTGACGTATGGTATAATACCATCTGGGAGATCTCGGCGAGTCCGTCCAGTGTACCCAGTCTCCACTGAGCACCCGTACACCATCCTTGATGTCAAACACCGATGGATATGGGATCATCCATCGCCCATCATATGGGTCAAGATGTGTATACGCTAGTCTACTCTGGTGCATCGATGCCCTGTCTCGATACACCCTCGACTAGGAACAATTATAGGATGTACTCGTCGACTACCGTGGCCCCACTAGTATGATCTCATCATAGTCCCAGTAGTCGAGTACATATCCTAAGGGCTTTATCAACATGTAATATAGAGACAATCAGAGTACATGTTAAGATAAAGTACAACCAGATAGCATAATATCATGTCGAGCAAGAAGTCCTCCCTATATATGTCCTAGCATCCACTACAATATACATCGTATGTACAGTAATGGCCTCTAGGGCATACATATAACTAACAATCTCCCACTTGCACTAGGGCCATCTGTTATGGTATCGCATACCCAACAATTAGCTGCGGTTGAAGTATCTCATACTCAACCATCCCATAAAAGTCTCTACTGGGAAAAAGACCTTTGTGAGTGGATCCGCGCTGTCGTCCTCTGTGTCTACTCTCCTAACCTCGATCTCCCTGGAGATCAACCATCTCCATGATCAGGTGATACTGCCTAAGAATTATATCTGGATTTCTGATGGGACGGTAGTTCCTTGGCAAAAGCCACAACTCCATTGTTACACAATGGTAGGAACGAGTTCATCTCATGAACTTATATATATCCAGACTGCCTCTTTGGTAGCATTCTTGGTAACGATGTATCTTGCAATTAATTGTCAAGTATGTCACGGTATCTAGCTTGGAACTCTTCCAACATACCGTCCCTCTTCTGAGGGTAAAGACAATACCTGCGACTGACATTCAGTCGTCCTTATCACCCTAGAACCATTCCAGTGATTCTCCCCAGGATCGATTTATACCATCTCACTACAACTAGTGAGTATCCTAACATCCAATTAAATCTATCTCATAGATCCAAAAACCCAGGATTTAGGAGGTATCATTTTGATCCTATATGGAGAATCCTTGTGATAAGCGGAGATTGACCGATCGTAGCATAGGAAACTCCTTCTCTATCAAGAGTATGTCATCCACGTACTCTACGAGGATCACCACCATACTCTCTACTACCTTTTCGTATATACAAGGTTCATCTACCATTTTGATGAAGTCAAACTCTTTGACTACCACATCAAAACAGATGTTCCAACTCCGCGATGCATGTTTTATCATATAAAACATCTTGCACATGTTTCCGCTGCTCCCACAGTCTACGAAGCCCTCTGGCTGTGTACTTATAGACGCTATCTTCTAAATCATCATTTAGAAAAGCAGTCATGACACCCAACCACCAGATATCGTAGTCATGGTATGTAGCCGTGGCAAGTAGGATCTGGATAGACTTAAGCATAGATCCTTAGAAAAGGTTTCAACATAATCCATACATGGTCTATGATGCAAACCTTTAACAAGTCTAGCTTTGAAAGTCTCAACTTTTCCATGTACACTAAGTAATCTTCTCAAGATATACTTGCTCCTGATGGGGATTTAACCCTTCAGATAAAGCAACCAAAGTCCATACTTTGTTGGTGTATAAGGATTCCATCTCAGATCGATAAGCATCCAGCCATTCTTACAGAGTCCCACTCCTGATGGCCAGCTCGAAACTAGTTGGGTCATCATCTCATGATGCAATCCTCGCTCCCACCGTCATAGAGAAACCGAAGTATCTCTCAGGTGGGTGAGGAACCCTACTAGATCGACGGAGAGGCTGAGGTTCGTTTGAAACTATTGAATCCTTTGGTTCTACCAAATCATCAGCTGCATTTTGTATAGCTGGAACATTTCCAGTTCTACATAACAGACCTTGCCTCGAGCTTGTCCGGATTTTGCTTTAAGACATAGGCCGGACAACCCCAAATCTTAACAAGCTTAAGATATGGGCCCTTCCCTTTCCATATCATATATGAAGTGGTAGGCAACTGATTTGATTCGAACTCTATTCAATAGGTATGCAGCTTCTCAAGTGCATAACTCCTAAAAGGAAATAGAAAACTCAGTAGTACTCATCATAGAGCACACCGTATCACATAGGGTACTATTGCTCCGTCCCGATATACCATCGTGCTATAGTGTGTACGGAGGAGTAATGCTGAGAGAGAATCTCATTCTCCTTTAGAACAGTCCAGGAATTCCGTGCTCAAGTATTCTCCTCTTTGATCACATCAAAGGACATAATACTTTTACCCGTATTTTGGTTCTCTACTTCTAATTTATATTCTGTGAATATCTTAAAAGGTTCGGACTTGTGTTTCAGCAGGAACATATGTCTGAATCTTAAGAGATCATCAGAGAATGTAATGAAGTACAAAGAACCAGTCTTAGCATGTGTAGACAGGAGACTTTCATACATCAGCATGTATCAATCCCAAAAGTTCACCAACTCTTTCTCTGTTTCCAACAAACAGAGCTGTGGTCATCTTATCTTTGTGACATGACAGGCAAGTTTCACAAGATGTAAATTCAAACTAATTTGAATATGCATCTTTATGTTACTTCAGCCAGTCGGGTCGCATTGATATGACCTAGTCTACAATACCTCAAGAAGGATTCATTCATTTCTGAACTCTTCCTCTTGTGTGTGTTGCGTATACTAAGAACTGTAGTTTGATTTAGAACGTCAATGCTTTTAGATAACGTGCCTGAACCGATCAACTCTTGATATAGGAAATGTTCAAAACATTATCCAACAATACAAAATTATATCCTTTCTTTACTAATAAAGAGACTGATATGATTTTGTATATCAGGTTCAGTATCTAATAACATTTTTTCAGAATCAATGTATTCCGGTAATACAGGGTGACAGTGACCAACAGACTTGGCTGCAACACTTGCATCGTTTTCTGCCTCATGAAACTTATCACCCGTTCTCAGTTCTTTACCTATCTGTAGCCCATGTAACAGATTACATATACGGGATCCTGATCCGGTATCACATACCCAGGACGTAAAGGATACTGAGAAACAGTTCTGTGTAATGAACACACCCGAAGATGATGCATCAACATGCACTTTCTTCGTTTGGGCGGCACGGGAAATCTGGTATTCCCCAATTTTCTTGCTCTGTCTTATAACAATTATAAGTTGGAGCGGGACCAACGTTCCCCAGCTCAGTATAACAAGCGGGTTCGGTTAATATATCTGTTTTATTATCTTGATTAAGGCGTGATATGTTCGCTATCTGGAGAGAGAGAAGAAAACACTCAGCGTATGCTCTTGCAAGATTAGATTGGTTATCTAATATATCTAATCAGGATGTCTCCCACTGTTTTAATCAAATCTTCCTTCAAACCCTAAAAGGAAAGACTAGCCGGGATTAATTACACGCTACAAGTTCGCCAATCTTTTAGCCAGGCCAGTGTCGGTACTTTGAGGGAGTGTAAGTCGATGTAGAACACCCCAATACTTGTGGAGAGGCGGAATTTTCAAAAACGAACTTGTTTAGTGAACAAACATCGACTAACGGCTTGAATCGAAGCTAAACGATAACTAACAACAAACATAGAGTTTCTATGCTACTATGTTTAGGGATTATACCTAACGAATCGTGTCCTTCGTCTTTGTGAACTCCTCCTCCTCCTCGGCCTTCTCGAAGTAGTAGACGATCCACCCGAGAGCTTTACTCCAAGCTTAGCTTCTAAACTTGAGGCAACTAAACTTCTCTAAGTGCTAATCAAAGAAGCTAGGTGAAATATAGAGAGGGTTATGGATTAATTAGTCTTGCTAATCCTTGTACTCAACACATGAGAGGGGAGGATTAGGGTTTGAAGAGGGAGAGCTTGAGGAGAGAGAAGATGATAAAGATAATGATATGAGAATAGTGAGATAACATGATATATATCAAGCATTTCTTTTTATCAAGAAAAGAATAAATAACAATTTAACAACCATGCTTGATAATATCTAGTGATGATTCATTAGATGGACAAAAGACATGTATGAATCATCAAGGTGACTCACTAATCACAATCATTGTATATGCCACCTTAACCTCCTTAGTCACCACCTTCTAGAAGCTTCTCGCATAATTACGAGAACGCCCCTCCTTTCCGCAAAAATACGGAAAAACTTTAGACTGTGTAAATCCAATAATCGGATACCAGTAACTGGCTTAAACCAAAGCCGACTGGTAAAAACTGTCCGAAAGTCGTACGTGCGTAAACACACGTATGTGTCCGAATCCTTGTCGTAAAACCATACGACCTCTATATCATTTCGCCTGGAGTAGGGAAACTCTCTGTGTGGGACTCTAGAGACTCGACTACTACGCTGGCAGTGGGTTTAACTATAGACCGCAAGCGGCACTAGCTGTACGTAACGGTCCCCAGGTAGATGTCGATAAGAAGGCCGATGAGGGAACCCATCCGAACTCCTACTGAGTCTGATGTGACAATCTCCATACAGTCCGGTCCGTTCGTCTATGACTATCGTATATCGTGCCTAGGGGGCGGCAAGCGTCAGTCCCCTAATAGCGGTATAAGTCGTGTCGGAGGGAAGCCCATTACACCCTGAGAAACTACTGGAACCTACCAGCAAATCTCGCTTGCCCTGGCCAGGGACTTTGCGTAATGGCTCTCTGACACAGCGCGATATCAACTCCCAATACCGGGAGAGACGAATCCTGTCTAACCGCCACTGCCTCCAAGTGCTCAGGACTGCACCCAACTGCTACATGTTTGCACGACTCCTTTGAGCCGTGGTAGGGTAGCAATCTAAGAACAGTGGGACACACTCGAGGCGAAGTAGCAGTGTCAAGTCTGCGGACTATGCTGTACTCATGTCACCTGGGAACTGTTCACTGACGACTGGTATAAAACCAACCAACAGTTCCCTGTGAGTCCTGTCCGGTGTACCCGTAACCAAACGAGCACCTGTATACTATCTCCAGTACGATGTGCTGATGGCTGTGGGACAGACCATCTCCCCAACTGGGATGAGAAGCGTACACACTAGTCTACTCCGGAGTATCGATGCTCTGTCTCGATAATCCATCGACTAGGGACCTGAATAAGGATGTGCTTGTAGACTACCCAGCCCCCACTAGTGTGACTGCCATCACAACGCTGGTAGTCAAGCAAGATCCTAAGAGCTCTATCAATACGTATACTCACATATTAAGATAGAAAAACCAAGTAGCATACTACCATATTTAGCAAGACTGTTATATACATGTGAATATCCCAAGCTTCCATTAAGTAATATACAAACTAGTATGATACAATAATGGTCCCTAGGGCATATACACTAACAATCTCCCACTTGCACTAGGGCCATGTACTGGCATATCGAAGACCGATGATCTCGAGTAGCCTCTCGAACTGAATCTGAGGTAGGGCCTTTGTGAATGGATCAACAATGTTCTCTTCAGACGCAACTCTCCGAACCTCGATCTCCTGACGATCAATGATCTCCCTGATCAGGTGATACCGCCTTAAGATGTGTCTGGACTTCTGATGGGACCTTGGTTTCTTCGCTAAAGCTATAGCTCCGTTGTTGTCGCAATACAGAGGTATTGGATCAACTATGGTAGGAACCACCTGAAGTTCTGTTAGGAACTTCTTCATCCAGACTGCTTCTTTTGCGGCATCGCAAGCAGCTATATACTCCGCTTCCATCGTCGAGTCAGCAACGGTGTCCTGCTTGGAGCTCTTCCAGCACACCGCCCCTCCATTGAGGGTAAAGACATAACCCGACATGGACTTGGAATTGTCCTTATCACTTTGGAAGCCGGAATCAGCAAAGGCCTCCAACCTGAGGTCTTTTCCGCCGTAAACCAAGAACATCTCCTTAGTCCTTCTCAGGTACTTGAGAATGTTCTTTACTGCTATCCAGTGTTTCTCCCCTGGGTCTGACTGATACCGTCTTACCACGCTCAGTGCGTAAGCTACATCTGGTCTAGTACACAACATTGCATACATTATAGAGCCTACCGCAGAAGCGTAGGGTATAATAGACATGCGTTCCCTTTCCAAATCAGTCTTGGGAGACATCTCTTTGGAGAGGGTGATTCCGTGACAAGCCGGTAGATTACCGCGCTTAGAATCTTCCATACTAAATCTTTTCAGTACAGTGTCGATATACCTGGACTACGAAAGTCCCAACATCCTCTTGGATCTATCACGATAGATCCGGATCCCCAGAATGTAAGAGGCATCACCCAGGTCTTTCATGGAGAACCTGTGTGACAAGAATCCTTTGACAGATTGTAGCATAGGAATGTCATTTCCTATCAATAGAATGTCATCCACGTACAAGACGAGGAATACGACACTTCTTGCTACAACTTTACTATATATGCACGGTTCATCTGGATTTTTGATAAAGTCATATTCTTTGACTGTCTCATCAAAACAGATGTTCTAACTCCGCGATGCCTGCTTTAGTCCATAAATGGACTTAAGCAGCTTGCATACTTTCCCGCTGCTCCCACTCTGATTGAAACCCTCTGGCTGATCCATATAGACGCACTCTTCTAAATTTCCATTTAGAAAAGCCGTCTTTACGTCCATCTGCCAGATTTCATAATCATGGAAGGCAGCAATAGCAAGAAGGACCCGAATGGATTTGAGCATAGCCACTGGAGAAAAAGTTTCGTCATAGTCCAAACCAGGTTTTTGACGAAAACCCTTTGCAACAAGTCTAGCCTTATAGGTTTCCACCTGTCTATCTACACCAATCTTTTTCTTGAAGATCCATTTGCATCCTATGGGTTTTACTCCATCTGGAGCAAAGTCCAAAGTCCATACTTTGTTGGTGTACATGGACTCCATTTCGGTCCGCATTGCATCTAGCCATCGTACCGAGTCGCCGCTCTGGATGGTCTGCTGGAAGTCAGTAGGTTCATCATCATCTATGCTGCAATCCTCTCTATCCTCGTCTATGAGAAAACCGTAGTATCTCTCAGGCGGATGAGACGGCCTACTACTCCTGCGGAGGGGTGCGGGAATGTCATGTTCTTCTTGAACTTCCGGTTCTACCAAACTTTCAGTAGCAGTTTGTGGTTCTGGAATTTCTTCCAGTTCTATTTCGCTCCCACTAATTTCCTTTTCTAAAAACTGATGTTCCAGAAAATGGGCATTACGAGAAACAAAGACCTTTTGTTCCTCTGCGTAATAGAAATAATATCCCTTGGAGTTCTTTGGATATCCCACAAACAAACATTTTACTGATCGTGCCTCGAGCTTGTCCACATGCTGCTTTTTAACAAAAGCTGGACTTCCCCAAATCTTCATATGCTGAAGATGGGGTTTCTTCCCAGTCCACATCTGATATGGAGTGGTAGGCACAATCTTGGTAGGAACCCTGTTCAGAAGATATGCTGCTGATTCTAGCACATAACCCCAGAAAGATCGCGGTAACTCAGCATTACTCATCATGGATCGTACCATATCCAATAGGGTTCGATTCCGTCTCTCCGATACACCGTTATGCTGTGGAGTGTATGGAGGAGTAAGCTGAGAGAGAATTCCTTTCTCCTTTAGGTAACCTAGGAACTCGGCACTCAAGTATTCACCACCTCGATCAGATCTAAGTGTCTTGATACTTTTGCCGGTTTGGTTTTCTACTTCATTCTTATACTCTTGGAATTTCTCAAAAGCCTCGGATTTATGTTTCATCAGATAAATGAATCCGTATCTTGAGTAATCATCCGTGAAAGTAATGAAATAGGAAAAACCACCTCTTGCATGTGTAGACTTTGGACCACATACATCGCTGTGTATGAGTCCTAAGAGCTCGCTCGCTCTTACTCCTTGTCCAGTGAATGGAGTCTTTGTCATCTTTCCTTTGAGACAAGATTGACAAGTGTCATAAGATTGATATTCGAACGAGTCCAAATATCCTTCTCTATGCAACTTAGTCAACCTTCTCTCATTGATGTGACCCAGTCTACAATGCCATAAGAAAGCTTTATTTAAATATGGAGACTTTCTTTTTAGTGTGTTCTGGACATTGAAAATTTGGAGTTGGTTTAAAACATATATACCGTTATTTAATGTACCTGACCCAATCAAACCATGATTAAGGTGGATGTTGACAACATCTCTTACAAACGTGAAATCATAACCTTTATTTGATAACAAGGAAATCGATATGATATTACACGTTAAGCTTGGCACAAAAAAACAGTTATGTAAAACCAAAATGTGTCCACTCGTCAATCCTAGGTGATAATCCCCGACGGACGCAGCTCCCACGCTAGCTCCGTTAGCAACCTTTAGGGTCATATCACCTTCCTTCAGCACTCTACGGTTTCTCAGTGCCTGCAATGAATTGCAAATATGAGATCCTGATCCGGTATCCAATACCCAGGAAGTAGAGTTGATCGACAGACAATTCTCAATTACAAACACACCTGAAGTCGAAGCCACAGCTTGCTTCGGTTCCTGGTTCTTGGCGTTCCACGCCTTGCAATCCTTCTTCCAGTGCCCTTTCCTGTGACAATGGAAGAACTCATCCTGGCCCACTACCGGTACCGCAAACTTTTTCTTTCCCTTCCCTCCCACCTTACTAACACCTCCTCTAGGTTTGGGTGCGGCCTTCTTCTTCCTTCCTTTGGCCCTTGCCTTGGACCCGGAAGAAGATGTACCGCCAACAAACATAGCGGGTGTTTCCCTTGTATTCTTCAAGGTGCCCTCTGCACTCCTTAACATGTTCAGGAGTTCCGGAAGTTCAACTTCTTTTCTTTGAATGTTGAAGTTCAGGATAAACTGGGCGTAGGTGTGAGGAAGGGACTGGAGAATAAGGTCTGTATAGAGCTCATTATCCAAAGTCGTCCCAAGGTCTGCGAGCTCTTCAATATAGCCGATCATCTTTAGGACATGTTCTCCTACCGATGACCCGACAACCAACCTCGCTCGAAACAAGTTCTTAGAGGTCTCGTATCTTGCTATACGAGATTGCTCTCCATAAAGTTCCTTTGTGTGGAGAAATATGCCATCAAGATCCATATCCTCGTGCCTCCTCTGATGTTCATTGTTCATCGAGGCAAGCACGATGCACTTGGCTTTCGCGCAATCTAAATCCCAGGTTTTGCGGATTTCCTTATCCGCATTACTGGATTTGGGACCAGGGACAGCAGGTGCCGTAGCGGTGAGGACGTACCCCAATTTGTCATAGGTCAAAGCCATTTTGACATTCCGCAGCCAATCTTTATAGTTTGGCCCTGTCAGTATATTTTTCTCTAAAAGTAACTTAAGTCCAGTCATTTTCAGGGTCGCTGCAATTAGGAGAGAGAGAAGAAAACTCTTTAGCATGATGCTCTTGCAAGTTTAGAGTGGTTTTTAGTTTATCTAAACTGGATGGCTCCCACTGTTTCTCGAATCCTTCCTCAAACCATAAAAGAAGAATTAGCCAGGACTATTCTCACCGTACAATACTTGCTTAACCGTTCAGCCAGGCTAGTGTCGATACTTCGAGGGAGGTTTTCCAACGCTTTCGCGAAGTTCCTTAATTAAATAACCTCTTTTCTCTGGGGGCGTAACCCCGCTGACACCTTTCTGGACACCTATTAGGTTTATAGCATTGATCGTTAAGTGACGAATATCCTGATAAGTAGCATATACTCACAGTAGGATCGGGATCCAAATATCATCGTATGATAATGTTGAAGGAGTGCTACCAACATTCATCAAACTCCAAATGGTATGCATCTCTTTGCAAATTTCAGTTTCTTTAGAAATTCCCGATATAAGTTTTTGCCCCATGCTCTTATGATCTTGGCTTTGGTCAAAATGTCATAAGTCACATGTCAAGTTCTACCCGTCATTATCTTGTCAATTTGAACCCATCCGTATATACCCCTGACTTTGGTCAAATGGTAATACGAGTGTCCCAAACCAACTCATCTATCTTATGCAACAAATGAAAACCCAGCAGCTACCAAACACTATGCCTTGACTTTGGCCAAAATGCATAGCTTGAATACTACTGAATACTCAAATGAAATGACGGAGGGCTACGAATGGTTTTGGCGAAACCGTGAACGTAGTGAACTTGATATAACCGAAGGAACTGATAGCTTTTAAAAGGAGTGGTTAAGGCTCCGCATTTAAAAATATCTGTTTTTAAAATTAACCGAGTGGTTTCTTTTAAATTGTTCCAACGATTAAAACTTTGGTTTATTTTCTTTGCATTATAGATAATGCGTCCCATCATTAACCTATCATTGCAGTAAACAACGAAAATACAACGTCCTCTTATGCCATCCGCATTCGCCACGGGGTCCCGTCATTACCCGTTAGGTTACTTAACTAACGACAGAGCGGGGGCTGGGCTAGCGCGGGTGTAAAACATAAGTGACGTCTAAATAGCTATCATATATATAGATATTTTACATTCGTCTGACGCAATGATATTCATTCCAGATCACAGATGAACTTAATTGGATTTGCAAGCAATCCGTGTTTGTTTTGAGCCTGCAACAAAATACAGATTACACAGTTGTGATGAATAGCCATTACCCCATCCAAGACCCCCTGCGGGTGCGGCAAACTACCCACCCGGCAGTTTGTGCACCCCTCCTTGGGTCTGTCCTAGGAGCAAAAATAGTAAAATGAAATAATACAACGGTGGCTACAACCGCAACCTGGATGTGCCCCGCAAAATAATATTACAAAAAATTACATTTACATCAAATGAATTAAATAATAACCCATCACATAACCCCGGCTATAAATCACAACAGTCCAACACAGTTCATATGCACAAACATATAAAATCCATTACAGAAATGTGCAACCCCCTGCCAACCGACATACTAGCAGTTAGGGGAGGTTTACGAACACATTATACAAACACAGATATAATCCATCAAGCAAATACTGTATAATTTCGATCGATTAAACACTTTTAATTTTGCTCCAATACTTCTCTGTAAATCTGAAACCTGAGCAAAAATAAAATATTCCAGAAAATCCCAAATATTCCAGAGAAGCAACACAGGGAATTTGGGTTCCTGACTCGGCAACTCGGCGGCGGAAGCGCGGCGGATCGGTGGGATCCGCCGCGGTTCCGCGGCTCGGTAGACGATTCAGGAGCCCAAATTTCTTGGGTGTTCTTCTGGTGTCTTTTTAAGCTTTCTGAACTTCCCTGAAAAATTTTTGGACTTCATTTAAAAATCGACAGAAACTGAAGTTTTCGGGGTTTTCCGGTTTCGTTTTTTCCGTTCGAAATTCATACAAATTTGCAAGTAAGTTATTTATTGTTTAGCGAGGCTCTGATACCACTGTAAGTCGATGTAGAACACCCCAATACTTGTGGGGAGGCGGAATTTTCAAAAACGAACTTGTTTAGTGAACAAACATCGACTAACCGCTTGAATCGAAGCTAAACGATAACTAACAACAAACATAGAGTTTCTATGCTCTATGTTTAGGGATTATACCTAACGAATCGTGTCCTTCGTCTTTGTGAACTCCTCCTCCTCCTCGGCCTTCTCGAAGTAGTAGACGATCCACTCGAGAGCTTTACTCCAAGCTTAGCCTCTAAACTTGAAGCAACTAAACTTCTCTAAGTGCTAATCAAATAAGCTAGGTGAAATATAGAGAGGGTTATGGATTAATTAGTCTTGCTAATCCTTGTACTCAACACATGAGAGGGGAGGATTAGGATTTGAAGAGGGAGAGCTTGAGGAGAGAGAAGATGATAAAGATAATGATATGAGAATAGTGAGATAACATGATATATATCAAGCATTTCTTTTTATCAAGAAAAGAATAAATAACAATTTAACAACCATGCTTGATAATATCTAGTGATGATTCATTAGATGGACAAAAGACATGTATGAATCATCAAGTTGACTCACTAATCACAATCATTGTATATGCCACCTTAACCTCCTTAGTCACCACCTTCTAGAAGCTTCTCGCACAATTACGAGAACGCCCCTCCTTTCCGCAAAAATACGGAAAAACTTTAGACTATGTAAATCCAATAACCGGATACCAGTAACTGGCTTAAACCAAAACCGACTGGTAAAAACTGTCCGAAAGTCGTACGTGCGTAAACACACGTATGCGTCCGAACCCTTGTCGTAAAACCATACGACCTCTATATCGTTTCGCCTGGAGTAGGGAAACTCTCTGTGTGGGACTCTAGAGACTCGACTACTACGCTGGCAGTGGGTTTAACCACAGACCGCAAGCGGCACTAGCTGTACATAACGGTCCCCAGGTAGATGTCGATAAGAAGGCCGATGAGGGAACCCATCCGAACTCCTACTGAGTCTGATGTGACAATCTCCATACAGTCCGGTCCGTTCTTCTATGACTATCGCATATCGTGCCTAGGGGGCGGCAAGCGTCAGTCCCCTAATAGCGGTATAAGTCGTGTCGGAGGGAAGCCCATTACACCCTGAGAAACTACTGGAACCTACCAGCAAATCTCGCTTGCCCTGGCCAGGGACTTTGCGTAATGGCTCTCTGACACAGCGCGATATCAACTCTCAATACCGGGAGAGACGAATCATGTCTAACCGCCACTGCCTCCAAGTGCTCGGGACTGCACCCAACTGCTACCTGTTTGCACGACTCCTTTGAGCCGTGGCAGGGTAGCAATCTAAGAACAGTGGGACACACTCGAGGAGAAGTAGCAGTGTCAAGTCTGCGGACTATGCTGTACTCATGTCACCTGGGAACTGTTCACTGAATACTGGTATAAAACCAACCAACAGTTCCCTGTGAGTCCTGTCCGGTGTACCCGTAACCTAACGAGCACCTGCATACTATCTCCAGTACGACGTACTGATGGCTGTGGGACAGACCATCTCCCCAACTGGGATGAGAAGCACACACACTAGTCTACTCCGGAGTATCGATGCTCTGTCTCGATAATCCATCGACTAGGGACCTGAATAAGGATGTGCTTGTAGACTACCCAGCCCCTACTAGTGTGACTGCCATCACAACGCTGGTAGTCAAGCAAGATCCTAAGAGCTCTATCAATACGTATACTCACATATTAAGATAGAAAAACCAAGTAGCATACTACCATATTTAGCAAGACTGTTATATACATGTGAATATCCCAAGCTTCCATTAAGTAATATACAAACTAGTATGATACAATAATGGCCCCTAGGGCATATACACTAACAGGGAGGTCCCCCGTGCTTTCGCACGAACCTAATTAAAGTAAACCTCGTTTTCCCAGAGGCATAACCCCGTTAACACCTTTCTAGACACCTACTTGATCGGCTAATTGTAATGTGTAAAACTCTCCCAGGAGTAACTTTTACTCGCAGCGGGTATCGGGATCCAACTATCTCATAGAAGGTATGCAATCTCATTGCAAATTTCAACACTTGAAATTCCCGATATTATTTTGCCCCAAGCCTCCTATGACCTTGACAAAGGCCAACAAACCATAGGCTGCTAGTCAAGTTTAACCCGTCATTTCTTGATTGAAGTAAACCCACCCGCACGACCCTTGACAAAGGCCAACAAGGTCGCACGACTACCCTAATCCAATCTGCATCATATGCATAAGCAGATAAGTACTATTCAGCTACCGCACACTACGCCTTGACAAAGGCCAACAAACGCAGCACGAATACTAAACAGTCCTTATCTGAAATGACAGAGAGCTACGGCGGGTTTTTCAGAAAACCCTTTGCGTAATGAACTTGATATCGTTGTAGAATCGAGTGATTTTAAATGGAGTGTTTTTTTAGGCTTTTCTAGTTTTGCTAAAGGGGTCACTCCCGGTGAAGGGATCGTCGGCCCTTTCCTCATCGAATAAGGTGCAGGATATTTCACAAATACCACTATGCAAAGCAAGAACTATAGAAGCAATCAAAAGACAAACCGAGTTTGTAGCATCTGCCAGTTATTGCTAAAGGAGTCACTCCCGATGAAGGGATCTCGGTCCTTTCCTTATCGAATAAGGTGCTGGATGTTCTACAAGGAACACCGCTATGCAAAGCAAGAACTAGAGCTACCAGTTTTTATAAACAAGTTTCTACAACATCTTTTGGTTTCTTTCATTTCATTAATCTCATTAATGAAGTCCCATTTTAATTATGCTTCGCAAGCATCTCTTTTGAAACGAAATCTGCAATATAACATATATCTCATATATATAATATAAACATTCGTCTCAGGCAGTAATATGATCTCATCACAGAACATTGCAGCAGAAGAACATATATGAAATATTGGATATACTAGGACGTCCGTGTTTTCAATACGAGCCTGTATAAAACACGGATTCCACGGTCGCGATGAGTAGCCAAACCCACATCCCTAGACCCCTACGAGAGCGGCAAGTAACACTGCCAATTCTAGGGTTAGGAGACCCAGTCTCGACTCCTCGAGATGGTCTCCCACTGGACCCTAGAATCCGGTTACTTGTGCTCCCCGCCTTGGGTCTACCTAATGCGGAAAAGTAAATAATATACAACGGTGACATCTTCCGCTACCTGGAAGTGCCCCAATAAAAGAATATTACATACAAATGAATTTTACATGAATGAAAAAGAAAAAACTCTCATCTCACATAAAACCCCCGGCTATTCAAAAGCGACGATCCAATACAACATATCACAGCAACACATAATATCTCATATCATCAACATAAGCAAGTATGCATATCCCGATTGTCGTTGATGTATAGCAACGAAGCCGGCGATACACCACATACTACGCTTACGGTCACAGAAAAAAGAAAGTGTAAAACTACAACAGTTGGAATCCGCAACCTCTTTAGACATCGCATGCCTAACCAAATGAATTCCTTAGACATCACATGCCTAACAATTATAAACCCCGCATTTTAGTCTCATTATCGAAAACTCTTTTCAATATCAAGTCGGGCAATTCAACAAGATTCCCGACTTCCTGATCGAATGCTCGTCGCAAACTTTAGTAGACGGCCGCACCCCAGATGCCGTCGACGAAGTGCACTAAGGCGGAACACCGCTGCCGCGAGCACCCGAATGGATGCTTTCGGCGACGGGGTTCTCCTACAGTCACTTGGTCGGGGCTATGGGGTGCAGCTGTCTATTAAGTTTACCCGACGAGTATCCGCGTATGCTACGTGATTGCGACGAGCTTTTGATCACATCAAAATTCCGTGGCAACCGATCATTTGAGACTAAACTGCTATGTTTATAATATTCAAATTAGTTATCTCATAACTACCTGTGGATTCCAAATATTGTATCACATTCCAGATAAATAGACAAAGTTAAACTTTCCGATCGAATCATCAAACACCCAAGATTTCCCCAATATATCTCAACACTTAAAATCAGTTTAAAAACATCCATCACATGCCACAGTACCAATGGTCCAGCCGTAGAAGGGTCAAGCCAACGCCTCACATGTGGCACGCCGTACTGCCCCAAACCCTAAGGTTCAAAAGGCAGTTCAAGATGGTCACATAATCGAGTTAAGGTTTGTTGTCTTCTAGAGGGTCCACCGAGTTACTTGCACGACTTAGAACATTCTTAAACACGAGAAAAAATACAACTTTTGAAAAATTTTCCGACAGGAGAAAAAGTGAGTTATTGATATCCGTTCGAACTTTTTAACAGTTTCTAAAAATTATCCGGACAAAACACATAGACAAAATTAGACAATCCGATCGAATCTACGAACTCCCAATACAACCCAAAAAATTCAACTCTTGAATAAATATTAAAAATTCCCAGGAAAACCAGCACTGCAAAGTAGGAGTTACTGTACAAAATTCAATGCATGAAGAGACTAAAGGGCCGCGGAACCGCCGCATTAGCATGCTAATGCCGCGGTTCCGCCGCGCTTTGGTGGACTTAGGTGCTCGAACTTCACAGTAATTCTTAGAAATACCTGCTGATTTTTCTGCATATTTTTAATTCTCAAAAATCCATAAATTCAGAAAATGTCCAAAGAGCATGGAAATATTGGGGTTTCGGTTCGATCGGACTTCAAACTCCGTCTAGACTTCGCCTAAAGCTCTAGCTTGGCTCTGATACCTCTGTAGGGTTGCTAGGCACGCACACAAGGGTCTACAAGGTATCAACCATGCCCGATTAAAAATTTAGCCGTGCCGAACAACCCGAATACGGATCTTTAAACTAGAGATTAGGCGAAAACTATCATGCTAAACACTTTAACACTAAGTGAGAGGGATTACAACATTTGTAGATCCGGTCCTTCACTTCATATGCTCCGTGTTGTGGTCCCTTCGCTGCGATCATCGGGATCCAGACTCTCGAGAGGTTCCACGAAGAGAAAGATGCAACCTTTGCTTCCGATCTTCGATACTAAGATGATCTACCTTGAAGTTTCTTTAACACAAGCTAACACTCATGAAATGATGTGAACACCCTCATCTAAATGGCAAGGGAAGATGAGGATGATGAAGTAGGATTTTTTCTCTCTTTATTTATCTTTTTCTCATATTTATTCATCACTTTGGAAAAATCTGGCAAGCTTTTTCATGAAAGAATGAAGGAAGAAGAAGAATAGTGATCCATTTTCTTTTGTGATGAATAATGAAAGGATTAATATGAAGAATAATGCAACCATGGTTGACTTAACCATTGTAGAGAATTGACTAGGGTTAGGGTTTGGGTTGGGTTAAAGCATGAGTCACTTACAAATATCTTTCACAAAACAAAACCAAAACCTTCTAGAAACATCTAGAAAGCTTAACCCTAATCCAAACCCTAATCATGTTTAAACTCCACTAAACAAGTTGCATTAGTTATCATATCATGTTACAATATTATATATCACATATATAATATTTATCGTAACAAAATAAAATAATACATTTAACATATATCGCATATATATCAATGTATTACCCGAGTGAGAAAAAGAATCTTGAGTGAGCAAATATTAGTTAATGTAATTTAATATATCATATATATTATTATACATTAAATTATCGAATCAACACTTGATCCGACAATCCGGCTATATCGCATATAACCGACTAATATTTATCCGTACCGATTCATCGAATCAACACTTGATCCGATGACCCGGCTGATATCAAATATCGCGAGAATAGAATACTGTATCACATATCGCATTATCCTCGGTCCCGCACATATCACATATGTGCTCCTACTCTGTTTTGCCTGAGCCAAGAAACCTCTGTGTAGGACTCTAAAGAATCGTCAATACGCCGGCAGTAGGTGATGATCATATCAAACACCCACAAGCTGCAAGCGGTCAGCTAAACGTAACAGCTATCCAGGTATTGAGCGCTCAGAAGATCAACAAGCAAGCCTGTACATTCTCCTGTGAATCCAAACAGTAACACTCCCGTACAGTCCGGTCTCGTTGTCTGATATGTCGCATATCTCGCCTAGGGGTGGTAAACGTCAGACCCCAGTAGCTCGATAAGTCGTGTCGATATGAGGTCTATAACAGTTCGAGAAACTACTGATAACACTTACCAGTAAATCTCAGCAACCCTGGCCAGGGATTTCCGGTTATAGCCAATCGAACACAGCACAACATCAACTCCCTATACCGGGAGAGACGAATCCCTTCCTATCGCTCATTGCCTCCATGTGATTCGGGACTGTACCCAAAAGCCACCTTTTTGCACGCCCTCTTGGACGTGGTATGATGGAAAGCAAAGCACAGTGGGAATTACACAAGACTCTATGACGATCTCGGGTCGACAGACTACTCTGTACCAGTGTCACCGGAGAACTGCCATCTGACGTATGGTATAATACCATCTGGGAGTTCTCGGCGAGTCCGTCCAGTGTATCCAGTCTCCACTGAGCACCCGTACACCATCCTTGATGTCAAACACCGATGGATATGGGATCATCCATCGCCCATCATATGGGTCAAGATGCGTATACGCTAGTCTACTCTGGTGCATCGATGCCCTGTCTCGATACACCCTCGACTAGGAACAATTATAGGATGTACTCGTCGACTACCGTGGCCCCACTAGTATGATCTCATCATAGTCCCAGTAGTCGAGTACATATCCTAAGGGCTTTATCAACATGTAACATAGAGACAATCAGAGTACATGTTAAGATAAAGTACAACCAGATAGCATACTATCATGTCGAGCAAGAAAGTCCTCCCTATATATGTCCTAGCATCCACTACAATATACATCGTATGTACAGTAATGGCCTCTAGGGCATACATATAACTAACAAAGGCCAAATTCCTAGCTTCAGGGTCTTGACGGCAACTCATATAAAGCCTGAAAGACAATCGGAGATCATCTCGCACCAGCACGGAGTGGTCACCACCTCGACGATCTTCTCGATACAGCAGACGAGATGTTACCCCAGCGTTCTTCCCCCAGCAGGATTCGGACGCGCCAAAGCAAATGAAGCAAAAGGCCAAATTCCTAGCTTCAGGGTCTTGACGGCAACTCATATAAAGCCTGAAAGACAATCAGAGATCATCTCGTACCAGCACGGAGTGGTCACCACCTCGACGTTCGTCTCGACACAGCAGACGCAACGCCGAAGCAAATGAAGCAAAAGGCCAAATTCCTAGCTTCAAGGTCTTAACGGCAAGTCATATAAAGCCTGAAAGACAATCGGAGATCATCTCGCACCAGCACGGAGTGGTCACCACCCCAGCGTTCGTCTAGATACATCAGACGCAACGCCAAAGCAAATGAAGCAAAAGGCCAAATTCCTAGCTTCAGGGTCTTGACGGCAACTCATATAAAGCCTGAAAGACAATCGGAGATCATCTCGCACCAACACAGAGTGGTCACCACCATGACATTCGTCTCGATACAGAGGACGCGATGCCAGCAAACGAAGCGAAGGCCAAATTCCTAGCTTCATGCGTCTTAACGGCAAGTCATATAAAGCCTGAAAGACAATCGGAGATCATCTCGAACCAGTGTGGAGTGGTCACCACCTCGACGTTCGTCTCGATACAGCAGACGTAACATCACCAAAAGGAGCCATGGCAAAATTCCTAGTTCCAAACCTCGACGGTTCATCAGCAACCTAGAGACAACCACGACATTTGTCTCGATACAGAGGACGCAATGCTAGCAAACGAAGCAAAGGCTAAATTCCTAGCTTCAGGGTCTTAACGGCAAGTCATATAAAGCCTGAAAGACCATCGGAGATCATCCCACACCAGTGCGGAGTGGTTATGACTCATCGGGGCTCTCCAAAATGAGCCTAACCTCAAGTAAAAAGCGGCATGGTAAATTCCTAACGCTTACTCTTCCGACGGTCAAACTGCCAAGGAAGATTGCTTGAAGACGTCTTGTCCAGCCCCCGAAGGGATCAGAGACACGGCAGTCGCAGGGCTACTCGAACAGCACGATTGCCTATCGAGGAATATATCAGCTCATGCGACGGTACGACAGCCAAAACCCTAAGTACCACAGACCCTAACGGACTTCTGTCGTAAAGAGCAGAGGTTAACTGTGACGTTAGGATATTCTTGCGAGATCTGCTCGATTCGTTTCGACTCGTGAGGAAATTGATGTCTTTGCGAGAATTTCTTGATTCGTGTCGACTCGTGAGATAAAGCCTTAGGCAGTAGGGATTAAAAAACCTGTTTCCTAAGCATTGGGACCCTGCAAGTTGGCCCAAAACGGTCTCTGGCATACTATCCACGGGTCATACTCTCCAAATTTTAATCTCAACAAGGAGGGAAACAACCACTTACGAGTCCTCTCGACTTATAAGCGGGAAAATTCTCTTGTGAGATCCTTACGACTTTTAAGAGAAAACACACTTAGGAGTCCTCACGACCCCTAAGGAGAAAATACACCTGCGGGAGCCTCTCGACTCGTAGGGAGAAAATTCTTTATGAGACCCTCACGGCTCATAAAGTTGAAAAGTCTTAGGTGGCAGATCCTAACCCTGTCTTCTAAGCCATCACCGTCCTGCAAAGAGGTCAAGATGGACCATCTATGAGCCACACTCGCCAAAGCTACATGCCACTGAAATGGAAAAGCTACTCATGAGCATATAAACTACTTCACGCCAGAGTAAGATATAAAGAGATAGAAGGGTGCGGCTCATGGAGTTAAGGATTTGGAACTATATCTCTTAAGAGTCGAGATTTGAGTCAATGATAAATGATGACGCTTGTGTCCGCTCGTTATCTTCTCAGATCAGGATTCTGAAAGTTATATACCAATCTGAAACTGGTCATACGCCATGCATTACTCTGCACTACTTCACCCACGTATATACTTACGTGGGCAAAGTAGTGGGGGGTATTTGTTCCCGCCAAAAATTTATGCGCAAAAGAGTCCAAGGTATCAAATGGCAGCGATATGCTTAAGGAAATGCGAACCAGTATCTTCCGGGCTGTTTTTTGACAAACTTCTGAATGAGATGTAAGGTTGCTAGGCACGCGCACAAGGGTCTACGAGGCATCAACCATGCCCGATTAAAAAATTAGCCATGCCGAACAACCCGAATACGGATCTTTAAACTAGAGATTAGGTGAAAACTAACATGCTAAACACTTTAACACTAAGTGAGAGGGATTACAACCTTTGTAGATCCAGTCCTTCACTTCATATGCTCCGTGTTGAGATCCCTTCACTGCGATCATCGTGCTCTGGACTCTCGAGAGGTTTCACGAAGAGAAAGGTGCAGTCTTGCTTCCGATCTTCGATACAAAGATGATCTACCTTGAAGTTTCATTAACACAAGCTAACACTCACTAAAATTGAGTGAACACTCTCATCTAAAGGGCAAGGGAAGATGAGGATGATGAAGTAGGATTTTTGCTCTTTATTTATCTTTTTCTCATATATTTTCATCACAAATATCAAAGCAAGAAAGCTTTGTAAGCAAAGAAAAAGAAGGAAGAAGATGAACAATATGATAGATTTCCTTTTGTGATGAATAATGAAAAGAATAATATGATGAATAAAGCAACCATGGTCAAGTAACCATTGTAGAGATTGAACTAGGGTTAAAGGGAGTGGTTGAGTTAAGAAATATCATGCAAAAATATCTTTTCCAAAACAAAAAAGAAAACCTTCTAGAAACATCTAGAAAGGTTTAACCCTAATCAAACCCTAACCATGTTTAATCTCTACTAAACATGTTGCATTAGTAATCATATCATGTTACAATATTATATATCACATATATAATATTTATTGTAACCAAATAAAATAATACAATTAACATATATCGCATATATATCAATGTATTACCCGAGTGAGAAAAAGAATCTTTTAGTGAGCTAATATTAGTTAATGTAATTTAATATATCATATATATTATTATACATTAAATTATCGAATCAACACTTGATCCGACAATCCGGCTATATCGCATATAACCGACTAATATTTATCCGTACCGATTCATCGAATCAACACTTGATCCGATGACCCGGCTGATATCATATATCGCGAGAATAGAATACGGTATCTCATATCGTATTATCCTTGGTCCTGCACATATCATATATGTGCCCCTACTCCTTTTTGCCTGAGTCAAGAAACCTCTGTGTAGGACTCTAAAAAATCGTCAATACGCCGGCAGTAGGTGATGATCATATCAAACACTCACAAGCTGCAAGCGGTCAGCTAAACGTAACAGCTACCCAGGTATTGAGCACTCAGAAGATCAACAAGCAAGCCTGTACATTCTCCTGTGAATCCAAACAGTAACACTCCCGTACAGTCCGGTCTCGTCGTCTGATATGTCGCATATCTCGCCTAGGGGTGGTAAACGTCAGACCCCAGTAGCTTGATAAGTCGTGTCGATATGGGGTCTATAACAGTTTGAGAAACTACTGATAACACTTACCAGTAAATCTCAGCAACCTTGGCCAGGGATTTCCGGTTATAGCCAATCGAACACAGCACAACATCCACTCCCTATACCGGGAGAGACGAATCCCCTCCTATCGCTCATTGCCTCCATGTGATTCGGGACTGTACCCAAAAGCCACCTTTTTGCACGCCCTCTTGGACGTGGTATGATGGAAATCAAAGCACAGTGGGAATCACACAAGACTCTATGACGATCTCGGGTCGACAGACTACTCTGTACCAGTGTCACCGGACTACTCTGTATGGTATAATACCATCTGGGAGTTCTCGGCGAGTTCGTCCAGTGTACTCAGTCTCCACTGAGCACCCATACACCATCCTTGATGTCAAACACCGATGGATATGGGATCATCCATCGCCCATCATATGGGTCAAGATGCGTATACGCTAGTCTACTCTGGTGCATCGATGCCCTGTCTCGATACACCCTCGACTAGGAACAGTTATAGGATGTACTCGTCGACTACCGTGGCCCCACTAGTATGAACTCATCATAGTCCCAGTAGTCGAGTACATATCCTAAGGGCTTTATCAACATGTAACATAGAGACAATCTGAGTACATGTTAAGATAAAGTACAACCAGATAGCATACTATCATGTCGAGCAAGAAAGTCCTTCCTATATATGTCCAAGCATCCATTACAATATACATCGTATGTACAGTAATGGCCTCTAGGGCATACATATAACTAACATGAGAAACAGATAAATTCTGATGGTATCGAAAGAGGCTCAAAATACCCTTCGATTTGATATATTATGGGCCTCGTAATTCATCCGGGATCAAAAGTTATGAGGAATTACGTGTCCACACGTGATGGACTTTTAAGAACCCGCTGGAGGAGTTAAAAAATATAATATAAACTCAGAAAAGACCCCAATTGGGCATCACGTGCTCACACGTGACCATAGGTCATGTGCAGACACGTGATGGGCTTTTAAAGCCTCTAAAATAATGAATAGAATTAAATTCTAAAATCTGTTCCCAGATTAAAAATCAGGAATCACGTGCTCACACGTGACCAATGGTCACGTATTGACACGTGATGGTTAAAACTGAAGCGTAAACAAACAGCTGAAGGAAATACCTCAATGAGGCGTCACGTGCTCACACGTGACCAATGGTCACATGTTGACACGTGATGGTTACAACTGAAGCGTAAGTAAACACTGAGAAAAGGACTCAATTAGGGGTCACGTGGCAACACGTGACTGGCTGTAAAAGCCTTGCTGTTCAACAGAATTAAATTCTAAAAAAATATCATTTAAAACTTTCGAAATAGAATTAAAATTCTAAAAGCTTCTAAATCTTTCCAAATGGAAAAGGATTATGGGGACCGTTGGATTAAAGATCCAAGGGTGTTTAAAAATCACCAATTTATGGAAAAATCTTGGACAAGGAAAGATTTCCCTGAAAATCTCACCAGAATAACAAATAGAATATCTTTTGGATTTAAAATCCACGGTGAATAAAATTCACTGAATGATCTAAAGGCCCAGATTAATGATAAATATAAATCAAATCTCTCAACAATCAAATCAAATCTTTCAATGAGAGATTTGCTAAATAAATTGATTCTTTTCATTCTTCTATAAATAGGAGCCAAGAAGAGAAGAGGGGGGACTACTTTTTTTGGGAGAGAGAAACAGAGGGAGGAGAATTTAATTCTCAAGAGAAAAGAAAAGAGAGGAGAATTTAATTCTCTGCAAAAGAAAAACCTTAGGTAAGAAAAAAGAGGCTTCAAAGTGAATTTAATTCTTAAAAGAGTTTAACTCTTACATAAAGAAAAGAACTTAGTTCTTTCTCTGGTCGAGGATCTGCAAAGTGCACATCTCCCCATGAATTGAGAATTTAATTCTCATTGGGTTGAGATCCTGCCATGCAGATCTAAAACACAGAGGAGGAATTGAGTTTTGAGAATTTAATTCTCCCAGACTCACAGGAATTTAATTCCTCCTAAAAATGAAACTAGGGTTTAACCCTAATCAAGAATTTAATTCTTTTACATATCTGGGAATTTAATTCCTTTAAAAAGAAATTAGGGTTTTACCCTAAATAAGAATTTAATTCTTTCACGATAGGAATTTAATTCCTCCAAAATCATAACTAGGGTTTAACCCTACAGAGAATTCAATTCTTAAAAGATCTTTATTCATGAAAAGAACTAGGGTCACGTGCCCCCACGTGACCCTTGAAAAGATCCCCTGCAAAGAACTTTGAAGTATCACCTCACGTGCTCCCACGTGACTCTCAAAACGCAGAAGGAAAAAGCAAAGGAAATGAAAGCATTGGGCGCTCTCACGTGTTATCACGTGACCCCTCAGCAAATGCTTCAACAATTGGCGCACGGATCCCCATCACGTGCCAACACGTGATGCTCTAAAATAAAAATGAAAGTGTTTAACACTTAATGGAAGAATGAAGAGAGGAGTTTCGGCCCAATCTTAGGCACCTCACGTGCCCCACGTGACCTCTGAAGCACAAGGAATAGAAAAGAGCTCTGGGGCGCCCTCACGTGTCACCACGTGACCCCTAGTGAGCATTATAACGCACAGAGCATGGGCTTTCATCACGTGCTCGCACGTGATGGCCGTCAGAACTAAAGTGTTAAACACTTACCTGCAGAATAAAATAAGGGGAATCAGGGCGCTCTCACAAGTCCACACGTGACCCCTCTCTCCTTAGTGCTTAACACTAATCTGAAGACTTTGTCCTCAGTGTTTAACACTGATTTTCTTAGTGTTTAACACTAATTTGGAAAACTCTATTTGCAGTGTTTAACACTGATTTGCTTAGTGTTTAACACTAATTTGAAAACTCTGTTCCCAGTGTTTAACACTGATTATCTTTTAGTGTTTAACACTAACTTGCTAATCTTATTTTCCAGTGTTCAACACTGTTGAGTCTTTAGTGTTTAACACTAGTTTTAGCCCAATTGGCTAAGTTTCTAGAGGCAAAGCCTCTCCTTCAATGGACCAACAGAAGGCCATTATTTCAAACATAATTGGACTTAGCCCAAACTGGCCATAAGTCCTCAAATCATCTTGAACTGAGCACATCTGCTCTTTCAACCAACTCAGTGGTTCAAGGGTACATCTCTGAACTCCTCTGATATTTGTGTTAGTTATATGTATGCCCTAGAGGCCATTACTGTACATTGGATATATATTGTAGTGGATGCTGGGACATATATAGGTAGGACTTTCTTGCTCGACATGATAGTACGCTATCTGGTTGCTCTTTATCTTAACATGTATACTTTCTGTCTCTCTGATTACATATTGATAAAGCCCGTAGGATGTGTACTCGACTTCCAGAACTATGATGTAGATCATACTAGTGGGGCCTGGGTAGTCCATGAGTACATCCTTCAATGTTCCTAGTCGTGGGAATATCGAGACGGGGCATCGATATTCCAGAGTAGACTAGCGTATATCTTCTCGACCCATGTGATGGGCGATGGATGATCCCATGTCCATTGGTGTTTGACATCAGAGATGGTATGCGGGTGCTCAGTGGAGACTGGGTATACTGAACGGACTCGCCGAGAACTCCCAGATAGTATTATACCTCACGTCAGATGGCAGTTCTCTGGTGACACTGGTACAGCTTAGTCTGTAGACCCGAGATCGTCATAGAGTCTTGTGTGTCTCCCACTGTGCTTTGATTTCCACCCTAACACGGCTCTACTGAGTCGTGCAAACAGGTGGTTTTTGGGTACAGTCCCGATTCACATGGAGACAATGAGCGATAGGAGGGGATTCGTCTCTCCCGGTATTGGGGGTTGATGTTGCGTTATGCTCGACTGGCCATAACAGGAAATCCCTGGCCAGGGTTGCAGTGATATACTGGTAAGAGTTATCAGTAGTTTCACGAATGTTATGGACCCTACGTCGGCATGACTTATCGAGTTATTGGGGTCTGACGTTTACCACCCTTAGGCGAGATATGCGACATATCAGACGAACAGACCGGACTGTACGGTAAGTGTTACTGGTTGGATTCACAGGAGTGTGAGCGGGCTTGCTCGTCGATCTTCTGATCGCTCAATACCCGGGTGGCCGTTACGTTTAGCAGACCGCTTGCGGCTTGTGGTTGTTTGATATGATCATCACCTGCTGCCGGTGTATTGACGAGTCTTTAGAGTCCTACACAGAGGTTTCCTGGCTCAAGCGAAACGAAATAAGAGCGCTTATGAAATATGTGCGGGACCGAGAATAATGCATGTATATGATACCGTATTCTATTCTCGCGATTAATGTATCGAATGGTTGTATGCGATATAACCTAGTTATCGAATCGAGGATTGATTCGATAAGCCAATACATTGGATATTAGTCGGTTATATGCGATATGACCGGATCGTTAAATCAAGTATTGATTTAATGATTTAATGCATAATTATATATATGATATATTATTTTGCATTAACTAATATTAGTTCACTTTAAAAGGATTTTCTCACTTCATGTGCACATTGTGTATATGATATATTTTTGTGCACAAGATTGTATCATGTTTGATGATACATGCTAGTTTGGGTGTATGTTTGGTTTAAACCATGGTTGGTCAATGGTTAGGGTTTGACTTGATTTATTTCACTTATTCTTTTATCTATTTATTTTGGTTGAAAAGGAAAAGAAAAACTAAATGGTTGCTTTCATGCTAGAAGGTTCTTGTAGCTTCATGCATCTTTGACTAAAGTAACCATTTTGTCTTCATCTCCTAACCCTAACCATTCAACTAACCTTAGTTTATTCTCTACACCTAACCCAAAGGTTTAAAGGGCAGTTCAAGACGGTCACATAATCGAGTTAAGGTTTGTTGTCTTCTAGAGGGACCATCGCGTAACTGAGGCACGAACTGAATGTTTTTAGACTTATTTCATGTGTTGAGCTGTATCGGGAAAACTTGGGTGTTCGATTGTTCGATCGGAAAGTTTAACATTTTTTTATTTATCCGGAATGTGATACAACAATTGGAATTCACAAGTAGTTATAAGATAACTGAATGAATGTTATAAACACGGCAATTTAGTCTTATTTGATCGGTTGCCACGGAATTTTGATGTGATTAAAAGTCCGTCGCAATCACGTAGCGTATGCGGATACTCGCCGGCTAAACTTAACAGACAGCCTCGCCCCATAGCCCCGACCAAGTGACTGTAGGAGAACCCCGTCGCCGAAAGCATCCGTTCGGGTGCTCGCGGCAGCGGTGTTCCGCCTTGGTGCACTTCGTCGACGGCGTCAGGGGTGCGGCCGCCTACTAAAGTTTGCGACGAGCATTCGATCAGAATGTCGGGAATCTTGTTGAATTGCCCGACTTGATATTGAAAAGTGTTTTCGATAATGAGACTAAAATGCGGGGTTTATAATTGTTAGGCATGCGATATCTAAGGAATTCATTTGTTTAGGCATGCGATGTCTAAAGAGTTTGCGGATTCCAACTGTTGTAGTTTTACATTTTCTTTTCTGTGACCGTAAGTGTAATATGTGATATCGCCGGTTTCGTTGCTATATGTCAACGACAATTAGGAAGTGCATATTTACTTACATTGATGACATGTGATGTTATGTGTTGCTGGATATGTTATATTGGATTGTCGTGGTTGAATAGCCGGGGTTTTTTTTATGTGAGATGGGTGTTTTTTCATTTTCATTCATGTAAAAACTTGTATGTAATATTCTTTTATTGGGGCACTTCCAGGTTGCGGATGTTGTCACCATTTGTATATTATTTACTTTTCCGCATTAGGATAGACCCAAGGAGGGGAGCACAAGTAACCGGGTTCTGGGGTCCAGTGGGAGACCAACTCGAGAAATCGAGTCACGGTCTCCTAACCCTAGAATTGGTAGGGTTGCTTGCCGCTCTCGTAGGGGTCTAGAGGTGTGGGATTGGCTATTCATCACGACCGTGGAATCCGTGTTTTATACTGGCTCGTATTGAAAACACGGACGTCCTAGTATATCCAATATTTCATATGATATTTTCTGCTGCGTTATCTGTGATGTGATCATGTGATTTGTTCAGATAGATACTATATATAATATATATGATATATTATATAGACGTTGCTTATGTTTTACACCCGCGCTAGCCCTGCCTCATTCTGGCGTTAGTTACCTAACCTAACGGTGCAGACGAGACATCGAGGCGAATGCGGATGGCATAAGCGTACGTCATATTTATCTGTGATGTTTAGGTGGACTTAATTGATGGGACATTCATTAATGAGATTAATGAAAGAAAATAAACCTAATTGATGTTGTGGAATCGAATTTCAAAATAAAACAGGTAGCTACAGTTCTTGCTTTGCATCGCGGTGTTCATTGTAGAACATCCTGCACCTTATTCGATGAGGAAAGGACCGAGATCCCTTCACCGGGAGTGACTCCTTTAGCAATAACTGGCAGATGCTACACACTCGGTTTGTCTTTTGATCGCTTCTATAGTTTCTGCTTTGCACAGTGATATATATGATATATCCCGCACCTCATTCGACGAGGAAAAGGCTGACAATCCCTTCACCGGGAGTGACCCCTTTAGCAAAACTAGAAAAGCTTCAAAAACATTCCATTTAAAAACCATTTGATTCCACAACGAGATCAAGTTCAAAGCGTTAAAGGCTTTCATAAAAACCATTCGCAACCCTCCGTCATTTTAGGAAGTAGAGTACTTAGTATTCGTGCTGTGTTTGTTGACCTTAGTTAAGGCACAGTGTACGGTAGCTAAGTGATGTCTTTCTACACCGCATATGATGCGATTAGTTAGGACAGTCGCATGACTTTGTTGACCTTAGTTAAGGGTCATGTGGGTGGGTCTAATTAATCACGAAATGACAGGTAGAACTTGACTAGTACTTATGATTTTTTGACCATAGTTAAGGTCATAAGTGCTAGGGGTAAAAACCTTTATCGGGAGTTTCAAGTGTTGAAATTTGCAATGAGATTGCATACCTTCTATGCGATAGTTGGATCCCGATACCCACTGCGAGTAATTGTTACTCCTGGGAGAGTTTTGCACTTTACAATTAGCCGATCAAATAGGTGTCTAGAAAGGTGTCAACGGGGTTACGCCTCTGGGAAAACGAGGTTTGCTGTAATTAGGTCCGTGCGAAAGCACGAGGAACCTCCCTCAAAGTACCGACACTGGCCTGGCTGAAAGATTGGCGAACTTGTAGAGTGTAATTAATCCTGGCTAGTCTTTCCTTTTAAGGTTTGAAGGAAGATTTGATAAAAACAGTGGGAGCCATCCTGATTAGATAATATATATAACCAATCTAATCTTGCAAGAGCGCACGCAGAGTGTTTTCTTTTCTCTCTCTCCAGATAGCGACCATATCACGCCTTAATCAAGATAATAATATGGATGTATTGACCGAACCCGCTTGTTATACTGAACTGGGGAACGTTGGTCCCGCTCCAACTTATAATTGTTATAAGACAGAACAGGAAATAGGGGAATACCAGAATTCCTATGCCGCCCAAACGAAGAAAGTGCATATGATGCATCTCCTTCGGGTGTGTTCATTACAAAGAACTGTTTCTCAGTATCCTCTGCATCCTGGGTATTTGATACCGGATCAGGATCCCAAATATGTAATCTGTTACATAGGGCTACAAAATGGTAGAAAAACTGAGAACGGGTGATAAGTTCCATGAGACAGAAAACGGGGCAAGTGTTGCAGCCAAGTCTGTTGGTCACTGTCACCCTGTATTACCAATACATTGATTCTGAAAAAATGCTATTAGATACCGGACCTGATATACAAAATCATATCAGTCTCTCTATTATTAAAGAAATGATAAAATTTTGTATTGATGGATAATGTTTTGAACATTTCCTATATCAAAAGTTGATCGGTTCAGGCACGTTATCTAAAAGCATTGTCATTCTAAATCAAACTACAGTTCCTAGTATACAGAACACACACAAGAGGAAGAGTTCAGAAATGAACGAATCATTCTTGAGGCATTGTAGACTAGATCATATCAATGCGACCCGACTGGCTGAAGTTACATTTTATATGCATATTTAAATCAGTTTGAATTTACATCTTGTGAAACTTGCCGGTCATGTCACAAAGATTAGATGACCATAGCTCTGTTTATTGGAAACAGAGAAAGAGTTAGTAAACTCTTGGGACTGATACATGATGATGTATGTAAGGTCTCCTGTCTACACATGCCAGGACCGGTTCTTTGTACTTCATTACATTCTCTGATAATCTCTCAAGATTCAGTCATATGTTCCTGTTGAAACAAAAGTCCGAACCTTTTGAGATATTCACAGAATATAAGTTAGAAGTAGAGAACCAAAATACGGGTATAAGTATTATGTCCTATGATAAGATCAGGGAGGAGAATACTTGTGCATGGCGTTCCTGGACTATTCTAAAGGAGAATGAGATTCTCTCTCAGTGTTACTCCTCTGAATGCACCATAGCACAACGGTGTATCGGGGTGGAGCAATCGCACCATATTGGATATAGTGTGCTCTATGATGAGTACTACTGAGTTACCTATTTCCTTTTGGGGTTGTGCACTTGAGAAGCTGCATACCTATTGAATTAGGTTCGAATCAGATCACTGCCTACCACTCCATATAAGATATGGTATGGGAAGAGCCTATCTCTTACGTAAGTTAAGATTTAGGATTGTCCGGCCTATGTCTAAAGCAAAATCCGGACAAGATCGAGGCAAGGTCAGTTCTGTAGAACTGGAAAGGTTCCAGCTATACAAAACTGCAGCTGATGATTTGGTAGAACCGTAGGATTCAATAGTTTCCGACGAACCTCAGCCTCTCCGCCGATCTGGTAGGGTTTCTCATCCGCCTGAGAGATACCTCGGTTTCTCGATGACAGTGGGAGCGAGGAATGCATCATGAGATGATGACCCAACTAGTTTCGAGCAGGCCATCGAGAGTAGGGACTCTGTAAGAATGGCTGGTTGCTTAGCGATCTGAGATGGAATCCATATACACCAACAAAGTATGGACTTTGGTTGCTATATCTGAAGGGTTAAATCCCCATCAGGAGCAAGTATATCTTGAGAAGATTACTTGGTGTAGATGGAAAAGTTGAGACTTTCAAAGCTAGACTTGTTAAAGGTTTTCGTCATCAACCAGGCATGGATAATGATGAAACCTTTCCAGGGACTATGCTTAAGTCCATCCAGATCCTACTTGACATTGCTATATACCATGACTACGATATCTAGTGGTTGGGTGCCATGACTACTTTTCTAAATACTGATTTAGAAAAGAACGTCTATAAGAACACAGCTAGAGGGCATCGTAAACAGTGGGAGCAGCGGAAACGTGTGCAAGTTGCTTTACAGAATAAAGCAGGCATCGCGGAGTTGGAACATCTGTTTTGATGTGGTAGTCAAAGTATTTGACATCATCAAAATGGTAGATGAACCTTGTATATACAAAACGGTAGTAGAGAGTAAGGTGGTCATCCTCGTATTGTACGTGGACAACATACTCTTGATAGGAAAAGAGTTTCCTATACTATGATCGGTCGATCTCCTATTATCACAAGGATTCTCCAATAGGATAAAGATGATACCTCCTAAATCCTGAGATTTGGATCTATGAGATAGATCTAAAGGGATGTTAGGGTTCTCACTAGGTAAAGTGAGATTGTATCAATCGATCCTGGGGAGAATCACTGGAAAAGTTCCACATTAATAAGCACGACTGAATGTCAGTCGCAGGCATTGTCTTTACCCTCGGTAAAGGGACGGTATGTTGGAAGAGTTCCAAGCTAGATACCGTGGCAAACTAGACGATAAAGGCTGGTAACATCTCTATTAAAGATACTACCAAAGAGGCAGTTTGGGTGTATATTGGTTCATGAGATGAACTAGGTTCCTGCCATTGTATGACAATGGAAGTGTGGCTTTGGCCCTGGAACCCTGGTCCCATCAGTGACCCAGACATATTCTGAGACAGCATCACCTGATCATGGAGATAGTTGATCAACAGGGTGATCGGGATTAGGAGAGTAGACTCAGAGGACAACACGGCGGATCCACTCACGAAGGCCTTTTCCCAAAGAGAGACTTTTAGGGGATGGTTGAGTATTAGATACTACAACTACTGCTACAGATGGCCCTAGTGCAAGTGGGAGATTGTTAGTTATATGTATGCCCTAGAGGCCATTACTGTACATTGGATGTATATTGTAGTGGATGCTGGGACATATATAGGTAGGATTTTCTTGCTCGACATGATAGTACGCTATCTGGTTGCTCTTTATCTTAACATGTATACTTTCTGTCTCTCTGATTACATGTTGATAAAGCCCTTAGGATGTGTACTCGACTTCCAGGACTGTGATGTAAATCATACTAGTGTGGCCTGGGTAGTCCATGAGTACATCCTTCAATGTTCCTAGTCGTGGGAATATCGAGACGGGGCATCGATATTCCAGAGTAGACTAGCGTATATCTTCTCGACCCATGTGATGGGCGATGGATGATCCTATGTCCATTGGTGTTTGACATCAGAGATGGTATGCGGGTGCTCAGTGGAGACTGGGTACACTGAACGGACTCGCCGAGAACTCCCAGATGGTATTATACCTCACGTCAGATGGCAGTTCTCTGGTGACACTGGTACAGCTTAGTCTGTAGAACCGAGATCGTCATAGAGTCTTGTGTGTCTCCCACTGTGCTTTGATTTTCACCCTAACACGGTTCTACTGAGTCGTGCAAACAGGTGGTTTTTGGGTACAGTCCCGATTCACATGGAGGCAATGAGCGATAGGAGGGGATTCGTCTCTCCCGGTATTGGGGGTTGATGTTGCGCTATGCTCGACTGGCCATAACAGGAAATCCCTGGCCAGGGTTGCAGTGATATACTGGTAAGAGTTATCAGTAGTTTCACGAATGTTATGGACCCTACGTCGGCATGATTTATCGAGTTATTGGGGTCTGACGTTTACCACCCCTAGGCGAGATATGCGACATATCAGACAAACAGAATGGACTGTACGGTAAGTGTTACTGGTTGGATTCACAGGAGTGTGAGCGGGCTTGCTCGTCGATCTTCTGATCGCTCAATACCCGGGTGGCCGTTACGTTTAGCAGACCGCTTGCGGCTTGTGGGTGTTTGATATGATCATCACCAGCTGCCGGTGTATTGACGAGTCTTTAGAGTCCTACACAGAGGTTTCCTGGCTCAAGCGAAACGAAATAGGAGCGCATATGAGATATGTGCGGGACCGAGAATAATGCGTGTATATGATACCGTATTCTATTCTAGCGATTAATGTATCGAATGGTTGTATGCGATATAATCTAGTTATCGAATCGAGGATTGATTCGATAAGCCGATACATTGGATATTAGTCGGTTATATGCGATATGACCGGATCGTTAAATCAAGTATTGATTTAATGATTTAATGCATAATTATATATATGATATATTATTTTGCATTAACTAATATTAGTTCACTTTAAAAGGATTTTCTCACTTCATGTGCACATTGTGTATATGATATATTTTTGTGCATAAGATTGTATCATGTTTGATGATACATGCTAGTTTGGGTGTATGTTTGGTTTAAACCATGGTTGGTCAATGGTTAGGGTTTGACTTGATTTATTTCACTTATTCTTTTATCTATTTATTTTGGTTGAAAAGGAAAAGAAAAACTAAATGGTTGCTTTCATGCTAGAAGGTTCTTGTAGCTTCATGCATCTTTGACTAAAGCAACCATTTTGTCTTCATCTCCTAACCCTAACCATTCAACTAACCTTAGTTTATTCTCTACACCTAACTATGGTTGCTATATGATAAGTATTCATATTATTTTCTATTATGGATATACTTATCATATTATCTTCTTCTTCTTCTTCCTTCTTCAACATGAAGAAAGCTTGACTTCATCAATGGCAACTAGTGAAAATGATTGAGAAATCCAATTCCAAAGTCAACCCACTTCCTATTTCTTCATCCTCTACCTCTTGCCAAGTAGTATAGGGTGTTCTCTTCACAAGTTTTATGACTTGGTGAAGTCGGAGCTTGATCTTGTGATGCCTCGACGTAGATCATCTTCGGTATCGAAGCCGACGACCTAGCCCGCCCATTTCTCCGATGAAGCCGTTGCTAGAGTCATGGATTCGATTTGGACAGCGGAGGGATGTCATCACGGAGCCTAGGAGGTGGAGGACCGGATCTACAAAGGTTGTAGCCCTTTCCTTTTAGCTATAAATTCGTTTATTTGCATTGCTTCGCCTATACATCTAGTTAACGATCCGTATTAGGGTTTCTCGGCACTTGTAAAATTTTAATTGGCCATGTTTGATCACCTGTGAGACCTCATTAGTGTGCCTAGGAACCCTACAATTTGTCGTTGTAATCCTTCAACGTCTTCAGAGAGGTGACGGGTCCCGACGACCACACATAAACCAAGATACAGACTGTGGGGTCCTTAAACCCGCGGACTTATGCGTCTTTAAACTAACGGACTAATGCGTCCTTAAACACACCCATATGGACTGTGGGGTCCTTAAACCCATGGACTTATGCATCTTTAAACTACCAATGGACCACTACGTCCCTAAACTGGAAATGGACCACTGCGTCCCTAAACTGGAGATGGACCACCATGTCCCTAAACTGGCAATGGACCACCATGTCCCTAAACTGGAACAATAGAGCCCAAATGCTCTTTTGTCGGATCTAAACGATCCCGTTAAGTCGATCTTAGTCCCAAACTGGACTAACGTATCCTTAACAACCGTTTAAGTTGATCTTAGCCTCAAATATGGCTAACGTATCCTTAAACCTTCAAACAGACTTTAGTCCCAAATTGGACTATGGATCACCCAACCAACTTTGGTCCAAGGGTACATCTCTGAACTCCTATGACACCTGTCGTTGTAATCCTTCAACGTCGTCAGAGAGGTGACGGGTCCCGACGGCCATACATTCAATGGAACACTATGTCCCTAAACTGGAACAATTGAGCCCACAAATGCTCTTTTGTCAGATCTAAACGATCCCGTTAAGTTGATCTTAGTCTCAAATTAGACTAACGTATCCTTAACAAACGTTTGAGTTGATCTTAGCCTCAAATATGGCTAACGTATCCTCAAACCAAAACCCCAAAACCAAATCTAAGAAAATACGGATTTGGACTAATCCACGTCCTACGGGCGACGACATAAATTAGTCTCCGCATACAATCCACGGGCAACCAAACAACAAAATAAACACCCACGACACGAAGTAACCATCTGGAGAAGGAGAAAGTTGTTACCGCGATGTGGTAGCGTAATTAACTGCAGGGGCTTGCGCCTGCAGGGAAGAGCGTCCCCACAATCAAAAACCCCTCAAACGAGGGGGAATCTGACGAAGTCTGCTACATCGGCCGCATCCGTTTAAACATTCGATATATGGTGCCATAAATCAACTTGGCATCTTCGGAGGGGTGAACGGATAGCACCAATTAGCATCTACCCCGAATCTCAGTGCCAAGACATCGCAGTCTTGTGCGCCGTCTTTCGGAGGGGAACATGGGAGATTTATAATGGAAGAGGGATGCATACACCTCCTGGAAAGCCCGACCCTCTGCAGTCGCGTACGATGAGCGGACAAGATGTAACGAGCCCAGAAAAGGTAGCCCGTGGGGTGGCGAGGGGTAAGCCCTATCTTGTAAACTTGTCCCCAAGGCTGGGCTTCACCTTGGCAGATACGACGCCCTAAGATGTCTATGGCCGGCACAGGTTGATTTGGTATCCCAGTTGTCGATGGTTCGAGCAGACCGGTAGGGGTCCAATTTGCCACCTCTACAGCAAAAGCAGTCAGCGGACGGTCCATTCGCAAGAATGGGCAGATAGGCTCTGTTGGTACCTCGCAAGGAAAGCTTCGATGACCGCGGATGAAATGACCATACCAGGTCCCCCATAAAAATAAATTGGTGCAATCAGGGTCATGAGCTCCGATCATCGCCATCACCTCTTCGTCAGACGGTGACTAAGGAAAGACAGCGTCCGAGCGGGTGAAAGGGAAGTATGGAAGAGAAGCCATTATGCCTGAAATAAAGGAAGGGGAAACTGTTAGTGAAGCCCACACGTGTATATATATATATATATATGACAGTGGAAGAAAACGACAAACAACTTATTTTATGGGACCATTGGTTACAAAACACATGGGCCCCACAAAATCAGTATGGCGGCTCACTAATAATGAGGCTGAACAATCATCATGAAAACAAAAGAAAGATTCTCAATAAATTCAAATGACTCTACACATTCCCCTAAGGAGAAAACCCATTATAGGAACTCTGTGCAAATCGAGAAGGATTTCTGCAAGCACAACTCAGGATAAAAAAAATCCCAAGAAGTCTTCTTTTAAGAAGTAAGTTCTTTAGAGGAATTAAATTCCTTTTGAACAGAGGAATTAAATTCCAAGAAAAATTTTCAGAGCTAAGCTCTTTGGAATGAAATTAAATTCCAAAGGCAGACAAGTATCATCATCAAAACCTTAAGATCCGGAAAATGGCCAACATTTGGGGTTTGCTACCTAAAGATCAAGCGTTCTTGGGACATCGGAAAGATGAGTTCTTTAAAGGGAAAAACCCTTGGTGTGGATTTAAAATCCAAAGAGTTTTATTTTTTTTATAAAAGTTCTTCAAATCGTTCAAAACCATTACCTGAAGAAGAGATTCTTTCTTGGACAGAGTTAAACTCTGAAATTTTTGGAACAGAGAACCGAGCTATGAGGAAGAGAATTAAATTCTCAAAGGAAAATGAACAAGGAAGAAGATGAAAGAATGGAGGCGCTTCTGAAGAGACCCCTGCATTTATAGGATGTGATGAGAAACGGTTCATCTACCCCCTTCCTTAGGCAAATCCAACGGCCAAAAAAGTGACAGCGTTGCACTCACGTGTAAACATGCGAGAACAACGTTGTGGGGGCATTTGTTCCCTCATAAAATATAGGGAAAACCCCAATGGGGCATCACGTGCACACACGTGATCGGGGGCCATGTGCTAACACATGATGGCTTCCTGAGGGCTCTGAAATGATAAGAATTGAATCATAATCAAATGGGGTCACATGTCCATACGTGTTGGGCCTTTAAACCCACTGAAAAGAATTAAAGGTACAATAAAACAACAGGGAAAAACCCCAATGGGCCATCACGTGACCAAGGATCACGTGCTGACACATGATAATTCCTGACTTCTTTAAAACAACAGAATTAAATTCTGGTTAAATGCTTAATCAGTGGGTCACATGCCACCACGTGATAAAGTCTTAAAACTCTCTGAGTTAGAGGAAAGAAAACCCTAAATAGGGCATCACGTGACAGGGGGTCACATGCCAACACGTGATTGGTTCTTAAAGATCTCTGAACTAATAAAATTAAATTCAAATGAAATGGTCAATGAGTGGGGTTACATGTCAACACATGATAGGCTCTTAAACCTTCTGAACTAATAGAATTAAATTCTAATTAAGAGGGAATCAAAAACCCTAACTGGAAAAATATTTCTCTAAATCTTTCCAAACAAAAAAGATTGTGCTCTGTAAAGTGGAACACCGTTGAATTAAAAATCCAATAGTGATTAAAAATCACTAATTTATAGAAAGATTCTATATAAGGAAAGATTTCCCTGAAATTTGCCAAGAATAACAGACAGAATATCTTTTGGATTAAAAATCCAATGGTGAATAAAATTCACTGAGTGATCTAAAAGATCATATTGGTTACAAAATCAATTATCTTTCAATGAAAAATTGACTAAACAAACTGATTCTTTTCTTTCTCCTATAAATAAGAGCCAAAGGGGAAAAAGGGATACGGAGAACAAAAGGAAGAGAGACAACAATAGAGAGAGAATACAAAAGAAAAGAGAATTTAATTCTCCAGAGAGAAAGAAGGTCTCTTGAGAAAAGAAAGAAATACTAGGTGAGAGATCATCCTATAAGCTCCCACAAAAGAAAAAAAAGAGAATTTAATTCTCAAATTAAGAGTTTAACTCTTCTGAATAAAAACTTAGTTTTTCCTTTGGTTGAAGGTCTACAGAAGCAGACCTCCCCATAATTTGAGAATTTAATTCTCATCGGGAAGATCCGGCCATACAGATCTAAAACCTAAGAGCAGACCTAAATTCAAAGAATTATATTCTCCCACAAAGCACATAGGAATTTAATTCCTCCAACAAAATTAGGGTTTAACCCTATAAAAGAATTTAATTCTTCCATATACATAGGAATTTAATTCCTCTAAATAAAATTAGGGTTTAACTCTACAAAAGAATTTAATTCTTAAACAAGGGACTTTTCATGCACGTAAAAAGATCAAGTACCCAACCTGATCACGTGCTTCCACGTGACCCTTGAGCAAACTTCTCAAAAATAAAGGCAGAACAGACTTTGGGCACCCTCACGTGTCCCCACGTGACCCCTGACAAACACGTCTTTAAAAAAGATAAGATGGAAAGAACTGAAAGATTAAAATCCAATGCATGGGCGCCCTCACGTGTCCCCACGTGACCCCTAGCAAATCCTTTTAATATCCAGTGCATGGATGCCCATCACGTGCCCACGCGTGATGGCCTTGAAGACTAAAAGTGTTTAACACTTATTCTGAGAATAAAATAAGGGAGGCTTGACCCAATCCTAGGGCGTCTCATGTGACCCCATGTGAGTGCTTCATTTTCTAGTGTTTAACATTATTTTAAGCCTTTCATCCCTAGAGTTTAACACTATTTTAAATGCATCACGTGTGAACACGTGACCGCCAGATATTTGCTAGTGTTTAACACTATTTTCAAACCAGTCTTAGCCCAAATTGGCTAAATCTTCTAGAGGCATGACTCCCCTTTTGACTGAGCCTCAAATACACCCTTGTCTTCTAAGATTGATCATATCATATGGCATACGAGTGCTCAGCACTCAATAAAAGATAAAAATATGGTCAGAACCCAGACTCGTGTTTAGCATTGCTAAATAATGGGAGGCTGAACCCAGATAAATGTTCAACAGTCCAAACAAAGGTCCAACATTTCAAACCTAATTGGACTTAGCCTAAGTTGGTCATAAGTCCTCAATTCAGATTTAACTGAGCCCATGTGCTCATAATCTAATTAATTGATCTTAGTCCCAAATTGGACTATAGATTTCCCAATCAACATTGATTCAAGGGTACATCTCCTCACTCCTTTGGTATTTGTCGTTGGAATCCTTCAACGTCTTCAAAGAGGTGACGGGTCCCGATAACTAATCATTCCATGGACTGTGGGGTTCTTAAACTCGTGAACTATGATGTCCTTAAATTTTATAGACTATGACGTCTTTAAACTACGGACTGTGGGGTCCTTAAGCCCATGGACTATGATGTCATTAACCTTTACAGACTATGATGTCTTTAAACTGGACTGAGATGTCCTTAAACTAACATTGGACCACCATGTCCTTAAACTGGTAATCGAACGCAGTGTTTCTAAACTAAACAAAGAGCTCGAATGCTCTTTTGTTGGATCTAAACGATCCCGCTAAGTTGATCTTAGTCTAAAATTAGACTAACGTATCTTTAACATATGTTTAAGTTGATCTTAGTCTCAAATGAGACTAATGTATCCTTAAACCCAACCCCAAACCCAAATCTAAGAAAATACAGATTTGGACTAATCCACGCCCTACGAGCGACAACATAAATTAGTCTCCGTATACAATCCACGGGAAACCAAAAACAAAACAAAACACACACAATACCAAGTGACCATCTGGAGAAAAATAAAGTGGTTACCGCTATGCGGTAGCGTAATTAACTGCAGGGGCTTGCGCCTGCAGGGAAGAGCGTCCCCACAATCAAAAACCCCTTAACGAGGGGGAATCTGACGAAGTCTGCTATATCAGCTGCATCCGTTTAAACCTTCAATACATGGTGTCATAAATCAACTTGGCATCTTCGGAGAGGTGGACGGATAGCACCAATTAGCATCTGTCCCCAAATTCAGGAAAGACGAACCTACGCGGTCGTGTCTCTATATTTGGAGGAGAACATGGATGACTTTTCGAAACCATGATATCAGTAAATGGATGTAACTGGAGAATCATGGATGTAACTGGAGAATCATGTAAATGGAAGTATATCCATGGCTCGATTCAGTCAGGTTGAATAGATTGAATATATGTATTTAGGATTCATGTTGGATTATAGATTGTACTTGAATCATATTCAAGTCAGATTATTATAATAAAACTCAGTCTGAGTCAGAACAATTAGAAAAGAAATTGAAGTCCTGATTGTTTTGATGTTATCGGTAACCGTTGCACATGGACGGCAGGATTTGTGTCTTTTTTAAAGATGATTACTATGTTGATAACACCGTTTGTTAAGTTATCTACCTTAGATAGGCAAGCACCCACTTCTCCGGCTTCCTGAGGCTCAAGAGATTGGTCTCGTTTAAACCTATATTTACTAGGGTTCTTAGGGTAATTTATAGAACTTGAGGGGGTTTTATGTAAAAATACTTTTCTATAATTTTCAAAATACACCCCAACTGTTTAATTATCGTCTTTAGAGTTGTAATAAGTGTAGATTTATACATGAGACATTTCTAGTGAGAATAACCTAATTTTCACAATATATGGTATTAAATTGTAATATTGATTTTGTATGGAATTCATGGTATTTTAATATAAAGTGATTCTTCTGATTTTGGAAAAGTTGAAGTATTTATATTATAAAAAAAATAGGTATTTTTGATATTACATATATATATATATATATATTTATAAAAATAAATTTTAATATATATTATATTTCTAGAAATCTCATTTTCTTAAGATTTTGGTATTTTAAATCTCTCGAGACCGAATGCACCTTGCGGAGGTCTGCATCTCGCACTACTAAGCCCAGAGATGTGCGATAATCCACACCATGTTCCCCAAATGGGTTGTAGCGGCACTTTGCAAAGATTTATAAAAATACTTAATCCTTTAGAAAATGGTTTTATTAATTAATGACATTTATTTGAAATGTTTCGTTTTTCCGTATTCTAGGTTCCCAAAAGTATTGTGCTATGTTGCATATGAGTGTTGTAAGGAGGTAGGTCATTACCTCGTGATCTACTTAAAGGTATAGCAAGTTTGTGATGTTTTAATGTCGAAATGAAACTACATGGTATTTTAGTGAACAAGTACGGTAAAAGTTACAAAATGAGATAGGTTGTCATGAAACTTGTTCAACATGTTTGTTAATATTTAATAGTCAACATGAAATGGTTTAGCATGATTATATTTAAGAAAAAGTGTGGTTTTAGGAAGAACCAAATCGGAAATCGGATTTACTCCGATTCCGTCGGGTTTTAGAAATGCGTGTTTTTAGAAAAAATAGGAAAGATGGAAAATGGGACTTACGGTTTCAAGCTTAGAGGAGAGGAAGAGAGAATGGTAGACTTTGCCGGTGCGTCGTTTCTTAGCCGGGAACTCCTAGGGTTGTTGCCGGAAAAATCGCCGGAGCTTCGCCTTTCGCTACTTCAAAAGTACACTAAGGTTCTAGAAAATTTCTTGAGAGTTTTACTCAGAATTTTGGAGTGAGGGGGGTGTGTTTAGATGTTGTATTTATAGGGTAAGGCTAGGGTTAGGGTAGGTGAAAGGTTGAAATGAAAAAATATGATAAATTGTATTAAATTTATTAAAATGGAGTAAATAGGGTTTTAAAAAGGCTCTGGAACCGATCCAAAGAAATAAAGTGTGCAGGAGTGATGGGGAGGTGAAGAGGCAGAGTTTTCATGTTGACCGATTCAACATTGGAGCCAACTCGGCCGGCGCTGCCGGCCGAGTCACCGCTGCCGCCGGCCCGAGTCGGCCGAGTCAGGCCGATTCGCGGGTCCCCTGGGTCCGTCGTCGGTTGGTGTAGCCCCTGGGTCAGTTTGTTTAACATGTGTAGTGGGGTTTTTACGAGTTATACACGTGCAAACCCTTGGTATTCTAAAAGTTAAAAATAAAACAATATTAAAAATAATGTGGGGTATGGGATTTGAACTCTGGTGGCTTGGTTCAGCAGTGCACGGTATTACCAATGATCTACAAGCTCCTTCTTGCTATTAAAATGAAAATCAAACTTATATCTTGTGCTCAAGCAAAAATACCCTTTTTCTGTATTTTTTGAAAAATTTATACAGAAAGTTGTACAGGAAATTTAGAGTTGTTACGGCTCTCACGGCCCAGGCCGAAAGGAAGCGCAGGAGGCGTGCAGAGAAAGAACATTATGCCGCCTTGGCTGTAGGTGCAAGCATCGCTCCCCCTGTCGCTATTCCTCCAGAGGATGCTACAGCTGCCCTGTCTACCGCCCATAGACAAGTTGCGTGCGCAGCTCGGGAAGAAACCGAAAAGCTGTCCGAAGGTAACGTAACGTAGAGTCTTTTGTATTAGAACTTGATCTTCAAATTCTTATATACCATATCCTGCAGGGACAAGTCCTGGCGATGAGATGGTAGGTGAGATGACGGCGACCACAGAGCCCGAAGCGGCTACTCTCTCTCGGGAGTCTGGGACCGCCCAAACTACCGCTCTTTCCCCTTGCGGCTCCCTGATATCGGCAGGCATCGCAAGAATAACGACGGCTCTTGTCGAATCAGGGGATGAAGCCACGGGCGCCGAAACTATTCCACTGAAGGAGAGCGAAGAAGCCGCCGCGCCCGGTGATGCTTCCGTCGGGCTTTGGTTGGTGACCCGTCAGGTAAATTCTGAGTCACTGTTCTTTTTATTTCACAATCTCGCTCAGCTTATTCTGATGATGTTTTGTAGGTGCAGCGAATGCTGAGATCGTGCCATCTGAAGCACCTCCGGTCACCGCCATGACGGTTGTTGTTCCCTCGCCTTCTCCTATGTCCTCCGAAATGCTGGAAGGTATATGTTTGCGATATATCGATCTCATTGTGGGTATCATCCTCCTGACAGTATATTGTCACAACTTTGCACGAGTACTTTTTGATCATCTGTATCAGGAGCAGAACCCGTATTTCTCCTTCCAGTCGGAAGTCACTTCGCCCACTGGTGTTAGTTAGTATATCCTTCAGCTATTGTTTCTTTCTTTCTTTCTTTTACGAATAGTCTTGTTGTTACTAAGCCTTCCTTGTACTATTGCAGTGCCACGGATCGGAGGAGGGGGTAAGAGAATACCCTCGCCTCCGGTACTCCCAACTCTTCAATCAGCCACAGCCGGTATAGTAGATTCCATCGCTTGTGTATTTTATTTTACCTCCGAGTCGACATTTGACCATGATTTGTTTTACAGCAGTCGCACCGACTCTAGCTCCCTTCAAGTCTCGAATCCTAATGCCTGCAGGGCCCTTTTCTAGACGTCCATCTTCCAGGGGCACTGCGACTAGCCTGCAAATGTTGAGCGAATTCGTCGAAGATCTTGACGCCGAGGCCCTCGTACTCGCTGCAGATTTTGCTGCTGAGATTAATCATATGTTGACAATGCTCGTGAAATTCCATGACGAAGGCATTGTCAAGTCTTGGGTTAATTATTGCAGAAAGATCGAGGCTTGCCTGCATGAGATTGAGCTCAAGCGTCCCGCTCCTGAAGTATCAGCTTTAAACTCCCAGTGGGCTGCGTTGGTTGAGCAAAGTGTTCCTTTCATCCGCCATTTTGAATGAGAGATGACCTTGAGGCGAAAGGATCATGAAGTAGCTTAAAGCGAATCCGCCTGGTTGCACACCCAGGTTGAAGCGAACGCTGCACATTTGAAAGCTGTCTTTGATAATCTTCAGCGGTGCATTTCGGATGGATTAACTCTGAGATGGGTGCTTGACTCTGCGGAGCAGGTCGTGCAGGACTGCGAAGCTTTCATGCCGGGAACTGATGAAAAGCGTTCGTCCTGTTTTCAACAGTGAGCCCGAGTCGAAGCGGAGCTAGTCGCGGCGGCTAACCGTGAAAAGGAGTTGATAGGAGTGCAAGAGCGGCTTGCTGATTTGTTGAGAACGCCTCCTCCTCAATAACTGTCTTTGTATCAAGTGAAAATTTATAATCTATGAATAACATGTATTCATTCATTCATTCATTCATTTTTTTATAATGTATCTTATATTCAATTGAATTTATGAATAAAAGACACATTTTTTATCTTCTACTATTGTCTTCTTTTCTTTGTTTTATTGTTGGCATATGACCTGTAGATGATGAATAACGGTTAATCTTGAACTCTTTGTGGGTAGCGATGACTTAGGAAACAGGTTCAGGTCTGCCGCCTAAGACTTTTCAACTTTATGAGTCGTGAGGGTCTCATAAAAGCTTTTGTCCCTACGATTCGAGAGGAACTCGTAGGTGTATTTTCTCCTTAGGAGTCGTGAGGATTCCTAAGTGCATTTTCTCTTGAGAGTCGTAAGGATCTCACAAGAGAATTTTCTCCCTTACAAGTCGAGAGGACTCGTAAGTGGTTGGTGGGTTGACTTATTTCCGAGTTGAAGCGTTGCTCCGACGGGGAGGTCGTTTGCGGACTGGTTTCCGAAACGGGGTTATTGGCTGATGTATTTTCGAGATGGAGGTCATTTGCTGACGTATTTCCGAGACGGGGTCATTGGCTGACGTATTTCCGAGACGGGGTCATTTGCAGACGTATTTCCGAAACGGAGGTCACTGGCTGACGTATTTCCGAAACGGAGTCATTGGCTGACGTATTTCCGAGAAGGAGGTCGTTTGCCGACGTATTTCCGAGGCGGAGGTCGTTGGCTGACGTATTTCCGAGACGGGGTCCTTTGCTGACGTATTTTTGAAACGGGGTCATTTGCTGACGTATTTCCGAGGCGGGTCATGTTGGCTTGCTCCGCTTTCTGCGGTGTCGGGGCTGACTCTAGGTTGTCTGTGAATCATAGAGCCTTGGAACTGGGGACTTTGCCATGGCTCCGATTGGTGGTGTCGCGTCCGTGCACCGCTGGCAAGAGGAGAAACGCCGTTGTTGGTCTTCTGGGATGCAGATGTTGCTGTCGAAATCTGACTTTCCCTTTGATAGAGCTTGTTGGGACATGTGGTTCCCTTTTTGTTTATACCCATGGATTGTATACAGGGGTCAGTATGGACTTACCTGCAGGGCAAAAGTTTCATTCTTTCATTTTTTTATTTCTTTCCGCGATACTCTATCATTTCAGCTTTTTATATCGCGAAAGTCGCGATTGCCCAATCATTTCGACTATTTTTCGCGGTGCCCAATCATTTCGGCTATTTTCCTTTTTACTCGCTGCGTTTTATTGCGGGTTGCCTAATTATTTCGGCTATTTTTGTATGCATATATTTTACTCGCTGATTTTTATTACGAGTTGCCCAAACATTTCGGCTATTTCATATGAATTTTTTTTTCAAGTATGGAACTCAAGATCTGATACCAATCTTAGCATCAGCATCGCTGCGACTGGAATGTTGCCAGGAGCGAATCATCATTTTCCGTGAAAGGACTTGGAATTTGATACTGATTTAGGCATCAATATCGCTACAACTGGGATATTGTCAGGAGCGAATCATCATTTGCCTTTGTCGATTTGAACAAAGATGGCTTAGCAAACAGGGTTAGAATCCTGTCGACTAAGGCTTTTGACTTCATGAACCGTAAGGGTCTAATAAAGATGTTTCTCCTTACGAGTCGTGAGGATCTCGTAGGTGCGTTTTCTCCTTAAGAATCGTGAGGATTCTTAAGTATGTGTTCTCTTATAAGTCGTAAGGATCTTACGAGAGTGTTTTCTCCTTATAAGTCGAGAGGACTTACAAGTGTCGTTCACCACATGAAGACATCTCGTGCCATTGGTGGAACTTAGTGGGGGAGACGTTTATTTGTGCCCGTGGATTGTATACAGGGGTCAATATGGACTCACTTGTAGGGCAGTCTGGGAAAAGTGATGGCTTAAGAACAGGTTCAGATCCCTATAGCTTAAGGCTTTTGAATCTTATGAGCCGTGAGGGTCTCATAAAAGGGTTCTCCTTACGAGTCGTGAGGATCTTGTAAGTGAAATTTCTCCTCGGGAATCATGAGGATCCCTGAGTGTGTTTCTCCCTTGTGAGTCGTAAGGATCTCACGAAGGTATTTTCTCCTTACAAGGTTGAGAGGACCATACAAGTGTGCATAATTTTTTTAACGAGTCTGCGACCTTTCGGATTTTCCCAAACATCGCCGGTAGCCTTGCTGTTTTTACTCACGGAGCCCTTTCGGGTTTTCATCCGTACCCATCTTGCTTATGGACGTACCGTTTTTTTACATGAGTCTGCGCCCTTTCGGGTTTTCACAAACATCGCCGATAGCCTTGCTGTTTTTACTTACGGAGCCCTTTCGGGTTTTCATCCGTGCCCATCTTGCTTATGGACGTACCGTTTTTTTTTGTCAGCCTTAGGATGCTGCGGTTTGTAGTATTGTAAAGACGTTTCGGTCCGTAGTTAGTTTCAGGACATCGCGGTCCATTATTAGTTTAGGGACATTTCGGTCCGCAGCGATTTTGAGGCAAGTTTTCGCTGGATACTACTTATAGAGTTTGGGCTTGGGAAGATAGCGAGCGGACATAGGCGTCATTATCTATCTTTAACCTAGGCCGTGACTCGTCAGGCGTAGTATCTGTTCAGGAACCCACCATTTATTGGCCTGAAGGGTCTTTTGCTATGCATATCCATAAGCAAGTAAGACCTACCTTGGTAGACTTTGTCTATGATATACAGGCCCTTATAGTTCGGCTCTAATTTCTTCCGTTTGGCATGATTGGGGATCATAGGTCTCTTGACCACTAGCATGAGTTCGCCTTGGCGAAATATTCTCGGCCTAGTCAATCTCTCGTATGAACGTGTCATCTTTGCTTTGTAAGCCTCTAGGTTTTGCTGCGCCATGAGACGAGTTTCATCGAGGGTGTTGATCTTCTCAATCCGAAGATGAGCATTCTCTTCGTCTGTTAGCTCATAATGGACCGCCACTCATAGAGAGGGTAGCTCTATCTCCAAGGGGAGTACTACTTCAGCGCCGAATACCAATGCATACGGCGTTGTGTTTGTGGCCGTTTTGAACGTGGTCCGATAAGCCCAGAGAGCTTCATGCAGTCTCTCGTGCCGGTCCTTTTTATTTTTGGACACCGTCTTCTTTATGATCTTTGTCAAGGTTTTGTTGAAAGGCTCAGCTAGACCGTTAGCTCGGGGATTATAGACCGAAGAGTATCTCCAATCTATATTATGCTGATGTGCGAAGCGGCTGATTCTGTGACTTCTGTAGGCCGGCCTGTTATCGGAGATAATCCGTCGTGAAGTGCCGAACCGATAAATGACATGAGTTTCGAAGAAATGGAAGATATTCTTCGTTTTCACTTCCCTTAGCGGTACTGCTTCTGCCCACTTAGAGAAGTAATCGATTTTCGCCAATATGAATCGATGTCATTTGGATGACGCTGGTTCGATTGGCCCAATTATGTCGGTTCCCCACATTTCGAACGACCAGCTAGCTACCGTTCGATGTAGCGGTTTGGATGCTGGTGGATGAAGTCTCCATGAATTTGGCACGAGTGGCACTTCTTTGCATATTTGAGACAGTCTTGGATCATCGTGGGCCAGTGGTAACCCATTTTTTTGATCTTCAGCTTCATCTTTGGCCCGGCTTGATGAGAACCGCAGAGTCCGTCGTGAGTTTCTTAGACGACTCTTCTTGCTTCTTCCGATCCCAAGCATCTCAGCCATAGAGAGTCGAACGATCCCTTATATAGAGTATCATTGAAGAAGGCGAAAGATAGAGCTCGTTTCATGAGCTGATGTCGTGAGGACGCATCTTCAAGTGTTCGACAGGATTTGAAGTAATCAATAAATACTTCTCTCCAATCCTTAGCCTTTTCTTGGTTCTCTATTTGTAGGGCCGTTTTCTTGGTCGCTTCCTTTTCTTCAGACGACTCCGGAGATATTTCCGCGGGTGGAAAAACCCGACGGCTTTGTACAACGTTCCTTACATCATCGAGGTTTTCGTCTGCCAGTTCTTTAGCGAGTTTGGATAGTGCATCCGCCTTGCTATTTTCCGTATGTGGTATGCTTTCTAAGACGTAGGAAGGGATTTGAGTCAGCAATTGTTGCACTCTCTCGCCGTACTTTAACAACTCTGGTTTGCACGTTTGATAGTCGCCGTTTACTTGACTAACGGCCAGCTGGGAGTCTCCATATATGAGGAGGTCTTCGATTCCCATGTCGACAGCAATCTCAAGACCTGCTATTAAAGCCTTATATTCTGCTTCATTGTTTGTCCTCGGCTATGTTAAGGAAAAGGCAAAGCGCATTATCCCTTCTTGCGGAGTCACGAAGATAAGGCCTACCCCAGATTTGATTATAGGGGTGTGGTGATGTCGCTTCTTCATAGAAGATGCTCCGTCGAAATAGAGTTCCCATCGGGTATCACTCCTTCCTTTCTCCCCGTTGATCATGTCAAACGCGTGCTCATCAGGCAATTCACAATTTAGGGGTGAATCGGTAGGTATCGGATGCTCAGCGAGGAAGTCGGCGATGGCCTGGCCTTTCACTGCCTTGAAAGGTCGGTATGTTATCGAGAATTCTATTAAGAGTATGGCCCATTTAGCGAGCCATCCCGTTAGTATGGTTCTTGACATCAAATACTTGAGAGGATCCACATTTGAAATGAGATGGACCTCATGCGCCAAAGCATAATGCCGAAGCTTCATTATAGCGAAGATTAACGCCAGGTAATGTTTTTCGATAGGGGGCTAGTTTTTTTCTGCCCCCAGAAGAACTCATCTCAAATAGTAGAGGGCTCTCCCTTTCCCTTGGTCGTTCTCTTGTGCCCATAACACGCCTAAAGAACCTTCAAGGGTTGTTGTGTACGGAATGAAGGGCTTTCTCTTGACCGGAGTGGTCAGTACCGGCGGGTTCTGCAGATATTGCTTGATTTTGTCCAATGCGCTTTGGCATTTGCGATCCCAAACGAACGGGGCCCCTTTCTTCATCAGGTGACTGTAAGTACGGCATTTTCCGGAGAGATTGGCTATGAACCGCCGGATATACGCGAGCTTTCCTTGGAGTGATCGTAGTTGCTTGAGAGTCCTTAGCGGAGACATTTCCATAATCGCCTTGATCTTTGACGGGTCAATTTCGATGCCCCGGTTTCGTACGATGAATCCTAGGAATTTACCCGAGGAAACTTCAAACGCGCATTTGAGAGGGTTCATCTTCATGTTGTATTTCCGAAGACGTTGGAACACTATCTTCAGATGCTCCCAATGCTCCTCGTGCGATTTGCTTTTCACCATGAGGTCGTCAATATAGCATTCGACGATTTCATGTATGAGATCATCGAAAATCTTCGTCATGGCCTTCTAATAGGTAGCGCTGGCGTTCTTCAGACCGAAATGCATCACTTTGGAGCAGAATATGCCTAGAGGAGTCCGAAAAGCGGTATGCTTCTGGTCTTCGGGATGTATCATTATTTGATTGTACCCTGATGAGCCGTCCATGAATGAGAAGACTTCGTGAGTGGACGTGTTGTCTATCATCAGCTCGGTAACCGGTACGGGGAAATCATCCTTCGGACAGGCCTTGTTGAGGTCCCGGAAGTCTACGCAAATGCACAGCGTCCCATTTTTCTTCATCACCGGGACAATGTTGGCGATCCAGTCGGGGTATTGAACTTCTTGGATGAAGCCGGAGTCGATCAGCTTCTTGACTTCGGCGTTGAGGCTCATTTTAAGTTCGAGCAGCATTCTTCTTGGGGCTTGTTTAACTAGCTTGACGTCCGGTGATATCGCCAATTTATGCATAGCTATTTCCGGATCTAGCCCCGGCATCTCGGAATAGTTCCATGCGAAGCAGTCCTTATACTGCATGAGCACGTCTTTTAGCGTAGCCACCTGTTCTTTAGACAGTAGCTCGCTGACGAATGTAGGTCGCGGATCATTTGCCATCCCCAAGTCGATTTTCCTTAGGTTGTCCGCCGTAGTATGTATTTCATCTTCCAACTCTTTTGGCGCTGGTGGAAATTCTGAGATCAATTCCTTTTCATCCTCGTTTTCGAAGCACCAGGAAAGGTCATCCATATTCTCGGGCACTCCTTCTTCTGATAGCGTTATCACGTGATAGGTACGAGATCGTTTCCAAGACCGATGTCGATCTGGTTCTACTCTCGCCATACACGTTGCTTTTGGTATATGCTTTTGCGGTAGGGCCACCCTCCAACTGTTGGATAGAGCGAACCTGCAGAGTTGATTCAACCCAGTTTTTGAAGGTGAAGCAGTCTTCAAGATGATGTCCTATCGCTCGGTGATAGGAACAATAATCCGGATAATGAACTTCGCTTGATTGATCAGGGTGCCGAGACTCCAGGAGTGTCATCGTTTGATATTTCATGACAAGGACAAATGTCTTCCTTGTCTTGTCTTGTGTTGAGGGAAGGAATATTCCCGATCCATCTTCTTCATTAGCGACGGATTCCGGCTGGCCTTTTCTCGATCACGTGGCCTTTTGGATCCGTTTTGCCGCTGTCGAATGTTTTTTCCGCTCTTTGACTTGTTTTTGCCTCTGCATCGGGCCTTTTTCTTGTCTTGGGAATGCATGGCGAGCTGACAGTGAAAGGCATTGTCATACTCCGTAGCCTGCTGAAGGAGGCATTGTGTCTTGGCTTTCTCGTAAATGGCTATTTCGCGGCTGTAGTCGTTCTGAACCTTTTGACTCGCTTCCCTTATTAGCTCATCCATCCATTCTTCAAATGATGGACTCGGCATTTTTATGGCAGGACCACGTTCAGGCTCAGCGTCAGCATCTTTTAAAAGAGCATTCGTTTATTCATTAAGGTCATTTATGACATGGCAGCCACGGAACTGCTCCCGTTTCTTGGACTGGACATATCCGAGCCTGATCGTTTCTACTTTCAGTTGGGCAATTTTCGCTGTGTTCCGGGGACGTTCCAAATCCTGTTGTAGAATTGAGGTTGTCGAGGAGTTTGTTTGAATAGTACGCCTTCGCATCTTAATAACCTTTTCAATCCCTTGGTGTAATACCTGGGCAGACGAATGGGTTGGAGCCTGTCGAGCGCAGGATCGGCACCATGCCAGACTTCTCTTTCGACTTTAGTCTCCGTGGATCGATAGAACAGGATCGCCTTTTCACCACTTCGCCTGGGAGGAACGTAGAACGTCTGCAACTCTTGCACGCTATATGTCTCCAGAGCATCAAGCTCTCCATAGTGCTGCCACAGAACCATGGCGATTTGCAAACTACGGTCTACTCCAACGAAGGTTTGCCTTGACGGACAGATGGAGAATACGGCATTGGTTTCATCTTCGGAGTCGCTGCCAAAGAACAAAATCGGAGCGGATGGTCCGGGTTTATCATTCTGCTTCTGAGGCTGTCCCGAATAGATTATTTCTTCATCCTCCTGGGTATCGCTTCCAAAGGTAGGAATGGGAATGACGGGCTTCTGTTTAAGCTCCGGCTTATAACACTTCTCCATGTCTTCGAAGTCCGGCAGGAAGTACTTGGCGTCCTCATATTTTCGGACTTCTTTCACAGAGAATGGGTTTAGCTCTCTCGTAATGGTGTACTCGAGGCTATCTTTGAAATACTTCATACACTAGTGTTGTGTAGAAGGGATGACGTTATATTCGTGTAACCAAGACTGACCAAGTAGAGCATTGTAGCAAGTCCTAGCATCAATGACATGAAATTTGATGTCTGTGACGAGAAGCCCAAAGCGCAATGTCAGTATCATGGACCCGAGCGTCTGCGACGACTGTGAATCAAATCAAGAGATAGTGATTTTATCTCGGGCTAAATGCTGAAGGCTCATGCAGATTTCTTTTAGCGCCCGCATGTTGAGAAGGTTGACAGAGAACCCGTTGTCAACAAGTATTTTCCCTATTTTGATGTCATGGAAGTATCCAGTGACATATAAAGGACGGTTGTGGTCGCACGTACCAAGGAGATGATCTTCATCGTTAAATGTAAAGTTAGCCGTGTGGACTTCTGCCAGCTCATCTTGCATTTTCTTCTCTGCGATGAAGGCCTAGAACCGATTGGGCTCTAGTAACGCCTTGACCAAGGAATCCCGTGCTTCTTTAGACAAAAAGAGGGCTTCCAGTATGCTTAGTTGTGAGGGTATCTTCCTCAAATGCGCTAGGATATTGTAATCCACCTTTCTTTTCTTAGGCGGGTCCTTGGTTGCGAGCTCTTTGACGACCCCATGATCGAGGGAAATCTCCTCATAGATTTTCTCCTTCCCCTTGTCTTTTCTGTTCGAACCTTTGTTTGAAGGCCCGAGATTCTTTTCAGGCAACGTACGATTACGCAGCTGAATGTTCTCGCAGTTCTTCATCTCATCCTCTTTTCCTGAGGTGGATTCTTTGAAGAGAGGGCCAAGGGGTATTTCTTCATCAAAGTTGCTTTCGAAAATGAGAACTTCCGATCCCCTGGTATCAACCATGTGATAGTTACCAGCTGTTCCTTTACGCTCATTGGTCGTGCTTCTCTGTTCCTGACGAGTCTTGCGCTTCAATCGCTTGACGTGTTGTCAGTGGGCAACATATCCCTGCAACCACTTTTTAAAGGCGTTGCACTCTTCGGTAGGGTGTGTGATCCTTCGATGGTATAAGCAGTAGTTTGGATGTACATCCGCTTCGTCAAGGTGTATGCTACCAGGAGTATTTTCTTTAAAAGGTGGCAGCTTCATTCCCATAGACAGGGCCTTAGCGAACCGTTTCCTCGTCTTAAGCCTGCTTTTGTCTACCGCGGGCGTGCTTCGATCTGGTTGGAGTGCTTCAACCTTTTCATCCTGTCGCCGACATTTGGCTTTTTCAAATATGGCCATCTCGCACTCTCGATCAGCTTTACTCCTCTAACGGGCATCGTTCAACAACAGATCAATCATCTCGTCTGACGGTTCCAAGAGTTCCGGTTGTGGATCTGCCCCCAGTTTCTCTGCATCCGGAGCTTCTCTATCCTTTATTGACGAGTGAGAGATCATGTGGCAACTCACCACATAATCCTCGGGCTCTTCTGAAGAATTGTCTCCTTCATCAGCGTTATCGTCTTCATTCTCAAGAACATGTTTGAAGAATTCGTCCAATGTAATTGGGGTCCGTGCCTTCTGGTTATATTCTTCCAGTGCATCGATGTATTTCTACAAACCTGTACGGTTTTCTTCGGGTTGGACGGGTTTCTTGGCCTTCTTCTTCTTCTTTAAAGACTTCGGAGGCTTGGCCCGAAGGTTCTGTCCACTATCACCAACTTTCAGCGTTGGGCGCGGCTTCAGCATCCATTCAATAATCTCAGGCTCCAACAGGCTCTTCCACCTAATCGCCGGACATGCTTGAAGGTCCTTCAGCATTCTTTTAGTCTTAGCTGAAAGGGCCACCTCCCATGGGGCTTCCTCTATAAGTGAGCATGATGCCCCCGGCGTGTCCACCTTTTTAGGAGCCTGTGGTTGTGGCGAGTTCACCCTCCAATTTTCAGACAGCGCGAACTTGCCCTGTTGGTACTGGTCTTCAATCTAACTTTTGAAGATGTAACAATCTTTGATTGGGTGACCCAATATTCGGTGGTAAGGACAGTAATTGGGGCTGTTAACATCGCCTGATTGCGTTGGGCGTCTCGGCTCTGGCAGAGTGATGAGCCTGTTGCACAGTGCTAGCTCGAATAATATCTTCGTCTTATCTCGAGGGAACGAGTAAGGGCGTCTCATATTTTCTCCGAGTGATCGTTGTTTTTCCATTTGATGAGAAATCAGCTTCGGGCCACTCGGTTGTTGCTGAGCGTTGGCGACAAAGGTCGCTTTCCCTTTCCCCTTTTCATTCCGAAAATCTGTTTTTGAAGAAGACGGCTTATGGCCCATCTGGTCCATTTGGGCCAGCTTGTCGATCAAGGCCTGAAAAGTGGTCGGCTTGAAGAACATCATGAATTGGGAAATGGTTGCTGATTGATACGAAAAGGTGTTTGTAGTTAACTGCAATCAATAACGGTGTCGCGTGTAGGTAGACCGAGATGAGTACGGGTCGTCCTCAGGGAAACGTTGAATCTTTTACTCTTACTTTAGATGTGTTGAAAGAAAGGAGGAAATAAGAATTTTGTAGAATGGTTTCTAGATCTACGTTAAGTAAGAATGCAAAAATATAGATCTAGATTATTGTAGATATGTAATTAATATAATAAGAGGGCTTGTAGGGTTCGTTAGGATTTAGTAGTTATGGACGATTAATTAAAAGTTATCCTTTTTATCCATTAATAGATTTAGAACTAGAACGACGGTGATGCGTGTAGATTAGGGTTTCTGGAGGGAAAAGGAATCCCACTCTTAACCCTTATCTCGACACGGAACTCCGTTCATATCTAGCCTTTACCAAAACAATCATTAATCTAATCTCTAATCGCGGTCGGAACTACCAAAGAATTGCTAGCGCGCCCGATTAGGATGTTAATGATTCTTTTGATAAAATTCCTAAACTTTATAGGACTTAAAAAGGGTTTAATTATTTTCATCGTCCATTAGCCTACCCTAATCCTACGAACCCTAACAAGCGGAGAATTACTCGCGCATGTTGGGAGAAGAAGATGAAAAGAAAGAGAGGGAAAACATAATGTAAAATGCAAAAGAATTAAATAAAATAACTATCTCTATTAATCAACTGGAACAATCTACACTTTGATTCCTTAGAAAATGATTACAAAGACTAGTTTGCTTCTCGATCTCTTCCAAGGAGGTAGACGAACAGTTGATGATCAGCCTGGATGCGTGAGCGTCTGGGGCTTCGAGATCTCTTCGGCTTGATAACTTTTCCAAGAGGCTCTCGGTGTCCTTTTATAGTGCAAAGCCAGAATCTTTAGATTGGAAACTTGGTAAAATTCAGCAGAGATTCATGCCAAAAAAATCTTGTCTTCCAACTCCTTAAGATTGCGGCGGATCCGCGGCCCAAGAGGGTGTTTGGCCGCGGATCCGCGCTCAATGGTGAGGATCTCTTCATCAAAATTCTTGGGCTTGCTTCTTGTGACATGTGGCAATCCTAGACACCTTTAGAATTCAGAAATCTTCTCTCGGTTGCTTCCAGACTTGGTCTCCAAGTTTTGCTTCTTAATTTGGCAAGTTTTCTTCAACAAATTGATTTGTTTGATAAATTCTGCATAACAACTTGGAAAATTCTGCACAATAATCTCAAATAATATTTAGTAGGCTTATTTCTACTAAGATTTGGTCAATAGATTTATTTGCATACATTTTCCTACCAAATACTAATTAAAATATATTAACACATGGAAAATGGTGTCTTTACACATAAACCCTCATATGTATAATATATCATAATAAAGTCCTTTTTTTAATATGAAAATGGTAGGAAAAATGTAATACAAATGTGCAGTTTTATCAACTGAACAAATACCCCCAAACTTATCTTTGATCGTCCCGAGCAAACTAGTTTATTCAAGAGGAGAAAAAGAAAGGAGAAAACTAAGCACACTTTCGTAGACAGACACGATTGCACTGAGCACGTGCAACAAGCCGTTAAACCTCTAGGTGTCCCTAGTAGGAGGAGTGTTGTCTCCTGAGGGTTTTCAGCGGATTACACCCACAAAATCCTATAACAAAAGAAAGATGGTGAAATTTACATATAAAGATAAGAACCATAAAAGAAATACTTTGAAAATAAGAGTTTCCAACTATACTAGCTTTTCAGTTGTCATGAGCCCTATCTTAATAGTCATAAAAAATGTTAGAAATCACATCATCCCTCAATAAAACATCGTCTTTATTCTTCATTTCTGGCTTTCATCCAAACATTGATCATATAACCCCACGTGTGTGTAAAGAACATCCCTACACTCGGAGAATTCAATTCAAGCTATCATACTATTGTCCATCTACCTTAGTACTTTTAACTTGATGAATATTTAGATTTGCTCACACATTTTCATGCGACCGTTAATACTTCTTGAGGTACTAACCGACCGATTACTCATGTGCTTGCTGATTCGGTGATAATATTTTCCTCGTCTTGCACCACCTAAGGCTTAGCAGTGACTCTCAGACCAGTTGACCTTAGGGCACTAGGTGAAGAAACACCCTCGCTATATTTTTTTATTGCTGCCTTGGCGATAACAAAACCAGTGTTCATTTTTTTCTTTTCACCATTTTTATATTTTCTTCATTTTTTTCACTTCCTTCATACTTTTGGCTTTTAGACAAGAGCATTTCAAGGTATCCTCTACTATCCCGAGTTTCAAGACATGTGTAAGTGCATATAGTAGGGTATCAACATTCAAATATTTGGCTTCCAGAATAGAAACTATTTTTCAGACTTATTTTTATCCTCAGATTAGTGACTTCCTTCATCTTACTAACCCTTGGGACAACAGCTTATAACTACTTATTACTAGTTCGTTTAAGAAAACTTGTAATTTTCTTGGTTTTCTTAAACTATTCCTATCTTTTGGATGTAATTTTTCACTTTCTACACTTTTGTTATAAAATTTTTTTTAAATATTTGAAAATGTTGTGCTTATGCAAAATATGATGCAAATTGATGTGTAAATAAGCACAAACCTCCCCAAACTTGTTTTCAACAGTGTCCTCACTGTTGCTATCTGCTGGATCACAAAAACCTGTAAGCTTGGGAGGACATTATTAATGGGGGCAAAAATATATGAAAGTGGAAATCCTCCCCCAAACTTATTTTTGGCTCACAAATTTGAGGACAAAAATTATGTTCAAGAGCCAAAAATATACCCCCCCTCAAACATGAGTTAGACAATATGAAGCATTTTAAGAGGGGGTGAGTCATTTGGTCAAAGTAAGGCTTTACAAAGACCAAAAGTTAACACCAACCATTCAAAGATTTTATCAGTATATCGTATAGGTTGGTGGAAGAATGTGTTGTATCGAGTCAAGAAAAAGTGGGGAAGGGATAAGAGGTGGTCTGGAAAGGGTTTGAAATTAGAGAAAAGAAAGAATGAGGATGAATGTGAATGATTAGGAAGAAAGAATGGTGACGGTTCAACCTCTATAGGTGGAGATTGATCAATCACAAAATCCGTATTGTTTAAAAATTCAAGTTCGTCAGCAAAAAGTTCTTCAAAACTTTTATCAATGGTGTGATTGAACATTTTGCTGTCAAAGAGTTTTGTGCCAGAATTTATTCTACTTGATTCATAAAAAATCATTGAGGTAGAGGACTCGAAAAACTCATCTACCTCATTTTCGAAAATATCCAAATCAAATTGAATTTCTGGTATTACTGAACTTGAATTAACGGATTGTAATTTATCAAAACTCACTGAAACTATAGGAACAGAAGAAGAACCGGAGAAAGTAGAAGGTGAAATGGGTAAACAAATTGGTGTGTCGAGTGTTGCTGAACCAGATGTGGAAGATGGAGGCTGTATTTCGGTCTGATCTTCGGGTATACCTTTATCATCAACTTCAAGACATATTTGGGGTTCGGGAAGGATTAAAGGCTCAAGATGATGACCACAAGGAAGTGAAAGGATTTGATGAATTGGTGAGACAAAATCATCCAAAATTTCGGGTTCATCAATCAATATATCCCCAATGTCAATCACCTCATTCGATTGAAGGTTAAAATTCTCAAACACCTTATCAAAAGTATGGTTTTCAATCAGTTTTGGTTCAAGAGTGGAGGTGTAGAGATCACAAGGGTTGGGTATGGTTTCACTTGAAATGGACCCTTCACAGTCGGGTAAATCAAACACTACAAAGTCACACAACTTATCAGTCATTCTATTTGGTGTACTTGATGAATCTATGAAACTGGAGTTGTGGATTTCAGTTTGGAAAGGGGAGGTTTGATTAGGAAGGGTATATAATTCTGTCTCTCTACCCAAATTCTCATTTTGTCCGATGCCCGTATTATATACTGAAAAATTTTGGGCTGGTTCGGAACTCGTTGCCCTTTCATATTTAGCCATGCTTTCCTTCCATTCCTCTCTAATGCGGTTCATCATCACTATACCTTCTTCTAATTTCCGCTCAAGGTTAGACTTTGGTTGATAAGGGGTTTCGGTATAAGATTGAAATTCCTGTGGATAATTAAAACTCCCAAATGACTGATTAGAAGAGCTGTCTAGAGAAGGTGGAAAAGTCGGATTGGATTGATAGGAATAGAATGGTTGCGAAAATTGGGTAGGAGTAGGATTAAAATTATGATAAGAAGAATATTGATATGGGTTGGTCGGTTGGCTATCAAACTCTTCCTTGGAAAGTGGAGGTGATGGTTGAAATCGGTCCAGGTTGAAACTTTGTCCTCTAGCCCTAGCTATGTGCTCAGCAATGGACATTCGTCTAGGGGCTTCCTCACTCTGGGTATCAACTGAAACAGGTATAGAATTAGGATACGGTTGATAAGACCTAGACTGAGGTGGCCAACTGTTTCTTCCTGCTTGTTCTGTATGATCTCTTAAGGACATGGAAGAGCCGGACGGTATACCGAAGGGATTTCGAAAACAAGAGATATCTGGTTGTGGACAGCAAAACTCGGCAAGTGTTCTTCTGTTTAGGTTACCCATTATAAGAATAGAAGAAGGGGGAAGGGGTAAAAAGGGGAGAAAATAATTGGTTTGTTTTGAAAAATGACGGATTTAGACAAATCACACAAAAATGCACAACCCTAGAATTATGGTTACCTAGGTCCAGTCTCTAGACCGCTCCTAGACTTCCAAAGGACAAGCCGCAGGATCAATCCTCTACCGTCTCTGTACTACCCTTGTAGCCAGGTAAGTGCCAGGTAAGTGGGAAGGAACCACAGTAGTGGGCCTAATTAAAAACCACTAGCCTTTGACACACTTGCCTAGACACTACAAAAGTAATGCGGATAAACGATAGATTACCCACGACCTTTCTCTGTCCTTAATGAGCGCGACAGTCCTTAGAGTCTGGTCTAGATATTTTTTAATTTAATGAAGGGTTGATCTATATGCTCGGTTTGTGATTTGTGGGGCTTAGGAAGGGTGATGAAATCCCCACCTAATCTTGATTTGGTCTTTGCCCCTTAGAGTCCGTATTAAAATATGCAAAACAAAACCAATCACAAAACTTTTGCAAAAAGATTTTTGAGCGGCGCTATTTTGCAAAGAATCCTGCAGAAGATAGATTTTATTGGATTTGAGAGGCGAGAGAAAGAGTTAAGAAAGATACCAGAGAAATGTGAAACCCTAGATCTCCTATTTTCTCAAGTCCGTGACTCCAGATTCCCTCGCAAAATTCATACACAAATCGTTAAATATGCAATTTGCAGTTTTGTTTTAATAATGATATGAATCGTCTAAGAATTCAACACAAATAGCAAGAATAAAAAATTACGCACGTTTCCCCGGCAACGGCGCCATTTGATTGATACGAAAAGGTGTTTGTAGTTAACCGCAACCAATAACGGTGTCGCGTGTAGCTAGACCGAGATGAGTACGGGTCGTCCTCAGGGAAACGTTGAATCTTTTACTCTTACTTTAGATGTGTTGAAAGAAAGGAGGAAATAAGAATTTTGTAGAATGGTTTCTAGATCTACGTTAAGCAAGAATGCAAAAATATAGATCTAGATTATTGTAGATATGTAATTAATATAATAAGAGGGCTTGTAGGGTTCGTTAGGATTTAGTAGTTATGGACGATTAATTAAAAGTTATCCTTTTTATCCATTAATAGATTTAGAACTAGAACGACGGTGATGCGTGTAGATTAGGGTTTCTGGAGGGAAAAGGAATCCCACTCTTAACCCTTATCTCGACACGGAACTCCGTTCATATCTAGCCTTTACCAAAACAATCATTAATCTAATCTCTAATCGCGGTCGGAACTACCAAAGAATTGCTAGCGCGCCCGATTAGGATGTTAATGATTCTTTTGATAAAGTTCCTAAACTTTATAGGACTTAAAAAGGGTTTAATTATTTTCATCGTCCATTAGCCTACCCTAATCCTACGAACCCTAACAAGCGGAGAATTACTCGCGCATGTTGGGAGAAGAAGATGAAAAGAAAGAGAGGGAAAACATAATGTAAAATGCAAAAGAATTAAATAAAATAACTATCTCTATTAATCAACTTAAACAATCTACACTTTGATTCCTTAGAAAATGATTACAAAGACTAGTTTGCTTCTCGATCTCTTCCAAGGAGGTAGATGAACAGTTGATGATCAGCCTGGATGCGTGAGCGTCTGAGGCTTCGAGATCTCTTCGGCTTGATAACTTTTCCAAGAGGCTCTCGGTGTCTTTTTATAGTGCAAAGCCAGAATCTTTAGATTGGAAACTTGGTAAAATTCAGCAGAGATTCATGCCAAAAAAATCTTGTCTTCCAACTCCTTAAGATTGCGGCGGATCCGCAGCCCAAGGGGGTGTTTGGCCGCGGATCCGCGCTCAATGGTGAGGATCTCTTCATCAAAATTCTTGGGCTTGCTTCTTGTGACATGTGGCAATCCTAGACACCTTTAGAATTCAGAAATCTTCTCTCGATTGCTTCCAGACTTGGTCTCCAAGTTTTGCTTCTTAATTTGGCAAGTTTTCTTCAACAAATTGATTTGTTTGATAAATTCTGCATAACAACTTGGAAAATTCTGCACAATAATCTCAAATAATATTTAGTAGGCTTATTTCTACTAGGATTTGGTCAATAGATTTATTTGCATACATTTTCCTACCAAATACTAATTAAAATATATTAACATATGGAAAATGGTGTCTTTACACATAAACCCTCATATGTATAATATATCATAATAAAGTCCTTTTTTTAATATGAAAATGGTAGGAAAAATGTAATACAAATGTACAGTTTTATCAACTGAACAGTTGCCTTAGGGTCAAGGGTCCCCACGAACATGCCCACGGCAAGAGCTTCCTCTATGCGCTGTTCACACCTTGACCACAGGTTCCGCCACTGAATGGCGTATTGGACCTAGGTTTCTCCTGGCTTCACTCTAGCATTAATTAGTGCGGTGATCGGGGTGCGCTCACTAGCGCTTGCGAATCTTTGTGTAAACAGTAGCTCCATTTCTGCAAATGTCTTGATAGAGTCATTCCGGAGCTCGGAGTACCATTCGAATGCTATCTCCGACAAGCTACCAACAAACTGGCGAAGCAGCAGTTTGTCATCACCCCCATTATTACCGCACAGAGCCCTAAATTGAGCAACGTGCTGGTGTGGATTACCCGTCCCCTTATACACATGGAATTTAGGGATCGTATATCCTGGTGGGTACTTTATTTGATCGTACCAACCCGGATAGGGTCGTCCAGTCTTGACGATTTGGCTGGCCGCTTCGCTCGCCTGATGAGCTCGTATCTGTTGAGCTATATAGTCGTCAAGGGTGGATTTGGAGATGGTCTCTTCCTTTGCCGCTGATAGAGCCGGAAGAGGGTTTGATGTCTCCCCTCTGTCATCTTCAAGGATTATTGGAGGGTCTTCAGTTGGAGGATCCGGCCGTATCATCATCCCGACCATATCTTGGAACAAGAGTGCCATTTGCTTTATGTTGGCCACTTGTTCCGCGGCCTCTTTGTATTTCTTCTCGAGCATTTTTCGAAGGAACTCGGTATCGGTCTCCTGTTCCTGGCGCTGCTCTGACGATGTCTCCGGGCTTTCTTTTGGCCCAGTGAGCACGGCCATCTTCGTTAGCATCTCCTGGAGCTTTTATTGTTGCTCCTGAGCCTTTGTCACAGACCGAGTGAGTGGTCGATGACTTGTGGAGATACGGCTATCCTCTTTCTCAGAAGACATGTAGATGGTGCACTACCACGCCCCCAGACTTGGGTTATTTAGATTCAGTGCCCTTGAGTCTCGTAGCAGACACGGGGATCTTCTCCGGCTTTCTCCTTTTATGGGTGGTCGAAGTTGAGGGGGCTATTGCAGGTGATACTTTCTACGGTACGGCGGCGGGATGGTCCTCCAATTTCCGAACTTTCATTTTCTTCTATCGGCGGGAGTAGTCCTTGTCGATCATAGAGTCTTGGACTCTTCGCCAGACCCTGTGGATTTTGTAGGACAGCCGCTGAGAAGGCTATTCCGGCTTTGCTTTAGTAACATTCTCCATAAGTGAAGGAGATCTCTTCAATACGGCAGTTAGAGAGTTCTTGCGCACCCTCCTGAGCGGCTCAAAGTTGTTCCCAATTGGAACAACAACGTCAATTTCCACCATTGGAGCTAGTGGGGTAAGTCCAGAAGGGGAACTTCCCCCAGCTTTCCTCACTCGGCGCCAGTGGCGACGTCGAACATGTCTTGCAGATGGGATTGGCTCAGTTATGTGGGTAGCTCCATCATGCCCTCTGTTCTGGTGAAAGGTTGCCATTGGTGCCAACCTATCGAAGACCGACGTCCGCTGAGAGTGAACGGTCAATCTTGCAAAGACTGACTTTTTGGCAAGGGAAGCATTTTGGACGACTCCACCCGTAGCGGGAGTTGGAACGGCCAGTCTTGCGAAGACCGATCCCTTAGCCGGAGAATCCCCTTTGACGACTTCGTCTGTCGGAGTTGGAATGGATATCCACTTCGGGATAACTCCTTCAGGTATTGCAGGCTTCTTTACGGGCCTATTGGAGCTCAGGCTCAGCCTGTCGAAGACTGATGCAATATACTTGGAATTGGACGGCCCGTTGAGAGGGGCCGTGGTAGTTGTAAGACGATCGAAGACCGACTTCTTTGGAGCTTTCTGTGACGGCATTGGGATGCTGAAGCTTGTCGGTGGAATCATGGTCCCAAAGAACAGTCCAATGGTGGCCTGAGTCACCTGTTCCTCTGGCATGGCGAAGACGGAGGCCTCTTGGGGCCCATAGGTCACTCCTCCAGCGAGGACGGAGTGAGAGTTGCTGTTGCAGTTTGTGCAGTTGGAAACCATTTTCTCTTCTACACGGAGCAAAACACCAAATCTTAGTACCTCGAATCCAGAGGCAACCATATTAAACCACGATTCGTTCGCGAACACGACACACGAAGTGTGGAGTGGAAAGAAGAAAAGGTCCCACCGGGCATGCCAGAATCTGTTCTCCGCCAAAAGACGCGACCGAGACGTTGGGACGTCCGGCCTGAATTTTGGGGGCAGATGCTATTTGGTTTTATTCGTCCACCTCTCCGAAGATGCCAAGTTAATTTATGGCACCGTATATTAGAGGTTTAGACAGATGCGCCCGTGGTAGCAGACTTCGTCAGATTCCCCCTCGTTTACCAGGGGTTTTTGATTATGGGGACGCTCTTCCCTGCAGGCGCAAGCCCCTGCAGTTAATTATGCTACCGCATTGCGATAACCACTTTCTCCTTCTCCAGATGATCGCTTCATGTCGTGTGTGTTTGTTTTATTTTTGGTTTCCCGTGGATTGTATACGGAGACTAATTTATGTTGTCGCCCGTAGGGCGTGGATTAGTCAAAATCCGTATTGTCTTAGATTTGGGTTTGGGTTGGTTTAAGGATCGTTAATCTTGTTTTAGATTAAGATCAACTCAAACGTTTGTTAAGGATACATTAGTCTAATTTCAAGCTAAGATCTACTCAACAAGATTTTCTTTAGTTTATAAGGAGATCGTAGTCCATTGGGTTTAAGGACATCGTAGTCCATGGAGTTTAAGGACTTCATAGTTCGTAAGGTTTAGAGACATCGTAGTCTGTATGGTTTAAAGACATCGTAGTCTGGTGTAAAGATATCGTAGTCTGTAAGATTTAAAGTCATCATAGTCTATGGGGTTTAAAGACATCGTAGTCTATAGAGTTTCTGGTTGTCGGGACCCGCCACCTCTCTGAAGACGTTGAAGAATTACAACGACACATATCAGAGGTGTGAATAGATGTACCCTTGAACCAATATTGGTTGGGAGATCTATAGTCAGGTCTGGGTCCAAGACCAATTAAAAGGATTATGAGCACATGGACTCGGTTAATCTGAATTAGGGACTTGTGGCCAACTTAGGCTCAGTCCACTCATTTTTTTAACAAAATGTTGAATATTTGTTTGGACCCAGTCCACTCAGTTTTGAATAAAATGCTGAGCATTTGTTTGGGTTCAGCCCTTTTTTATTCAACAATACTGAGCATTGATTTGGGTTCTGACACCCCTTTTTCTTTTTGTCTTTTATTGAGTGTTGAACACTTTTTACGGCGCAGAGTGCTTTATGTTTCCTCAGCGCCTACGTGAGGAGCGCGTGGAGCGCTTGGCGCTGAGCGCCATACTTAGAGCGCTAAAACGCTTCTTTTAAAATAGCGCCCACGTGAGGAGTGCATGGAGCGTTGGGCACTGAGCGCCACACTTGGAGCGCTAAGGCACTTCTTCTAAAATAGCGCCCACGTGAGGAGCGCGTGGAGCGCTGGGCACTGAGCTCCAGACTTTGAGCGCTAAGGTGCTTCTTTTAAAATAGCGCCCAAGTGAGGAGCACGTGGAGCACTTGGCGCTGAGCGCTAGACTTGAAGCGCTAATGCGCTTCTTATAAAATACCATCCACGTGAGGAGCACGTGGAGTGCTTGGCGCTGAGCTCCAGACTAGAAGCACTAAAGCTCTTCTTTGGCAGTTATGATCAATTCTGTGCTCTGAGAATTAAGTTCTCGTATATAAGAGACTTTGTCTTGTAGATCTAAGAACTAAGTTCTTCTTTTATGAGGAGATGTTATGGTCTTTTCTGTTTTTATGAAAGACTTTGCCTTGTAGATCTGTGATCTAGGAAAAAAACTAAGTTCTTATGATGTGAGAATTAAACTCTCAAATATTGAGGAGATGTTATGATCTCTCTTCTTTTATTTACCTTGAAGAAGGTTCTTCTTCTTAAAGCTTGCTCTTCTTCTTTTCTTTTCTGAGAGCTTGAAACTTATGGGGAGGTTCTTTTTTTGTATTAAACTTGAAGTTTATGGGGGTTCTTCTATACAAGACTCGAAGTCTTAGGTCCTTTATATAGGGGAGGCTGATTTGTTGAATCAGTTAAGAAAATCTTTCATTGAGAGATCTCTGATTGATTTGAGTATGTTTCCCACCATTGGATCTTTAATTCAAGGCCCCTGTTTTACAGAAGACATTTTTCTTGTTTTTAACAAGATTGGGAAAATATTTTCCCATACAGAACTTATTATGTATCTTGGTGATTTTTAATCACCATGGGATCTTTGATCCAACGGTGCTCTTATTTACAGAGCACGGTCTTTCTTGTTTCAAAAGATTTAAGGAGTATTTCCTCAACAGAATTTTATTCTGGTAATTTGATGATTTTGTAGGGTTCCTAGGCACACTAATGAGGTCTCACAAGGCATCAACCATGCCAATTTCAAATTTTACAAGTGCCGAGAAACCCTAATACGAATCGTTAACTAGATTTTAGGCGAAAACGAAAACTAGTTAACAACTTAACTATGAAGTGAACGAACATACAACCTTTGTAGATCCATTTCTCCACCTCCATGGCTCCGCGATGAAGTCTCCTCGCTGTCCAAATCGAATCCTTGACTCTAGCATCGGCTTCATCGGAGAAATGGACGGGCTAGGTCGTCGACTTCGATGCCGAAGATGATCTACGTCGAGGCAACACAAGATCAAGCTCCAACTTCACCAAGTCATGAAACTTGTGAAGAAAACACCCTATACTACTTGGCAAGTGGTAGAGGATGAAGAAATGGGAAGTGGGTTCACTTTAGAATTGGATTTCTCACTCTTTTCATCAAGTCACCATTGATGGTTGCAAGCTTCTTCTTGTTGAAGAAGAAGAAGAAGAAGGAATATATTATGATAAGTTTTTTAGAAAAAAGAAAAATGAAGTGATATCTATCATCATGCAACCATGGTTATGTGTAGAGAGTAAACTAAGGTTAGGTGAATGGTTAGGTTAGGCATGAAACAAAAATGGTAGACTTTTTCAAAGCTTCATGAAGCTTCAACTATAAAACAAAATAAGCCACCATTTTCTTTTCTTTTGCCAAAAAGAAATAAACAAATAAATAAAAAACCCTAACCATTTACTTAACCAAGGTTTAAATCAAACACTAACCCAAGGTTGCATGTATCATCAAACATGATACAAACTAGTGTACAAAAGTATATCACATATACAATGTGCACATCAAGTGAGAAAATCCATTTAAAGTGAACCAATACTAGTTAATGCAAAGCAATATATCAAATATATAATTATACATTAAATCATTAAATCAACACTTGATTCAATGACCCGGTCATGTCGCACATAACCGACTAGTATACAATATATCGACTTATCGAATCAATCTTCGATTCGATAACTAGGTTATATTGCATACAACCAATCGAAACATTCATCGCGAGAATGAAATACGGTATCACATACACGCATTATTCTCGGTCCCGCACATATCTCATATGCGCTCCTATTTCGTTTCGCTTGAGCCAGGAAACCTCTGTGTAGGACTCTAAAGACTCGTCAATACGCCGGCAGCAGATGATGATCATATCAAACACCCACAAGCTGCAAGCGGTCTGCCAAACGTAACGGCCACCGGGGTATTGAGCGATCAGAAGATCGACAAGCAAGCCCGCTCACACTCCTGTGAATCCAACCAGTAACACTTACCGTACAGTCCGGTCTCGTCGTCTGATATGTCACATATCTCACCCAGGGGTGGTAAACGTCAGACCCCAATAGCTCGATAAGTCGTGTCGATATGAGGTCTATAACAGTTCGAGAAACTACAGGTAACACTTACCAGTAAATCTCAGCAACCCTGAACAGGGATTTCCGGTTATAGCCAATCGAACACAGCGCAACATCAACTCCCTATACCGGGAGAGACGAATCCCCTCCTATCGCTCATTGCCTCCATGTGATTCGGGACTGTACCCAAAAGCCACCGTTTTGCACGCCCTCTTGGACGTGGTAAGGTGGAAATCAAAGCACAGTAGGAATCACACAAGACTCTATGACGATCTCGGGTGAACAGACTAACCTGTACCAGTGTCACCAGAGAACTGCCATCTGATGTAAGGTATAATACCATCTGGGAGTTCTCGGCGAGTCCGTCCAGTGTACCTAGTCTCCACTGAGCACCCGTATATCATCTCTGATGTCAAACACCAATGGATATGGGATAATCCATCGCCCATCTGTATGGGTCGAGAAGGTATACGCTAGTCTACTCTGGTATATCGATGCCCCGTCTCGATACACCCATGACTAGAGACCTTGAAGGATATACTTATAGACTACCATGTCCCCACTAGTATGATCCGCATCATAGTCCAGGTAGTCAAGTACACATCCTAAGGGCTTTACCAACATGTAACAGAGAGACAATCAGTATACACGTTAAGGTAAAGAGTAACCAGATAGCATACTATCATGTCGAGCAAGAAAGTCCTCACTATATATGTCCAAGCATCCACTACAATATACATCCTATGTATATTAATGGCCTCTAGGGCATACATATAACTAACAATCTCCCACTTGCACTAGGGCCATCTGTAGCAGTGGTTGTAGTATCTCATACTCAACCATCCCATAAATTCTCTCTCTGGGAATAGGCCTTCGTGAGTGGATCCGCCGTGTTATCCTCTGAGTCTGCTCTCCTTACCTCGATTACCCTAGAGATCATCCATCTCCATGATCAGGTGATACCGCCTTAGAATATGTCTGGATCACTGATGGGACGGACGTTCCTTGGCATAATCCAGAACTCCATTGTCACACAATAGGAGGAACGAAGTTCATCTCATGAACCAATATACACCCAGACTTCCTTTTTGGTAGCATCTTAAGTAGCGATGTATCCATCCTTTATCGTCTAGTATGCCACGGTATCTAGCTTGGAACTCTTCCAACATACCGTCCCTTTACTGAGGGTAAAGACAATGCCTGTGACTGACATTCAGTCGTCTTTATCACCCTGGAACCTGTAAGTCCACGTTGCGACCCCCGGTGCTTACGGGGAGGCGGAAACGGTATAAAATCATATTTTTATCGCAAGAGGCAACATGGACTAAACTAGGTCGGGATCTTTACCTAAACTAAAACTAGCATACTAAGCTAAAGATATTTAGCTACTCGGATGAAGATGGTTATACCTAGCTTGTCTTGAACTCCTTCTCTTCAAGCTCCGGTGGTGGTCCGATGGCTCCTTCTCGTCGTCTCCGTACGCCGAAGATGGATCCACTTGAAAGCTCCAACCTTTAGCTCCTTCTTCGTTCTTTGAAGAAACTAGTTCACTTGGTTTGCTAAACCTAGTGAACTAGAATGAGTAGAGAAGAAATAGAATGGGATTTTATCTATGGTTCTTGATTCTCAACTCATGAGACAAGAGAACCATAGATCAAAGAGAGGGAGCAAGAGGATGAGGGTGAGAGCTCAAGAACAAGAGAGAGAATGAGCAAGAAAGAATGAGCAACTCTTTTGTCTCTCACCCTCTCATAATCCAAAGTAATCATAACTCATCATATTAACAAAAGTCTTATGTGATGGTAGAAACAACCATAAGCTTATCATGTCATGCACTCATTTTACTTAAATGAACAAGCAAGTAAAAGTCTTTGGCATGAAATGATAGCCATGGTTATCATGATGGTCAACTAGTCAAGCCTAGTCAACCGGTCAACAAAGTCAACAAGTCAACAAAAGTCAACAAGTCAACAAAGTCAACAACCAAGTCACCATAATACTTAATTAATATAATAGTTAATCACATATCAAATTCTCATTAGGGTTGAGCAAAAAGTCAAAAAGTCAACGGTCAACTGTCAACAACCCTAATGAGAATCCGCTGTCTGTGCCTCCCTGTCAACTGTGCATACACACCCGCATCCGCGTTCCGAGGAACACGAAAGCAAACTGGATAAATCCAATCCCATAAGGTACACTAGGATCTGGCTTAAACCAAAGCCCGCTAGTGTAAACTGTCCGGACACTGTACGTGCACAAGTGCACGGATGTGACCGAACCCTGTCGCAAAACCATGCGACCTGTCGCAATACCATGCGACCTCTACTCTTTTGCCTAAAGGCGAAGCTTTCTGTGTGGGACTCTAAAGACTCGACACTACGCTGGCAGTGGGTTTAACCACAGACCGCAAGCGGCACTAGCTGTGCGTAACGGTCCCCAGGTAATGCCGACAAGAAGACCGACGAGGCGAAACCCATCTGAACTCCTACTGAGCCTGAGTGTGACATTCTCCGTACAGTCCGGTCTGTTCGTCTGATACATCGCATGGCGGGCCTAGGGGGCGGTAAACGTCAGTCCGCCAATAGCGGTACAAGTCGTGCCGGAGCGAAGCCCAAAACACCCTGAGATAACACTGGAAACCTACCAGAATATCTCGTTTGCCCTGGCCAGGGACTACTCGTGTAATGGCTCTCCTAGACACAGCGCGATGTCAACCCCCAATACCGGGAGAGACGAATCCTGTCTAACCGTCACTGCCTCCAAGTGCTTCGGGACTGCACCCAACCACCACCTGTTTGCACGACTCCTTTGAGCCGTGGTAGGGTAGTGATCAAAGTACAGTGGGAACACACCCGAGGCGAAGTGACAGTGTCAAGTCAGCGGACTAAGCTGTACTCATGTCACCTGGGAACTGATAACTGACGATAGGTATAATACCAACTGGTCAGTTCCCTACGAGTCCTGTCCAGTGTACCCGTAACCTAACGGGCACCCGCATACTATCTCAAGTACGACGTACTGACGGCTGTGGGACAGACCGTCTCCCACACTGGGATGAGAAGCGCATGCGCTGGTCTACTCCGGAGTATCGATGCCCTGTCTCGATAGTCCTGCGACCAGGGACCTGCATAAGGATGTGCTTCTAGATTACCCAGCCCCACTAGTGTGACGGCCATCACATCGCTGGTAATCAAGCAAAGATCCTAAGGGCTCCACTAATGTGTATAAGCAATATACAAAGATAAACACATGTACACATTGAAGTAGAAATAAACCAAGTAGCATACTACTATTTTGAGCAAGATTGTATATACAAGGTGAATATCCCAAGCTTCCATTAAGTAATATACATACTAGTATGATACAGTAATGGCCTCTAGGGCATATACACTAACAATCTCCCACTTGCACTAAGGCCATGTACTGGCGTATCGAAGACCTATCATCTCGATCAGCCGCTCGAACTGAGTCTGGGGTAGGGCCTTGGTGAATGGATCTGCAGTGTTGTCTTCCGAAGCGACTCTCCGAACCTCGATCTCCTGGCGATCCACGATCTCCCTGATCAGGTGATACCGCCTCAAGATGTGCCTGGATCTCTGATGGGACCTGGGTTCCTTCGCTAAAGCTATAGCCCCGTTGTTGTCGCAATACAGAGGTATTGGATCAACAATGGACGGAACCACCTGAAGTTCTTTCAAGAACTTCCTTATCCAGACAGCTTCTTTTGCGGCATCAGATGCAGCGATGTATTCCGCTTCCATCGTCGAGTCTGCAACGGTTTCTTGTTTGGAACTCTTCCAACACACCGCCCCTCCATTGAGGGTGAAGACAAAACCCGACATGGATTTGGAATCATCCTTGTCACTCTGGAAGCTGGAGTCAGCAAAGGCCTCGATCTGGAGGTCTTTTCCGCCATACACCAAGAACATCTCCTTAGTCCTTCTCAGGTACTTGAGAATGTTCTTTACCGCTATCCAATGTTTCTCCCCAGGGTTTGACTGATACCGGCTTACCACACTCAGTGCATAAGCAACATCTGGTCTGGTACACAACATCGCATACATTATAGAGCCTACCGCAGAAGCGTAGGGTATAATAGACATGCGATCCCTCTCTAAATCAGTCTTGGGAGACATCTCTTTAGAGAGGGTGATCCCGTGACAAGCCGGTAGGTTACCGCGCTTGGAATCTTCCATACTGAATCTCTTCAGTATGGTGTCGATGTACCTGGACTGTGAAAGTCCTAATATCCTCTTGGATCTGTTACGGTAGATCCGGATACCCAGAATGTACGAGGCATCACCTAGGTCTTTCATGGAGAACCTGTGTGACAAGAACCCCTTGACAGATTGTAGCATAGGAATGTCATTTCCTATTAAGAGAATGTCATCCACGTATAAAACGAGGAATACTACAGTTCTCGCTACAAATCTACTATAGATGCATGGTTCATCTGGATTTTTGATAAAGCCAAATTCTTTGACCGTCTCATCAAAGCAGATGTTCCAACTCCGCGATGCCTGCTTTAGTCCATAGATGGACTTAAGCAACTTGCACACCTTTCCGCTGCTCCCACTCTGAATGAAACCCTCTGGCTGGTCCATATAGAAACACTCCTCTAAATTTCCATTTAGAAAAGCTGTCTTTACGTCCATTTGCCAGATCTCATAATCGTGGAAGGCAGCAATGGCAAGAAGGATCCGAATGGATTTCAGCATGGCCACTGGAGAAAAGGTTTCGTCGTAGTCCAAGCCAGGTCTTTGACGAAAACCTTTTGCTACCAGCCTAGCTTTATAGGTCTCAACCTGTCCATCTACACCAATCTTCCTTTTGAAGATCCACTTGCATCCTACGGGTTTTACCCCGTCTGGAGCAATGTCCAACGTCCATACCTTGTTGGTGTACATGGACTCCATTTCGGTCCGCATTGCATCCAGCCATTTCACTGAGTCAACGCTCTGAACGGCCTGCTGGAAGCTAGTAGGCTCATCATAATCTATGATGCAATCCTCTCTATCCCCGTCTATGAGAAAACCGTAGTATCTCTCGGGCGGATGAGACTGGCTACTACTTCTGCGGAGCGGCGTAGGAATGTCCTGTTCTGTTGAACCCTCTGGTTCCACTAACCTTTCAGTAACAGTCTGTGGTTCTGGAATTTCTTCCAGTTCTACTGTGCTCCCACTTATCTGGTTTTCCAAAAACTCAGTTTCCAAGAAGTAGGCATGACGAGAAACAAGAACTTTTTGTTCCTCTTCACAGTAGAAGAAATATCCTTTTGGGTTCTTTGGATACCCCACAAACTTGCACTGTACTGAGCGTGCCTCGAGCTTGTCCGCATGCTGCTTTTTGACAAAAGCCGGACATCCCCATGTCTTAATGTGCTTAAGATAGGGTCTCTTCCCACACCACATTTCATATGGTGTGGAAGGCACAGTCTTAGTCGGAACTCGGTTCAAAAGGTACGCAGCTGATTCTAGCGCATACCCCCAGAATGATCGCGGTAACTCAGCATTACCCATCATGGACCGCACCATATCCAATAGGGTGCGGTTCCGTCTCTCCGATACACCGTTATGTTGCGGGGTGTAAGGAGGAGTAAGCTGAGAGAGAATTCCGTTCTCTTTTAAATAGTCCAGGAACTCGGCACTTAAGTATTCTCCACCTCGATCCGATCTTAGAATCTTAATACTTTTGCCGGTCTGTTTCTCTACTTCATTCTTATACTCCTGGAATTTTCCAAAGGCCTCGGACTTATGTTTCATTAAGAAGACATAACCGTACCTTGAGAAGTCATCCGTAAAAGTAATGAAGTAAGAATGTCCGCTTCGGGCATGTGTAGACATTGGACCGCACACGTCACTGTGTACGAGTCCCAAGAGCTCGCTCGCTCTTACTCCATGTCCAGTAAACGGAGTCTTTGTCATCTTTCCTTTGAGACAGGATTGACAAGTGGCATACGACTGATATTCGAACGCATTCAAATACCCTTCTATATGTAACTTAGTCAATCTTCTCTCATTGATGTGACCCAGTCTACAATGCCACAAGAAAGTCTGATTTATTTCTGGAGACTTTCTTTTGTGTGTATTCTGGACATTAAAAATCTGTGGTTGGTTTAACACGTATATACCATTACTCAAAGTACCTGACCCAATCAAAGCTTGATTAAGGTGAATGTTCACAACATTACTTACAAACGCAAATTCATAACCTTCTTTAGAAACTAAAGATACAGAAATGATATTACAAGTTGCGTTGGGTACAAAAAAGCAATTACGCAAAACCAAAACATGTCCATCTGACATTCCCAGGTTATAGTCCCCCACGGCTTTAGCATCCATGCTAGCTCCGTTCGCAACTCTGAGGGTCATGTCACCTGCCTTCAAAACCCTACGGTTTCTCAACGCCTGCAAAGAATTACAGATATGAGATCCTGATCCGGTATCCAATACCCAGGAAGTAGAGTTTATTGAAAGACAGTTTTCAATAACATACATACCTGAAGCTGAAGCTGCAACCTGCTTCAATTCCTGTGTTCTGGCCTTCCAGGCCCTGCAATCATTCTTCCAGTGTCCTTTCTTATGACAATAGAAGCATTCTTCCTTATCCACAAGCTTCCCCGCTATCTTTGTTGCTTTACCTTTTCCCTTCGTATCCACTTTACTTACACCGCCCCTTGGTTTGGCGGGGGCCTTCTTCTTCTTTCCCTTGGCTTTCGTCTTGGACCTAGAAGAAGATGATCCTCCTACAAACAAAGTGGATGTATCCCTACCTTTCTGTAGGGTGCCCTCTGCGCTCCTCAGCATGTTGAGGAGCTCTGATAGTTCAACCTCTTTTTCTTGTAGGTTGAAGTTCAGTATAAACTGGGCGTAAGTGGAAGGAAGGGACTGGAGAACTATATCTGTATATAGCTCACTCTCCAATGTGATCCCTAGGTCAGCGAGCTCCTCAATGTAGCCGATCATCTTTAGCACGTGCTCGGCTACTGATGATCCGACGGCCATTCTTGTCGAAAATAACTTTTTCGACGCTTCGTATCTTGCGATACGAGATTACTCTCCATACAGTTCTTTTGTATGGAGCAATATGGATTCCATGTCCATATTCTCATGCCTCCTCTGATGTTCGTTGTCCATCGAGGCAAGCAAGAGGCACTTGGCCTTCGCGCTATCAATCTCCCAAGTCTTGCGGATTTCCTTATCCGCGACGCTGGAAGTCGGACCAGGGACAGGGGGAGCTTTGGTGGTAAGAAGATACCCCAGCTTGTCATAAGTGATTGCTATCTTGACATTCCTGAGCCAATCTTTGTAGTTTGGCCCTGTCAGTTTGTTTTTATCTAGGAGTAACTTAAGTCCAGTCATGTTGATTGGTCGCTGCAATTTGGAGAGAAGAGGAAAACACTCAGCATGATGCTCTTGCAAGTTTAGAGTGGTTTTTAGTTTGTCTAAACAGGATGGCTCCCACTGTTTCTCGAATCCCTCCTCAAACCATAAAGGAAGAATTAGTCAGGATCAATCCCACCGTACAATACTTGCTTAACCGTTCGGCCAGGCTGGTGTCGGTACTTCGAGGGAGGTTTTCCAACGCTTTCGCGAAGTTCCTTAATTAGAGAACCTCTTTTCCCTGGGGGCGTAGCCCCGCTAACACCTTTCTAGGCACCTACTAGGTTTATAGCATTGATCGTTAAGTGAGAAATTTCCCGAGGAGTAGCATATACTCACAGTAGGATCGGGATTCAAATATCATTGCGTGACGAAACTGAAGGAATCCTACCAGAATCATCACACTCCAAATGGTATGCAAATCTAGCAAGTTTCAGTACTTATGAAACTCCCGATGTGGATTTTTGCCCCATGCTCTTATGACCTTGACTTTGGCCAACAAATCATAAGTCACATGTCAAGTTCTACCCGTCGTTCTCCAGGTTAATTTGAATCCACCCGCACATACCCTTGACTTTGGCCAACAAGGCAGTACGACTGTTCCAAACCAACGCATCTATCTATGCTGCACATGAATACCCAATAGCTACCAATCACTATGCCTTGACTTTGGCCAACAAACACAGCTTGAATACTATTGACTATTCATGTGAAACGACGGAGGGCTACGAATGGTTTTGGCAAAACCGTGAACGTAGTGAACTTGATTTAGTCGATGGAACGAGATAGCTTTTAAATGGAGTGGCTCAAACTCCGTATTTTAAAAGTTTGTTTTGAAAAGAACCGAGTGGTTTTTGAAAGTGTTCCAACGACTTTAACTTGGTTTATTATCTTGCATTAGTTCTTTTAATGCGTGATATTCTTGCATTAGTTCTTTTAATGCGTCCCATCATTTAATCCTACCATTGCAGAAAACAACCAAAATATGACGTACGCTTATGCCATTCGCATTCGCCACTGGGCCCCGTCATTACCCGTTAGGTTACTTAACTAACGACAGAGCGGGGGCTGGGCTAGCGCGTCTGTAAAACATAAGCAACGCCTAAATAGAAAGCAATGATAGACATTTCAGATCACAGATAAATACATTGGATATACTAGGAATCTGTAATTTGTACGAGCCTGTAACAAAAACAGATTACACGGTCACGGTGAATAGCCAATACCCCACCCAAGACCCCTACGGGTGCGGCAAACTACCCGCCAAGTACCCGAAGCGTAGCAACCTCCCTCATCACCATGAGTAGGCCACTCGACACTTCGGCATACCCGGTAGTTTGTGCACCCCTCCATGGGTCTATCCTAGGAGCAAAAACAGTAAAAAGAAATTATACAATGACGGCTACAACCCCGACCCGGTTGTGCGGCCATACAAATAATTATTACATCAATTTACAAATTTACATGAAATTGCAAGAAAAGAAAACTCTCGTCTCACAACCCCCGGCTATTCACCCGCGACAATCCAACATATTTATATACACATTCCAGCACATTACAGATCATGTATAACCCCAACTAATCGACTTATAGCGATTAGCCGACGTTCAATACATGCAAACAACACAGATATAACCATCATAGTCAAAGTGCAGTGAAGTTCGGAAAAATACGGAATTATAGGACCCCAAAAGGAAATTTCTTTTCTGGAAAATCTGGGCACATATAATATATCTCAAAAATCCCAAAACCAACACAGACATACACTGCACGAAAAATGACGCACAGAAGACGACAAACCGCGGCGCTTCCGCGGCACATGCCTACCTCGTGCGGCGGAAGCGCGGCGGTTTGAACGAATTAGTAGGCCGTTTTTCATGGGTGTTCTAACAAAACCCTGAGCCGAATTTAGGAGTATAAAGTTTTTCATTTTGACCAGAAAAAATTTCAACAGAAACTCAGTTTTTGTAAAAGTTTGGTTTTTTGGATTTTTTCCGGTTCCGAACTTCGTTACACTTCACTATCAAACTAGTTTAAGTTTAGTTAGGCTCTGATACCACTGTAAGTCCACGTTGCGACCCCCGGTGCTTACGGGGAGGCGGAAACGGTATAAAATCAAATTTTTATCGCAAGAGGCAACATGGACTAAACTAGGTCGGGATCTTTACCTAAACTAAAACTAGCATACTAAGCTAAAGATATTTAGCTACTCGGATGAAGATGGTTATACCTAGCTTGTCTTGAACTCCTTCTCTTCAAGCTCCGGTGGTGGTCCGATGGCTCCTTCTCGTCGTCTCCGTACGCCGAAGATGGATCCACTTGAAAGCTCCAACCTTTAGCTCCTTCTTCGTTCTTTGAAGAAACTAGTTCACTTGGTTTGCTAAACCTAGTGAACTAGAATGAGTAGAGAAGAAATAGAATGGGATTTTATCTATGGTTCTTGATTCTCAACTCATGAGACAAGAGAACCATAGATCAAAGAGAGGGAGCAAGAGGATGAGGGTGAGAGCTCAAGAACAAGAGAGAGAATGAGCAAGAAAGAATGAGCAACTCTTTTGTCTCTCACCCTCTCATAATCCAAAGTAATCATAACTCATCATATTAACAAAAGTCTTATGTGATGGTAGAAGCAACCATAAGCTTATCATGTCATGCACTCATTTTACTTAAATGAACAAGCAAGTAAAAGTCTTTGGCATGAAATGATAGCCATGGTTATCATGATGGTCAACTAGTCAAGCCTAGTCAACCGGTCAACAAAGTCAACAAGTCAACAAAAGTCAACAAGTCAACAAAGTCAACAACCAAGTCACCATAATACTTAATTAATATAATAGTTAATCACATATCAAATTCTCATTAGGGTTGAGCAAAAAGTCAAAAAGTCAACGGTCAACTGTCAACAACCCTAATGAGAATCCGCTGTCTGTGCCTCCCTGTCAACTGTGCATACACACCCGCATCCGCGTTCCGAGGAACACGAAAGCAAACTGGATAAATCCAATCCCATAAGGTACACTAGGATCTGGCTTAAACCAAAGCCCGCTAGTGTAAACTGTCCGGACACTGTACGTGCACAAGTGCACGGATGTGACCGAACCCTGTCGCAAAACCATGCGACCTGTCGCAATACCATGCGACCTCTACTCTTTTGCCTAAAGGCGAAAAGCTTTCTGTGTGGGACTCTAAAGACTCGACACTACGCTGGCAGTGGGTTTAACCACAGACCGCAAGCGGCACTAGCTGTGCGTAACGGTCCCCAGGTAATGCCGACAAGAAGACCGACGAGGCGAAACCCATCTGAACTCCTACTGAGCCTGAGTGTGACATTCTCCATACAGTCCGGTCTGTTCGTCTGATACATCGCATGACGGGCCTAGGGGGCGGTAAACGTCAGTCCCCCAATAGCGGTACAAGTCGTGCCGGAGCGAAGCCCAAAACACCCTGAGATAACACTGGAAACCTACCAGTATATCTCGTTTGCCCTGGCCAGGGACTACTCGTGTAATGGCTCTCCTAGGCACAGCGCGATGTCAACCCCCAATACCGGGAGAGACGAATCCTGTCTAACCGTCACTGCCTCCAAGTGCTTCGGGACTGCACCCAACCACCACCTGTTTGCACGACTCCTTTGAGCCGTGGTAGGGTAGTGATCAAAGTACAGTGGGAACACACCCGAGGCGAAGTAACAGTGTGAAGTCAGCGGACTAAGCTGTACTCATGTCACCTGGGAACTGATAACTGACGATAGGTATAATACCAACTGGTCAGTTCCCTACGAGTCCTGTCCAGTGTACCCGTAACCTAACGGGCACCCGCATACTATCTCAAGTACGACGTACTGACGGCTGTGGGACAGACTGTCTCCCACACTGGGATGAGAAGCGCATGCGCTGGTCTACTCCGGAGTATCGATGCCCTGTCTCGATAGTCCTGCGACCAGGGACCTGCATAAGGATGTGCTTCTAGATTACCCAGCCCCACTAGTGTGACGGCCATCACATCGCTGGTAATCAAGCAAAGATCCTAAGGGCTCCACTAATGTGTATAAGCAATATACAAAGATAAACACATGTACACATTGAAGTAGAAATAAACCAAGTAGCATACTACTATTTTGAGCAAGATTGTATATACAAGGTGAATATCCCAAGCTTCCATTAAGTAATATACATACTAGTATGATACAGTAATGGCCTCTAGGGCATATACACTAACAGAACCCTTCCAGTGATTCTCCCCAGGATCGATTGATACCATCTCACTATATCTAGTGAGTATCCTAACATCCAAATAGATCCATCTCATAGATCCAAAACCCAGGAGGTATCACTTTGATACTATATGGAGAATCATTGTGATAAGCGGAGATTGACCGAGCGTAGCATAGGAAACTCCTTCCCTATCAAGAGTATGTCTTCCACGTACTCTACGAGGATCGCTACCATACTCCCTACTACCTTTTTATTTATACAAGGTTCATCTACCATTTTGATGATGTCAAACTCTTTGACTAATCCATCAAAACAGATGTTCCAACTCTGCGACGCCTGCTTTATCATATAAAACATCTTACATACGTTTCGGCTGCTCCCACTGTTTACGAATCCCTCTGACTGTGTACTTATAGACTCTATCTTCTAAATCATTATTTAGAAAAGCAGTCATGACACCCAACCGCCAGATATCGTAGTCATGGTGTGTAGCCATGGCAAGTAGGATCTGGATGGACTTAAGCATAGGCACTGGAAAAGGTTTCATCATTATCCACGCCTGGTCGATGACGAAAAGCTTTAACAGGTCTAGCTTTGAAAGTCTCAACTTTTCCATGTAGACCAAGTAATCTTCTCAAGATATACTTGCTCCTGATGGGGATTTAACCCTTCAGATATAGCAGCCAAAGTCCATACTTTGCTGGTGTACATGGATTCCATCTCAGATCGATAAACATCCAGCCATTCTTACAGAGTCTTACTCCTGATGGCCAGCTCGAAACTAGTTGGGTTATCATCTCATGATTCAATCCTCGCTCCCACTGTCATAGAGAAACCGAAGTAACTCTCAGGTGGGTGAGGAACCCTGCTAGATCGGCGGAGAGGCAGAGGTTCGTTGGTATCTACTGAATCCTTTGGTTGTACCAAATCATCAGCTGCAGTTTGTATAGCTGGAACATTTCCAGTTCTACATAACAGACGTTGCCTCGAGCTTGTCCAGATTTTGCTTTCTGACATAGGCCGGTCAACCCTAAATCTTAACTAACTTAAGACATAGGCTCTTCCCATACCATATCTCATATGGAGCGGTAGGCAACTGATTTGATTTGAACCTTATTCAATAGGTATGCAGCTTCTCAAGTGCATAACACCCAAAAAGAAAATAGGTAACTCAGTAGTACTCATCATAGAGCACACCTTATCACATAGGGTGTGATTGCTCCGCCCCGATATACCATCGTGCTATGGTGTATGCGGAGGAGTAATGCTGAGAGAGAATCTCATTCTCCTTTAGAATAGTCCAGGATTTCTGTGCTCAAGTATTCTCCTCCCTGATCTCATCAAAGGACATAATAATTATACCCGTATTGGTTCTCTACTTCTAACTAATATTCTGTGAATATCTCAAAAGGTTCGGACTTATATTTCAACAGGAACATAGGTCTGAATCTCGAAAGATCATCAGAGAATGTAATGAAGTACAAAGAACCGGTCCTGGCATGTGTAGACAGGGGACCTTCATACATCAACATGTATCATCCCAAGAGTTCACTAACTCTTTCTCTCTTTCCAGTAAACAGAGCTATGGTCATCTTATCTCTGTGACATGACTGGCAAGTTTCACAAGATGTAAATTCAAACTAATTTAAATATGCATCTAAATGTAACTTAGCTAGTCGGGTCGCATTGATATGACCTAGTCTACAATACCTCAAGAAGGATCCGTTCATTTCTGAACTCTTCCTCTTGTGTGTGTTCTGTATACTAAGAACTGTAGTTTGATTTAGAACATCAATGCTTTTAGATAACATGCCTGAACCGATCAACTTTTGATATAGGAAATGTTCAAAACATTATCCATCAATACGAAATTTTATCATTTCTTTACTAATAAAGAGACTGGTATGATTTTGTATATCAGGTTCGGTATCTAATATCATTTGTTCAGAATCAATGTATTTTTAATACAGGGTGACAGTGACCAACAGACTTGGCTGCAACACTTGCCCCGTTTTCTGTCTCATGAAACTTATCACCCGTTCTCAGTTTTCTACCCTTTTGTAGCCCTATGTAACAAATTACATATCTGGGATCCTGATCCAATATCAAATACCCAGGATTCAGAGGATACTGAGAAACAGTTCTTTGTAATGAACACACCCGAAGGAGATGCATCATATGCACTTTCTTCGTTTGGGCGGCATAGGAATTCTGGTATTCCCCTATTTCCTGCTCTGTCTTATAACAATTATAAGTTGGAGCGGGACCAACTTTCCCCTGCTCAGTATAACAAGCGGGTTCGGTCAATATTCCGTATTATTATCTTGATTAAGGCGTGATATGGTCGCTACCTGGAGAGAGAGAGAGAAAAAATCACTCATCGTGCGCTCTTTCAAGAATAGATTGGTTATTATTTTATCTAATCAGGATGGCTCCCACTGCTTTTTATCAAATCTTCCTTCAAACCCTAAAAGGCAAGGCTAGCCGGGATTAATTACACACTACATGTTCTCCAATCTTTCAGCCAGGCCAGTGTCGGTACTTTGAGGGAGGTCCCCCGTGCTTTCACGAACCTAATTAATGTAAACCTCGTTTTCCTAGAGGCGTAACCTCGTTAACACCTTTCTAGACACCTACTTGATCGGCTAATTGTAATGTATAAAACTCTCTCAGGAGTTACTCTTACTCGCAGCGGGTATCGGGATCCAACTATCTTATAGAAGGTATGCAATCTCATTGCAAATTTCAACACTTGAAATTCCCGATAATATTTTGCCCCTAGCGTCCTATGACCTTGACGCAGGCCAACAAACCATAGTGCGCTAGTCAAGTTCAACCCGTCATTTCCTAATTGAATTAAACCCACCCGCACGACCCTTGACGCAGGCCAACAAAGTCGCACGACTATCCTAATCCAATCTGCATCATATGCATAAGCAGATAAATACTAGTTAGCTACCGCACACTACGCCTTGACGCAGGCCAATAAACGTAGCACGAATACTAACTACTACTTATCTGAAATAACGGAGGGCTACGACAGGTTTTTCTGAAAACCTATTACGTAATGAACTTGATATCGTTGTAGAATCAAATGATTTTAAAATGGAGTGTTTTTTTAGGCTTTTCTAGTTTTGCTAAAGGAGTCACTCCCGGTGAAGGGATCGTCGGTCCTTTCCTCGTCGAATGAGGTGCGGGATATATCATATATATCACTGTGCAAAGCAGAAACTATAGAAGCAATCAAAAGACAAACCGAGAGTTGTAGTATCTGCCAGTTATTGCTAAAGGAGTCACTCCCGGTGAAGGGATCTCGGTCCTTTCCTCATCGAATAAGGTGCAGGATATATCATATATACCTCTGTGCAAAGCAAGAACTGTAGCTACCTGTTTTATTTTGAAATTCGATTCTACAACATCTTTAGGTTTCTTTTATTTCATTAATCTCATTAGTGAAATCCCATCATTTAAATTACCTAAACATCACAGATAAATACGACGTACACTTATGCCATCCGCATTCGCCTCGATGTCCCCTCGTGCACCGTTAGGTTAGGTAACTAACGACAGAGCAGGGCAGGGCTAGCGCGGGGTGTAAAACATAAGTAACGTCTATATAATATATCATATATACTATATACTGTATCTATCATAGAACATCACATGATCACATCACAGATATCGCAGCAGAAGAATCATATGAAATATTGGATATACTAGGACGTCCGTGTTTTCAATACGAGCCAGTATAAAACACGGATTCCACGGTCGCGATGAATAGCCAAACCCACACCCCTAGACCCCTACGAGAGCGGCAAGCAACCCTACCAATTCTAGAGTTAGGAGACCCGGACTCGACTCCTCGAGTTGGTCTCCCACTGGACTCTAGAACCCGGTTACTTGTGCTCCCCTCCTTGGGTCTATCCTAGTGCGGAAAAGTAAATAATATACAAACGGTGACATCTTCCGCAACCTGGAAGTGCCCCAATAAAAGAATATTACATACAAGTGTTTACATGAATGAAAATGAAAAACACTCATCTCACATAAAAAAAACCCGGCTATTCAAACACGACGATCCAATATAACATATCCAGCAACACATAACATCACATGTCATCAACATAAGTAAATATGCGCATCCCAATTGTCGTTGACATATAGCAACGAAACCGGCGATATCACATATTACACTTACGGTCACAGAAAAGAAAGTGTAAAACTACAACAGTTGGAATCCACAAACTCTTTAGACATCGCATGCCTAATCGAATGAATTCCTTAGACATCGCATGCCTAACAATTATAAACCCCGCATTTTAGTCTTATTATCGAAAACTCTTTTCAATATCAAGTCGGGTAATTCAACAAGATTCCCGACATTCTGATCGAATGCTCGTCGCAAACTTTAATAGGCGGCTGCACCCCCGATACCGTCGACGAAGTGCACCAAGGCGGAACACCGCTGCAGCGAGCACCCGAACGGATGCTTTCGGCGACGGGGTTCTCCTACAGTCACTTGGTCGGGGCTATGGGGTGAGGCTGTCTATTAAGTTTACCCGGCGAGTATCCGCGTACACTACGTGATTGCGACAGACTTTTGATCTCATCAAAATTCCGTGGCAACCGATCAAGTGAGACTAAAGTGCTATGTTTATAACTTTCATACAGTTATCTCATAACTACTTGTGAATTCCAAATATTGTATCACATTCCAGACAAACAGAAAATGTTAAACTTTCCGATCGAACAATCGAACACCCAAGTTTTCCCGAAACAGATCAACACATGAAACAAGTTTAAAAACATCCAGTTCATGTCTCAGTACCAACGGTCCAGCCGTAGAAGGGTCAAGCCAACGCCTCACATGTGGCACGCCGTACTGCCCCAAACCCTAAGGTTCAAAGAGCAGTTCAAGACGGTCACATAATCGAGTTAAGGTTTGTTGTCTTCTAGAGGGACCATCGTGTTACTTGCACTACTTAGAACGTCGTTAAACTATGGAAAAGTTCAACACTTGGAAATTTCCCGACAGGGGAAAAATTGGGTATTCATATCCGGTCGAACTTTTTAACATATTCTAAAATTATCCGGAAAAACACAGACGAAGTTAAACTTCCCGATCGAAACACCGAGTCCCCAATACAACCCAGAAAACTCAACTCTTGAGTAAATATTAAAAATTCCCAGAAAATACAGCACCAGAATATAGGAATTACTGTGCAATTTTAAAAACCCAATCTGACAAAATGGCCGCGGAACCGCCGCACGAGCCATGCTCGTGCCGCGGTTCTGCCGCACTTTAGTTGAATCACGATCACGTGCTGCACAGTTTTTCTTAAAATTCCCTGCTGAATTTTCTGAATATTTTTAATGTGAAAAAATGCACAGTTTTGAAAAAAGTACAGAGAATGGCATCGATTAGGTTTTTGGGGTTCGATCGGATTTCTAACATCGTCTACACATCGTCTAAGGCTCTAGCTAGTCTCTGATACCACTGTATGGTTCCTAGGCATACTAATGAGGTCTCACAAGGCATCAACCATGCCAATTTCAAATTTTACAAGTGCCGAGAAACCCTAATACGGATCGTTAACTAGATTTTAGGCGAAAACGAAAACTAGTTAACAACTTAACTTTGAAGTGAACGAACATACAACCTTTGTAGATCCGTTTCTCCACCTCCATGGCTCCGCGATGAAGTCTCCTCGCTGTCCAAATCGAATCCATGACTCTAGCATCGGCTTCATCGGAGAAATGGGCGGGCTAGGTCGTCGACTTCGATGCCGAAGATGATCTACGTCGAGGCAACACAAGATCAAGCTCCAACTTCACCAAGTCATGAAACTTGTGAAGAAAACACCTTATACTACTTGGCAAGTGGTAGAGGATGAAGAAATAGGAAGTGGGTTCACTTTAGAATTGGATTTCTCACTCTTTTCATCAAGTCACCATTGATGGTTGCAAGCTTCTTCTTGTTGAAGAAGAAGAAGAAGAAGAAGCAATATATTATGATAAGTTTTTTAGAAAAAAGAAAAATGAAGTGATATCTATCATCATGCAACCATGGTTATGTGTAGAGAGTAAACTAAGGTTAGGTTAATGGTTAGGTTAGGCATGAAACAAAAATGGTAGACTTTTTCAAAGCTTCATGAAGCTTCAACTATAAATAAAACAAAATAAGCCACCATTTTCTTTTCTTTTGCCAAAAAGAAATAAACAAATAAATAAAAAAACCCTAACCATTTACTTAACCAAGGTTTAAATCAAACACTAACCCAAGGTTGCATGTATCATCAAACATGATACAAACTAGTGTACAAAAGTATATCACATATACAATGTGCACATCAAGTGAGAAAATCCATTTAAAGTGAACCAATACTAGTTAATGCAAAGTAATATATCAAATATATAATTATACATTAAATCATTAAATCAACACTTGATTCAATGATCCGGTTATGTCACACATAACTGACTAGTAGACAATGTATCGACTTATCAAATCAATCTTCGATTCGATAACTAGGTTATATCGCATACAACCAATCGAAACATTCATCGCGAGAATGAAATACGGTATCACATACACGCATTATTCTCGGTCCTGCACATATCTCATATGCGCTCCTATTTCGTTTCGCTTGAGCCAGGAAACCTCTGTGTAGGACTCTAAAGACTCGTCAATACGCCGGCAGCAGGTGATGATCATATCAAACACCCACAAGCCGCAAGCGGTCTGCCAAACGTAACGGCCACCAAGGTATTGAGCAATCAGAAGATCGACAAGCAAGCCCGCTCACACTCCTGTGAATCCAACCAGTAACACTTACCGTACAGTCCGGTCTTGTCGTCTGATATGTCGCATATCTCGCCCAGGGGTGGTAAACGTCAGACCCCAATAGCTCGATAAGTCGTGTCGATATGAGGTCTATAACAGTTCGAGAAACTACAGGTAACACTTACCAGTAAATCTCAGCAACCCTGGCCAGGGATTTCCGGTTATAGCCAATCGAACACAGCGCAACATCAACTTCCTATACCGGGAGAGACGAATCCCCTCCTATCGCTCATTGCCTCCATGTGATTCGGGTCTGTACCTAAAAGCCACCATTTTGCACGCCCTCTTGGACGTGGTAAGGTGGAAATCAAAGCACAGTGGGAATCACACAAGACTCTATGACAATCTCGGGTCAACAGACTAACCTGTACCAGTGTCACCAGAGAACTGCCATCTGACGTAAGGTATAATACCATCTGGGAGTTCTCGGCGAGTCCGTCCAGTGTACCCAGTCTCCACTGAGCACCCGTATATCATCTCTGATGTCAAACACCAATGGATATGGTATCATCCATCGCCCATCTGTATGGGTCGAGAAGGTATACGCTAGTCTACTCTGGTATATCGATGCTCCGTCTCGATACACCCACGACTAGGGACCTTGAAGGATATACTTATAGACTACCATGTCCCCACTAGTATGATCCGCATCATAGTCCAGGTAGTCAAGTACACATCCTAAGGGCTTTACCAACATGTTACAGAGAGACGATCAGTATACACGTTAAGGTAAAGAGTAACCAGATAGCATACTATCATGTCGAGCAAGAAAGTCCTCACTATATATGTCCAAGCATCCACTACAATATACATCCTATGTATAGTAATGGCCTCTAGGGCATACATATAACTAACAGATTTATCATCTTCGTTGGATCTTTGATCCAAGGATTGAGAACTTTTAGTTCTGGCGGTGGCGCTCTCGTGCTTTGCACGTGAGGCGCTGCCTCAGAGTCTTTTGACTCTTAGCGCTGGCGCTCTTGGCGCTAGTGCTCTCGTGCTTTGCACGTGAGGTGCTGCCTTAGAGTCTTTAGCGCTAGCGCTCTTGGCGCTAGTGCTCTCATGCTTTGCACGTGAAGCGCTGCCTCAGAGTCTTTGACTCTTAGCGCTGGCGCTCTTATGAGGCGCTGCCTCAGTTCAAATTTCAAATTTTGAATAGAGCTTTGCTCTCTGATTGGGGGAAACATACCCCACTTGCCAAAACATATCACTCCTCTGTTTGGAGAGATCTTCAAGAATACATAGTCTCCATGTTGGAACTCCAGATGTCGGCGTTTTGCATCTACCCAACGCTTCTGGCGGTCTTGGGCTATGCGCATCCTTTTCCTGATCGTGCGAACTACGTCCACAGTTGCTATGATCATCTCTGGTCCAAGGAGTTCATGATCTCCAATGTCGTCCCAACTTAGCGGTGTAACAACCCTAAAATTTCTGTACAATTTTTTCAAAAATACAGTAAGGGGTACTTTTGCCTGAGCACAAGTTATAAGTTTGATTTGCTTTTGAAAAACAAGAAGGAGCTTGTAGCTCATTAGTAAAACCTTGCACTGCTGAACCAAAGCACCAGAGTTCAAATCCCATCAGCCACATTATCTTTTTATTTTGATTTCTTTTAATCTTTTTAGAAGCCTAAGAGTCTACACGTGCATAACTCGTTAAAACCAAGAGTCACACATAAAACAAACGGGTCCATGAGTCAAGACCAAGCACCAGGGGATACGTGGCAACCTGGCTCGGCCTGACTCGGCCAACTCGGGCCGGTGACTCGAGTGAATCGGCCGCCGCCGTCGGCCTGAGTTAGCCCGATCCCAAATTTTCTTCAACTCCGAGAGACCTTTGGCCTACCCCACTTCCCCTGCACTATTTAAAATCTCTGAAATTAAACAGAGAATTAAAACACCCCTTTTAATTTTTTTAAATGCAAAATTAAATAGAAATTTATCACACCCTTTCATTTACCTTAAACCCTAATTTTTCCTATAAATACCACACCTAAAATCACCCCTCCTCACTTCCAAATCTCTGTCCAAACTCTCAAGAAAATTCCATAGACTTTTTGTGTGCAAGTGGAGTTAGCAAAGGGGGAAGCTCCAGCGAATTTCCGACGACGATCCGAGGAGTTTCCAGCGACGAAACGCTGCACCGGTGCTTTCCCAATCTTTCTCTTCCTTTTCTCTTGGCCCTAATCCCGTAAGTCCCTTCTTACCTTTCTTTTTACTATTCTAAAAATTTAAAATTCTAAAACCCGACGGAAGTGGAGTTAATCCGACTTTCGATTCGGTTTTTCCTTAAAATCATATTTTCTTAAACACAATAATACCAAAATCTCCCATCATGATCATTAAACATTAACAAAACATCTTGACAAGTTTCATATCAAAATAATTCATATTTCAACTTTTATCGCACTTTTACATAAAAGTACCATATAGTTTAGTTTCAACATAAATCTTATAATTCCTTGCTATACCTTTAGATAGTTCACGAGGTAATGACCTACTTCCTCACAACACACGTCTCTATCATAGCACGATTTCTTTTGGAAACCTAGAACACGAAAATACGATTTTACACATAACTACCTCCGACTTATAAAAACCTTTTTCTATAAGATGTGTATTTTTAACAAATCTTTGCAATGCGCCGCTATAACCCATTTCGGGAAACCCGTTCGGGATGGTGTGGATTATCGCACATCCTCAGGCTTAGTAGTGCGAGATGCAGACCTCCGTAAGGAGCATACGGTCTCGAAAGATTTAAAATACAATTTTCTTTAGAAAATGTGATTTCTATTATAAATAAAACTTATATTTTTAATAAATAAATATATATGTAATTAATATCAAAATATCTATTTTTAATATTTATAATATTCCACGTTCCAAAATTCAAGAAAAACATCTCATTTATAAGAAAATACCATACAATTCCAATATTACAAATAAATACCATATATTATGAAAAATTGGTTTTATTCACTAGAAATGTCACAATGATAAAATATACATCAATGAAAACTTTAAAGACGATAATAAAATACTTGAAGTGTATTTTGAAAATTATACAAAATTATTTTTACATAAAACGCCTTCAAGTTATACTAAATTACAATAAAGACCCTACTAAACATAGGTTTAAGCAGGACCGGTCTCTTGAGCCTCAGGGAGCTGGAGATATGGGTGCTTGCCTATTTAAGGTAGACAACTTAACAAACGGTGTTATCGATACGGTAATCGTCTTTGAAAAAGACATAAATCCTGCCGTCCATGTGCAGCGGTTACCGATAACACCAAAACCTAATTCAGGATTCAATTTCTTTTCTAATTGTCTGACTCAGACTGAGTCTCAATATAATCAATCTGACTTGAATGAGATTCAAGTATATATAACAATTCAATATGAATCCATGAATCCATATAATCATTCTGTTCAATCTATTCAATCTGTATTGACTGAACCGAACCATAGATATATATCCATCTACATGATTCTCCAGTTACATCCATTTACTGATATCATGGTTTCGGCAAGTCATCCGTCTATACAATTCAATTTACAACACAATACATTCCGTACAATCAAGACAATACAATACAAACAAGACATCACGGTGTTTATAAGGGGTAGAATGATACGGAAGGTGTTAAAAGTGGTACGAGACTGCAACCATAAGACACTAACCTGAATTCAATCGCCGTTGTTCCGTGGTATTATTGACGGAGCCTTGTACTCTATATACCAGAGTCTCTGGTCTAGTGAGACTCCTCTCGTATACACTGGCCTCTTCTGTACCAAGCTACAAACAGCAGCGTTAACAATATAATACAGCTTTAAAAGTTACACACTCTCTCTGTCTATTCTATTTCTCCCTTATCTTTGGGACTTACCGAGCGATTTATTTGCTAACGACATTCTCTTTCTTCTTCTTTGAAATGTCGTCAGGTGATTTGGACTCACTGGAGATCGAGCCCACTAGCGAGGATTTGGACCGGCTAGATTTCGACCCAGAGCTTTAGATTCCTTGTACACATTTACATTATGTACCTTCCTTTTCTGTTATGCTACTGTTTAGGCATTTCTTTCCATTCTATTTCTTTACTTATCAGTTGTATTGTAAAAAAAATGTTTAATAAATAAAGTTGTTGTTCAATTATATCCATTGACATTGTCTCTTGTACATTTTACTTATATTGCTTAGATATGCTTAGCATGTTTACTTCAGAGTAAATACATAGCGGCATCGTCGCGTCCTCTACCTATATACTGGGAGCGGGGCATGATAAGCGGTGAACGACACTTTTGTCCGTAGATTGCTGCGAATGGTGCCATTCCAATGCTTACATGATAGTTGTTGTTGTATGAAAACTCCACAAGGTGTAGGTGATCTTCCCACGAACCTCCGAAGTCTAACATACAGACTCTTAGCATGTCTTCCAGAATCTGAATTGTTCGCTCGGACTGTCCATCCGTTTGTGGATGATAAGCCGTGCTGAAATTCAGACTCATTTCTAGGCTAGCTTGCAAAATCTTCTAAAATTATGATCGGAATCTTATATCACGATTGGAGACGATGCAAACATGTACTCCATGTAATCTCACGATCTCCTGCATGAGTTTATAGGTATCAAAAATGGTACATCTTGAAGGTTTAAATCTTACTTTAGATTTTTGCTCACCTCCATGTACTTCTTTGCTAACGTCTCGGTCGACTGACCAACTCGAAATGGAATAAAGTGATCCGACTTGGTGAGTCGATCCATAATAACCCAAATTGCGTCCTTACCCTTCAAGTTGCAAGGGACAACAGTCACGAAATCCATGGTAATGTGCTGCCATTTCCATTCTGGGATTGGTAATGGCTGAAGTAGACCAGTAGTTCTGTGATGTTCAGCCTCCACTTACTGACACACCAAACACTTGGCTATGCTCCTTGCTACTTCGCGCTTCATTCTATACCACCAGTAATGTTGTCGTAGATCCTTGTACATTTTCGTGCCACCGGGGTATATCGAATACGGAGAGTTATGAGCTTCCTTCATCAACTCTTCTCGAACAGGGCCGATTGGCACACATAAACGACTTCCATATCGCAAGAATCCATCTTCGTAGATGATGAAGTCGGTTCGTAGTCCACTTTCTACTTGTTCTCGGATCTTTTGTAGCTTGGCATCATTTGTTTGAGCTGTTTTGATCTGATTTACAAGAGTGGACTGGACTTGTTAGTTCATCAAATATCAAGCGTTACATGGCACAACTATTTCGATCTCCAATCTATGCAGTTCTTGTTGTAGCTTCCACTGAGCAGTGATGTTCATTGCTAATGGTCGGAGACTAAGTGCATCAGGAACTACATTCACCTTCTCAGGATGATACTGTAGATTGATGTCGAAGTCTGCCATGAGTTCTAGCCATGTACTCTGCCGCATATTTAGTTCTTTCTGAGTAAATACATATTTCAGACTCTTATGGTCAGTGTATATATCTACTCGTTCTCCCAAAAGATAGTGGCAACAAATTTTAAGTGCGAAAATGACGGCTGCCAATTCCAGATCATGTGTTGGATAGTTGCGCTCATGAACCTTCAGTTGTCTTGATGCAAAACCCACAACTTGTCCATGCTAGTGTAGAACACATCCTAATTCTTTACCGGACGCATCACAATGTACAACAAATCCGCCAGATTGATCCGGTATTACTAGGATAGGACAGAGGTTAACCTCGACTTGAGTTCTACAAAAGATTTTTCGCATGCTTCTGACTACAAGAATGCTTCGTCTTTACGTATGAGCTTGGTCAGGGGTGCTGCGATCTTTGAGAAGCCTTCAATGAATCGTCGGTAGTATCCTGCTAATCCTAAGAAACTTCATATATTTTTCACTGTCTTTGGTGTCGGCCACTCACTGACAGCTGACACCTTAGATGGATATATAAAGATTCCTTCGCCTGAAACAATATGTCAGAGAAATCAGAATTGATCTAGCCAGAACTCACACTTGCTGTACTTGGCGTAGAGCTGATGTTGTCGTAATATCTCCAGGACAATCCGTAAGTGCTCGGTGTGTTCTTTCCGATTTTTTGAATACACTAGGATGTCGTCGATGAAGATGACAACGAACCTGTCTAAGTACTCTCGGAAAACTTGGTTCATTAGGTTCATAAAAATGGCAGGTGCATTGGTCACTCCAAATGGCATTACAAGATATTCATAATGACCATAACGAGTCCTAAACGCCGTCTTCGGAATGTCGGACTCTTTGACCTTCACTTGATGATAACCCGAACGAAGATCTAGTTTTGAAAAGACACAAGACCCACTTAACTGATCAAAAAGATCATCGATGCGCGGTAGCGGATACTTGTTCTTACTCGTCACTTCATTCAGAGCTTGATAATCCACACACATCCTGTAGGAACCTTCTTTCTTCTTCACCAGTAGTACCGGAGATCCCCAGCTCGAAGTACTGGGTCGGATCCAACCTTTCTTCAGCGGTTCGTCCAACTGAATACGGATCTCCTACAATCCTTCCAGACTTAATCAGTACGGAGCTTTGATTACAGGTTGTGCACCAGGTTGTAAATCATCACTAAAATCGGGAGGCAAACCTGATATGTCTTCAGGGAACACATCCTCGAACTCTCGAACTACTTTGGGCTTTTCTTCTTCCACCGGTAGAGAGAACACTTCTGCATTCTTCGGTTTAGCACGGTAGCTTCCTGGCTCTAACGTTCTATCTCCACTTTTGAAATGGAAGACTGGGTGATTTGGTATCTCAAATACTACCCTCTTTTGACGACAGTCAATAGTAGCATAGAATACTCCCAGCCAATCTATTCCCAACACGATATCGAAATTTGGTATGTCCAGTACTTTGAAATTTGCATAAAATTCTCGATCGCAAACTACAACTGGGCACTGATCATACCCCAAAGTTTCCTTCAAGACTCTATTCCCGGAACTGACATTCCAGCTTGAAATGAGTGTCTTCACGGGAATCGCATGCGTTCTCATGAATTGTTGTGACATGAAGCAGTCTGAAGCTCCGGTGTCGAAAAGTGCGAGTGTAAGAAGGGTGGCTACTAGTATAGTACCTAAGTTGTGTGAGGTTGGGTTTAGATATAGGAAAAGTATAGTGATACACAAGGATTGAAAGGTTGAAAGGATAGGGGAATTACCAGTGATGACTTGTCCTGTGGGTTCGGACGCCTCGGCCGTCATTGTAAAAGCTTGTCGTCTTGGTACGTTCCTCCTTGCCGGAGGCACATTCTTATGTCCTTGGGGCACGTTTCTCTGCCCTTGAGGCACGTTTCTCTGTGCCTGATGGAATTGACGATAAGGCTGTGCAGGTGGTCCACGTAGAGCTGGTGCAGGAAGAGGTAGGCGGGGTGTAGGTGCCTGGATGGCTGGCCTCTGCAGGGCTGTGATTGCGGGTCTGGGTGCTGGTGCAGTGTTAAAACGATATGGGCATGCTCCTATATAGTGAGTAGATGCACCACAAATCAAACGCATGCCATTCGCACGCCTGTATTCCTTCGCCAGGTGTCTAGTTCTCTTGCAGTAGAAACAAAAATCTGAACTGGACCGGTTAAATGATCCTCCTGGTCACATAGGTGCAAAATTCGGCCTAGAAGAGTCTCCTCCTGTCATCTGTGTAGCAGGGCGTTTGATTCCGGCTACTTGAGGCTTACCCTTCTTCTTGACCACAGTTTCATAACGACGTGCTGCCTTCAGAGCAAGTTCATGAGTTGGGTAGTCGCCTGTGGCTAACATCGCCTGAATCTCCGGGTCTAAATTCTGTTGGAATCGTCTAGCTTGAATCTCATTAGTCGGGATCAAATGTGCCGCGAACCTAATAAGATGTTGATGTCAGGATAGAGATGTGTTTTACGGAACAGAATTTGATACGAATTCTTTACCGGCTAAGCATGATGAATCGGCATCATATTCATCCACTGATTTTTCCCACATAGAGCCTTGTTGCAGGTGGATGAACTGTTGCTCCATCTCAAAACGGGCATGTTCCCTTATAAAAAAAAGGGGAAGGGGGAAAATCCTCCACTATTCAAGTTTCACGTGTTAAACACGTAAGCACCTATATGTAAAAGCATATATGTGCTACAGTTAAAAACAAATAGGCTAAAAAATCCACACGTGTTAAATACGTGAGCGCTTATATGCAAAGCATATAGGCGTTGCAATCAAATAATTGGCAAGCCAAACAGGCCTTACGAGTTAAACACGTGAGAGTTTATATGCGCTGAAAATAAAGTATACTGAAACCCATGCTAGGGGTCACATGTTAAACACGTGAGTTCTTCTGCAGCACTCTTTAGCAAGATAAAATTAAATTCTATTTGGGAAATATTTTCCCTAATTTTTCTCAAACTAGAAAGATCTTTAGATCGAAAATCCAATGGTGATTATAAAATCACCCACCGATCATCCGATAGAATAAAAATTCTATCTTAGAAAAATATATTTCCTGATCTTGTTAAATAAACAAGAAAACTTCTCTCTTAAACAGAGAGCTTTTGGATTAAAAATCCAATGGTGAATAAAATTCACCAAGTGATCCGAGAGATCATTTTGGATTGATCATGATCTCTCAATTAGAAATTTTCCTAACAAGTTGATCCTTTCTCTTATCTTATAAATAGAAGGGGAAAACAAAAAAGAAGAAGAAGAAGAAGAGAACTCCACACAAGCTTCTACAAAAAAAAATATACAGCGGGCTCTTGAAAAAGAAAGAGAATTTAATTCTCAAAAGAAGAAGAAGACCTGCCTCATTGAAACCCTAGGTAAAAAAAAAACACAGAGATCATAGTGTCTCTTCTTTGCCTATATAAGGGTTTAACCCTTTACATAAGAACTTAGTTCTTCCTCTGGTTGAGATTTGCATAAGTAAATCTCCCCAAAAGTTGAGAATTTAATTCTCATCGGGAAGATTTTGCTCTGCAGATTCAAAACTTAGGGGGAAAAAACTAGGTTATAAAAGAAAAAGAAATAATAGGAGCATATGGGAATTTAATTCCTCTAAAAATTAGGATTTAACCCTATATAAAGAACTTAGTTCTTCAAATGATGATCATCTAAGGTCCTCAAAACCTAAATCTTAATGATCAGCAATGACTAAAAATGTCATTAACAGAGATCAATATCTCTAAGAAAATACAAGCACATCTTGTTGACTCGTCAGTGCTTAGCACTATTTTGAAGCCTCACGTGATTCCCACGTGAGTGCTTTAAACGACCAAAAAGAACGGCCAAAGCTGCCTCGCGTGGGCACCTAAAAAGCAAAGAAAAGCTTCTTTGTCAATTAGGCAGTCGCCCCAAAAAGAAAGCAGTCACGTGAAATGCACGTGGGCTATATCCAAGTGTTTAGCACTTCTGTAAAAAGAAAGAAACGAGCAAATAAAGCCCAAAGCACAGTACTCACGTGCTTCTCACGTGAGTATCATGCAGAGTGCTCGGCACTCCATGATTAGTCCAAAATGACTAACAAACGTTCACATCTGGGGGCCTCACGTGTTTCACACGTGAGCGCCACGGAACTCTAGTGCTTAACACTAATCCAGCACCTCACGTATTTCACACGTGAGCGTTGTATATCCCAGTAATCAGCATTGTTGGGTAATTATAGAAACTCAATCTCAGCCCAAAATTGGCTAAGTTTCCTAAGCTTAAACCACTTTGATTTTAAAATCAATCGAGCTCATATGGCTTATGGTTTTCCAAACCGATCTTAGTCTCAAAAATGACTAGTGGTCTCCCACCGATGATATCCAAAATGATATTCATCCTATGTCTCCTAAAATAATCTTAGTCTCAAATACGACTAATGATTCTTAGGTCCACCACAACCCTTTTCCCTCAAATACGGGATTTGGTTCAAGTGTACATCTCTTCACACCTCTGACATATATCGTTGTAATTCCTCAACGTTTTTAGAGAGGTGGAGGGTCCCGAAGACCAACAACTTCTTTAGTTGATGCACTTCCAAAATAACGTGCACGCCTCAAATCAGAGCGTGCCCTGAATTGGGCACATTCCATATCAACATCGTTCACTCCATTACGTAACAAATACACGTGCGCGCGAGTTGAATATGGGATCGAAATGTCCTTAAACTAATATTCGCCCTCAAATACGGCGACAAAAGACCAAAACGTCCTTAAACTAAAATTTTGCTTCAAACATGGCGATAATGGACCACGATGTCTTAAACTAAAATAATCGAACCTGAACACTCATACGTTTTAAGTCAATTTTAATCTCAAACCAGATTAACGATTCTTAAATAAACCCAAACCCAAATATAAAAATATATGAATTTGGACTAATCCACACTCTACGGGCGACGACAGAAACTAATCTCCGTATACAATCCATGGGCAACCTAAACAAGAAAAAACACATACGACATGAAGTGAACTTCCGGAGCAGGAGAAAGTGGTTATCGCGATGCGGTAATATAATTAACTGCAAGGAATTGTGCCTGTAGGGAAGAGCATCCCTACAATCAAAAAACCCCTCACAAATGAGGGGGAATATGATAAAGTCTGCTACAACGGCCGCATCCGTCTAATCCTCCGATATACGGTGCCATAAATCAACTTGGCGTCTTCGGAGAGGTGGACGAATAAATCCAAATAGCATCTGCCCCCAGAATTCAAGCCAGACGTCCCAACATCCCGGTCCATCTTCTGGCGGTGAACAGATTTTGGCACGCCCGGTGGGACATTTTCCTCTTTCCACTCCACACTTCGTGTGTCATTTTCGCGAACAAAACCACGGTTCGCTATGGTTGCCCTTGGATTCAAGGTACTAAGATTTGGTTTCTTGTTCCTGTGCAGAAGAAGAGAACATCAATGGCTTTCAACTGCACAACCTACAACAGCAACTACCGCTCCGCCCCAACTGGAGGAGTGACTTACGGGCCCAATGCGGCCTCCATCTTTTCAATGCCGGTGGGGCAGGTAACTCAAGCTACTACCGGATTGTTCTTTGTGACCATACTCACACCAATGAGTGTCGGTGCCTCAACGCCGCAACCCGATGTTCCCGAGAAGTCGGTCTTCCACCGACTAACGACCGCAACGGCTCATCTCAACGAGCTGTCCAAAAAAGGGTCTCAGTCTTTAATAAGCTGAGCCAAAGCTCAGCGGGCTCGCAAAGAAGCCCGTGATTCCCGAAGGGGCTACCCCCAAAAGGATAGCCCTCCTAATTCCTGCCGCAAATGAAGCTATCAAAAGTGCTTCGCCAGTTAGACGATCGGTCTTCGAGAGGCTGACCGTCTCCAATCAAATCTTGCCATGGATGTCGGTCTTTAACATGTTGGCAACTGCTGGAGCTCCTCAACAAAACCAGGGGCAAGCAAAAACCGCTTTCGAAACCAAGGCGGTCCCTTCAGCAAGGCACGCTCGACGTCGCCACTGGCGCCAAGTAAGAAAAGACGGGGGCAACTCTCCTTCTGGACTTACCCCACCAGCTCCAATGGTGGAAGTCGATGTTGCTGTTCCAACCGGGAATAGGTTTGAACAGCTGAAGAGGGTGCGCAAAAACTCCCCCACAGTGGTACTGAAGAAATCACCTCCTCCTGTTAAGGTCCCTGTGCAGGAAAAGCAGGAGCGGCCCCATCAGCGGCTCTCCTCCCAAATTCATAGAGTCTGGCGAAAGGTCCAGGACTCTGTGGTCGACAAAAGCTACTCCCGCCGACCAAAGAAATCGAAGGCTCGGCAAAAGAAATATCATCCCTCCGTCATACAGCGAGGGGTTTCTTCTATAGAGGTTCCTGTTACAACGGTTCCTTCAACTTCGACCTTGCACAAAAGGAGGAGGCCGAAGAAAATCCGACCGCCTGCGGCAAATTCCAAAGGCGATGGACCTTAACGCCCTAAGGCTGGGGGCATGATCGTACATATGGTTAACATGGCTTCCGGGAAAGAGGAAAGCCGTACTTCTGTGGCTCATCGACCGCAAACTCGGTCACTAACAAAAGCTCAGGAGCAACAAAAAAAGCTCTAAGAGACACTGACCAAAATGACAGCACTCACCGGGCAGAAAGAAAGTCCGGATCCAACAGCCGAACAACGCCAAGAACAGGAGATCAATACAGAGTTCCTGCGAAGGGTGCTTGAAAGAAAAGACAAAGAAGCTGCTGAGCAAGCTGCCAACATAAAACAGATGGCTCTTTTGTTTCAGGATATGGTTGGAATGATGATCCAGCCAGAACCCCCAGCTAAGAATTCGCCGATAGTTATCGAGGATGATAGAGGGGAAACATCAAACCCTCTTCCGGCTTTATCAACAGCTAAGGAGGAAACGATCTCCAAGGCTGCTCTTGATGATTACATCGCTCAATAAATATGAGCTCATCAAGCAAATGAAGCGGGTGGCCAAACCGTCAGAACTGGGCGACCGTATCTAGGCTGGTATGACCAAATCAAATACCCGCCGGAATATACGATCCCCAAGTTCCATGTGTACAAGGGGACAAGCAACCCACACCAGCATGTCGCGCAATTCAGAGCTCTGTGCGGCAACACTGAAGGTGACGACAAACCGTTGCTTCGCCAGTTCGTTGGCAGCCTGTCAGAGACAGCCTTTGAATGGTACTCGGAACTCCCAAATGACTCCGTAAAGATATTCACAGAGATGGAGCTGCTGTTCACACAGCGGTTCTCCAGTGGAAGCGAGTGCACCCCGATCATGGCTTTAATCAATGCCAGGGTAAAGCCGGGAGAAACCTGGGTCCAATACGCGATCCGGTGGTGGAACCTATGGTCAAAATGCGAACAGCACATCGAAGAATCCCCCACCGTGAGCATGTTCATCAGGACCCTAGATCCGCAAACGACTGTGTCCCAGTTCATGACGTTCTTCAAGCTGACTACCTTCCAGGCTCTGATAGATAAACTTGCCCAAATGGACCAGATGGGCCACGAGCCTTCCTCCTCAAGTAAGGACCCTCGAAATGCCAAAGGTAAAAGAAAAGCGGCCTTCGTCGCCAACACTCAACAACAGATGAGCAACCCAAAACTGGCGGCTCGCCAAAACAACTCACGTCTCCGCTTATCCCTGGAAGAAAGGCTAGGACGCGCTTACTCATTTCTCCGCTATAAGACGAGGAGACTATTTGAGTTGGCAGTACACAACAAACTCATCACACTGCTAGACCCATGGCGTCCACCACAACCTAGCGACGTCAACAACCCCAACTACTTCTCCTATTACAGAATGGTGAGCCACCCAATTGAGGTTTGCTATATCTTCAAGAACTGGGTCGAGTACCAGTACCAACAGGGGAAATTCGTGCTGTCTGAGAACTAGAGGGTGATCCCGCCTCAGAAGCACACTCCAAAAAAAGTGGATGCACCGGGGGCATCATGCTCGCTCGTGGATGAAACTCCATAGGAAATCGCTCTTTCAGCAAAGACCAAAAGAATGCTTAAGGATCTACAGGCATGTCCGACGGTCAGGTGGAAGAGCCCACTTGGACATGAAATCATCGAAGAGATGCTGAAACCGCATCCCTTACCGAAAGTTTTTGACGAAGGGCAAAATCCCAAAGTCAAGTCTTCAAAGTCTTCAAAAAAAAAGAAGAAGACCAAGAAGCCTGTGCAACCTGCCGAGTATGACGCAAGCGCACAAACATACAAAAGTACATCGATGCGTTGGAAGAGTACAACCAGAAGGCACGGACACCGGTCACCCTCGAAGAGTTCCTCAAGCATATTCTTGAGAACGAAGATAGTGACAATGATGAGAAAAATGACTCATCAGAAGAAACTGAAGACTATGTAGCGAGTTGCCACATGGTCTCCCATTCGTTGTTAAATGGCAAAGAAGCTCCCTCAGCGTCAGAAAACAACGCAGAGGAACTGGGGGCAGATGCGGAGCTAAAATCCTTGGAACTGCCAGTAGAAGACCCGATCGATAGGCTGTTAAACGAAGCCTTTCGAAAAAGAAAAGCTGACCGAGAACGCGAAACAGCCATATACGAAAAGGCTAAGCGTCAGCATCAGAATAAAGAAGCTGTGCTGAGAATGAGTTGTAAAGTACTCCAACCAAGCCGGAGCACACCTGCTACAAATAAGAGCAGGATCAAGGCAGAGAAGCGGTTCGCCAAAGCCATGTCAAGGAAAATGAAGCTGCCACCTCTCGTAGGGAACACTCCCGGGGTCATACGTCTCAACGGAGAGGATTCACATCCAAACTACTGTCTATATCATCGGAGGGTCACCCACCTCACCGGAGAATGCAGTGCCTTCAAGAAATAGTGGCAAGGATACATTGTCTATCAAAAACACTTCAAGAGGATGAAGCATGAAGCTCGTAGACAGTAAAAAGGTGCGACAAGTACGGGTGAAAAAACGACTGGCAACTGTCATATGGTTGAAACCAGTCCGGAAAGGAAAAACCCCAAGTTCTTACTTTCGGGAGAGATTCTGAGGACGAAATGACCCTCAGACCTTTCTTCAAAGACTCCACCTCCGTAAAAGAAGAGGGGGAGAAAAACTGTGAGAATATTCAGCTGAACCTCGGACCTACAAACAAGCGTTCGAGATAAAAGGACAAAAGGAAAGAAAAAATCTCTGAGGAACAGCCCTCGACGAAACTCGCCTTATAGCACAGCAAAACCTGAAGACTTATAAGGCAAGGATGACACGGTCATACGAAGGACTGACTAGGTCGAGAACATTCCGCCAAGGCGAACTCGTGCTAGTCGTCAAAAGACCGATAATCCCCAATCGTACAAAATGGAGGAAAGTCGAGCCAAACTATGAAGGCCCGTACATCATAGACAAAGTCTACCAAGGTGGAGCCTACCTGCTCATGGATATGTATGGCGAAAGACCCTTCCGGCAAATAAACGGCCGATTCCTCAAGAGATACTACGCTTGATGAGTCGTGACTAAGGTCAACAATAAATGACGACACTTGTGTCCGCTTGCTATCTTCCTGAGTCAAAACTCTAAAAATAGTGTTCAAGAAAGCTTCGCCTCAAACATGGCGATAATGGACCGAGACGTCTCTAAGCTAATATTCGTCCCCGAAAGGGGAATGACAGACCGAGATGTCCTTAAACTAGAACCTTGCGTCAAATATGGCGACATTGGACCAAGATGTTCTTAAACTAAAACTTCATCTCAAAAATGGCGATAACAGATCGAGATGTCCCTAAACTAACACTTCGCCTCCAAAACGATGATATGCTCCCTTGAGATCTATATTGCAATCGAAGCCCCAAATGCGAAAACTGCAACTCAAGTCCCACTGGCTACACAGCTACTCCAGTGGTGAAGTCACCCCTAAAGTCCCACTAGTAAATAGATGGGTCAATAAAAAAACGATATGTCCATAGGCAAAATAGGCATGGATGAAAACCCGAAAGGGTACCGTGAGTACAAATAGAAGGATTACAGGCGAGCTTATGAAAATCTGGAAGGGTGCAATCTCGTAAAAAAAAGGATATGTCCATAAGAAAAATAGGCACGGATGAAAAAAGGGGCGCCGTGAGTAAAAACAGCAGGATTACCGGCAAGCTTGTGAAAACCCGGAAAGGCGCAATATCGTAAAATTTTTTACACTTACGAGATCCTCTTGACTCGTAAGGAGAACACCCCCTATGGGACCCTCACGGCTCATAGGATTCAAAAGCCTTAAGTTATAGGGATGCAAACATGTTCTTAAGCCGTCATATCCTCCAAGTTGCCTTATAGGCGGTCCAATATTAGCCCTTGTATACAATCCACGGGCACAAATAAACGATTTCCCCACCAAGTTCCACCAATGACGAGAAATGTCCTCATATGGTGAACGACACTTGTAAGTTCTCTCAACTTATAAGGAGAAAATACTCTTATAAGTTCCTTACGACTTATAAGAGAACACACACTTAGGAATCCCCATGATTCCTAAGAAGAAAATACGCCTACGAGATCCTTAAGACTCATAGGGAGAAATAACTTTATGAGACCCTTACGGCTCATAAAGTCAAAAAGCCTTAGTCGACAGGATCCTAACCCTGTTTGCTAGGCCACCTTTGTTCAAATCGACAAAGGCAAATGATGATTCGCTCCTGGCAATATCCCAGTTGCAGCGATGTTGATGCCTAAATAGGTGTCAAACCCTAAATCCTTTCACGGCAAATGATGATTCACTCCTGGCAATATTCTAGTCGTAGCGATACTGATACCAAGGTTGGTATCAGATTCCAAACTCGCAATAAAAAAATAGCAGTGAGTAGCAAAAAAATATGTATATAAAAACAGCCAAAATGTTTGGGCAATTCGTAATAAAAAGTAGCGAGTAAAAATATAAAAAACAGCCGAAATGATTGGGCACCGCGAAAAATAGCCGAAATGATTGGGCAATCACGACTCTCGCGATATGAAGTGCTGAAATGATAGAGCATCACGGCAATTAAAAATAAAATAAAATAAAATTTTCTCTACCCTGCAGGTGAGTCTACACTTACCCCTGTATACAATCCATGGGCATAAATGAAAAAGGGAACCAAATTTTCCCACCAGGCTCCATCAAAAGGAGAGCCAGACCTTGACGGAAACATTTACAGCCTAGAGATCATCCCGACGTACCTTCTCATTCTGACGGGATGCAGACACAAGGTCAACAAAGACCCAATGGTCAAATCAAAAGTGGAGTCACAGCAAAACCCTAGCTCCAAGTCATACACAACCTAAAGACTACTCCGACATACCTTTTCATTCCGACAGGATGCAGACAAAACGTCAACAAAGACCCAAGGGTCAAATCAAAAGTGGAGTCATGGCAAAACCCTAGCTCCAAGTCTTGACGGTCCATACAAAACCTAAAGACTACCCCAACGTACCTTCTCATTCCGACAGTATGCAGACACGACGTCAGCAAAGACCCAAGGGTCAAATCAAAAGTGGAGTCACGGCAAAACGCTAGCTCCAAGTCTTGACGGTCTATACACAACCTAAATACTATCCCGACATGTCTTCTCATTCTGATAGGGTGCAAACACAACGTCAACAAAAGACCTAAGGGTCGAAACAAAAAAAATGGAGTAACGGCAAAATCCTAACTCCAAGTCTCGACAGCACATATACAACCTAGAGACCATCCCGACGTTACCCCTCATTTCAACAGTATGCGAATGCGGTTATCAAATGAAATTAGAGCAGTGGCATATTCCTAACTCAGAACTTCAACTGCGATACATACAGCATAAAAGTCTTACAGATGTCTACCTTACTTCAGCAAAGAATCAATGCGACATCGTCAAAACAAAAAATAAAGCAACGGCATATCCTAGCTTCAGGTCTTGAAGGCAACTCATATAAAGCCTAAAAGACTATCGGAGATCATCCAACACCAGTGCGGAGTGGTTATGACTCATCGGGGCTTCAAATTGAGCCTAATCTCAAGTAAAAAGTGACATGGCAAATTCCTAACGCTTGCTCTTCCGACGGTAATATAACCTAAGGAGATTACTTAAAGATGTCTTGTCCAGCCCCCGAAGGGATCAGAGACACGGCAGTCGTGGGGCTACTCGAACAACGGCTTAAAGACCGTATATCGAAGAATACATCAGCTAACGCGACGATACCAAGAACCAAAACCCTTGTACCACAAACCTAACGGACCTCTGTCATAAAGAATGGAGGTTATCCATATACAACGTTAGGACAAGTTTGGCTGTAAACCCAAGGGAGGTAAACTAAATAAACTCCGAAATGAGTACATAAACTAGAGACTCCAAAATGAGTGAATAAATTACAAACTCCGAAATGAGTACATAAACTAGAGACTCCAAAATGAGTGAATAAACTACAAACTCCAAAATGAGTACATAAACTAGAGACTCCGAAATGAGTGAATTAACTACAGACTCCGAAATGAGTACATAAACTACTTTACGCCAAGTCAAAACATCAAAAGATGGAGAGGTATAAGTATGAAAAGAAATATGTCTTTTATTCATAAATCAAAATAAATACAAGATACAAAAAAGGGGAAGAAAATATACATTGACAAAAACTTCTAAGTTGGCAGGCAGTTCAATAAACCAGCAAGATCATTATTTTTTCGCTAGACCTCCGCTTCAAGCTCTATCAATACCGCTAGCTGAGTCCCTGCATGTGCTTGTTGATTTTGGTATAAAGAAAATCGACTCTCAAGCTCTTTCTTGGCAGTCTTGTGGGCCTTGACCATCTTACGTGTGAAAATGAAGGCATTATCGAGAGCAACCACCTCCATAATGGCCTCCTGAAGAACCCGCCAAATTTTATAGGCTCAAGTAGTCTTGGTAGTGAGCTGGGCTTGAAGTTCCCTCAAAGCCTTCGAAGCCAATTCCCTTGCCAAAAACTTTCGGTTAATCATTTTCTTACATGACTGGAGATTGGTCGCACACCGATCGATCCATCCACGCAAGTTGGCTTTTACGGACGGGATATCAGAGGGAAGGTGTACACATTCAACCGCATGTAGAGAGGCCTCCACTTGATGGCAATACTTGACCCAAGTACGCACCAGTGTCTCGTCATGGTAGGTGGAAAGAACGGATAAAGAAGCGTTGGCTTCAATAGCGAATTCTTCGGCCGTGACGGAAGTGCCAGCGTGAAGATCTTCTATAAGAGTTGCCAGGGAATGAATGCTCTATTTTGCTATCCTCTTAGATACGCGTCGGGCGTAAGGGCCTGACGGCATGGAAATCAGGGACTCGAATGGAGTTAGGGTAGGCAAAACTGTGAAAATATATGTGTGGTTAGTTGCCTTTTCAAACGTAGAATAAGTAAAAGAATGCCAATACTAAAGCGTCATTTACCTACGGCCATAGAAGGAAGATTTAAGAGATCCCCAGGCCCATCAATAACTTCAACTTCGTCATCATCCTTTAAAACTGTGGTTTAAAATAAAGGAGGCACATCAGCACCATTATGAAAATATAAAACGGAAATGCGAATAATTACCAACCTTGCTCAGAGGAAAGGACTATACTCTGTGGAGGTATCGCTTGCGGGGCCGCCATGTTAAGTAAACACTAGAAGAACTTTTCCAGAGAAAGATCTACAATGGAAGACGCTAACTCCCGCAATTCTGAGAGAAAGAAAAGTTCAGATATACGGAAGGATCGTTAAACCAAAATGTAGATATCGATAAAATTACCTTCGATACTTCGTCCACTTTGATTTGGGGGATGGCAGCTTCATCAATCTCCTTTACACCTTCCGGTGTGTCATTGGAGATGTTCACAGAAGCCGTGGCTGGTGTGACAGTCTCCGCTAGAAGAATAGAAGCCGTTACCGGAGACTCCAAGGCGGGGATGGCAGTTTCAGTAATCTCCTCTATATCCCCCGGTGCGTCATTGAAGATATCCATAGAATCTACGACCAGTGTAGCAATCTCCATCAGAGGAATAGAAGCCGTCATTGGAGGCTCCATGACGCAATCGGGGCTCAAGATTAGGCCCGCTGCAGAAAGCTCTATAAAATTTTTGTAAAGATAATTTGAGGTGAAAGTAATACAAATTAATTACCATAAGAAACGTAAAAAAAATATGCATACCAATACGCCAGGGAGCCTGAAGTATGGCCTTTTAGAGCTGCTGCTCTTTTCTGTTCAATCGCGCTCGGCGGGTTTCGATCGAAAGCAAATGCCTGCCTGTCTTCAGAGCAGCCTGGTCCTCAGAAATGGCCGAGATGGGCTGTTTGAGAGCCCGTTCTTCTTCCATCGTCAGAGGACCCATTAGTAACCTAGGTAATAACGGATCGACGTCATACATTACAACGGGGGAAAACCTCCCTTCCTGGGGCGCACATTTTCATTTTCATCCTGCGATCGCTTTAAGGCTTCGGGCAACTGAGCGGCTTCCTCGGCAGATGTTCCAGGAAAGAGAAGACCGTCGTCTGGCTCATGTACAGATATAGGCTCATCGTGAAGAGGCTTAGACTCAAGCAAAGTATCAAGTAGACCGGCGACCGATTTCTTTCTCCTTTTAGGGCCCGAGACAGCACTAGAAGAAGGGCGCTTCCTCCCTGATTTATCGTGAAAAAGTGTTTGTAGAATAACCGCAGTCAATAACGGTGTCGCTCGTAGCTAGACGAGATGAGTACGGGTCGTCCTCAGAGAAACATGGAACGTTTATCTTACTTTTGACGAGTTGATTGAAAAGAGGGAGAATAGTTTTAAGATCTATTTTAAATACGGATATAGATTTTATAAGGAAAATGCTCGTGGGGTTCATAGGATTTAGTAGTTGATAGATGACTATAAAGATGACTCCTTTTATCTTTTGATTGATTTGAAATTATATTGATAGTGATGAAAGAGGATTAGGGTTCTTGGAAGAAACTAGGGTTTCCCCACTATTGACCCTTTTCCCTTCATTGATCTCTATTCATATTTAGCCCATAACAAAACAATTGTTAATCTAATCTCAAATCGCGGTCGAGACTATCAATAATTTGATAGCGTACCCGATAAGGATGTTAATAATTCTTTTGCTAAAATTTATAAACTTCATAAGATATAAAAGAGTTAAAATATTTTCTCATCCATTATTCTATCCTAATCCTACGAACCCTAGCAAATTAGGAATTACTCACGCGTCTTGTAAGAAGAAGAGGAAGAAAGGATAGAGAATGAGATCATAATTAAAATGCAGAAAGTAAAAATACAGAAAATAAATAATTAAACAAAATGATCTACCTTTATTAATCAACTTCATAAGTACAAATCCTACGAATTTAGATTACAAGAGTAAGAAGTTGCTCTCGATCTCTGCCTCGTAGGAAGTAAATACCACGTCGCCCTATCATGTCGAACTGTAGACCTGTCGTAGATCTCTTGTTCTTTGACGGTGATTTACTTAGTGTAAAGGTGGCGAGTTTTAACTTTAGCCCTTGGTCCTTTATATAACCCTCAAATCAGAAACCCTAGATCTCATGGGTTTAGACTTTCTATAAAGATCCACTTTCCAAGTTTTTAGATCCAACGGCTATGATTAAGCCGCGGATCCGCCGCAATTAGGTCATTTTGGCCACGGAAGCGATGCGCTATAGAGGAGTTAGGTTTTGGATTTTCTTATGTGGTCTCTTGTTGACACGTGGAGATCGTTTCCATACTTGGATTCTTCGAATATTTCTTGGGTCTCTATCAGTATTGATTCTATGGTTTTGGCAGATTTTTGATCCTGACATCTTGAATATTTTGATCTCCTGACCTAAGCTAAATCTTGCACAATATCTTTATAAATAATGTTAGTACTATTTATTAAATTAGAGAGAGTATCTTAATAACTTTATATGGCAATAAATCTTTAAGTGATTTGATTAAGAATATTTGATATGCTATGCTTCTTTTAATTACTAAAATATTATATAAATATAAAATGCATATATTTTCTATCATAATGTTAATTATAATATATAAACACATGATAAATAGTATTTTGTAGATAAACCCAAATATGTTCTATATTTATAATAAACACCTTTAAATATTTAAGGAAAGTAAGAAAAATGTTATATCAAAAGTGCAATATTTTCGACTGAACAAATACCCTCAAACTTAACTTTGATCGTTCCGAGAAACCTATTTATTCAAGAGAGGGAGAAAAAAGAAAAAGAAAAACCTAGCACACTTTCGTAGGCAATCACGATTGCACTGAGCACGTGCAATAAGTCTTTAAACCTCTAGGTGTCCCTAGTAAGAGGAGTGTTGTCTCCTGATGGTTTTCAGCGGATTACACCCACAAAATCCAATAATAAAAGAAAGATGGTGGAAGTTGCATACAAAGATATGAACATATAAAAGAAAGAACTTGAAAAGAAGAGTTTCCTACTACACTAGCTTTTCAGTTGCCATGAGCCTTATCTTAATGGTCGTGAAAAGATGTTAGAAATCACATTATCCCTCAATAAAATATTGTCTTTAGTATTCCTCCCTACCTTTTATCCAAATATCGATCATATACCCCTACGTGTGTGTAAAATACATCCCTACACTTACAGAATTCAATTCAAGCTATCATACTCTTGTCCATCTGCCAAAGTATCTTTTAGTCGGTGAATACTTCAGATGGATTTGCTCACACATCTTTCATGCGATCGTTAATACTTCTTGAGGTACTAACCGACCGATTACCAAACGTGCTTGCTTATTTAGGCGTAATATCCTCGTCTTGCAACACCTAAGGCTTATCAGTGACTCCCAAACTAGTTGGTCTAAGGCACTAGGTGATAAAGCACACTCGCTATATTTTTTTATGCCGCCTTAAGCAATCACAAAACCAGTGTTCATTTTTTCTTCACCATTTTTTTCTTTATATTTTTATTTTTCTTCATACCAAGACTTTTAGACAATAGCATTTCAAGGTATTCTCTACTATCTCAAGTTTCAAGATGTGTGACAGTGCATATAGTAGGGTATCAACGTTCAAATTTTTTGACTCAAGAATAGAGACTATTTTTCAGACTTATTTTTATTCTCAGATTAGTAATTTCTTTCATCTTACTAACCCTTGAGATAACGGCTCATAACTACCTATTACTAGTTTCGTTTAAGAAAATATCTAGCTTTCTTATTTTTCTTAAACTTTTCCAATCTTTTCGTATGTAATTTTTCACTTTTAAATTTTCATTATCAATAAAACAAAAATTTTGTGCTTATATTTACGATAATGCAAAATAATGCGTGAATAAGCACTAAATTCCCCCAAACCTGTTTGCAGCAGCGTCCTCACTGATATCATCTGTTAAGCTAAAAAAACTATAGACTTGGGAGGAAAAGTTTGTAACGGGGACATGAATAAATGACAGTGAAATTCTCCACCAAACTTATTTTTGGCTCATAATTTTGTAAAAATATTATTTTCTTTCAAGAAACAAAATATTTTCTCCCTCCAAACTTGAGTAAAACAGTTTTAAGCATTTTAAAATCATAAAGAGGGGGGGTAAGGTTATTGGTCAAAGTAAAGCCTTACAAAGACCAAAAGTCAACACCAACCATTCAAATTTTTTTATCAATGTAGCACCAAGGTTGGTAGAAGATCATGTCACCGATTGATATGAAGAAGTGGGGACGGGATAAGAGGTGGAATAGAATAGGTTTACGTCTCGGTGTATAGAGACGAAACAGTGATGGTGGATTACTCGCATTCTCGTTCTTGATAAGAAGAAGAGGTGGCGGTTCAACTTCTTTGTGTTAGGGTTGATTCATCACAACGCCTATATTTTCTAAGAATGCGAGTTCTTCCACGAAGATTTCTTCAAAGCTTTCATCGATATCCTGAATAATAATTTCATCGGAAAGAACGGGATGATACTCGGACTTCATAAACGGTTCATATTGAATGTTAGATGTTGACCCGGGCAGCTCGATAGAAGGGTCCGTATGTGTATAATAAAATGCAGGGTCAAACAACAACATAATAGCGGAGTCGAGATCAGTATCGTGAAGCTTTTCAAGGTCGCTGCTGTCGGAATTTATCGTTTCGACATAACATACTTGAGCATAGGGTTCGGAGGGTTCACTTCCCAACCTGTAAATATTAATCTCAATTGACATCTTCCCGAAGGATAGGGTTATAGAGCTGTTTCGACAATTGATTATGGCGTTAGAAGTCAGGAGAAAAGGTCGACCTAAAATCACCAGAATTTGGTTTCGTGGGTTCGCTACAGGTTGTGTATCTGTAACGATAAAGTCCACATGGAATATAAATTCTCCGACTTTGATTAACACGTCCTCTGGCTCACCCCTAGGTTGGATGACAGATCGATCTGCCATCTGGAGAGTGCAGTGCGCCGGTTTTAACTTTCTGATCCCTAATTGCTCATACACAGAATATGGAAGAAAGTTAATACTAGCACCTAAATCGAGTAGAGCACGATTAATATTTTTACCCCCAATAGAAATAGATATTGTAGGACTCCCGGAGTCCTTTCGTTTCATGGGTAATTGTTGGGTAAAAGCAGTGCTCACATTACCGGCTAGAAAAACTTTTTTAGGTATTTGAATTTTCCTTTTCCTAATGTACAAGTCCTTTAGAATTTTCGCGTAGGACGGAACTTATTAGATAGCATCTAGGAGAGAAATGTTTATGTTAACTTGCTTAAAAACTTCCACAATCTTCTCTATTTGTGGACTTGGTATGTTACCCCTTAACTTGTTTGGATAAGGTGCTTTATCAATAAGGGTTTGGTCCAACATTGGAGGAGTTTGTAGGGATGGAATCGATCCCAGAATTGAAGTGGGGGTCATTTTAGGTAGACTCGAGAAAGCGGGCGAAGAGTTTGAACCTAGTGGGAAACGGAGAATAGGCTCGAAAGAAGATGGGAGAGTAGACGAATTAGGACAAGAAGTGGAAGCCGGGGTTTCGATTGATTCCTCATCATCAATCTGTTCAGCCACTTGGTTGTTCAACACTCTTCCCGATCTCAACGTGGTTACGGTACTCACATTATGACTTTTTGAGTGGCCATGATTCGGTATAGGTTGAGATGGAAGTTTTCCTTTTTCTCTCGCACTCATCGCAGCATTTATTTGTGCAAGTTGTGCTTCTATCAATTTTATGCTTTCACCGTGGGAGGTGGTGGTCTGCGTTAACGTTCGGATAGAAGACTTTAATTCATCCGTTGTTTGCACGGAATGTTTAATAAACATATCTATACTTCGTTCGAGTGCGGAGAGTTTTTCGGTACCAGCCATTTGGAAAGAATTATTAATCGGTATAGAAGTGTTGGCTGGATTTTGAAAGGATTGTGGTTGAAAGGGATGCTGACTCGGTTGTGGTGGTTGCTATTGCTGTGGAGGAAGTCTTTGATAATTGGTTTGGAACTGGTTTTGATTTTGGGTTTGGTTTTGGTTCCAAGAAAAATTAGGATGATTCCTCTATACCTGATTATATGTGGAAGAATAAGGATCGTTTCTAGGTCGTTGCTGAAAAGTAGTATTAATTTGTTCTTGACTTTAAAATGGTGGACTTAAAGGACATTCTTCCGTTAAGTGTGATGGGTCGGAACAACAACCACACACGGTTTTGGAAAGCGTAATTTAGTTTAGGGAGGCTGAAGATACTTTGTTTTCTATAGCATCGAGTTTCCTTTGTATAGCGGCCATTTCGGCTTTTACTGCGATGGAAATATCGAGCTGATAGATACCTCCCCTAGACGATGATGGTCTAACACTTTCCCACTGCAAAGTTTGTTCAGCGAGATCTTCCAGAAATTGCCAAGCTTCACCATCGTCTTTGGACATGAAATGGTATTGACAAATGGTTTCAAGCATCTGCTTTGTCGTTGGATTAACACCCTTATATATAATTCAGCATAGATTTCATCTATGTATTCTGTGATGAGGACATTAGACAAGCAGATCATTAAACTGTTCAAAGCATTTCTAAAATGGTTCATTGGGAAGCTGGGTAAACTGGTTGATCTCGCTCCGAACACCGCCGGTCTTATGATTGGGATAAAATTTCTTAAGGAATGTTATAACGAATTCATCCCAATTGGAAATAGAGTGTGCAGCATTGTTATAAAGCCATTTTTCTGCTAAATCGCACAAAGTAAAAGGGAGAAGACGCAATCTCATAGCATCCACTGAAAGTTGTGAAGTGCCCATCATTGTGCATACATTTTCGAATTTGGTGATAAAAACGTATGCGTCTTCAGACTCAAGCCCGTGAAATTTGGGCAACAGATTGATGAAGTAAGGTTTAATTTCAAAATTATTCCCATTGGCTGGTGTAATAGATAGACAGGTAGGAAAGGGACCGCGTATAGGGTAATATCTCTCTTGGAGAGAGATGCGCGGTGAATTCTGCGCACCTGCGGGTGGTGGCAGGGTGGTGTTATAATCTGATGGAGAACCGTCCATCTCAGTCGTGCTAGTGTAATATGCCACAGAGGCCATTATTGTATAGTGTTAGTTTGTATATTATATTTTGGAAGCTTGAGATATATACATGGATTTATATCAGTCTTGCTCAATATGGTAGTATGCTACTTGGTTTGTATCTATCTTAATATGTGTATATGTTTCTTTTAACGTATCGCTAATACATATTGATAGAGCCCTTAGGATCTTTGCTTGACTACCAGCGTTGTGATGGCAGTCACACTAGTGGGGGCTGAGTAGTCTACAAGCACATTCTTATACAGGTCCCTAGTCATAGGATTATCGATACAGGGCATCGATACTCCAGAGTAGACTAGTGTATACGCTTCTCATCCTAGCAATGGAGATGGCTTGTCCCACAGCCATCAGTACGTCGTACTGGAGATAGTATGCAGGTGCTCATTGGATTATGAGTTACACTGGATGGACTCATGGGGTACTGTTGGATGGTACTATACCTATCGTCAGGTAGCAATTCTCAGGTGACATGAGTACAGCTTAGTCCGTCAACTTGACATTGCTACTTCGCCTCAAGTGTGTTCCCATTGTTCTTAGATTACTACCTACCACGGCTCTATTGAGTCGTGCAAACAGGTAGTAGTTAGGTGCAGTCCCGAAGCACTTGGAGGCAGTAGCGGTTAGATAGGATTCGTCTCTTCCGGTATTGGGGGTTGATATCGCGCTGTGTTCAGAAAGCCATTAAACAAAGTCCTTGGCTAGGGCAAGCGAGATTTACTGGTAGGTACTCCAGTAGTTTCTCAGGGTGTTTTGGGCCGTACTCCGATACGACTTATTGCAATATTAGGGATCTGACGTTTACAGCCCCTAGGCCCGATATGCGATACTCTTAGATGAACGGACCGGACTGTACGGAGATTGTCACAGACAGGCTTAGTAGGAGTTCGGATGAGTTTGCTCGTCGGCCTTCTTATCGACAGATACCTGGGTAGCCGTTATGTGCGGCTGGTACCGCTGACGTGCTTGTGGTTAAACCCACTGCCAGCATACTATCGAGTCTTTAGAGTCCCACACAGAGGGTTTCTCTACTTCGGGCGAAACGATGTAGAGGTCGTATGGTTTTATTGTAAGTCGATGTACAATACCCAACGACTTGCGGGGAGGCAGAAAAATAAAAAACGATCTTGTTCTTTGCATAAACATCGACTAACCGAGAATCTTTGCTAAACGATAACTAACAAAAACATAGAAGCTGTTAACTACTATGAGAAGTGATTATACCTAATGAACCGTGTCCTTCTCCTTTTCGTTATCCACCTCCTCCTCGGCCTCCTCCAAGTAATAGATGATCCACCCGAGAGCTTTACTCCAAGCTTCACCTCTAACTTGAGGTAACTGGGTTTCTTAAAGTGCTAATCTAAGTAACCTAGGTGATATAGAGTTGGGTTATGGATTAATAGTCTATTCTAATCCTTGGTCTCAACACATGAGTGGTAGGATTAGGGTTTGAATAGAGAGTGTGCTTGAGGAGAGAGTAGGTGAGTATGAGAATGAGAAGAGATAATGATCTCATTTGAATATATATGAAGCATTATGTTTTATCAAATAAATAAATAAATGATTTAACAACCATGCTTCATTTAATTCATATGAGTGATTCATCTATATGAGTCATTAACCATTTATGATGCATTAATGACATGGATGAATCATACAAATGAGTCACTAATCTCATTTAATGCTTATGCCACCTAAACCCCCAAGTCACCATCCTTCTAGAAGCTTCTCGCGAAATTACAAGAACGCCCCTCCCTATCCGTGAAAACACGGAAAAACTTTAGACTGTATAAATCCAATAACCCGATACTAGAATCTAGCTTAAACCAAAGCCGACTAGTAAAAGCTATCCGAATGTCGTACGTGCGTAAACACACGTATGCGTCCGAACCCTTGTCGTAAAACCATAAGACCTCTATATCGTTTCGCCTGGAGCAGGGAAACTCTCTGTGTGGGACTCTAAAGACTCGACTACTACGCTAGCAGTGGGTTTAACCACAGACCGCAAGCGGCACTAGCTGTACGTAACAGTCCCCAGGTAGATGTCGATAAGAAGGCCGATGAGGAAACCCATCCGAACTCCTACTGAGCCTGATGTGACAATCTCCGTACAGTCCGGTCTGTTCGTCTAAGACTATCGCATATCGGGCCTAGGGGCGGCAAGCATCAGTCCCCTAATAGCGGTATAATTCGTGTCGGAGCATAGCCCATTACACCCTGAGAAACAACTGGAACCTACAAGTAAATCTCGCTTGCCCTGGCCAGGGACTTTGCGTAATGGCTCTCTGACATAGCGCGATATCAACTCCCAATACTGGGAGAGACGAATCCTGTCTAACCGCCACTGCCTCCAAGTGCTCGGGACTGCACCCAACTGCTATCTGTTTGCACGACTCCTTTGAGCCGTGGTAGGGTAGCAATCTAAGAACAGTGGGACACACTCGAGGCGAAGTAGCAGTGTCAAGTCTGCGGACTATGCTGTACTCATGTCACCTGGGAACTATTAACTGACGACTGGTATAAAACCAACCAACAGTTCCCTACGAGTCATGTCCAGTGTACCCATAACCCAACGAGCACATGTATACTATCTCCAGTACGATGTACTGACGGCTGTGGGACAGACCATCTCCCCAACTGGGATGAGAAGCTTACACACTAGTCTACTCCGGAGTATCGATGCCCTGTCTCGATAATCCTATGACTAGGGACCTGGAAAAGGATGTGCTTGTAGACTACCCAGCCCCCACTAGTATGACTACCATCATAACGCTGGTAGTCAAGCAAGATCCTAAGAGCTCTATCAATACGTATACTCACATATTAAGATAGATAAAACCAAGTAGCATACTACCATGTTTAGCAAGACTGTTATATAACTGTGAATATCCCAAGCTTCCATTAAGTAATATACAAGCTAATATGATACAATAATGACCCCTAGGGCATATACACTAACAATCTCCCACTTGCACTAGGGCCATGTACTGGCATATCGAAGACCGATGATCTCGAGTAGCCTTTCGAACTGAATCTGAGGTAGGGCCTTCGTGATGGATCAGCAATGTTCTCTTCAGTAGCAACTCTCCGGACCTCGATCTCCTGACGATCAATGATCTCCCTGATCAGGTGATACCGCCTTAAGATGTGTCTGGACTTCTGATGGGACCCTGGTTCCTTCGCTAAAGCTATAGCTCCGTTGTTGTCGCAATACAGAGGTATTGGATCAACAATGGTAGGAACCACCTGAAGTTCTGTTAGGAACTTCTTCATCCAGAACGCTTCTTTTGCGGCATCGCAAGCAGCAATATACTCCGCTTCCATCGTCGAGTCAGCAACGGTGTCCTGCTTGGAACTCTTCCAGCACACCGCTCCTCCATTGAGGGTAAAGACATAACCTGACATAGACTTGGAATCGTCCTTATCACTCTGGAAGCCGGAATCAGCAAAGGCCTCCATCTTGAGGTCTTTTCCGCCGTAAACCAAGAACATCTTCTTAGTCCTTCTCAGATACTTGAGAATGTTCTTTACTGCTATCCAGAGCTTCTTCCCTGGATCTGACTGATACCGGCTTACCACGCTTAGTGCGTAAACTACATCTGGTCTGGTGCACAACATCGCATACATTATAGAGCCTACCGTAGAATCGTAGGGTATAATAGACATGCGTTCCCTTTCCAAATCAGTCTTGGGAGACATCTATTTGGAGAGGGTGATTCCGCGACAAGCCGGTAGATTACCGCGCTTAGAATCTTCCATACTGAATCTTTTCAGTATAGTGTTGATATACCTGAACTGCGAAAGTCCCAACATTCTCTTGGATCTATCACGATAGATCTGGATCCCCAGAATGTAAGAGGCATCACCCAGGTCTTTCATGGAGAACCTGTGTGACAAGAATCCTTTGACAGATTGTAGCATAAGAATATCATTTCCTATCAATAGAATGTCATCCACGTACAAGACGAGGAATACGACAGTTCGTGCTACAATTTTACTATATATACATGGTTCATCTGGATTTTTGATAAAGTCATATTCTTTGACCGTTTCATCAAAACAGATGTTCCAACTCCGCGATGCCTGCTTTAGTCCATAAATGGACTTAAGCAACTTGCATACTTTCCCGCTGCTCCCACTCTGATTGAAACCCTCTGGCTGATCCATATAGACGCACTCTTCTAAATTACCATTCAGAAAAGCCGTCTTTACGTCCATCTGCCAGATTTCATAATCATGGAAGGCAGCAATAGCAAGAAGGACCCGAATGGATTTGAGCATAGCCACTGGAGAAAAAGTTTCGTCATAGTCCAAACCAGGTCTTTGACGAAAACCCTTTGTAACAAGTCTAGCCTTATAGGTTTCCACCTGTCCATCTACACCAATCTTTTTCTTGAAGATCCATTTGCATCCTATGGGTTTTACCCCATCTGGAGGAAAGTCCAAAGTCCATATGTTGTTGGTGTACATGGACTCCATTTCGGTCCGCATTGCATCTAGCCATCGTACCGAGTCACCGCTCTGGATGGCCTGCTGGAAGCTAGTAGGTTCATCATCAACGATGATTCAATCCTCTCTATCCCCATCTATGAGAAAACCGTAGTATCTCTCAGGCGGATGAGATGGCCTACTACTCCTGCGGAGGGGTGCGGGAATATCCTATTCTTCTTGAACTACTGGTTCTACCAAACTTTCAGTAGTAGTTTGTGGTTCTAGAATTTCTTCCATTTCTATTTCGCTCCCACTTGTATAAAACCTGTTGTTCTAGAAAATGGGCATTACGAGAAACAAAAACCTTTTGTTCCTCTGCATAATAGAATAGATGCCCCTTGGAGTTCTTTGGATATCCCACAAACTTACACTGTACTGATCGTGCCTCGAGCTTGTCCACATGCTTCTTTTTAACAAAAGATGGACATCCCCATATCTTTATATGTTGAATATGGGGTTTCTTCCCACTCCACATCTGATATGGCGTGGTAGGCACAGTCTTGGTAGGAACCCTGTTCAGAAGATATGCTGCTGATTCTAGCGCATAACCCCAGAAAGATCGCGGTAACTCAGCATTACTCATCATGGAACATGCCATATCCAATAGGGTTCGATTCCGCCTCTCCGATACACCGTTATGATGTGGAGTGTATGGAGGAGTAAGCTGAGAGAGAATTCCTTTCTCTTTTAGGTAACCTAGGAACTCGGCACTTAAGTATTCACCACCTCGATCAGATCTTAGTGTCTTGATACTTTTGCCGGTTTGGTTTTCTACTTCATTCTTATACTCTTGGAAATTCTGAAAAGCCTTGGATTTATGTTTCATCAGATAAATGAATCCGTACCTTGAGTAATCATCCGTAAAAGTAATGAAATATGAAAAACCACCTGTTGCATGTGTAGACATTGGACCACATACATCGCTGTGTATGAGTCCTGAGAGCTCGCTCGCTCTTACTCCATGTCCAGTGAATGGAGTCTTTGCCATCTTTCCTTTGAGACATGATTCACATGTGGAATAAATTTGATATTCGAACGAGTCCAAATATCCTTCTCTATATAACTTAGTTAACCTTGTCTCATTGATGTGACCTAGTCTACAATACCATAAGAAAGCCTTATTTAAATCTGGAGACTTTCTTTTTAGTGTGTTCTGGACATTGAAAATCTGGAGTTGGTTTAAGACATATATACCGTTATCCAGTGTACCGGACCTAATCAAACTATGATTAAGGTGGATGTTAACAACATCGCTTACAAACGTGAAATCATAACATTTATTTGATAACAAGGAAACTGATATGATATTACACGTTAAACTAGGTACACAAAACAGTTATGTAAAACCAAAATATGTCCACTCGTCAATCCCATGTGATAATCCCCGACGAACACAGCTCCCACGCTAGCTCCGTTAGCAACCTTTAGGGTCATATCACCATCCTTCAGCACTCTACGGTTTCTCAGTGCCTGCAATGAATTGCATATATGAGATCCTGATCCGGTATCCAATACCCAGGAAGTAGAGTTGATTGACAAACAATTCTCAATTACAAACACACCTGAATTCGAAGCCACAGCTTGCTTCGGACCCTGGTTCTTGGCGTTCCACGCCTTGCAATCTTTCTTCCAGTGCCCTTTCCTATGACAATGGAAGCACTCATCCTAAGCCACTACTGGTACCGCAATCTTTTTCTTTCCCTTCGCTCCCACCTTACTAACACCTTCTCTAGGTCTGGTGGCGGCCTTCTTCTTCCTTCCTTTGGCCCTAGCCTTGGACCCGGAAGAAGAAGCACCGCTAACAAACATAGCGGGTGTTTCCCTTGCCTTCTGCAAGGTGCCCTCTGCACTCCTCAACATGTTAAGGAGTTCTGGAAGTTCAACTTCTTTTCTTTGAATGTTGAAATTTAGAATAAACTGGGCGTAGGTGGAAGGAAGGGACTAGAGAATAAGGTCTGTATAGAGCTCATTATCCAAAGTCATCCCAAGGTCTGCGAGCTCTTCTATATAGCCCATCATCTTTAGGAGATGTTCTCCTACCGATGATCCGATGGCCAACCTCGCTCGAAACAAGTTATTTGAGGTCTCGTATCTTGCTATACGAGATTGCTCTCCATAAAGTTCCTTTGTATGGAGAAATATGGCATCAATATTCATATCCTCGTGCCTCCTCTGATGTTCATTGTTCATCGAGGCAAGCACGATGCACTTGGACTTCGCGCAATCATACTCCCAGGTTTTGCGAATTTCCTTATCCACATTACTGGATTTGGGACCTGGGACTGCAGGTGCCTTAGCGGTGAGGACGTACCCCAATTTGTCATAGGTCAAAGCCATTTTGACATTCCGCAGCCAATCTTTATAGTTTGGCCCTGTCAGTATATTTTTCTCTAAAAGTAACTTAAGTCCAGTCATTTTCAGGGTCGCTGCAAGTAGGAGAGAAAGAAGAAACACTTTAGCTTGATGCTCTTGCAAGTATAGAGTGGTTTTTAGTTTATCTAAACTGGATGGCTCCCACTGTTTCTCGAATCCTTCCTCAAACCATAAAAGAAGAATTAGCCAGGACTATTCTCACTGTACAATACTTGCTTAACCGTTCAGCCAGGCCGGTGTCGGTACTTCGAGGGAGGTTTTCCAACGTTTTCGCGAAGTTCCTTAATTAAATAACCTCTTTTCTCTGGGGGCGTAGCCCCGCTGACACCTTTCTCGACACCTACTTGGTTTATAGAATTGATCGTTAAGTGACGAATCTCCTGATAAGTAGCATATACTCACAGTAGGATCGGGATCCAAATATCATCGTATGATAATGCTGAAGGAATCCTACCAGCACTCATCAAACTCCAAATGGTATGCATCTCTTTGCAAATTTCAGTTTCTTTAGAAATTCCCGATATACATTTTTGCCCCATGCTCTTATGACCTTGGCTTGGGTCAAAATGTCATAAGTCACATGTCAAGTTCTACCCGTCATTATCTTGTCAATTTGAACCCATCCGTACATACCCCTGACTTTGGTCAAATGATAATACGACTGTCCCAAACTAACTCATCTATCTATGCAACAAATGAATACCCAGCAGCTACCAAACACTATGCCTTGACTTTGGCCAAAATGCATAGCTTGAATACTACTGAATACCCAAATGAAATGACGGAGGGCTACGAATGGTTTTGGCGAAACCGTGAACGTAGTGAACTTGATATAACCGAAGGAACCTGATAGCTTTTAAAAGGAGTGGTTAAAGCTCCGCAATTAAAAATATCCTCTGTTTTAAAATAACCGAGTGGTTTCTTTTAAATTGTTCCAACGATTCAACTTTTGGTTTATTTTCTTTGCATTAATAATAATGTGTCCCATCATTAACCTATCATCGCAGAAAACAACGAAAATACAACGTCCTCTTATGCCATCCGCATTCGCCACTGGGTCCCGTCATCACCCGTTAGGTTACTTAACTAACGGCAGAGCAGGGGCTGGGCTAGCGCGGGTGTAAAACATAAGTGACGTCTAAATAGCTATCATATATAGATATTTGTACATTCATTAGACGCAATAATAGGCATTCCAGATCACAGATGAACATTATTGGATATACAAGCAATCCGCGTTTGTTTTGAGCTTGCAACAAAAGACGGATTACACAGTTGTGATAAATAGCCATTACCCCACCCTAGACCCCTACGAGTACGGCAAACTACCTGCCAAGTACCTGAAGTGAAGCGGTCTCCCTCAACGACGTGAGTAGGCCACTAAACACTTCAAAGTACCCGGTAGTTTGTGCACCCCATCTTGGGTCTATCCTAGGAGCAAAAAACAGTAAAATGAAATAATACAACGGTGGCAACAACCGCAACCTGGATGTGCCCCGCAAAATAATATTACAACATATTACAATTATATTGAATGAATGAATATAACAACCCATCACAAACCCGGCTAATCATCACAACAGTCCAATACAGTTCATAACCACAAACAGTAAAATCCATTACAGAAATGTGCAACCCCCTGCCAACCGACATACTAGCAGTTATGGGAGGTTTACGAACACATTATACAATCACATATATAATCAAATTAGCAAATATCGTAAAATTTAGATCGAGCAAACACTTTAGATTCTACTCCAAAACTTCTCTGTACACCTGAGACTTGAGCAGAAAACAAAAATATCCCAGAAATATCATTATTAACACATAAGAGTTACTGAAGAAATTTGGGCTGACTCGGCCGCGGATCCGCGGTGGATCGCATGGATCCGCCGCAGTTCCGCGGTGAGTTAGCCGAGTCACGAGTCCAAATTTCTGCAGTAGCCCTATTATTCCCTGCTTGTTATTCTGCAGGTCCTTGAAAAAATTTTAGGGCCTGTTTTAAATTCGACAGAAACTGTGTTAAATCGATGATTTTTCCGGTTCTTTTTGCGTTCGAAATTCTTACGACTTTGCTAATGAGTTAATTATTGTTTAGCGAGACTTTGATACCACTGTAAGTCGATATACAACACCCCACGACTTGCGGGGAGGCGGAAAAATAAAAAACGATCTTGTTCTTTGCATAAACATCGACTAACCGAGAATCTTTGCTAAACGATAACTAACAAAAACATAGAAGTTGTTAACTACTATGAGAAGTGATTATACCTAATGAACCGTGTCCTTCTCCTTTTCGTTATCCACCTCCTCCTCGGCCTCCTCCACGTAATAGATGATCAACCCGAGAGCTTTACTCCAAGCTTCACCTCTAACTTGAGGTAACTAGGTTTCTTAAAGTGCTAATCTAAATAACCTAGGTGATATAGAGTTGGGTTATGGATTAATTAGTCTATTCTAATCCTTGGTCTCAATACATGAGTGGTAGGATTAGGGTTTGAAGAGAGAGTGTGCTTGAGGAGAGAGAAGGTGAGCATGAGAATGAGAAGAGATAATTATCTCATTTGAATATATATGAAGCATTATGTTTTATCAAATAAATAAATAAATGATTTAACAACCATGCTTCATTTAATTCATATGAGTGATTCATCTATATGAGTCATTAACCATTTATGATGCATTAATGACATGGATGAATCACACAAATGAGTCACTAATCTCATTTAATGTTTATGCCACCTAAACCCCCAAGTCACCATCCTTCTAGAAGCTTCTCGCGAAATTACGAGAATGCCCCTCCCTATCCGTGAAAACAAGGAAAAACTTTAGACTGTATAAATCCAATAACCCGATACTAGAATCTGGCTTAAACCAAAGCCGACTAGTAAAAACTGTCCGAATGTCGTACGTGCGTAAACACACGTATGCGTCCGAACCCTTGTCGTAAAACCATACGACCTCTATATCGTTTTGCCTGGAGCAGGGAAACTCTCTGTGTGGGACTCTAAAAACTTGACTACTACGCTGGCAGTGGGTTTAACCACAGACCGCAAGTGTCACTAGCTGTACGTAACGGTCCCCAGGTAGATGTCGATAAGAAGGCCGGTGAGAAAACCCATCCGAACTCCTACTGAGCCTGATGTGACAATCTCCGTACAGTCCGGTCTGTTCGTCTAAGACTATCGCATATCGGGCCTAGGGGGTGGCAAGCGTCAGTCCCCTAATAGCGGTATAAGTCGTGTCGGAGCAAAGCCCATTACACCCTGAGAAACAACTGGAACTTACCAGTAAATCTCGCTTGCCCTGGCCAGGGACTTTGCGTAATGGCTCTCTGACACAGCGCGATATCAACTCCCAATACCGGGAGAGACGAATCCTGTCTAACCGCCACTGCCTCCAAGTGCTCGGGACTGCACCCAACTGCTATCTGTTTGCACGACTCCTTTGAGCCGTGGTAGGGTAGCAATCTAAGAACAGTGGGACACACTCGAGGCGAAGTAGCAGTGTCATGTCTATGGACTATGCTGTACTCATGTCACCTGGGAACTATTAACTGACGACTGGTATAAAACCAACCAACAGTTCCCTGCGAGTCCTGTCCGGTGTACCCGTAACCCAACGAACACCTGTATACTATCTCCAGTACAACGTACTGACGGCTGTGGGACAGACTATCTCCCCAACTGGGATGAGAAGCGTACACACTAGTCTACTCCGGAGTATCGATGCCCTGTCTCGATAATCCTACGACTAGGGACCTGGAAAAGGATGTGCTTGTAGACTACCCAGCCCCCACTAGTGTGACTGCCATCACAACACTGGTAGTCAAGCAAGATCCTAAGAGCTCTATCAATACGTATACTCACATATTAAGATAGATAAAACCAAGTAGCATACTACCATGTTTAGCAAGACTGTTATATAACTGTGAATATCCCAAGCTTCCATTAAGTAATATACAAGCTAGTATGATACAATAATAGCCCCTAGGGCATATACTCTAACATTTATGACAGGGTTCGATCACACATGTGTACTTGTGCGCATATGATGTTCGGGCGGACAATACTACTGGGCTTTGGTTTAAGCCGGATCCTAGTATTTGCCTATTGGATCAGTTATATCTCATTGTATTCGTATTTCTCGGAACACGGATATGGGTATGTATATACAGTTACGAGGGGCATTCTTGTAATTATTCAAGTTGGCTTTAAGATGATAACACCTCATTACTTGTTTTAGTGTTTTAGGTTAAATGCTTAATGGGGTGGATATTTGAGAGGAGGAAACTTCATGGTATTTTAGTGAAATTGAGCATGGCTTTATGTTGACTCTTTTAGACTCTTGTGTGATATAAAGACTTAGATATTTTGAGATATTATTTGAGATATTTGTAAGAGATATTTTTTCTTTGCATTAGAGTTAAAATAGATGCCATGCTCAAGAGTTAACTATCATTATCACAAACACATTCTCTCTCCTCTTAAACTTTCTCTTCATCTTCCTCAAAGAAACCTTAATTGTCTCATGAGTTGAGAATTCTAGGGTTTGTGAGATAACTAAATCCTTTAACACTCTCTACTCATTCTAGGCTACTTAGTTTAGCACACCAAGTGACCAAGCTGCCTCAACTTGGAAGTTAAACTCAAGGTTGGAACTCTCGGGTGGATCTTTTACGACTTGGAGAAGCCGACGAGGAGACGCTATCCATTTTCACTCCAAAGAGCTCACGAAGTGAAGGAGGAAAACGAGAAGACAAGAAGGACACGATACTATGAGGTATAACATTCATCCGAGTAGTTAAACTTCATATAGTTTGCTAGCTAGGCTTTTATGTTCGATCCTTGCTTCAAGTCGGTGTTGCGAAGCCCGTAAAAATCATTTTTTGCTAATTCCGCCTCCCCGTGAATACGTGGGGTACGCGACATCGACTTACAGGTCGTTGTGGGTGGAGGGGAAAAAGAAGATGAAGAAGTACCGACTTCGGAATCGATAGCAAGAACGTGGACAAGACGGGCACTAGAATCACGTGTCTAGCTGAGCATGCACTAAGCAGGTTTAGTGCAAGTGGCAGCGTGTAAACGAAAAAAATATGGTTTGTTTTGAAAAAGATGGATGTGAGACAAATTACACAAAAATGCACAATCAACCCTAGAACTAAGGTCACCTAGGTCAAGTCACTAGACCGCTCTTAGACTTCCAAAGGACAAGCCGTAGGATCAATCCACTACCACCTTTTTATTACTCTTATGGTCAGGTAAGTGCTAAGTAAGTGGGAGATATCCGCTATACGAATCACCGAAAATAGCGGGCCTGATTAAATAAGCACTTGCCTTAGACACCACGAAAGTAATGCGAATAAGTGATAGATTACCCATGACCTTTCTCTGTCCTAATTGAGCGCGACGGTCCTTAGAGTCTTGGTCTAGATATTTTAATTAATGTAGGGTGATGCGGATGCTCGTTTTGTGATTTGTGGGGCCTAGGAAGGGTGATGAAATCCCCACCTAATCTGAATTTTGGTATTGCCCCTTAAAGTCCGTATAAAAATATGCACAAACAAACCAATTACAAAACTCGCAAAAAGATTTTTGAGCGGCGATATTTTTGCAAAGAATCCTGCAGAAAAATATTTTGCTGGATTTCAGAAGAGAGAGAAAGATATGTAGAAGATACCAGAGGAGTTTGGGTGTATGATCCTTCAACCCCGTCGCGGTTCCGCCGCCAAAAGTTCCTTGTTGCCGCAGTTCCGCCGCATGAATGAGGGTTCTTTTGAAAAAATTTCCACTGTGTCCTCCTTTGCTCCTCTGGTGCTCTCTGAAAGTCTCTGAATCTCAAATTTCGCGTTCAAGTGACTCCAGATTCCCTTGCAAAATTCGCACAATAATTGTTAAATACTCAATTTGTTGTTTTGTTTTATTATGAAATGGATCGAACAAGAATTCAACCCGAATAGCAAGAAAAAAATTACACACGTATCCCCGGCAACGGCGCCATTTGATTTATCGTGAAAAAGTGTTTGTAGAATAACCGAAATTAATAACGGTGTCGCTCGTAGCTAGCCGAGATGAGTACGGATCGTCCTCAGGGAAACGTGGAACATTTATCTTGCTTTAGACGAGTTGATTGAAAAGAGAGAGAATAGTTTTAAGATCTATTTTAAATACGGATATAAATTTTAAAAGGAAAATGCTCGTAGGGTTCATAAGATTTAGTAGTTGATGAGTGACTAATAAAGATGTCTCCTTTTATCTTTTGATAGATTTAAAACTAGATGGATAGTGATGAATGAGGATTAGGATTCCTGGAAGAAACTAGGGTTTCCCCACTATTGCCCTTGACCCTTCATTGATCTCTATTCATGTCTAGCCCTTAATAAAACGATTGTTAATCTAATCTCAAATCGCGGTCGAGACTATCAATAATTTGGTAGCGCGCCCGATAAGGATATTAACAATTTTTTTGCTAAAATTTATAAACTTCATAAGATGTAAAAGAAGTTAAAATATTTTCCCATCCATTGTTCTACCCTAATCCTACAAACCCTAGCAAGCTAGGAATTACTCACGCATGTTGTAAGAAGAAGAAGAAAGGATAGAGAATGAGATCGTAATTAAAATGCAGAAAGTAAAAATACAGAAAATAAATAATTAAACAAAATGATCTACCTTTATTAATCAACTTCACAAATACAAATCCTACGAATTTAGATTACAAGAAGAAGAAGTTGCTCTCGATCTCTGCCTCGTAGGAAGTAGATGCTCCGTCGATTTTTACGTCACCCTATCAGGTCGAATCGTGGACCTGTCGTAGATCTCTAGTTCTTTGATGGTGATTTGCTTAGTGTAAAGGTGATGAGTTTTAACTTTAGCCCTCGGTCCTTTATGTAGCTCTCAAATCAGAAATCCTAGATCTCATAGGTTTAGACTTGCCATAAAGATCCACTTTCCATGTTTTTAGATCCAACGGCTATGATTAAGCCAAGGATCCGCCGCAATTAGGTCACTTTGGCCGCGGAAGAGCCACGCTATAGAGGAGTTAGGGTTTGGATTTTCTTGTGTGGCCTCTTGTTGACATGTGAAGATCTTTTCCATACTTGGATTCTTCGAATATTTCCTGAATCTCTGTCAGTATTGATTCTACGGCTTTGGCAGATTTTTTATCCTGACATCTTGAATATCTTGATCTCCTGACCTGAGCTAAATCTTGCACAATATCTCCATAAATAATGTTAGTACTATTTATTAAATTAAAGAGAGTATCTTAATAACTTTATATGGTAATAAATCTTTAAGATACTTGATTAAGAATATTTGATATGATATACATCTTTTAATTACTAAAATATTATATAAATATAAAATGCATATATTTTCCTTCATAATATTAATTATAATATATAAATATATGGTAAATAGTATTTTGCGGATAAACCCAAATATGTTCTATATTTATAATAAACAGCTTTAAATATTTAAGGAAAGTAAGGAAAATGTTATATCAAAAGTGCAATATTTTCGACTGAACACTCCCCTTTGGAAATTTTGCACAGCGCTGTCCAACCTCATCTTCGGTGTCTGTTTTTGGTGATGGCGCTGCCGGTGCCTTTTCAGGAATCTCTGCCCCAGCCCTTTGACGAATCGGCATACCAGCAGTGCGGATGACTGATTCCGCCCGAGCAGGCTTAGGAATAAGCACCGAGTCACTGTCCCTCAGAGGAGGGCAAACAACCGACTGTGTCCGCAACAAGGAACTGACGGCTTGAGCAGAAACAGGGGATTTACATTCAAAAAGCACCCTTCTCTTCTATGCAATGATGGGGCTAACCCGGTAGCGATACCAGCCCTTGAATGGACCCACGGGCCTCGGAAGATAGTCAGGCTCGAGAATCATGAAGACGGAACCAGTACCCAACCGCATAAAGTGGTGGACAACATCATGAGTGACCTCCAGTGAGAAAGTGGGCTCAACTAGAAAGGTTTCGAGGGGGGCGCCCTGATTGTAACCTAACTGTTGGGCAAAGCGATTTGGATTGCACCGCATGAAGAGAGCAGTATCATTTAGACGGAACACTAGGTACCCCGGACGGATTGAATATAGATGCATGATCTCTTTGGGCTTTAGAGTAGGAGCTCCACTCTTTGACAAATCGAACAGCTGTTGAATAGGGCCCACTGGAGCAGAAAGGACTCGGTCACTGAAAACCATCCTGCCTTCATTCGAGTATGGATTAAGCAATACCCGTAGAGCCCCCAACTGAGTCGGATTAGGAGCGGAAGCATCGATCATCCTCATCACCCGTGGAAAGGTATATGCTTCATAGAAAGCAGGGGGCCGGTGTGCAGCAATAGGGCCTGACACGTGCATCTCGATCCATGACGTGAAGTAGTGGAGGAAGAAATTCACGGTGTCCACACCCGGGTTTGAAGTGTTGGCGGCAGTACTTAGACCGTGATATAGGTGTGATAGTCCTGCAACGTCAACAGCCAATCGCGCCCCTTCAGCTATGCGATGGATAGGATAGAAGACGGAGGCTCTCATAAAAAGGCGATGCATCGGCATGGCAAACCAGCTAAGCCAGAGTTCAATGAAGCCGATAAAGAAAGTTTCTTCGTCCATTCCGGGGGAAGCAATTGCATCAAAGGCCACGGCCGATAAAATTGGAATGTAAAACTGCGGCAGGTCTTCTTCTTTGATCGGCGGTTTCTTCAAGCCAAAACTGAAGGGGTCCTCAATCTTTGAGAATTTCGAAGCATTCTTGGATAAGACGTCCTCAAAAGTGACACCTTTCCCTTCCGATGCCACGAATAGTTTCTCAAAAATACCCAAGGCTTTGATCAGACTCGAGTGCTTGTGCCGAACAGCATTCTCGGTCGCCAAGCCCTCAAGCACCGCTGACACCGTAGCAAATATATACTCGTCGGGGGGTAATAATTCTTCATAGTGTTCTCCCCTGATCGGCAGCCCTGAAATTTCGCGGAACTCCTTCAGCGAAATAGAGACTTCATGGTCCCCTAGTAGAAAAGTATTCGTCGGAAGGTTCCACTGGTTTAAAAAAGCCTTGACTCACCAGACGTAGAGAGCATGATAGTAGAACAGTGAAGCATACACTGCTTGATACAGTCCAACTTTCTGCAGCAGTGAGCGTTGGGACGAAAGAATGTACCGGGCCCAGGGAAGATAACCTACTGGATGACGCGGGGTAACACCTACTTTATAGATTTGCCTCCAAGGTCGAGCTTCATCCTGACATATTTAGCGCCCTAAGATATCGATAGCCATCATAGGTTGATTGGGGGTCCCTGTCGTTGATGGCTCAAGTCGTCCCTCAGGGGTCCAGTTAACCGCTTCCACCGCATAAGCAGAGAATAAAATTCCCAAAAGTCTCTGAGTCTTTCAGAGCTAAGTTTTGTCATATGGAATTAAATTTCTTTAATAAAGGGATTAAATCCCAGAAAACCCCCACGGTGGGGAGGCAAAGAAAATGGAATTAAATTCCAAGGATTCTCAAAGATCAATGGTAGGGTAAACCCTAAGTAGATAACTAACAATCCTCAAGACCCCAGAGTCTTCTTAAAAGAAAAAAAGGGATGTTTTTAAATCTCTAATAAATCAGTTCAAGGCAAGAGCAAAGCTCTGGTGATGGATTTAAAATCCAGAAAAAAAATGATGAAAGGGGGTTTTCCCTAAGGAGTAAACGTCGTTCAAGATCCTTACCCAAAAAGGAGTTTTGCAAAGTTTAACTCTGAAAGATCTGTGGGCAGAGAGCTAAGCTCTGAGAGGAGAATTAAATTCTCAAAAGAAGGTTAAAGATGAAGATGAAGAAACAGTGAATCATCTAATGAGACAAACACCTCATTTATTAGATGTGATGGGGAGCGATTCATCTCTCCGTTCTCCTAAGCAATCCAACGGTTGTAAGAGTGGACAGCATTGCACTCACGTGCAAGCTGCATAAGAGCAACGCTGGGGGCATTTGTTCCCTTATAAAAAAGAAAGAAGTGGGAAAATCCTCCACTATTCAAGTCTCACGTGTTAAACACGTTAGCGCCTATATGCAAACCATATAGGTGCTGCAATAAAATAATTGGCAAGCCAAACAGGCCTCACGTGTTAAACACTTGAGAGTTTATATGCGCTGAAAACAAAGCATACTGAACCCATGCTAGGTGTCACGTGTTAAACACGTGAGTTCTTCTGCTGCACTCTTTAGCAAGATAGAATTAAATTCTATTTGAGAAATATTTTCCTTAATCTTTCTTAAACTAGAAAGATCTTTGGATCGAAAATCCAACGGTGATTATAAAATCATCCACCGATCATCCGATAGAATAAAATTTCTATCTTAGGAAAATATATTTCCTAATCTTGTTAAATAAACAAGAGAACTTCTCTATTAAACAAAGAGCTTTTGGATTAAAAATCAAATGGTGAATAAAATTCACCAAGTGATCCGAGAGATCATTTTGGATTGATCGTGATCTCTCAATCAGAGATTTTCCTAACAAGTTGACCCTTTCTCTTATCCTATAAATAGAAGGGGAAAACAAAAAAGAAAAGAAGAAGAGAACTCCACACAAGCTTCTGCAAAAAATAATATACAGCGGGCTCTTGAAAAAGAAAGAGAATTTAATTCTCAAAAGAAGAAGAAGACCTGCCTCATTGAAACCCTAGGTAAAAAAAACACAGAGATCATAGTGTCTCTTCTTTGCCTATCTAAGGGTTTAACCCTTCACATAAAAACTTAGTTCTTTCTCTGGTTGAGATTTGCAGAAGCAAATCTCCCCACAAGTTGAGAATTTAATTCTCATCGGGGAGATTTTGCTCTGCGGATTCAAAACTTAGGGGAAAATAACTAGGTTATAAAAGAAAAAGAAATAACAGGAGCATATAGGAATTTAATTCCTCCAAAAATTAGGATTTGACCCTATATAAAGAACTTAGTTCTTCAAATGATGATGATCCAAGATCCTCAAAACCTAAATCTTGATGATCATCAATGACTAAAAATATCATTAACAAAGATCAATATCTCTAAGAAAATACAAGAATATCTTGTTGACTCGTCAGTGCTTAGCACTATTTTGAAGCCTCACGTGTTTCCCATGTGAATGCTTTAAACGAACAAAAAGAACGGCCAAAGCTGCCTCACGTGATTCTCACGTGGGCACCTAAAAAGCAAAGAAAAGCTTCTTTGTCAATTAGGCAGTCACCCCAAAAGAAAGCAGTCACGTGAAATGCACGTGAGCTCTATCCAAGTGCTTAGCACTTCTGTAAAGAGAGGGAAACGAGCAAATAAAGCCTAAAGCACAGTACTCACGTGCTTCTCACGTGAGTATTATGCAGAATGCTCAGCACTCCATGATTAGTCCAAAATGACTAACAAACATTCACAACTGGGGGCCTCACGTGCGCCACGGAACTCTAGTGCTTAGCACTAATCCAGCACCTCACGTGTTTCACATGTGAGTGTTGTATGTCCCAGTGCTCAGCACTGTTGGGTAATTATGGAAACTCAATCTCAGCCCAAAATTGGCTAAATTTCCTGAGGTTAAATCACTTTGATTTTAAAATCAATCGAGCTCATATGGCTCATGGTTTCCCAAACTAATCTTAGTCTAAAAAATGACTAGTGGTCTCCCATCGATGATATCCAAAATGATATTCATCCTATGTCTCCTAAAGTAATCTTAGTCTCAAATACGACTAATGATTTTTAGGTCCACCACAACCCTTTTCCCTCAAATACGAGATTTGGTTCAAGAGTGCATCTCTTCACACCTCCGATATATGTCGTTGTAATTCCTCAACGTTTTCAGAGAGGTGGCGGGTCCAGATGACCAACAACTTCTTTCGTTTATGCACTTCCATACTGACGTGCACGCCTCAAATCGGAGCGTGCCCCAAATTGGGCACATTCCATATCAACATTGTTCACTCCGCCACGTAACAAATACACGTGCGCGCGAGTTGAATAAGCGACCGAAATGTCCTTAAACTAATATTCGCCCTCAAATACGGCGACAAAGGACCGAAACGTCCTTAAACTAAAATTTCTCCTCAAACATGGTGATAATGGACCGCGATGTCCTTAAACTAAAATAATCGAGCCCGAACGCTCATATGTTTTAAATCGATCTTAATCTCAAACCAGATTAACGATCCTTAAATCAACCCAAACCTAAATCTAAAAATATACGGATTTGGACTAATCCACGCCCTACGGGCGACGACAGAAACTAGTCTCCGTATACAATCCACGAGCAACCTAAACAAACAAAAACGCACACGACACGAAGTGAACTTCCGGAACAGGAGAAAATGGTTATCGCGATGCGGTAGCGTAATTAACTGCAGGGGATAGGAAAGGACGTCCCCACAATCAAAAAACCCCTCACAAAAGAGGGGGAATCTGATAAAGTCTGCTATAACGACCGCATCCATCCAAACCTCCGATATACGGTGACATAAATCAACTTGGCATCTTCGCAGAGGTGGAAGAATAAATCCAAATAGCATCTGTCCCCAAAATTCAGGCCAGACGTCCCAACGTCCTGGTCTGTCTTCTAGCGGTGAACAGGGCGGTCTCAGGGAAAAACTTCGCATCAAACAGATCGCGGAAGGTCTTCCACTCTATGGGTTGTGTGAAATGGCTTTCTTCAGCTTTTTACCGGACTCTTGCATTGTCAGTGAGCTGGAGCTTGGCCACACGAACCCAAGCTATGTCTGGTACATATGCTGCAGCGGGGTCGTCTTCTATACTCTGGGCCCATTCTTCAGCCTCAAGAGGACTCTCTTTTCCTGAAAAGTTCTTGGGATGCAATGCACGGAATTGCTTTACTCCAAATGCTTCGGCTTCCAGGCGGTTCATAAGAATAGCAGTCCGCTGCTGCTGGCCCTCCAGAAGACTTTTGATAGCTTCTAGAAGCATCGTCTGTTCGTTGATTGGAGCAGAAACGGTAGCGGGGGTGGTAAAGTAGGCGGTGGTGTGTTGCCATTGACATTGGTACTGGTGTTGTTAGGAGAATCCATTGCCTTGAAAAAAAATGAAGGTTAGGATAGATTCAAGGAATTTGAAATGCAAAGAATGTATAGTTGTTGATTATTATAATTCTTATGATATATTGCTTAAGACTTCATGCAGAACTGACCTGCATGGGCCGCCAACAAAACTTGTCACGTCCCGCTTCCCAATAGACGGAAATGATGACGTAGCAAGCCCGCAACGTATTTACTATGAAATAAATACGTTAAGCGTAATAAAGCAATATATAAATGAACAAAAATGACAAGAGTAATAAAATGAAACAGCAACATTCAACTTTATATACAACTGTTTGAAAATAAAAGATACAATAAACAAAGCAATGCCTAAACAATGGCATACAGAAAGTAAATGCAGGCTGGAAGGAGCTAGTAATCTGGCTATGCAGTAAGATGGTCCAAGTCCTCCTGGGTCGACTCTATCTCCTTAGAGTCCGATCCTCCTGACGAACATTCCAATGAAAGAAATAGAAAGGAATGTCGTCAGCGAACTAGCGCTCGGTAAGTCCCAAAAGAAGAAATAGATGATAGTATGTAATGTGAAATGAACAGGTAAAATTGCATATGATCATTCACAGGTATAGGATAGTTATTCTAACGTGGTTATCTATAGTTTGGTAAGGAAGGTATTCATGTATACGAAAGGAGTCCATCTTACCCCGTGGACTATGGTAACATGTAGTACAAACCCCCGTCATAACCTACGGGACAACGGCACGTGTATTCATGTAGGTGTCTTTTAAAGTGACCTCTCGTGCCATGATATACGTTCCGTACCAATCTATCCCTTTATCCCCGCGTATTGTATTGTATAGATTAAGATTATAGTTCTTGGCCAAATCCATAGATATAAAATGTTCAGTTTCGTGTTCAGAATGTAATCATGTGTTCAAGTAGTCATATTGAGTTCATGTCAAATTATAACCATGGTTTGGTCAAGTCGAATCAATTATACAAGTTTGAGTTTTATATTTGAATTCGGGTATTCATGTTCATGATCAAGTATTCAAATTCATGTTTGATTTTGGATTCAGGTTTGAGTTTGAACTCAAATTGAGTCAGACACTTATAAACTGATTTAACTCTTGAATTCTTAGGTTCGGGAGTAATCGGCAACTGCTGCACATGGACGACAGGATTTATGTATTTTTCCAAGACAATTGACATTGATAACTCCGTTAAGTTGTCTAACCTGAATAGGCAAGCACTCACTTTCTCCGGCTCCTTGGGGCTCAAGAGAATTGATCCCGCTTAAACATATATTTACTAGAGTCCTTAAAATATTGTTTTGTATATCTCGAGGGGGTTTTATGAAAAATATTTTAATATAGTTTAAAAATAAATCTCGAGGGTGATTTATAATATTTAGGGTTTTCATGAGCATGTGTTTTAATTATAGGGGTATTTTAATGATAGATACTTAGCTTAAAAAAGTTTATGGTATTTTATTGAAAACTATCCCTTTTTGGTAACTTGATCATATTTTATTAAAAGTTTAATCTTTCATTTTAGAAAATATAGTTTCATAATATATATTGAAAATACGGATTTATAATTTTTATATAATTTTAAAAATTAGTTTTATTTAGAAAAGTCGCATTGCTTAAAAACCGTATTTTATTTCCTTTCGAAATCGAATACTCCGTGAGGAGTTCTGCATCTCGCTATACTATACTAAGGATGTGCGATAATTCGCACCATACATTAGCGGGTCCCCTAACGAGAGTTGTAGAGGCGTATTTGCCAAGGATAAAAAAATAGCGCTTTAAAAGAAACCCGGTCTTTAAAAGATGTGGTATTTTATTGTAAAAATATTTCTTTGAACCAACTATATATAAATGTAGATATCGTGCTATGAAACCAAAGTGTGCGTGTGGGATAGGTCGTTACCACATGAGGTTTTCCTAAAATTATTGCTTTAACAATATCGAAAATAGATGATAATAAAGTTCAAAGTATTTTAATGAAAAAGATCATTTATATTCGTTTCATATGAAAATTTTGATTAAACTTGAATCTAAACATTTGTAATTAAAATTACAAATAGTATGGTAAAATTATATTGTCCAAGATATAAAGGAAAAGGGGGTTCTAGGATTTAAAAGAAATATATCGGGAATAATTCCACTTTACTGATATATGATTAGGAGATGAATTTTGATGCAAAGAAAGAGAGTTGGGAGGGACTTACTGTTTGGAAATCTCAAGAAAAGGGTTAGGAAGAAGGGAGAGGGTTTCGTGGTATCGTTGGTGTTGGGGTCGAAAATTGCACCTCGATTGACCAAGTCAAAGTCAAGGTCAACCTCAAGCCAAGTAGGCCCAAACTCGGATCAAGTGAGCCCATGCCCAGGTCGAGTCCGAACATGAAGCGGCCGGCCCTCCTCCATGCCCAAAATGAAATCATGTAATAAATAATTTTTATGTAATTTTTATGCATGAATGGGCATAGAGCCAAATATTTGTAAAGCCCATGGCTTATGTGCAAAAAGAAATGGCGCATGAGCCATGGGATGGCAAAAATACAATTTTTGTAAAGCCCAGGGGGCTATATGTAAAGTATATAGCCTATAAAGGCCAAGATAATGAAAATATCTCAACAACTTTTTCTCTCTCCAAAAGAATCAAGATCTGTGATCTTCTTCTTCCTCAAGGTTCTAAAAACCTTCTTCTCCTTTTGAATTAAATCAAGAGTTTTACTCTTTCTTTTCCAAAACTAAATAGTTTTTTACCACGAAACCCACAAAAGGGAACTCAGATCTTCCATCAAATCTTAAAAATAAGAGATTTTTAAAATCTCAGACTTCTTGTTCTTCAAGATTCAGCCAAAAGAGGAGGAAGAAGGAGACCCATATCGTAAAAATCCCATTTTGGGAAGATCCAGAGCTCAAGGGAGAAGCCCGTTTCAGCATATCTAAAAACATCTTAGGAGTTTAGCTCCCCTATAATTTCTCTTTCGGGAGTTTAAATCCTATTTCTGGGTCTAAAAGCTCATTTTCCTCGCCGGCGCCCGAGCGCCTAGCGCCCCAAGCGCTTAAGCGTCCAGCGCCCACGTGCCGGGCACGTGGTGCGCTAGCGCTCGAGCGCCTGGATCTCAAGCACCCAGCGCACACGTATCGGACACGTGGTGCGCTAGCGCTTAAACGCACAGCGCTCAAGCGCGTAGCGTTCAAGCGCCCAGCGCCCACGTGTCGGACATGTGGTGCACTAGCGCTTAAGTGCACTAGCGCCTAAGCGCACAGCGCTCAAGCGCACAACGCCCACGTGTCGGACACGTGGTGCGCTGGCGTTTAAGCGCCCAGCGCTCATGTGCTAGGCACGTGAGGCGCTGGCCCCACGCGTCCTTTGGGCGCTTTTTCCTTTTTTATATATAGGTATACATGTATATATATATATATAGATAGATAGATAGATACACACACACTCCACAACACCGTCCCTGTTAGAAAAAAAAATTCTAACGGGACGCTGCCCCGCACCCCACAAGGGGACCGCTAGCCTCCTTGACCCCCAGTCCGCTATCCGGGTAGCGGGACCCCCATAAAATACTCTGTGGGGCTCCCGATATATCCCAAACCCCTTCAAAACACAACATTGCACATTGAGTTCGCATGACCAGTTTAACCCGTCAATCGGAGGTTCTCTCGCTCCAAATGCGATGGGTAATTAACGGCAGCTTAGTCCGCGGCTGCCGGAGATTAGGATCCCCACAATCAATAAACCCCAGCCTAACCTAGGCAGGGGGAATCTGTAATGCGCCTGACAAGCGCGTGCATATTCCCATCTCAATGGGATGACGAAAAACTCCCTACAGCAGGAACTTCGAAAATGGTTTCGATCTTCGACGGAATAAGCTTAATCGCTAACTCCACTTGCACTTAGAAACTTTTTGAAAGAATTTTTGCTAGAATTTCATAATAGTGAAGAGCTAAAGCATTGGGTGGTATTTATAGTGAAGAATTGGGGTTTGGGAATTAAAATTTTGTATTAAAAAGATATTAAATGGTGAAATAAAAGGTCTCTATTTGATTGCAAGGGAGTTGAAGGGAGTTGAAGTGTCAAGTGTGCAAAGCACGGATCGATTTGGGTGTATCAGGTCCGTCGGCGCCAGCCTATGGGTCATTTTGGCCGGTCGGATCTCGAGCTCTGGCCTCGAGATTAGTACCGCATGGGTTTTTCTGTGTTTACTTCATTTTGCACGTGTTTGATTTTTCTAAAACTTTTCCTTTCCCCGTGTATTGCACGGGCAACTCTTGGGCATCCAAAAATTAAAAAGAAAAATCAGAAAAAAAAATAATTGTGTCTGATGTGAATCGAATACACAAGCTACGTCACAGTAATGCAAAGGCTTTACCAGTGAGCTACAAGTTATTTCTTGCTTTTGTTTAATAGAAATAACTTTTAACTCTTACACGGGTTGTAATACTTTTTCTGTATAATAACAAGAAAATTTCTATAAAGAGATTTCAGAGTCGTTACACTGTCGATCCATGCAAATAAGGCGCCGGCGACGTTGGGAGGTGGAGTAAGATCGCTCCCGCCTCCGTTGTGGCGGACGGGGCGACTCGTGCGAGGATCATTACGGTTATCGCTGGCCATTAAATCGAAGGCGGATGATCAACTTTTTGGATGGAAAAGCTTTTCTCGTTCCCACAGACGGCACCAACTGATGGAGGCCGGTTTTTCCTTCAGATGTTGTCCCCCATCGATCTTGCAGCCAGCGTGTCGAACGGTTGAGATTTGTTTATGGTGGTTGGATGTGGATCTCAATAGGTTGTTGGTTGTTGTGGACGCCAAGTGACCTGCAAGAAGAGCTCCGGGGTGGGAAACTACCGTAGAGCCCTCCGACGATCAAGTGCCGAGGAATATTAGGGCAGAGTGGCGACGTATTGGAATGAGTTCGAGTTACCTAAATTGTCTGGAAGAGGGGTATATATAGCGATCGTATGGAGCGAGCTAATGCGAGATTTTCGCCGTCCGTTACGCCTTTGCGTCACGTTCGCGTTGATGGCGGGATACGCCCGTTAATGGTGAGGTACGCTCATTAATAGCGAGATACGCTTAGCGTGAGATACGAGACGTGGAGCGGCGGAGATCTCGTTGTTGCGAGATACACGGAGCCGTTACGGGACGCTCGGGCTCTGTGCTCCCGGCCAAACAGGGAAGGAGGAAGCTCGGCTCTGTAATAGCTCGGAAACGAGCGGGAAGACTAAGGAAGCTCAGCTCTGTAACAGTCCAGAGACGAGCTATCGGCTGGTTGCTAGGCGAATAGAGAATGCACCCCGGAGGAGTCTCCAAAAGGTCTTATGCAATCTTGGAGACGAGGGACCGAAAAATGTCGCCAATGCATGTTACTTATTCCGGCTTTGTAGCTCTCAGGAATCTGACGGACTTACGTGGATGACACGTCACCTGCCACGTGTCATGATCTGGAAAATTCCTACACACACAAAACCGAATGCCGAATATTTTATTTTACTCTTTTTCTCGGTATCATCCCGCGCGGTCCCTTTATCAATCAAAGAGAAACAAACAATCAAATCTACATCCATCAAACATCATCATCTACATTAAACAAATGATGCAGTCCTAATGATGTGCTTAAGTATAATTTCTTCTTCTCCTTGGCATTTTCTTAAGCCTTTGTGTTGTACTTGTGTATATATAACATTACCAGCCCCCTTAATTTCTCTCCAACATGAAAAGAAAAATTTGAAACTAACCAAAAAAAAATGTCCAACACATCAGAAGAAGAATCTCACAACAATTCTCATCTCCAATCATTTATGGGTAATTGCATAAATGCACCTAGTAAAGGCGAAAATGTTGCTGCACCCGCGGCGAAGAAGAGAAGAAGTCTTCCTGGTAATCCAGGTGCTTCTTTTTTTTTTTTTTTGAATGACACTTTTTAATGTAATTTGAATTTTGCAAAATGTTAATTTTGACGTTAATCAATTCAAAACTTCGTATAATTTCCAGACCCAGATGCAGAAGTGGTAGCTCTATCGCCGAAAACTCTCTTAGCAACAAACCGATATATATGTGAAGTATGCCACAAAGGATTCCAGAGAGATCAAAACCTTCAACTTCATCGTCGAGGCCACAATCTCCCATGGAAACTAAAACAAAGGACAACCACAGAAGTCAAGAAAAGAGTTTACGTTTGCCCCGAGATTACGTGCACTCACCATGATCCTAGCCGTGCGTTAGGCGATTTAACGGGAATTAAAAAGCATTTTTCGAGAAAACATGGTGAAAAGAAGTGGAAGTGTGATAAGTGCTCGAAGCGATACGCGGTGCAGTCGGATTGGAAAGCTCATGCTAAGATTTGCGGGACTAAAGAGTATCGTTGTGATTGCGGAACGATATTTTCGAGGTATTAATTCTTTTTTATTTACAGGTTTCGATAGATAAGTTGCATTGGTTAGTATGATCGGGTTTGGAACTTGAAAACAATACATGAAATGCCTACTTTTGGCTGAATTTCACTAAACTGCCCTATTATAAATATTTTAAAGCAAAATCCATAATATTTAACTTAAAAATCTTATATGTAATTATGTTTACAGGAAAGATAGTTTCATAACCCACAGAGCCTTCTGCGACGCGCTAGCCGAAGAGAACTACAGAACAAACCACGGAATGGCCGCGATGGTCGGGTCTCTTCAAAGCCAAGCTCAAGACATGTTCTCTCACTCAATGCCTCACATAACCTCCTCGACAACTCTCGACTCAATGATGCACAACTCCTCGGCAACGTCGGAAAATCCCCAGCTGAAACCGCTCTCTTTAAACCCGTTCATGCCGAGCCCGTCCGAAATGATGTTCAACCCGAACCCGACGGCCTCACTGCCGACGGGCTCTTCAAACTCCTACCTGTCGGCAACGGCTCTACTACAAAAGGCGGCGGAAATGGGAGCAAAAGTCAGCGATGACTCGATCTCTCCTATACTATTGAGGGGGTTTACAGGCTATTCTTCGGGTTCGAGGCCCGGGCATAGTACATTTGCTCCACTCGGACCGATGAGCAGTGGAGGAGGAGAGAGAAACAACAAGAGTGAGGAGATTGTGCAAGGAAGAGATGTGAGGATGACACAAGATTTCTTAGGGTTGGGGCCTGTTGGGAGTATGAGCATGGGGGAGTCTAGCTATGGTGAGAATGGCATGTATGATACTTATCATGGGACTAATGCAATGGAGAGACCAATGTGGGATTTTTAAGTTTTTTCCTTCTTTCTTTTCTACCCTTTTTTTGTTAGATTTGTGGGGTGAGGAATAATTGGTTAGGGTTAGGAGTAGGGGTTTAGTCTAATTTCATACCATGCACTCTTTCAAGCTGGCTGCTATTTGGAAGGAAAAAAAACTACCTCTTTTATCACTAGGCGGATTCGGATCGCCTGCACTGATAAAAATAAATGCAAAAATCCAACCCGTTATACAAGGAAAATACCAGAGACGATGGTTTTGATCTTGTGATGAATGAAAGGTTGGGTTTGATCAGTGTAACATGTGCACGAACTTAGGAGTTTATGAGTGCACAAAGGATCTGGATTCTCATTAACCAGTCATACAAGGGAAATATAGGAGGCAGATGGTTTTGACCTTATTGGCAATATATCTAGTATTCAGAGTTTTCCTCGATCAAGACGCAATTGGGGATTATGTTTTATTGGAATGCAAGTTTTAAGGGTGACATTATTTGGGTTAAGGTTCTAGCAAGTCAACATGTTGCCAAAGAAGCCTTTTTGATGCCATTGACTTGATCATAGATTTTGATAGGAGAACCCTTTTGGTGATGGGCTGGTTTAAGATGTAGAAGTTGTACTTTTTGCCTAATTTCTTCTTTTTCCTTGTCAATTTTACTTTGCTTGTGCAACTTAAACTACATTGTATGTCTTGGGCTTCATTGAAGTAAGGATTTTTATGATTTTCCTTCTCCATTTTGGCAACAACACTACAAGAATCACTTATATCAGTCTTCTTTCAAAAACATTAATCATATCCAACTCCAATAAAACTAACTTAATTATAGCATTTCAGTTTAAATCAGGTAATGAAATTGATCGGCGACTTTAATTTAATGTATTCACAAGATTTTAAAAATACATATACCCATAGTAAGATTACACCAAAAAGCAAAAAATATTGGTAGATTTTTTGAAGAAAAATCAAACTTACTTGTTTGAGGCTCGATGCTATGAAGATGTTTTTCTGGGATAAGGGGCATGCTCTGTCTCTCCTTCAAGTTCCTCCAAAATGGAGGCCTTTGAGGGAGATAAAGAGCAAACCCCTTAATTTGTAATCTCTCTTTCTTGTAATATATAATATTTCAGGTTTGTTTTTGTTTTGTTATTAGCATGTAAGCTCTGCACAAGTATTTATAGACATCCTTAATGTGCTTAAAATGATGTAGGTGACAGAATCCAACAGTAGATCATGCATGAAGATGATTAAATTCCTCTCTATCTTGATTCCACTTGTATCTAACTTTTTCATGCTTAAAAATAAAAGTCAAAAGAATATGTCTATCCTTTGTTATTAGTTTCTATGGTACTCTAAATTAGTATGGCACCCTTTTAGTTAATTTTTCGAATAATCGAAGAGTCGCAGGAACGCTCACTTGAGAATTTAGAATCGGTCCTTTAGCCTCTTGATCAGATTAGATGTCGATATGTACTATTAATTAGTGGTTGTCGTGGGCATCGAATTCAATTAGTTGCCGAACTAAGGCATAAAAGTTGTTCTGAATGCAGCATTTGGAGTACTGTCTTAGGATTTAGATGGCGGCTTGTAAATTTTTGTTTGTGTGGATATATCTTGTAGGCACTAGATACTTTTTTCCAGTAAAATAAACATACATTATTTAACAAATCAAAGGTCTAACTATTATCTATAAGAATAGAACCTTAATTAATAATTTGATTTGATACCTATTTAATGGCAACTTATCAGATTCATAGGTTATATATATATATATATATATATATATATATATATATATATATAACGCTGACAAGTTCTTGATAAAATTGTAAGTATAAAACTTTTAACGGATGTTAAGAAAAGGGCAATAACACAAAATTGGCATATTAATATCCATGCAAAATTCAATGCAATGCAAAGATTCGGATGAGGTTGACTTCTAAGAATCTAGATGTTAATTTCTCGATGAAAGGCTGCTGATTTGCTAGAATATTGAAATTACGGTTGATGTCGAATAAAGAGTGATACTTTGATGTTCATGGATGATAAGATGCAAAGGACTTAAGGAGCAATTGTTGAGATTGTAATTACTTTCAAATATTTTAAACGATTTACCGGAAAGTAATGATTTCAGACGTATCTTTGCTTTCTTTAGTATGTTGGTTTTTCGACGTGACAAAAAGTAAGCAAGATTTGCTCTAGTCTATAATGGTTCTTGGTTCTAAAATGATTGTTTTATGGGTCACTAAGGGGCATTAAGCATAACTCTTGTAGTATTACATTGATTTTCAGTATGACAGTTCGCTGAATACATGTTATAGGAGGACACTACAAGAAATTATTTGGGTCGAGGCTGTGCATGCACACGTGCTTTACTCGAGCACATGATTCCATATCAATTGTGATTATCTTCAAAATGTATATATCCTGTTGAGTTTAGCTCGTATTCTTTAATTCCTGGAAGTTAAGCCGGCTCATGACAATCTTGAGCTGGCTCAACCCTATTCTGAGACGGCTCACAACATGTCCGGAATTACAAATTACTCTCTGTTTGTATGAGACGGCTCAAGATAATCTTGAGCCGGCTCAACGTCTGGCGATGTTCTGGGCCGAATTCTAGACTATTTTAGGAAATCCGATTTGTATCCTATTTGCCTCATCTTCTATAAATAGTAGTTTGTAATCCTAATTGGATGACCCTTTTATTAATCTGATATTGAGAGAGAGGAGGCTGGAGTTTTGAAAGGGATTTGTTTGTGAGACTTCATCCACCATTGTAATCCTTCTATTTGTTCGATCAGTAAAGTGTTTCTCCTTCGCCCGTGATTTTTCCCGGAAGGGTTTTCCATGTAAATCTTGTGTCGTTTGGTTTGTTCTCTATTTCTATTGCTTTTGCTTATTTATTTGCTTCTCTTTATCATTTGTTTATTGCTTCGTGATTGTATTTACCGCAACAAAATTGGTATCAGGGTATCATTGTGTTTCTTTGGGAGATTTGGTGTTTAGGAATTTGTTTGCTTGAACCATTAGGTTTTCGATCTTACGATCCAGGTTTACGGTGGATGACGACGCTTGTGTTCTTTCCCCATAATCTTAGATTGTGATTTTGAAGTTTTTTAGTTTGTGAGCACTCAAGGTATTTGTGGAAATTCCTAAGTGAATTTCAACTGGTTCTTTTAATCCCGCGATATGTCTCCAAACATTATGAAGTTCGATATTGAGAAATTTGATGGGAATATGTGTTTTTGTCTATGGCAAGTTTGTATGATTGCCGTATTAACACAGAATGGTTTGAAAAGGACGATTCTTGAAAAGAATTCAAGGCCTTCCACTATGACGGAAGAAGCATGGGAGGAGTTGGATGAAAAGGCTCTCATGGCTATCCAATTGTGTTTGACAAATGAAGTTTTGCAAGAAGTTCTAGTGGAGAATACGGCTGCTAGTTTGTGATTGAAGTTAGAGAAATAATATTTGAAGAAGTCTCTCATAAACCGACCCCTTTAAAACAGCGTCTCTACACTTCGTATGTAAGAAGGCTCTCTTATCAAATCTCACATCGGTGAGTTTAATTCTATAATTACAAATCTGGATAAGATCGATATTAAGATTGATGATGAAAATCAAGCATTTTTATTGTTATGTTCTTTGCCACCCTCTTATAAGTATTTTCGTGACACCATGGTGTATGAACGAGATACTATCTCGATCAAAGATGTCAAAAAAATTTGATGAACAAGAAGAAGATCGACAAGGAGTTAATTTCTAGCGAAGACGATGGTCGATTTTCAGGCTTATTTATTTGAGGGTGAGCGGAGAAGAGAGATCCAGAAGGTAGCAAGAAGAAGTCAAGGTCGAAGTCTAAGCATAAGAATTAGACTTGCAACTATTGTAAGAAGAAGGGACACTTCAAAGTCGATTATTACAAATTGTAAAACAAGCAGAAGCATGAAGAAAATCATAAGATAGGATCTTCAGCTGAAGTATTGCCGAAGATGAAAAAGATCTACTTATGGTTCTTGACAACACATATCGATGAATGGATTATGGATTCGGTTTGTTCTTACCATATGTGTTCCAATAAGGATTTTTTATCCACCTATAAATCTGCTGATGGTGGAGTGGTTTTGATGGGCAACAATAGTTCGTGTCGAGCTGTTGGTAAGGGAACGATTCAAATCAAGATATTTGATAGTATTGTGAGAACATTAGCGGAAATTAGGCATGTTCTTGACTTAAAGAAGAATCTCATCTCATTGGGTAAACTCGATGCTAAGGGCTATAAGTTCTCCGCTGAAGGTAGAGTTTTGGAAGTCGGTAAATGTGCACTCGTCATTATGAAGAAATTGAAAATGGGGTCCTTATATGTGTTGCAGGGTTCGACGACTACCGGGTCAGTGGTAATTTCATCATCTAAATCCATGTTAGATTCAGATGTAATCAGATTATGACACATGAGACTCGGTCATATGAGTGAGAGAGGTATGTCCGGGTTATCGAAGCAGGGTCTACTATGTGGTCAAAGTACATCGAAGATGGAATTTTGTGAGCATTGCATTTTCGAAAAGCAGAAACGAGTTAGTTTCGATACGGCGATGCACAACACAAAATGTACTCTTAACTATATCCATTCAGATCTTTAGGGACCTTCTCAAGTTGCTTCTAAAGGAAGCGGTGCAAAATATCTGCTTACTTTCATCGACAATTATTCGAGAAAGGTTTGGGTCTACTTCTTGAAGCTAAAAAGTGATGTGTTTAATACGTTCAAGTAATGGAAGATATTGATTGAGAAGCAATCAGGAAAGCAGATTAAAAGGCTAAGGACGGATAATGGATTAGAATTTGTGGTGGATATTTCAATGAATTCTGCAAAAACGAAAGTATCGTTCGACATCATACCGTTGTTCACACACCACGGCAAAATGGAGTCGCGGAATGCATGAATCAGACACTTTTGGAGAAAACTCGGTGCATATTATCTAATGCAAGGCTCGACAAGGAGTTTTTGGCGGAGACGGTGAATACGACATGCTTATGTTCTCTCATAAAAAATAAGGCAGCACCTCACATTCTGGGTACGTGAGCGCCGGCGTACAAAACACATGGACGCCTGTCTTTGGTAGGATTAAATCCTAAGGCAGCGCCTCACGTGGCATACACGTGAACGCCGGCGTGTAAAACACGTGGACGCCTGCCTCTGATAGGATTAAATCTTAAGGCAGCGCCTCACGTGTTAGGCACGTGAGCGCCGGCATACAAAGGACGTGGGTACCTGTTTCCGTAAGAATTAAATTCTTTGGCTACGCCCACGTGCTTAGCACGTGAGCATCAGCGCCCAAATTGAAGCAAATTTGCTTTAGGTAGAATTAAATTCTACATGGAAAAATATTTCGCTAAAATAAGAACGATATTCTCTGTTAAATAGAGAGCCATTGGATTAAAGATCCAATGATAGAATTAAATTCTATTAGAGAAAAATATCTTCCTGGTCAAATAAAATAAGAACAATATTCTCTTTTAAACAGAAATCTATTGGATCAAAAATCCAATGGTGATTTAAAAAAATCATCAAAAATAGAATTAAATTCTATATGAGAAAATATTTCCCTATTCTTTCTAAACAAGAAAGATATACTCTGTTAGACAGAGAAACCTTGGATTAAAAAATCCAATGGTGATTAAAAATCACCGTTTGAATCAAAAGATAGAATTAAATTTTATATAGAAAAATATTTCCCTAATCTTATTAATAAGAAGAAAAATATATTCTGTTAAACAGAAAGCTTTAAATTTAAGATCCAACGGTGATTAAAATCACTACCTGATTATGAAATTAGATTCAGATCTTTCAAATAAAGGATCTTTTAAACTAACCAACAAATTTTCCTCACCTATATGAAGGATCCGAAACTTTAAGTCTCATATAGAGAATCAACCCCATAAGGTGATGAAAAAGAAAGCTACAACTAATTAATTCTCTTACTGAAGAAAACTCCTTCTTGATCCCTTCAAATTCTAGGTAAAGAAAAAAGAAGAGATCAAAATATCTCCTTTTTCTAATATATATAAATGCAAGGGTTTAACTTTTTAAAAAGAATTTAGTTTTTTCTCTGGATCTGAGATCCGCAAGACAAATCGCGCATAAGTTGAGAATTTAATTCTCATCGGGAGGATTTTGTTCTTCAGACTTAAGATCTAAGGGAAAAAACTAGATATAAGAAAAGAAACATGAAGAAAAGAAATGGAATGTATATTCCGGGAATTTAATTCCTCTAAAATTGAGTTCAAAGAACTTAGTTCTCATAAAAAAAGGAACCGAAAAACATGGTTCTCAAAAACCCGGTTCCAGATCTTCAAAAATAGAGATCTTGGTAATCATTAATGGCCAAAGCACTATTAATAGAAATTTAACTTCTTTCAAAAAAATAAACAGAGATTAAATCTCTAAAAATTCAGTACCTCACGTGCCTCACACGTGAGCGCCCATAAAATAAAGACTTAGCGCCTCACAAGTGAACGCCCATAAATAAGGACTCAGCGCCTCCGTGCCTCACACGTGAGCGTCTATCAGAAAAAATCTGGCTACTCACGTGATACCCACGTGAGCGTTTAAAAATTGGCAAGCTGGAGCGCCTCACGTAATACCCATGTAAGCGTTATGCTATATTCAAAGTGTTTACGTGCTTAGCACTGATAGAACAACGCCCAAGTCTAAGCGCCTCACGTGATATCCACGTGAGCGCAAGAACATAAGTTTGAAATTATATCCATAGTCAAAAGACTAAGTGCTTAGCACTGCAAGATGATGAAAAAGCCCAAGACTGAGCCTAAAATTGGCTAAGTCTCTGAAATTTTCTTGAACCTATATTCTTCCTTACGGCTTAGCTCATATGCTCTGTTAATGGATCTTAACAAAATTTAATGATTCTTAACCATATTTTTAAGTTGATCTTAGTCTCATATAAGACTAACGTATCCTTAATCAAAATAAATTGAGCTTATATGCTCATATATTTAAATTGATCTTAATATAAAGTCAAATTAACGGTCCTTAAATAAAATAAAATATCTCCTGAACTGATGAAACATATAACTTATGTTCAAACTTAAATTTAATATACAGATTTGGACTAATCCGCGCCCTATGGGCGACGATATAAACTAGTCTCCATATACAATCCACGAGCAACCCTAAAATAAACCAAATATAACGCGACACGAAGTGATCTATCTGGAGTAGAAGAAAGTTGTTATCACAACGCGATAACGTAATTAATTGCAGAGGATTACGCCTGCAGGGAAGAGCGTCCCCACAATCAAAAAACACTCATAAATGAGGGAGAATATGATAAAGCCATGCTATAATGGTCGCATATGTCCAAACTTCCGATATACGGTGCTATAAATCAACTTGGAATATTTGGAGAGGTGGACAGATATGTTCCAAATAACATCTGCCCCCAAATTCAGGCAAGAAGACCTATCCCGATTCGTCTCTGTTTTTGGCGGTAAACAGCTTCGTTGTGAATCGATCACCTCATACATTACTTGGTAGTAAAACATCGAAGCGGGTGTGGTCTGGGAAGCACGCCGATTATTCTACACTTAGAATGTTTGGTTGTCCCGTATATGTGCATTGTCGTAAAGGCAAATTAGATTCTCGAGCGAAGAAAAGCATTTTTCTTGGTTATGCCAGGTCAAAGGTTACAGGTTGTGGTGTTCAGATCCTAAGTCTTCAAAGTTTATGATTAGCCGAGATTTCACTTTTGACGAGTCTACTATGTTGAAGGTATCGTTTGACATCATACCGTTCGACAACACAACAGATTAGGATTTTATGGTGGGGATTTTAATGAATTCTGAAAAAACGAAGGTATCGTTCGACATCATACCGTTGTCCACACACCACAACAAAATGGAGTCGCGAAGCTCATGCATCAGACTCTTTTAGAGAAAGCTCGATGTATGTTATCTAATGCAGGGCTCGGTAAGGAGTTTTGGACAGAGGTGGTGAACACGACATGCTTCGTTGTGAATCGATCGTCTCATACAGCACTTGGTAGTAAATATCGGAACAGGTATGGTCTATGAAGCACGCCGATTATTCTACACTTAAAGTGTTTGGTTATCCCGCATATGCGTATTATCGTGAAGGCAAGTTAGATACTCGAGCGAAAAAATGCATTTTTCTTGATTATACCACCGGGGTCAAAGGTTATAATTTGCGGTGTCTAGATCCTAAGTTGCCAAAATTTATGATTAGCAGAGATGTCACTTTTGACGTGTATGCTATGTTGAAGCCGAAGAACACGGAATCTCCAATTCAAGACTGTGGAGTGTTTTCCGTAACCCTATTGAGATAGGAATACGCGTTGCTTGTTAGATGTATTACAGATTGCCCCTGTCTGGGGTAGGCCGGGATTTATTGATTGTGTGGATTCGAATCTCCAGCAGCCGCGAACTAAGCTGCCGTTAATTACCCCACGCTTTTAGAGCGAGAGAAGCTCCAATTGACGGGTAAAACTGATCATGCGAACTCAATGTGCAGTGTATGTTGTGTTTTGAAGGGGTCTTTGATGTATCAGGGGTTTCGCAGAGTTTACAGGGGTCCCACTACCCGGACAGCAGGCTGGAGGTCAAGAGGGCTAGCAGCCCCCTTACAGGGTGCGGGATAGCGCCCCGTTAGAAAAAATTTCTAACGGGGATGTGTTTTGAGTGTGGAGCGTGTGGGAAAAAAGTGGTGAAGAGCATCCGAAGGACGCGTGATGGAACGTAGGCGCTGAGCGCCAGCGGGTCACGCGGCCACTGGATGCCAGTAGAAAAAGGGTCTTAGCCTATGAACTGAGAGTTAAACTCTCAAGAGACTTTGGAGTTAAACTCTTAGAAAAAGAAGGATTTTTATCTGGAGTTAAACTCCTAAAAGATCTGGATTTGGGGTTAAACTCTTTTGAGAATTTGGATCTAGGACTTGGAGCTGAGCTCCTCAAATATTGATTTGGAGTTAAAATCCCAAAGGGTTTAGTCTTGAATGGTGAAAAGAGCTCCTTTTTCTTACTCTTAATCATATACTTTCCTAAAATAGGTTCTTTTGAGATGAGTACTTTCTTCCTCCTCTCTTTTTGTTGGATCTTGGAGAAAAAGGGGTGGTGGGATTAAAAATCTCCTTTTTAGAGATTTGATGGGAGATCTGAGCTCCCCTTCGAGGGTGAAAAACTATTTATTTTTGCGGGGGCCCTGAGAAAGGAAAGAAGACATGGAACCCTAGAAATTATGAGAGATAAACTTGTTCTTGATTTTCTCATCATATTTGTTTTTTATAGGTACACTTTACATAGAGCCCCTTGGGGTTTTCCAAATGGCATTTGTGTTACCCCATGTCTTATGTGTCTTATGTTGCACATAAGCCATGGGGTTTACAAAATTTTGATTTTTTGCCCATTTTTTATATATTTATTTATAAAAATTGTATTTAAACTAATTTATTGTCTCATTTTTGGCATGGAGCCGGCCCCTTCCATGCTCGGTCTTGGCTTGGGCTCGGGCCCGCTTGCTTGGGCTTGGGCCCGCTTGCTAGGGCTCGGGCCCGCTTGGCTTGGGGTTGACTTTGACTTTGTTAACCGGAGTATAATTTTTAACCCCAACAAAGACGATACAAGGAAGGACGAACCGAGTATTGAATTTGAGGTCGGTGAAAGTTCGAGTTCTCAAGAGATTTCTCTTTCACCATCGTCTGATGAACCTCGGTCCTAAGATGAGCAGTATCTACTCACTCGAGACCGACAACGATGGGACATTAAACCGTCACAGAGATATGGCTACGATGATCTAATGGCATATGCGATGTTCGTTGTAGAGACAGTTCATAGTAGCGAGCTTACGAGTTACCAAGAAGCTATCTCATCCAATGAGTCAGCTTGTTGGCTAGTCGCTATGAATGAAAAGATTGAGTCTTTTCATAAGATCCAAACATGGAAGCTCGTTAAGCTCGAAAGAGGAAAGAAAGTAGTTGGCTGCAAATGGGTTTTCAAATAGAAGAAAGAAGATCAAGGGGTTATGGATACTCGATATAAGGCATAGTTGGTAGCTAATGTATATTCGCAGGTTAGGGAAGCGAATTTCAATGAAGTATTTTATCCAGTTGTAAAACACACCTTTATTCATGTCCTCCTCGGTTTGGTAGCTATACAGGATTTGGAGCTCGAGCAGCTCGATGTTAAGACCGATTTCTTGCATGGTGATTCGGTAGAAAAAATCTACATGCAACAATCCAAAAGTTTCGAAATTGAAGGTAAAGAAGACCATGTTTGTTTGTTAGAGAAGTCTCTCTATGGTTTAAAGCAGTCATCTAGACATTGGTGCAAGAAATTTGATTTTTTCATGAGGGGTATTGAGTTTACAAGAAGCAAAGGCGACAATTGCATTTATTGCAATAAGCTCGCCATTAGTTCTTTTATATACGTGTTGCTTTATATGGATGACATGTTAATAGCAGCAAGATATTCGGTTGATATTCAGAAACTTAAGGAACAATTGAAAGGCAAGTTCAAGACCAAAAATTTGGGAGCGGCCAAGAAAATTCTCGGTATGGAAATTATGTACGATCGCAAAGGAGGTAAATTTTACTTGTCTCAACGGCGATACGTTGAGAAAGTTTTGGAGCGTTTTGGCATGACAGACGCTAAATCAATAAGTACCCCTTGAGCGGCTCATTTTAAATTTTCTGCTCGTTTATCACCGCAAACCGAGAAAGAAATTCAATATATGTTGCATGTTCCTTATTCGAGTGTGGTGGATAGTATTATGTATGCCATGATATGTACCCGACCTGACATTTCAGATGCGGCTAGTGTTGTTAGTCGTTATATGGCATCTCTTGGTAAAGGCCACTGACAAGCAATGAAATGAATTTTACGATACCTAGGATGTACGTCTAATGTGGGGTTGGAGTTTGAAAGGAACATTGACAATTTGGTTGGTTTCAGTGACTCTGACTATGCAGGTGACCTCAACAGACGAAAGTTGATCATTGGCTATGTATTCTCTTTAGAAGGATGTGCCATCAGTTGGCATACTTCATTACAGTCTACGATAGCATTATCTACGATGGAGGCGGAGTATATGGCCGTTGTTGAGGCTGTTAAGGAAGCAATCTGGTTGAAGGGACTGCTTTTGGAACTTGGTATCCAAGAAGATATCATAACAGTCTATTGTGATAGCAAAAACGCGATTCATTTAACGAAGGACCAGATGCATCATGACAGAACAAAGCACATCGACGTTCGATTTTGTTTTATTCAGGATGTCGTTGAAGAGAAAGAGATAATCGTAAAGAAAGTTGGCACAGTGGATAATCCGGCCAATATGTTGACTAAGTCTCTTTCGTTTGTTAAATTTGAGTATTGTTTGAATTTAATTAGAGTGTGTCTCACTCATTAAGCCCTTTAGGGGTTTTGTCGAGAATGTGGAGCTATTGCTAATATTATGGAAGAGTTTTGTGGGGGAATGCGAGACAAGGAGGAGATTTGTTGAGTTTATCTCGTATTCTCTGATCCCTGGAAGTTGGGCCAACTCATGACAATTTTGAACCGGCTCGACCCTATTCTGAGACGGCTCAAGTGAAGTATAAGAGGGCTCACAACATATTTGGAATTATATATTACTTTCTGTTTGTATGAGATGACTCAAGATAATCTTGAGCCGGCTCAACATCTGTCGACGTTCTGGGCCGAATTCTGCACTATTTTAGGAAATCTGATTTGTACCTTATTTGCCTCATCTTCTATAAATTGCAGTTTTGTAACCCTAATTGGGGCAATCCTTTTGTTAATCTGATATTGAGAGAGAGTATGCTAGGGTTTTGAAAGGGATTTGTTTGTGAGACTTCATCCACCGTTGTAACCCTCTTATTTGTTCGATTAGTAAAGTGTTTCTCCTTCATCCATGGTTTTTCCCGTAAGGGTTTTCCACGTAAATCTTGTGTCGTTTGACTTGTACTCTATTTCTATTGCTTTTGCTTATTTGTTTGCTTCTCTTTATCGTTTTTTTATTGTTTCGTGAGCGTATCGATTTTTTATTGTTTCGTGAGCGTATTTGCCGCAACATATCCGAACCAAGGTTCCAAGTTCCATTTGCGCGACTATAAATAACCCTAGGTCTCTATGCTATATGTTTAAAGATGTTCACACATCACATGCACGCACTTGGGGGGTGTGTGGGGGGGGTGGGGGAGGGGAGAGAGAGAGAGAGAGAGAGTTTTCTAAGATGCCTCTCCCTCAAAGGCTTTCTTTCAAGAGCGCAAATGCCTGAATGCCTTGGAAGAAGCCTTAGAGAGGAGGGGGAGCTTAGAATGTCTCCGTCCTCGTGTTCCATAACCTTGGCCTCTTGTTTTGCTCGCTTACACACTAATCCGGAACAGGGTTTCACCGACAGGCCTCTCGTCTCAAACAGAAAAAGAATTGATTTCAGAAATGCAATTCATCGCTGACAGACAGATTTGATTTTGTAAAATCAATTCGCGGGAATCCTTTAAACTCAAAATTATATGACTCTGAATGAATTTGCAAGGCAGTAATTCAAAAATATTTAACTTAGAGACGAACCATACTACCAGTTGCACTCAGCTCTTTTATAAACAATCCGAAAGCACGTCCATAATTAAGTAAAAAAAAAAATTAGTAGAAAGTGACTCCATAGATGATAAAGAATCAGTACTCTCTATTAAGATGATTGATAAAATACAACAGTACAAAACACCCCCAAAGAAACACTCTTACAACCAAAAACACCAGCTTCAGACATTTACAAGTTACAATTCCTTCCGTGGCATTAAAAAAATACTACTGTTTACAATACAAACCCAAACTTAAACCTCAATTCAAACACCCATCCATAAATTCCTCTGCTCCAGTGTTTGATTCTCCATTGGTTTTCAGTTAAGCCAGATTGATCAAAAACAACAATTTTTTTTAACAACTACATTGCTCTTCACAAACATGGCCTAGTTTGGCAACACAGTTTCGTTTAAACAAAACCAGGGTTTGTATGCACAAACCTCGGTTTCTGAAAAAATGGTTTTCATTAGCCGTTTTTTATTTTGGGACTGCCATTTCAGAAACTTGGAGAAAATCTACTCAGGTTGGATTTTCCGAAACCCTGGTTTCATTAACTTTTGGGTCTTCCACACCCTGATTTGAAAAACTCTATTTTAGTTGTCAAAACACACAACTGCTTCAAACCAAAACCGTTTGCCAAACTAAACATAAAAATTTCCATGTATCTTTTCTCTCTTTGGTGATGCATGCTCCATTCCAAACTCGGCAGCTATAGCTTCTATATCAGAAGTTATTTCCCAACTCCCCTTTTGACTACCCAAGCTCGAGTGAGGTGGTAGGGAACCACATCGCTCTAAACCACCACCGACACTTTCAATTTGGCTTTGAATGTCATCAAATTCCTCAGCAGCCACTGCCTCTCGTTTTGAATCCATCTGTCCGTCGAAGCTTGCTTTTGCTCTTTCTGGCGTGAAGGTGACTTTCCCATGTGAGAGAGAAGATGAGAATGGAGGCATATCTTCTTGCACCTTAGCCCGAAAGTTGTTTTGGGACTTGGGGATTTTCGAGAAGAATATCTCCTTCACATTTTGGAGGCAGCCGCGGTTGTATGGGTTCTTCAATTTTTCGTCGTATCGATATCTGAAGTTTTCGTATGTTGTCTACAAGCAAAAATGTAATTTTAGTAATGCCAAATAGAAGTGTGTTTTATTAGAATACGATCCTATAACTTGAGAGTTTTGATGTGGTAGCAGAGAATTTATGATGATATCATATTCAAATTCCACTGGATGGGTATTTAAAATTTTAGGTTAAAAACCAAAAATTACATTTCACGCCGCAAAGTCTTTTCCCACAAAAACATTCCCCCAACCCTTAAATTTTTGGTGCAATGAAAGGGACCTAAAGATGCTTTTGGGTTAATAATGTAAGACATTGTTCATCTAAAACTCATCCAGCATTTATAGCACTTCACTGGCTTATTTGTACATGACACTCCAGGGTTAGTCTCAAGCTATGCTGAATTTGCACTTACAACCCTGCAGTTGACTAATCCTAAGGTTTTAATAATATAGATAAAGGGTGTGTATGTAATTAGCCACTTATGAAAGTAGTGATCCCAACGACTAAAGAAGAGCATTTTAGCATTAATTATGTAAAAACACCCTAAATCCCTAACTCGTCTGGTACTTACAACTCCTTGACTGGCTTATTAGTGCCTGACACCCCTGGGTCAGTCTCGCCGTAGATTAAATTTTCACATATAACTCTCGCTGTCCATTAATACCTTAGGATTTGTCAATTAACCCATTCAGTTAAAGAGTATAGGTGAAGGGTGTTACATGCAATTAACCCATTATTTAAATAGAAACCAAAATAGATAAGTATAACCTGATTGGTGCAAACTAGGTAAGTGTGAAACGCCGTCAATCCTCCAACGAACCAAGCAGCGATAAATGTATATATGATGAGACCACCAGAAACTGGTGATTTCAAAACAGCCTGCCATAAGCTACAGTGATGTGCACCCATGATTTTCACAAGGTTCACCCAGCAAAATGCGAAGACATATAGGCATAGCATAGTCGTGGAGGACACGAACATATAAAAGAAGCGGTAATTTCTCTGCATAATAAAGATTCAACATAATAAATTATTCGTCCAAGAAATTTGGTTACATCCAAGTTCATTCTCAACTCTCATAATATGACTAGACCAAAAAAAATAATAGACATAGTGTCATTGGCAAAACATGAAAAATTAGATACTTTTAATATCGAGCATGAAGATTTGCTACAAAATTTATTCCTTTTTCTATAGAAACATGGATAGGATCAATATGACCGTAAACAGTTAACACTTATTGAAATTATGAAATGACAAGATTTTACCCACACAAAAAAGACTAAGAAGCTGAATGATAAAAAGCTCTCAGTAATTCACCCCTCAGTAAAGTTAAACCACTATTCTCTAAATAGGAAATTCAACACAAATCTTAGGTTGAGATGTCATGTAGAAGAAATTATCTTTCTCTTAGAAGCACTTATAGAAAACTCCATGAGCATATTCATTTTATGAAAGGACGGCAAAAAAAAAAGGGTTAACGATTACACGTAAAAAGACTCTGGAATTTCTTTCAACAATAAGATGGGATTCTAATGTTTTTTTTTCTTGTGAAAGATTTGACTGATGAATCATAGTGCCATAGATGCAATATGTTGCCCAGATAGACAATAAATGTCCCTCCAAAGCATCCCTCCAAAGAATTTCACAACATAATAGGGTCCACTTAGGAACACAAGTTTGCTCCAAAAAGATCAGTAGCACTCGAGATCATATTACTTATGGATAATGGTGGACGAAAAAAAATTCAGCAAAGGGGGAACTGATGACGGAAGTAAAAAGCTCATGCCGCTTCGGGGGGGGGGGGGGGGGGGGGATCACTAAAGAAAAACATTTGACTCTCAACTAATAGTATTATGTAAGGCTGAGTAAAAAATTTGAAAATATTTTGAGCCTCGATAATTCAATCAATATTGGAGGTAGTGAAAAATATATGAATAAACAGTGTTGGAGTTAGAATTGTTGCTTGCTTACAAAATTGAGCTCGAGTGCTCAAATAATCTGGGAAAAGAAATTTTCAATCATTTGATCCGTTCTTAAGAGTAGTTTAAATGAACTCAGATTGTACCTTTCCAATGCATTGCCCAACCCAAGGACAATGGTGATCAAAGTGCTCCACACAGTTATTGCAGACGGAGCAATGCGAGCAACGTGGGGGCCGATATAGCATGCATGTGTGGCAATATTTTACCTTCACTATAACACCATTCACAATGACATCTTTAATTGGTGGCAAACTTGGGGCCGTAGATAAATTTGATCCCTCACCATCATATTCCGGTTCAGGAGGGTGTGCGTTACGAGGAATTATGCCCGGGTCTCTACTAGATGTGAGAAACAGAACGACAATGATCTGCACAGTTTGTAATTTCAAATTGCTATTTAATGGAAATAGTACGTAGAAGTAAATTTATACAAGCCAAGGTTCCTTAAATTCTTTAACTCTACTTGTGTATTGCTACCTTCAGGAATTTAATAATTTGATGTTCCAATTGATGTCCCTCCCGCTGCACCAAAACTCCCAAGTAGTGATGAGGGTTAAAGAAATATGTCTCATATTCTAACAGTGATTTTACTGTCCAATCAGCACTTTGTCTTCCTAAAATACCTTCAAGCTTCAGTAGAAGCCTGGGTTCAAAATCTTGAAATGATAATATTCAAAGGTTTGAACAAATACATTCTTTTTTATTTTGGTGAGGAATGAAATTTGATCTTAAATGGGGAATATTACTCTTTTTCCTCTCTTTTATTCCTTGTGGATAGCGTCATACAACTCATATCCAGAATCTTATTTTTATACTGCATCATAAATAAATGTAGCATGCTGCTTAAATAAAATTCCCTAGAAGCCTAGAAGGTTGCAAGAATTACATGCAACTACGGATCAGTGCTTTCATCTTATCGGTATTTTAAAAAAATTGCATCCCACAAAGAGACACTAAGACATGATTATGCTTATAATGCATTACTGCGTAATTATATCATGGTGAAAAGTGATAATATACTCACATATGCTGCACAGATAATGGCTATAGTTATGATGATATTCCCAAGCCCGTGCTTGAACTCATTAACCAACTTCTGTGAAACGAACACAGCAAACAGGAGTACCGGAATTACAATTAGGAAAACTGTAATTATCATTGATCTAACATCAGGACCAAATATAAACCTCCCTCCAAGGCAAAATCTCTGCAAGGAGTACAAATAAAACTAAATCAGTTCAATTCAAGCTGACCATCGTAATTTGTAAACTCGTAATGTCAATATAAAGATATTAAGAACGTGCAACCAAGTGAACATGCGTTGAATAATATCAGTCGCCAACAAATGATGCAATGTTCATTGTAAAGTTATGATATAGGCATCTAGAATTAATTGCACAAAACCCCCTAGTGGAGTGCCTTAAATATAACTTATAATCCATCCAGTGGTTTATTAGAACAAACATCCCCTCTGCTCATCAATCAAACCCTACAAAAACTTTCAAAATCTACCCTAAACAACTTGAATGGTTGTCTAATTTAACCCTAAAACATGTTTGTGTTGTTTAGAGTGAATCAGGGTGTTCCTATTGGGGTTTTGATTAATAAACAGAGCGCTAGTTTGCACTAAGAAACTGGGATATAAGTGCCGCACGAGGTAAATTACACTGCAGTTACATTTATCAGGAGAAACTTCCAAAATCAAGTGTTGATTCTCTCTTTTAGGAGAAGAGAAACATTGCAATGCCACAACGTATGTCATATGGGTTTCTCATAGTATTTACGAAGAAAACTTCACATCAACGCTACCATGCCACATGTGTAGAGAATAAATGCAATTCATAACTATCTATGATGCATTAAAGATAGTTTCTGTCTTCAATCACATTGTCTGTCAAAGTTCCTAGCTAAGTTATCAATGCGCGACCACTATGTGCTCATTTCCTAAATTAAATCCTTAGACTTATCTATCTCACGCACCGACACCCTTCGTTTCTATCAAGATGCCCAAACTCCCCCAAGCTTTAAAGCATGAATTTCATCAAAAACCAACACTTCAAGAAAGGAAACAACTAAATTCATGTAAAGTTCCCTAATTTATGTTCCAATTTCCTAATTTGATATCCAAGATGAGAACTATACCACATGACCAACACAAACAAATCGAACCCAAACAAAAGAAAATTGTGGAGAAATCATACATTGCTCCCTTTCCAAACTCGATAGACTCGCTTCGACGCCCCATTCGTTTCCGCGACCCTCCGATTCGAATCCGAGGGATTTGAAGCCGAATGCGCCTTCATCTTCGATCCTTTCGCTATAATCCCATCATCATCGAATCTCGCTTTGCGGTCAGATCTTCAAAAGGCTAAGCTTTTCAGAAACCCTAACGGTGACCAGATCCCGAGGCGGTGAGCGTGTCGGATTCGGGTCGGGGCTCGGAGGCGGCGCACGTTAGCGTCGCCGGAGACGGATCCGTACTTTTTTCTCGCCCGAATCCGCAAATAGAGGAGGAAGAGACAGAGACGTTTTTGTTGTTTAATGATTTTTTCGCTAAAAAGAGCGCCAGAGAGGGATGAAAGATAAGAGACTGCCAGAAATGGACAAAGTGTTTCCGTAAATTACTGTTCAGCCCTGGTTGTGTTTGTCTATTGGGTTTTGACGCAGCTGGGCCCAGTAAGTTCTTTTAAACTTAAAACACTTGGATAAATCCCGATCTGGAGACTAATGTTATTTTCATGATGATGTTAGATCATATACCCACATTGTTCTTGTTGTCATTCATGTACTGTTTTTGGTTGCGGAAGGTTGATTTTTTTTTAAATATTTTCTTTTCAAAAATTGAATCATCGAGTGTCATTATAGCCTGGCGGTAAAAGCTCGTTGTGGTTGAAAAATATTCTCGGATTCAAAGTTCACTTGCATCGGGTCTTGACCTATAATTCAAAAAAAAAAAAAACATATTGCATCATTTTATTTAATTCCGTGCGGCATTTATTTAATTTCAATTTTATAATTAGAAACTTTTAGCTCGTTTTAACAAATAATGCAGCAAACGATTTTCCAACAAATCGCGATTAGAACATGTTCGAAATCAAATTAACTATTGACCGAAACAACTTGAAAGTTTTCCTATAATCACGGCGATACGCCATCCATTTACTAATGCCTTTTATACTATTTTCGGAGCTAATCATAATAACATTTTGAACTTGCAGAACAAAACCTAAACACAAATCAATGAATAGTGTGTCCTGTTGTGGCAGCTCGTATGCTATACATATCTCCGAATAAAATAAGGTAAGTTGCTTAATTGTATTCTTCTTTCCCAAGATTTGTTTCGATTTCCCAAAAAAACGATTAATTATCCTTCCATGCATAATTATAATCAGTTTAATGCTCATAAATATTTGGGCTTTATAGGGTTTAGACAAAGTTTATGGAGAAAGGGTAAATTGGTAAAAGAGCAAGTGAAGTTTGAGATCCGAAATATCCTCCGAGGAAAAGGATGGGTGAAGTCCAACGGACAACACTGACAACGAGGGAAAATATGTCCCATGCTTTCCTAATTACAATGGGGGGTTTTCTGTATGTCAGCCCACAAAACTTGCTTATTTATAAATAAAGATTATCCTCAATTTTTTATTATTTTATATAGAAACATATAAGATTTGCAAAAGTCGTCCCCAAAACAAACATGCTGTCAGAAAAACATAGGCATAACATTATCATTATCAAAAATCACCTTTGTTAGTTTTCAATGTCAAAACTTTTAACTCGAGTTAGATCAGCTTCACTACGGTTGTGGGTTTATAAAATAGAAAATTATAATTAGTTTATCGTTCTTTTATTCTTCTATCTTAAGGTCTTTTTTTTTCCAAAATCACTTTATTTAATCCATTAGAGTATACAAAACCTTTGATTTTTGGCCAAAAACAAAACCGGGCTTTACTTTTGTGCCATTAATGCTGGATGATGGGCTAGTTTCATTATTAAGGAGAATTTCATCCGAGAATGAGCTCAAGGAGAAATTAACTTACAAATTTTAGGGGGTGATATATAGAATAATAAAGTTTTTGGGGGTGATAGTTAGGAATAGGTAAGCTTGGGGGTTATATATAAAAAAAACAATTAAATATTGAATACAACCATGCACTAAAATAAATAACACTTAAATCACGATGCAATTTTTTTTAATCAAAAGTTATTATCTTAACGGAAAATCTGAAAATTAAAAAGACAGAACTATTTCTGAAGAGTAAAGAAAAATATGAGGTGTTATGTAAGAATATTAGTATCTCTTTAAAGAAATAGAGATTTTCATATAAAATTTTCGGAGACTCGTATAAATTATATAGAGGCTGACAGCGTGTTTTGTTTTGATCGATTTAATCACGTTGGAATAAGGATTTCAAATATTATTAGTAAAGTAAAGAGTTGTAACAAAAATGTTGGGCATTGAAGTTCAAACCGGATATAACTGTGTATATTGACTCCTTCACTTGTTGTTTGAATTGTATTATTTTCAAAAAAGAATCATTTATTTATTTATTAAGGAAAGGGTAGTTGAAAAGAGGGAGTTATGGGTTGCAGTTAATGATTCTGACATGAAATTTTCTTTTCTTCTTTTAATTTCTCTGAAAATAGAAAGAAAGAAAATTCATAGTAGATTAAATAATATAATGGATAAGCTTTACTAAACACCGGCAATTTTTTAGATTTTTTAAGATAACACCGTTAAACTTTAACAATGCTGTAAAAAAACCATTCAAGGGCATTATTCGTAAAAAATTGAAGCATTTTAGTGAGAGAAAAAAATGCTATATTCCATTCATTTTGAGTATATTTATATATCCACAATACATTTAGGGATTATTCAATCCAATTGTGGCTTGTACGAGTTAATAAAATTAACGATTTGAGACAACATTGATAATTCAAAGGGATTATATAAAAAAAAATTAAAATTCAATTGTGTTGCCTCAAAAACCCCAAAAAATAGATGGTGTTTAGTAAAGTCTATCCTCCTAAAATTAGTAAAATGCTTTTATACCTTTTGCATTAGAATTAGAATAACATACATGATAATAAAATTAATGATGCTACAAAATACGGGAATCCATAATTTTTAGATGCGACATCGAATATTTGCAAGACAATAGACTTCCTGATAACTGACGACAAGATAAAAATCCCTACGTCTAGGAGTTGTGATGCAAAAATGATAATGTTTCGGCCTTTTTATTAAAACAATGGATTTATACAAACAGAAGAACTATATTACAAGAAGGAGAAAATAGAGCTGCAGTCATGTGACCAAGTCCCATGATGGATCCAACCTCGACTAAAGAGGAAAGATCCATCCTTGTTTTAACCTTTTGGTATGGCGATTGGCTGCAGCGACATTCAACCCTTACAATTATATGATGCATTATTGTCAATTAATTTGCATATACATGACATTAATTTGCAAAAGTATGAAAGACAAGGACGGACCCCATGCTCCCTAAAGCTTGAATAAGTTCAAACAGATTTTCACAAAGCGAAAGCGAAAGCAGAGAGAATCTCATGCTCCACTGTAAACTGTCGATTTGCATTTTAAAGGAACATTACTTTATTTTTATTTATTTATTCAATACTATCAATTTGCAATGTCGGATGAAGAGTTTTTAGTCCTCAACTAATCTATTAATATTAATAAAAAAAATAAAAGCACCTTAAAATTTTGTGAAATGGGTCAAGAATGAATTAGCTGTTAGTCTTGCAAAATTACCCCTCTCTCTCCATTCCTTTCATAAATAAATAAAACCTCCAATTTTAGTTAGTAGTCGGCCTCACATCAAATTTGTTACCCAAAAACAAATAACCATTAACGTTCATTATTCCAAGTCCAAATTTGTTACCCATTGTGCAAATTCAAAATTCTATTACAGTAACCATCAACATTTAATCCAGAAGATAAAATAAGCATAAACCACGATTCCAATTGATAATATTCTTTTTTTAAAAAAAAATTACCCAGTCTTCATCTTTTTCTTGGCGCTAACAGCAGCAGTAATTTTCTTCCAGCTTCTGATTACTATGAGAGACGGGATAAGGACCCACCAGCCGTTGGCTCCGATGTAATATGCCCAGTAATAATATTCGCTGGTCGCGAAATTGTCGCCGAGCAAAATTGCGGTTATGAAGTAAACCAGGCATCCGTAGAGCTGGCCAAGAGAGTTCGAGAGTTGAAGCAAGTTATTGTATGGCTTCCTAGTCGCAATGGCATACATGTATAATTTAACTTAATTAGGAATGACCAAATTACAAAATTTATGGAAAGTACAAATATATTGACAACAAATGTAGCAATTTTTGAAGAGTTGGTGTGGACGGTCCAATCTGGTACAATATTTACGTGTATTTAAAATCATATAATATATTTCAAAAATGTAGTTAAACCTATAAAATATATATTTTTTGTAATAAATAATATTAAATATATTAAATAACTATTGTTATTGGCACTACCAGTTGGTACTAGCCAATATATTGGCACCTGATCATTAGCGGTGTATTAGCCGGTACATCGGGCTACTTCAAACACTGCAATGTAGATAACTGTAATCCGGACAGGATGTGAGAATTGGATGGAAATTATTTCCAACTTTTCTTTTTCCATTTTTTTTGGTTCGGTGAGAGATTATCAGATATTGCAAGTATTTCTCTTGATGAATTGGAAGCTAGAAGATGTGGTTTTTGGATTTTATGTGAATTCGCAAGGCCTACTCTTTGCATAGAGATACCCGTGTCCCAGCGCCGTACTCCGTTCAAAAAAATTCGGTGTCCTTACACTCTTATACTTGTATGTAACATGATGGCCTCTCCTTTTAAGACTTTGAGCAGTTAATAGCAAGGCATTTAAAATCCTTTAAGCACCCTTTAAATCTAAACATAGAATAAAATAGTTTCTCTTAGCGCATTAAACCGATATTTTTCTAATTTCAACCTACAAATTCACTCGTCGTCTACTATCTATCCCAGTGCCTGTTTCTTCAATAACCCATCTTTTCTGCTTTCATGAATTTTTCCCCCAGCAGACAACTAATCAAAGGGCATGAACAGTAAGCAAAGTATTTATATGCTAGAACTAAATATCATAATAAAAAAGGGTTAATTGCACAAATCACCCTACAGTTAACGCTGTTATAGCACTTGTTCCCCTCACGTGCTTTATTAGCAGCACACACGCTCTGCTCATCACTCAAAACCCATCCGAAAACACCCAAATTGAACTCTAAGTAATTCAAATGGTTGCCTGATTTAACTCTAGAACTTATTTGTGGTGTTTATTGTTTGATATGTTATTGAAGACGGGTGTTTGCGCTAATAAATCGTTTAAGGGAGTATAAGTGCCATGCAATATAAACTACAGCAGGTTTTTCTGCAATTAACAATTTAACCCTGATGATAATGCAAGTAAAAATAAAAACTAACACGGCAAGGAGACAAGCAGGGCCCTCGATCACAGCAGTGATCACTTCGACAGTGACAACTGCTGCATCTCTCCCTGCGTATCTTGAGTCGCCCTTGCTATACTCTTTCCCTGAAATTTTAATAACTCATTTACTGTAATAAGGTAGAAACGAGGCAAGGTAAAATTGATAAATAATATAAAACTTACAGAGTTCAGCTAGAAAAGGTGATTTCTGATAGAAGTCTGGGGTGAAAGCAAAATAGCCTTCAAGGATAATGTGAGCGAGACCCGTAAAAGCCCACCAGCACATAAGCAACCTCTCTATCTTTGATATCTTCGGAAACGCCCTAAGAAAGCATGGGAGAGAAAATGTCCATGTTAAGAAAAGCTTAAATTGATGGCATATACTTTTTTTACAAGAAAGAGACAAAATTTAGGTAACTTTCATAATTCTCGCAATTTCAGATCAGAACAAACTTATAAGGAATATCTCAAATCATTATTTTGGCTCTTCCTTTTTGGCCCCCTAGACTCTAACCATCTTTAAGACTCAAGAGAGACCAGTGTTGTTCCAAATAACCACAATGTTTGTGAGTTGTGGTATGCACAATCTTCTTACCTCTTGGCTACAGAACTGAGACGAGTAGATAACTATTTTAGGTTTCAGAATAAGATTCTTCAGAGTCAGAAACCAACACAGACTATAATTAAATTAACAAACAAATAATCTGCACTTTGATTTATTGCCGACTTGAAGATCATATAGATGAGAAAGGCAAACGGTCCCAAACAACCTAACAAGATGCACACCATTTGTTTATCTCTTGGATAGAGCGAAGTACAAAATCCAAATTGGTAGAAATGTATTTTAATTGCACTGTAAGATTCTTGAGGTCAGAACCGGAACTAATGCCTGTGAGAAATATGCAAAGTATAATTCATGAAAATTGGCAAACACAAACAAGTTATATTCATTTTGAACCAGTACCAAGTTGCACTAGATATTTTTGGGATGCTTCTTCAGCTTATTCTCTGCTATATACAAGTACATAATACAAGTGTGTGGTTGCGCACGCGCGCACAAACACCCTTTTGATTTCACTGAAAAAATCTTCAGATCAGAACTTAAAACTATTGGCTACATAAAAATACAAACTATCATTTAGGAAAAATAACAAACGGCTAATACGCATCCTAATCAACTAACTTAGAGGCACAAGAGATATATAGATAGAATCCAAGTCCGTCGAAAAAATGTATTCTTGGTTTCAGTATAGAATTCTTCAGGCTAGAATCAGTATCTAAAACAAAGCAATCATGCAGGAAAATTACCAAACAAATCGCATGCATTCTGTTCTGCTACCAACTAGAACTTAATATTGTGTAAAGGAAAGGATTTAATTTTGATTTTAGTATAAGATTCTTCAGACAATAATCCAAAGCTAAAACTATGCAAATGCATTATTCAGGAAAATTAACAAACACATCATGTGCATTCTGATCTGCTACCAACTTGAACTTGATATGGGTCGTTAAAAACAATAAAAGTAACTTTGATTTCCGTCCTCGTACCAAAACTAGAAGCTGAAAATTTGCAAAGTATCATGCAGGCAAATTACCAAACACATCATACGCATTCTGTTCTACTACAAACTTAAACTTGATATGGGTGTGGGGAATAATTTTGATTTCAGTCCTAATACCAGAATCAGGAGCTAAAACTACACGCAAAGTATCATGTAGGCAAAATTAACAAACACGTCATATGCATTCTGATCTGTAGCAAAAAGAAAACAAAATTTGATTTCAAGATACAATTTTTAAACCAGAACCACAAACTGAATCCACTGACTACAGAACCACGCAAAGTAAAAGTTATGAATTCTAAATAAGAGATGAATTGCATTGAGATCTAGCGAAAGAAACAGACCTGAGATGACCCAAATCACAAACACGCTAGCGAGAGAAGTGCCAAGATATGGAACGAGGATATCGTTCTGAGAGAGAGAAATGGGCAGAAACTCAGAGAGCTCGAGGTCTTTGGGGATGTAAGGATGAGCAGCTGCCGCCATTGCTATTCTCTCTCTCTCAACCCTGAGCTCTCTTTTGTTTGAAGGGCGAAGATAGAAGAGAAATGTACAAGATCTTGAAGAAATGCAATTTAGAATTTGAATTTAATTGATTTGTATTGAATTTTAAAGCTGTTTCTATACAATAAGATAAAATCTTTCAATAAAAAATTTCCTAACAAATAAATAGACGTAACAAATAAAATCAGAAAAGTTATGAAAAGATTTGTAATAATAAAAATTTGCATTAGTTATGGAAATTTTTCACATTAGAGACTCCGATCTTGGAACGAAATTTGAGAAACTGACTGCGTCCAAGCGTTTTTGCGAGAATATCCGCAACTTAATAATGAGTGCTAATGTGGTGAACACAAACGGTAGCATCTTCAACGCATCCCCCAACAAAGTAACGCTCAAGAGCAATGTGGTTCAGCGAGAGTGGAAGCCTGGGTTTGCATTAAGATAGGCAGTTCCACTATTATCACAGTATAGAGAGGTTGGTTTTTGCAGAATTACCTTTAGTTCGTAGAGAAGATTTTTCATCCATGTCGTGGCACTCGTTAGATCAGAAGCTAAATGTTTGGGTTTGCCCTTAGAAATTTTTCATGGTTTGGGATTTAAAAGACCTGACAGCGTGGTGCACGTGACATGCAAAAATTTTGAATAAAAAGCGGTGAGATTTGTCCTTTTAGAGTCTTAATCAGGGTTTTAATAATGATATGGTATGGTATAGAACTAGAGTTGTTAATTGAACGGAGCCGACTTTCGTTAGATCAGAAACTACACCTTTGGCGTACATCTATAGATTCGTCCAAGTGCCTGCTTGGATTCAAAATTTTGGCAAATATCAGATTGTGTTACCAACCTCAAACAAATACATTGGTCTGCCTTCATGTAAACTCCAAATAAATTATATAATTTGAAGCTATCCATGCCATGGATTGCTCAAATATTAAATCTTCCTCCTCCCTTCACCTTTTCACTCTCATACACACGCAAATTCGAAAGTCATCAACATCGCTCTGTTTTTCTCAACTATAATTTGAAATTGGATTTTGTAAGATCAACTGTTCTCTCTCTCACACACACATATAAAACCCTAAAAATATCTTACATTTTATTTATAATTAGATAACATGTACTTTTGTACACGCTTTTGAGTTTCGATGGACAAGTAAAAGAGGGTCACCAAGAAAGAAAGAACGGGGGTAAATACCTTGGGTGCCTCTTTTAAGCATATGCAGAAGAAAAGGCCCATTTAAAGCACTCAACCCATTTATCTCCATAACATCCCAAAGCACCACTCATTTTTTTTGGGTAAATTGTCAAAATACCCCCACACTCGAGAGTTGCCAAAAAAATCCTGTAGTTTTTGAAATTGCTGGAAAGGGCTTACTGTTGAAAATCTTTGTGAAAAACCTCTGGGCTGGATTTCATTTAGACCCATATATCTCTCACACCACTTAGATGTTACAGGCAACTGCTTAGATATTACATGTAACTGTTTAGTGTTTAGATATATATTGCAGGCAACTGGTATACCAAGGGTTTACGATAGGCTAGGTTTTTTTTTGACAAGGCCCAAAAGCCCAGGGGTTTTCACATAAGTTCTGAACAGGCCGGGGGCTTTTTGAAAATTTACCCTCCTTTTGTTTCCAAGCTTTGAAAATGATTAAAACTTAAAGGCAGCCGAGTGACACACTGCTACTGTATATTTTGAAATCAACCCTTTCAGGGATCGATCTGAAGAGAAAATTGAAACCAACTGTGCTAAGCCCAGCTGAGCATAGTAAACAGTAGGAAAGAACAACACCTCTGATAGCACATCATGTTCAGGAGGTTTACTTATTTATTATTATAATAGTTCTGAAAAGGTTTCAGAAATTAGTTATGGGTTTTTTATATTATTTAGAAGTATAAAATATTTGCTTGCCACATGTTCATTTGACTTTGAAATATACGATGTGATTAGCAATTTGTGAAACTTATCGTACATAGGAAATGAATTTTACTACATTTCATTCTTTACAAAAATTTTGTTTTTGAGCATAGTTTTAGATTGGGTTGCATCCGAATCCGGATCTAGATATATATTTAAATATTTTTTCGGACACGGATAAAGATACGGTTTTAGCAAAATTATCCGGATACAGATATAGATGTCCGGATATGTGAATTCGGATGCGGACACGGACACTGATGCGGATATCCACAGAAAAATATAAGAAAATATATCTTTTAAAATTAATTTTTTCTTTAATAATGCCTATTTAAACTATACATTTCTTATTGATTTTATATGCTATACATTTAGAAGAATATTGTGCCATCATTTCATCAGTTTTTTTATTTATAAATGGTTATTTAAAATTAAGCTAGTTATATTTAATATATTTGTTAACATTTCATTTCCATGCAAATTTATCTCTATCAAATATTTTTAAGTCGTATAAATTAATATTCAATGAAACATATCAATAACATACACGTTTCCGCTCTACATTTATATTTGTTTTATATCATGTCTTATTTATTCAAATATCTGATTCGTATTCTTATCTATTTCTTTGATATCCGCATCATATCCGTTTTTTCCGGATATGGATATGCCTATTTCTTACCGGACCATATCCGTATCCGAAACTAGATAGCGGATACGGATATGGTAATTCTCATATCCGATCTGTTGGATATAGGTGCTATCGAAACAATTATCGTAAATGCAGGAATGCAATTACTGAATTCAAGGAGAGCATATACGATAGAACAGTTTTACTCGAGATGATAATATGCTATCTTGTTTGTTTTTATCATTGATGTGTATACATTTTACTCGTTATCACATATCGCTAATAAATAAGATAAAGCTCATACGAACTTTGCTTGACTACTAGGATTTTGATAGTGATTATATTAGTGGGGCCGTCCATAAGCACATTCTTAAATATTCACAATCGTAGGAGTATCGAGACTGGGTGTCGATACTCCAGTTTAGACAAGTGTATACGTTTCTTAACCCCGTATGGGGGATGGTTAATCCCATAGTCATTGGTGTTTGACACCAAAGTTGTATGCAGGTGCTCATTGTGAATGAGTAATACTGGACGGACTCATCGAGAACTCCTGGTTGGTATTATACCAATGTCAGATAGCACTTCTCTAATAACGATGGTACATGGTTGTCTCTTGACCTTAGATCATTATAGTGTCTTGTGTGTGTTCCCACTATATTTTGATTACTACCCTATCACGGCTTTACTGAGTCGTGCAAATATGTTTTAGTTGGGTATAGTTCCGAAGCATATGGAGGCAGTGACCGGTCGAAGGGATTAGCCTCTTCCGGTATAGAGAGTTGAGATCGTGCTATGCAGGACATAAGTATAACCAGAAATTCTTGGCCAGATTGGATGAGATGAACCGATTAGTGTTACCGGTTGCATCACGATTGGTTATGAGTTCGACGTCTGCATGATTTATTGGGCTATTGGGGGTATGACAGATTCTACCCCTCAGGTTTAATATGCGATACTCTTTGACGAAGAGACCGGACTGTATGGTATGCGTCGCTGATAGGCTCTTACAGGTACGGATGAACTTGTTTGTTGACCTTTCATCTTATACATACCTGGGTAGCTGTTACATACAGGTAGTACCGCTGACGTGCTTATAGGTTAACCTGGTGGGGGATTGATCTGAAAGTGTTTCAAATCAATCGGATTTAATCCTAACCTACTGTCAGCGTATTATTGAGTGTTTAGAGTCCCACAAAGAAGGTTTTACTGGTCAGGCAAAACAATGATGTGGCAGGCGTATTAGATACGTTCATGGGTCCGATTAAATACTTGTATGTGATACATGTTATGTAACACCCTAGTGCATTTATACGATATACTATTTGGATTTTTTCAGATCTTGCGACAATTTTCTTGATTATTATTGTTTTTTGGTGTGGATAATACATTTGGTAACTGTGGTTAGCATCCGACTCGCATGATTGAAACCCATTATGGTTCAAAATTATGTCATATATTTGCTTGTACAGAGAATCCATGCACATCTAGATTAAATATACACTTATATGATGCATTTATCCGCATATCTTTTAAATAATACAAATAATAACCAGATAATATATTTTAATATCTAGCATGGCATTTTATAATACCCCATATCATATGTTTGCATCCATACATCGTGTTCATGTCCAGAATAATAAAACAGAATCGTTTGGATCGCTACGTGTATTTACGTAGATCCGTACTTGGGGTATACATTTTTATTATCCGGAAACCGCATTATGGTTTTAGCTTGTACGTATATTCTCCATATTTTTAAAACTAGATTTTTAGAATAGAGCCGGGTATTTTCGGAGTATTTTGAAATTAACTATAGAATCCTAATATATATATATATAATATTTACAATCTAAATGTTATATGAACAGTTTATATATATATATATATTATATCCTGTTCTCTTTCCTTCTACTCTCGCAGTCTGTCGCTCTCCTATATCTCTCTCTCTCTCTCTCTTCTATATATATAAATATATATATATTATAATAAGTGAATATATCACCTCAACCTCTCTCTTTTTCTATTTTTCTTCTCCCTCGCCGCGACGAGAACTCGAACCCAACCCCAGCCCTCTCCTCGCCTTCGCCGCCGACCTCCCCACAGCCTCGTCACCACCACCTCCTCTCCTGTAACAACCCTAAATTTTCTATACAACTTTCTGTACAATTTTTTCAAAAATACAAAATAGGGTATTTTTGCCTGAACACAAGATATAAGTTTGTTTTGCTTTTTAATAGCAAGAAAGAGCTTGTAGCTCATTGGTAAGACCTTGCACTGCTGATCCAAAGCACCAGAGTTCATATCTCATCCCCACATTATTTTTAATATTGTTTTGTTTTGAATTTTTAGAAGTCTAAGAGTCTACACGTGCATAACTCGTAAAAACCCCACTACACATGTAAAACAAACTGACCTAGGGGCTACACCAAGTGATGAGGGACACGTGGCGGCGAGCCCCGGCCCGACTCGGGCCTACCACAGCCGACCGGACTCGGCCGGATCTCCGATTGTCCAACATGAAAGTTCTGCCTCTTGGTCTTCCCTAAACCCCTATATACTTTAAAGTTCCTGCAATTTAACAGAGCTCTTTAAAATCCCATTAAACCTTAATTTTAATACAACTTAATACATTTTTCTTTACACCCTTTCACCTACCCTAAACCCTAATCTTTCCCTATAAATATCAACCCTAAACTCACCCTCCTCACTCCAAATTTCTGTCCAAAACTCTCAAGAAAATCCCTAGAACTTTTGTGTACAAGTGGAGTTAGCGAAGGGCGAAACTCCGGCGAACTTCCGACGACGACCCTAAGAGCTTCCGACGATGAAATGACGCACCGGCGAATCCTAGTTCCTCCTCTACCTCTTCTCTCGATTCTAAGCCAGTAAGTCACACCTCTCTCTTCTTTAATCTATTCTTAAAACTTCTTTTACTAAAACCCGATGGAAGCGGAGTTAAATCCGACTTCCGATTCGGTTTTCTTTATAAAGTTTAATTTTCCTTAACACAACCATGTTAAACTCTTATATCTTGACTATTAATCATTAACAAAATATGTTGAACAAGTTTCATAGCAAATCATTTCATCTTGTAACTTTTATCGCTCTTTTTCACTAAAATACCATGTAGTTTACTTTCTAGTTTAAAACATCATTAATCTTGCTATAATTTTAATTAGATCATGAGGTAATGACCTAGCTCCTCACAACACTCATATGCAACTTAGCACAATACCTTTCGGGAACATAGAATACGGGAAAACGAAACTTTACATATAAATACCACTAGCTATTAAAACCGTTTTCTACAAGATTACGTATTTTTATAAATTTTTGCAAAGTACCGCTATAACCTATTCTGGAAAACCCGACTGGGATGGTGCGGATTATCGCACATCCCTGGGCTTAGTAGTGCGAGATGCAGACCTCCGCAAGGAGCATTCGGTCTCAAGAGATTTAAAATACGAATATTTTAAGAAAATGAGATTCTAGAAAATAATAAATTAAAATTATTTTATAATATATATATATATATATGTATGTATGTATTATAAAAATACCTATTTTTGATATGATATAAATATTCCAACCTTTCTAAATCAAAAAAATCACTTTACATTAAAATACCATGAATTCCATACAAGTTCAATATTACAATTAAATATCCTATATTATGAAATTAGGTTATTTTCACTAGAAATATTACAAATATAAAATCTACATCCATGACAACTCTAAAGATGATAATTAAATACTTGGGTGTATTTTGAAAATTATACAAAAGTATTTTTACATAAAACCCCCTCAAGTTTTATAAATTATCCTAAGGACCATAGTAAATATTGGTTTAAGCGGGACTGATCTCTTGAGCCTCACGGAGCCGGAGAAGTGGGTGCTTGCCTATTTAAGGTAGACAACTTAACAACGGTATTATCAACACGGAAATCGTCTTTGAAAAAGACACAAATCCTGCCGCCTATTTGCAGCGGTTACCGATAACATCAAAACCTAATTCAGGACTTCAAATTTCTTTTCTAATTGTTCTGACTCAGACTAAGTCTCATTATAAATAATCTGACTTGAATATGATTCAAGTACAATCTACAATCTACAACCCAATATGAATTCATGACTCCATATAATCAATCCGTTCAAGCTATTCAATCTATATTGACTGAACCGAACCATAGATATACTTCCATTTACATGATTCTCCAATTACATCCATGATTCTCCAGTTACATCCATTTACTGATATCATGGTTTCGGCAAGTCATCCAATTATACAATCTATATTACAAGACAATCCACGTTGCAATACAATACAAATAATAAAATCAAGACATCGCGGGGTTTAAGGGGTAGATTGGTACGAAAAGTGTTAGAAGTGGCACAAGACTGCAAGATTTAAGACACCTAACATGAATACCACGCCGTTGTTCCGGGCTTTCTAACGGAACCTTGTACTTCCATTTGCCTCTAGTCTCTGGCATATAGAGACTTCTCTCGTATACACTGGCAGCCTTCTATATCAAGCTACAAACAACAGCGTTAATACTAAATACAACATTATAACAATATAAGACAACTTTAAAAGCTACACTCTCTCTCTTACTCTCTGTCTATTCTACTTCTCCCTTATCTTTGGGACTTACCGAGCGATTTGTTCACTGACGACATTCTCTTTCTTTCTTTGAATGTCGTCAGGTGTTTCGGACCTTCCAGAGATCGAGCCCAGAACTGAAAACTTGGACCAGTTTACTGAAGATCCCGAGCTGTAGTTTCACTTGTACATTTTCCATTTCATTTCAGTACTTTCCATTTCTGTTATGCCGTTGTTTAGGCATTACTTTCATTCAGATGTATTTACTTTTCCATGCATTGTACAAAAGAATGTTAATAAATAAAGTTGTTGTTTCATTACATTTGTCTCTTGTGTATATTCTTTTATATTGCTTAGATACGCTTAGCGTATTTACTTCAGAGTAGATACGTAGCGGCCTCGTCACGTCTTCTGCCCGTACACTGAGAAGCGGACATTACGGAATAATTACTTGTTTGCCGTTTTCCGGGCGTTACGGAATAATTACATATTTGCCGTTTTTTCGGGCGTTGCGGAATAATTACTTGTTTGACGTTTTTCCGAACGTTACGGAATAATTACTTGTTTGCCGTGTTTCCGGGCGTTACGAAATAAATATCGTTACCGTGGTCCCGTGGGGAATGAACGGAATATATACTGTTGGGTTACATGAGAATTACATTAATTGATTTTAAAGACTTTTAGAATAGATAATCTAAAAGCACGGTTTTAGAATACACATCACACATCACATACATACACATACCTCACTATTTCATATCTGTGTTTTTCATTTATATTCATGTCTACTTATATCGTTATATCCTGGTTATCAATGTTACTTTGATATTAGGTTTTTTTTTTGAAATAGGGTAGAATAAAATTAAAATTATTAAAATAATTTTTTTTTTAAATTTCTCAAAATATGGTGGTTTGAACCACGACCCCACCCTCTTATTTAGAGGGCGGGTTCTAGGAACCCGTCCCCTATCCTATAAAGGAGAGGGCGGGTTCTGGGAACCCGCCCCCCTTTTCTTAATAAAAAAATAATTAAAAACAGAAAATTAAATATCGAATAAAAAAATAAAACAATAATATTAGTGTTGTTTTGGTTCCGGAAAATTGTTATTACAGTTCATATAGAATTACTATAAATATGAATGTTTTATACACTCCAATAACAAAATGTATAAATCAAATTTAAAATACAAAAAATCATATCTGTTTGTAAAAGGTAAATCATACAAGTTTCTTTACAAGCTCTAACCGATTTTATTCCGGTGCACTTGTCACGATCTCGAAGATCCTGCCACTGTTGACTGTCTTGGACATCTGGCCCTATAATGACCTGGTTGTTTGCATAGGCTACATCTGTCATACCTTTGCTGAGGATCAGCATCCATTATCATTCAATCTCGACGCACCTTAGGTCTTCCGGGCCCTATATTTTTGTCTGGCGGTAATATAGTCGGTGTTTTTCTGTTCCCAGTATAATAGTGCCAATAGCAACTGTCTGGTATAGGATAAAATTTTGGATCGTATGCGCCTTGGTAATTGGAAACTGTATAGTAACGGGAAGCAAAATTGTAATGTGAGTTATGCATGCTGCTCGCAGTAGCAATTACATGGGCACAAGGTAAATGTTGTTGCTGGAAAACACCGCATGTGCACGAAGAGAGCCCTTCATCTCTAAAATTTACAGTATATTGATTCCCATTACTCCCCGTAACTTGAAACTCCGCTGTGTCAAACCTTTCTGATCTGTAGTATTGTGCTCTGCGCTATCTTTTCCGGAATATATTTTCGTAATACGTGGTGAGTAGAGTCTCTATTGCCAAGGACTTTTCCCTTCTTTGCACAAAGTAAGTATTCACTCTGAAAAAGGTTCGAACAATTAACCCCTATATCGGTAAGCTTCTAACACTTTTAAGAACCCCGTTGAAACTTTCAGAAATATTAGTGGTCATTAGTACATATCTGCATCCATTATCATGTGCTTGTGACCACATGCGTACTGGATACTCATCTAACCACCTTTCGCGGCTTGACTCATCTCTCCAATTTTCGTCATGTACATGTCATGAACATTAGGATCAGACGCTTCACCGGCTTTGTACATAAGCTTATGTAGATCTGAATTTTTAAATTTTCTATCAAAACTTTGCCTGAAGTGCCGCAGGCAAAACCTATGTGGGGTCATCGAAAATACAGCTCGCATTGCAGCTAGTATTTCTAGATGTCTATCAGATATGATGTATAAATCTGTTTTATCAATAACAAATGGGATACTTTTGAGTTGACGGAAAAACCATGACCGGGATGATGTATTTTCACCCTCGACAATACAAAATCCCAACGGAAATATACCGTTATTAGTATCAACACCTATAGCAATTAACATGCAAGATCTGTACTTACCATATAGATACGTCCCATCCACGCACAATACCGGCCGACAGTGTGTGAAACTAGCCGCACAAGGAGCAAAGCACCAGAAAATTCTTTGAAACCTGACACAGCCATCGACATCTGTTTCTGTGGTTTTTAACCGGTATACGGACCCCGGATTTGATGCTTTCATAGCTTCCATAAAAGGGACTAGTGAGTTGTACGAGCTTTCCCAATCTCCAAATATCTTACATAAAGCCTTTCTACGAGCATCTCATGCATTCACATACGAAAACTGAATTTTGCACTCTCCGCTGACGTAGAGCCGTATCTCTCGGGGAGTCATCGCCACATCTGTACGGATTAGTGGCATGATTAGTGAGCAAATGTAAGATGAAGTGCAATTTCTGTGATCTTTTAACATAATAGAATTAATGCAAGTATGTTCTTGGTTGTATTTCGTGACCTTCCAAGCTTTTGCTCTTTTGGAACAATATGCATACAATCTCCACTTACATTCAGGAGCTTTTGTACATACCACGGTATAGTACGTCTTATTTGACTCTTCGGTTTTAAATGTAACGTTTTTTTGAATAGCCAACGACTTCAGCTTACAATTAAGATCTCATTTTTCCTGAAACATATCTCCAACAGTGACATAATCTTCGCTTGCTACGGTCGCTTCCAAATAGGGTTCAGTATTTACTTCTGCCATAACTAAGTCTACCCAACTATTATCTTCCAGCGGATCGAGACCGGAATCTTCTACTTCGATAAAATCATTATTCGCAGCCATATCATCAATCAATACTACTTCATTCAATCCAGCGACATATTCCACGCTATCCTCCCCTTGATGACCTTCATCAGTTTCATCATCATCGCTGCCACACATATCAATGCCATCCGTAGCAAAATAAGACTCGGGTGCAATATATGATAGTTGAGGTCGGTGTAATGTGGATGGTTCGGGGTGAAAAGACCGGAAAGATGTGGACGGACATACTTGGAATGCGCTACTTGGATCGTGTTGGAATGATACGGAGTATGGGAAAATCTGCGTTTAGTATATAAATTGTTCTTATGTAAATTTTCCTTAATATTTTCGTATTATGAAGAATATAAACATAATCACCACTTGTTTCAGATTTATTTACCTTTCGAAGGTTGTATATGGTAATCCCTGCTGTTCTTCAGGGGTGCATGTAACGGCAGCAGTCGATTGGGAAAATCTGTAAACAATATATAAAATATATTAGTATTTTGGTGTTATAAAAAGTGGATTTATAAAATATTTACCCTTGAGTTTGAAGGTTTGAATAATGTTGTGTATAGTCGTATCCACTGAGACTAATGGTATCATCGTTAACCATGAGACAATATCCGCAGGAACTACCTACAGCATTACTATCAAAATTACCCGTTGGAGCAACATCTGATACTTCCAATTATTCCTTATGAACTAAAAATTCAAAAGAATGCTGGGCGTTTACCAGACCGAAGTTTATCATCGAAAATATTGATGCATCGTCTATAATTTCAACCAATGCATTTCCACTAAACATAGGCCATATACAACTTAACTTAAGCTTAATTTCACGCTGATCGTATTTCGTGATTTTAAACACTTTATTCTCGATTTCATTATAAGTCGTTGATGGTTCTAATCGCATAATTTTTGCGCACCCGCCCATATAATCGGGACCTTGTGCACTTGTGACAATCTGGCCATCGTATTTACATACAACAAATAAACTTGAACCTGTCATTATCTGCAACAAACAATATCAAGCTAACAAAAAAAAGTGTTAACAACTTATATAATGATTATATTCATTGAAAAAAAATTAAACGTTAAAATAAATTTTCGTACATTTGAAGGGGTGTAGACGAGCTTTTGTAGGAGGTGCATATGCAAATCGGAGTAGGATGGGATTTTGTAGGAGGTGCAGATGCAAATCGGAGTAGAATAGAGAGTAAATAGGAAGAGAGTGCAGATGCAAATTGGAGCGGAATGGAGAAGAGAGAGAGCTGTTTTTATAGGTGTTTGGTGGTAAACGGGTCACGGGTTTGTCTTGGATTAATTAACATTATTTAAAATATTAAGGAGGGCGGGTTCTTGGAATCCGCTGGTATAAAATTATTGAAGGGGGCGCGTTCTAAGAACCCGCCCTCTTCTTTGCAAAATGATATGACCACATATAGTAAGATTTGACAACAATATGATTTAAGAAAAAAACAAAAGATCTGCCAGGAAAAAACAGAAGAGATGAGGGCGGGTTTTTAGAACTCGCTGACATAAAATTATTGAAGGGGGCGCATTCTAAGAACCCGCCCTCTTCTTTGCAAAATATAATTATTATCAGTAAGATTTGACAACCCGATTTAAGAAAAAAACAAAATATTTGACAGGAAAAAACAGAAGAGATGAGGGCGGGTTCTTGGAACACGCCCGCATAAAATTATTAAAGGGGGCGCATTCTGAGAACCCGCCCTCTTCTTTTCAAAATGATAAATATTATCATTAAGATTTGACAACAAAAAAAGCAGAAGAGATTTGACAACACAAAAAACAGAAATGATAATTATTATTGAAGGGGACGCGTTCTGAGAACCCGCCCTCTTCTTTGCAAAATATAATTATTATCAGTAAGATTTGACAACACGATTTAAGAAAGAAAAAACAGAAGAGATGAGGGCGGGTTCTTGGAACACGCCCGCATAAAATTATTGAAGGGGGCGCGTTCTAAGAACCCGCCCTCTTCTTTTCAAAATAATAATTATTATCATTAAGATTTGACAACACAAAAAACAGAAGAGATTTGACAACACAAAAAAACAGAAATGATAATCCCCGTTGAAGGGATTTGACACCACAATAAAACAAAAAACACAAAAAAACATAAATGACAATTTGATTTGGCATGACAACACACAACACAATATGGAAAAAATTGTATCGTGCTGTTTGCAAAGCTGAGGGCAGGTTCTCATAACCCGCCCTCATTTCCCTATAAAACCCCATTCTCTACACTATGATTTTCGCTATCTTTATTTCACTATCACAGAAGAAATTCCCTTCTAAATCCCTGTCTCCTATCTAAATTCTTTCAGGGATTAAAATATCAAAATAATTTCAATGGAGAATCAACCATTCGACAAATCACTGCTCGTAGATCAAAACGAACATAGATCTTTCAATATATTACACGGGGAGGAAATATTCAAAACTTATTCAATTTGTTTTAATTCCCCGTTTCTTTTAATTCTAATAGTTGAAAATAATATGATTAAATTTTGCACGGTGGAGATAATCTTACAGTCGTCAGTCATAGTTCTGACAAGTGGCAAGTTACCGATTATCGTATAATCGAGCGGATTCGAAGAGCCGGATCTTATGAAGCTTCATTGCTTCGTCATATCCAAATCGACCACAGTCTCGTTACCTCTCTTGTTGAGCGTTGGAGAAAAGAGACCCACACCTTTCATCTAAGATGGGGTGAGGCCACTATCACACTCCAGGATATTGGCCTCTTACTTGGTTTACGGGTGAATGGGCATGGATTGGTCGGAGGTAAAATTGTGGGTCCAGATACCGAGCACCCATACTGGGATACATATGCTCATTCTTCTCTCGGACAGGTATAATTTGTAATTTTTTAAATCAAAAGTTTAAGTATGTTACGGTGATATTAATTAACAATTACTTGTAAAATTCAGGGACCAAGAGGCTATACTAAGAGGTATAAGATCAATTTAAACTGGCTCAAAGATACATTTAGTAATATCCCTGATGAAACTACCGATGAAGTCTTGGATAAACATGCACGTGCCTACATTCTGTACATGATCGGTTCTTGGTTGATGCCGGACCAATCGGAAACGCATGTCTATCCTTTATACCTTGGGTTTCTTACGGACTTTGATATGTGTGGCCAGTATGCTTGGGGAGAAGGGGTACTGGCCTATCTTTATAAGGGACTAGATAAGGCATGTGCTCCTACGAAGAATAAAATTTGTGGCTGCATTACATTACTTTAGGTACATTCCTTATTTTTAACAGCTAGAAATTTGCAAAATTGTAATATTGGTTCTTTCTCTTATCATCTGACACTTTATATATAGATTTGGTCATGAGAGCGCATGTGTATGGGGAGACCAGATCGCATTAATATTTCTGTCGTGGATACCCCTGGAAAGCCTCTCGGCTCTTGGTGGAGTGGCAAGAAATCTTATAAGGCTTCTCGTCGAGTACTTAGGTATTATAGAGATGAGTTGGATCGCATGGAGGCGACTCAGGTAACCATACCTTAGGTAATTAACTTTGTTTGAAAATTTTAAATTAGCTTCATTACAATTTTGTACTATGTTATTTGCGCAGTTCACGTGGACGTCTTATACAGCATATCGTCTGCAAGGATTACCCGACATTTGTATCGAAAGAGAGCCGGTTTGGCGGGCTCGATGCCCACTACTCTGCATTAATATCGTGATCATGCACCTACCGGACCGGGTGTTGCGACAGCTCAGTAGATTGCAACATATTCATGTCCCGCCGCCTGCGCCTATGACAATAGAGGGAGACATGCGTGGAGAAAAGACGGAGCGTGATTGGAGGGAGTATCATCATCAATATTTGCTGAGATGGGACGATAGGCAGCGTAATATTGCCTTACAGCAAATAGGTGACCAATCAACCACCAACACTACCGAAACATATCTACAATGGTATAAGCGTGTCACTATAAGATATCTTTCTGCTCCCCCTAATGACTTTTCAAACATCCAGCGGTACGAGCCTAGAGGCCACGTGGAACGAGATTTGGTAAGTTAAATTCTTTAAATTATATTAGTTTTTAACACCCGGCGGTATGAGTCAATAATTATTTCTTATTTTTAATGTAACGACAGGCTCGTGTGTTGCATCATATACAATCAATGATGCAAGATTCATATCCGACTGATGCTGGTCTAGATACTCAGGCTTTATTTTCAAATGTAGACTCATATATTGGTGGTATATTCGGTTCATATAATATGCTTCCACATTTATCGCCATCGCGAGAGCAACATCATGAGCCGGCACCAGAGCAGCAGCATGAGCCGGCACCAGAACCGCAGCATGAGCCGGAACCAGAGCCGCAGCATCAGGGAGATCCAGAGCAGCGGGATCAGTGGTTTCGAACACCATACTGTCAGCAGCAACCCTGGCATACTGAACAAGCGCAACAACTGGAGGAACAACAGTTTTGGGGGACAGGTTTTGCGCAACAACAGCAGTCTTAGGGGTCAGGTTTTGCACAACAGCAGTCTTAGGGGTCAGGTTTTGCGCAGCAACAACAGTCTTGGTGGTCAGGATTTGCGCAGCTATGGGGGCCAGGTTTTTTGCAACAGCAGCAGCATGAAACCGGGGCAGGTTCTTCGCAACAACAGCCCAGTTGGGAGACGGATTTTTCGTCCTACATACAGTTGTTGGGAGGCAGCACATATCCGACACTTATCCCACATTCAGGATTTGCGGAACAACAGCCTGTTCAAGACGATACTGAAGACGAAGCAGAAGCCGAAGCAGAAGAGTAGACGCCGCTGCCGCTGCCGCTGCCATATACCCAAGAAACGGGAGGGTCGTCCAATCATTCCAAGAGGCATAGGCTTATGTCAAGCCTCCTCGGATTAGGAAAAGGAAAAGGGAAAGCGATAGTTCTATACTTTTACGAACAGATGATTTTTTTTGTATTATAAATTTGACGGATTCATGTTGTTATTAGACTGAAGACGAAGCAGAAGCCGAAGCAGAAGAGTAGACGCCGCTGCCGCTGCCGCTGCCATATACCCAAGAAACGGGAGGGTCGTCCAATCATTCCAAGAGGCATAGGCTTATGTCAAGCCTCCTCGGATTAGGAAAGGGAAAGGGGAAAGCGATAGTTCTATACTTTTACGAACAGATGATTTTTTTTGTATTATAAATTTGACGGATTCATGTTGTTATTAGATTGTATACAAGATTCATATTTAAACAACACTAATATTATTGTTTTATTTTTTTATTCGATATTTAATTTTCTGTTTTTAATTATTTTTTTTATTAAAAAAGGGGGCGGGTTCCTAGAACCCGCCATCTCCTTTATAAAGGAGAGGGTGGGTTCTGGGAACCCACCCCTGCCCTCTATAGGAGAGGGCGGGTTAGGGTAGGGGCGGGTTCCTAGAACCCGCCCTCTAAATAAAGGGTAGGGTCGGGGTTCAAACTACCGTATTTTGAGAAATTTAAAAAAATCTATTTTATTTTAATAATTTTAATTTTATTCTACCCTATTTCAAAAAAAAAAACCTTGATATTATGACGCACCGACGTCTGGTTTTTGCATGGCCCAGTTCCTTTACCTTTGTCGCAGGCAGATCGAGAGTGCTTTAACCATCAAGCCGAGCGATGAGGAATTAATCGTGTATTTAGAAATGTATAGTTTAGATTATTTCAGCGGTTTTATTTCTTTGATGTGTGCCCTTATTGGGACATGTTTCAGATGTTGTTTATTGGACTTGATTTGTTTCCGCTTATGCATTTTCTTGACTCTATTTACTGTGGCAAATGGACATGTACTAGATAGATTATATATTTTATTATTCTTGATATCTTATAGACAGCCGTAATGTGACTGTGGAGGGATGATTTCTAGCCACGGATAGCATGGTTGGCTCTGTCACGTGCCGTAGTCTGTGCATCTTGGGAAGCGGGACGTGACAGGGTTTGTTTGGTATCAGAGCCATAGGATTTAGGGATAATCGGGTTTGGTTCTTTTGTAGTTGGGTATTGAACCTAATACACTAACCAGGAAACCCGGAATTAAGAATATGTCCTGCCAAATTACTATCTTACCAGTCTTGAATTTATAGCTATCTTGTTTATTGAATCATGTTTACCGTTGCTAATCCTCTTCAGTGTCTTGGCTTCAGAATCATGGCGGATAGAGACTTGCGATCGTACCAGAGGGGTGTGGATTACGCTGCACTGCTTGGAGTTATACGTGGTATGCTTGAAAACCAGAAGCGGCAAACTGAGCTTAATCAACGGTAGGCCGAGGCTTTCCAGGAGGGTCTGCGGACAGTCTAACGGTCCGTAGTTGCAGTAGCACCCGGGCTAGCACAGCGTGAGGGCACTGTAGCGGACTTTAGAAGGCTCGGTCCATCTACATTTACAGAATTGGAGGAGCCATTGCCAGTGGAGCAGTGGCTAATTGATACTGCTTTTCGCCGCGCAGATTCCAGATGAGAAAATGGTGGATGTAGTACGCATCCAGTTAGTAAATTACGCTCGCGAGTATTGGCTCATAGAGGAGACCCGTCTGCTCAAGCCAATAAATTGGGAAACATTTTCGCGATGTTTCTTAGAGAAGTTCTTTCCGCAATCTGCTCGAGAAGAAATGGAAGAAAAGTGTATTAACCTGAAGCAGAATGGCAGATCCGTTGATGCGCATGCGGCTGAGTGGACTCGGCTTAGTCAATTTGCGGGGCCTTTGGTTGCCAACGATACAGATAGAGCACAGAGATTTATGCGCAGCTTGGATGTGGAGATTCAAAGATATATTATATCTCTGGGATTAACCACCTTCTTCCAAGTTCTCAAAGCAGCCAGGGAGCAGCAGAGTTTATCGGTGAAAACAAAGAGTACGCAACAACAAGCCGTCGTAGTACGGAAGCCGGCGTTTACGCCAAATAGAGCTCCTGTACATAGAGGCATTCCGGTGAACAAGCGAGGCATTGTACCTATGAAGAAGCCCATAGTATCCGATCAGAGAAGGAGTGTACTTTGTGACTACTGCCAACGACTGGGTCATTTCCGGAGGGAGTGCCGGATGAGGCTCGGGCAATGTCTGATTTGCGGAACTACTGATCATCGAATGCATGCTTATCCATCAAGAGTTCAGTGAAGGGTGATGCTCCGAGAGCACCACAAAAGCAGGTTACTCAGAGGCCTAATCAAGCACGGGCTTTCACTTTGACGGCTGAGGAGGCCAAAGCTTCGGACGAAGTTGTTTCAGGTATTCTACTCATTTATAATTTTCCCGCATTGGCATTATTTGATTCAGGTGCATCCCATTGCTTTATGTCATCCATTATTATTAGTGCACACTCGATTCTATACACGGCCATGTTTAGTTGCTGGGACATACACACTGGGAATGGGAAAATTACATCTAGTAGTGAGTGTAAGGATTGTTCGATTGTTATTTGCGGATGAGAGTTATTCACGGATTTCTTGGTGATTGATACTGGCAGCTACGATGTTGTCTTGGGAAAGGACTTTCTTGGCACTTTTCACGCTCACATCGATTGTAGGGCAAATAAAGTGATTTTCCAGATTTCCGGACATCCAGAGTTCATATTTTCAAGAGGTAGAAGATCTGTCGGGCAAGTCGAATTTAGGGCTAGGCCGATAAGTGCCGTTCTTTCGTCGATGGAAGTAGACAAGGAGGAAGCGTCGGCAGTAGTTCGAAAGTTTATAGATGTGTTCGAGGACATCTCGGGTTTACCGCCAAAACGAGATGTGGAGTTCGCGATTAATATTGTTCCTGGAGCAACGCCGATTTCAATGGCTTATTATCCAATGGCACCGGTAGAACTAGAAGAGGTAAAGAAACATGTTGCCGAATTGTTAGAGAATGGTTGGATTTGCAGCAGCAATTCACCCTGGGGAGCTCCTGCTCTTCTAGTCAAGAAGAAGGATAGCACGCGGAGGATGTGCATCGATTATCGAGAATTAAACTGGGTGACTATTAAGAACAAGTACCCGATCCATCGCATCGGCGAATTATTCGATCAACTCAGAGGCATGAGGGTATTCTCGAAGTTGGATTTGTGATCCAGATATTATCAAGTTCGGGTGAAATCAGAAGATATTTGCAAGACGGCATTCCGAACTCGATATGGGCATTACGAGTACTTAGTGATGCCATTTGGAGTTACTAACGCACCGGCAATAATTTTGGACTTGATGAACCGAATATTTTCACTGTATCTGGACCAGTTCGTAGTGGTCTTTATTGATGACATTCTGGTCTATTCGAGGAGCAAAGAAGAGCATGCAGAGCACTTGAGAATCGCACTACAAACGTTGAGGCAAGAAAGGTTATATGCTAAGACGAGCAAGTGCGAGTTTTGGCTCGAAGAAGTGAAGTTCTTGGGTCATGTTGTATCCAGAGATGGAATTTCCGTTGACCCTGAAAAGATTGCAGCAGTTCATGATTGGCCAATTCCAAAAAACGTAGAGGAGATCAGAAGTTTTCTTGGGCTTGCCGGATATTATAGAAGGTTTATGGAGAACTTCGCTTGAATAGCCGAACCATTGACCAAGCTAACAAGAAAGGAGGTTCCATTCGTATGGACGGAAAAATGTGCGTCGGCTTTTGAAGTGTTGAAGCAAAGATTGACCACCACTTCTACCTTGACCGTTCCAGACAGTTCCGGAGGATTGGTTATTCACAGCGACGCATCTGGAAAAAGCTTGGGATGTGTTCTAATGCAGCATGGGAAAGTTATAGTCTACGCGTTGAGACAATCGAAGACTCACGAGAAGAACTACCCAGCTCATGATTTGAAACTAGCAGCAGTGATTTTTGCTTTGAAGATTTGGAGACACTACTTATTGGGCGAAAGGGTAGAAGTATTTACCGATCACAAGAGCCTAAAGTATGTGTTCATGCAGAAAGAGCTCAACATGAGGCAGCGCAGATGGTTAGAATTGATGGCTGACTATGATCTTGATCTAAAATACCATCCGGAGAAAGTTAATGTAGTGCCGGATGCTCTAAGTCGGTTGCCAGCGATACGAATGTTGACTGCACAGAAAGAGATTATAGCTGATTTTCAGAGATTCGAGTTGGAGATCGTACTACCGCATTCTTCGGGACAGTTGATGCAGTTACAAGTACAATCATCCTTGATCGATAACATTAAAGCAGCGCAGTCGTACGATCCAATATTGCAGAAGTTTCGAGAACAGGTAGAAGCGGGACTCTGAACGGATCTGTTAATTCATGAAGATGGTTTGTTATGATATGGGAGCCGTTTATGTGTGCCTAAAGGAGATGTTCGTGAAGAAGTCATGAAGGAGGCTCATAGTTCTACATATTCCGTACATTCGGGAGGCACAAAGATGTACCGAGATCTACGACAACATTTCTGATGGGAAGACATGAAAAGGGAGATTGCTCGTTACGTATCGAAGTGCTTGGTGTGTCAGCAAGTCAAGGCTGAATATCAAAAGATGGTTGGTTTGTTACAATCACTTCCGATTCCTCAATGGAAGTAGGAATATATAACCATGGATTTCATGACAGTTTTACCATGGAGTCCAAAGGGCAATAATGCAGCTTGGATGATTATTGATCGATTGACCGAGGCAGCTCATTTCATACCGTTTCGAGTTGGTCAGTCAACGGAGGTTTTAGCAGAGCGGTACATGCAGGAGATTGTGAGATTGCATGGAGTAGCTGTGAGCATCGTTTCCGATCGTAATACCCGATTCTTATCGCACTTTTGGAGAAGTCTACAGGAAAGTTTGGTGACTCGATTGAAGTTTAGTGCAGCCTATCATCCTCAGACAAATGGCCAGTCAGAAAGAATGATCCAAACTCATGAAGATATGTTGAGAGCATGCATGTTATATTTCAAGGGTTCAAGGGAGGATCATTTGCACATAGTGGAGTTTTCTTATAATATCAGTTTCCAGGCGACTATACAGATGGCTCCATTCGAAATATTATATGGTCGTAAGTGTCACTTGCCCATCTGTTGGGACGATATTGGAGAAAAAAGATTATTAGGACCGGATCTTATTGTGCAAACGGTGGAGAAAGTTAACGTGATCCGAAATCATATGAAGGCGGCACAAGATCGACAGAAAACTTTGGCTGATACAGGACGAAAGCCTCTTGAGTTCGCAGTTGGTGATCTTGTATTCCTGAAGATATCACCGACCAGAGCAGTGATTCGATTTGGTAGTCGAGGCAAGTTTAGTCCTCGATTCGTGGGTCCTTTCGATATTATTAAGTGCGTTGGAGAAGTAGCTTATCGATTGGTTTTACCACCATCCTTGGCGAGTGTTCATGGTGTGTTTCATGTATCTCAACTCTGCAAGTATTTTCAAGATGAGATGCACATCCTAGATCACTCGGAACTGAAAGTAAATGAGGACTTAACATATGAAGAAAGTCCAATGGCGATGTGGATCGATGAGACAAGGTCCTCAAGAACAAGGTTATCCCTCTTGTACTTGTTTCATGGGGAATCATTCGCACGAAGAATCAACTTGGGAACGTGAAGATGAGATCCGACATAAGTTTCCATACATCTTTTCTTAGATCCATGTCTTATTGTATCTTTTCTTGTTCCGTGAATTTCGAGAATGAAATTCTTTTGTAGTTGGGTATAATGTAATACCCTAGTGCATTTATACGATATTCTATTTGAGGTTTTCAGATCTTGCAACAGTTTTCTTGATTATTATTGTTTTTGGGTGTAGATAATGCATTTGGTAACTGTGGTTAGTATCCGACCCGACCCGCATATTGAAACCCATTGTGGTTCAAGATTACGTCATATATTTGCTAGTATAGAGCATCCATGCACATCTAGATTCGATACACACTTATATGATATATTTATCCGCATATGTTTTAAATAATACAAATAATAACTAGATAATATATTTTAATATCTAGCATGGCATGTTATAATACCCCATATCATATATTTGCATCCATACACCGTGTTCATGTCCAAAATGATAAAACAGACTCGTTTGGATCACTATGTGTATTTACGTAGATCTGTACTTGGGGGTATACATTTTTATTATCCGGATATTGCATTATGGTTTTAGTTTGTACATATATTCTCCATAAAACTAGATTTTTAAAAGAGACCCGGGTATTTTTCGGAATATTTTGATATTAGCTGTATAATCCTGTAATATATATATATATATATAATTATATTTATAATCTAAATGTTATATAAACAGTTTATATATATATTTAATATATTAACTAATATTATATTGCTCTCGTCGTCTATCTCTCTTCTATCTCTCTCTCTCTCTTCTATATATATAAATATATATATTATAATAACCGAATATATCACCTCAACCTCTCTCTTTCTCTATTTTTGTAACACCCTAGTTCATTTATGCCAGTTCTAATCAAGTATTTCTTTATTTCTGGTAGTTTCTTGGTTTACTGTGTTTTGGGTGCGAATAGTATTTTGACATCTGTATTTGCATCCGACCCGACCCACATGCTTGAAACCTTTCTTGATTCATGTTTATGATTTATCCTGACTTGATACGTGGACTCGTGCACTTTCATTTTCATATTAGCATTTTACCTGGCATCTACATTTTTATATAACATTTAAGTCACATAAAATATTTTAAAATACTTTGCATGGCCTGCATGATACCTCTGACCCTGTGGTAGTATCCGCACATCTTGTTATCGTCCCGTTCAGCAAAACGGACTTGTTTGGATGACTACGCGCACGTGCGTGCATCCGTTCTTGGGTGTATGCATTTTCGTTACCTGGATATCCAACTTTAATTTTGGTCGACATGTATATTTTTCGTATTTTAAAACTAAATTTAGACCCGACCCGGGCATGTTTTGGACTATATTTGTATTTACCAAAATATCAAATTTTATTTATATAATATTAATTTTATAAACTGATACAAATTAAAATTTAGTTAACCAAAAAAAGAATTTTTTAAATTTAAATCTAAACTAATTTACTGACAAACTAACAACCCCTTTCTCTCTCTCTCTCTCCTTTTTTCTTTCCTTATTTAATACACAGCTTTTTCTTCTTACTTTTTCTTCTTTCTTCTTTCTTTTTTTTGATCTTGTTTCTTGATTCTGGTGATCACCACCGGAGCCGTGCTCGTCGCTGACGATCCGAGTGATCCAGTGAACGTACCTTGCCTGTGTGATCACCCTCTTGCCTTGCCTGGACCCGTCCCACGTGCCGCGTGTGCGTTGCGACGATTTACCGACGTCGGACGTGCCGTGCGTATCTGTCGCGTGATTCGATTGATGCAAGTTAATCTTGCTACATACTATATTACTATATTCTATATCCATTTGAATAATAACACTTCATAATAATTAGTTATGCATCCACATTATCATTTCGGCATGTTTTACCGTTTTCGGACATCCGTATGCGTCCGTACAATCTATTTCCTATTTAGTGCATACAAACTTATCTTGTTACATACTATACTACAATATACTGCATCCAATTGAATATTTCCATTTCATATTATTTAGTTGTGCATCCCGCATTTACCAGTTTATCATTTTACGGTTATATGACATCCGTATGCACCCATATCAGTATTTATATAAGTATTCGCATGCTAATTCATCTTGTTACATGCTATGTATCTTATTTTGCATCCATATGAATAAAAATATCACATGTTGATTGCACTGTACATCCATATTAAAGTTTTACCGTTTTCGGATACCCGTTTGCATCCATATCTTTTAAAATATATATCGTCGTAATATTTCTTATTATTATCTTTAATTAGTTTATAATCTGCATTTTATAATGTTATACAAAATATAGTTTGAAAATATTATAGTTTACATATGAAACGTCGTTGCAAAGCGGATACGACAAATCTGAAATTTACTGTACACATCACCTTATAAAATTCATTATAAATTATAGAAAAATTATTAGTAAACGTTCTTTAGTTCGTTACGAACCTAACTCATAATACTATAACTATATAAAATATTTACTTACAAAATAAATTGTTTAAATAACTTAAAATGTAAATGAAAATATCTCTAAACTGTTGTCTAGGAAATTCCAGCAGCAAACTTTCAATTTCGAATGTTTATAGCTTTTTGTAGGAACAACCTGAGATATTTCAACTTATAAAATGAAAACCTTATTGAATTATCTTTGTTTTGGTATAAGATAATTCCATTTTGGAGAACGTTTGTTATTTTTAAGCTATTTTACAAATCAGGACGACGCTGAATTTCTGAACGGAACTTTCTTGTGCATGGTTAATCAATACCACTTTTATAGTTATTAATCGGTTTGAATATGTTATCCGTGTTAATATTATTATATAAATATCTATTTAATAATTAATAGTGCTTGTGTTTTAATATTCAGCAAATTTTACCGATTTACAGTTTTATAGTATCCGTCTGTATCCATACGGTTTATTACATATCTACTTGCACGCCGAGACCATATTATTTCATGTTACTGTTGTATTAGTGTACCATACTTGATAATTGTGCATCCTACTTAGTCATGATGTAACTCCTGATAGATATTTGTGCATCCATACTTTTATCGTACATCCGTACTTTTACCCTGATTCCATACTTGCTACATCTTACTGTTGGGCACCCATTTGTTACACTGTGTACTACTTGACATGACCTGATACACCACTACTTGACATGATTTGATACATGTACACTACCTGACATGACCTGATAACCACTACTTGACATGACTTGATACATTTACACTACCTGACATGACCTGATATATCACTACTTGACATGTTACCTAATCCTGTTTCTAATGCTGACAATCCTGACATGTTGTCCCGATGGACATATCCCGTTGTCTGTATAGACAAACATGTTCCTGCTTGATCCTGTGTTGGCATTAGCTTCAGATTTATTAATACCTGACTTGAACACATAACTTGGGGGTATGGGAAAATCAACGATGAAACCTGACTTGTAACTCAATAGTTCGACGTTTATACCGATCAGTTTTGGGGGCTAGGCCAGTCCCGGAATGATGTTGTTGACATTGTTCGTCTGTACATGTTTCCTATTTGTGCTTAGCGGCACGTCTCGGATTCAGCCCCGAGAGTCTGGACCGTAGTCCCGGGTACGCACAGGATACTATTGAGTTACATCGATGATTCATTAAATTGATTTCAAAGACTTGAGAGTAGTTAACCCAGTATTTAGTTCAGATTACTCACTGCACGTCACATGTGCTTTTACCCTTCATTGTTCCATATCTATGTTACTGTTAGACTCTTATTACTGTTTATACTCATTCCTACATGACTTTTTACCTCCTGATTATATTATTGTTGATATTATGACGCACTGACGTCTGGGTTTTGCATGGTCTAGATCCTCTACCTTTGTCGCAGGCTGATCAGGAGTACTTCCGCCGTTAGGCCGAGAAGTGATGATCCAGTTAGTATCCAGTTTAGTCATGTTTTACTTTCCAGATGTTTTTGCTCTTTGGATTTATTGCTTCCGCATATTATTTCTTGACTCGTTTATTCTGGCTCATGGACATGTACTAGATAGTTTATTTTATTTTCCTGTTCTTGATATCTCTAGACAGCCGTAATGTGACTGTGGAGGGATGTTTCCTATCCACAGGTAGCATGGTTGGCTCTGTCACGTGCCTATCTTAGCGCACTCTGGGAAGCGGGGCGTGGCAATTTTTCTTCTTCCTCGCCGTGACGAGAACTCAAACTCAACCCTAGCCCTCACCTCGCATTCACCGCCGACCTTCCCACATCCTCGTCACCACCACCACCACCACCTCCTCGCCCTCGTCACAACCTCCACCACCTCTTCTCCTCTCCTCACATTCCCGGTCACCACCCCAGGGCCCTAACCTCCTGCAACCTAAGAGCCCCTCACATCGCCGCCGATCACCTCGACCTCACCACCCTCATCATGTCATCACCATCATCACCACCTTCTCCATCTCCTCTCCCTTTCCATCCCTGAGAACTCACAACCCCAACGATGCCATTCCGACAACCCCCGACGAACTCCTGCAGCAAACTCCGACCCCAACCTCGCCGTTGGAGACTCGTCATCATCACCGCCGTCACCTCCTCACCTCCCTTTCCGATCCTCGACACCACAAACCACCACCACCCTCGGCTGCAATAGAATCCACAAACAATATCCATCCGAGATCCCTCTACCCCTCGTCGCCGACGGCTGCCCATCGTCGTCGTTGTCTCATCTCTGTCCTCGCTTCCCCAGAACTCAACACCAGACTGTCGGGACCTGGTTCTTGCTCACGGAACAAAGTGCCACACCAATTGTCATGCCAAGGAGGCGGGGGCCGCCTCTTAAATCGTTGGGGGTCACCTCTTGAGTCCGTGAGACCCACCGTAGAACAATAGGGAATTTTCGAAATACATTCCGAAAGAGGACCGAACTGTATTATAAATGTAATGATACCACTCTTAATTACAGATGCGCCTTTTAAGTGAATCAGCACTAAAGGAGCTTGAGAACTCCATAGTTAAGCGTGCTCGGGCCAGGGAAGTCTTGGGATGGGTGACCTCCCGGGAAGTGGCCCCTGGTCGGATCCGGTTCGATCTAAAGGGCAAAATCGTGTGGTATCGGCCAGAGCGGATAATACCATCTGTAATAGGGCGTGGGGTGTTAGATTTATGGTAGCCCATGCAGGTCCCTCATTAGTAGGTCTGTGGTTCGAGAATGAACCATTATTCAAAAGTGGGGAGAATGTCGGGCCCGGTTCTTGCTCACGGAACAAAGTGCCACGCCAATTGCCATACCAAGGAGGCAGGGGCCACCTCTTGAATCCGTGGGGGCCACCTCTTGAGTCTGTGGGATCACCTCTTGGGTCGTGGGGTGTTACATTTATGGTGGCCCATGCAGATCTCTCATTAGTAGGTCTGTGGTTCGAGAACGGACCATTATTCAAAAGTGGGAAGAATGTCGGGACCCGGTTCTTACTCACGGAACAAAGTGCCACACGGAACAAAGTGACACACCAATTTCCATGCCAAGGAGGCGAGGCCACCTCTTGAATCCATGGGGGCCACTTCTTGAGTCCGTAGGATCCACTGTAGAACAATGGGGAATTTTCGGAACACATTCCGAAAGAATACCGAACCGCATTATAAATATAATGACACTACACTCAATTACAGAAATGCCTTTTAAGTGAATTAGCACCACAGGAGCTTGAGAACTCCGTAGTTAAGCGTGCTCGGGTCAGGAAAGTCTTAGGATGGGTGACTTTTTGGGAAGTGGCCCCTGGTCGGGTCATGTTCGCTCTAAAGGGCAAAACCGTGCAGTTTTGGCCAGAGCGGACAATACCATTTGTACTGGGGCATGGGGCGTTACACAGACCCCAGAACATAACAACAACCATTATCTTTCTTCGTTTTTCTTTCTTGATCGGTTCTTGACCGTCTCGCCGGAGTCGCACGCGTCGCCGACGATCCGGATGACCCAGTCATCGTCGTCATCCAGCCTAGTTATCACGTCACGTCATTGATCAGCAAGGTCCAGTCCTGCACGTGCGTAGTTTGCATCACGACGTTTATTCGACGTCGAACGTGGCGTACGTACCCCGTCGTGAGATCCGATCAGACAAGTTTAATTTGCAACATGCTATGTTACTATATCGATATCCATATGAATAAAAATAGTACATGTATTTTATTGTGCAACAAATATTATATATTTACAATTTTACGATATTCGTTCGTATCCGTACTGAGAATAGCATATCTAGTTGCATGCCGGAACATCATGATATCAGTATACTATTATATTAGTACAACGTGTTATTTAGTTTGCATCATACATAGTCATGGACGTATAAATGGTTATTACAGATAGATACATATGCATCCCGACATCAGTGCTGGTTACCGTGTTCCGATATCGATTACAGTTTCACATTTGGCACCTATTTAGTTGATATGCATCACATGACATGTTCACGACATAATACTTGACTTGTTACTTGAATCTTGTTACTAATGCCAACAATATTGACGTGTTGTTCTGACGGACGTGACTTGTTGTCTGCATAGACGAGAACTGTACCTGCTTGAAACTGTATTGACATTAGATCTATGTTGGCAATACCTGACTTGACCACAAACCTAGGGGAAAAGGAGGACATCAAGAATGTAACCGAAACGTAACTAAAGAGTATATTATTACATGTTTGCCGTTTTTTCGGACGTTACGGAATAATTACTTGTTTGCCGTTTTTCGGGCGTTACGGAATAATCACTTGTTTGTCGTGTTTCCGGGCGTTACAGAATAAATACTGTTACCGTGGTCCCGTGAAGAATGAACGGGATATATACTGTTGGGTTACGATGAGAATTACATTAATTGATTTCAAAGACTTTTAGAATAGATAACCTAGAAGCACGGTTTTAGAATACACATCACACATTACATACACACGCATACCTCACTGTTTCATATCTGTGTTATTCATTTATATTCATGTCTACTTATATCGTTATATCCTGGTTATCAATATTACTTTGATATTATGACGCACTGACGTTTGGGTTTTGCATGGCCCAGTTCCTTTACCTTTGTCGCAGATAGATCGAGAGTACTTTAACCATCAAGCCGAGCGATGAGGAATTGATCATGTATTTAGAAATGTATAGTTTAGTTTATTCCAGCGGTTTTATTTCATTGATGTGAGCTCTTATTGGGACATATTTCAGATATTGTTTATTGGATTTGATTTGTTTCCGCTTATGTATTTTCTCGACTCTATTTAATGTGGCAAATGGACATGTACTAGATAGATTATATATTTTACTGTTTTTGATATCTTATAGACAGCCGTAATGTGACTGTGGAGAGATGATTTCTAGCCATAAGTAGCATGGTTGGCTCTGTCACGTGCCGTAGTCTGCGCATTTTGGGAAGCGGGATATGACATGTTATTTAATCGGAGATTGGATATTATTTGCCGGTCTATTGGATAGCCGGATTATTAAGTCAAGTGCTGACTTGATAATCACATATGTAATATGGTTGCTAGTAATATGTATCTATATACACTTTCTTTCTAACATTGGTATATGATACTAATGTTTTGTTGTTAATGTATTTGATACATTAAATCTCTATTTTAGCGTGTGTGCGCAACATACATAACCATTTTCCTTTCACTCTAACTGTATGCATGTGATGCATGAAAGCATACATACATGGATGCATGCCACTAGATGACTGAAGACCCATGTGCAGTGTTGGGAGCCACTGCCCTACACCCATCCCAAATGTTACGGACAATTAAAAGAGAGAGGGAAGAAAAAAGAGAATAAGAGAGTGGAGGGTTCTCATTCTACAATATTTCATTTTCTAAGTACTAGAAAAAGAAAAGAGAGCTCTCATTCTTTTTCTTCCTCCTCTGTTAGATCTTCTTTGTAAGAAAAGAAAGAACATAAAATGAGAGAATTAAAAGAGAGCGATATCTTCACATCATCGTACTTCCTAGACCTAGCAAGTTTGGATAACTAGTTTTTACACTTGGAGAGTGCATTGGATGCTTGATGGGTTTTCTTCACGTGGATCATATACGGTTTAGGTGAGCAAGGTTGATCCAAAGCATTCAGAGCCTAGACGGGATCCTCTACGATTAGATGGACACGCTATAAAAGCTATAGCACCCTAACTAGCACTCTTTTGTTTTCAAGTTATTGTCTTTGGGTGTTTCATACAGTTGCCGATGCTTATGCTTGATTAAAATTTTTGTTTAAATTTTTGTTTAGCACATTTATCGCTTCCGTCTTGCAATCTAGTGAGCACAAGGATCCCTAACACGACCCGTATCCGATCCAGACGCAACACTCGTTTTAGATGTGTAATGATTGCTAAAAAAAATTAGGCCATGATCATCTCCTTAAATATATACAAGCATTTTGCATGTGGGGTATACGTTTTATTAATAAAACGTGTCATATTTATATAAATCCGAATGAACTATGTAGTTTTATCCTATTTAGAGTCCAAAAATATTTCTTGAGCTCATGGATAAATATAAAATGGGTGGTTTTTTATTTAAAATTATTTTGAATGTTAATAAGTGAAAAAAATAGTCATTTTAGTAATTTTAGTAATTTAGATCAAGAGTATTTTAGGAGATATTATAATATATTATTTATCTTATTTAAGTAAAAGAATATAGTTTTAAGTAAATAAAAGTAGAAGTTGAAACTAATAAGATTAAAATAACTTCTATAAAGTTGTTTTTTGTCTTAATTTGAGTATAACATAGATTAAATTTGGAATTCAAACTAATTTCTAGAAAGCTCTTTTCTGTCTCAAGTTTTAGAGAACGTGGAGTGAATTTAAAATTTAAATTAATAAAACATCTAATTATTTTTGTTTTTTTCTTTGAAGATGTGGATGTTCTAAGATTTGAGAAATTTTCTTCTTTTTTCTTTATTATTCAAAAATTGGAGGTGGTGGACTCTAACCAATATCATTTGCATTATAGATTGGTACAAGAATTTGTGCACGTGCGTTATACGTGTTAATTTAAAAATTAATTATTTTTTGGAAGGAGAGTTGTGGAGGGTTCTAATAATTAAAAAATTAATTATTTTTTTGGGAGAAGAGAGAGAAATGTGGAGGGTTTTAGTATTTTTTAGGAGGAGAGAGAAGAGATATAGATGGTTCTACATATAAACAATTAAAAAAAATTTGGTTGAAGAGAGAGAGAGAGATGATGTGGATAGCATAAAAATTAAGGATATTTCTCTTGTTTTCTTCTTTTCATTTGAATTTGACATTTCATTAATGAGAATGAAAATTTATTAATAATGAGGTTTTATGTATAATTTTTCATTTAAAGGAGGATTTATGCATAAACCTATAAATAATGAGGGTGCATGTGTAAGTTTTCATTTGAATGCATGATTATTTTTGTGTTCTTCTTAGATGAGGTGGAGGCCTTAGAACTTGAGTTTTCCCCTTTTTTCCTTTAAATTTTGAAAAAAGAAGATAAAGAAACTTTTATGTTTTTGTTTTGTCTTTTTCTTTGAAGTTGATGACGTGGAGATTTAAGAAGTGATTATTTTTCTCCCTTTTCTTTTTTTAAGAAAAAAGGATAGAGATGGACCTCTAACCAAAGGATATTTGCATTATAGATAAAAATAAAGATGGATATTTTTTAAAGTTATATTTATAGGAGTATAGTTATAGATTGTAAAAAAAACTTTTTCATACCAAAATACCCGGCATGGACTATCTCAGAATCAAGAAATTTTCTACTTTCTTGAATGTTCAATTCGAATTATGAGCAGGTCACGTCCCTATTCCTTTCCTTTTCTGATTGCGTAGAGATTTCATGATATTTATGTACATAATAATGGTTTTGAAATGTTCATTCAAATAAGGTTTTATCTGATAAAGTCAACAATACAAAAAATAATTTTGGATTCAAAATTGCGTTTTCCATATTTGTTTATATTTTTTTGAATGTACTAAAACGAGTTTTTCTTATTCTCAAACCCTCTAGTCTAGTCTAGTAGTCAAATACAAGCAGCGGGATGAGACTTTAAAAATAAAAATAAAATCCCATCAACAACCTATTTCCTCTACCAAAAAATAAAAATAAAACCTTTTCCCTACAAGTGATCATCAACAACAACAATCCAAAGAATCAAAATATGGATCAAAATCAGACCCAAACTCAAACCTGGCTGCATCTGAGATCGATCTCGTGCAGAGGGATCAAATCCTTCAACCTCTTCCAGAAGCCCTCCCTCTACGCCGCCGTCTCCGTCACCGACCCCTCCAACCTCCACCTCCCACAGAAGCAGAAGACCCCCGTCGACTCCGACGGCGGCGAGAACCCCGAGTGGGACCCCCGCTTCCGCTTCGACCTCAGCGCCGGCCGCCACCACCTCCTCCTCGCCGTCAAGCTCAAGCTCCAGGGCAACATCCTCCTGCTGCTGCCCGATCGAGTCGTCGGGAAAGTCAACGTTCCCGTCGCCGATCTCTTCGCCGAGGGCGGAGGCGGCGGATCCGTCAGCCACGTCAGCTACCAGGTGCTGGGGACCGACGGCAAGCCTAACGGCGTCATCAAGTTCTCGTACCCCCTCGGATCTGAGGCGGCGAGCCCATCGGGATCCGATCGCCATCCCCTGCCACGTCAGCAGCCGCTGCATCAGGGTTCCGATTCTCGTTCAGATGAATACCATCCATCGTCGAGGGGTTACTGTCCAGCGCCGCATCAGGTGGTTGAGGATCCAGCCGCCTTGAGAAGGGATTACGATCCGGTGCCACGTCAGCAGGATCCGGTGCCTCAGAAGTCGTCGACAGCGGATTACTACCAACCGTCTCGTCTGCAGGATCCTATGGTTCAGCCTTCGGCAAGGGTTTACTATCCCTTGCCGCATCAGCAAGATCCACTCTTAGCAAGCGATCAAATGCTCCGTCAGCAGAATATCGTGTCTCAGGGATCTACAGCCGATTACTATTCGGTGCCGCCTCATCGGCAAGATCATGCGGTTCAGCCCTCAGTGAGGGATTACTATCCACCGGCGCATCAACACGATCCAGCCCTAGAAAAAGAATACGGTCTGGTGCCACGTCAGCAGAATCCTGTGTACCAGCCGTCAACAGCCGATTACTATCCACCGTTAACGCATCAACAAGTTCCTATGGTTCAGCCGTTGGCAAGGGGTTTCTATCCAACGGCACATCAACAAGATTCAGCCTTGGGAAAGGATTACAGTGCATTGCCACGTCAGCAAAATCCGGTGTCTCACTCGCCAATGGCGGATTACTATCCGCCGCCGCCGTCTCGTCAGCAAGATCCTATGGTTCAGCCGTCGGCAAGGGATTACTATCCATCGCCGCGTCAGCAAGATCCTATGGTTCAGCCGTCGGCAAGGGATTACTATCCACCACCACATTATCAAGATCCAGCCTTGGGAAATGATTATAGTCCAATGGAACTTAGGCAGAATCCCATGGCTCGGTCATCGACGGGTCAGCTATATCCAGGGATCACACCATTAGCAAGAAATTATAGCTTGCCGCAACATGTTAAGTCGCCGTCTGCAAGGGATTACAGTTTACCACAGGATCCCATAGTGAAGACGCCACAGCCAAGAGATCACATTTCATTGCTGCATTCGCATTCTCAGGATCCCACTAAATCTCCACGGGCATTAAATTACAGTCTACCGCCACATCTTCACGATCCCACGCTCAACTCACCACGAGCTAGCGATTACAGCCTACCGCAGCATTTTCAAAATCTTGTAATTAAGTCACCACAAGTTAGGGTTTACGACCGACCACCACATCATCAGGATCTCAAGGTTAAGCCGTCGGCAAGTGATTACTATCCACCGCCACGTCAGGAACAACCGATGATCTCGTCATCGGCACATGATTACTATCCATTGCCAGGCCAGCAAGATCCAATGCTTCAGTCACCTTCAACTAATTATTATTCACTGGCATGTTCGATGTATCCAACAGTTTCGTCAAAAGTAGATGATCATTATCCGCCGCCATCATCAGCTGTCGGTTATTATGGTTTGCAGCCATCAGCACCAGCACCCGTGGCTCACCCTCCACCGTCGGCTCCAACTAGTTGCTATCCTGCTCCGTCGTGGCGAGATGGGTACAATTGCCATCCGGACAGTTGGGATCAAAGGTAGTATTGATAGAGCGGGGCCTATTAAGATAATTTTAAGCTGCAGTTTTTAATCTTAAATAATAAAATCTAGTTTCAAGGAATAAATGCGAAAACCTCGGTAAACCTAACAGAGTCAGAGATGTTCTCTTCTTCTTTTTCTCCCCCAACAAAAAAAATCAGAACGAAATCTCGAACCTGAACTGGTCTATGTTAACAACATCGTTAGAGAAAAGGTTGCATCCTTGCTCCACATCTTTAGCTCACTTGGTATCTACACACACACAAAACAGATGCATCTAAGTTAGGATGCAGATGGTGTGTTGAATTGCGGATTTAGAAGAAGAAATGAAGTTAAAATGTTTAGAGACGCTTGAAGGGCACTGATGGAGGCTGTGATCTCCTTCAGATGTTGTCCTCTGTCGATCATGTGATGGCGGCCTTTGACAGTTAAGATTTGGTTTGGGAGTTGTTGAGCGTGTGGATCTCAATGGGTCGGCGTTGACGCCGAGCCATCTGCAAAAGAAGTCCAGGGGTGGGTGACCACCGTAGGACCATCCGACGATCAAAATTAGTGCCGGAGAATAAGTGCAGAGTAACGGCGTATTGGAAATGATTTCGAGTCATCTGAGTCGTCTAAAAGAGAGATTTATATAGTGGTCGCGTGAAGCGAGCGGACGTGAGATCGTCGCCGTCAGTTACGTCTTTGCGTTATTCTCGCATTAATGGCGGGATACGCCCATTAATGGAGGGCGTGCTAGCGTGGGACGCGGAACGTGGGGAGGCGGATATCTCGTCCTGGCGGGATACGCGGAGCCGTTGCGGGGGGCGCTTGGGTTCCGCGCTCTCGGTTGATCGGGAAAGCCGAGGAAGCTCGGCGTGACAGACGGCTCGGAGACGAGCAGTGAGGCCGAGGAATCTCGGCCTGTCAGATGGCTCGAAGACGAGCAGTGAGGCCAAGGAAGCTCGGAGACGAGCTGTTGATAGTTTGCTAGGTGAAGTGGAAAGTACTCAGGGAGGTCTCCTGAAAGGTCGGACACTTCCTCGAGACGAGGTCCCGAGGAATGCCCCTAATACAACTCATTTATTCCACCTCCGAACTTTCAGAACATGTCATCCGCCGCGTGTCGTAATCTAAGGAAATACCACTCGTGGGCATCATCTGGCACTCTGGAAAAAATTACGCCGAAAAATCAAACTATGTTAGGTTTATGGGATAAGGTGTAGGTTTTTGAAGTTAGGAGGGGTTTATTGTCTCTCGAGCAAAAGTTAGAGTGGTTTTTCTGAATTAGCCTTTATTCTAATATAAAATAAATGCATTTGATTTCTCTCCAATTAATTGCAGCCATCTCTACCATAATACATAGGATAATACATAAAGTACTTCCAAAAAGAATATTCTACCCCATCTTGCCCGCTAAAAGTCAAAAGAATGATTTTTGATATTCCTTATTTGCGGTTAAGAAAATTCTTTAGCTTACATGTACAAGTAAAATGAATGCTAAGTTCTTATAATAAATTTGCTGGCAAATTGGTCTTCTAGTGCTATCCAACATCAATTTATTTATATCAAATGCACTGGAAAGTGTACGACTCAAGTTTTTTCGTTGGACTTATGCAAGTCTTGCAAAATAGATTAACATGGAATCCAAACTCTTTATGTTCTCTGCTCATGATTTTGATGAGAGGCTATTAATGAATAATTCTCTTTCTTATTTAAGAAATTAATTTAATATTGCAAGATAGATCAAAATTGATAACAAAATTCTAAGACTTTTTCCTAACTCCTTTGACCCTTTGACCCTTCATCTAAGGAGATGAGGATTGAAAGAAGGATTTTGGTGCTGGTGAAACTTTTCCCGTCTTAAGAAAAAGGGATTTAGATTTATAAATCAAGTGTTTTTACCACTGCAGGGTTACCTAAGACGGCAGCAAGATTTCGGGAGGTATCCTCCATGCCAAATTCAAAAAAAATTCGTTTTAGCTAACTAAGAATCGTTAACTAGAAATCGACGGAATATAAAATGCAAACACTTTGCAAGTCTAGTGAGCAATGAATACAACCTTTGTAGACCGGTCCTTCATTTCAATAGCTCCATGTAGTAGTCTCTTTCGCTGCGATCGTGAACTCCGGACTCTAGAGAGGATCCCATGAAGAAACAAACATGCTTGCTTCGATGTCCTCGAGGCCGAAGATGATCTACGTCGAGAAGACACTAACCCAAGCTATTTCTTCACTAATTGTTTAATAAGTCGGTATCGTAAAAAATTTGTTTTGCATTTTATTTGTATATTTAATTTAATTTAATTTAATTTAACATTCATTGTTTGATTATATGTTCAACTAAAGAGGTATAAATGAATTTGTTAGTCATTTTCTTTTAATCTTTTCTCTCGCTTTGTATTATATTTTTAGTTTTAAGGTTTATTTCTTTTCTTAATTAATGAAACTTAAACTATCATTGTTTTTAGTACTAATAATTGTTTTAACTCTTTTAAGAAGAAGCTCCTTATAAGAATTTGTATTGTGTTTGAGATTAACTGTTTTTTATTTTGTTGCTTTTTTTTGCTCAAATTTTGATTGTTTTCTCTATTTGATGTAAGTTTTATTCTTTGGAACAGCGTATTTATGATCTTTGGTAAAATGAAATAGCTTAGTTATTTATATATAAAAACATTAATATTAGTATTAATATAATATACTTAGAAATTATTTTTAGCTAAATAGATGTCGGAACAATTAATAGTTCATATGTATTATTATAACTTATAAGTTCTCTTCTTTCCAGTAGGGTGGAAAAAAAAAAGAAGCGATAACAAATAGAAATCCAAAAATTTCTTCACGTCTCTTTTACAAATATATACTAATCGATGCTAATTAGAGAATAATAGAGGAAAGATGCCAGAGGAGGGAATTTACTCCTATGGCGTCGAAAAAATACACTCTCTCTCATTTTTTCCACCGATCGGCACCCACCATCTTCATCGTTATTATCTAAGATGTGGGTACACCAAATTTCATGTGATTCTACAATCTTTTCGCCGTTGATTTAGCAATGTAAAAAGTTCTATTGTCGGTAAACCGTTAATTTTGAACCCACTAAATCAACGGTGAAAAAGTTGTAGAATCACATGAAATTTGGTGTACCCACATCTTAGATGATAACGATGAAGATGGTGGGTGCCGATCGTCGGAAAAAATTAGGAAGGGTGTATTTTTTCGACGACATAGAAGGCAATTCCCTCCCATGGCGTCCTTCCTCCATTAACCTCCAGTAATTATAATGTTTGGCTTGTAATATCTTGAATTAATCATGAATCTGTGCGTTACCCATGGGTCCACTTTAACGCAAGGGTCCACCACCAGTAACATCACATAGGAATGCCCCTTTTCTTGCATGAATTTGGTCATTTTTTGACCCCTTGCCATCACGTTAGCAGCCATATCCAGATATTTAGGTGGAGATCCTTTATTGTGTGAGGAAATGGAGCCGGCAAGAATCCTGTAGGTCTAAACTGCAGTGGGTTCTCACATGGGTTAATGTGATCCGCTGGCTATTTTGTAGTTAGGTCTCTAGATACCACTGGTACATGTGAGAGCCCACTGCAGTTTTGGGTCTGCAGAGTTACTGCAGGCCCTGTGTTCTCTTATTGTATCGTGCTTTTGCCCAGGCAATTAAATTAAAAGTTTCAAAGCAAGTGAAAAAAGAGAATTTATAAACTTTCTTTTATGGCTTATTTATTGAAAACTCCCTGAACATTTAGGTCATTTCAATAAAACCCGCATTACCTTTGAAACTGACAAATTTATTGGCGCCATGTCCGCACCACGTCAACCAAGTTGCCACATCAACAAAAAAAATTTAAAATCCCCAAATTAACCATTTTCTAACCCTAAACCTAAATTTTAAATAAGATTAAAAAAAACATTAAAAAAAACCAACATCATTGCCGACGCCGGCGCCCTCCTCCCAATCCCCACCCTTTGCACCTACATCATCACCATCACCATCAGCATCTTCATCATTTTCTTTTTCATCTTTTTCCCCTTCTCGTCGTCATTCGTTCGTTGTCGTCGCCGCAATCCAAAATTTCTTCACATCTCTTCTATAAATATATAGTAATAGATAATAATTATAATGTTTGGCTTGACATATCTTGAATTAATCACGAACCCGTGCGTTATGCACGGATCCACCGTAACGCATGGATCCACCACCAGTAATATCACATAGGAATGCCCCTTTTTCTTGCATGAATTTGGTCATTTTTTGACCGCTTGCCATCACGTTAACGACCATAACTAGATATTTAGATGGAGAGCCTTTATTATGTGAGGAAACGGAACCTGCAGAGATCCAGTAAGCCAAAACTGCAGTGACCTCTCATATACGTCAGTGAGGTCTGCTGGCTATTTTACAGTTAGGTCTGTTGAAGTCGAAAATTGCACCCCGGTTGACCAAGTCAAAGTCAAAGTCAACTCCAAGCCAAACGGGCCCATGCCCAGGTCGAGTCCGAATATGAAGCGGCCGGTCCTCCCCCATGCCAAAATATAGATCATGTATTAAATAATTTTTATGTAATTTTTTTTATGCATGAATGTAAACAAAATGGGTATAAAAGCCAAATTTTTGTAAGCCCGTGGCTTATGTGCAAAAAGAAATGGCACATGAGCCATGAGATGGGCAAAACGCCATTTTGTAAAGCCCAAGGGGCTATATGTAAACATGTAAGCCTATATAAGGCAACATGATGATGAATAAAAGAAGACTTTTTCATTCTCTCAAAAACCTAGGGTTTGTACATCTTTCCCTTTTCTGAAGGCTTCAAACCTTCTTCTTTCTTTTGAATTAAATCAAGAGTTTTACTCTTCCTTTTCCAAACCTAAATAGTTTTTCACCACAAAACCCATAAAGGGGAACTTGGATCTACCATTAGATCTCAAAAAGAAGAGATTTTTAGATCTCACATCTCTTGATCTTCAAGATCCAGCCAACAGAGGAGGAAGAAGAAGAACCCCTTTCATCAACCAAAACATTTTAGGAGTTTAACTCCACTCTAAACCCTATTTCTGGGACTAAAAGCCATTTTTTCTCGCTAGCGCCCTGCGCTCAAGCGCAAAGTGCCCACATGCCGACACGTGGCGCGCTTGTTCCCAAGCGCCCAACGCTCAAGCGCAAAGCGCCCACGTGTCGACACGTGGCGTGCTTGCGCCCCAAGCGCCCAGCGCTCAAGCGCAAAGCGCCCACGTGTCGACACGTGGCGCACTTGCGTCTAAGCGCACAGCACCTAAGCGCACAGTGCTCGAGGCGCTGGCCCCACGCATTCTTTGGATGCCTTTCCCCCTCTTTTATATATATATATATATATATATATATATGTATGTATACATATGTTAGTTATATATATGCCCTAGAGGCCATTACTATACATGAGATGTATATTGTAGTGGATGCTTGGACATATATAGGGAGGACTTTCTTACTTGACATGATAGTATGCTATCTGGTTACTCTTTACCTTAACGTGTACACTGATTGTCTCTCTGCTACATGTTGGTAAAGCCCTTAGGATGTGCACTTGACTGCCTGGACTATGATGAGGATCATACTAGTGGGGACATGGTAGTCTATAAGTACATCCTTCAAGGTCCCTAGTCGTGGGTGTATCGAGACGGGGCATCGATATACCAGAGTAGACTAGCGTATACCTTCTCGACCCATATAGATGAGCGATGGATGATCCCATATCCATTGGTGTTTGACATCAGAGATGATATACGGGTGCTCAGTGGAGACTGGGTACACTGGACAGACTCGCCGAGAACTCCCAGATGGTATTATACCTCACGTCAGATGGCAGTTCTCTGGTGACACTAGTGCAGGTTAGTCTGTAGACCCGAGATCATCATAGAGTCTTGTGTGATTCCCATTGTGCTTTGATTTCCACCTTACCACGTCCAAGAGGACGTGCAAAACGGTGGTTTTTGGGTACAGTCCCGAGTCGCATGGAGGCAATGAGCGATATGGGGGGTTTCGTCTCTCCCGGTATTAGGGGTTGATGTTGCGCTATGCTCGATTGGCCATAACAGGGAAGTCCCTGGCCAGGGCTGGTTTAGACATTTACTGATAAGTGTTACGAGTAGTTTCTCGACCAGTTATGAGCCTCATATCGGCATGACTTATCAGTTATTGGGGTCTGACGTTTACCACCCCTAGACATGATATGCGACATATCAAACGAGGAGACCGGACTGTACGGTAGTGTCACTGTCAGGCTTTTTGCAGGAGTTGGAGCGGGCTTGCTTGCTGATCTTCTGATCGCTCAATACCCGGGTAGCCGTTACATCCAGCTAGTACCGTTGACGGCTTATGGGTGCTTGATATGATCATCACCTACTGCCGGCGTATTGACGAGTCTTTAGAGTTCTACATAGAGGTTTTACTGGCTCAGGAAAAACGAAATAGGAGCATATATGTGATATATGCGGGACCGAGAATAATGCGAGTATGTGATACCGTATTCTATTCTCGCGATATTTGTATCGATCGGTTATATGCGATATAACCAGGTTATCGAATCAAGGGTTGATTCGATAAGTCGATACATTGGGTGTTAGTCGGTTATATGTGATGTTCCCGCTAAAAATTTCTGCGCAAAAGAACCCAAGGTATCAAATGGCGGCGATACGCTTAAGAAAATGGGAACCAGTATCTTCTGGGCTGTTTTTTTGACAAACTCCCGAATAAGAAACAGATAAATTCTGATTGTATCGAAAGCGGCTCGAAAAACCCTTCGATTTGATATATTATGGGCCTCGTAATTCATCCGGGATCAAAAGTTATGAGGAATTACGTGTCCACACGTGATGGGCTTTTAAGAACTCGCTGGAGGAGTTAAAAGATACAATAAAAATTCAGAAAAGACCCCAATGGGGCATCACGTGCTCACACGTGACCATGGGTCACGTGCAGACACGTGATGGGCTTTTAAAGCCTCTAAAATAATGAATAGAATTAAATTCTAAAAGTTTCTGAATCTTTCCAAATGGAAAAGGGTCATGGGGAACCGTTGGATTAAAAATCCAAGGGTGATTAAAAATCACCAATTATAGAAAACCCTTGACAAGGAAAGATTTCCCTGAAAATCTCGCCAGGATAACAAATAGAATATCTTTTGGATTTAAAATCCACGGTGAATAAAAATTCACTGAATGATCTAAAGGCCCAGATTAATGATGAATGCAAATCAAATCTCTCAATGAGAGATTTGCTAAACAAATTTATTCTCTTCATCCTCCTATAAATAGGAGCCAAGAGAAGAGAAGGGGGGATGGATATTTTTTTGAGAGAAAAACAGAGGGAGGAGAATTTAATTCTCAAGAGAAGAAGAAACAGAAAAAGAAGAATTTAATTCTCTGCAAAAGAAAAACCCTAGGTAAGAAAAGAGAGGATTCAAAGGAGAATTTAATTCTCAAAAGAGTTTAACTCTTATTTAAAGAAAAGAAGAACTTAGTTCTTCTTCTGGTTGAAGATCTGTACAGAGCACATCTCCCCATAGGATGAGAATTTAATTCTCATCGGGTTGAGATCCTGCCATGCAGATCCTAAACTTAGAAGGGGAATTGAGTTCTGAGAATTTAATTCTCCTAAAACAAAACTAGGGTTTTACCCTAAATAAGAATTTAATTCTTTCAAAATAGGAATTTAATTCCTCCAGAATCAAAATTAGGGTTTTACCCTAAATAAGAATTTAATTCTTAAAGATAAAGAGACTTAAAAGATCTCTGTGCATGAAAAAGACTAAGATCACGTGCCCCATGTGACCCCTGAACAGATCCCCCAAAAATGAGAAGAGGAAAGCTTTGAGGCAATGCCTCACGTGTTCCCACGTGACCCTCATTATATATGGAACAAAAGCAAAGGCAGAAACAATTCTGGGCGCTCTCACGTGTTAGCACGTGACCCCTAATAAGTGTTCTAATAAATCAGGGCATGATTATACATCACGTGCCCACACGTGATGGCTATGAAAATTAAAAGTGTTTGTTTTGCAGAACAAAATAAAGAGGGATCTGGCCCCACTTTTTTGATGCCATCACGTGCTCCCACGTGACTCCCAAAACACAGAAAGAAAAGATCAATGGAAACGAAGGCTTTTGGGCGCTCTCACGTGTTTTACCACGTGACCCCTTAGCAAACGTTTCTAACGGTCAGCGCATAAATCCCCATCACGTGTCAACACGTGATGCTCGAAATAAAAAGGAAAAGTGTTTTAACACTTATTCACAGATTTGAGGATAAAACAAAGGAGATGTGGCTCCGCATTTAGGGCGCCCTCACGTGTCACCACGTGACCCCTAATGAGCATTCCAACAGACCGGAGCGGGGGCCTCCATCACGTGCTCACACGTGATGGCCGTCAGAATTAAAAGAGTTAAAACACTGATCTGCAGAATAAGATAAGGGAAATCAGGGCGCCCTCACGTGTCCACACGTGACCCCTCTCCCCTTAGTGTTTAACACTAATCCGAAGACTTCGTCCTCAGTGATTAACACTGATTTTCTTAGTGTTTAACACTAATTTGGAAGACTCTATTTACAGTGTTTAACACTGATTTGCTTAGTGTTTAACACTAATTTGAAAACACTGTTCCCAGTGTTTAACACTGATTATCTTTTAGTGTTTAACACTAACTTGCTATCTTATTCCCAGTGTTCAACACTGTTGGTTTCTAGTGTTTAACACTAGCTTCAGCCCAATTGGCTAAGTTTCAGAGGCAAAGCCTCTCTTTCAATGGACCAACAGAGGGCCAATATTTCAAACATAACTGGACTTACCCCAAACTGGCCATAAGTCCTCAAATCATCTTGATCTGAGCACATCTGCTCTTTCAACCAACTCATTGGTTCAAGGGTACATCTCTGAACTCCTCTGATATATGTCGTTGTAATCCTTCAACGTCTTCAGAGAGGTGACGGGTCCCGACAACCACACATCAACATGGACTGTGGGGTCCTTAAACTCATGGACTTATGCGTCCTTAAACCAAGATACGGACTGTGGGGTCCTTAAACCCGCGGACTTATGCGTCCTTAAACTAACGGACTAATGCGTCCTTAAACATACCCATATGGACTGTGGGGTCCTTAAACCCATGGACTTATGCGTCCTTAAACTACAATCATTGGTTCAAGGGTACATCTCGGAACTCCTCTGATATTTGTCGTTGTAATCCTTCAACGTCTTCAGAGAGGTAACGGGTCCCGACAACCACACATCAACACGGACTGTGGGGTCCTTAAACTCATGGACTTATGCGTCCTTAAACCAAGATACGGACTGTGGGGTCCTCAAACCCGCGGACTTATGCGTCCTTAAACTAATGGACCGCAATGTCCTTAAACTACCAATGGACCACCACGTCCCTAAACTGGCGATGGACCACCATGTCCCTAAACTGGCATTGGACCACCACGTCCCTAAACTGGAACTTGGACCACCACGTCCCTAAACTGGCGATGGACCACTATGTCCCTAAACTGGAACAATAGAGCCCCAAAATGCTCTTTTGTCGGATCTTAACGATCCCGTTAAGTTGATCTTAGTCCCAAACTGGACTAACGTATCCTTAACAACCGTTTAAGTTGATCTTAGCCTCAAATATGGCTAACGTGTCCTTAAACCTTCAAACAGACTTTAGTCCTAAATTGGACTATGAATCCCCCCAATCGGCATTGGTTCAAGGGTACATCTCCGAACTCCTCTGACACCTGTCGTTGTAATCCTTCAACGTCGTCAGAGAGGTGACGGGTCCCGACGACCATACATGCAATGGACCACCATGTCCCTAAACTGGAACAATAGAGCCCAAACGCTCTTTTGTCGGATCTAAACGATCCTGTTAAGTTGATCTTAGTCTCAAATCGGACTAACGTATCCTTAACAAACGTTTGAGTCGATCTTAGTCTCAAATATGGCTAACGTATCCTCAAACCAAAACCCCAAACCCAAATCTAAGTAAACACGGATTTGGACTAATCCACGTCCTACGGGCGACTACATAAATTGGTCTCCGTATACAATCCACGGGCAACCACAAACAAAACAAACACCCACGACACGAAGTGACCAGCTGGAGAAGGAGAAAGTTGTTACCGCGATGCGGTAGCGTAATTAACTGCAGGGGCTTGCGCCTGCAGGGAAGAGCGTCCCCACAATCAAAAAACCCCTCAAGCGAGGGGGAATCTGACGAAGTCTGCTACATCGGCCGCATCCGTCTAAACCTCCGATACACGGTGCCATAAATCAACTTGGCATTTTCGGAGAGGTGGACGGATAGCATCAATTAGCATCTGCCCCGAATCTCAGTGCCAAGACATCGCAGTCTTGTGCGCCGCCATTCGGAGGGGAACATGTGATATAACCGGATTATTAAGTCAAGTGTTGATTTAATAATTTAGTGTATAATTGTATATGTGATATACTAATTTACATTAACTAACATTGGTTCACTTAAGCATTTGTTTTTCTCACTTGTGCACAACTTAATATATATGTGATATATATTTATTTGTGTTCATTTTGTATTATGGTTGTTGATACACTCTACATGGGTGTATGAGACATATACCATTATAATTATATTGGTGGGGTTTTAATATACAAAGTAAATACAAAATTAGTGGATAATTGTTCAAGTGCATGAAGCTTCATGAAGCTTGTGAGTGCATTGACCAAAGTCCACTAGTTTTGTTTTACTTAGGATATTTATAAACCTAACCACTATAATTAGCCATGGTTATGTCTCTACATGAGTTAGTATATGATACCCACTCACCTATGGTTAGCTCTCTCTCTCTTGATTAGTTTTCATTCTCATTTTTGAGCTCATCTTCTTCCTCCTTCAAATACTTGCTAGGGTTTGATAAAGAGAGAGAAATATAGTGAGAAAAGAAATTCTAAAGTGTACCCATTTCCTATTTCATCATTCTCTATAGACTAGCACTTTAGTTTAGGGTGTTTGCTTCACTAATTCTCTAGTTAGTGAAGTAGAAGCTTGAGTTCGTATTCCCTCGACGTAGATCATCTTCGGCCTCGAAGACTTCGAGCAATACCGTTGCTATCTTCTCATGGAGCCGTCCGAGAGTCCGGGAGCACCATGATCGCAGCGAAGGGACTACTACAAGGAGCTTATGAAGTGAAGGACCGATCTACAAAGGTTGTATTTCGTATTCACTTAGTCGTAAAAGTTGTTTACTTGCTCTGTTTCGCCTAATCTCTAGTCTAAGATCTTGGTTAGGGTTGTTCGGCACGGCTAAAATTTTAATCGGGCATGGTTGATGCCTTGTAGAACCTTGTTAGAGTGCCTAGTAACCCTACAACATATGTACACACACATTCCCCAACACTGTTCCCCTCAAAAAAAAATTTAGGCCGGGGAACTGCCCCGCACCCCGCAAGGGGGCTGCTAGCCCCCTTGACCCCCCACCCCGCTATCCGGGTAGCGGGACCCCCGTAAAAACTCTGCGAGGCCCCCGATACATCCAAAACTCCCTTTTCAAAACACATCACACGCACACGGCACATTGAGTTCGCATGACCAATTTAACCCGTCAATCGGAGGTTCCCTCGCTCCAAAGGCGAGGGGTAATTAACGGCAGTTTAGTCCGCGGCTGCCGGAGATTCGGATCCCCACAATCATTAAACCCCGGCCTACCCTAGACAGGGGAATCTGTAGTACACCTGACAAGCGCGCGCGTATTCCCATCTCAATGGGGTGACAAAAAACACCCTACAGATTCTGGCACGCCCGGTGGGACCAATCTCTCCTCCCATATTTCAGGTTAAACGTTCATGCGAACTCAATCAATATACATATCTATATTCATACTAAAATAATGCTACTTCATGCAGGTTTTCAATCAATCACTTTTCAACAATGTCTCCAAAGATGAACTCAGCTCCCATCTTCTACACGATGAAGATGGACGCCAGGACAGTCCTCCCGGCCAGTCTCGGGGGACAATGGGAGGAGCCGCCGCTACCATTCGGCTCCATCCTGTTCATGTCATCTAACGCCATCCCAGCTTCTCAAGCTCCGATAACCGACAAACCGGCCTCGAAAGGCAAGAGGCCAAATGTGGTGGTCTTGAAGGCGTCCCAACCCAAACGCAAATCGGTGTCTGGACGGCTTTCCATGGCCCCAACTGGGGGCAAAGCCATCAGAACAAAAGAAGTTGCCAGACGTCGTGGGCAAGCCCAGGAGATACCTTCGACAGACACGCAGGCAGATGTCTTCTCAAGCATCCCCATCACTCGGCCTATGGCGGCTTCCCGAAGAGAAGAAGTCTGCCAAGCGCTTAAGGTAGAAAAGCTGAGGCAAAAGCGGCTCAGATATAGAGCCAACAAAAGAGCTAGGGCTCTGGCCATGTTAAAATTTATGAATTTCCAAAGCCCGGACCGCTCCGCAAAACCAGCTGCCAGTGATGAAAGAATGGCTGAATGTGTTATCCACACTGTCTACATGGCCGGACATGAAGAAACGAACCCTCCTCTTCTTCACAGCCAAGGTGATGATATGGTTGAAGCTACCCAGCATCGGCTCGATCTAAATGATGAAGAGCCTGCTCAGGCCGATAAGCCAGGGGAGCCCGTGGTTCCTGCGGAATTGAGCTCAGGCAATAAGGATGACCCGGTTGTCATAACCAGAACTACAGAACAAGCATTATTCCGATGGCTTCAGGGGCAGCTTCAGGACAGGGATGAGAAGTTAGCCAGGGTACAGTCCAAGGTCGACGAATTGGCAAACGTCGCGGCAGATCTCGCGACCCAAGTCGCCCGATTGCAATTACAGCAGAATCAAGTTTTGGTTCATGAGCCAGGGATTGATACCCGGAGGCAGCCAACTGACACCCCCTTCAACCTAAGAGCGGAGCGCCTTCACGAAAAACGGCCGTGATTAGTCTCCAGTCCCCCCGATACATACACCGGAGGAGAATCGCCTCTGAAAGAAAAACTGGAAAAAGTCTATTCCGTCAAAAGGGAAAAAGTCCACAAGATATTCAGGGACGCCCTAAGAAACGGTCTACAGCTGCCAGAATCAAAGAGACCGCAAGAAGCGAATATGACCGACGACCCAGAATATTGCCCCTATCACAGGGTGATAGGTCATGCCATTGAGGACTGCTTCGTCTTCAAAGATTGGGTCGAAAGGCAATACAAGACGGGAGAGATAGAACTGTCTAAAGCGTGTTGGCGAACAGTCAAGCTACGACCGCCGATTCCATACAAATGGAGACCGAAGCCTTTCAGGAACCCAATCCTCCCAGACATGTGCCACTATCTGAAAAGGGCGAACCAAAGACTGATCAGCCTCAAGAACTAGCATCGGTAAGGGCACCTACTCTAATGGAGAGAAAGAAGAAGGTGTACTCCTTCAGGAGGAATGAGGTCCGCAATATATTCGAGAAAGCCTTGAACAACGGCCTGCAATTGCCTATTCCGAAGAGGCCACATGAAATGAATATGATCGGCAATCCCGCATACTGCCCATACCATAGAGTGCTGAGTCATACCATTGAAGACTGCTGTGTTTTCAAAGATTGGGCAGAGGACCAATATAAGCTTGGAAGAACCTCACAATCCTCGGATGTATCGGCAAGCCACAGAGCTAAGTCATCAACACAGCTCCGCCAAGATCAAAGTTCAAGGAGCTGGAATAAGCAAAAAGGACCACCACGTCGTTAAACTGAGAACAATCGACCTCTAAGTCGTTAAACTGGGAATGTAAAAAAATGTGTAAATAAATAAATAAAAGGAAAAGCCGAAATGATAGGGCAACTCGCAATAAAAATCAGCGAGTAAAAATAAAAATGAAAATAAAGCCGAAATGATGGGACAACCGCGAATAAAAGCCGAAATGATGGGGCAATCGCGATTTTCGCGATAAGAAAAGCTGAAATGATAGAGCAATCGCAGTAAAACAAAAAAAACAACAAAACAACAAAAAAAAAATAGCGGCGAATGATGAGTCGCTCCTGGTACCATATTCCAGTGCAGCGATGCAGACGCCAACCAAAATCCAACTTCCCAAAAATTCTTCCGGCCCTACGGTTAGTCTCTAAATTGACTACCGTATACAATCCACGGGCTCAAATAATTCTCATCATACCCATGCCTCACCGTAATCACCAGTTACGTGGCTGGTCTCCGCCCTTGGAATTGTGGTCCATTGGGAAGACCCACTCATGTGTCCTCGCGATACATGAGGAGAACAAACCTTCGTGGGATCCTTACGACTCACGAAGAAAAAACACACTTAGGAGTCCCCACGACTCCTAAGGAGAAAATACACCTGCGAGATCCTTACGACTCGCAGGGAGAAAATGCTTTTATGGGACCCTCACGGCCCATAAAATTAAAAAGCCTTAGGTGATAGGGATCTAAACCTGTTTCCTAAGCCATCGCTCCCCAATACCCAAGTGACGAGTGATGAGTCGCTCCTGGTACCATATTCCAGTGCAGCGATGCAGACGCCAACCAAATTCCAAACCCATACCCCAACGGCGAATGATAAGTCGCTCCTGGTACCATATTCCAGTGCAGCGATGCAGACGCCAACCAAATTCCAAACCCATACCCCAACGGCGAATGATGAGTCGCTCCTAGTACCATATTCCAGTGCAGCGATACAGACGCCAACCAAATTCCAACTCCCATACCCCAATAGCGAATGATGAGTCGCTCCTGGTACCATATTCCAGTGCAGCGATACAGATGCCAACCAAATTCCAAACCTATACCCCAACGGCGAATGATGAGTCGCTCATGGTACCATATTCCAGTGCAGCGATGCAGACGCCAACCAAATTCCAACTCCTATACCCCAACGGCGAATGATGAGTCGCTCCTAGTACCATATTCCAATGCAGCGATGCAGACGCCAACAAAGTCCCGAAATTTTTCCGGCCCTACGGTCTGGATCATACATCCTGCAAAACCGTATACAATCCACGGGCGTAAAACGATCCCAATCTCTCCCAAGTCTTACCGGTGAGACCACATTCAAAGTCCCACCAAAAATAAAATAAAAAAAATCAAAATAAAAAAAATATATATAAATAAATAAAAAATGGTATGTCCACAAGCAAAATGGGCACGGATGAAAACCCGAAAGGGCTCCGTGAGTAAAAACAGTAGGACTGCTGGCGAGTTTGTGAAAACCCGAAAGGGCGCGAACTCGTAAAAAAGAAATGAAATGCACTCGCAAAGTCCTCTCGACTTTGTGAGGAGAAAATTCCCGCGTGAGATCCTTACGACTCACAAAGGAGCAACACACTTAGGAGTCCCCACGACTCCTAAGGAGAAAATACACCTACGGGATCCTTACGACCCGTAGGGAGAAAATGCTTTTATGGGACCCTCACGGCCCATAAAATTGAAAAGCCTTAGGTGATAGGGATCTTACATGTCTTCTAAGCCACCAATTCCCAAATCCTTCTGGGGAAAATGATGAGTTTGTCCTGGCATTATTCCAGTGCAGCAATGCAGATGCCAAACAAAAAAAACCAATCCCCAAATCCTCTCAAAGACAGATGATGATTCTCTCCTGGTACCATATTCCAATGTAGCGATACTGATGTCGACTCAAATCAAACAAATCAAACCAACCAATTCCAACATCGACCTCTGCGTCAACCAGCCGATACTCCGCCTCGGGGAAACGTCAAGCAGACACTCCGTGCCGGGGGCACATCGACAAAAGACACTCCGTCTCGGGGACACGTCAGCCAGCCGACACTCCTCCTCGGGGAAACGTCGACCAGTGACACTCCGTGCGGGGAGCACGTCTACCAAATCGCTTCGGATCAGAGCGTCGTCCTTCCATGTCGCAAAAAGGGCAGTGCAGGCTTCCCACAAATCGGGAACCAAATCGCTCCGGGTCAGAGCGTCGACCGTCCATGTCGCAAAAAGGGCAGTGCAGGCTCCCACAAATTGGGAACCCAAATCGCCCCGGATCAGAGCGTCGACCGTCTATGTCGCAAAAAGGGCAGTGCAGGCTCCCCAAAAATCGAGAACCCAAATCGCTCCGGATCAGAGCGTCGACCGTCCATGTCGCAAAAAGGGCAGTGCAGGCTCCCCAAAAATCGGGAACCCAAATCGCTCCGGATCAGAGCGTCGACCGTCCATATCGCAAAAAAGGCAGTGCAGGCTCCCCAAAAATCGGGAACCCAAATCGCTCCGGATCATAGAATCGACAGTCCATGTCATAAAAAGGGCAGTGCAGGCTCCCCAAAAATCGAGAACCCAAATGCAAAAAGGGCAGTGCAGGCTCCCCAAAAATCAGGAACCCAAATCGCTCCTGATCAGAGCGTCGACCGTCTATGTCGCAAAAAGGGCAGTGAAAGCTCCCACAAATTGGGAACCCAAATCGTTTGGAACAGAGCGTCGAACGTCTATGTCGCAAAAAGGGCAGTGCAGGCTCCCCAAAAATCGAGAACCCAAATCGCTCCGGATCAGAGCGTCGACCGTCTATGTCGCAAAAAGGGCAATGCAGGCTCCCCAAAAATCGGGAACCCAAATCGCTCCGGATCAGAGCGTCGACCGTCTATGTCGCAAAAAGGGCAGTGCAGGCTCCCACAAATTGGGAACCCAAATCGCTTCGTAACAGAGCGTCGACCGTCCATGTCGCAAAAAGGGCAGTGCAGGCTTCCCACAAATCGGGAACCAAATCGCTCCGGGTCAGAGCGTCGACCGTCCATGTCGCAAAAAGGGCAATGCAGGCTCCCCAAAAATCGGGAACCCAAATCGCTCCGGATCAGAGCGTCGACCGTCTATGTCGCAAAAAGGGCAGTGCAGGCTCCCACAAATTGGGAACCCAAATCGCTTCGTAACAGAGCGTTGACTGTCTATGTCGTAAAAAGGGCAGTGCAGGCTCCCCAAAAATGGGGAACCCAAATCGCTGCGGATCAGAGCGTCGACCGTCTATGTCGCAAAAAGGGAAGTGCAGGCTCCCCAAAAATCGGGAACCCAAATCGCTCCGGATCAGAGCGTCGACCGTCTATGTCGCAAAAGGGGCAGTGCAGGCTCCCCAAAAATCGGAAACCCAAATCGCTCCGGATCAGAGCGTCGACCGTCTATGTCGGAAAAAGGGCAGTGCAGGCTCCCACAAATTGGGAACCCAAATCGCTTCGTAACAGAGCGTCGACCGTCTATGTCGCAAAAAGGGCAGTGCAGGCTCCCCAAAAATCGGGAACCCAAATCGCTCCGGATCAGAGCGTCGACCGTCTATGTCGCAAAAAGGGCAGTGCAGGCTCCCCACAAATCGGGAACCCAAATCGCTCCGGATCAGAGCATCGACCGTCTATGTCGCAAAAAGGGCAGTGCAGGCTCCCACAAATCGGGAACCCAAATCGCTTCGTAACAGAGCGTCGACCGTCTATGTCGCAAAAAGGGCAGTGCAGGCTTCCACAAATTGGGAACCCAAATCGCTTCGTAACAGAACGTCGACCGTCTATGTCGCAAAAAGGGCAGTGCAGGCTCTCCACAAATCGGGAATCCAAATCGCTCCGGATTAGAGCGTCGACCTTCTATGTCGCAAAAAGGGCAGTGCAGGCTCCCCACAAATCGGGAACCCAAATCGCTCCGGATTAGAGCGTCGACCGTCCATGTCGCAAAAAGGGCAGTGTAGGCTTCCTACAAAGCAGGAACCAGATCCCTCTGAGCCAGGGAAAAGTCTACCACGGACACTCCGTCTCGGAGACGCGTCAAGCGTCGACCGTCCACGTCGTAAAAAGGGCAGTGCATCCAAAAAAGTGGGAACCAAGGCAAATCGCCTCCACGTGAAAGAAGATCCATCAATTTCATGCACACGACTCACATGCGTGGTATGCATTTATTGATGGGGGGCACTTTGTTGAAGTCGAAAATTGCACCCCGGTTGACCAAGTCAAAGTCAAAGTCAACCCAAGCCAAACGGGCCCATGCCCAGGTCGAGTCCGAACATGAAGCGGCCGGCCTTCCCCCATGCCAAAATATAGATCATGTAATAAATAATTTTTATGTAATTTTTTTATGCATGAATGTAAACAAAATGGGTATAAAGCCAAATTTTTGTAAGCACATGACTTATGTGCAAAAAGAAATGGCACATGAGCCATGAGATGGGCAAAACGCCATTTTGTAAAGCCCAAGGGGCTATATGTAAACATGTAAGCCTATATAAGGCAACATGATGATGAATAAAAGAAGACTTTTTCATTCTCTCAAAAACCTAGGATTTGTACATCTTTCCCTTTTCTGAAGGCTTCAAACCTTCTTCTTTCTTTTGAATTAAATCAAGAGTTTTACTCTTCCTTTTCCAAAACTAAATAGTTTTTCACCACAAAATCCACAAAGGGGAACTTGGATCTACCATTAGATCTCAAAAAGAAAAGATTTTTAGATCTCACATCTCTTGATCTTTAAGATCCAGCCAACAGAGGAGGAAGAAGAAGAACCCCTTTCATCAACCAAAACATTTTAGGAGTTTAACTCCACTCTAAACCCTATTTCTGGGACTAAAAGCCCCTTTTTCTCGCCAGCGCCCTGCGCTCAAGCGCAAAGTGCCCACGTGCCGATACGTGGCGCGCTTGCGCTCAAGCGCAAAGCGCCCACGTGCCGACACGTGGCGCGTTTGCGCTCCAGCGCCCAGCGCTCAAGCGCAAAGCGCCCACGTGCCGACACGTGGCGCGCTTGCGCCCAAGCGCCCAGCACCTAAGTGCACAGCGCTCGAGGCGCTGGCCCTACGCATCCTTTGGATGCCTTTTCCTCCTCTTTATATATATATATATATATATATATTTATATATATATATACACATATGTACACACACATTCCCCAACACTGTTCCCCTCAAAAAAAAATTTGGGCTGGAGCGTTGCCCCGCACCCCGCAAGGGGGCTGCTAGCCCCCTTGACCCCCAGCCCGCTATCCGGGTAGCGGGACCCCCGTAAAAATTCTGCGAGGCCCCCGATACATCCAAAACCCCCTTTCAAAACACATCACACGCACACGGCACATTGAGTTCGCATGACCAGTTTAACCCGTCAATCGGAGGTTCTCTCGCTCCAAAGGCGAGGGGTAATTAACGGCAGTTTAGTCCGCGGCTGCCGGAGATTCGGATCCCCACAATCATTAAACCCCGGCCTACCCTAGGCAGGGGGAATCTGTAGTACGCCTGACAAGCGCGCGCGTATTTCCATCTCAATGGGATGACAAAAAACACCCTACAAGGTCTCTGGACCCCACTGGTCCATGTAAGAAGCTACTGCGGTTTTGGGTTTGCAGGTTTACTGCAAGCCCTGTTTTCTCTTATTGTATCATGCTTTTTCCCAGGCGATTAAATTAAAAGTTTCAAAGCTAGTGAAAAAAGAGAATTTATAAACTCATTCCTTTATGGCTTATTTACTGAAAACTCCCTAAAGGTTTGGGTCATTTTAACAAAACTCTCATTACCTTTAAAACTACCAAACTTAATTGTGCCACGTCAGCGTCACCTTAGCGCACGTCAACCAAATTGCCACATCAACATAAAAAAATTGTAATCCTCAGATTATCTCTCTTCTAACCCTAACCTAATTTTTAAATAAGATAAAAAAACCAACATCCCCCCCAACCCCTACCCTTTGCACCTACATCATCATCGCCATCTGCATCTTCATCTTCTTTTTTTCATCATCTTCTTCCTTTTCTTGTCGTCATTGCCGTCTCCACCCTTTGCCCCATATCATCATCATCGCCAGCTTCTACTTCTTCTTCCCCCCTTCTCGTCGTCATCGCCGGTGTCGCCTCCATCCATTGTGCTCCCTCCACCTTGCCCCCATCAGCCCTCAAATCATCATCATTATCATCAATATCACCATCAGCATCTTCATCTTCTTCTTCCAGAGCTACTAGCCAGTGCCGTCCCGCCTCCTGACGGATGTCGAATCACGTCAAGATGTTGCCTTCCGTAGATCTGCTGTTGGCGACGATGAACGGCTGAGATTAGGTTGGAGTTTGACTCCTGAAGCGTGTAGATCTCAATGGGTTTGAGGTGGTTGAGGCCGAGCTACCTGCAAGGAAGTCCCGAGGTGGTTGTACCACCGAGGGCCCTCCGACGATCAAGTTAGACCGGATATTTGAGCAGAGTAACGGCCTAGTGAGGAGAAAATGACTTACTTCAACCGTCAGAGGGAGGGGTTTATATAGTGGTGGCAACTGGAAGGCAGGCGTGAGAATCACGCCGGCCGTTACGTTCCCGGCGTCACATCCGCGTGATGGGTGTTCCCCTCCGAAAGACGGCGATGACGTGAAGACGTCTTGCCTGAGATTCGGGGCAGATGCTATTTGGTTTTATCCGTCCACATCTCCGAAGATGCCAAGTTGATTTATGGCACCGTATATCGGAAGTTTAGACGGATGCGGCCGATGTAGCAAACTTCGTCAGATTCCCCCTCGCTTTAGGGGTTTTTGATTGTGGGGACGCTCTTCCCTGCAGGCGCAAGCCCCTGCAGTTAATTACGCTACCGCACCGCGGTAACAACTTTCTCCTTCTCCAGAATTTCACTTCGTGTCGTGTGTGTTTGTTTTGTTTGTGGTTGCTCGTGGATTGTATACGGAGACTGAGTAATGCCGTCGCCCGTAGGACGTGGATTAGTCCAAATCCGTATTTACTTAGATTTAGGTTTGGTGTTTTTAGTTTAAGGATACATTGGCCGCGTTGTGGCTAAGATCAACTTAAACGTTCGTTAAGGATACGTTAGTCCTGTTTGAGACTAAGACCAACTTAACGTGATAATCTATTTAATATATGGCCATCGAGACTCGTCACCTCTTTGATGTCGTTGAAGGATTACAACGGCATGTGTCAGAGGAGCTCGGAGATGTACCCTCGAACCAGAGTTGATTTGGAGTTTTATAGTCCGTTTGAATGTTTAAGGATACGTTAGCCGTATTTGGGGCTAAGATCAACTTAAACGGGATCGTTTAGATCCGGAAAAAGAGCATTTGGAGGCTCTATTGTTCCAATTTAGGGACGTGGTGGTCCATGTTCCAGTTTAAGGACATGGTAGTCCATTGCCAGTTTAGGGACGTGGTGGTCCATGTTCCAGTTTAGGGATGTGGTGGTCCGTATTCCAGTTTAGGGACGTGGTGGTCCAACATTAGTTTAAGGACGTCTCGGTCCGATATTAGTTTAAGGACGTCTCGGTCCGATATTAGTTTAAGTACGTTTCGGTCCAATATTAGTTTAAGGACGTTTCGGTCCACGAGTTTAAGGACCCCGCAGTCCATATTGATGTGTGGTCGTCGGGACCCGTCACCTCTCTGACGTCGTTGAAGAATTACAACGATGGGTGTCAGAGGAGTTCGGAGATGTACTCTCGAACCGGTCGTAAATTGATTTAAGAGAGCAATCTTGCTCAGTCAATTTAATTTGGGGACTTACGACCATGATTGGGCTAAGTCCCGTTGAGAATATTCAACATTTTTCTTGATCTTTGGCCTATTAGGCCTGTGCTAGGGCTTTGCCCATATTTAATAATGCACTGCATTTTATTCTGGCCTGCTAGGCCTTTTTGATTTGGGCTCTGTCCCTTTATTTATGATGCAGAACATCTGTTCTGTTTTGGTTTGGGCTCTGCCCTTTTTAAGATAATGCATTGCATTTTATTAGGCCTGTTAGGCCTTCTTTGATTTGGGCTCTGTCCCTTTATTTATGATGCAGAACATCTGTTCTGTTTTGGTTTGGGCTCTGCCCTTTTTAAGATAATGCATTACATTTTATTAGGCCTGTTAGGCCTTCTTTAATTGGGCTTGGCCCTTTTGTAAGCAATGCAGTGCATTTGTCTGGCGCTTTGCGCCAAGTAATGAGCGCAAGCTCATATGGTGATGACACGTGTCATGCTCTGGCGAGCGCAAGCACAACAGCGCTGTTCTAGTGCGCTGCGCTTGCGCTGCTGACACGTGGTGTGCTGTGGTGAATTGCGCCAGTTTCAGAGAGCAAGGCTCTGTTTCAAAAGCGCATAGCGCAATTGGTTCAGATGCTGACACGTGGCGCTCTCTGGTGGTTTGCGCCAACCCAGGAGCGCAACAGTGCAGTCTTGCAAGTGCAAGACACTATTAACTTGAGAATCTTTTAGATTCCTGAACCAATGGTTCATAAGTGCAAAGCACTACTTGGTTTCTTGATCTAATTTAGATCAAAGAAAACAAGTATTTCTTATTTTTCTTGATCTTAAAGAACCAATGGTTCATAAGTGCAAAGCACTATTTTTATTTTGTTTTTATTAAAGTTCATTGATTTTGTTCTTAGATCAATGATCTATCAGGAGAAATTCTTCTATCTAAAAGGTCTTTTACCTTTCTTCTCGAGATTTCTTCAGAGTTCTTCTTTTTTTTTCCTCAGAAAATGTTCATCCCTTTGAATTGAGGCATATGGTCCTTTTTATAATACCCATAAATTAGTTAAATTTGTTAAAGAGATTTTTCTCTGAGTGATTTGGAGAATTTTCCCCACCGTTGGATCTTTGATCCAAGGGATTCTGTTTTACAGAAGAAAATCTTCTTGTTTTAACAAGAACAGAAAAGATTTCTTTAGAATTTTAATTATGTTTGGCGTAGATGCCCCAGTGCGTGACACGTGTCGCGCAGCGGACAGCGCAGCGCAACTGTGCTGCCACGTGGCGTGCAGCGCAGAGCGCAGGCCAGCTGAAGCGTTGCTTCTTTAATTAAAGTTTGAATTTTAAACAGAGCCTTGCTCTGATTGGGTGCGATGCGCTCCCTGCGCTAACATGTCTGATTTTGACACGTGGTGCTCTGCGAGCAGCGCAGGGGATCTGAAGCGTTGCTTCATTTATTTTAACTTTAATTTTCAAGACAGAGCTTTGCTCTGATTGGAGGAAAACAGAAGCATTGCTTCTTTTCCCACCTTGGAATTTGAACAGGGCTTTGCTCTGATTGGGGTAAACAAATACCCCCCCCCCACCGTTGCGCTTACGTGGCCCTAAACGTGAGCGCAGCGGTGGCCGAATTCCAACCGTCGCGGCAACTATTGGAAGTTGAAAGGGCATTTGATGCCTATAAATAGGATCTTTGGTCCCTTAGATGATTTTCATCTTCACGATTTTACTTTCAGAACTCAGAGCCCTGCTTTCTTGTTTAAACACTTTTAAAAGTTCAAACTTTAGAGAATTTTCAGGTAAAAATATTAATTTTGATTAAATTAAATCAATTTTAAGAGCCTTGCTCTCAATAGATCCCTGATCTAAAGAAGACCCATTTAGGGTTTCACTTAGCAGAGCTTTGCTCTAAGGGGGTCTATAGAAGACTAAGGAGAGCCCTATTAGGTTTCCATTAATAGAGCTTTGCTCTCTAAAAGATCTTCCCTGTATTTTCTCATTTTATTAATGGAGCTTTGCTCCTCCCAAATCATATAGAAGAACTCTTAAGAATTCTTCATGGATCTTGGAAGTTAAAGATGGCATTTTATTCCTCAGTGCATTATATCGTTTTGCTTAATCAGTCTTTCTGATAATTTTTTTTGATTTTCTTTCACAGGAACAATGGACGCCCATATGTATGCTCTTAACGAGATCATCTCTTACGGGGACATCCGCCGACTTGGCCGCTCTCAAAATCGAGAGTTCACAAACGAGGAGTGTGCTGAAATAATGAGCCGCTTCGACGCGTACAATGGTCCCCTGCTTCCCCGGCGTTCCTCCCTTCTTAAGCCTATCGTGGGAGCCATCTGGGAAGCGCTTCCCCTGTTCCGTTCCGGTGTGCCGCTTAGGGCGCTGGATGCCGCTGAGGATAAGGTGCACTCGGTGTACCTGTTGAACTTTATCTCAAAGAGACGGTGAGATAGTCTTATCGATCTCTTGCACGAGGTCTTTCAACAGTCTGCCATACTCGCTGCTTATCGGAGGGTGGAAGACATCAGGAGGGACCCTGACGCTTGTGCTCGCGAAAGAAAGCACACTAGGATGGTCCGCGAGGCCTGGAAAGTCATAGATAGGGTTGCTTTCGAGTTCCTCAATCCATGTCCTGGGTTCGAGGTTATACCTTTGTAATAATATTTCTCATTTATTGCTTTATGATTGTAAGAATTCTTGGCAATATTAATGGAAAAGCTTTATCCCAGCTTGTCTTATTTTTCGTTCTGAGTCTTTTGCCTATGCATGAATGAGTGTGTCTCGAACGCTTGATCAAACGTAAATCGGATGCTCCTTCTGTTGCTTTCTCCTTTCTCTTATTATTGGCATGCTGTCTTGATAAACATAGTTGACAGATAATGGCGTAGGCATCTTAGTTTCTTCAAGAGATAGCGATGGCTTAGGCCGCAGGTTCAGATCTGCTGCCTAAGACTTTTCAACTCTATGAGCCGTGAGGGTCTCATAGAGATTTTTCTCCCTACAAATCGAGAGGATCTCGTAGGTGGATTTTCTCCTTAGGAATCGTGAGGATTCCTAAGTGTGTTTTCTCTTATAAGTCGTAAGGAACCTATAAGAGAATTTTTCCCTCTTACGAGTCGAGAGGACTCGTAAGCGGTTGTTTCCCTACTTGTCGAGTTTCGAGTTTGGAGAGTGAGACCCGTGGATAATGTGCAAGAGACCGTTTTGGGCCAACTTGCAGGGTCCCGGTGCTTAGGAAACAGGCACCTTTTATGCCTACTACCTAAGGCTTTATCTCGCGAGTCGAGCCGCATCGAGAATTTCCCGCAAAGACATCAATTTCCTCACAAGTCGAGACGAATCGAGCGTTTCTCGCAAGAGCATCCTAACGTCGCATTTGACATCTGCTCTTTACGACAGAAGCCCGTTAAGGTCGGTGGTACTTAGGGTTTTGGCCATCGTACTGTCGCATAAGCTGATATAGTCATCGATAGGCAATCGTGCTGTTCGAGTAGCCCTGCGACTGTCGTGTCTCTGCTCCCTTCGGGGGCTGGACAAGACGTCTTCAAGCAATCTTCCTAGGCAGTTTGACCGTCGGAAGAGCAAGCGTTAGGAATTTGCCATGCCGCTTTTTACTTGAGGTTAGGCTCATTTTAGCGAGTCCCGTTGAGTCATAATCACTCCGCGCTGGTGTGGGATGATCTCCGATAGCCTTTCAGGTTTTATGTGAGTTGCCGTCAAGACCCTGAAGCTAGGAATTTGGCCTTTGCTTCGTTTTGCTGGCATCACGTCTGCTGTATCGAGACGAATGTCGCGGTGGGAACTAGGGATTTTGCCATGGCTCCATTTGTTTGATTGTGTTGCGTCTGCTGTGTCGAGACGAACGTTGGGGTGACATCTCGTCTGCTGTACTGAGACGGACGTCGAGGTTGTTTCTAGGTTGCTGGTGAACCGTTGAGGTTTGGAACTAAGGATTTTGCCATGGCTCCATTTGTTTGATGATGTTGCGTCTGCTGTGTCGAGACGAACGTTGGGGTGACATCTCGTCTGCTGTACCGAGACGGACGTCGAGGTTGTTTCTAGGTTGCTGGTGAACCGTTGAGGTTTGGAACTAGGGATTTTGCCGTGGCTCCATTTGTTTGATGATGTTGCGTCTGCTGTGTCGAGACGAACGTTGGGATGACATCTCGTCTGCTGTACCGAGACGGACGTCGAAATAAAGCTGGGATTTTGCCGTCGCTTCGCTTTGTTTCAACCGCAAGGTCTTTTGTTGGCGTTGTATCTGCATCTTGATGGACTGCGAAGGAACGCCTTTATTGACATCTTATCTGCTGTAACGAGACGAATGCTTAGATGGTCTCTAGGTTGTCTGTGAACCGTCGAGATTTGGCTTCGCTTTTTTTATGGAGCCTGTTGGGAAGGTATGTTTCCCTCTTTGTTTGTGCCCCTGGATTGTATACAGGAATCGATGTGATCTAGCCTGTAGGGCAAAAGTTTTATCATCATCATTTTTTTGTTTTATTTCCGCGATGCTCTATCATTTCAGCTTTTATATCGTGAAGGTCGCGATTGCCCAATCATTTCGGCTATTTTTCGCGGTGCCCAATCATTTCGGCTATTTATTTTATTTTTACTCGCTGCTTTTTATTGCGAGTTGCCCAATCATTTCGGCTATTTTGCATGCATACATTTTTACTTGCTGCTTTTTATTGCAAGTTGCCCTATCATTTCGGCTATTTCGTATGCATGTGCGGCCTATTGGCTTTTTACCGTAAACCTGAAATTAGACGTCGATTTCGGCATCAGCACTGCTACAACTGGGATATTGCCAGGAGCGAATCATCATTTGCCTCCGTCGGTGTCGAACAAAGGTGGCTTAGCGAACAGGGTTAAGGTCCCGCCGACTAAGGCTTTTGACTTCATGAGCCGTAAGGGTCTCACAAAGGTATTTCTTCCTACAAATCGTGAGGATCTTGTAGGTGTATTTTCTCCTTAAGAATCGTGAGGATTCCTAAGTGTTCGTTTCCTCTGTAAGTCGTAAGGATCCTACAGGAGGGTTTTCTCCTCATAAATCGAGAGGATTTACAAGGGTTGTTCACCATGCGAACATATCCCCAGTCACGGATGAGACTTGGTTAGGGAAATGTTTATTCGTGCCCGTGGATTGTATACAAGGGTCAGTATTGGACCACTTGTAGGGCAAAATCGGAAGTTGTGGGGATTGCTTAAACACAGGTTTAGGTCTCTGTAACTTCAGACTTTCAAATCTTATGAGCCGTGAGGGTTCCGTAAGAAAGTTCTCCTTACGAGTCGCGAGGATCTCGCAAGTGTATTTTCTCCTTAGGAATCGTGGGGATCCCTAAGTGTGTTGCTCCCTTGTGAGTCGTAAGGATCTCACGCGGGTGGTTTCTCCTTACAAGGTTGAGAGGGCCCTGTAAGTGTCCTTTAACGAGGTTGCGCCCTTTCGGGTTTTCACAAACACTCGCCGGTAGCCCTGCTGTTTTTACTCACGGAGCCCTTTCGGGTTTTCATCCGTGCCCTTTTTGCTTATGGACATACCGTTTTTTCTTCTTCTTCTTTTTTTCTTCTTTTTATTCTTTTTTTTTTATAACGAGGTTGCGCCCTTTCGGGTTTTCACAAACACTCGCCAGTAGCCCTGCTGTTTTTACTCACGGAGCCCTTTCGGGTTTTCATCCGTGCCCATTTTGCTTATGGACATACCGTTTTCATCATCATTTTTTCTTTCTTATTTTCTTTTTCTTTTTCTTTTTTTTTTATTCATCTCGTCAGCCTAAGGATGCTGCGGTAGTAGTTTAAAGACGTTTCGGTCGTCAGCTAGTTTTAGGACGTAGTGGTCCGCCATTAGTTTAAGGACGTTTCGGTCCATTATTAGTTTAAGGACGTTTCGGTCCGTCGTTAGCTTAAGGACGTTTCGGTCCAGTGTCGCCGTATTTGAGGCGAATATCTAGTTTATTGACTTTTCGGTCTATGGGGTTTTCCCTATGAATGAGCACAATGCCCCCAGCGTATCCATCTTTCTCGGAGCGTGTGGTTGTGGCGGGCTCACCTTCCAGTTTCCGGAGATGACGAACTTGCCCTGTTGGTATTGATCTTCAATCCAGTTTTTGAAGACGTAGCAATCCTCGATCAGATGACTTACCGTTTGATGGTAAGGGCAATAATTAGGATTATTAACATCACCTGGCCGTAACGGACGTTTTGGACTCGGCAGATTGATGAGTCTGTCGCACACTGCCAGTTCGAACAGTCCCTTTGTTTTATCTTGCGGAAACGAGTAAGAACGTTTCAACTTTTCCTGGAGGGGTTGCCGCTTGTTGCTTTGGCGAGCAACCGGTCTAGGGTCACTTGATTGTTGTTGAGCGCTGGCGACGAAGGCCATTTTTCCTTTTCCTTTATCCTTTTTGTTCGCTCCGTTGTTTGTGGAGCTGAGATTTTTTCCGAGTAGCGTGCGATTACACGGCTGAACGTTCTCGCAGCTCCTCGATTCCTTTATTTTTGAACTAGATTCCCCGAGAGAAGGTTTGGGGGTAGCTTCTTCGTCAGAGTCGCTTCCAAAGGTGATAATTTGTGATCCCTTGGAGTCGGCTATATGACAATCGTCGGCGGCTCTTTTGCGCTCATCTATCGTATTTTTTCGGCGTCTACGAGCTTCACATTTGGCCCTGTCAAAGTGTTGCTTTTGAGCGACATACCCTTGCCACCAACAGTTAAAGGATTCGCAGTCTTCGGTAGGATGTATGATCTTCTAGTGATATAAACAGAAGTTAGGGTGTATCTCTACCTCAGCGAGAGTATTTTCTTCAGAGGGCGGTAGCTTCATTCCTACTGATAGAGCTTTGGCGAACCTTTTCCTCGTCTTGAATTTGTTTTTACCTGCAGTGTTTGGCTTTTGATTTGACGGGAATGCCTTGGCTCTTTCCAGTATGGCCATTTCACGCTCCTGATTGGCTTTTGCTTTCAGACGAATTTCATTTAGGAAGACATCGATCAACTCGTCTGATGGCTGTAGAGTCTCCGGCTCAGGGTTCGCCATTGGTTTCTCGGCGCAAGAAGCCTCTTCATCATCTGCCAGTGAATGAGAAATCACATGACAAGTCGCTACGTAGTCTTCGGATTCATCTGATGAGTTTTCTCCATCATTTTCATCTTCGACGATAGAACAAGCTGCACCCATTGTATCCGTTTTCTTTGGAGTATGCGGCTGTGGCGGGTTTACCTTCCAATTTTCAGACAGCGCGAATTTGCCTTGTAGGTACTGATCCTCGATCCATCCCTTAAAGACGAAATAATCCTCGATCGGGTGACTTACCGTTTGGTGGTAAGGGCAATAATTGGGATTATTAAGATCGTCTGGCTGTGACAGACGCTTTGGACTCGGCAGATTGATGAGTCTGTTGCGCACTGCCAGCTCGAACAGTCTTCTCGTTTTATTTTGAGGAAACGAGTAAGGACATCTTAGTCTCTCCTCGAGGGATGGGCGCGGACGCACATTGTTTTGGCGAACGACCGGTTTTGAATTGCTCGGCTGTCGTTGAGCATTGGCGACGACGATCGCTTTCCCTTTTCTTTTCTCGTTTCGAGAGTCAGGTTTTGGAGGAGACGGTCCGTGGCGCATCTGGTCCATTTGGGCTAATTTGTCGATCAAAGCCTGGAAGGTGGTCGGCCTGAAGAACATCATGAATTGCGAGATGGTCGCTTGAGGGTCAAGGGTACCCACGAACATGCCTACCGCAGGTGCCTCCTCTATGCGTTGTTCGCATTTCGACCATAGGTTTCGCCATCATGTTGCGTATTGGACCCACGTTTCACCTAGCCTTATCCTGGCATTTATCAGTGCTGTTATCGGGGTGCGTTCACTAGCACTCGCGAATCTTTGCGTGAACAGTAGCTCCATCTCCGCAAATGTTTTGACAGAGTCATTAGGTAGCTCCGAATACCATTCAAAGGCTGTTTCTGCTAAGCTGCTAACGAATTGGCGAAGCAACAATTTGTCATCGCCTCCAGTGTTGCCACATAAGGCCCTGAATTGAGCGACATGTTGATGCGGATTCCCTGTCCCTTTATATACGTGGAATTTAGGGATAGTATATCCCGGCGGGTAACTGATTTGGTCATACCAGCCCGGATAGGGTCGTCCAGTTCTAACAGTTTGCCCAGCTGCTTCACTCGCCTGATGAGCTCCTATTTGCTGAGCTATATGGTCATCAAGCGCGGCCTTGGAAATGGTTTCTTCCTTGGCTGCTGAAAGAGCAGGAGGAGGATCGGATGTTTCCCCTCCGTCATTTCCGATAATGACTGGAGGGTCTTCAGCTGGAGGGTCCGGCTGTAACATCATCCCTACCATGTCTTGGAAGAGGAGTGCCATTTGTTTTATGTTAGCCGCTTGTTCTGCGGCTTCTGTGTCCTTCTTTTTGAGGATTCTACGTAAGAAGTCAGCATCAGTCTCTTGTTCGTGACGCTGTTCTGATGATACTTCCGGACTTTCTTTCGGTTCGGTAAATGCAGCCATCACAGTTATCATTTCCTGAAGCTTCTGTTGCTGCTCCTGGGCTTTCGTCACAGATCGGGTGAGCGGTCGGTGACCCGTCGAAGCACGGCTTTCCTCCTTTCCGGAAGCCATATAAACGGTGTGCACCACCATGCCCCAAGACTTGGGGCGTTTGTGTCTGGTGTCTTTGCGATTTGCCAAAGACATAGGGGCTTTTTGCGGTCTCCTTTTTTGAGTGATTGGAGTTGAGGGGGCCGTTGTAGTGGGCACCCAAGTAGCTTTTGCTTTTTGTGGCTTGACAGAGTAATCCTTCTCCTGCCGCACCTTCATCTTTTCTTGTCGGCGGAGATAGTTTTTATCAATTACCGACTCTTGGACCTGTCGCCGGACCTTGTAAATTTTAGAGGACAGTCGTTGAAGGGGCCGCTCTAGCTTCTTCTCTGGAGTATTCTCCACAGGTGAAGGAGTTCGTTTCAACATCGCAGTAGGAGAGTTTCTGCGCACCGTATTCAGCAATTCAAAGCTGTTCCCGGTTGGAACAGCAGCATCGATCCCCACCATCGGAGCTGGTGGCGTAAATCCAGAGGGTGAGTTGCCCCAAGCCTTTCTTACTCGACGCCAGTGGCAACGTCGAGCGTGTCTTGCGGATGGAGTCACCTCCGTTGTTGGATAAGCTTCTTCGTGCCCCCTGCTCTGGGTAGGGGAAGCAGCTTTGAGTACCTCGCCTGGAGCAGTAACCGGAATGGTCAGCCTTGTAAAAACTGACTTCTCGGAAGGAGGAGCCTTTCCAATGATTTCGTCCGTTTGAGTCGGGATGGCTATCCGCTTTGGGATGACAGCTTCGGGTATTGCAGGTTTGCGGACGTTCTGGCCCAGTCTGTTGAAAACTGAGGTATAGAAACTGGGCGTCCCGTTGAGAGGGGTCGCGGCAGTAGTAAGTCAATCAAAGACCGGCTTCTTTGGAGCTTCTTGCGATGTCATTGGGGCATTGAAGCTCATCGGTGGGAGCATGGTCCCGAAGAATAGTCCAGTGATGGCTTAAGTTACTTGCTCCACTGGCATCTTGAAAAGGGAGGCCGCTTGGGGCCCATAAGTCACTCCTCCAGCGAGGACGGAGCTAGAGTTGCAGTTGCAGGCAGTGCAGTTTGAAGCCATTGATCTTCTGTTTTCTGCACGGAGCAAGACATCAAATCTTAATACCTCAAATCCACAGGCAACCACAGCAAACCGCGATTTGTTCGCGAACACGACACACGAAGTATGGAGTGGAAAGAGGAAAAGGTCCCACCGGGCGTGCCAGAATCTGTTCCCCTCCGAAAGACGGCGACGACGTGAAGACGTCTTGCCTGAGATTCGGGGCAGATGCTATTTGGTTTTATCCGTCCACCTCTCCGAAGATGCCAAGTTGATTTATGGCACCGTATATCGGAAGTTTAGACGGATGCGCCGATGTAGCAGACTTCGTCAGATTCCCCCTCGCTTGAGGGGTTTTTGATTGTGGGGACGCTCTTCCCTGCAGGCGTAAGCCCCTGCAGTTAATTACGCTACCGCACCGCGGTAACAACTTTCTCTTTCTCCAGAATTTCACTTCGTGTCGTGTGTGTTTGTTTTGTTTGTGGTTGCCCGTGGATTGTATACGGAGACTGAGTAATGCCGTCGCCCGTAGGACGTGGAATAGTCCAAATCCGTATTTACTTAGATTTGGGTTTGGTGTTTTTAGTTTAAGGATACATTGGCCGCGTTGTGGCTAAGATCAACTTAAACGTTCGTTAAGGATACGTTAGTCCTGTTTGAGACTAAGATCAACTTAACGTGATAATCTATTTAATATATGGCCATCGGGACTCGTCACCTCTCTGATGTCGTTGAAGGATTACAACGGCATGTGTCAGAGGAGCTCGGAGATGTACCCTCGAACCAGAGTTGATTTGGAGTTTTATAGTCCGTTTGAATGTTTAAGGATACGTTAGCCGTATTTGGGGCTAAGATCAACTTAAACGGGATCGTTTAGATCCGGAAAAAGAGCATTTGGAGGCTCTATTGTTCCAGTTTAGGGACGTGGTGGTCCATGTTCCATTTTAAGGACATGGTAGTCCATTGCCAGTTTAGGGACGTGGTGGTCCGTATTCCAGTTTAGGGACGTGGTGGTCCAACATTAGTTTAAAGACGTCTCGGTCCGATATTAGTTTAAGGACGTCTCGGTCCGATTTTAGTTTAAGTACGTTTCGGTCCAATATTAGTTTAAGGACGTTTCGGTCCACGAGTTTAAGGACCCCGCAGTCCATATTGATGTGTGGTCGTCGGGACCCGTCACCTCTCTGACGTCGTTGAAGAATTACAACGATGGGTGTCAGAGGAGTTCGGAGATGTACTCTCGAACCGGTCGTAAATTGATTTAAGAGAGCAATCTTGCTCAGTCAATTTAATTTAGGGACTTACGGCCATGATTGGGCTAAGTCCCGTTGAGAATATTCAACATTTTTCTTGATCTTTGGCCTATTAGGCCTGTGCTAGGGCTTTGCCCATATTTAATAATGCACTGCATTTTATTCTGGCCTGCTAGGCCTTTTTGATTTGGGCTCTGTCCATTTATTTATGATGCAGAACATCTGTTCTGTTTTGGTTTGGGCTCTGCCCTTTTAAGATAATGCATTGCATTTTATTAGGCATGTTAGGCCTTCTTTGATTTGGGCTCTGTCCCTTTATTTATGATGCAGAACATCTGTTCTGTTTTGGTTTGGGCTCTGCCCTTTTTAAGATAATGCATTGCATTTTATTAGGCCTGTTAGGCCTTCCTTAATTGGGCTTGGCCCTTTTGTAAGCAATGCAGTGCATTTGTCTGGCGCTTTGCGCCAAATAATGAGCGCAAGCTCATATGGTGATGACACGTGTCATGCTCTGGCGAGCGCAAGCACAACAGCGCTGTTCTAGTGCGCTGCGCTTGCGCTGCTGACACGTGGTGTGCTGTGGTGAATTGCACCAGTTTCAGAGAGCAAGGCTCTGTTTCAAAAGCGCATAGCGCAATTGGTTCAGATGCTGACACGTGGCGCTCTCTGGTGGTTTGCGCCAACCCAGGAGCGCAACAGTGCAGTCTTGCAAGTGCAAGGCACTATTAACTTGAGAATCTTTTAGATTCCAGAACCAATGGTTCATAAGTGCAAAGCACTACTTGGTTTCTTGATCTAATTTAGATCAAAGAAAACAAGTGTTTCTTATTTTTCTTGATCTTAAAGAACCAATGGTTCTGTAACGTTTTGAAAATCGTTTTGGTGAAATTTCGAAAAATCGGTAAAATGAGGGGGTTTTCTGTAAAAAGTCAAAATACAAATATCTTATTTTAAAAATTAAATATACATATTCTAGCTATGTAATTGCTATTATTTGGTGTTTATTGAGCCGCTGGTGAAATTTCAAATTTTCTGAAAAAAATATTATTTTATTATTATTTTAAGCCGTTACTAATACATTTAATTAGGGAAAATTACAAATTGGAATGAGTTGAAACAAATTTTGTGTATCATAAAACATTAAATAAAAATTTATCATGTGGTTTTTGGAACGAAATCATTTGCCAAAACGGTTTAGAAATTATTGAAGAAAAAAGGCTTTTTTTTTAGCGTAAATGGATGTTTGGGGTATTGTATTTATCATTTTTCATCACCCCACACCCGTGTCGACACCCACACACCCCCACTTACTCCTCCCCTTAGCCAAATTCAGCAGCCCTCACTTTTTCCCCACTTGGTTTGCAAAGGAAAGAAAAGGAAAAGAAAAGAAAAGAAAAGAGTAGAAAATGATATATTTTGAGTTGACTTTGACTTGAAACAACTTTCTCCACCTCACTCTCTCTCCTCACTCACGCACCCCCCCCTCAAATCTGGCCAAAACTGATCCATAGATCAGCAGCCCCCCTCCCCCAAGTTCTCACTCCATTTTTGCTTAAAAAATCCATAAAAAAGCTTCAAAATCCATACAATTTCAAAGCTTTTTTCCAAATCCAACACTTACCCATTTTTCCTTAGCCTATCTAGCATGGATCTTGGTGAAAAGTTTGCATTTTGGAGACAAGTTTCATGTTGATCTCAAGATGGTTATGAGGTATAAATCTTGTTCTTTTTTTGAGTTGTTTGTTATTACTTCAAATTATGTTAATGAAAGGTTTAGTTTAGATTTTAAATTTAGAGTCCAAATTCAAGTTTAGGGTTTATGAAATTGAAGTGGGGTTTTGTTTTGGAGTTGAATGGTGATCAATTGTGCATGGTTATGTGATATATTTTGTATCTTAGGGCATGCAAAATGTAATCTTGTTGCTTAGTGCTAATTGTAACATTAAAATATCCAATTTAGCTTTATTTAAGCAAATTAGTTATTAGCTTTTGGTTCCAAATGGGTGATTTAAAATCTAATTAAGGTTTTGATGACTTTATTAACATTTTAATTTGTTGTTTAGCAATTTAGATCATGCAAAACCAAGCTTAATTGATGAATTGTGAATTTTGCTATAAAAGGTGTTAAAAATTGATATTTTTGCAAACTAGGATTTTGGAAATGAGGCAAATTTATGAGAATAAATTATAGAAATGGTTTATATGACTTAGTTATGATATTTAGTGGATATTTTGGCCGCTACATTCATTTAAATATCGTGTTTTGTACAAAACAGCGAATTGTGCTTGCTAGATTTTCGGAAAAATGACTTTTTGAGTGAAATTGGCGTTTTTATGAGTTTCAACCTAGTTTATATTAAAATTAGTGTTCGTGAATGTTCAAATGAGTGTATTTGGGTTTTTCTCGATGGTTTGGCGTTTGTACGCCGACGTCGAGGGTTTTTGGGTTGATTTGTGAAAGTAACCATAGGTTTTGACCTATGTGGGATTCGTGCGTCGTTTTGGTCATGAGTCGGATTTTAATGAGATATGTGCGTTATGATATGTAGGTACCCCCAAGTGGACTTCGAGACGACAAACAAGCGCGTGGCAACGTAGACACCGGCTAGCGAGGACCAGGTGAGTAGATTTATATCTACGGGAAGAAGTCGGGTGGATGGCGTATAGCATCCCCGCAGTCCGTGGTGGTGTATACGGATGCGTATACACACCAACAATTATTATATGTTATTTGGGATTAATAATGATGCTTAGGATGGATATTGGTGTGTTGGATTACTTTAGTGTTGCGAACCCTAGGGTAGTGTTACACACACACATACACACATACATACTTGCATACATTCCTATTGATATGTGCTCATGGGATTCTTTATAGTTATGTGTTCACATGGGTATGGGACTATGTGTTCACATACGGATTGAGGATGATACTTGGGATTGAGCTGAGTCGATGAGATTTGATTTGAGGCCGTGAGATCGGTGATATAGCAGGGTTCGTATCTTAGATACGACATGACGTTGTAGCGGGTCCTTGACGTAGTGTTTTACACACGTCCATGCATACGTAGGCGGTATCAGTATGGTACTAGACGTAGATCAGTATCCCGATCATGATATTTGATAAAGAGGATACCAGGTGAATAGTATGATGAATGTGATATTGAACCGTACCCAGATTGGGATGCCGTACGACGGATTTACGTACGAGCTATATTGATGATTGATCCGCACTCTTGACTTGGGACGCCTGATTATAAATATGGTATCGGATATGATATTATTGAGGCGGGATCACCGACTATACATATACAGGTATGTATATGTATCGACTCAGATGATAGGCGGTTTCCTTACCTGTAGTTCAGCTTGTTAGTTCAGCCGTATAGTTTAGTGTAGTTGTTAGATTAGATTAGACTTCTTACCTATTTAAAAAACTAACGAATCGTGGGCATTTTTAAAGACAGCTCAAGGGAATCTACGGATATTTCAAAAACGACGTATCTTTTCATAAAAACACCGTAGCCCTTATTTTCAAAACCCCATGATTCGTGTTATTTCAAAAGGCACCATTTGTTGGACTTATATTAGATTTTTGCAGATTAGTTATCGTTGTGTCTAGTATTCTGCTCCCGCACATTATTGTTGTTCGCTCTGCCTCGCATATTTATTTTGCTGCATATTCCATTATTGATATCATGTTGTTAGGACACCAGCACCATTACCGATGATGCATATGTACCACGTACACCTACCTGCCGGCTCACACACATCTTCATCGGTAATTGCCATGTCACGTACACTTTAGAGAATATAATTGCTTGACTTAGATTGTTAGCTAGTGGTGTTGACATGATATTAGTGTACTTCGCTTATATGTCATATTAGACATTGTAGTTATTACCTACCACTTCATGCATACTGTTATTCAGTTGTTCATGCCTAGTTCATTATCATTGACATATGCACTGGTGATGATTTCTTGAGATTTATGATATTTCTGGATTTCGGGGAAAGCCGCAAAATTTACAACTTATGATCTTTTAAAATATAAAATGTTGCGGTTTTCTAGTGATGTAAAGTGTCGTCCACCATGAGTTTGTTGTGGTTTTGGAGATCCGTGTCGAGGAGTGGAGGAACCGTCACGGGTACATGGTGGGCCCGGTATGGTATCCCGGGGCAAGAGGAATGTGGTGTTGACGTTGAGCCTGGCTGAGGAGCACTACCTACCGGTGATATTACCCGACGCGTCGGATATCCGGAGGATACCGTCGTGGTCTTGAGATGGATGGTAGGGGCCGGTCTGGACTGACGTCGCCCTAGATATTGAGATTGAGACATTGATATTTCGAGACAGTGAGATTTATGTTTTGTGTCGATACTAGACACTGTTGATGCTGATTTCATCTATGATACCTCAGTTTAAAAATACGAAGGAAATCTCACTAATTTATGAAGACAGTTTCTTCATTTACATGTATTCTGTTTTCATGCATTCATACCTCATTCATATGATATATTGCTACCGGAAGCACTGACACGGGCACATGAGTTTACACTCGGGTAGATATTTACCCTAGCCATTGTTATAGGCTGCATGTTATATACATTTTTGAGGCTATATTATGATCATTGACCTAGGATTGCGTTATTTATGCGATTTCTGTGCGTAGATGTTTTTCTACTCACGAGTTGGCAACTCACCCCCGTTGTGCCCCAGTTTCTTGTAGGTTTGCCGTACAGGTTTCATTACGGCTTTGCGGGCTCAGTTTCATTCGGGTGACTTGCTAGTAGGTGGGATTTTCTTGTATCGTACCCATCATATTACCTTGTATAACATTATTCCGTTGTATCTAGTAAATTCCATCAACCAAACATGTATTTTTGAGATAGAGACCAGTGTTGTTTATTCTTTCGACCTTAGAGTCGCTCGTTATATTTCTGGTGGTTTTGAGTTTCCTTTTGAGTTTTGATCCTCGCCGTTGGCGTTGTATATTATATTGTTTGTGTGGTTGTGACCGTCGATTGACGAAGAGCTAGCTCCCGCTTGGGGATGCCTTTTTCTTGATTTCGTATACTATTCATGTTGTATCCCGTTTGGGGGCCAGTATTTACAAAGGAGACTCTGCCGAAATTTTCAGTAAATTTTTGATGTTTTTAAAACCGCATAATTCGGCTTATGCTATTGAAATTACTTGCTTTAAGTTGGTTTTTCCTGCACTCTACTATTTTCTTGGTTTGGATTTCTGGGTTTTCGGTTTACTTAGATTACGTACGCCTCGAGACGTTCGTAGTTTAAGTGCCGGTCATGTTCCGTATTTTCGGGTCGTGACAGGTTCATAAGTGCAAAGCACTATTTTTATTTTGTTTTTTTACTAAAGATCATTGATTTTGTTCTTAGATCAATGGTCTATCAGGAGAAATTCTTCTATCTAAAAGGTCTTTTACCTTTCTTCTCGAGATTTCTTCAGAGTTCTTCTTTTTTTTTCTCAGAAAATGTTCATCCCTTTGAATTGAGGCATAGGGTCCTTTTTATAGTGCCCATAAATTAGTTAAATTTGTTAAAGAGATCTTTCTCTGAGTGATTTGGGGAATTTTCCCCACCGTTGGAACTTTGTTCCAAGGGCTTCTGTTTTACAGAAGAAAATCTTTTTGTTTTAACAAGAACAGAAAAGATTTCTTTAGAATTTTAATTCTGTTTGGCGCAGATGCCCCAGCGCGTGACACGTGTCGCGCAGCAGACAGCGCAGCGTAACTGCGCTGACACGTGTCGCGCAGCGCACAGCGCAGCGCAACTGCGCTGCCACGTGGCGTGCAGCGCAGAGCTCAGGCCAGCTGAAGCGTTGCTTTTTTAATTAAAGTTTGAATTTTAAACAGAGCCTTGCTCTGATTGGGTGCGCTGCCTTGGACGCTGCGCTCCCTGCGCTAACGTGTCTGATTTTGACACGTGGCGCTCTGCGCGCAGCGCAGGGGATCTGAAGCGTTGCTTCATTTATTTTAACTTTAATTTTCAAGACAGTGCTTTGCTCTGATTGGAGAAAAACAGAAGCATTGCTTCTTTTCCCATCTTGGAATTTGAACAGGGCTTTGCTCTGATTGGGGTAAACAATGGGCGGGATCTCCCATTAATGACGAGACAGGCTCGTTAATGGGATATCGTGATGGCGTGGAACGCGGGACGTGGCCGGCGGATATCACGCGCATGGAGAGATTCGCGGACGTGAGGCGGTTGCGCCTATGGTAGGTGCCGTTGGTCGGTCGATGAGACCGAGGAAGGTGAGCTCGGCGGGAGGTTCGGGGACGAGTGGGAGGCCGAGGTATCTTGGTTCTGCGGTAGCCCGGAGACGAGCTGAGAGGGCCGAGGAGGCCGATTGTGCAGGGGCTCGGAGGTGAGCCAACGATTGTTTGTAAGGTGGGCACAGGAGTGGTGTGGTCGGTCGCAGAAGGTCAGCTACGTCCATGGGTCGCAGACCCGGAGTATTTTACCGACACACCATTCCTATGCCTTTCTTGCTAGCTTCGGGACACGTCATCTGCCGCGTGCCATGATCTGGGGGATCGCCGATATCGAGCCTCATCAAAGGGACAGTTGGCTTGGCTGCTGAAGTGCTCGGAGGCAAGGAGTGGGGTGCAACCTCAGAGACAGGGTTTGAGGGAATCCCCCACTGTAGCACACTGGTTCCCCCTCCGTGGCCCTCAGGGACCTAACTGGATTACGCATGTGATATGCCATCCGCTACGTGTCATGATATAAGGAATTACTGTTATTAAGCATCATCATTAGCCCCCCATTTTTTTCCGATCTATTTGTGGGTCGGGTCGAGAGTGGACTGCTTGGTTCTTTCTGTGCGGCTTGGCGCTGGTAATTCCTCGTGGTGGATTGTTCGGGAACGACACGGCGTTCTTGTTGTCGCGCATCGGGTATGAGTCGAACGAAGGACGGGTGTGGGAAGGTCGGTATCCTTCCTTGGCCGGAGTTGAGGCACTGATCGCGCGTTGAGTATGAGTTTATTCGGCGAGTCTTGGATCCGTGTCTTTGTAGGGTAGGAAGCTAGGATGCGCCAAGCAAGAAGCTACTCGGCGGCCTCGCGAGGAGGGCTTTGGACCCACCGCATTGATGGGCAGGAGGATACCTGCTGGGGATGCGCCGAGCAGGGAGAAACTCGGCGGCCTTGTGAGGAGGGCTTCAGATCCTCAGCGTCTGATGGGCAGGAGGCTGTCCGCTGGATATGCGCCGAGCAGGAAGAAACTCGGCGGCCTCATGAGGAGGGCTTCAGATCCTCAGCGTCTGATGGGCAGGAGGCTGTCCGCTGGGGATAACCGAGCAAGGGCAAACCCGGTTGCCTTTTGGCGAGGGCTTAGATCCTTAAGGACGGGCCGAGCAGGGTTGCTGCCGGTGCCTCTTGTCGAGAGCTTTGATCCTTAAGGACGGGCCGAGCAGGGTTACTGCCCGGTGCCTCTTGGTGAGGGCTTTGATCTCTGGCATCGTGGGGTAGGGAACTACTAGCCAGGGATTGTAGGGTGTTTTTCGTCACCCCATTGAGATGGGAATACACGTGCGCTTGTCAGGCGTACTACAGATTCTCCCTGCCTGGGATAGGCCGGGGTTTATTGATTGTGGGGATCCGAATCTCCGGTAGCCGCGGACTAAGCTGTCGTTAATTACCCCTCGCCTTTGGGGAAAGGGAACCTCCGATTAACGGGTTAAACTGATCATGCGAACTCAATGTGCGGTGTGCTTGTGTTGTGTTTTGAAAGGGGGTTTTGGATATATCGGGAACCACGCAGAGTTTTTACGGGGGTCCCGCTACCCGGATAGCGGGCTGGGGATCAAGGGGGCTAGCAGCCCCCTTGCGGGGTGCGGGACAGCGCCCCGTTAGAAATTTTTTTCTAACAGGGACAGTGTCGTGGAGCACGTGTGTGTGCAAATATGTATACATATGTATATGTATATACATGTACATAAAAATAGGGGGGAAAGGCATCCAAGGGATGCGTGGGGCCAGCGCCTTGAGCGCTGTGCGCTTAGGTGCTGTACGCTCAGGCGCAAGCGCGCCATGTGTCGATACGCGGGCGCCTTGCGCTGTGAGCGTTGTGCGCTCGATTGCAAGCGCGCCACGTGTCGGCACGCGGACACCTTGCGCTCGCGCGCAGGGCGCTGGAGCGCAAGCGCGCCACGTGTCGGCACGCGGGCGTCCTGCGCTCGAGCGCAGGGCGCTTGAGGGCAAGCGCGCCACGTGTCAGTACACGGGCGTCTTGCGCTCGAGCGCAAGGGTGCTCGAGCGCAAACGCGCCACGTGTCGGCACGTGGGCGCTTTGCGCCCGAGCGCTAGCGCGCCACGTGTCCGCACGTGGGCGCTCGGCGCTTGAGCACTTGGGCGCCGGCGAGGAAAAGAGGGTTTTTAGCCCCAGAAACCAAAAACTATGCTTCAGAAAGAAAATATTTATTATATATATATATATATATGTATGTATGTATATGGAGTTAAACAACTAGGATGTGTTGAAGCTGATTAAGGGGGTTCTTCTTCTTCCTCCTGTGGTTTGGCCGGATATTGAAGATCAAGAGATGTAAGATCTAAAAATCTCTTCTTTTGAGATCTAATGACAGATCCAAGCTCCCCTTGGTGGGTTTTATGGTGAAAAACTATTTAGTTTTGGAAAAGGAAGAGAAACTCTTGATTTAATTCAAAGAAAGAAAAAGGTTTGAAACCTTCAGAAAAGGGAAAGATGTACAAACCCTAGGTTTTTGAGAGAATGGAAAAAGTGTTCCTTTATTCATCATCATGTTGCCTTTTATAGGCTTACATATTTACATATAGCCCCTTGGGCTTTACAAAAATGGCATTTTAGCCATCCTATGGCTCATGTGTCGTTTCATTTTTGCACATAAGCCATGGGCTTACAAAATATTGGCTTTATGCCCATTTCGTTTACATTCATGCATAAACAATTACATAAAAATTATTTATTACATGATTTTGTTGTTGGCACGGGGAGGCTGGCCTCGGGCTCGATTTGGGTATGGGCCCGCTTGACCTGGGCTTGGGGTTGACTTTGATTTTGACTTGGTCAACCGGGGTGTAAATTTTTACCCCAACAGGGATAACCAAGCAAGGGCGGGCCCGGTTGCCTCTTAATGAGGGCTTCGATCCCTGGCGTTGCGGGGTAGGGAACTACCAGCCAGGGATAGCCAAGCAGGGTAGCTGCTCGTCTGCCTCTCGATGAGGGCTTCGATCCCTGGCGTAGCGGGGTAGGGAACTACCAGCCAGGGATAGCCAAGCAGGGTAGCTGCTCGGCTGCCTCTTGATGAGGGCTTCGATCCCTGGCGTTGCAGGGTAGAAAACTACTAGCCAGGGATAACCGAGCAAGGGCGAGCCCGATTGCCTCTTGATGAGGGCTATGATCCTTAGCGCGAGAGGGGCCGTAAGGGGCCTGCTAAGGACAGGCCGAGCAGGGTTGCTGCCGGTGCCTCTTGACGAGGGCTTTGATCCTTAAGGACGGGCCAAGCAGGGTTACTGTCCGGTGCCTCTTGGCGAGGGCTTTGATCTTTGGCGTTGTGGGGTAGGGAACTACCAGCCGGGATAACCGAGCAAGGGCGAGCCCGATTGCCTCTTGATGAGGGTTTTGATCCTTAGCGCGGGAGGGGACGTAAGGGGCCTGCTAAGGACGGGCCGAGCAGGGTTTCTGCCGGTGCCTCTTGGCGATGGTTTTGATCCTTAAGGACGGGCCGAGCAAGGTTACTGCCTGGTGCCTCTTGGCGAGGGCTTTGATCTCTGGTGTTGTGGGGTAGAGAACTACCGGACAGGGATAACCGAGCAAGGGCGAGTCCGATTGCCTCTCGATGAGGGCTTTGATCCTTAGCGCGGAAGGGGCCGTAAGGGGCCTGCTAAGGACGGGCCGAGCAGGGTTGCTGCCGGTGCCTCTTGGCGAGGGCTTTGATCCTTAAGGACGGGCCGAGTAGGGCTACTACCCGATACCTCTTGGCGAGGGCTTTGATCTCTGGCGTTGTAGGGTAGGGAACTACCAGCCGGGGATAACCGAGCAAGGGCGAGCCCGGTTGCCTCTTGGTGAGGGCTTTGATCTCTGGCGTTGTGGGGTAAGGAATTACCAGCCAGGGATAACCGAGCAAGGGTGAGCCCAATTGCCTCTTGATGAGGGCTTTGATCCTTAGCGTGGGAGGGACCGTAAGGGGCCTGCTATGGATGGACCGAGCAGTGAAGCTGCTCAGTTACCTCTTGGCGAGGGCTTCGATTCTCAGCGCGGGACGGACCGCAAGAGGCCTGCTAAGGATGGACCGAGCAGTGAAGCTGCTCGGTTTTCTTCTTCTCTTCCCTGCCCCTTTTCTTCTGATTGGCTTGCTCTGTTCGGGGCAAGTTGGCATTCACCTCGGACTCAAGCTGGATCTCACGTTTGGTCCAGGCCTTTACCTCAGTCATGGTCATAGGTTGCGCTAATGCAAAGGAGCGTAACCACTCCTTGTGCCTAAGACCTGACGGGGTGCCGTAATGATCGTCTCGTCCCGGTGTTCTGGGACTTCGAGGAGGGCGTTGTAGAAGCGGGTTATGTACCCTTTGATGGTTTCCTGGCGAGGTAGTCTTTGAGCTGCCGTGACGAGACCCATCCGCATGACCCCGTCGAGGGAGGGGGTGTCCGTCATGCCTGGGCGCAGGTGAGCTGACCGACACCTCCTCGGGAGGGACAGGGGCGCGATGAGGCTCGGGGCAAGGCGCTCTGGCGATGGACCTCGGTGTTGAACTGTGGGGCGCCCAGCAGGTCATAGAATATGTTGGCCCGGGAGATCTACGGCTATGGGAGGCAGCGAGGCGGTGGTCGGCAGTGCCGACGCGAGCAGAGTCTTCTCTCCCTCTGTAGGGGTCCCGGTCCTGAGGTGGGGGAGCGGCGACCTAGGGAGCTTGCCAAGCCGTTTGGACACGGACGAGCGCATCCACGACGGACGCGAGTCGATCTATCCAGGCGGCTAGGGCATTGATGGAGTTCGGGGGAGGAGATTCGTCCGCGCCTCCATTGTGAGGGAGGCGGCAGCTAGTTCTTGGATCGTCGCGGTGATCGCTCAACATTGAGTTGAGATCGGAAGATGAACTTTGTTCAGTGGAATCAAGATTTCCCACAGACGGCGCCAGCTAACGGATGTCGAATCACGTCAAGATGTTACCTTCCGTAGATCTGCTGTTGGCGACGATGGACCGCTGAGATTAAGTTGGAGGTTGACTCCTGAAGCGTGTGGATCTCAATGGGTTTGAAGTGGTTGAGGCCGAGCTACCTGCAAGGAAGTCTCGGGGTGGTTGTACCACCGAGGACCCTCCGACGATCAAGTTAGACCAGATATTTGAGCAGAGTAACGGCCTGGTGAGGAGAAAATGACTTACTTCAATCGTCTGAGAGAGGGGTTTATATAGTGGTGGCAACAGGCAGGCAAGTGCGAGAATCACGCCGGCCGTTACGGTCCCGGCGTCACGCCCGCGTGATGGGCGGGATCTCCCATTAATGACGAGACAGGCTCGTTAATGGGGGATCATGATGGCGTGGAACGCGGGACGTGGCCCGCGGATATCTAGCGCATGGCGAGATTCGCGGAGGTGAGGCGGTTGCGCCTGTGGTAGGTGCCGTTGATCGATCGATGAGACCGAGGAATGTGAGCTCGGCGGGAGGCTCGGGGACGAGCGGGAGGCCGAGGTATCTTGGTTCTGCGGTAGCCCGGAGATGAGCTGAGAGGGCCGAGGAGGCCAATTATGCGGGGGGCTCGGAGGTGAGCCAACGGTTGTTTGTAAGGCGGGCACAGGAGTGGTGTAGTCGGTCGCAGAAGGTCGGCTACGTCCATAGGTCGCAGACCCGGGGTATTTTACCGACGCACCGTTCCTGGGCCTTTCTTGCTAGCTTCGGGACACGTCATCTGCTGCGTGCCACGATCTGGGGGATCACCGATATCGAGCCTCATCAAAGGGACGGTTGGCTTGGCTGCTGAAGTGCTCGGGGGCAAGAAGTGGGGTGCAACCTCAAAGACAGGGTTTGAGGGAAGGCCCCACTGTAGCACACTGGTTCCCCCTCCGTGGCCCTCAGGGGCCTAACTGGTTTACGCATGTGACACGTCATCCGCCACGTGTCATGATATAAGGAATTACCGTTATTGAGCATCATCATCTCCCCACTTCGATCTCCCCTCCTCCCGTCAACGCCGCTCTCGCCTCCTCCTGACGGTGCCGCCCTTCACTCTGGCTCCTCTCCTCCCGATGGCTCTGCCTCGATCTCCTCCAAAAAGAATTAATTAATTAATATTTAATAATTATTAAAATTATTAAAATTATTTAAATATAATTTATAATTAATTTATTATATTATGAAAGTGCAAAATGGTCATTTGACATGACTAATAACGTTGACCAACATTGACCCTGTCATGGTAGTTTTAAAGAAAATGAAAGTTTTGTCATAATGACCCAAACCTGTCGGGCAGTAAATAAGCCATCTTTTATTATCTATATTTGTAATTTCCTGTAAATGAAATCCTGCTAAAATACATCATTATACTGTATAAGCGTTTTGCTTTGCTTTTTCTCTGTTCTTTTTCTTTTTTTCCTCCTGAAAAGGGGTTAGAAATGACCATAAACGAGAATTTAATATGGGACATATGCTATATTTTTGTTAATGAAGCCGGAAATCAATCACAATTAGCCCATAGTCGATGTTTTTTTTTCCTTCTTCCTCTTTTGTGTTGAGATAGAAGGATAGGATCAAGATGACCCTAGCCCCCCAAAAAAAACATTATTATTGAAGAAAACATAAAAATTACAAATATTACAAGTAACAAAATATAGAGCTCAAGTCAAAATACAAAAGTCTCAAATATGCTAAAAGCAACACAAACGTCAATAAATACCAACAAAAACAATAGAATCTCGAGAAACGTCTCAATTAAAACTTTCGTGTTGATGGTTCAAAGCCAAGAATGACTAAGGAATTTTATTTTGTGAAGAACGTCCAAAGCAAGCTGTTCATGTTTTAGAAACAGATTAGATCTCGTTTCCATTTATAATTTTGGTGGAGACATCCAGACCGTTTATTAAATTGATGTATACAAAATAATTAGAGCATTTTTGGAAATTTAGGATTAAAATTCGTAGTATTTAATTTGGGATTAGAATATTCCGGAATGCAGCTGCATTTCTTTTGCTTTTGGGTGAAAATGGAGGGGATTTTCGATTTGAACGAATGGTTGGATGGTCTGAGATAAGTGGATAAGGATAAGGATACGGATAAGAATTAAGGAAAAGTGGGAAAAGAAGGTTTTGAGATTGTATGATATTCATCCACGCCAACTCTCCATCTTCCCAAGCCAAATAGAGAATTTAATATTAGAATTTGGATTCAAAAAGACAACATTGTTGTTTATCACACATGAGTAAAATAAAATAGTTTAAAGTTTAATATCATTTGAGACAACATAATAATCAAACAAGGAGATGGAGGGAGAGGGAGAGGGAGAGGGAGAGATTAGAATCTATCCAGCAATAAAAAGGGAAAAAGAAGGAAAACAGAACATCATCATCAGCAATATCATCATGGTCGACAACAACCCATTGCATTTCATGAATGGCAATGGGGTTTGAGAATCATAATTAATTGGGTTTCTTATAGTTTAATGTTTAATCTGGATTGAGCATATTGATTTTTGATATAAATTTTCAAATATGGTTACAGATGATCGGATATCCGCGAGGAGGTAAGGGATGGGATCGAGTGGCGGGACTTGATGAGGCGATCAACGAGGCGAGGCAGGAGTCGCCATAGTTGTGGGAGAAGCTGGGGTGAAATGGGAAGCGTGGTGGAAGACTCGTAGGGCATGGTTGGGGGAAGGAGGCTGCGGAGAAGACGGCGACGAGACGAGTTTGCGCATGCAAGATAAAAGATAAAAGAAGCACATCAAAAGATCAATTTCTAAAACGACAATAACATCTATTAGGATTTAGGACATGCATATATGAGAGGACTGTTTGGTTGAAGGATTAGTATGGATTTGTACTGTGGAATCCTAAGATTCCATAATTTTGTGTTTGGTTGATAATTTTAGATTTCTAGAATTCCTTTGTTTTTTATGGGGGGCCACCACAAAACAAGGATTCTTGAATCCTAAATTTTTTTAAGGATTTTCAAGGATTTGGCACTGTTCATTATACTTTTAGATAGGACCCATGTACTTTATTTATTTAATAATTCTCTCTCTATCTAACTCTCTCTAAAATTCTCAAATCCAAATCACACTTTCTTTTCACCAACCTAACAAAGATTACATGAATCTACAAATCCAATACTAAGAATCCAAAACCAACCAAACAACAAATTACCAAATCCAGAAATTGCAACCGCACTATTTTGAAATCCAAATTTCATAATCTTGCAACCAAACAGGCCCTGAAGGGCTGCAATTCAACAATCAAATTGGTCATTTAAGAAAAAGTAAAATCATTTTCCTATAGATATTTGGCCCGAGAAAATATATATAGAAAACCCATCTCTCTGTGTGCAGTGCGAAAATGGTTTCACAAATCCAACATCATATCTTTGTGCTTACACTATTAATTCTACATAATTATGATCAGAGCAAGGAGTAGTTATGTAATTTTCCTACACAACAAATTAGGCAACACACTTAAACACTTGGCGTGGGATTCATGTATTTAAATGTTGAGACCTGCTGATTTTATCAGTGTTATGTAATTTATTGCATAGAAAAATACCCCTATGGAAACCCTTTTTGCTTATGATTAAACAAATATCAAGACAATGAAATAAGCATGCACTACTACAATAGGAGGTTGCCCCTACGGATATTGAAATCCGTAGGGACAGATTTATGTTGGTCCTACGGATTAAGCCGTAGGGCTATAAGGTTGCCCCTACGGTCCAAAACGTTCAAGAATAAAAATATTAATTCTTAATTTGGTGTTTGCCCCTACGGAGCCGCAAACCAAGGACCTACGGACAAATTCGTAGGGGCAACTAAATAGCGATTTAATTAAAATGGCACAGATCGCCTACGCTCCTTGTCTCTTTCTCTCTCTCTCGATCACGCGCGAACCAAAATCCCCAAATCATTCCCGCCGTTCTCGTCGTCGCCACCGCCGTTCTCGTCACCGTTTTCGTCGTCGCCTCCGTTTCGTCGTCGCCACCGATCGATCCATCGCACAGGTTAGTAAATCTTCAACTAAACAAATTTTTGATTATTTAGGGCTAGGGTTCATGGCTGGGGCTGGGGTTGCGGTTGGAGTTGGGGTTCGGCAGGGGTTGCGGTTGGGGTTGGGGTTGGGGTTAGGGTTGGGGTTGGGGTTCGGCTGGGGCTGGGGTTGGGGTTGGGGTTAGGGCTAGGGTTGGGGTTGGGGTTTAGCTGGGGCTGGGGCTGGGGCTGGGGTTAGGTTGGGGCTGGGGCTGGGCTGAGGCTGGGGCTAAGGTTAGGTTGGGGTTAGGGTGGGGCTGGGCTGGGTCTGGGTCTGGGGTTAGGGTTAGGTTAGGGTTGGGGTTTGCTGAATTTGGCAAACCTGAGAGGAATTTCCAGCAATATTAGCCTAGTTTGATTACTAAAATTATTGTTGATCGAGAAAATCTTGGGTCTTTCTAATCAAACATTGTTTGTTACTATATGTCAACGAGTACTGATAAAAGAAAAAACCGATTTCAAGTGGAAATTAGGTATATACAATGTTCTAATATAATTTGTATTTCTTGCCATCATCAAACATATAAAAGTACTAATATGAAATGGAAAATAAATAAATAAATAATCAAAGTTTTGGCATATATGTAAAATCCCTTGTTACTTTTTCTTGGTTGCCCAACTTTGAAAATTCTATCTATTAAATTAGACATACTCTAAAATGAATGATATTGCAAGAATTTGACTTGGTGGAGACTTGCATCATTAATAGAAATATGAAAGTGTAAGGACGTTCTTTACCTTCGATAGGGTTCGGTTGGGGTGGGGCTGGGGCTAGCTAGGGCTTGGGCTTCATCACCTGATATAGCGAAATACAAAGCGTACTTCAGTACACCCGACCTCATTGAGTTTCCTATTGAAGTTCCCGGTCAAACGGCATATGCATATTTTTATTCGCCATGAAATCCCAATTATCAAGCTACCGAGGACGAAAAGCCACCTTTGTTAGTCGAGAGTCATGGTAATAGACTTGTCATTATAGATCATAGTCAATTATTTTTCCTATCATTTTCTTGATCCAGATGCTAATCAACTTGTTAATTAGTTACTGTTTTTATGACGTATTTGTCTATATTTGTTGACAGTGGCCTTTCTTTTGGATGAACATGTTTTTTTGATGCATGTTTCAGTCATGTGAATTCATATGTTGCGTATAACGCTTTATGATATCAGTATCCTACATTTGTAGTTTTAATTGTTGATTGTTATAGATGAATGCCATTGCAATAATAGTTTTTGGTTGATGAATGCCATTGCAATGTAGGATGATCAGTTCTATCAATCTTGATTTCAATGGTTTAAAATCATGTTACACATACAACAAGAATACACACAAACGCATCATTAGAGAGTGATTCGAGATGTTCAAGTTAAAACCAATATATGATACTCGATAATAATATGAAACCTTCATATTCTCATCGATACTCATATATGAAACTAAAAGCGCCACTTAGTCCCCGTCTATCGGTTAACATACGTGCGATGCTCGTCGTGACATAGAATTATACGAAGGTTATTAAATATCGGACGGTATAGCTCGATACTAACAACCGTCGTATAGTCTACGCGACGAGAAAATTCAATCGTATGGTAACCGATAGATTTGTCCCGTGTGAACAAGTTAAGAATGTATAAAGCAAACGCCTTCATTCACTTGTGTTTTCATCCGATTCGAGATATTTCGTCGGTACCTTTCCGCTGGTTCTCCGTGTACAAAGATAGATTAGATGTTCATTTCAACGTTGTTTCACAGCTTTGAAATGATTATCTATTCTATTACAGTGTACTCGAAGAACAGCAGGGAGGTGCTGCCGAAATTTACTCGAAACGGTTGAAAGCACAAGTGATGGGTGTTCGCTCTATACATTCTTAATGGGATAGAAGCCTACTCCCGACAGCCGGAACACATACATACAATAAGAATACACAACAAACGCATAATTAGAGAGTGATTCGAGATGTTCAAGTTAAAACCAATATATGATAATATGAAACCTTCATATTCTCATCGATACTCATATATGAAACTAAAAGCGCCACTTAGTCCCCGTCTATCGGTTAACATACGTACGATACACATCGTGACATAGAACTATACGAAGGTTGTTAAATATCGGACAATATAGCTCAATACTAACAACCGTCGTATAGTCTACACGACGAGAAAATTCAATCGTATGGTAACCCATAGATTTGTCCCGTGTGGACAAGTTAAGAATGTATAAAGCAAACGCCTTCATTCACTTGTGTTTTCATCCGTTTCGAGATATTTCGTCGGTACCTTTCCACTGGTTCTCCGTGTACAAAGATAGATTAGATGTTCATTTCAACGTTGTTTCACAGCTTTGAAATGATTATCTATTCTATTACAGTGTACTCGGAGAACAGCGGGGAGGTGCTGCCGAAATTTACTCGAAACGGTTGAAAGCACAAGTGATGGGTGTTCGCTCTATACATTCTTAATGGGATAGAAGCCTACCCCCGACAGCCGGAACACACACATACAACAAGAATACACAACAAACGCATAATTAGAGAGTGATTCGAGATGTTCAAGTTAAAACCAATATATGATAATATGAAACCGTCATATTCTCATCGATACTCATATATGAAACTAAAAGCGTCACTTAGTCCCCGTCTATCGGTTAACATACGTGCGATGCTCGTCGTGACATAGAACTATACGAAGGTTGTTAAATATCGGACAGTATAGCTCAATACTAACAACCGTCGTATAGTCTACGCGACGAGAAAATTCAATCGTATGGTAACCCATAGATTTGTCCCGTGTGGACAAGTTAAGAATGTATAAAGCAAACGCCTTCATTCACTTGTGTTTTCATCCGTTTCGAGATATTTCGTCGGCACCTTTCCGTTGGTTCTCCGTGTACAAAGATAGATTAGATGTTCATTTCAACGTTGTTTCACAGCTTTGAAATGATTATTAATTCTATTACAGTGTACTCGGAGAACAGCGGAGAGGTGCTGCCGAAATTTACTCGAAACGGTTGAAAGCATAAGTGATGGGTGTTCGCTCTATACATTCTTAATGGGATAGAAGCCTACTCCCGACAGCCGGAACACATACATACAACAAGAATACACAACAAACGCATAATTAGAGAGTGATTCGAGAAGTTCAAGTTAAAACCAATATATGATAATATGAAACCTTCATATTCTCATCGATACTCATATATGAAACTAAAAGCGCCACTTAGTCTCCGTCTATCGGTTAACATACGTGTGATGCTCATCGTGACATAGAACTATACGAAGGTTGTTAAATATCGGACAGTATACCACCCCTATAGGTTAGACATGGTTCACTTTGATGGTCATCAGGAGCTTCTTGGACCTCCATCCCCATTGTCCGGAGAGGACGTGACTGCTAAATGGGATGGTTACAATAACGTGACCTTCGGGATGGATCCGACGAAACAGGTCAAACCACAATATTGGAACAAGTTAAGCATTTTCTTCGAGCTTCCGTACTAGTCTACAAATTCAGTGCGTCATTGTCTGGACGTCATGCATATAGAGAAGGGAGTATCAGAGCACATACTTAACTTGCTTCTTTGTAAAGACGGGAAATCGAAAGACAACATGAATGCTTGGATGGACCTATAAGAGTAGGGAATAAGAAGTGAATTGCACCCTAGACCGGTAGCGGGTAAACCGGGCAAGTTTGTACTTCCCAATGTCTCTTATCATATGTCACAACCGGAGAACAAAAGATTCCTGCAGGTGTTGCATGATTTGAAAGTCCCCACAGGTTTCTCAGGATCATTCAGCAAGAAAATAAAAATTGTGAAGGGCAAGATCGATGGGCTGAAAAGTCATGATCACCATGTTATCGTGGAGCACCTTCTTCCATTAGCCCTCAGGAATTCTCTCCCTGACTCGGTTGGTCTAGTAATCAACGACCTATGTTGTTTTTTCAGGGAGTTGTGTGCTAAAACACTGAAGGTTGTGACGCTGGATAAACTAGAAAATTCTATTGCGTTGATACTTTGCAAGTTTGAGCGTATTTTCCCACCGTCATTCTTCGATATCATAATACACTTGACGGTTCATCTTACAACTGAGGCGAAGTTAGCCGGACCGGTACAATATCGATGGATGTATCCCGTCGAGAGGTACGTGTAATTTTTCGTATCGCGCAATTTATAAATTTATTGTTGTCCTGTATGCCCGTATTTATTTATTCAACATATTTTCATTAGGTACCTCTACACTCTTAAGAAGTAAATACGCAATAAAAATCGACCAGAGGGTTCTATCATGCAAGGTTATCTTCTTGATAAAGCAACTACATTTTGTTCCCGCTATCTGGACGAGAACATTGAGACAAGGCTTAACCGACCACGAAGAATTCAAGACGGGCCATATGGTAAAGCCGAGTATAAGAGGGTAGACACTATGTTTATCAACAAGATATACCGGTTTATCTTGCTTAATTGCGCATGTCTTGAACAAATTAGAGAGTAAGTTTTTTTGGATTAATTGTTATATCTGTGTTTGTGTGTGTATGAAATGATATAATATTAATGTCACAATTATTTGTCGAAAACAGAATTCATTTTAACGAGGTACGTGAGGGGCATCCTGATTGGAACAAAGAACGTTTGGAAAAATATCATCAGGATAATTTTTGTGATTGGGTCACAGATCATGTAAGTTATTCGAATAACATTTTATTGCTATCAGTTTTAATCTAAACTTGTATCGTTATGTATTTGTCGTAAAATTTGTTTTGTTAGATCCACAATCCGAACTTGTCTGTATCATTTGAGAGTGATTCAAGATGTTTAGCTCAATTTCCTAGTATGGAGGTTGCATATTACAAAGGATTTGGTGTCCTTGGATACAAATTCGAAGTTAAGGACATAGAAATATCTAGAACCACTCAGAATAGTGGGATTGCGACGGTAGGATCGGACGGTGTGATTTATTATGGTTACTTAAATTGTATACTCGGCATCCACTATCCCGGACGATCAGAACCCTTTTATGTATTCCAGTGTACTTGGTACGATACGCGAACCGATACGGACAGGTGGAGAAGCAATCTTGGGATTTGGAAAGATGAATATGGATTGACCAGTGTGAACACACTTCGATTTTACGGTCAGGAAGATCCGTTTATCTTTCCGAACCAAGCGTTCCAAGTATACTACTCACAGTGTTTGAAGCATCCGGGATGGAGTGTTGTATGCCGATGGAAACCCAGAGATGTCTACGATGTCCCAGAATTCGAGGACAGCGATGAGTACGAAGAAGAGAGAAGGCTTAAAGTGCTCCGACCGTCTGTTTCGAAGGACGGGTTGTCTTCGACCGATCATGAAGTTACGTGGGTTAGAAATGACATCGACGATGAAATCCAAGTAGATATGTATAATGCGCCCACGAAACGAAAAAGGTTATCAGTAATATTATATTATAACTTCACATTTTACGCTCTATACATTTATAGTCAATACTTTTAATGATTGTCTAATGCGTCCACGAACCATTTATCTAGATTTGATGACGATGTCGGGAGCAACGAGGGGCGGCAGGAGCTCCACCTGCGGCAGAGGCAGAGGCAGAGGCAGAGCGGTTCTGCCGCCCGGAGAGCTCCTTAGGGAGCTTCAGAGGGCCGGTCTTGCACCCAGATCGGAAACCCCTTCGGATGCCTCCTTCCGTGTGGATTTTGCCACACCTCCAGGTATACTGCACGCATATCCATTTTGAATGTAATATTACAGATATTCATGCCTGTTTATGTCAAAATTACTTAAATTGTCAATGTTTGATTGTCTAGTTGTTGGTGATGCGTCCACATCTGGGACAGAGGCCACTCCCGCTCCTCCAGGTATGTTTATATATCATATAGTGCATGTATATTGATTTTAGAATGCTATATCATAAATACACACATTCCTTTTGCTCTTACTTAGCAATTTTTATTATTGTCTAGCTGTAGGTGGTGACACCACCGCACCTGCGGGTATGTTTATATATCCTATAGTGCATGCATATTGATTTAGAACGTTATATTATTGATCTACGCATTCTTTTTACAATTACTTATATAATCTATTTTTAATTGTCTAATTATAGGTGGTGCGTCCATATCTTCCGCAGGGGCCACTCCTGCCGCTTCCATACCCTCCGCATCATCTGCAGGTTAGTATGAATAAATATAAAATATTTATTAATTTTACATATGCTCTATAGAATAAATATGAACTTCATGTAAATTTAGCGTCAATATTTATTTTCTAGTTGGAGGGGATGCGTCCGCATCCGGGACCCCGGTTGTTCCTCACCGGAGGAACTATCGTCCCGCTCGTGCTGCTGTCCGGGCCCAGGCTCGTGCGATAGTCACCGGAGGTATATATCACACTTCAATTTTCGTTTAACCTTGATTTCTAAATACAACTTTGTCTTAATATTGATTGTCTTGATATTTCGTGCAGACGCAGGGCCTCCCCATCCCCAGAGGGGGACTCGAGGCCCGAATCAGTCCCATAAGCTGAGGCCTGACAGAGCTAGGGGGGAGGCAGCATTCCCCCTCTTTTTTATCCTTGACTATCGCTATACCGGTCCTCATGCCGAGAGGTTCGGCCGGTATATGGGGGACGAAAGCCGGCTCGTGAAGAACTATCCACTTCACGTTGAGTGGAGCGAGCAGCACCAGCGCTCATTCGCCCTCTTCTTTGATCAGGCTCGGGTACGTATTAATATATATTTTCATTTGATCTATCTAATATATTTATTATTAACACTTGCAATCTAATAACAATGTTTTTTTTTGTATTTTCAGTTGGATTACGATTTTCAGCCTGTAGCCGATCCTGAGAACCCGAGGAGGGTGCTCGACCTTCATGCTCTGTACAATGGCCTGATGAAGAACATGCAGGCCAAGGTCCGATACAACAAGAATGAGCTGAAGGCCGACTGCTACTCCCTGTGGATGGCGACCCCCGAGGCAGAGAGAGCGGCCCTCCTATCTACTCCTGCGTTTGCGAGAGTCGACGTAGAGACATGGCCTCTATTGTGCGAATATTTCGACTCCCAACGCAAACAGGTATGTATTTTAAATTTAATTCATTGTTTAGGATATAATTTATTTTTTTGTGTTCTTTAATTAGAAAACTAAATGTTAATGCGTTGTGCAGAAACAGGCCGCTCAGAATACAGAGAACAGGAAGTCGGCGAAGAGGGGTCGCCCTGCTTACACAGGTGGCTTGAGGAATATTACTCGAGCCATGGAGTTATCGGTAAATTACAATAGACCGACCTTTGTGATATTCTGCAATATTAAGAGTTGTTTTCTAATATTTCTAATATTAAGAGTTATTTTCTAATATTGCAGACAGCTCGGACCGTGGCGTCAGGTGGTACACCGAGCGTGCTGTCCGCATATCTTGCCGTCCACGGCACCTCGACAGATCCCGCCACGGGCGAGCTTCGATATCCCGACGTCGCTACCTAGGAGTATTGCGTAAGTGTTAATATTTATTCTACTCATATTTGAAATTTTAGTTTTGGAAGGTTCAAGTTTAAATTTTATACTTATGCTTTACTGTTTAATGTGGGTGTAGGAGCGGGTGGTTGAGCAGGCCGAGGCCTCGGGGATCGATTTTACCGGACAGAGCGATCTGAGGCTGCTGACCCCAGTTCTGGACGCCGCACACGGAGGACGCCACGGAGGTTGGGAGAGAGGCCGGGGACTGGGCCCTAGCAGGGCCCATAAGAGGTTGGACTCCACCCCGGCGGTTACTTCCTCCGCCTCCAGTGAGCGACGTGTCCAACAGGAACTGGAGAGCTTGAGGGCCACCGTTCAGGAGTTGAAGGAGATGCTGGTATATATACTACTTTATAATAAAATATTATGTCATATTATAGATATCAACATATCCATAATTAGTACGTAGCTTGAGCTTATTTGGTTTTAGACTTAGGTTTGATTAATCATACATACATATGTAATTAAAATAAACAACGGTTTTCCAAACTAGATATCCAAATGGGGTTTCGAAATAACTCGATAATGATACGAATTCGAATAATATACAGTTCTTACACGCTTCTTACACACGTTAGGTCCAGACGCGACAAGGTACATCGGCCGAGCCTCCACATGCATCTCCTTCGGCTGCGGCTCCGCAAGCCACTACATCGACTGCGGTTCCGCAGACAGTTCCTATAGCTCCACCGCCCGCTCAGACTCCCGCAGCCGCGGCTCCGCAAGCGACTACCTCGACGGCGGCTGCGCAGACCACATCGCCAGCTCCACAGGCCGTTCAGACTCCCGCACTCGCCGAATTGCATGGTTTATTGACCGAGGAGCAGGCGCGCTTGATTCTATCGTTTATCAGAGGTGGAGCTGAACCGAGTTAGGGTAGTTTTTTGATTCATATTTTTTGAAACATGTATTTATTTATATCATACATATTGTACTACATTTTGAAATGATATTGATATTTGATATTGGTTTATATTTATATCATATTCAGTTTTTGAATTTCTTTTGTATATTATATACGTGAGATGTGATTATGAATACTGCGATATATGTTGTGTGATGATTAATTTTATATTTTATTGATATATATATTATTGTGCACAGGGCGGGAAAAAATCAGACAGCCCTTTTTTTTTTTAAATACAGAATTAATCCGTAGGTACACATTTGCCCCTACGGATTAAACCGTAGGGGCACAATATCAGCAGTAACTGATATTTCCTCCTGATCTCGGTACCGGGGGTTGGGAGTGCCCCTACAGATATGTCCGTAGGGGCAAACAATGGCCCCTACGGCGTTATCCGTAGGGGCAAAATATCAGAAATCATGATATTTTGCCCCTACGGATAAGTACCTATGCAGAGATCCGTAGGAGACAGTACTTGGCCCTACGGATATATCCGTAGGTACAGTTAATATATTTTAAAAAACCGTAAATAAAATAACTTTTTTTACCCTACGGCCTACTCCGTAGGTGAAACTGACCCTACACAGAACTCCGTAGGGGCAAGATTTTGCCCGTAGGGGCAAGTTCAGGGTTTCAACTTGCAGCTACGGCGTTTGCATCTACAGATTATTTTTTCGCCCCTACGCAGATATCCGTAGGGGCAACCTTATTTGTAGTAGTGATGTAGTCGAGTGCTAGAACAAAAACTGAGAAAGGAGTGCCATTGCCCCCACCTGCACGAGGTGGTCATATTCTTGACAAGGAAAAGTCTTCAAAAAGTCCTTAGCATGTAATGTCGCGGTCACAGCTAGTTGAGTATGGTATCAACATTGCTGCACGAGGTGGTCATATTCTTGGCATGCGCGTGGCAAGAATATGAGTTTCCGTGCAATAACAGCCCAAATCCCTATTGTATTACGTGAAAACACAAAGCATAAAAGGAGTTATTTTTCATGTATTGGTGCAACACCCTCAGAAGAAACTATAGCAACATCGGTTATTGTGCGTCCGGAAATTGAATCCTTACCAGAATATAGCAAGGGTACTCCGATACCTTCTCCGTTCTCGGTGAGGCTCTCGAACTTTTAGATGGAAGAAGAGGACCATGGATTGAGTTGTGAGGTGGATAGTAAAGCCGAAGAGTTCATCAAGAAGTTCTATCAGCAGCTGCAGGCTCAATCGCTTCATTAGCGATCATATTTTTCTTTTGTTAATCTCTTTCGCAATATATATATATATATATATATATATATATTTATATATAGAGAGAGAGAGAGAGAGAGAATAATGGAGAAAAGATGCCATAGGAGGGAATTCCCTCCTATGGCGTCGAAAAAATACCCCCTCCCTAGTTTTTTCCGACGATCGGCACCCACCATCTTCATCGTCATCATCTAAGATGTGGATACACCAAAATTTCATGTGATTCTATAACCTTTTCACCGTTGATTTAGCAATGTAAAAAGTTCTATTGTCGGTAAACCGTTAATTTTGAACCCACTAAATCAACGGTGAAAACGTTATAGAATCACATGAAATTTGGTATATCCACATCTTAGACGATGACGATGAAAATGGTGGGTGCCGATCGTCGGAAAAAATTAGGAAGAGGGTGTTTTTTCGAGGCCATAGGAGGAAATCCCCTCCTATGGCCTCTTTTCTCCATTAATCTCATATATATATATATATATATATATATATATATATTTTGTAATTGTTCAGACATTCAATACAATATTATGTTCCCCCCCCCCATATATATATATATATTTTGTAATTGTTCAGACATTCAATACAATATTATGTTCCCCCCCCCCCCCCCCCCCTCATCATAGGACACGTAGCCAATTCCATTGTATTATGAAATGGTTGCTGATCAAGTATGTTTGATGTTGGGTTCTTATTTACATACATACATGTAAGAATTATATGTTTGATGTTAGACTGTATTTTGTCATTAGAGATGGAGATGAATTGTCCAACTATTTTGAATAATAAATTTTGTGTTCGTCATTACTGTTGTGTTCGTTTATTTATGGTAATTTAGGATTCCAGATGTAGATCAAATAATTGAGTAATATCTATGCTTATGCAATTCCAAACTTTATTAATTTAGAGTTAATTCTTAATGTCATAATATCAGTAATTTGTCTCTGGCTGGTTCAAAACAAGCTTCTAGGTACCTTTATCCTCCTTTAACTTCGTTTTCTTTTATTTTTGTGCCTTTATCTGCCTTTTACTTTTGTTCATTATTACTATGGTTCGAGTCTAGGACCCCACCCAAAAAATATCTCTCATGTGCATCTCATGTGCAGCGGCCTTTTAGTTGGATGTATCATTGTTGTTGGTAGATATAGGATAAAGCCAGTGACCATATATTTAATTTAATTTATTAATACTAAGGTGAAAGATAAGAAAGAATTGGAATTATGAGATGATTAGAAATCAATAAATATTGAGTGGTAAATGTAGAATTTTCCGTTTCAAATTTTAAGATAAGAATAATGGAGGATAGAGGCCATAGGCAGGAATTTCATCCTATGGCGTTGAAAAAATATACCCTCAATCGTGTTTTCCGACGATCGGAATCCATCATCTTCATCATTATCATCTATGTTGTGGCTACACCAAATTTCATGTGATTCTACAACTTTTTCACCGTTGATTCAACAATGTAAAAAGTTCTATTGTCGGTAAACCGTTAATTTTGAACCCACTAATTCAATGGTGCAAAAGTTGTAAAATCACATGAAATTTAGTGTACCCACATCTTAGATGATAACGATGAAGATGATGGATTCCGATCGTCGAAAAACACGATGGATGTTGTATTTTTTTGACGCCATAGGAGGAAATTCCCTCCTATGGCATCTTTCCTCCATTATTCTTTTTTAAGATACGTGAAATATGACAAAATGCCACGTGAACATGCTTGTGTTCTAGTTATAATAGTAGAAGACAGATTTGAATGCACATAAATATATTAGAATAATATATAAATAATAAAATTTAAACGGTTATCCATAACTTTCCGTTTAATGTGGTATTTTAGCAATTATTTTGGGTCAGTGATGATTGAAAGATCCATCCATAGGTGAGAGAGAGAGAGAGAGAGAGCGCGCGCAAGAAAGAAAGAGAGGTGGGAGGAGAGAACACAAAGAATGAGGTGGACCACTCGGGGGTTTAGAACAAAGTGGATAACTTGGCGAACCTTTTTGAATTGTACTTTTAAAAAATGACAAAATACTAACATATACTTCTTGAATTTGAGCTATAACAGTACAGATTAATTTTTGCGAGGTATTACTTAATAAATGTATGTACGATTTTAGCTTAGTCTCCATTATTAGGTTTGAAGCAGTTCCTAAACAAATTTTTGGGGCTTCGATGTTTCTTGGATTTGATTTCTTTCATCCGCTTTTTCCTCTACACTTGTACCGCAATCTATATTTGAATCAGCATTTCATTTTTATCTTATACTTGCGGTAAACCCCACGTGATGCGGTAGATTTTGAAATAATCCATGGAAAAAAAACCATGGTATTTATCAGAAAAACGTTGAAATTTATTCAAGAATGTTGAAATTTAATATTATTTATTTGAAACGAATAAAGCAATGCTATTTATCTAAGAAATGTTGAAATTTATTGATATATTTTTTGCAAGAAACAAAGTCCATCTATTTATCTGAAAACATTGAAAGTTAATGGTACATTTTACAATAGAGAAAGTTCATGGTTTTTACTTGAAAAGGGAAAAGTAGATCGTATTTTAAAAAATGTCTAGTGCTATTAACTTATAAAATACTGAAAGTTTATTTTAATTATTTCTAAACAGAGCAAGTCTATATATTTAACTGAAAAACGGCAAAAATTAACATTATTTATTTATAACGGAAAAAATCCATAATATTTATCTAAAAAACGTTAAAAGTTAACGATATTTATTTATAACAGATAAAACCCATGGTACTTATCTGAAAAACGTTGGATATTTATGATATTTTTTTATAGACAAAATTCATGACATTTATTTGAAAATAGTATTTTAATGAAAATATAATGGTATTTATGTATAAAACATTAAAAATACACGATATTTTAGGAAAACCTATTGAGATTTTAAATTGATAGCATACTTGTAAAAGTTGTAAATGATAAGAAATTGGCAAAACATTACTTTGAAATACCAAAAATACTCTCACTAAAACATTAGAATTTACAAAAATACCATATCTTTTGCAAACAAATCTAAAGAAACATTCCATTATTAAAGACAATTTAGATATATCACAAAATTTCCACTTCTCATATTGCCTTATATTAGTATAATGATTGATTTGAATTCAGTATAAATATACGTATATTTGTAACCATATTTGCCCAATATGCCAGTGCCGTCTTAACATACTGAGAAAACCTATTCAAGCAGCAGTACAATGCCATTATAGTAACGGAACCCATGGCAGATTGCCACTGATCACTTCACCATTTTAGTTTTATTTTACCTTTTCTTGGATTTGCAAAAGATAAACGGGCATGGATCAACGTATTATTCAATTCCAAGATCGACCAATTTCCCTGACTCCTAATTTATACTTTAAAATTTTCATTTTAACTTCGACCAACCTTCAAGAGAAGAAATAAACGAAACCAGGTAATAAAATTTCAAATCATGACAAACTAAACAAATACTCTGTACACAAAAGTAAATCATTAAAGGGAAATATTTCACCCAAAAGCCATTTCGACCTCATTCAGCATTCACATTAGCAAGATCTATGTCGATCAAATGCAACCAAGATTCATAAGATTTTTCAGGTCTAAAATAACAGGACCTTAACCCCGAAGAACAAACTTTGAGCAGGTGAAAAGCATTACACTTATAAATGAAAACACTACTTCATCAAAGAAAATGTATTTGGCAAAAGCACAAAGCATACAAACTCCTTATGAATGCAATATGTGTAAGCCATTCCTCAACTGCCTACTTTACTTTATCTAAGAGGAAGACATAGAACCCTCTTGTATTTCATATAATATCAAACTAATATATAGTTATAATGACCCAAAAAAGGATATATAAAGCTCAAACTTATTTATTGCATGATATTCAGAATCATAAGACATTTCATCTTTGAGATTATGATTGCCATACCAAATCCGTCTCAGCTTTTGCTGCAGAAATAGGACAAGCAGTCGTTATTCATCAGTACAAATGTCGAGATTAGGTCCAATCATGTGTAGCTCATAACATAATACCAAAAATGACAACAGTTTTCCTATAGCAAATCTTCAAGATAATTGAATCTACAGGGAAAGCTACATGAGAAAGATAAAGTGTTAAAGAGAGCATAGCGACAAAAGGAAGAACTGAAATGATCTCTAACTACAATTAGGTATACTAAACCCCAACTACAACGAGGGCGTCGAGTTGCAAAAATAATAATTTTTCAATCTGTTTATATTCTATCTGATTCTAATCAAGCACCCTGTAGTATTCATAGTTACCCAGATGACATAGAGCTCGTGTAAATGCCTCTTTGCTTAAAAGGAAAAGGGCACAGGGGGGGGGGGGGGGGGTGGGGTTAATGTTGTTCTTAAAGGCACATTTGTCACTCACACAGAAGAGGGAAAAAGAGCTCGTAGCTCAAGTCATCTTCTACTACTAGCTCTCTTGAGCTTCTAACATACCAATTACTAATGAGAAGGCTCATCAAAGCAATCCAATAGAAACACCCATTTCATTCCAAAACCAAGCAACTTGCCCCACCAAATCGAACCTGCAGCCAATGACATGTTGACAGGTGTCCACAGTACTTGCATTTTTTCTTGTCTTCTTAAACTCCCACCTCTTCTTTTTTTGGTCTCGCTTTTTCCCCTTTTCTTAGTGGCCACTCTTTTGTAGTTTTGAACGTTTTCTATACACCACACCACCAACACACCTCATCTAAAGTTGTTTATAATTATAATCCAAAGATCTATACTATATGAATGTAAAAATAAAGTTGACTAAAGACTGAATAAAAGTGAATTACAAGTTAAATTTGTATACCAACTACGCTTATAGCTCAATTGGTATTCCTCTCCAATGTGAGAGGTCACAAGTTCAATCCCCGAAAGGGTTTGATTTCAACCAAAAAAAAGGCTGAATTTGTATAACTGGATAGATGGCCGACTTCGTTAATCTAAAACAAGTCAACAACAAGCTTAAATGGAACATGAACTACATTTGTTTTGACATCATTTGAAGTATATTGGTATACCAAACAATATATCAAGTACCAATTATCCGTCAATATCAAGTACCAATTATCCGTCAATATTGATCGGTGTATACCGATCTATAGTACATTAGCATTTTGATATTGCTTTTAAAAATATATATATATTTTAAAAGGTTTCAAAATTTTTTGATATATTAGATTACTTTCAAATATTTTGTTGTACTGGTAAACCACTTATATAGCTGTATGAAACTGTACCGATATTCTAGTAACATCCTGCCAAAGGCTAGTCCTGGATAACACGTTGATATCCTTAGGCTAAAGTTGCACACAAAAACCCCTATTCCCCTCTCTATAAATCCTCATCAAACCACCACCAAGTCTTATATGCCAAAACAACCATTTTCCCATCCCTAATACATTCTACCATCAATGAGCGTTGTCACTCTCTACCAACCCTCAATTAGTTTCTGAATTTCAATATGATCAAGAACAGAGCTTCATCTTTCCTGAAGAAAGTGTTCTCAGCGGTCATAGGTACTGTTAAAGCAAAATCGATGGCAGTGAAGAACAAAACCAATGCCTTAAAGACGAGGCTACTCGTATTCAGACTGCTCCATAACAAGGTGTTTTTAAGTTCAATCTTCAACAAAATTCATGCACTGATGAATCGGGAGAAAGAAAAAGAAAAAGAAATTCAAAGCTTCGAAAAACAGGGGTAAGGCTATTGTTCTCTATGATGCAGCAGCAGAGGAAGAAGAAGATGACGACAACGACGCCGACGCGGCTATCCTGATGTTAGACACTCATTGTTTGATTTGGATAATATTGAAGATGATGATGATGATGATGAGATTGGCAATGGCACAGGCTCGGTAATAGATTTGGTGAAGAACTCAAGGGAGAAGGGTTCGGAGTTTAGATTGGAAGAGATTGATCTTGTGGCAGATGTTTTTATAAGGAAATTCCATAGGCAGATGAAGATGCAGAAGCTGGAGTCATTCAAGAGGTATAGAGAAATGCTTGAAAGGAGTGTCTAAAAGAAGAATATCATCTTCTTCTTTTTTCCTTTAGACATCTATGACAAGTGCTTCTCTTATGTATAGTTTTCCTGATCAGAAGATTGAAATTAAAAAGAAAAAGAAAGAAAAAAGATTGGCATCAAGTTAACAGCAGAGAAAATGATTTCAAGTGAATAAGCTCTTGTACAGCCAAAGGGTTTGACTTATAAGATAGAGAGAAAGGTCAAAAATATGATCACGAAGCATTAGTTTTAGAGGAATGCACAATAGAGGATCAAAATTCCCTAGACGTAAACCATATGTACATTTGCAGCAAATGTAAACCAGAAAGCAAGTTTCTACGAACAATTTTTTATCCTCATATCTCAAAGTGTTTCTATATGATCGAGAAATATTCCATCATAGATTATCTTATTTTGCACCTCTTTGGTGTTTAATGGTAGACAATTGTGGTAAATTGTCACAAGGTGAAGCAAAGAATCAAGCAAGGACTACAGTATAATATATCTACTGTGGTGTCCACTTGATAGGCCCTTGAACTATATTGGTATGATAGATGATAATCATGATACAATTGCATTCAATAAGATCAGTGGTAATAACTGGAAAGATAACAGCTATTATAAACATATTGGTAGCTGGTAATATATAAGATACAAGACCAATAAAGAGCACCATATACTATTACCATGCACTTAAAATTTCACAAAATTTACATATAATACTCGCCTCGAAAAAAATCTAGCATATTAAATATATATATATATATATATCTTAAACAGTAAAGGGTAATAGATTAGATAAATCACAGAAATACTTGCCTTTTCAAACAGCTTCAACTGGGATCATTGATGAACTTAACTATTTGGATCCTTGGTCAAAATGTTGCCCAAAATTAAGGTAGAAATTATTGTGTTCAGCATTTATGTCCTTCAACGCGCAAGTGGATGCCTAATCACACCACGTTCTTCGTCTAGAACAAAGTTGTTGTCTCTGAAATGGGTGCTTGAGAAGAACGGTTTCAGATCGTATATCTCATACTCTTGGGCCTAGAATGTTAAAAAAAATATTCAACTTAGAAGATTTGTCACAGAATTATAGATTCCAGATATAAGGAATTCCACAAGAAATATACCTTGCTCCGCAACTCTTCCACCTTCACCTCGATATGTGTGAGACGAGCAGTTGACCCAGATACAATTTCTTCAAAATGAATAGCATCTTTCACAAGTACGCGCAGAAGATGAAGGAGCAGCTCATTGAAATCTTTCTTAAATGTCATGTACTTCTTAAAGCTCTGAAAAAAATTGTGATATCATAATTATTTCCTCAGTGATATTTGTCCAGAGAGACCACAACTTTTAAATGAAAGCACAAAACAAGTAACTAATGTTCCCTAGGGAAGTTGAATGGAAAGGAAAATTTACATCGGTGCTCATAGAGACACCTCGGAAATTAAAATTACAAAAAATTAACCTACCAGCCTAGATCTGGAATATAGTGCTAACTAAATGATTTAAGGAGGTTTCTTAGTTTACTAACTGGTTGGTTGATTAGGAAAATAATTTCAGGTACAGCCATATGCAAGTAACACAAATATTCAGAAAGGTGATAATAACTTCATCCTTTGCCTTCGGATGAGAAATCTAGAACTCGGGACAAGGGGGCTTCCTCTTGCTATTATATACGGAAAGCTTGTGTTTTGACTCTGTTCTGGTACCATTTGCTTTTGTATGCACATGCACATGTTCAATACTCTTGTAGTAGTTCTGGATTCTATATGCAAGTGTAATGCTGATTGCAGCGATAGATGCCTTTTTTGTCCTTGAAAAATTACCACTTTCTTCAGGTTCAAAGTTCAACTATTATTAGAAAAACCAGCTGCAATGCTGAATACACAATGAACTAAGCTAATGACAAGAGTTGATTTAACCACTAGCAAGAGATGAAGGCAATCAAGTTTAACAATGCAAGATAGAATACCAGTCTAAACTTGAGATGCAACCAAAAATTATGGTGGATGGTGAGTACATTATTGGGGGGGAAAGGAAATAACACTTGGTACTGAAATAAAATCAACTTGAAAAGTGAGGACTTATGTATATGACTATATTCTAGAGTGATCCAGATTGTTTAAGTTGACAAAGCTCTATCTACACTAGAGACCAACATTATCAACTAGATAGGATAGCAAAAGGCACTTTCAAGCACTTAATTTTACCTTTTGCAAAGCTTTCTGAACTCCAAATTTCTGAGTTGAGATAAATGAATCTAGCAGAACTCTAATCGCCATGTCCACATCTTCCTGTGTCACATAGCTCCTTAGATGCATTCTTGCATGCGCTTCTGACATCCGTATCATTGACTCAATATGCCTGACTGCTATCGGAACTCCTTGACCATGCTGCATAATTGATTTTTACATTTCTAATATAAAGAATGTTCAAGGAACAAAGAACTAATTTCAGAATAAATAATTTACAAAAAAAACGAAGTTTTCCTCAACTAGCGCTTATACCCCAAAAGTTTACCTCGAATGGCGCTTATACCCCCCAAAAAACCTCTGCTCATCAACCAAAACCCGCCAGCCTATACAGCTCAGATGGTTGTCTAATTTAATACTAGAACTTGTTTATATTGCCTAAAATAATACTTGGTGATTTTAAGGGTTTGGTCAATGAACAGAGGGGATATTTGCGCTAATAAAACAGTAGAGGGGTGTTTTGTACAATTAACCGAGAAAAATGGCATTTAAAATGCTAAACAGAGTGATGAGTGTCTTACAGATGATTCTCTACGCAGTTCCGCATAGACATGTGTGAGCTTATCCAAATCAGCATCATGCAATTTAGGGAAGATGTTCAGCTTCGAATATGTTAAGTACTTCTTGAGCATGTCTTGAGAAAGTATCTAATCAAATAGAGTCGACATTAGAAGAGATTGTAGAATGACAGAGAAATGTATACTTATAAAGTATTATCTAATACCTCAGAGTCTGCAGCTCTAGCAGAGGAAAATACATCATCTTCAGAATTGCTTGCAGGCTGATCATCAATATGGGCACCTTTTGGTTTTGATTTGGCATGGCTGTTGACAACGAATTTTGCAAGCATTTCATCGGTGACTGGATCAACAATATCCTGTGTTTTCAGAATTGAAAAATAAGCCATACAATTAATTTGAAAATTGTCAGAACTGGCGGTAACTTCAGTAAATAAGTCCAAAAGGCATAAAATGGAGAACTTACCTTAACTACACATAGGATATCAAATCGTGAAATGATTGGATCTGTGAGTTCCACATTTTGAGTGAAGGTCTTTGACGAATCATACCTGATCACATAAATTTATAGATTTCTTTAATCTTTTAGCAGATTGACCATATAGATTTCTTTAATTTTTTAGCAGATCTAAATAACTTCAAGAATGCGTGTTTTGTTTGCTCATTTACCTTCCACCGACTGGATTGGCCGCAGCAATGACGCTGCATCGTGCTTGGAGGGACGTCACGATTCCTGCCTTCGATATACTGATGCTTTGTTGTTCCATAGCTTCATGAATGCTGACTCTGCATGTCATGAAAAGATTCAACTCAGTAGATTGATAATGATTTTAAGACATTTAGGCTCTTGCAATTAAATATCAATCGAACCTGTCTTGATCATTCATTTTGTCAAACTCGTCGATTAGACAAATTCCTCTATCGGCAAGAACTAAAGCGCCTCCTTCAAGGGTCCATTCCCTTGTCACTGGGTCTTTATGAACTGCTGCTGTAAGGCCAACAGCAGAAGCTCCTTTACCTGTAGTGTAAACAGCCCTATGCCCTGTCTTTTCAGCATATCTGTGAAATAAAAAGTCAAGGAATTGCTTACAAAATAATAATGTGAGTGATTACTGTTTGAGATGTTCTTTTGCTTACTTGAGGAACTGGGACTTAGCTGTGCCTGGGTCACCAAGGAGAAGAACATTGATATCCCCTCTTAATCGATGTTTCCCTTTCACATTCTTTTCTTGTCCACCAAACATGGCAAGCGCTATAGCTGTTTTAATATCTTCATGACCATAAATTGATGGCGCAATAGACTTGATAACCTGTGAATTTCATTGTACATTTTTTACTGTAACTGATTTTTCATACTATATGAGAATATAGTAGCAAGAAGGAAAAATTGTGTGATTTACCCTTTCTCCAATCCTTGGATCCTTGGCCAACTTTTCAATCTCTGTCTTGTCCTCATTAGTAAGCTTGTAAGCAGAGAAGAGGTCTTGTTTCTTAGTGACATAATTTGCCTCAACAACAGTTGCAAAAACAGGAAAGCCATTTTTCGTATTCAAGGATAAGTCAAAGTTATTAGTGTATATGCCCGTGACCTCCTGAAATCGATAAGATGAAACAGATCAAGAAAAACACCAACATATGACTGCATGAACACTAAAAAATAAGCTAAAGATCAAAACATGTACAATTTCTTCTCCTGGACGAGCACAGTCAATTAGATCATTCAACAGTATCACTTCTTTGTATCTTGGAAGTCTACCAGCAGGTACAATTCCAGGACTCTCCTGAAGTGTGAGTTTCTGATAATTCCTATATATAGTCTGCAATGAGACAATATTAATGTCAGAAGATGACACTTTTGAACCTTTTGAATTCTTTGTGGGAAGAAAACTCATTAAACACATACCTGCTCAACATTTACAGTGAATGGTCCTTTGGATTGGCATTCAGGGCACGATCCCACTTTCACTTCAGAATAAGAGTTTTGGAAAAAAGGGCCTAAAATCATCCCGCATTTGTTGCAATCATACTTCACCTGCTGCAATTGAGGGAACACACCAGACCTCCGAGTGACAACTCCTCCAATACGGATCATGGTGTTCAAGTGTATCTGCCTGAGGTATCAAATAACAACAAAAGTATATAAAAATGTACTTGATGGAAACGGATTTAAAAAAGTTCTGACCTGATATTGCGTATCTGATCATAGACTGGAAGGTTTGTGATCCGTACATAAATCTTCTGATGAATGTTCTTGTAGTTTTCATGCATATTGAAAACAACATTCTTAGCCACATCCTCAAAAACTTCAAGGACCGATTGAGGTGCATCAGCAAGCCAAATAGCAATATTTGGATGAATATAAATAAACTGCTTATAGTCGATCTCCAAACTACACTTGTTAGCTGCATGACAAAGTTAAACAAGAAACACAAAAGAGTTCTGTTAGAAAAATAAACAACCAGAATCTTTTGCTGCCTAGATGTCACCATATGATGGCTCTTTGGATTCATATTATGAACTAGGAGGTAAAAATTGAGCTGAAGCATACCTAGAACCATCTCATTTATCAACCGAATATACTCTAAATCTCCTTGCTTGTTCTTATATGTGAGCATGAAGTCCTTAAATTTCCGTGCAATAAATCGACGCACTTCATCTCTTGTAACCCATTCCCTCAACGTTCCTTGGACACGATACATATTCATCTCACCATCTTCATCATATTCATCCTATGATAAGCAGTTCAAGTTAGTTAACTGTATGCTTCAATGTGTATCTAATTCTTCTACGGCATAAACATCAATAAAGAAAACAGTAATGGATGTTTGAAGTGATGATTATATTACCTCATACGGATCATCATCTGTTTGGTCAGTCATCGGGACATCATCCCTTGAGCGTCCACTCTGAGATCTGCCTGGTGAACTTTGTGACGGCCCATCACCATCATCATCGCTTCTTGCCCCACTTGGAGGCCTGAAGCCAGTTCTGAACCTTTTTGGTCGCCTGAAGCTACTATCGTCATCTGTGTCTGCAAAAGAGTCAAACAAAAATTAAATTATGAACTGGTGGATGATAACAATTACACTTAATTTGCAGCATGCAAAGGTGTCAAATAAAACAAAATTTGGAATTTCAATCATGGGAGGCATACAGAATGATTTGTGTATATGCACCTATATAAATTCTAAACGGATAGGAATGTGAGTGCCTCGAGAATATATATTAGTGACAAAAGAAACCTAAACAAGAAACGTTTGCCCTCTATAGATAGGATTACAATTGTGCCAGCAAGTTTCTTTTAAAAGATGAATCATTGGAGTTGAATTGATGGAAGGAATTATCTTGAAGAGCAATTCAACCATAACTATGCTTAGTATTGAAAGAGGCTTCAAGGGACAAACTCCATAAGGTAACTATCATGACTCGTTAGAGCTCATTAATGAATGGCTATCTGTAATCATGGTGCAATAACTATGTAAGTATAGAGATCATAATCCATAGCGACTGTAGCGTGTACAAGCATGAAAAACATCGAAGATTTGATAGGATGCTTATATAGATGGATGAAGTCAGCAAAGCAGCAACAGAAGAAACCAGGTCTACTATTAAAGTATATTAATGCATTTTCCAGGTAAAATAGACTTCTTTCCATAAACATGCTAGATATGGATAATGCTGAATACAATAAAATGGTCATTTCAATTGAACTCTGAAGTAAGAGGTTTTAATTAGCTGAGTTATGTTACATTGTCTTCTCTTGTGTTACACTAAGTCCTGCCATGATAAACAATAACTGAGCCTTTTATCCCAAGCATATGGGGTAGGCTACTTGAACCAACATGAGAATCACGCCGGGTCCCGCACAAGAATCCTCGGCCTCCACTCACTCCTGCCATGATATATTCTAAAAAATATATTACAGAATAAACATTCTCCAAACCAAAAAACAAAGCCACGGACTATTGAAAGAAAAGGTGTTAATATGAATCAAGGTTATCAAATCAAGCCAGATAAGTCCATTCGTTGCCTCTCGATTCAGTTGCCCGCCTGTTATATCAAATTTGGTATAATATTACAACAATTTTTTGCCTGATTCATCAGTCAAAAAGAAATTCCCACTGCTTGCATTATGTACTAATATAGTCAAATTAGCTCGCAATGCCTTTATTCGTCATCAAAGTCTTCAAAGACTATTTAGAATATGCTTCTTGGGGGAAACTACATTTTCCTTGAAAGCAACGTAGCAAATTCAAATCTATGCATCAAAGAATAAGTCCAATAAAGAGGTTCCAAAATTCACCTTGATCAAGCATTTGCGGGAGCTTCCGATCTCGTCCACCACCAACCCTAACATCCCTAGTATCCAACTCAACCTCCGCCGCTCTTCGATCCGCCATGATCTGATCCAAATCCCTCTCATCTTCCATCGAATCGTCCAATCCCACCGTCTCATACTGATCTTGCCCATCTAACCTCCGATAATCACTAAACACCCACAAACAATTCAAATCAACCAACAGATCTAAACAAAACGAGGCAACAAAAAAAAACTAGGGTTTTGGAAAAACTGACTCCATGTAATTATCGTTGTACAGATCCTCTCCTTCCTCGTCCTCTTCATCGCCGTCGTGAACTCCATCGTCGTCGGGGATGATGTGGGGATCGACGGAGGCCTCTTCGTCGGAAGAGGAGGAGGAGTATGGTTGGCTCGTGTTTGGGGGGAGGCGATCGGTGCTGAACCCCGCCGAGGTCGGCGAGTTTGGGGTCGACGACGATGGGTTCTCGTTAGCGTCCATTGAGATCGAGTTGATCGAGTGTTTCTTTTGAGTTGAGTGATGCGGGAGATTTGGGAATGGGAGTTAGGGTTAGGGTTAAGGTTGAGGGGAAAGGGGGCTCTTTTGGCGGGAGAGTTTGGCGCCAAAACTAACGATGCGGCGAGTTGCGTCTGGGCCCTGGGCTTATGCTTGGTGTGATGTAGCGTTTAATCTGGCCGGATATTCTTCTGAGATATTTCTTTGCAGAAAACCTCTTCGGCTTTCGCAACACCAAAAGAAAAAGAAAAAAAAACCGTTCCTTTATTGTTGTTGATATCTTATCTTGCATTTTAAATCAAACTATGCTAAATTTTTACTATTGAGGTTCTTACCTTCCTTCTCTAGCTCAAATAAGGAGACTTTCCGGCACACGGTAATATACGCAAATAGTTGGTAGAGAAAAGAATAAAAAAATCCTGAGGTTTTATCAACACGCAAAATTTCATTTTTTCGTTTTAAAAATGAAAATCACCTGAGGCTTCCCAATAACAAAACAGTGAACTAAGATCTCTCTTTTTTTTTCAAACCGTAAACACAGAGAAGTAATGACATTCTCAACAGTTTTTAGCAAATTATACAAATATAGATTATTTTATATTGGCAACCAAGAATTTTGTATTGAAAAAAATCATCCTCCAAATGTGGGATTTTGAAAGGAAAAAAAAAACTGTTCATTTTTAACCCTTTCTAGTTTTGTCCCAGCCCAGTCCATTACAAGCCATCCCCTAATAACTAAAAGGTCAAGAAATAATTAATACATTTTCGCAAGAAGCAGGCGTCCATCTCGAACCGCGTTTGTTGTAACGCCGTATGATACGAGTATTCAACTATTTCGAGACGCAGAATTGATATGAATTTCCACCACGTCCATGCCGCAATCACCAACATCGTTATTGTTCCAGTGTTCAAGATAGTCACACTTACTTTTTGAAAAGCCTTATCATCCAATGGTATCCAATCGTGTTCAGCCTTATAACAATTTCGGTGGACAAGTTTGTCAAAAATTCCTTCCAACGATCACAATCTTCAAAGAGATACTCCACCGTCTCTAGCGATTTGTTTGGCAGAGTTCACAATTCGAAATTATTGGAACATGTATCCGATTGAGGAAATCTTCAGCCAGTAGTTAGTCAGTAGTTTGTTGTTGATCAATCTCCAAATGAACCAATGCATCCTTCCAGTGATTGACAGTTTCCTCAGGATCAGTACATCGGTGTGTGTGAGAGGTTGTGTAACACCCTAGATCCTTAGATTTATAGTATGGTAATTTGATAGAATAAATTTATGATAATTAATTTTATGTTTGTTTAAAATTATTTGATTGATGGATGGAATTGTGTGCCGTGGCATTTTATCGTATTATGTGATTTATTGATAAATTGCATTGGTTTGAACTATCATGAATTTTATTGGCTATTGTTATTATTGGTCATGATAATTTATTGTATGGAAAATAAATTAATTGTGAAAGATTATGATTATAATATTGTAAAGATACATGTCATATAATTATATTTTAGATTATCTTTAATCCTTAGCCTTGATGGGTACAGGGTTAATGGAATACCCGGCCAATGTTATATCACTCTATATAAGTATTCACAACTCTTATATTTCATACAATTCACAAAATAAAACCCTACCCTCCATATTTTCTCTAAACCTAAACCATAGTTCTGTCCGGCCATCTCCATCAATATCGTCGTCGCCATGATCGTCTTGTCATCATCGTTGTCTTCTTCTTCGTGTTTGGGCTATCGACAAGGAACACATCAAATTGAGAGATCATGTACATCGACGCATCATGAGATCGTGGTTTGGAAGCAAGTATCCAATACTTGCTTTAACGTGCTGGTACGGCAAATTAATTTGATGTACAGTTATGATATTAATTAATGTAGATTGGTTTAATCGAAACTGATTAAATATCGAGATCAGAATCGCTATGTGATGTTAAACATAATCTAGGTTTTATATGTGTGTGTATTTAATCCTAAAATTTACTATCTTATTTATCAACTAATTTACTGTATTGCAATCGAGAAATTTACATGATTAATACTTGTTAAAATTAGTATATCAAACAATTAGACCAAAACCCTAAATTCTAGAATCCGATAGTTCAGGAAAATCCCGTACTGGCGTCTGCCAACAGTCACCGGGCGTCTGTATGAAAACTTATAGAAACTAAAATTGAACTAATGACATCTGTCTACAGTGACAAGACGTTTCTGTAATTTTTTCCAGAACATGAACTGCACTACTAACGTCACCCCAGATGGCTTCTCCAGGGACTAGACGTCTCCTCCAGGGACTAGACGTCTCCTGCAGATGTCTGGCATGCAAATTGTGGTAGGGATCAGACGTCTCCTACAGATGTCTGGAATAGAGCATGAGTGGACCAGACGTCTCCCTAGACGTTAGTCTACATTGACCAGACGTCTCCTACTGATGTCTTATGAACAAATTGTTGAAACTGATATTTAAAACTGAAATAAAACCGACATGTTGACTTGTTTCACGAGTACACGATTAACATCGACTGGACATGCTACTTGACTTGATCTTGATTGTATACATGAATCGATTGCCTATATGTTCGTTAATTGCTAAATCACGATATTCATACACATGACATTGACTGTTTATATGAAACCATGATTGATGGACTATTAATTATTGCTACCGTGACATTATACTTGAATTTTTATGTTTACCGAAATGCCAAAATTCATTGTTATTGATTGACTGACCTAATTGTATCCATTGGCACAACCTGTGCAATTATTGATTGTTATAGTGTCGGTATTAGGTAACATACCGGTGATGCTTGGCATGAATTGAAACATGGGGAAACGAGAAAATCAATAATGGAAACCAAATTGTAACTCAGTGAGATTGATTGCTAGAAACCGATCAGTTGATACGAGCTACGGGCTCCAGAATGATGATGATGACATCATTCGTCCAGATACTGATATTGTTTTACTACCTAGCGGCACGTCTCGGATTCATCCCCGAGAGTCATGAGACTGTGGTACCGGGCACGCATGATATACTGTTAAGTTACAGTGAGGACTGCATTAATTGTTTTCAAATGCCTGTAAGATTGATAACTTAGCAACGTGGACCCATAGGATACCCATGATTGGCTGATCCATTATATCTTGCTTGTGACATTACATGTCATTTCTATTGCTTATTATTTCATGACATGTCGTTCTTGCACATGGCATACTATATCACCTATAGTTTTTTTTTTATAATAATAATAATAATTATTATTATTATTATATTATCCATGACACACTGACGTCTGAGTTTTGTATGACCCAGATATCTTGATTTTAGCATAGAAGGATTGCGAGTATTTTGAGAAGGTTGCTGACCAATGAGGAGCGTTCCATAAATATAGTTTATTAGTTATGATTTAGTTTTTTTCTAGTATTGCACTCTTATTGGATTTTATTGTGATCCCATAAAGGACAGGTTTGGGATATCGCTATTCTTATTTCCTTAGATCTTGAGATTTGGCCATTATTCATTAATACTGCCATCGACTCGTTATTATTGTTATTATTTATATGTGGTATGTTGGATATGTGATAATTAGTTATATATTTTTATTTTCTTGATTACTGATTGACGGTCGTAATGTGACTATAGAAGGATGATTCCTTACCGTAGGTAGCATGGCTGGCTTTGTCACGTTCCCGTATTTGTGTATATTGGGAAGTGGGGTGAGACAAGGTTTTGTTGGTATCAGAGCATATGTTTAGATTAGTCAGGCTTGGTTCAATCTGTAGTTAGGTATTTTACCCAATATATTGACCTTGAAACCCTCGATTTGTAGGAACATGTCTTGCCACATTTACTGTCTTGTTATCGTTGAATCCATTATTTATTGAATTCTTGTCTTTTATTGAATCTTGTTTCCGTAACTGATATTCGTCGTTCATGTTTTGAATTCAAAGATATAGCTAGAAAGAATCAACCTGCTCCACCTGCTGATAATGTCGCATTACTTGAGGTCATACACGGCATGTTGGAGAACCGGCAGCACCTGACTGAACTGAACCAGTGACAGGCTGAGGCTTTCCAGGAGGGCTTGAGGATGGCAAACAGACTGCAACCACGGCAGTTGAGAGGACGACAGTTCCCAAGCAGGTTCGGCGTGAGGGTACGGTTGCGGATTTCAGGAGGCTCGGTCCAGCAACTTTTACGGGATTGGAGGAACCACTTCAGGAAGAGCAGTGTCTCGTTGATACGGAGAATCTGTTGATTGCTGCTCAGATTCCGGAAGAGAAAAGGATGGATATGGTACGCATCCAGATGGTTGACTATGCTAGAGAGCGGTGACCGACAGAGAAAAATCGTTTGACGAAGTCGATCAACTGGGCGGCTTTTACTCAGAGTTTCTCGGGGAACATATTTCCACAGTCTGCAAAGGAAGAGATGGAAGAGTGATTCATTGGCTTAAAGTAGAATGAGGGATCGGTAGATGCTCATGCGGCTGAATGGACCCAACTATGCCATTTTGCAGGAGCTTTGGTAAAGCTGATAGGGCATGGCGTTTCATGCATAGTCTCGATGTGGAGATCCAGCGACACATTACATCGTTGGGATTGATTACCTTTTTCTTATGTTCTCATGGCGGTTAGAGAACAACAGAAGCTATCGGAGAGAGAAAAGGGTACACAACAGCACTATGTTTTGACACGGAAGACGGTTCAGGCATCTACTAGACCTTCAGGGCATTGGAATATTCCAGTTCAAAGACAGGGGATGGTTCCGATGAAGAGTCCTTTCGTTGCAACCCCAAAGAAGAATGTGGTTTATGATTATTACCAGCGATCGGGCCATACACAGAAAGAATGTCGGAAGGGACTTGGATAATGCTTAATCTGCAGAGCTACTGACCATCAGGTCAACACTTGTTCCTCGAGATTACAGTTAAAGGGCAATGCTCAGAAAGCACCACAGTAGCAGGCGTATAGATAGAAATAGATTACTCAGGGGCCTAATCAAGGATGAGCCTTCACCTTGACGGCCGAGAAGGTAGAAGCTTCGAAGGATGTGTATCCTATTAGTTTGTAGTTTTCCCGCATTAACATTATTCGATTCTGGTGCATTCCATTGTTTTATGTCATCCAAAATTATTGGTGCACACTCTATCCTACACACGGCCTTATCTGGTAGTTGGTACATACACGCTGGGAATGAGAGGATTATATATAGTAGGGAATGCAATGAGTGTTCTGTTGTTATTTGCGGTCGGGAGTTGTTTGCGGATTTCTTGGTGATCGACACTGGCTGTTATGACGTTGTGTTAGGAATGGATTTTCTTGGCACCTTTCACGCTCGCATAAATTACAGGGCAAAGGAAGTGATTTTCCAAATTCCTAGCAATCCGGAGTTTGAATTCTTGGAAGGCAGTAAATCGATCGGGCCAGTCGAGTTTAGGGCTAAGCCGACAAATACCATGTTATTGGCAATAGAGGCAAATAAGGAGGAAGCATCGGTAGTGGTTCGAGAATTCATGGATATATTCAAGGACATATCAATTTTACCGCCAAAGCGAGATGTGGAGTTTACGATTGATTTTATTCCTGGAGCAATACCAATTTCGAAAGCTTATTATTCTATGGCACCGATGGAACTAGAAGAAGTGAAGAAACAAGTATCATAATTACTAGAGAATGGTTGGTGATATGTGTAATTTATTGTACATTTTTCTAACCCATTTATCATGTTATTGTCATATATTATGCTGTTCCGGGTATCTTTTGTGAATCATTATAGATAACTGGGGTTGGATGCAAAAGGACGGAAAATTGTCCTAAAAGAAGGACTACGTGCATACAATGGAGACTTAAAGGAATTATTCAGAAAATCAAAAGACAATTTGCAAATTTGGAACAAATTTGGGAATATTATTACAAATCAGCAAAGGTTGCAACAAATAAAAGTGAATCAATTATCACAACAACAAATCAGATAGAGAAACCAAATCAAATAAAAAAACAACAAATCAACATGCCTAATTATATACCAAATTTTGGAACAATTCGGAGATCTACGCAATTACAAAGATACAGCGAGATATTCAAGATTTTATATGCTAAAAAATCATCTAAATTGATGATACAACCACAGAAAAAATCTGGAGCCACGAATTAAAAAAACGACAGCGGGTCAACGACAAATCTAGCCAAACGGCGGTGGATCAGCGGTCGATTTTGGGCTGTTCGATGAGATTTTTTATGGGCACGATCGTTTTTCCACATAGATTAATATGAAATGTAGGGTTTTGTCTTTTGAAGATTCTAAATGCACGCAACAGTATCTAACATATCAATTAGCTTAGAGTATCATAATTGTTAGAAAGTAGATTCTCTTGTATCTTCTATTACTTATTTTCCAATCTTCCTTAGTCCTATATAAGTATTTGTATAGCCTTAGGGTTCCATTATCCCTGTAAGATATAGTTTACTTGATTCTGCGAATTCTCTGTTTTATATTTCAGAAATCGAGACAAACTTACTAGCAGAGAAGATCAAGACGAACAGAGGCAAATCTAGGCAAGATCTCGTTCTTCCCAAATCTCGATTTGATTCCAACTAACATATTTTTGCAGGATTCTTTGCGCTAGAAAAAATTAGTTTAGATTTTATATCTTTGATTGTTTTAGGTCGCATTGCATATTTTAAAAGATTCTAAGAGGCAACAACCCAAATTTAGATTAGATAGAGATTTCATCACCCTTTCTTGGCCCCACAAATCACAACTGAGCATCCGCATTGATCTACAGTAATCTAAAAAATATCTAAATTTCAGCCCTTAAGGACCTATTGCGTTCAATAGGACAAGAGGAGCTTGTAGGTAATCTAACGGTTATCCGATTCAATTTTGAGGTGTCTAGTGACGTGTGGCTAGTTGTAGTTATTTAATTAAAACCCGCTATTTCGGTGATTCGTATAGCGAAACCCTCCCACTTAACCGGCACTTAACCGGCACTGATCTGGCCTTAAGGTTGTTAAAGAGCTGTTAGAGGATCTATCTGCAATTTGTCTATTGGTAGTTAAGAGCGGGTCTAGTAACTTGATCTAGATAACCTAGATCTAGATTTGTTTGTGCACTGTGTTGGTGATTTGTTAGAATCTCTAGTCATCTTAGTTTTTGCATTAAAAAAACAAAAAAAAAACATTTACGTATTGTATGCACATGTGGGGTCGAGACGAAACAAATCGTTTGACCCGTCTTGATTTTATAGGTACCATGGTTGAAATCGTCCCCGCTACACCTACTTTACAGGATAGATACTATCATGTTCGCACATTACTGCCATCTTGCATACTATTACCGTTGTTGGATATGTATACCCTAGAGGGATGTATTGTATAAGATATTAGAGATATGTATGTACAGGACAATCTTGCTCAGTTGTATATAATATATTATTTGAGATGTCTTTGTTTTAATATGTGTATTTCTTTCTCTTGTTGCTTTATACTGCTTACACATATTGATAAAGACTCGATCCAGTAATATACTATTATGATTTAACTTTATCTTAACACGTGCATATGTTATACTCGATATCAAATATGGCAGATATATGCTGATAAAGCCCGTAGGATTTTGCTTGACTACTGTAGGGTGTTTTTCGTCACCCCGGGAATACGCGCGTACTTGTCAGGCGCATTACAGATTCCCCCTGCCTAGGATAGGCTGGGGTTTATTGATTGTGGGGATTCGAATCTCCGGCAGCCGCGAACTAAGCTGCCGTTAATTACCCCTCGCCTTTGGAGCGAGAGAACCTCCGATTGACTGGTCAAACATGTCATGCGAACTCAATGTGCAGTGTCGTGTTTTGAAGGGTTTTGGATATATCGGGGGGCCCACAGAGTTTTTATGGGGGTCCCTCTACCCGGATAGTGGGCTGAGGGTCAAGGGGGATAGCAGCCCCCTTGCGGGGTGCGGGGCAGCACCCCGTTAGAAATTTTTTTCTAACTGGGAAGGTATTTTTAGTGTGGAGTGTATATAAAATGAGGGGGAAAATGGCGTCCAAAGGACGCGTGAGCGCCAGCGTCTCACGTGCCTAGCATGCGGGTGCTGGCGGTTGGGCGCGAGCGCCTAACGTGCCTGGCACGTGGGCACCGGGCGCTTGGACGCCGATGGAAAGAAGGGGCTTTAGCCTCGGAAATAGAAGTTAAACTCCAAAAGAAGGATTATTTTAGCAGTTTAGTAGTTTAACTCCCAGGAAAGACTTTTGTTTATGGAGTTAAACTCCAAAAGATATTGAATGGAGTTAAACTCTCTGAAATCTTTGGAAATGATCAAAGGGGGCCCCTTTCTTCTCCCCTTTGGCCTTAGATATTCTTTTAGGTCTTGGATCTTCCCAAGGTGGGATTTTTGGAGATGGGTCTCCTTCTTCCTCCTCTTCTGTTGGCCGGATCTTGGAGAAAAAGGGGGTGAGATTTAGAATCTCCTTTTTTAAAGATCTGATGGAAGATCTGAATTCCCCTGTAAGGATTTGATGGTAAAAAAATCTGTTTATTTTTAGAAAAGAAAGAGTTAAACTCTTGATTTAATTCAAAAAGGGGAAGAAGTTTTAGAACCTTGAGAAAGGAGAAAGAGGCACAAACCCTAATTTTTAAAAGAGAGAAAAAAATTGTTGAGATATTTTCATCATCTTTGTCTTTATAGGCTACACACTTTACATATAGCCCCCTGGGCTTTACAAAATGGCATTTTGCCCATCCCATGCCTCATGTGCTCATTTCTTTTGCATATGAGCCATGGGTTTTACAAAAATTTGGTATTATGCTCATTTTTCTTACATTTATTCGTAAAAAATACACCAAAATTATTTATTACAAAATTTTTATTTTGGCATGGAGGAGGTCGGCGTCTTCATGTTCGGGCTCGACTCGGGCATGGGCCCACTTGACCTGGGCTTGGGCCTACTTGGCTTGGGGTTGACTTCGATTTTTAACTTGGTCAACCGGGGTGTAAGTTTTGACCCCAACAACTACCAGCATTATGATGGTGATCATACTCATGGGAGCTGAGTAGTCCATAAGCACATCCTTAAAGGTCCCAAGTCACAGGAATATTGAGACCGGACATCGATGTTCCAGATTAGACTCGTGTATACGTTTCTAGTCCCCGACGAAGGGCGGTGGTTGGTCCCACAGCCATTGGTGTGATCACTTAAGATTGTATACAGGTGCTCATTGGGGGTGAGTACACTGGATGGACTCACCGAGAACCTCTAGATGGTATTATGCCTATCGTCAGATAGCGGTTCTCAGATGATATGAGTACAGGCTAGTCTTTAGACCTGAGATCATAATTTGTCTCATGTGAGTTCCCACTATACTTTGATCACTATCCTACCACGGTTTTACTGAGTCGTGCAAACAGGTTTTGGTTGGGTACAGTCCCGAGCCACATGGAGGCAATGAGTGATTGTCAGGGATTCGTCTCTCCCGGTATTGGGAGTCGATATCGCACTGTGTCCGGTTAGCCAGAACCATAAGACCTTAGCCAAGGCAGTTGAGATTTACTGATCGTTAGATCAGTAGTTTCTCGGATCGGTCATGAGCCAAATCGACATGACTTATCCGGTTATTAGGGGTTTGACGTTTATCACCCCCTAGACCCGGTATGCAATACTCTTAGACGAAGAGACCAGATTGTACGGAGATTGTCACGGATAGGCTCAGTAGGGGTTCAGACGAGCTTGCTCGTTGGCCTTCTTTTCGACATGTACCCGGGTAGCCGTTACGTACAGCTAGTGCCGCTAACGTGCTTGTGGTTAAACCCACTGCCAGCTGATTAGTCTAAAATAACTGCAATCAAGACGGTGTCGCTAGTAGCTAGCCGTGATGAGTACGGGTCGTCCGCAGGGAAACGTGAACCTTCTTCTTGCTTTAGACGAGTTGATAGAAGATAAGGTGATTGGTTGTAGATCTATTTAAAACAGATGTAAAGTTTATAAGAAAAAGGGCTTGTAGGGTTCATAGGAATTGGTAATAATGGATGAATAATTAAAAACGACTTCCTTTATTTTTTAATAGTTTAAAACTAGATTGATAGTGATGAATGTAGATTAGGGGTTTTAGAAGAAACTAGAGTTTCCCCACTATTAACCCATGTCCTTGCATTGATCTTTATTTATATCTAGCATTTAGCAAAACAAGTGTTAAACAGATCTCGAATCGTGGTCGTGACTATCAATAAATTGATATCACGCCCGATAAGGAGGTTAATATTTATTTTGCTAAAGTTTGTAAACTTTAAAATGTTTAAAAGAAGTTAAATGATTTTATCATCCATTGATCTACCCTATCCTACGAACCCTATCAAGCTAGGAATTACTTGGTCATTGTTTGAGATCTAGAAGAAAAGTTGAAGAATGAAAACATGATTAAGATGTAGAAATAAAATGTAGAAATTAAATGCGAAAAGAAATAAACTAAGATCTACCTTTAGTAATCAACTATTTCATACAACTCTCCTTTTTGAAAGTAGATTACAAAGAACCCTAGTTTTTGCTCTGGCACTCTCTCTTGTTGGAGCTAGATGACTAGCTGATGATCACCTGGATGCGTGGATCGCTTTGGACCTCTTGATCTCTTCGGTTCGATGATCTTTAATGTAAAGCTCTCGGTCCTATATATAGTCACAGAAACTAGAAACCCTAGATACCATTTGTGATTATATGCTGATACGATCCAATCCCAAAAATCTCTCATCCAACGGCTATCATCAAGCCGCGGATCCACCGCATATCATGGTCTTTGGCCGCCCAACAGCGGCGCTTTGGTGGAATCATCCTCTGAGATTTTTTCTACTCTCTTCTGTTGACATTTGGAGATCCTTTCGATATCTGGATTATGAAAATAATGCGCTGAGTCTCTGCCGCTGCCAAATCTTATGATTTGCTCCATATTTCGGCAGATTTGATTATGACATCTTGATTTTTTCCGGATCTCTTGGATTTCAGACCTGAGCTAATCTGCACAATATCTCAAATCAAAGTGTTAGTAATATTTGGTATTTTGAGATACTATCCTAACCATTTTATATGATATCAAATCTTAAGAATATTGATTAGAAATATTTGATATGATATGCATATTTTTAATTACAATATTTCACATAAAAATTATATGCATATATTTTCCCTCATTATGTTAATTATAATGTAGAAACGTACACATAAACCCTCATATGTTCTATAATTACAATAAACACCATTTAGTACTTAACAACAGTGGGAAAAATAATCATTCAAATGTGCAATATTTTAGACTAATCAAATACCCCAAAACTTAACTTTGATCGTCCCGAGCAAACTAGTTATTTAAAGAGAAGAAGAAGAAAAAGAAAAACCTAGCACGCTTTCGTAGGCAACATGATTGCATTTAGCACGTGCAACATGTTAGTTATATGTATGCCCTAGAGGCCATTACTGTACGTGTGATATATATTGTAGTGGATGCTTGGACATATATAGGGAGGACTTTCTTGCTCGACATGATAGTATGCTATCTGGTTGCTCTTTATCTTAACATATAGATTTGTATTGTGATACCGCCTTACTCTCACATGTTGATAAAACCCTTAGGATGTGTACTTGACTACTAGAACTATGATGGAGATCATACTAGTGGGGCCAGGGTAGTCCACAAGTACATCCTATAATTGTTCCTAGTCGTGGGAGTATCGAGACAGGGCATCGATACTCCAGAGTAGACTAGTGTATGCGCTTCTCGACCCATATGATGGGCGATGGATGATCCCATATCCATTGGTGTTTGACATCAGAGAAAGTATATGGGTGCTCAGTGGAGACTGGGTACACTGAACGGACTCACCGAGAACTCCTAGATGGTATTATACCTATCGTCGGATAGCAGTTCTCTGGTGACACTGGTACATGTTAGTCTGTCGACCCGAGATCGTCATAGAGTCTTGTGTGATTCCCACCGTGCTTTGATTTCCACCTTACCACGGTCAAGATATCATGCAAAACGGTGGTTTTTGGGTACAGTCCCGAGTTACATGGAGGCAATGAGCGATAGGAGGGGATTCGTCTCTCCCGGTATTGGGAGTTGATGTTGCGCTATGCTCGATTGGCCATAACAGGAAATCCCTGGACAGGCTTGCTGAGATCTACTGGTAAGTATTATCAGTAGTTTCTCGAACCGTTATGGACCTTACATCGGCATGACTTATCAGGCTATTGGGGTCTGACGATAGACCACCCCCAGGCTGTGATATGCGACATATCAGACGAAAAGACCGGACTGTACGGTAGTGTTACTGATTGGATTCGCAGGAGTATGAGCAGACTTGCTTGTTGATCTTCTGATCGCTCAATACCAGGGTGACCGTTACATTTAGCAGACCGCTTGCGGCTTGTGGGTGTTTGATATGATCATCACCTACTGCCGGCGTATTGACGAGTCTTTAAAGTCCTATACATAGGTTTCCTGGTTCATGCGAAACGGGGTAGGAGCATATATGTGATATGTGCGAGACCGAGATTAATGCGTGTATGTGATACCGCATTCTATTCTCGCGATTTGTGATATTGGTCGGTTATATATGATATAGCCGGGTTATCGGATCAAGTGTTGATTCGATAGATTGATTCATATGATATTAGTCGGTTGTATGTGATATAGCCGGATTATTAAATCAAGTGTTGATTTGATAATTTAATGTATAATTATATATGTGATATATTAATTTACATTAACTAATATTTGCTCACTAAGTATTCTTTTTCTCACTTGTGTGCATATAGTATATATGTGATATATATTAATGTACATTTTATTGTGTCATGCTTAATGAAACATAAAACATGGGTGTATGAGACTTACACTATAGTTAGCATAATTCTAGGGTTTTTATTTATCAAAGTAATTCTAAAAATGGTGGATTTTGTCATGGTAGAAGTTTTGAGAAAGCTTTTGGATAACCATTGACCAAGTCCACTATTTTTGTTTTGTTATAGATATTTATAACCCAACCATTATACTAACCATATGCAAGTCTCTACAAGGGTTAGTGTATGACACTAACTCACCCATGGTTTATATTCTCACCTCACTTGAGTCTCTCATTCTTCACTTGAGCTTCTTCTTCCTCATGAAAAGCTTTCTAGCTTTTGAAAATGGTGAGAAAATATGGTGAGAAAAAGAAAACTAAAGAGAGCCCATTTCCTACTTCATCATCATCTACTATTAGCTATTTAGTTTAGGGTGTTTGCTTCACTAAACCCTAATTTAGTGAAGAGGTAGCATGAGCTTGAGTCTCCTCGACGTAGATCATCTTCGGTCTCGAAAACTTCGAGCAAGTTTGCATCTTTCACCTTGTGGATACTTTCAAGAGTTCGGGAGATCATTACTCCCAGCGAATGGACTTCTACATGGAGCATTTGAAGTGAAGGACCGGTCTACAAAGGTTGTATTCCGCATTCACTTAGACTTGCAAAGTTGTTTGCATGATGTTTTGTTTATATCTCTAGTTAAGATTCTTGGTTAGGGTTGTTTAGAACGGCAAATTTTTGAAAACGGTATGGACGATACCACCCGAAACCTTGCTGCCGCGCTAGGTAACCCTACAGTGGTATCAGAGCCAAGTTAGAGATTTAAACGATGTTTATTAGATTACGAAACCGAAACAACTCCGAAACTTGAAACAATATCACCTAGTTTTTATCGAATTTTTAAAGGGCTCTAAATTTTTTTTAAACAACAGCAGAATATTGTATGAGATATAACATGAACACTGTGAAAATTTGAGGGGTTTTTATACAAATATGGCCGGCCACACGGGGATAAAATCCGGCCTCCTCGGTTCAAGTATGGAGTTTTGGCTTCAAATTTTCATGGTGTTCCAGTCTCTGGGATTTTGTGTTTCAGGTGTTGTTTGTTTTTGCTAAATTTGCATGTGATGTTAACTTTCTGCAAAGGCAACTCGGAATGTTTCGCAGTCGTAATTCTAACATGTATTCAGGTTATTTAGACGATATTAAAAATTTGAACGGATATCAATAACCCAATTTTTCCCCGCTGGAAATTTTCCAAGTGTTGGATTTTTTCCAAGTTTAAAACTTTCAGAAAATCATGCAAGCGATTTTGTGGACCCTCTAGAAGAACGATACCCAAACTCGACTTTTTGGATCGCGGAACCGCAGATATACCCTAGGGTTTGCTGCAGTTCCGTGGCGACATGAGTGAGGCATGGGTCAGCCCTTCTATGGATGGTTCATAGGAGCTGTGGCGTGTTCTGGGTATTTTTTGAACTCCGCACAAGTGTTGAGCTAGTTGGGAAATTTTGTGTGCTTGCTTATTCGATCGAAAAGTTTAATTTCGTCTAGCTATCTGTGATTGTGATACAATATTTGGAATCCACATAATTAGTTATGAGATAACTAGTTTGAATTTTATAAATCTAGCAGTTTAGTCTCATTTGATCGGTTGCCACGGGATTTTGATATGATCAAAAGTCCGTCGCAATCACGTAGCGTACGCGGATACTCGCCGGGTAACCTTACTAGATAGCCATGCCCCATAGCCCCGACCAAGTGACTGTAGGAGAACCCCGTCGCCAAAAGCATCCGTTCGGGTGCTCACAGCCGCGGTGTTCCATCTTAGTGCACTTCGTCAACAGTATCGGGGGTGCGGCCGTCTAATAAAGTTTCCGACGAGCATTCGATCAGGTTATCGGGAATCTTGTTGAATTACCCGACAGGTTTTTGAAAAATGTTTTCAATATCGAGACTAAAATGCGGGGTTTATAATTGTTAGGCATGTGATGTCTAAGGAATTCATTTGGTTAGGCATGAAATCCAAAGTATGAGATACATTAGGTTTATGATGTCTAAGATGGCTGCAGATTCCAACTGTTGTAGTTTTTCACTTTCTTTTCTGCGACCGTAAGTGTAATATGTGGTGTATCGCCGGTTTCGGTGCTATATGTCAACGACAATTGGGATACACATATTTACTTACGTTGATGACATGTGATGTTATGTGTTGTTGTGATATGTTATATTGGATCGTCGTGTTTTGAATAGCCGTTTTTTTATATGAGATGAGAGTTTTTCATTTTCATTCATGTAAAAGCTTGTATGTAATATTCTTTTATTGGGGCACTTCCGGGTTGGGGATGATGTCACCATTGATGTATATTATTTACTTTTCCGCATTAGGATAGACCCAAGGCAAGGAGCACAAGTAATCGGGTTCTAGGGTCCAGTGGGAGACCATCTCGAGGAGTCGAGACCGGGTCTCCTAACTCTAGAATTGGTAGGGTTGCTTGCCGCTCTCATAGGGGTCTAGGGATGTGGGTTTGGCTATTCATCGCGACTGTGGAATCCGTGTTTTATACTGGCTTGATTTAAAACACGGAATTCCTAGTATATCCAATATTTCATATATGTTCTTCTGCTGCTGATATTCTGTGATGTGATCACCAGATATTCTGAGACGAATGTTTATATTATATATATATGTGTGATATATAATAAATATTGCTGCTTTCGTTTCTTATGTAATGCTTAGGAAGCATAAAGATGATGGGACTTCATTAATGAGATGAATGAAATGAAAGAAACCTAAAGATGTTGTAGAAACTTGTTTAAAAACTGGTAGCTCTAGTTCTTGTTTTGCATAGCGGTATTCCTTGTAGAATATCCAGCACCTTATTCGATAAGGAAAGTGCCGAGATCCCTTCAACGGGAGTGACCTCTTTAGCGAAACTAGCAGATGCTACAACCCACTCGGTTTGTCTTTTGATTGTTTTTTTGGTTCATGCTTTGCATAGCGGTATTTGTGAAATATCCTGCACCTTATTCGACAAGGAAAGAGCCGAGATCCCTTCACCGGGAGTGACCTCTTTAGCAAAACTAGTAAAAGCCTAAAAAACACTCCTTTTAAAATTCACTCGATTTTACAACGATATCAAGTTCATTACGCAAAAGGTTTTCATAAAAACCTGTCGTAGTCCTCCGTCATTTCAGATAAGTATTTTTTAGTATTCGTGCTGCGTTTGTTGGCCTTTGTCAAGGCGTAGTATGTGGTAGCTGATTAGTACTTATCTGCATAAGCATATAATGCGACTGGATTAGGGTAGTCGTGCGCCTTTATTGGCCTTTGTCAAGGGTCGTGCGGGTGGGTTTAATTCAATTAGGAAATGACAGGATGAACTTGACTAGCATCCTATGGTTTGTTGGCCTTTGTCAAGGTCATAGGAGGTTAGGGGTAAAATATTACCGGGAATTTCAAGTGTTGAAATTTGCAATGAGATTGCATACCTTTTATGAGATAGTTGGATCCCGATACCCACTGCGAGTAAGAGTTACTCCTGGGAGAGTTTTACACATTACAATTAGCCGATCAAGTAGGTGTCTAGAAAGGTGTTAACGGGGTTACGCCCCTGGGAAAATGAGGTTTATTTTAATTAGGTCCGTGCGAAAGCACGGGGAACCTACCTCAAAGTACCGATACTGGCCTGGCCGAAAGATTGGCGAACTTGTAGGGTGTAATTAATCCCGGTTAGTGTTACCTTTTAGGGTTTGAAGGTAGATTTAACTAAAACAGTGGGTGCCATCCTTATTAGATAAACTAATAACCAATCTAATCTTGCAAAGAGCGCACGCAGAGTGTTTTCTTCTCTCTCTCTTGGTAGCGACCATGTCACGCCTTAATCAAGATAATAATATGGATGCATTGACCGAACCTGCTTATTATATTGTGATAGGGAACGTTGGTTCCGCTCTATCTTATAATTGTTATAAGTCCGAGCAGGAAATAGGGGAATTTCCGGATTCCCATGCCACCCAATCGAAAAAAGTGCATGTTGATGCATCTTCTTCGGGTGTGTTCATTACCGAGAACTGTTTCTCAGTATCCTCTACGTCCTGGGTATGTGATACCGGATCTGGATCCCGCATATGTAATATATTACATGGGCTACAGAAAGGTAGATAACTGAGAATGGGTGATATGTCTCTAAGTGTAGAGAATGATGCAAGTGTTGCAGCCAAATCAGTTGGCAAATATTACATTGTATTAATACATTGATTTTGAACGAATATTATTACATACCGAACCTGACATACAACATTACATCGGATTCTTTAATGAGTTAAAGAAGGATATAATTCTATATTGAAGGATAATGTTTTGAACATTTTCCTGAATCAAGAGTTGATTGGATCAGGCACGTTATGAAATAGCATATACGTTCTAAATCAAACCACGGTTCAAGGTATGTAAAACACACACAAGAGGATCGGTTCAGAAATGAACGAATCCTTCTTGAGGAATTGTAGACAAGGTCATATCAATGCGACATGACCAGCTAAGTTACATAAGGATGAATATAAGAATCTGTTCGAATTTTCATCTTATGTTACTTGCCAGTCTTGTCTCAAAGGTAATATGACCAATACTCCATTTACTGGAAACAGATAAAGAGTTATTGAACTCTTGGGACGGATACACGATGATGTATATAGTCCTATGTCTACAAATGCCAAGGTTGGTTCTTCGTACTTCGTTATATTCACCGATCATCTCTCAGGATTCGGACATATGTTCCTGTTGAAACACAAGCTTGAAAGTTTTGAGAAATTCAAGGAATATAAGCTTGAAGTTAAAGAACCAGATGAATAGAAGTATTAAGTCCTTTGATGTGATTGAGGAATAGAATACTTGGGCATGGAATTCCTGGATTAATTAAAGGAGAATGTGATTCTCTCTCAGCTTACTCCTTCGTATACACCACAGCACAACGGTGTATCGGGGCGGAGGTATCGCACCCTATGAGATATGGGGCGCTCTATGATGAGTATTGCTGAGTTACCTGTTTTCTTTTGGGGTTATGCACTTGAGAAGCTGCATACCTATTGAATGGGGTTCCGTCCAAATCAGGGCCTACCACTACATATGAGATATGGAATGGGAAGAGACCATATCTTAAACGAGTTAAGATATAGGGTTTTCCAGCCTATGTTGAAAAACAAAATCCGGACAAGCTCGAAGCAAGATTAGTTCTGTATAAGTTTGCTAGGTGTTTACCCCAATCAGAGCAAAGCTCTGTTCAAACTCCAAGGCGGAAGACGAAGCAACGCTTCTGTTTCCCCCAATTAGAGCAAAGCTCTGCTTCGAAAATTAAAGTGAAAATTAAAGTTAAAATAAATGAAGCAACGCTTCAGATCCCTCGCGCTGCGCGCAGAGCGCTACGTGTCAAAATCAGACACTCCAGCGCAGGGAGCGCAGCGCCCAAGGCAGCACGCCTAATCAGAGCAAGGCTCTATTTTAAAACAAAATTAAAGGAAGCAACGCTTCAGATGATCTGCGCTCTGCGCTGCGCGACACGTGGCAGCGCAGTTGCGCTAGCGCAGTCGCGCTGCGCTCTGCGCTGCACGACACGTGGCAGCGCAGTTGCGCTGCGCTGCGGGACACGTGTCAGGCGCAGGTGTGTTTGCGCCAAACAGAACTAAAATTCAGTAAGATCTTTCTGTTCTTGTTAAAACAAGAAGATTGTCTTCTGTAAAACAGAAGCCCTTGGATCAAAGATCCAACGGTGGGGAAAATTCCCCAAATCACTCAGAGAATGATCTCTTTAACAAACTTAACAAATCTATGGGCACTATATAAAGACCCCTAGACCCCAACTCAAAAGATCATCAAGAACTTCAGAAAAACAACAAAAAGAGAGAACTCTGAAGAATTTTAAAAAAAAAGGTAAAAACCCTTTATAAAAGAGAAGGTTCTCTTCTGAATAGATCATTGATCTAAGAACAAGATCAATGATCTTCAATAAAATATAAATAACAGTTCCTTGAACTTTTTTATGAACCACTGGTTCTTTGAAAACAAGAAAAACTTGTTTTCTCTGATCTAAAATTGATCAACATATAAAACAGTGCCCTGCACTTGCAAAATTGGCACTGTTGCGCTCTTAGGTTGGTACAAGCCACCAGAGAGCGCCACGTGTCAGCTCCAGAACAACTTGCGCTATGCGCTTTTAAAATAGAGCATTGCTCTCTGAAATTGGTGCAACTCATTAGAGCGCGCCACGTGTCAGCAGCGCACTGACACAGCGCACTGCGCTAACTGCGCTTGCGCTCACCAGAGTGTGACACGTGTCACTTCCATAAGCGCTTGCGCTCATTTATTGGCGCAAAGCGCCTGACAGGCCACATGGCTACTGTCAGATAATTGATGCACTGCATCATTAAAAAGAAGGGCCGAGCCCAATTAAAAAGGCCTAGTAAATGCTATGCATTATTTTCAAAAAAAAGGGAGAGCCCAAATAAAAACAGATGCAATGCATCATTCTTTTTTAAAGGAGCAGAGCCCAAACAAGGGTCTGTCAGACCAGAACAGATGCTGTGCATCATTTAAAAGGGGCAGAGCCCAAATAAAGGTCCAACAGAGACCAAGATTAATGCTATGCATTATTAAACATGGGCAAAGCCCTAGCACAGGTCTAATATGCCAAATGCAAATAAAATGTTGAACATTTTTCAACTGGACTTAGCCCAATAATGGCCGTAAGTCCTCAAATTAAATTGACTGAGCACGGCTGCTCTCCTAAATCAATTTACATCCGGTTCAAGGGTACATCTCCGAACTCCTCTGACATCTGTCGTTGTAATCCTTCAACGTCGTCAGAGAGGTGACGGGTCCCGACGGCCACAAATGCAATGGACCACCACGTCCCTAAACTGGAACATGGATCACCATGTCCCTAAACTGGAATATGGACCGCAATGTCCTTAAACTACCTATGGACCACCATGTCCCTAAACTGGAATATGGACCGCAATGTCCTTAAACTACCTATGGACCACCATGTCCCTAAACTGGAACAATAGAGCTCCCAAATGCTCTTTTGTCGGATCTGAACGATCCCGTTTAAGTTGATCTTAGACTCAAATATGGCTAACGTATCCTTAAACATTCAAACAGACTTTAGTCTCAAATTGGACTATAAGACCCCCAATCAACTTTGGTTCAAGGGTACATCTCTGAACTCCTCTGACACCTATCGTTGTAATCCTTCAACGACGTCAGAGAGGTGACGGGTTCCGATGGCCATGCATACAATGGACCACTATGTCCCTAAACTGGAACAATAGAGCCCCCAAATGCTCTTTTGTCGGATCCAAACGATCCCGTTAAGTTGATCTTAGTCTCAAATCAGACTAACGTATCCTTAACGAACGTTTAAGTTGATCCTAGCCTCAATATGGCTAACGTATCCTTAAACGAAAACACCAAACCCAAATCTAAATAAATACGGATTTGGACTAATCCACGTCCTACGGGCGACGACATAACTTAGTCTCCGTATACAATCCACGGGCATCCACAAACAAAACACACACACACGACATGAAGTGAAATTCTGGAGAAGGAGAAAGTTGTTACTGCGACGCGGTAGCGTAATTAACTGCAGGGGCTTGCGCCTGCAGGGAAGAGCGTCCCCACAATCAAAACCCCCTCAAGCGAGGGGGAATCTGATGAAGTCTGCTAAATCGGCAGCATCCGTCTAAACCTCCGATACACGGTGCCATAAATCAACTTGGAATCTTCAGAGAGGTAGATGGATAAAACCAAATAGCATCTGCCCCGAATCTCAGGCAAGACGTCCTCATCGCGTCTCCGCCGCGTCATTCTGAGGGGAACACTAGGATATCCCAAACATTTGCGAGGGTATATCTTCTACCTAACTGAGAAGCAAAAGGTGTTTTGTTTCTTAGCATGCCACCTTTATGAGTAAAAGGAATTTCTTATGAAGAAATTTGTGGTCATGAGGAGAACTGGAAGGAGTTCCAGCTAGACAAACTAACAGCTGATGATTTGGTGAAACCAAAGGATTCAATAGTCTCCAACGAACCTCAGCCTCTCCGCGAATCTGGTAGGGTTCCTCAACCACTTGAGAGATACTACGGTCTTCTCGGTGACAGTGGGAGCGAGGATTGCATCATGGTTGATGATGGCCCAACTAGGTTCAGGCAGGCCATCACGAGTGGCGACTCTGTGAAAAGGCTGGATGCTATGCAATCAAAGATATAATCCATGTACACCAACAAAGTATGACTTTGAATATTGCACCTGAAGGGGTAAAACCCATTGGGAGCAAATTGGATCTTGAGAAGATTCTTGGTGTAGATGGAAAAGTTAAGACTTTCAAAGCTATGCTTAAGTCTATCAGGATCATTGCAAGCATCGTGGAGTTGGAACATCTGTTTTGATGGTGCAGTCAAAATGTTTGACTTCATCAAAATGGTAGATAGACCTTGTATATACAAGAAGGTTGTAGAGAGTAAGGTTGTCTTCCACGTATTATACGTAGATGACATACTCTTGATAGGAAAGGGTTTCCTATGCTACACTCGGTCAAGCTCCTCTTATCACAGGGATTCTCCATAGAAGATCTGGATGATACCTACTGCATCTTGTTGTTTATGATCTATGGTGATAGATCTAAGTGGATATTGGGAGTGTCCCAAATCCAGACTAGATGTAGATAGTGTAAGTCCACGTTGCGACCCCCGGTTCTTACGGGGAGGCGGAAACGGTATAAAAATCAAATTTTAGTGCAAGAGGCAACATGGACTATGCAAGGTCGGGATCGTTGTCTAAACTAAAACTAGCAACCTAGCTAAAGAAGTTTAGCTACTCGGATGAAGATGGTTATACCTAGACTTGAACTCCTTCGTCTTCAAACTTTGTAGAGGTTGATGGTTCTCCTTTGTCGCCTTCTTCCGTCGAAGATGGATCCACCTCGAAGGCTCGACCTTTGGGCTCTTTCTCGTACTTGGAGTGAACTAGAATCGCTGGCTTGCTAGACCCTTGATCCTAGAGTGAGTAGAGAGTGTTTAGGGTTTGCTTTTGTTTTTCAAGAGAAGGATTCTCAACTCATGAGAAGGTTTCTCTTGACTAGAGGAAGAAGAAGATGAGGATGAAGAGAGAGAGTGAGAATGATAGAATGAGCTCCCCTTTTTCCTTTTTGCAACCATATCAAAATGAAAAAGGTTTAATCAAATAATAATAATAATCAAAATGAAAAAGGTTTGATGGATAGTTTAGAATGACTAATATCATTACAAGCATTAAATGAATAAAGAAAGAATGAAAATGCATCTTGCATTTGTAATGATGGTAGTCAAATGTTCAACCATGGTCAACAAGTCAACCATGGTCAACAAGTCAACAAAAACTAACCATGACACAATTTCATTTTATTATATATTATTAAATGATATAATACAAATCCATTAGGGTTTGGAAAAAGACGACTGTCAACTGTGCATACGCACCCGTTCCGAAACCCTAATGGAAATCATCTTCCTCCTCCTCAAATAACTGTGCATACACACCTGCATTCTTGTTCCGAGGAACATGAATACTGAGAGATAAAAGCAACCCCAAATACTATACCAGTATCCGGCTCAAACCAGAGCCCGCTGGTAATATCTGTCCGGACTCCAAACGTGCACAAGTGCGCGGATGAGAACGAACCCTGTCGCAAAACCATGCGACCTCCACTCTGTTTTGCCCATAGGCGAATACCCTCTGTGTGGGACTCTAAAGACTCGACACTACGCTGGCAGTGGGTTTAACCACAGACCGCAAGCGGCACTAGCTGTGCGTAACGGTCCCCAGGTAGATGTCGACAAGAAGGCTGACGAGGTGAAACCCCATCGGTACTCCTACTGAGTCTGAATGTGACAGTCTCCGTACAGTCCGGTCTGTTCGTCTGATACATCGCATGGCGGGCCTAGGGGGCGGTCAACGTCAGTCCCCCAATAGCGGTACAAGTCGTGCCGGAGCGAAGCCCAAAACACCCTGAGATAACACTGGAAACCTACCAGTATATCTCGTTTGCCCTGGCCAGGGACTACTCGTGTAATGGCTCTCCTAGACACAGCGCGATGTCAACCCCCAATACCGGGAGAGACGAATCCTGTCTAACCGTCACTGCCTCCAAGTGCTTCGGGACTGCACCCAACCACCACCTGTTTGCACGACTCCTTTGAGCCGTGGTAGGGTAGTGATCAAAGTGCAGTGGGAACACACTTGAGGCGAAGTGCCAGTGTCAAGTCAGCGGACTAAGCTGTACTCATGTCACCTGGGAACTGATGACTGACGATAGGTATAATACCAACCTGTCAGTTCCCGACGAGTCCTGTCCAGTGTACTCGTAACCCAACGAGCACCCGTATACTATCTCCAGTACGACGTACTGATGGCTGTGGGACAGACCATCTCCCACACTGGGATGAGAAGCGCATACGCTAGTCTACTCCGGAGTATCGATGCCCTGTCTCGATAGTCCTGCGACTAGGGACCTGTATAAGGATGTGCTTATAGATTACCCAGCCCCCACTAGTGTGACTGCCATCACAACGCTGGTAATCAAGCAAAGATCCTAAGGGCTCCACTAATGCGTATAAGTGATATAGTAAAATAAACACAAGTACACATTGAAGTAGAGACAAACCAAGTAGCATACTACTATTTTGAGCAAGATTGTATATACAAGGTGAATATCCCAAGCATCCATTAAGTAATATACAAACTAGTATGATACAGTAATGGCCTCTAGGGCATATACACTAACAATCTCCCACTTGCACTAAGGCCATGTACTGGCGTATCGAAGACCTATCATCTCGATCAGCCGCTCGAACTGAGTCTGGGGCAGGGCCTTGGTGAATGGATCTGCAGTGTTGTCTTCTGAAGCAACTCTCCGAACCTCGATCTCCTTGCGATCCACGATCTCCCTGATCAGGTGATACCGCCTCAAGATGTGCCTGGATCTCTGATGGGACCTGGGTTCCTTCGCTAAAGCTATAGCCCCATTGTTGTCGCAATACAGAGGTATTGGATCAACAATGGACGGAACCACCTGAAGTTCTTTCAAGAACTTCCTCATCCAGACAGCTTCTTTTGCGGCATCAGATGCAGCGATGTATTCCGCTTCCATCGTCGAGTCTGCAACGGTTTCCTGTTTGGAACTCTTCCAACACACCGCCCCTCCATTGAGGGTAAAGACAAAGCCCGACATGGACTTGGAATCATCCTTGTCACTCTGGAAGCTGGAGTCAGCAAAGGCCTCGATCTGGAGGTCTTTTCCGCTATACACCAAGAACATCTCCTTAGTCCTTCTCAGGTACTTGAGAATGTTCTTTACCGCTATCCAGTGTTTCTCCCCAGGGTTTGACTGATACCGGCTTACCACACTCAGTGCATAAGCTACATCCGGTCTGGTACACAACATCGCATACATTATAGAGCCTACCGCAGAAGCGTAGGGTATAATAGACATGCGATCCCTCTCCAAATCAGTCTTGGGAGACATCTCTTTAGAGAGGGTGATCCCGTGACAAGCCGGTAGGTTACCGCGCTTGGAATCTTCCATACTGAATCTCTTCACTATGGTGTCGATGTACCTGGACTGAGAAAGTCCCAATATCCTCTTGGATCTATCACGATGGATCCGGATCCCCAGGATGTATGAGGCATCACCCAGGTCTTTCATGGAGAACCTTTGTGACAAGAACCCCTTGACAGATTGTAGCATAGGAATGTCATTTCCTATTAAGAGAATGTCATCCACGTATAAAACGAGGAATACTACAGTTCTCGCTACAAATCTACTGTAGATGCATGGTTCATCTGGATTTTTGATAAAGCTAAATTCTTTGACCGTCTCATCAAAGCAGATGTTCCAACTCCGCGATGCCTGCTTTAGTCCATAGATGGACTTAAGCAACTTGCACACCTTTCCGCTGCTCCCACTCTGAATGAAGCCCTCTGGCTGGTCCATATAGACACACTCCTCTAAATTTCCATTTAGAAAAGCTGTCTTTACGTCCATTTGCCAGATCTCATAATCGTGGAAGGCAGCGATGGCAAGAAGGATCCGAATGGATTTCAGCATGGCTACTGGAGAGAAGGTTTCGTCATAGTCCAAGCCAGGTCTTTGACGAAAACCCTTTGCTACCAGCCTAGCTTTATAGGTCTCAACCTGTCCATCTACACCAATCTTCCTTTTGAAGATCCACTTGCATCCTACGGGTTTTACCCCGTCTGGAGCAATGTCCAACGTCCATACCTTGTTGGTGTACATGGACTCCATTTCGGTCCGCATTGCATCCAGCCATTTCACTGAGTCAACGCTCTGAACGGCCTGCTGGAAGCTAGTAGGCTCATCATAATCTATGATGCAATCCTCTCTATCCCCGTCTATGAGAAAACCGTAGTATCTCTCGGGCGGATGAGACTGCCTACTACTTCTGCGGAGCGGCGTAGGAATGTCCTGTTCTGTTGAACCCTCTGGTTCCACTAAGCTTTCAGTAACAGTCTGTGGTTCTGGAACTTCTTCCAGTTCTATTGTGCTCCCACTTATCTGGGTTTCCAAAAACTCAGTTTCCAAGAAGCGGGCATGCTGAGAAACAAAAACCTTTTGTTCCTCAGCGGAATAGAAAAGATACCCCCTGGAGTTCCTTGGGTATCCCACAAACTTACACTGTACTGAACGTGCCTCAAGCTTGTCCGCATGCTGCCTTTTTACAAAAGCTGGACATCCCCATACTTTAAGACACTTGAGACAGGGTTTCTTCCCAGTCCACATCTCATAAGGGGTGGTAGGCACAGTCTTGGTGGGAGCCTTGTTCAAGAGATACGCAGCTGCTTCTATTGCATATCCCCAGAATGATCGCGGCAACTCAGCGTTACTCATCATGGACCGAACCATATCCAATAGGGTTCGGTTCCGTCTCTCCGATACACCGTTATGTTGCGGAGTGTATGGAGGAGTAAGCTGAGAGAGAATACCATTCTCTTTTAAGTAATTCAGGAATTCGGCACTTAAGTATTCTCCACCTCGATCCGATCTTAGAATCTTAATACTTTTGCCGGTCTGTTTCTCTACTTCATTCTTATACTCCTGGAATTTTTCAAAAGCCTCGGACTTATGTTTCATTAAGAAAACATAACCGTACCTTGAGAAGTCATCCGTAAAAGTAATGAAGTAAGAATGTCCGCTTCGGGCATGTGTAGACATTGGACCGCACACGTCACTGTGTACGAGTCCCAAGAGCTCGCTCGCTCTTTCTCCATGTCCAGTAAATGGAGTCTTTGTCATCTTTCCCTTGAGACAGGATTGACAAGTGGCATACGACTGATATTCGAACGCATTCAAATACCCTTCTGTATGTAACTTCGTCAACCTTCTCTCATTGATGTGACCCAATCTACAATGCCATAAGAAAGTCTGGTTTATTTCTGGAGACTTTCTTTTGTGTGTATTCTGGACATTAAAAATCTGTGGTTGGTTCAATACGTATATACCATTACTCAAAGTACCTGACCCAATCAAAACTTGATTAAGGCGAATGTTTACAACATTACTTACAAACGCAAATTCATAACCTTCTTTAGAAACTAAAGATACAGAAATGATATTACAAGTTGCGTTGGGTACAAAAAAGCAATTACGCAAAACCAAAACATGTCCATCTGACATTCCCAGGTGATAGTCCCCCACGGCTTTAGCATCCATGCTAGCTCCGTTTGCAACTCTGAGGGTCATGTCACCTGCTTTCAAAACACTACGGTTTCTCAACGCCTGCAAAGAATTACAGATATGAGATCCTGATCCGGTATCCAATACCCAGGAAGTAGAGTTTATAGAAAGACAGTTTTCAATAACATACACACCTGAAGCTGAAGCTGCAACCTGCTTCAATTCCTGTGTTCTGGCCTTCCAGGCCCTGCAATCATTCTTCCAGTGTCCTTTCTTATGACAAAAGAAGCATTCTTCCTTATCCATAAGCTTCCCCGCTATCTTTGTTGCTTTTCCTTTTCCCTTCGTATCCACTTTACTAACACCGCCCCTTGGTTTGGCGGGGGCTTTCTTCTTCTTTCCCTTGGCTTTCGCCTTGGACCTAGAAGAAGATGATCCTCCTACAAACAAAGTGGATGTTTCCCTACCTTTCTGTAGGGTGCCCTCTGCGCTCCTCAGCAGGTTGAGGAGCTCTGAAAGTTCAACCTCCTTTTCTTGTAGGTTGAAATTCATTATAAACTGGGCGTAAGTGGAAGGAAGGGACTGGAGAACTATATCCGTATATAGCTCACTCTCCAATGTGATCCCTAGGTCAGCGAGCTCCTCAATGTAGCCGATCATCTTTAGCACGTGCTCGGCTACTGATGATCCGACGGCCATTCTTGTCGAAAACAACTTTTTCGACGCTTCGTATCTTGCGATACGTGATTGCTCTCCATACAGTTCTTTTGTATGAAGCAATATGGACTCCATGTCCATATTCTCATGCCTCCTCTGATGTTCGTTGTCCATCGAGGCAAGCAGGAGGCACTTGGCCTTCGCGCTATCAATCTCCCAAGTCTTGCGGATTTCCTTATCCGCGACGCTGGAAGTTGGACCAGGGACAGGGGGAGCTTTGGTGGTAAGAAGATACCCCAGCTTGTCATAAGTGATTGCTATCTTGACATTCCTGAGCCAATCTTTGTAGTTTGGCCCTGTCAGCTTGTTTTTATCTAGGAGTAACTTAAGTCCAGTCATGTTGATTGGTCGCTGCAATTAGGAGAGAGAAGAAGAAACACTCAGCATGATGCTCTTGCAAGTTTAGAGTGGTTTTTAGTTTGTCTAAACAGGATGGCTCCCACTGTTTCTCGAATCCCTCCTCAAACCATAAAGGAAGAATTAGTCAGGATCAATCCCACCGTACAATACTTGCTTAACCGTTCGGCCAGGCTGGTGTCGGTACTTCGAGGGAGGTTTTCCAACGCTTTCGCGAAGTTCCTTAATTAAAGAACCTCTTTTCCCTGGGGGCGTAGCCCCGCTAACACCTTTCTAGGCACCTACTAGGTTTATAGCATTGATCGTTAAGTGAGAAATTTCCCGAGGAGTAGCATATACTCACAGTAGGATCGGGATCCAAATATCATCGCGTGACGAAACTGAAGGAATCCTACCAGAATCACCACACTCCAAATGGTATGCAAATCTAGCAAGTTTCAGTACTTATGAAACTCCCGATGTGGATTTTTGCCCCATGCTCTTATGACCTTGACGAAGGTCAACAAATCATAAGTCACATGTCAAGTTCTGCCCGTCATTATCCAGGTTAATTTGAATCCACCCGCATATACCCTTGACGAAGGTCAACAAGGTAATGTGAGTGTCCCAAACCAACGCATCTATCTATGCTACATATGAATACTTAACAGCTACCAATCACTATGCCTTGACTAAGGTCAACAAACACAGCTTGAATACTATTTGAATATTCATACGAAACGACGGAGGGCTACGAATGGTTTTGGCAAAACCGTGAACGTAGTGAACTTGATTTGGTCGATGGAACGAGATAGCTTTTAAATGGAGTGGCTCAAGCTCCGCATTTTAAAAGTTAGTTTTGAAAAGAACCGAGTGGTTTTTCGAAAGTGTTCCAACGACTTTAACTTGGTTTATTATCTTGCATTAGTTCTTTTAATGCGTGATATTCTTGCATTAGTACTTTTAATGCGTCCCATCATTTAATCCTACCATTGCAAAAAACAACCAAAATATGACGTACGCTTATGCCATTCGCATTCGCCACTGGGCCCCGTCATTACCCGTTAGGTTACTTAACTAACGACAGAGCGGGGGCTGGGCTAGCGCGTCTGTAAAACATAAGCAACGCCTAAATAGTTATAGATATAGCAATAGTAGACATTACAGATCACAGATGAATGCATTGGATATACTAGCAATCCGCAATCCTTTCGAGCTTGAAACGAAAAACGGATAACACGGTCGCGGTGAATAGCCAAATACCCCACCCAAGACCCCTACGGGTGCGGCAAACTACCCGCCAAGTACCCGAAGCGTAGCAACCTCCCTCATCTCCATGAGTAGGCCACTCGACACTTCGGCATACCCGGTAGTTTGTGCACCCCTCCATGGGTCTAACCTAGGAGCAAAAACAGTAAAAAGAATTATACAATGACGGCTACAACCCCGACCCGGTTGTGCGGCCAAACAAATAATATTATTACATCAATTTACATTTACAATGAATGAAAGAAAAACAAAAGCTCATCTCACATCCACCCCGGCTATTCACCCGCGACAGTCCAACACATTCATATACACATTCCAGCACATTACAGATCATGTATAACCCCGACTAATCGTCTTATAGCGATTAGCCGACGTTCAATACATGCAAACATCACAGATATAACCATCATAGTCAAAGTGCAGTGAAGTTCGGAAAAATACGGAATTATAGGCCCCCAAAAGTAAATTTTAGTTCTGGAAAATCTGGGCATATAATATATATCCTAAAAATCCCAAAATCAACACAGAAAGACACTGCACGAAAAACGATGCAGAGAGGACATCAAACCGCGGCGCTTCCGCGGCACGAGCCTACCTCGTGCGGCGGAAGGGCGGCGGTTTGGATGAATCTCTGTGTCGTTTTTCATGGGTGTTTTTAAAAAACCCTGAGATGAATTTACAAATATAAAGTTTTTCATTTTGAGCCCAAAAAATTTCAACAGAAACTCAGGTTTTGAAAAATATGGTTTTTGGGTTTTTTACGGTTCCGAACTTCGTTACACTTTACTACCAAGCTAGTTTAAGTTTAGTTAGGCTCTGATACCACTGTAAGTCCACGTTGCGACCCCCGGTTCTTACGGGGAGGCGGAAACGGTATAAAAATCAAATTTTAGTGCAAGAGGCAACATGGACTATGCAAGGTCGGGATCGTTGTCTAAACTAAAACTAGCAACCTAGCTAAAGAAGTTTAGCTACTCGGATGAAGATGGTTATACCTAGACTTGAACTCCTTCGTCTTCAAACTTTGTAGAGGTTGATGGTTCTCCTTTGTCGCCTTCTTCCGTCGAAGATGGATCCACCTCGAAGGCTCGACCTTTGGGCTCTTTCTCGTACTTGGAGTGAACTAGAATCGCCGGCTTGCTAGACCCTTGATCCTAGAGTGAGTAGAGAGTGTTTAGGGTTTGCTTTTGTTTTTCAAGAGAAGGATTCTCAACTCATGAGAAGGTTTCTCTTGACTAGAGGAAGAAGAAGATGAGGATGAAGAGAGAGAGTGAGAATGATAGAATGAGCTCCCCTTTTTCCTTTTTGCAACCATATCAAAATGAAAAAGGTTTAATCAAATAATAATAATAATCAAAATGAAAAAGGTTTGATGGATAGTTTAGAATGACTAATATCATTACAAACATTAAATGAATAAAGCAAGAATGAAAAGGCATCTTGCATTTGTAATGATGGTAGTCAAATGTTCAACCATGGTCAACAAGTCAACCATGGTCAACAAGTCAACAAAAACTAACCATGACACAATTTCATTTTATTATATATTATTAAATGATATAATACAAATCCATTAGGGTTTGGAAAAAGACGACTGTCAACTGTGCATACGCACCCGTTCCGAAACCCTAATGGAAATCATCTTCCTCCTCCTCAAATAACTGTGCATACACATCTGCATTCTTGTTCCGAGGAACATGAATACTGAGAGATAAAAGCAACCCCAAATACTATACCAGTATCCGGCTCAAACCAGAGCCCGCTGGTAATATCTGTCCGGACTCCAAACGTGCACAAGTGCGCGGATGAGAACGAACCCTGTCGCAAAACCATGCGACCTCCACTCTGTTTTGCCCATAGGCGAATACCCTCTGTGTGGGACTCTAAAGACTCGACACTACGCTGGCAGTGGGTTTAACCACAGACCGCAAGCGGCACTAGCTGTGCGTAACGGTCCCCAGGTAGATGTCGACAAGAAGGCTGACGAGGTGAAACCCCATCGGTACTCCTACTGAGTCTGAATGTGACAGTCTCCGTACAGTCCGGTCTGTTCGTCTGATACATCGCATGGCGGGCCTAGGGGGCGGTAAACGTCAGTCCCCCAATAGCGGTACAAGTCGTGCCGGAGCGAAGCCCAAAACACCCTGAGATAACACTGGAAACCTACCAGTATATCTCGTTTGCCCTGGCCAGGGACTACTCGTGTAATGGCTCTCCTAGACACAGCGCGATGTCAACCCCCAATACCGGGAGAGACGAATCCTGTCTAACCGTCACTGCCTCCAAGTGCTTCGGGACTGCACCCAACCACCACCTGTTTGCACGACTCCTTTGAGCCGTGGTAGGGTAGTGATCAAAGTGCAGTGGGAACACACTTGAGGCGAAGTGCCAGTGTCAAGTCAGCGGACTAAGCTGTACTCATGTCACCTGGGAACTGATGACTGACGATAGGTATAATACCAACCTGTCAGTTCCCGACGAGTCCTGTCCAGTGTACTCGTAACCCAACGAGCATCCGTATACTATCTCCAGTACGACGTACTGATGGCTGTGGGACAGACCATCTCCCACACTGGGATGAGAAGCGCATACGCTAGTCTACTCCGGAGTATCGATGCCCTGTCTCGATAGTCCTGCGACTAGGGACCTGTATAAGGATGTGCTTATAGATTACCCAGCCCCCACTAGTGTGACTGCCATCACAACGCTGGTAATCAAGCAAAGATCCTAAGGGCTCCACTAATGCGTATAAGTGATATAGTAAAATAAACACAAGTACACATTGAAGTAGAGACAAACCAAGTAGCATACTACTATTTTGAGCAAGATTGTATATACAAGGTGAATATCCCAAGCATCCATTAAGTAATATACAAACTAGTATGATACAGTAATGGCCTCTAGGGCATATACACTAACAGATAGCTCACTAGGTGTAGTGATTAGGAATCAATCGGATCTTGGGAGAATCACTAGACAAGCCGTGGAGGACATTCTTAAGTACTTCAGAAGCACTAAAAGAAAGTTCTTGGTTCTAGCTTCCAGAGTGATAAGTTCGACTAAAAGTCATTCACAGGCATTGTCTTTACCCTTAGTGGAGGGACGGTATGTTGGAAGAGTTCCAAGCTAGATACCGAGGCATACTAGACGATAAAGACTGAATACATTGCTACCAATGATGCTGCCAAAGTGTCTGTCTGGGCATTTCTTGTTCATGAGATGAACATTGTTCCTACCATTGAGCGCCCAATAATTGTTATTGTGACAACAATGGAGTTGTGGCTTTGGCCTAGGAACACCGGTCCCATCAGCGTTCCAGACATATTCTGAGGCAAGTATCACCTGATCAGGGAGATGGTTGATCTCCAAGGGATCGAGATAAGGAGAATAGATTTTGAGGTTAACACGGCGGATCCACTCACCAAGGCCTGCTTTTCCAAATACTATTTGAGAGATTTTGGGATGGTTGGGTATGGGATACTACAACCACTGCTATATCGTTGGGTATGGGATACAGTAACAAATGACCTTAGTGCAAGTGGGAGATTGTTAGTTATATGTATGCCCTTGAGGCCATTACTGTACGTGTGATGTATATTGTAGTGGATGCTTGGACATATATAGGGAGGACTTTCTTGCTCGACATGATAGTATGCTATCCGGTTGCTCTTTATCTTAACATGTAGATTTGTATCATGATACTGTCTTGCTCTCACATATTGATAAAGCCCTTAGGATATGTACTTGACTACTAGGACTATGGTGGAGATCATACTAGTGGGGCTAGGGTAGTCCACAAGTACATCCTATAATTGTTCCTAGTCGTGGGAGTATCGAGACAGGGCATCGATACTCCAGAGTAGACTAACGTATGCGCTTCTCAACCCATATGATGGGCGATGGATGATCCCATATCCATTGGTGTTTGACATCAAAGAAAGTATATGGGTGCTTAGTGGAGACTGGGTACACTGAACGGACTCACCGAGAACTCCTAGATGGTATTATACCTATCGTCGGATAGCAGTTCTCTGGTGACACTGGTACATGTTAGTCTGTCGACCCGAGATCGTCATAGAGTCTTGTGTGATTCCCACTATGCTTTGATTTCCACCTTACCACGGTCAAGAGATTGTGCAAAACGGTTGTTTTTGGGTACAGTCCCGAGTCACATGGAGGCAATGAGCGATAGGAGGGGATTCGTCTCTCCCGGTATTGGGAGTTGATGTTGCGCTATGCTCGATTGGCCATAACAGGAAATCCCTGGCCAGGGTTGCTGAGATCTACTGGTAAGTATTATCAGTAGTTTCTCAAACCGTTATGGACCTTACATCGGCATGACTTATCAGGCTATTGGAGTCTGACGATAGACCACCCCCAGGCTGTGATATGCGACATATCGGACGAAGAGACCGGACTGTACGGTAGTGTTACTGATTGGATTCGCAGGAGTATGAGCAGGCTTGCTTGTTGATCTTCTAATCACTCAATACCCGGGTGGCCGTTATGTTTAGCAAACTGCTTGCGGCTTGTGGGTGTTTGATATGATCATTACCTACCGCCGGCGTATTGACGGGTCTTTAGAGTCCTACACAGAGGTTTCCTGGTTCATGCGAAACGGAGTAGGAGCACATATGTGATATGTGCGAGACCGAGATTAATGCGTGTATGTGATACCGCATTCTATTCTCACGATTTGTGATATCGGTCGGTTATATATGATATAGCCGGGTTATCAGATCAAGTGTTGATTCGATAGATTGATTCATATGATATTAGTCGGTTGTATGTGATATAGCCGGATTATTAAATCAAGTGTTGATTTGATAATTTAATGTATAATTATATATGTGATATATTAATTTACATTAACTAATATTTGCTCACTAAGTATTCTTTTTCTCACTTGTGTGCATATAGTATATATGTGATATATATTAATGTACATTTTATTGTGTCATGCTTGATGAAACATGAAACATGGGTGTATGAGACTTACACTATAGTTAGCATAATTCTGGGGGTTTTATTTATCAAATTAATTCTAAAAATGATGGATTTTGTCATGGTAGAAGCTTTGAGAAAGCTTTTGGATAACCATTGACCAAGTCCACTATTTTTGTTTTGCTATAGATATTTATTAACCCAACTATTATACTAACCATAGTCAAGTCTCTACAAGGGTTAGTGTATGCCACTAACTCATCCATGGTTCATATTCTCACCTCACTTGAGTTCATTCTCTCATTCTTCACTTGAGCTTCTTCTTCCTCATGAAAAGCTTTCTAGCTTTTGAAAATGGTGAGAAAATATTGTGAGAAAAAGAAAACTAAAGAAAGCCCATTTCCTACTTCATCATCTTTTACTATTAGCCATTTAGTTTAGGGTGCTTGCTTCATTAAACCCTAATTTAGTGAAGAGGTGGCATGATCTTGAGTCTCCTCGACGTAGATCATCTTTGGCCTCGAAGACTTCGAGCAAGTTTACATCTTTCACCTTGTGGATCCTCTCAAGAGTTCGGGAGATCATTACTCGCAGCGAATGGACTTCTACATGGAGCATTTGAAGTGAAGGACCGGTCTACAAAGGTTGTATTATGCATTCACTTAGACTTGCAAAGTTGTTTGCATGATATTTTATTTATATCTCTAGTTAAGATTCTTGGTTAGGGTTGTTTAGAACATCAAATTTTTGAAAACGGCATGGACGATGCCACCCGAAACCTTGCTGCCATGCTAGGTAACCCTACACAACAAGCCTTTAAACCTCTAGATGTCTCTAGTAGGAGGAGTGTTGTCTCCTTAGGGTTTTCTGCAGATTACACCCACAAAATCCCATAATAAATGAAAGATTATGAAAATTACATACAAAGATAAAGAACATATAAAAAAAAGAACTTGAAAATAAGAGTTTCAAACTACACTAGCTTTTTAGTAGCCATGAGTCCTATCTTAATAGTCATGAAAAGATATTAGAAATCATATCATCCTTCAATAAAATCTCGCATTTAGTCTTCCTCCCTACCTTTCTTCCAAACATCGATCATATACTCCTATGTGTGTGTAAGAGACATCCCTACACTTAGAGAATTCAATTCAAGCCATCATACTCTTGTCCATCTTCCTTAATACTTTTTAGTCGGTGAATGTTTTATAGATGGAATTGCTCACACATTCTTCATGCGACCATTAATAATTCTTGGGATATGTTTCCCCAATAAAAGAGCAAAGCTCTGTGAAGCAGCGCCCAGCACTCAAGCGCCTCACGTTCCTTACATAAGGGCGCCAGCGCCAAAGTTAAAAATTCTTAAATGAGCGGCGCCAGTGTGCAAAGCACACAAAAATCTTAAGCAACGCCCACGTGCACAACATGTGAGCGCCGGCGTCCAGTAGAATTAAATTCTACTCTCTGTTAAACAGAGCCGTTGGATCAAAGATCCAATGGAGATGATAAATTATCAGGATGCAGAATTAAATTCTGTTTAAAGGAAATATTTCTCAAATCTTTCTAAACAAGAAAGATTGCTCTCTATAAAACAGAGTACCGTTGGATTAAAAATCCAATGGTGATTAAACAATCACCAATCCACAGAATAAATTCTGTATGGGTAAATATTTCCCTAATTTTGTTAAAAATAAGAAAATATTTTCTGTAAAACAGAAGTTCTTGGATCAAAGATCCAACGGTGGGTAAAATCCCCAAATCATTTGGGATCTCTTAATGAGAGATTTCCTCGGAGCTAATCAAAAAACTGTCACTACTATATAAAGGACTCAAGACTTCAAGTCTGAGAGGGAGGAAGCCCCCATAAGCTTTAAAAAAAAAGAGAGAGAAAGTTTTGAAAGAACAGAGAATTAAATTCTCGAGGAAGAAGAACTCTCTTCTTGGAAATTTTAGATAAATAAAAGTAGATAAAGATCCCGTGGATCATTCAAGAAAAAAAAACTCAGTACCCAGTGCCCCATGTATTTCTCACATGGGTGCTACAAGAGTGCCTAGCACTCGTTGAGCGGCGCTCAGCGCCTAGTGCCCCATGTGCCCCTTACGTGGGCGCCACAGAATAAAAAGATCTCAGGGAGTTGTGCTCAGCGCCCAGCGCCCCACGTGCCTCTCGTGTGGACGCTACAAAAGAACCCAGGAGTGCTTAGCACTCAGTGGGTGATGCTCATCACCCAGCGCCCCACGTGCCTCTCACGTGGGCGCTAAGAAAGAACTCGGGAGTGCTTAGCACTCAGTAAGCGGCGCCCACCGCACAGCACCTCACGTGACCCTCACGTGGACGCCACAAAATAAAAGTGTTTAGCACTCAATGAGCTGTGCCCAGTGCCCAGCTCCTCACGTGACCCTCACGTGGGCGCCATAGAATGGAAGAGTGCTTGGCACTCACTAGGAAGTGCCTAGCGCCTAGCTTCTCACGTGCTTCGCACGTGGGAGCCATAAAGAGTGCTTAGCACTCCATATAAAGACAAAAGGGGTAAAGTGTTTAACACTTATCGGGCAATTCCCATGACTGAAAACCCCACATGTTTATATGTGAGCGTCAGAACTTACATAAGTGCTCAGCACTTTTTGCACAAAAAAAGGGACTGAGCCCAAACAAGTGCTTAGCACTCTTTTTCAAATAAAAAGAAAACTGAGTGGACCAAGCCCAGGTTGGTTAGGTCCCTTGAGAGTAGAAACTCCTTAATTCAGATCAACCGAGCCCATGTGCTCACTACTTCCCAAACTGATTTTAGTCCCAAATACGACTATTGATCTTCCAACTGATGATATCCCAAAAAGATATTCGTCCCACATTCCCCTGAGGAAATCTTAGTCTCAAAATACAACTAACGATTCCTGGGTTTAATATTAATTCCTTTTCAAGAGTACATCTCTCTATACCTTTAATACATGTCGTTGTAATTTTTCAATGTCTTCAGAGAGGTGGCGGGTCTCGACAACCAACTGCTTTTTGGTGCACTTCCCAAACTGACGTGCACATCCCAAATCAAACCACATCCCAGACTGGATTCATCCTATATCATAGTTGATCATCCCGTCACATAACAAATACACGTGCACGCAAGATGGACGATGGACCGAGACGTCTCTAAACTAACAACGGACCGAAACGTCCTTAAACTAACTGTTGCCTCCAAAATGGCAACAACGGATCGAAACGTCCTTAAACTAACCGTTGCCTCCAAAACGGCAACAACGGACCGTAACGTCCTTAAACTAACCGTTGCCTCCAAAACGGCAACAACGGACCGTAACGTCCTTAAACTAACCGTTGCCTCCAAAATGCCAACAACGGACCGTAACGTTCTTAAACTAAAAATCTCACCCCCAAATGGTGATTAACGGACCGTAACGTCCTTAAACTAAAATCTCACCCCCAAATGGTGATCAACGGACCGAGACGTCCTTAAACCAAAAGCTTACCTCCAAAATGGTGATCAATGGACCGAGACGTGCTTAAACCAAAAGCTCACCTCCAAGATGGTGATCAACAGACTGAAATGTCCTCAAACTAAAATTTCGCCTCCACAATGACGATAACGGACCGAAACGTACTTAAACTAAAACAACAGAGCCCAAATGCTCTCTTGTTGGATCTGAAACAAAAATGATCCTAAAAATTTGTTAAGTAGATCTTAGTCTCAAATTAGACTAACGTATCCTTAACAAAAAACCAACCGAGCCCCCAAATGCTCACATGCGTTTAAGTTGGCTTAATCCCAAAATAGATTAACGGTCCTTAAATAAAAACCCCAAATCTGAGATATACGGATTTGGACTAATCCATGCCCTACGGGCGACAATATAAATTAGTCTCCGTATACAATCCACGGGCAACCTAAACAAATAAAAACACACACGACACGAAGTGAACTTCTGGAGCAGGAAAAAGTGGTTATCGCGATACGATAACGTAATTAACTGCAGAGGCTTGCGCTTGCAGGGAAGAGCGTCCCCACAATCAAAAAAACCCTCGCAAATGAGGGGGAATCTGACGAAATCTGCTCCAACGGCCGCATCCGTCCAAACCTCCGAGATACTGTACCATAAATCAATGTTCATACCAAAATATTGCATTCAATACCACCCATTCTTCTGCTCGTTTGTTTATAGGCAGGTGCTTTTGATCCATATTTGCTACATATTTATAGGCTACAGGTTCCTGGTCCAAAATAACGTAAATCATACCAAATCTCCACAGTTACGCCAAAATCCAGAACATCTGTTGCCAACAGATAAATGCCGGGTTCCGATCATCCGTATCCGTCCAGTGCCGCTTACCAGTTCAAGAGACAAGACAAAGAACAATGGTCATTCGTGTCTCGGATAAGTACAGAGTACGAGAGGGGCTGCACAAGATTCAATGGGTGCGCAGAGCTCGAGGGAGATAAAGGTCAAATGAATTAAAAGTGAAGCCATTTTGGACTGTGGCAAATCTGAAGAAACTTTGGAAGCATTTTGCAATTTGGGACATGTAGAACAGCATAAGATAGCAACACAAGGAATCCTAGAAAATACGAGACCCCAATTCCACAAAACCGCGGCGGAACCGCCGCAAAATGTGGGTTTTTGCGGTGGTTCCGCCGCGGTTTCGTGTCATCATCTGACCAAACATTGGGGTTATTTTGGTCATTGTATTTGGGCTCAAAATTTATCTCTAGGGTTTTAGCTCTCTGGTTATAAATAGCCAAGTTTTGTGCCAAGTAAAGAATGCTTCTTTTTAATTAGATTTTAGTGTAGCTTAGTTTGTATCTTCTTCTTCCTCTTCATCTATTCTCCATTAAAGTGTAGTGAGAGCTCTTGAGTGGAAAATCAATGAAGATGGTTTTTTTTATTTAACTTGTATCTTTTAATTCTTATATTATAATTATAATTCCTAAGTGTAATTTTGTTTCTTGTTGTTAAGTAGTTGTTGATATTTCTTTGCTTGTTTTATTTTCCTTCCCTTCTTATCCTTATTATTTTCAAGCCATGATACTCGACGGAGTTCCTTGCTTAGGTGAGGACCCAAGTAGTTAGCTTGTTAAACCGTACTTTTCCTTTCTTTCTTTGCTTCTTTCTTGCTTTGTTTTCTTTTCATTTTCATGTGTGAATAATTTCCATACTTGTTAGGGGCTAAGGAAGGTTAGTATGAGGGACGGAAAAATCCGTTATGCTTCTATTCGCCAAACATCCTAAAACGAACCTAGACCAAACAAACGCAACTCCCTCACTCAAGCGCGCTATACGTGACATATAGCTGCGACCTAAGTCGAGAAATTCTTTAAGCGCACTACAACGTGACATATAGTTGTGACTTAATTGGATATATGGTTGCGGGTGTTTGGCCTAGAATTGGAAATAAACGCATTTAGCGGACGGACAAGGGGCACTAGAATGGATTTAGCGTTGGAAAGCTTGCTTAAACTCGCAAATTCCATTCCTATGTCCTCCTAATCCCCGCTACTTTCGATTATCCCAACATCGTTTTAAGAATGACAAAAGACAAGTATAAGACTAATCCTAACTCTACTAACCAACCTTAACCCTAACAAGCTTACTTGAATATATATCCAAACACTTAGGATAGATTTGAACATACACATATACATTCTTCATTGACTCGTCTAAAACACGAACGGACATACTACCATTTCCCTGTGGATCGACCCGTGCTCAACCGACTAGCTGCAAAGTGACACCGTCTTGATTGCGGTAAGTATAGAACCGAGTAGAACGCATATCATAAAAACGTATCGCGTTTCTACGATAATTAAATGGCGCCATTGCCGGGGAGACGGTAACGTATTTCTTTCTTGTTATTTGGGTATATATATATATATAATATAAATATAATAAAAAACCATTTTGTTATTTTTGATTTTTTTTTGTGCAAGTGTGCAGGCTATCTGGAGCAAGTACAGTAAGCAAATAAGAAAACAGAGCATTTTATTTTGGATTAGAGAATAAAGGGAGTGCAGTGACCAAAGACGAAGCCCCAACTCCATAGTTTGACCACGGAACCGCGGTGAAAGCTTGGATTTCGCGGCGGTTCCACGGTTGTATTGAGGCTTTTGACCCCAATTTTTCCCACCCTTTCTTTTCCCTTTTATCTCCTCTGTGAACCCTATTGAACTGTATTTTATGCAGGGTTTTTTGCACAGATTGCGCCGCCGCCAAATAAATTTTTTGTTGTTTTAGATTTTGATTGTTTACCGCTTTGCATATAATAATATTGACATTAAGGAGCTTGAACACCAATTAAGATTGGGTGGGGATTTCATCACCCTTCCTATGACCCTACAAATCACTAAACGCATACGCATCACCTTGAGTTATTAAAAAATATCTAGACCAAACCTATAAAGATTTGTCGCGCTCATTTAGGACAAGTGAAGGTTGCGGGGAATCGGTCGTTTATCTAAACTTGACTTTGTGGTGTTTAGGCTAGACAAGTGAGGAGGTAATTTTAAAAGGTCCGTCTCACGGTGATTCGTGAGCGGAACCCTCCTTACCTCACTTGTGCTTACCTGGCCACAATTGGCAGTGAAGAGGCGATTCGAGGGTTATCTTGCAACTTGTCGCTTAGAAGTCTAGGAGCGGTCTAGTTGGACTTTGAAGACCCTAGCTCTAGGTGTTGTTTGTGTATATTGTGATTGTGATTGTGCTTATGTAAAGTTTAGTCCCATAATTCCGTATTCTTTCAAAACAAACAATTTCGAAAACTGCAAAAACAAAAAAATCAAATTTTTTTTATAAAAATTCAACCACTTTCCTCCCTCCCTACCTTTTCATAACATGGGTACCCCAAAACGACCGACTCTTGCCGAACTTTGGTACCCACAACCAGACATTTCTTCTTACGGTTCTTGCTTTGGCCGAACTTCGAATGATCCATCCATGCCCAAATTTTCATTGAGAGATCGGATAGACGCGTCTAGGACAAACAATTGGACTCCGCAATCCACTTCGTATCAACCATTTCAACCTCCCCCACCTTCTTACGTTGATACCCCTTTTGCGATTCATGTTGCGACTCCGAAACCTATGTCCATTGCTGATTGATGCGAAAGAGTTGTGTTTGTAGTTAACTGCAATCAATAACGGTGTCGCGTGTAGCTAGACCGAGATGAGTACGGGTTGTCCTCTGGGAAACGTTGAATCTTTTATTCTTACTTTAGATGTGTTGAAAAAGAGAGGAGGAAGAAATAAGATTGTAGAATGGTTGTAGGATCTAGATCTACGTTAAACACGGATGCAAAATATAGATCTAGATTAACTATGGATGTAAGTTTATATAAGAAGAGGGCTTGTAGGATTCATTAGGATTTAGTAGTTATGGATGATTAATTAAAAATTACTCTTTCTATCCTTTAATAGATTTAAAACTAGAACGACAGTGATGCGCGTAGATTAGGGTTTCTGGAGGCAAAAGGAATCCCACTCTTAACCCCTATCTTGACACGGAACTCCGTTCATATCTAGCCTTTACCAAAACAATCATTAATCTAATTTCTAATCGCGGTCGAGACTAACAATGAATTGGTAGCGCGCCCAATTAGGATGTTAATGATTCTTTTGATAAAGTTTATAAACTTTATAGGACGTAAAAAGAGTTTAGGTATTTTCATCATCCATTAACCTACCCTAATCCTACGAACCCTAACAAGCGGAGAATTACTCGCGCATGTTGGGAGAAAAAGAGATGGAGAGAGAATGCATAATGAAACTACAAAGAAATAGGATAAGAAAAAGAACTACCTTTATTAATCAACAAAACTCATTACACTTTATTTCCTTAGAAAATGATTACAAAGACTAGTTTGCTTCTCGATCTCTTCTGAGGAGGTAGATGAACCGTTGATGATCAGCCTGGATGCGTGAGCCGTCTTAGACTTCGTGATCTCGTCGGCTTGATAATTTTTCCAAGGGGCTCTCGGTCCTTATTTATACTCCAAAAGCCAGAAACTTAGCTTCCTAATTTGGAAGCAAACAGTAAAGATTCACCCAGAAAAATTGCAGCTCATAAATCCTCTGGTACGCGACAGATCCACGGTCAAAGGGTAGGTTTGACCGCGGATCCGCGGTCTTGTATGTAGATCGTTGGATTTGGTCTTCTGCGCTTTTCTCCTTGTGACACGTGGCGATCTTTAGAATCTTTGGAAATTGGAAATCATTTCTTTATTTCTGCCAGATTTGATTTCTTAGTTTGCTTTCTTAATTAGGCAGGTTTGCTCTTAACAACTTTGATTCCCTTGAATTTTAGCCCTGAAAAATTCTGCACAATCTCAACAAATAATATTAGTGGTGTTTTGTTTTATTGAGATATTAATTTCACCATTAAGATTTGGTCAATGGTATCTTTGCATACATTTTTTTACCAAATGTTAATTATAATATATCAACACATGAAAAATAGTATTTTTACAGATAAACCCTCATATGTATCATATATTATAATAAACACCTTTTCTAGTATAGAAATAGTAGGAAGAATGTAATAACAAATGTGCAGTTTTATCAACTGAACAAATACCCCCAAACTTATCTTTGATCGTCCCAAGCAAACTAGTTTATTCAAGAGGAGGAGAAAAAGAAAGGAGAAAACTAAGCACACTTTCGTAGGCAAACACGATTGCACTGAGCACGTGCAACAAGCCGTTAAACCTCTTGGTTAGTAGGAGGAGTGTTGTCTCCTGAGGGTTTTCAACGGATTACACCCACAAAATCCTATAATAAAAGAGAGATGGTGAAATTTACATATAAAGATAAGAACCATAAAAGAAAGACTTTGAAAACAAGAGTTTCCCACTAATACTAGCTTTTCAGTTGTCATGAGCCCTATCTTAATAGTCATGAAAAGATGTTAGAAATCACATCATCCCTCAATAAAACATCGTCTTTATTCTTCATTCCTACCTTTCATCCAAAAATTGATCATATAACCCTACGTGTGTGTAAAGAACATCCCTACACTCGGAGAATTCAATTCAAGCTATCATACTCTTGTCCATCTACCTCAGTACTTTTTTAACTTGATGAATATTTAGATTTGCTCACACATTTTCATGCGACCGTTAATACTTCTTGAGATACTAACCGACCAATTACTTATGTGCCTGCAGATTAGGTGATAGTATTTTCCTCGTCTTGCACCACCTAAGGCTTAGCAGTGACTCCCAAACCAGTTGGTCTAAGGCACTAGGTGATGAAGCACCCTTGCTATATTTTTTTTATTGCTGCCTTGGCGATAACAAAACCAGTGTTCATTTTTTTCTTCACCATTTTATATTTTATTCATTTTTTTTATTTCCTTCATACTTTGGCTTTTAGACAAGAGCATTTCAAGGTATCCTCTACTATCCTGAGTTTCAAGAAGTGTGCAAGTGCGTATAGTAGGGTATCAACGTTCAAATATTTGGCTTTCAGAATAGAAACTATTTTTCAGAATTATTTTTATCCTCAGATTAGTGACTTCCTTCATCTTACTATCCCTTGGGACAACGGCTCATAATTACTTATTACTAGTTCGTTTAAGAAAACTTCTAAATTTCTTGGTTTTCTTAAACTATTTCTATCTTTTGGATGTAATTTTTCACTTTCTACTCTTTTGTTATAAAAGAATTTTTTTTTTGAAAATGTTGTGCTTATGCAAAGTATGATGCAAATTGATGCGTAAATAAGCACAAACCTCCCCCAAACTTGTTTTCAACAGTGTCCTCACTGTTGCTATCTGCTGGATCACAAAAACTTGTAAGCTTGGGAGGACATTATTAATGGGGGCAAGACTATATGAATGTGAAAATCCTCCCCCAAACTTAGTTTTGGCTCACAAATTTGAGGACAAAAGTTATGTTCAAGAGCCAAAAATATACCCCCCCTCAAACATGAGTTAGACAATATGAAGCATTTTAAGAGCGGGTGAGTCATTTGGTCAAAGTAAGACTTTACAAAGACCAAAAGTTAACACCAACCATTCAAAGATTTTATCAGTATAGCGTATAGGTCGGTGGAAGAATGTGTTGTATCGAGTCAAGAAAAAATGGGGAAGGGATAAGAGGTGGTCTGGAAAGGGTTTGAATTTGAAATTAGAGAAAAGAAAGAATGAGGATGAATGTGAATGATTAGGAAGAAGGAATGGTGACGGTTCAATCTCTATATGTGGAGATTGATCAATCACAAAATCCGTATTGTTTAAAAATTCAAGTTTGTCAGCAAAAAGTTCTTCAAAACTTTTATCAATGGTGTGATTGAACATTTTGCTGTCAAAGAGTTTTGTGCCAGAATTTATCCTACTTGATTCAAAAATTATTGAGGTAGAGGACTCGAAAAACTCATCTGCCTCATTTTCAAAAATATCCAAATCAAGTTGAATTTCTGGTATTATTGAACTTGAATTAGCGGATTGTGATTCATCAAAACTTACTGAAACTATAGGAACAGAAGAAGAACCGGAGAAAGTAGAAGGTGAAATGGGTAAACAAATTGGTGTGTCGAGTGTTGCTGAACCAGATGTGGAAGATGGATGCTGTATTTCGGTCTGATCTTCGGGTATACCATTATCATCAACTTCAAGACATATTTGGGGTTCGGGAAGAATTAAAGGCTCAAGATGATGACCACAAGGAAGTGAAAGGATTTGATGAATTGGTTGGACAAAATCATCCAAAATTTCGGGTTCATCAATCAATATATCCCCAACTTCAATCACCTCATTCAAGTGAAGGTTAAAATTCTCAAACACCTCATCAAAAGTATGGTTTTCAATCAGTTTTGGTTCAAGAGTGGAGGTGTAGAGATCACAAGGGTTGGGTATGGTTTCACTTGAAATGGACCCTTCACAGTCGGGTAAATCAAACACTACAAAGTCACACAACTTATCAGACATTCTATTTGGTGTACTTGATGAATCTATGAAACTGGAGTTGTGGATTTCGGTTTGGAATGGGGAGGTTTGATTAGGAAGGGTGTACAGTTCTGTCTCACTACCCAAATTCTCATTTCGTCCTATGCCCGAATCATATACTGAAAATTTTTGGGCAGGTTTGAGATTCTTTGCTTGCATCCATTCTGTTGTTTCCTTCCTAATTTGGTTCGACAGTTCCAGAAATTTTTCTAATGTCTGCTCCAGACTAGTCTTGGGTTGATAAGGGGGTTCAGTATAAGACTGAAATTCCTGTGGATAATTAAAACTCCCAAATGACTGATTAGAAGAACTGTCTAGAGAAGGTGGAAAAGTCGGATTGGATTGATAAGAATAGAATGGTTGCGAAAATTGGGTGGGAGTAGGGTCAACATTGTGATAAGAAGAATTTTTATATGGGTTGGTCGGTTGGCTATCAAACTCTTCTTTGGAAAGTGGAGGTGATGGTTGATATTGGTCCGGGTTGAAACTTTGGCCTCTAGCCCTAGCTATGTGCTCAGCAATGGACATTCGTCTAGGGGCTTCCTCACTCTGGGTATCAACTGAAACATGTGTAGGATTAGGATACGGTTGATAAGACCTAGACTGAGGTGACCGACTGTTTCTTTCTGCTTGTTCTATATGATCTCTTAAGGACATGGAAGAGCCGGACGGTATACCGAAGGGATTACGAAAACAAGAGATATCTGGTTGTGGACAGCAAAGCTCGGCAAGTGTTCTTCTGTTTAGGTCACCCATTATAAGAAGAGAAGAAGGGGGAAGGGGTAAAAAGGGGAGAAAATAATTGGTTTGTTTTGAAAAATGACGGATTTAGACAAATCACACAAAAATGCACAAACAACCCTAGAACTATGGTTACCTAGGTCCAGTCTCTAGACCGCTCCTAGACTTCCAAAGGACAAGCCGTAGGATCAATCCTCTACCGCCTCTTTACTACCCTTGTAGCCAGGTAAGTGCCAGGTGAGTGGGAGGCTCCCCACTACGAAAGTAGTGGTCCTAATTAAGTAACCACTCGCCTTAGACACACTTGCCTAAACACCACAAAAGTAATGCGGATAAGCGATAGATTACCCATGACCTTCCTCTGTCTTTATTGAGCGCGACAGTCCTTAGAGTCTGGTCTAGATATTTTTTAAATTAATGTAGGGTTGATGCAGATGCTCGGTTTGTGATTTGTGGGGCTTAGGAAGGGTGATGAAATCCCCACCTAATCTGGATTTTGGTCTTGCCCCTTAAAAATCCGTATTAAAATATGCAAAAACAAACCGCAAAACAAAACTTTGCAAAAAGATTTTTGAGCGGTGATATTTTGCAAAGAATCCTGCAGAAAAGATATTTTATTGGATTTCAGAGGAGAGAGAAAGAGGTTAGAATCTTACCAGAGAAGACTGAAGCCCTAGATCTCCTAACTGGCCGCGCTTCCGCCGCCGATGTGCACTTCCGGCCGCGGTTCCGCCGCAAGAGGGAGAGATCAATTGATGATTTTTTTCCCTGTGGCCTTCTCTACTTCTTTGGATCTCAATGAATGTATCTGTCTCCTGTTTCCTCAAGTCTGTGACTCCAGATTCCCTCGCAACATTCACACAATAATCGTTAAATATACAATTTGCAGTTTTTTTATGATACAGATCGTATAAGAATTCAACACAAATAGTAAGAATAAAAAATTATGCACGTATCCCCGGCAACGGCGCCATTTGATTGATGCGAAAGAGTTGTGTTTGTAGTTAACCGCAATCAATAACGGTGTCGCGTGTAGCTAGACCGAGATGAGTACGGGTCATCCTCTGGGAAACGTTGAATCTTTTATTCTTACTTTAGATGTGTTGAAAAAGAGAGGAGGAAGAAATAAGATTGTAGAATGGTTGTAGGATCTAGATCTACGTTAAACACGGATGCAAAATATAGATCTAGATTAACTACGGATGTAAGTTTATATAAGAAGAGGGCTTGTAGGGTTAATTAGGATTTAGTAGTTATGGATGATTAATTAAAAATTACTCTTTCTATCCTTTAATAGATTTAAAACTAGAACGACAGTGATGCGTGTAGATTAGGGTTTCTGGAGGGAAAATGAATCCCACTTTTAACCCCTATCTCGACACGGAGCTCCGTTCATATCTAGCCTTTACCAAAACAATTATTAATCTAATCTCTAATCGCGGTCAAGACTAACAATGAATTGGTAGCGCGCCCGATTAGGATGTTAATGATTCTTTTGATAAAGTTTATAAACTTTATAGGACGTAAAAAGAGTTTAGGTATTTTCATCATCCATTAACCTACCCTAATCCTACGAACCCTAACAAGCGGAGAATTACTCGCGCATGTTGGGAGAAAAAGAGATGGAGAGAGAATGCATAATGAAACTACAAAGAAATAGGATAAGAAAAAGAACTACCTTTATTAATCAACAAAACTGATTACACTTTGTTTCCTTAGAAAATGATTACAAAGACTAGTTTTCTTCTCGATCTCTTCTAAGGAGGTAGATGAACCGTTGATGATCAGCCTGGATGCGTGAGCCGTCTTAGACTTCGTGATCTTGTCGGCTTGATAATTTTTCCAAGGGGCTCTCGGTCCTTATTTATACTCCAAAAGCCAGAAACTTAGCTTCCTAATTTGGAAGCAAACAGTAAAGATTCACCCAGAAAAATTGCAGCTCATAAATCCTCTGGTACGCGGCGGATCCGCGGTTAAAGGGTAGGTTTGACCGCGGATCCGCGGTCTTGTATGTAGATCGTTGGATTTGGTCTTCTGCGCTTTTCTCCTTGTGACACGTGGCGATCTCTAGATCCTTTGGAAATTGGAAATCTTTTCTTTATTTCTGCCAGATTTGATTTCTTAGTTTGCTTTCTTAATTAGGCATGTTTGCTCTTAACAACTTTAATTCCCTTGATTTTTAGCCCTGAAAAATTCTGCACAATCTCAACAAATAATATTAGTGGTGTTTTATTTTATTGAGATATTAATTTCACCATTAAGATTTGGTCAATGGTATCTTTGCATACATTTTCCTACCAAATGTTAATTATAATATATCAACACATGAAAAATAGTATTCTTACAGATAAACCCTCATATGTATCATATATTATAATAAACACATTTTCTAGTATAGAAATAGTAGGAAGAATGTAATAACAAATGTGCAGTTTTATCAACTGAACAATTGCCGACAGAATCGAACAATCTCGTAGCCGATCTTTCACTCCTTTCACCACTTCGAATTCTTTTGATCAACGATTCCAATCACCTTCTTATCAGAATGTTGATCCTACTCCTGTTCAACCATTCGATTCCTATCCATCCTACCCGACTTTTACACCTTCCATAGATATTGCTTCTGAATAGCCTTTTGGGAGTTTCACGTATCCAAACGAATTTGAATATTTTACTGAAACCCCTTCACAACATTTGATTATCGTAGAAACATGATACGTTTTTATGATATGCGTTCTACTCAGTTATATACTTACCGCAATCAAGACGATGTCACTTTGCAGCTAGCCGGTTGAGCACGGGTCGATCCACAGGGAGATGGTAGTATGTCCGTTCGTGTTTTAGACGACTCAATGAAGAATGTATATGTGTATGTTCAAATCTGTCCTAAGTGTTTGTATGTATATTCAAGTAAGCTTGTTAGGGTTAAGGTTGGTTAGTAGAGTTAGGATTGGTCTTGTACTTGTCTTTTGCCATTCTTAAAACGATATTGGGATAATCGAAAGTAGCGGGGATTAGGAGGACATAAGAATGGGATTTGCGAGTTTAAGCAAGTTTTCCAACACTAAATCCATTCCTAGTGCCCCTTGTCCGTCCGCTAAATGCGCTTATTTCCAACCCTAGGCCAAACACCCGCAACCATGTATCCAATTAAGTCACAACTACATGTCACGTTGTAATGCGCTTAAAGAATTTCTCGACTTAGGTCACGGCTATATGTCACGTATAGCGCGCCTGAGTGAGTGGGTTGCGTTTGTTTGGTCTAGGTTCATTTTAGGATGTTTAGCGAATAGAAGCACAAGGGATTTTTCCGTCCCTCATACTAACCTTCCTTAGCCCCTAACAAATATGGAAATTATTCACACATGAAAATGAAAAGAAAATAAAGCAAGAAAGAAGCAAAGAAAGAAAGGAAAAATACGGTTTAACAAGCTAACTACTTGGGTCCTCACCTAAGCAAGGACCTCCGTCGAGTATCATGGCTTGAAAATAATACGGATAAGAAGGGAAGGAAAATAAAACAAGCAAAGAAATATCAACAACTACTTAACAACAAGAAACAAAATTACACTTAGGAATTAAAATTACAGTACAAGAATTAAAACATACAAGTTAAATAAAAACCCTCATCTTCATTGATTTTCCATTCAAAAGCTCTTACTACTCTTTAATGGAGAATAGATGAAGAGGAAGAAGAAGATACAAACTAACCTACATTAAAATCTAGCTAAAAAGAAGCATCCTTTACTTGGCACAAAACTGGGCTATTTATAGGTAGAGAGCTGAAACCCTAGGGATAAATTCTGAGCCCAAATACAATGACCAAAATAACCCCAAAGTTTGGTCAGATGATGACACGAAACCGCGGCGGAACCGCCGCAAAAACCCACATTTGGCAGCGGTTCCGCCGCGGTTTTGTCGAATTTGGGTCTCGTATTTTCTTGGATTCCTTGTGTTACTATTTTCTGTTATTCTACATGTCACGCCCCGCTTTCCAGAGTACGCAAGATTGGGCACGTGACATAGCCAACCATGCTACCTGTGGGTAGGAAGTATCCATCCACAGTCACATTACGGCTGTAGCGATATCAAGAACAAGATAAAACTATCTAACACATGTCCACAATCCAGAATAACAAGAGTCAATGATAAGTAAATGCGGAAGCAAATGATCCAATACAATAATAGAAAAGTATGTCCCATAATGCGGGCTCACATCTGGAAATAAAAATGCAGGAAATAAACTAACCACTACAGAACTCACAAATCAGCCTGCTGGCTAAAGTACTCCTGCTCGGATAGTGACAGTGGCAAAGAATCTGGGCCATGCAAAACCCAGACGTCAGCGCGTCATGTCAACTAATAATATAATATGAACAGTGTAATAGGCAATGCAGAAATAAACATGAATAAAGCAATAGTATGAAACAAGCAGTGCAGGGTAGTGTGCAGTGGGTAACTAAACTGTTCTATCGGGTTTTCTATTCTAAAGTCTTCGAAATCAAATTGGGTAAACCTCCATGTAACTCAAAGGATATGTCCCGTTACCCCCCGGGACCACGGATCAGGAAGATGGGAACCAATAGTGGTTCTGTCCCGTTGCCCCCCGGGACCACGGATCAGGAAAATGTAAGAGTCACGAATGGCCCTGTCCCGTTACCCCCCGGGACCACGGATCAAGTAATACCCTTTTAAGTTACACTTTAGATTACCCTTTTGATTTCCCCATACCCCCAGGTTATATGTGTCAGGTCAGGTATTCAGTGGTCAAGAACTAATGCCAACACAAGTTCAGGTAACAGTAGGTTTGTCTGGATAGACAACAAGCTTGGTCCATGAGGACTCCATGTCAGGTTTGTTGGCATTAGGCACGAGATCAGGTAACAGGTCGGGTCATGGTACCTCAGGTCAAGTCAACAGTAAACGGTATCATGTCAGGTGTATCAATATATATCATGTGTAACCAAGTCAAGTCAAGATGTAACAATATCGTGGGTGTGCTCACAACAGATATATAATCGAACAGGGGATTAACAGCAGAAAATAAGCAATAAATTAAACAACAATGAGCAGTTCATTCAATCACCATAGTGCATTAATATAGTGCAGCTGTTTTATTGTAGTAACAGGTTTTGAGCACCCTTAACGGTGCAATAGTTTAAAGGATGATGCAATACCGTTATATCAAGTCTTAGAATATCCGAATGTAATAGAACTACATAGGAAAGTGCTATAATCTATTAACGGTAAAATGTGATTAACAGGTAAACTTGGTTCGTAGGTTAAAAGTAGCAAATTGTAATTTCCATGTTAACTGTAAAATGATATATGTCATATTGCAACCCAATGAGGAAATAACCATATCGAGTTAAGTTTTGCAGGCTTAATGAGTCAAAACATATATAATTGTATAGTATAGCATGTAGCAAGTGATACTTGCCTCGACGGGTCGCGAACCGGGAAAAACGGAACGTAACGTCGGCGGGGAAACATGCGACGGACGCACGGTTCACGGATTGAATCCAAACGACGAACCAAGGGACCACACGGGTCAGAGTACTCTGCTGGATCGTCGGATCACGTCGTCGGCATCGCCGGATTCCGGCCAAACAGTGAACAGTGAATGATCAAGTTTGCGACGAGAAAGAAAGGAAAGTTAAAGAAGGAAGGAAGGAGGGTGGCGAAGGGAAGGATACTCACTGTGGGTTGAAGGGGGTCGCGACGGTCGACGGCGTCGATCGGGCTCCGGCGGTGAGCAGTGATCGTGGAGAAGATCTGCCGATCAAGAATTACGTTAACAGAGAAGGAGAAAAGAAAGGGAGAGAGGAAGAAGGTGATCTTACCGAGGGGTGCTCGCGAGGCCGTGGAGAAGAGGACGGGGGTCACCGGCGGCGACCCACGGCGATGCAACGCGTGTGCAGGGGGGTGCGCGGCCACGGCTGGTGCAGGGTGCATGGGGAGAAGGGAGAGGAGGAAGGAATGGTGTAGCGGCTGCGACGAGGGCGAGGAGGCGAGGCCGGTGGTGATGTTTGCGTCGGCTTTGGTGCTGCGGTGGTGAGGGAGCCGGAGATTAGGGTTCGGTGCCGATGGGTTCACGTAAGGAAGAAATATGGGGAGGGAAAGAGTTTTTAAAATATATGGGAGAGAGAGAGAGTTAGAGAGAGAGAGAGAAAGAGAAATTAGAGAGAGAGAGACGTAAGAGATGGAGAGAGAAAGAGAGAGAGAAAGATAATGGAGGTGGGCCCACGGGATTTAAACCAATGGGATAGGCTGGAAAAGATTCGTGGGTTAAAAAGAATCCTAAAAGATTTTTAAATACTAAGTTAACAGTAAGATTCATGAATATATTATGGTTTAATATTTTATTAATTTAGGATTTTGGCGCTAAATGAAACATTTCCAAATCGTGCCCGGGTTGGGTCTAAAAATTCGAAATTCAAATAATAGGATTTTAAGCGGGTTCCAAATTTTAAAATGAAATGTTTTATGATTAAAAAGCATACCCCCAAGTCGGACACCTGCACGCGCGCGTAGCCGTCCAAACTCGCCCGTTTCACCGAACGGGATGAGAACTCGACGCACGGATGCTACCACACGGCTAGGGGTGACGAGTAGGCCAAGATAGATATTTTTAATTTTACTTTAGGTGTTAAAATTTGTTATCTGCAGAAATGACTTAGTCAGTTAAAATTTTACAGTAAGACCCAAACAAGCAAGATAAATGAAATGAGCAATATCCAACACTCAACCAGTAACAGAAATAGTAGTATTGGGCTCGGGTGTTACACTACATGTCCCAAATTGCAAAATGCTTCCAAAGTTTCTTCAGATTTGCAACAGTCCACACTTTTAATTCATTTGACCTTTATCTCTCTCGAGCTCTGCGCACCCATTGAATCTTGTGCAGCCCCTCTCGTGCTCTGTGCTTGTCCCAGACACGAATGACCACTGTTTTTTGTCTTGTCTCTTGAACTGGTAAGCGGCACTAGACGGATACGGATGACCGAAACCCGGCATTTATCTATTGGCAACAGATGTTCTGAATTTTGGCGTAACTGTGGAGATTTTGTATGATTTGCGTTATTTTGGACTAGGAACCTGTAGCCTATAAATATGTAGTAAATACGGATCAAAAGCAGCTGCCTATAAATAAACGAGCAGAAGAATGGGCGGTATTAAATGCAATATTTTAGTATGAACAAATACCCCAAACTTAACTTTTGCTCGTCCCGAGCAAAACCTGTTATTCACAAAAAGTCCTAATCTCACTTTCACAGGGTACGTGATTGCACTGAGCTCGTGCAACAAGCCGTTAAACCTCTAGGTGTCCATAGTAGGAGGACTGTTGTCTCCTGAAGGTTTTCAGCGGATACTACCCACAAAATCCCGTCAAGCTAGTTTTGTAAGTTACGTCGACTCTACTCCTAAGGTTTAGTATCTAAGTTAGAAATTCTATCATCCTAAGTTAGAAATATTCAACCCTTATTTTTCACAACTCCTATTTATTCAACCCAAGATCCTATACATTTTACAGTTTAGAAAGGTCTCGGTTTCTTTTGAGTTTTCTTTCTAATGCGCAGTCTCCAATCCGGATTTTTTTATCAACTTTACGGAAAACATAAGTCTTATTCTTTATTCCTATTTTGCCTCCAAATATCGATCGTATACCCCCACGTGTGTGTAAATTTTCACCCTTACACTCAAGAATTCAATTCAAGCTATAGTACCCTTGCCTTATTATCTAATACTACTTCTTTTCATTAATGGATGGACGGTTTTGCTCACACACCTTTCATGTGACTATTAATTCTTTCTGAGGCACTAACCAGCCGATTACTGAATGTGTGAGCTTAAAGCGTAAATAGTAGTTTTCAGGTCTTGTAATTTATTCTTTTTTTCTTTTTCTTTTCAAGACCGGATATATTTTTCAATAATGCTCTTTTGGTGGTTAGCTTTAAATACCGTTTTTTTTTCTTTCATACTAGGTTTTCAGGCAAGAGTATTTCTAGGTATTCTCTACTATCCCAAGTTTCAAGGTGCGTGTACGTGCGATTTGTAGGGTATATACTTTCTATATTTGGACTCAAGAATATGAACTATTTTTCAGATTTATTCTTCAGTAAAGCTTTCAATACTTTCCCTTCATCTCGATTTAACTCAAGAACTGAACTCAAAATTATCTACTTCTAAAAAAAACTGTATGGACCTATAATTACCAAGGTTAAACAAAAAGAGGGTTATTGTTAGGGTTTCCAATTCTTAAGCCTATAATTTAGTTATTTCTAACAAATCAACTAAATTTTCGGAATAAAAATCTAAGTTACCTTACCAGCTAACTTGACGACAAAGTTTTTATATTTTTGAATTTTTTTCGATTTTTATGGCTTTTTAATAAGTATGCAAATACAAAATATAAGGTAGAAAGCTTACCAAGCACACCTCCAAACTTAAATTTGACAGTGCCCTCACTGTCAGGCTACACCAAGAGGGTCAAAATTGTCGGCGCTCTCCTATTTTTTTTTTAAAGAAAAAGCAAACAAAAAAATATACACAAAAAGGTCCCCCAAACTTAAGTAAAACATCGTTTCCACTGTTTAGGCGTTAAAATTCAGAGTTAGGGGGGAAGAGAACAGTATCAATCTATACAAGGCCTTAACAGGCCAAAAGTTAGCACCAACCATTCAAAATTTTTATCGGGATAAAGCCCGGGTTGGTGAAAGAATGCGGAGAGGAAAGAAATGGAGAATACGCGAGACCGTGTGGGGATGGAAGCGGCGTACGGTCTCGGTGGAGGAGAAGAATGGTGGAGGGGAAAAAGAAATGGAATACGAACTTGAGGGTGAAAATGGAGTGAATAAATTAGTACAATTTGTAATGACCGATGTGTAAAAAGTGATTGTACTAATCTATCAACCCGTTGAGAAATGTGGTCAAACCTCTCAAGATTCGTACGAAAATATGGGTAGACCGAACTTGGTGAACCAGATATAGGAAATGAAAGTGATACGGTGTCTTGCAAAGTGGGAACGATGGAAAGGATAGAGAGGAGTGATCGAGGAATGGTATCGGTTAAACGTTCAGGAGGGTGTACACAGTCAATGAAAGGGACAGATGAATTGGAAAATCCGACTCATCTAATAAAACTGTTTCATCCTCAATACTATCCTAAAAATTCTCCTAAAAAATCAGCTCATCCATGCACTCATCTTCAATTTCAAGACGCATATGGGGTTCGGGAAAAACAGTTAACAGTTCGGGATGATGCCCACACGGAAGTGAAAGGACTTGATGAATTGGTGAGAAAAACACATCCAAAACCGTGGGTTCATCATCCAAAATATTCCCAGCATCGACATCCTCAATCAAGTGAAAATCAAATTTCTCAGACATCTCACCAAAATCATATATTTCAATCAATTCAGGTTCTAGAGTGGAGGTGTAGAGATCAAAAGGATTTGGAGTGGTTTCACTTGAAATGGACCCTTCACAATCGGGCAAATCAAACACTACAAAGTCGCACAACTCATCAAACGTTCTATTTTCAATTGGTGATTCATGTGGGATACTTGATAGACTTTTAAAACCGGAATTGTGGAATTCTATTTGCAATGGGTAGGTTTGGTTTGGAAGGGTGCACTGCTCACTCTCACTACTCAAATTCTCAATATGTCCTATCGCCTCATCATACATTGGGAAATTTGGAGCTAGTTAGAAACTTGCTGCCGGTTCGTTAAGTTGTATGAGGGCGGCCAGGGACGCATTCAAATCCAGCATCTGGTGGCACGATGCGACCCGAAATTCTTCCAAAGTTCGTTCAGGACTAGACAAGGGTTATAAAGTGGTTTCAATAAAAGATTCAAATTCGTTTGGATACGTGAAACTCCCAAAAGGCTGTTCAGAAGTAATATCTAGGGAATGTGTAAAAGTCGGGTAGGATGGATAGGAATCGAATGGTTGGACAGGAGTAGGATCAACATTCTGATAAGAAGGTGATTGGAATAGTTGATCAAAAGAATTCGAAGTGGTGAAAGGAGTGAAAGATCGGCTACGAGATTGTTCGATTCTATCGGCAATGGACATGGGTTTCGGAGTCGCAACATGACTTGCAAAAGGGGTATCAATGTAAGAAGGTGGGGGAGCTTGAAACGGTTGATACGAAGTGGATTGCGGAGTCCAATTGTTTGTCCTAGATGCGTCTATCCGATCTCTCAATGAAAGTTTGGGCATGGATGGATCGTTCGAAGTTCAGCAAAGCAAGAACCATAAGAAGAAATGTCTGGTTGTGGGTACCAAAGTTCAGCAAGATTCGGTCGTTTTGGGGTACCCATGTTATGAAAAGGTAGGGAGGGAGGAAAGTGGTAGAATTTTTATAAATTTTTTTTGAATTTTTTTGTTTTTGCAAGTGTTTTAGATTTTTGTTTGTTATTGTTTTGCATAAATAATATGGACTTTAAGGGGCTATAACACCAACTCAGATTGGGTGGTTGAGCACGGGTCGATTCACAGAAAGATGGTAGTATGTCCGTTCATATTTTAGACGAGTCAATGAAGAATGTAAATGTCCGGTTGAGCACGGGTCGATCCACAGGGAGATGGTAGTATGTCCGTTCGTGTTTTAGACGACTCAATGAAGAATGTATATGTGTATATTCAAATCTATCCAAAATTTTTGTGTGTATATTCAAGTAAGCTTGTTAGGGTTAAGGTTGGTTAGTAGAGTTAGGATTAGTCTTGTACTTTTCTTTTGCCATTCTTAAAATGATGTTGGGATAATCGAAAGTAGCGGGGATTAGGAGGACATAGAAATGGGATTTGCGAGTTTAAGCAAGCTTTCCAACGCTAAATCCATTCCTAGCGCCCCTTGTTCGTCCACTAAACGCGCTTATTTCCAACCCTAGGCCAAACACCCGCAACCATGTATCCAATTAAGTCACAACTACAATCAACTTGGCATCTTTGGAGAGGTGGACGGATAAATCCAAATAGCATCTGCCCCCAAAATTCAGGCCAGACGTCCTAACGTTCCGGTCGCGTTTTTCGGCGGTGAACAAATTCTGGCACGCCCGGTGGGACCTTTTCCTCTTTCCACTCCACACTTCGTGTGTCGTTTTCGTGAACAAAATCGCGGTTTGCTATGGTTGCCCTTGGATTCGAGGTACTAAGATTTGGTGTCTTTTTCCTGTGCAGAAAGAAGTGAACATCATTGGCTTCCAGCTGCACAAACTGCAATAGCAACTCCCGCTCCGCCCCAACTGGAGGAGTGACAAATGGGCCCAATGCAGCATCCATCTTTTCAATGCCGGCGGGGCAGGTCACTCAAGCCACCACTAGATTTTTCTTCGAGACCATGTTCCCGCCAGCAAGATTCAACACCCAGTGCCACCACAGGAAGCTCCTAAGAAGTCGGTCTTCGATCAACTTGCAACCACCATGGCCCCTTTCAACAGGTCGTCCAAATCTGCCACCTCAGTCTTCAACAGCTGAGCCGAAGCTCAAGTGGGCCCGCAAAGAGGCTCGCGATACCTAAAGGGGCTATCCCAAAACGGATAGTCCTCCCAACTCCTCCGGCGGGTGAAGTCGTCAAAAGTTCTTCCCTCACCAGAAAATCGGCCTTCAAAAGATTGGTCGTCCCCTCTCAACGGACGTCATCTTCGATAGGTTGGCACCAGCAACAACCCTTCACCAAAGCCGGGGGCATGACAGAGCCGCTTCCACAACTGAAGAAGTCCCATCTGCAAGGCACGCTCGACGTCGCCACTGGCGCCAAGTGAAAAGAGCTGGGGGAAACTCCCCCTCTGGACTCACCCCACCAGCTCCAATGGTGGAAATTAACGCTGCTGTTCCAACCGGGAACAACTTTGATCTGCTTAGGAAGGTGCAAAAGAACTCTCCAACTGCGGTGCTGAGAAAATCTCCCCCACTTGCTGAAAACATGACACAGGTAAAGCTGGAGCAGCCCCCTCAGCGGCTGTCCTCCCAAATCCACAAGGTCTAGTGGAAAGTCCAAGATTCTGTGATCAACAAAGACTACTCTCGCCGACTGAAGAAAATGAAGGCTCGGCAAAAGGAAGACCATCGTTCCGTCATACAGAGAGGGGCGTCTTCAACACGGGTGCCTGTTACAACGGCTCCTTCAACTTCGACCTCCCATAAAAGGGTGAGACTGGAGAATCTCCCACCGTCGGCGGCAAATCCCAAAGGTGACGGACCCAAACGCCCTAAGTCTAGGGGCATGGTTGTACACACGGTCTACATGGCTTTCGGGAAAGAGGAAAGCCATGCTTCCGTGGGCCATCGGCCGCAAACTCGGTCGTTGAAAAAATCTTAGGAGCAGCAACAAAAGCTCCAGGAGATGCTGACGAAAATGACAGCACTCACCGGACAGAAAGAAAGTCCGGAGTCAGCATCAGAACAATGCCAGGAGTAGGAGACTGATACAGAGTTCCTGCGAAAGGTGCTGGAAAGAAAGGATAAGAAGGCCGCGGAACAACTGCTAATATTAAATAGATGGCGCTCCTGTTCCAAGACATGGTTGGAATGATGATCCAGCCAGAACCTCCAGCTGAAAACCTGCCGATAATTATCAAGGACGACAAAGGGGAAACATCAAACCCTCTTCAAGCTTTATCGACAGCCAGGGAGGAAACGATCTCCAAAGCTGCCCTTGATGATTACATAGCTCAACAAATACGGGCTCATCAGGCAAGTGAAGCGTGTTAGGGTCAAAAATTACACCCCGGTTGACTAAGTCAAAATCAAAGTCAACTCGAGCTAAGTAGGCCCAAGCCCAGGTCAAGATCAAGTATGGAAGGGACCGGTCCCATGGCAAAAAGAATGAAGCCATAGATTGGTTTAATATAATTCTTTTTTTTAGATAGAAATAAATATATGAAAGATGGACAGAAAGCCAAAATTTTGTAAAACCCATAACTTATGTGCAAAAGGAAATAAGCATATAAGATATGTGGTGGCACAAGTGCCATTTGGCAAATCTCAAGGGGCTATATGTAAAATGTGTAGCCTATAAAGGCAACATGATGAAAAAATCAAAGAGGAACTTTTCATTCTTTCAAATTCTAGGGCTTGTGCCTCCTTCCTCAAGGTTCTAAACCTTTTTTCTTTTGAAATAAATCAATAGTTCAATCCCTCTTTTTCCAAAAAGAAACTGTTTTTCACCATAAAACCCTTAAAGGGGAACTCGAACTTTCATCAAATCACTAAAAAGGAGATTTTTAAGTTTCACCCCTCTTCATCTTCAAGATCCAGCTGATGGAGAGGAGGAAGAAGGAGCCCCGTTTCCAAATATCCCATTTCGAGAATATCTATGGCTCAAAAGAAGATCTAGGCTAAAGGAGAGAAGAAAGGGGCCCCTCTGATCATCTTCAAATATTTCTGGGAGTTTAACTTCATTCAAGATCTGTTGGAGTTTAACTTCATAAACAAAACCCTTTTAGGAGTTTAACTCCAAATCTATACATAATCCATGTTAGGAGTTCAACTCCCAAGACCCTTAGGAGTTCAACTCCCAACCCAGGGGCTAAGCCTCTTTTCCGCTGGTGTTTCCAGTGGTCGAGTGCCGCGCACGTGACCCACGGGCGCCCAGTGGTTGCGTGCGCATAACCCGCGGGCGCCCAGCGGTCGCATGCACGTGACCCGCGGGCGTCCAGTGGTTGTGTGCAGGGCAAGTGACTCGCGGGCGCTCAGAGCCCACATGCACCTCATGGGATCCGCGGGCGCTCAGCGCTCAGCGGTCGCGTGCAGGGCACTTAAACCGCGGGCGCCCAGCGCTCAGCGGTCGCGTGCCACGCACATGACCCGCGGGCTCCAAGCGCCCACGCGCCTTGCATGTGACCCGCAGGCGCCAAGCGCCCACGCGCCAGGCACATGACCCGTAGGCGTCTAGCACCCACGTGCCATGCACGCGTCTTTAAGACGCTCCTCACCCCTCATTTCCCATGCACTCCACACCTAAAACACGTGGGACCCCCGTAAACTCTGCGAGGCCCCCGATACACCCAAAACCCTTTAAGACACACATACACACACTGCACATTGAGTTCGCATGACTAGTTGGCCTGTCAATCGGAGGTTCCTTCATTTCAAAGGCGAGGGGTAATTAATGGCAGCTTAGTCCGTGGCTGCCGGAGATTCGGATCCCCACGATCAATAAACCCTGGCCTACCTTAGGCGGGGGGAATCTGTATACGCCTGACAAGTGCGCGCGTATTCCCATCTCAATGGGGTGACGAAAAACACCTTACAAAGCGGCTAGCCAAGTCGTCAGAACCGAGCGACCGTACCCAGGCTGGTACGATCAAATCAAGTACCTGCCGGGATATACGATCCCCAAATTCCATGTGTACAAGGGGACAAGCAATCCTCATCAGCACGCGGCTCAGTTCAGATCTTTGTGCGGCAATACTGGAGGCGACGACAAATTGTTGCTTCGCCAGTTCGTTGGCAGCCTTTCGGAAACAGCATTCGAATGGTACTCGGAGCTCCCAAATGACTCCGTCAAAACATTCACGGAAATGGAATTGCTATTCACGCAGCGGTTCGCCAGCGCAAGCGAGCGCACCCTGATCACGACATTAATCAATGCCAGGGTGAAGCCAGGAGAGACCTGGGTTCAATACGCAATCCGATGGCGGAATCTCTGGTCAAAATGCGAACAACGCATCGAAGATGCTCCTGCCGTGGGCATGTTCATAGGGATTCTCCTCAAGCAACTGTGTCCCAGTTCATGACGTTCTTTAAGTAGACCACCTTCCAGGCTTTGATCGACAAGTTGGCCCAAATGGACCAGATGGGCCACAGACCTTCCTCTTCAAAAATGGACCCTCGGAATGCAAAGGGTAAAGGGAAATGTAATACCCCAGGTGGAGTTGGGGCTGAATACCACCTACCCCGTAAGAAGTGAGGTGTTATACGATATCGAGGTGGGGATGTAACCGATACGGATGCACACGGGGACCCACCAGAACAATGGGGAGTATCAAATTCCATTCTGAAAGAGGGCACGATCTGAACTATAAATGGAATGATACCACTCTTATAACACAGAGGCGCCTTTTGGATGAATCGGAACTCTAGAGTTTGAAGAACTCCGTAGTTAAGCATGCTTGAGCCAGAGAAATTCTAGGATGGGTGATCTACTGGGAAGTAGCCCCGGGTTCATTCAAAAGGACAAAACTGTGTGGTTTCGGCCAGAGCGGACAATACCATCTGTGTTTGGGGGTGCGTCGTGACAAATATGGTATCAGAGCCGGTCCTTCAAAAGTAGGTCTGTGGTTCGAGGACGAACCATTGTTCTAAGTGGGGGGGAATGTAATACCCCAGATGGAGTTGGGGCTGAATACCACCTACCTCGTGAGAAGTGGGGTGTTATCCGGTATCGAGGTGGGGATGTAACCGATACGGATGCACACGGGGACCCACCAGAACAATGTGTAGTATCGAATTCCATTCCGAAAGAGGGCACGCTCTGAACTATAAATAGAATGATACCACTCTTATAACACAGAGACGCATTTTGGATGAATCGGAACTCCGGAGTTTGAAGAACTCCGTAGTTAAGCGTGCTTGAGCCAGAGAAATTCTGGGATGGGTGACCTACTGGGAAGTAGCCCCGGGTTCATTCAAAAGGACAAAACCGTGTGGTTTCGGCCAGAGCGGACAATACCATCTGTGTTTGGGGGTGGGTCGTGACAGGAAAGCATCCTTCGTTGCCAACATTCAACAGCAACCGAGTGACCCAAAACTGGTTGCTCGCCAAAACAACGCCCGCCCGTGCCAATCCCTGGAAGAGAAGTTAGGACGTGCTTAATCGTTTCCCCGTAATAAAACAAGGAGACTGTTCGAACTGGCAGTGCGCAACAAACTCGTCACTTTGCCAGACTCAAAATGTCCACCGCAGCCCGGTGATGTCAACAATCCCAACTATTGCTCCTATCACCGAATGGTGAGCCACCAAATTGAGGATTGCTACATCTTCAAGAACTGGGTCGAGGACCGGTACCGTCAAGGGAAATTCGCGCTATTAGAGAACCGGAGGGTGAACCCGCCATAGAGGCACGCTCCTAAAAAGGTGGATACGCCGGGGCATCTTGTTCGTTTGTGGAAGAAGCTCCGTGGGAAGTTATCCTTTCAGCTAAAACCAAAAGAATGTTGTAGGATCTTCAAGCATGTCCGGCAATCAGGTGGAAAAGCCCGCTGGAGCCCGAAATCATTGAAGGGATGCTGAAACCGCGTCCCACACCGAAAACTGCTAACGATGTGCAAAACAGTCAGGTCAAGCCTTCAAAGTCTTCGAAGGGAAAGAAGAAGACCAAGAAGCTCGTGCAGCCTGACGACAAGCACATGGACCTGTAAAAGTACATCGACGCGCTGGAAGAATACAACCAGAAAGCACAGACACCAGTCACCCTCGAAGAGTTTCTCAACCATATACTTGAGAACGGAGATAGTGACAATGATGAGGGAAATGGCTCGTCGGGAGAAACCAAAGACAATGTAGAAAGTTGCCACATGGTTTCTTATTCGTCGTTAAATAATGAAGAAACTCTCTCGGCCTCAGAAAGCAATACAGTGGAACTGGGGCAGGACCGGTGCCAAAATCCCTGGAACTGTCAGAAGACCCAATTAACAGGCTGCTAAACGAAACCTTTCAAAAGAGCAAAGCTGACCGAGAACGCGAAACAACCATGTTTACCGCCGAAAATGGGAGACAGAACCGCGTAGGTCGTCTTGCCTGAATTTGAGGGCAGATACTATTTTGATTTATCCGTCCACCTCTTCGAAGATTCCAAGTTGATTTATGGCACTGTATATCGGAGGTTTGGACAGATGTGGCCGTTATAGCAGACTTCGTTAGATCCCCCCTCGTTTGAGATGGTTTTTTGATTGTGGGGACACTCTTCCCTGCAGGCGCAAGCCCCTGCAGTTAATTACGTTACCGTGTAGTGATAACCACTTTCTCCTGCTCCAGAAGGTCACTTCGTGTCGTGTGTGTTTGTTTTATTTTTGATTGCCCGTGGATTGTATACAGAGACTAATTTATGTTGTTGCCCGTAGGGTGTGGATTAGTCCAAATCCGTATATTCTTAGATTTGGGTTTGGGTTGATTTAAGGATCGTTAATCTCATTTGAGATTAAGATCAACTTAAATGTTTGTTGAGGATACGTTAGTCTTATTTTTGTCTAAGATCTACTCAACAGGATTTATGATCATTCAGATCCAACAAAAGAGCATTTGGGCTCTATTGTTTTAGTTTAAGGACATTACGGTCTGTTGGGGGATGTGCCCGTCAATTTGGGAGTGCACTAAAGAGTTGTTGGTTATCGGGACCCACCACCTCTCTGAAGACGCTGAAGAATTACAACGACATGTATCAAAGGTGTGAGGAGATGTACCCTTGAACCAATGTCCGTTAGGAGATCTGTAGTCGTGTTTGGGACTAAGACCAATTTGGAAAATGATGAGCACATTGGCTCGGTTGATCTGAATTGGGGATTTAGTCAACTTAGACTCAACCCACCCAGTCTTTGAATAAAGTGTTAAACACTTACTTGGGCTCAGTTCCTTTTCTGTGCAAATAATGCTGAGCATTCATTTGGGTTCTGACACTTATACTTTGCTTTACTTTTCCCTCTTTTTTTTGTTCTTTTTATTTTTATGGAGTGTTAAACACTCTTTATAGTGCCCACGTTCGGAGCACGTGAGGTGCTTGGCGCTGAGCGCCAACCACTGAGTGCTAGGAACTCCTTATTGAGCAGCGCCCACGTGAGGCGCTTGGCACTGAGCGTCAACCACTAAGTGCTAAGCACTCTTTATTGAGCAGCGCCCACGTGAGAGACACGTGAGACGCTGAGCGCCAACCATTAAGTGCTAAACACTCTTTATTGAGCAGCGCCCACGTGAGGGACACGTGCGACGCTTGGCGCTAGGCATTCTTTGTGTATTCTGTTCTTAAGAGTTCAATTCTCTGTTTTTTTCAGGTCTTTGATCCCCAAGAACAAGTTCATCCCCATGAGAATTGAATTCTCATTTATGGGAGACTTGTCTCATGGGTCTCAGATCCAGGGAAAGAACTATGTTCTTTTATCAGGGTTAAACCTTTAGATATGCAGATGAGATGCTCTGATCTCTATTATTATTTTTATTTACCTCGAAGAAAGGTTTTCTTCTTTCTTCCTTCTTAAATCTTTCTTCTTGCTTGCTCTAAAGCTTATGGGGGGTTTCTCTCTACAAGACTCGAAGTCTTGGGTCCTTTATATAGTGGAGGCAAGTTTGTTGATTTAGTTAAAGAAATCTCTCGTTGAGAGATCTTTAATTGATTCGAGATTTTTATCCACCGTTGGATCTTTGATCCAATGACTTCTGTTTTATAGAATATAACTTTCTTGTTTTTAACAAGTTTAGGAAAATATTTCCCCATACAGAATTTTTCTGTATATATGGGTGATTTTTAATCCAACGGTACTTTATTTTACAGAGAGTAATCTTTCTTGTTTAGAAAGATTTGAGGAATATTTCCTCAACAGAATTTAATTCTGTACTCTGATAATTTATCATCTCTGTTGGATTTTTGATCCAACGGCTCTGTTTAACAGAGAGATTTGGTTCTGGCGCTGGCGCCCACGTGCGAGGCACGTGAGGCGCTGCCTCAGAATTTTGAACTCTTGGCGCCGGCGCCCTCGTACAAGGCACGTGAGGCACCGTCTCTTTACTGAAGGTGTCTTTTCGCTTTCTTTCTTTGCTTTTCCTGAGTCAAACTTTTCTTTTCCAATGCTTGGAAATAGTTCCATCTTGCACGATATTTTCTGTGCCTAGACTTAAATGTCTCCCTTCATAATCTGAAGCATTTCTTCTATTCTCTTTCACTTTCAGAGAATCATTTTAACAGAGAAGAGCTATGGCTTGTAATCGTCCACATGCTCGCCGGCAGCCATGGGATGTGCCTATTGAGAAAATTGTTCCTCGTTTTGCTGCACGCTTGGTGAACCCTGCTCTTACGGATGACCAATACGATATGGTGCTGCACGAGCTCTTGATTCATAGAGGATCTCCTCTCCCCATCGGCTCCATTTGGCTCCGGATGGTCGTTTTATCCGTGCTCGATGACATCCCCCCTCATCCAGCGGAGATGACTCTGGCGATACTCGACGCAGCGGAGGACAAGATCAAGTGCTTTCATGAGGCGCTTTTGGTTACCACGGCTCTGAGGGATCGCTCTGTTTAGCTGCTAAGCCAGATACGGGCTCAGCGGGCCATCATGTCTGCCTTCGCTGATGGGCACGGTACTGATCGATGGGGAGCGACTCTTCGTGAAGATCGCCGCTTTGCCATGGTGGAGAAAGCAAAGAGGGAATTAGAGAATTTTATCCATAGTTTTGTGAATCCCTGTACTTTCGATCTCATGTATGGTGATCTATTTCTTTTAGAATAAAATGTTCAATTAAATGCTTTCTTTTTGTTGTTGACCACCAAGTGCTCCCTTTCTAACACCTATTCTTCCTCTGATGCATGTATGTGCGTATGTGAATGAGCCCGATTTCATACATATCTGTAAACGAAACTTAAACCAGTGTAAACAGGAACAAATAGCTCTTGGCCGAAGATTTTGACGGGAACAAATGCCCCCATTACTTTGCCTACTGTTCCCCTCCGAAAGACGGCGCACAAGACTGCGAAGTCCTGACACTGAGATTCGGGGCAGATGCTATTTGGTTTTATCCGTCCACCTCTCCGAAGATGCCAAGTTGATTTATGGCACAGTGTATCGAAGGTTTAGACGGATGCGGCCGATGTAGCAGACTTCGTCAGATTCCCCCTTGCTTGAGGGGTTTTTGATTGTGGGGACGCTCTTCCCTGCAGACGCAAGCCCCTGCAGTTAATTACGCTACCGCATCGCGGTAACAACTTTCTCCTTCTCCAGAATTTCACTTCGTATCGTGTGTGTTTGTTTTGTTTGTGGTTGCCCGTGGATTGTATACGGAGACTAAGTGATGCCGTCGCCCGTAGGACGTGGATTAGTCCAAATCCGTATTTACTTAGATTTGGGTTTGGTGTTTTGGTTTAAGGATACGTTAGCCATATTTAGGCTAAGATCGACTTAAATGTTTGTTAAGGATACGTTAGTCTGATTTGAGACTAAGATCAACTTAACGGGATCGTTTGGATCCGATAAAAGAGCGTTTGGGGACTCTATTGTTCCAGTTTAGGGACATAGTGGTCCATAGGTAGTTTAAGGACATTGCGGTCCATATTCCAATTTAGGGACGTGGTGGTCCATAGGTAGTTTAAGGACATTACGGTCCATATTCCAGTTTAGGGACGTGGTGGTCCATATTCCAGTTTAGGGACATGGTGGTCCATAGGTAGTTTAAGGACATTGCGGTCCATATTCCAGTTTAGGGACGTGGTGGTCCATAGGTAGTTTAAGGACGCTTAAGTCCGTGAGTTTAAGGACCCCACAGTCCGTGTTTTAGTTTAAGGACGCATAAGTCCGCGGGTTTAAGGATCCCACAATCCGTCTTTTGGTTTAAGGACGCTTAAGTCCATGAGTTTAAGGACCCCACAGTCCGTGTTGATGTGTGGTTGTCGGGACCTGTCACCTCTCTGACGTCGTTGAAGGATTACAACGACAGGAGTCAAAGGAGTTCGGAGATGTACCCTTGAACCGGACGTAAATTGATTTAAGAGAGCAGCTGTGCTCAATCAATTTAATTTGAGGACTTACGGCCATGATTGGGCTAAGTCCAGTTGAAAAATATTCAACGCTTTTATTTATTTTTGGTCTATTAGACCTGTGCTTGGTCTTTGCCCATGTTTAAATAATGCATTGCATTACTTTTTATTTTTGTTTGGGCTCTGCCCAGAAAGGATGCAGAGCATTAATTTGTTTTGGGCTCTGCCCATTTATAAATGATGCAGAGCATCAATTTTACTTGGGCTCTGCCCTTTATAAATGATGCAGAGCATCAATTTTATTTGGGCTCTGCCCTTTTATAGCTTTGCAATTTATTTTGGCCTGCTAGGTCTTTTTGACTTGGGCCTGGCCCTTTAGCAAAAGAAATGCATTGCATTTGTCAGGCGCTTTGAGCCAATCAAAGAGTGCAAGCGCTTGTGGTGATGACACGTGTCATGCAAGCGCAGTGCGCTGCGCTTGCGCTACTGACACGTGGCGCGCTGTGGTGAGTTGCGCCAGTTTCAGAGAGCAAGGCTCTATTTCAAAAGCGCATAGCCCAAATGGTTCAGATGCTGACACGTGGCGCTCTCTGGTGGCTTGCGCCAACCCAAGAGCGCAATAGCGCAGTTTTGCAAGTGCAAGGCACTATTAACTTGAGAATCTTTTAGATTCCAGAACCAATGGTTCATAAAAGAAGTGCAAAGCACTGCTTGGTTTCTTGATCTAATTTAGATCATAGAAAACAAGTGTTTCTTATTTTTCTTGATCACAGAGAACCCATAGTTCATAAGTGCAAAGCACTATTATTTTTTTTGTTTTTTATTGAAGATCATTGATCTTGTTCTTAAGATCAATGATCTATCAGAAGAAATTCTTCTATCTAAAAGGTCTTTTACCTTTTTCTTCTTGAAATTTCTTCAGAGTTCTTTCTGTTTGAAGTTTTTGATTTCTCACCAAATGTTCATGCTTTTGATCTGGGGTCTAGGGGCCTTTATATAGTGCCCATAAATTTATTAAAGAGATCTTTCTCTGAGTGATTTGGGGAATTTTCCCCACCGTTGGATCTTTGATCTAAGGGCTTCTGTTTTACAGAAGGCAATCTTCTTGTTTTAACAAGAACAGAAAAATCTTACTCGAATTTAATTCTGTTTGGCGCAAACGCCCCAGCGCGTGACACGTGTCAAGCAGCGCAGAGCGTAGCGCAACTGCGCTGACACGTGTCGCGCAGCGCACGGCGCAGCGCAACGGCGCCGGCGCAACTGCGCTGACACGTGTCGCGCAGCGCACGGCGCAGCGCAACTGCGCGGGCGCATCTGCGCGGGCGCATCTCGCGCAGCGCAACTGCGCTGACACGTGTCGCGCAGCGCACGGCGCAGCGCAACTGCGCTGGCGCATCTGCGCTGACACGTGTCGCGCAGCGCACGGCACAGCGCATCTGAAGCGTTGCTTCCTTTAATTTTGTCTTAAATAGTGCTTTGCTCCGATTGGGCGCGCTGCCTCGGGCGCTGCGCTGACGTATCAGCTTCTGATACGTGGCGCGTTGCGCGCAGCGCACGGAATCTGAAGCGTTGCTTCAAAATTTGAATTTTTGAAATTCAAACAGAGCCTTGCTTTGATTGGGGGAAACAAATGCCCCCCCCACCGTTGCGCTCATGTGGCGCACACGTGAGTGCGACGGTGGCAAGATCCCAACCATTGGATCAATGGGTGATCTGAAGGAGCGCAGGCGCCTATAAATAGGACCCTTGGTCCTTGGTAATTTTTACCATTTTCAAGAATCTTGATTTTCAGAGCCTTGCTCTTTCTTAAGAATTTTAGAGCCTTGCTCTTGCTTTTTCCTAAGAACTCCATAGTTCAGAACTTGAAACCATCTTAGGTATAATTAAATCAAATTAAAGTTGATTAATAGAGCCTTGCTCTTATAGATCTTTGATCTAAAAGAAACCCCCTAGGGGTTTTATTAACAGAGCCTTGCTCTTAAAAGTTCATAGATCTACAGAGATCTTGTCCATGGGTTTTAACCCATGAACAGAGCTTTGCTCATGGATCAAATGTAGATCTTTTGATCTTCTGATGATGAACTCTTAAGAGCTTTTTCATATGGATCTTTAAGATCCCAAATTTTTATCTTCAGGAGTTAAAATTTCTTTTTGATGGATCTTTCCATTATTATTATAGAGCTAGGCTCTTTTTAAAGAATCTTTATTCCCTTGAGACCAAAGTTTGACAAATGTCACTCTGTGATAGAGCTTTGCTCTAAAAGAGGAGATTTTCTCCTTGTCTCTAGGGATTTCCCATCAATGAGAATATTCTCTTGGGGATTTTTTCATTAGTTGACAGTCCCACCCAATGATGGGGCTGTCTTGTTAAATGATGCACTGTCATCCAGATTTTGTGGGTCCCCATTTGGTCTCCCTACCCACTGCATTGCAGTGTGGTGTAAAAATTTTAAAATGTTGAGCGTTGGAATTATAACACTGACGGCTAATTTCTGTCTCTTCGCAGGAAACATGTCTGCCAATTCGTCTTTTCCGTTTGTTCGCTCGGAGGGAGGGTTTCCCCAGGCACCGGTGGACCGCGTGGTGCTCGCTCTCATCAAGGATCATGACCCCGAGCACAAGAGCCTTCACTTGTGGGGTAGGTGGTACAATGATATCATCCAGGGTCGCCGAAGTTTCGGTTTTGCCACGCCGTCTGAGCCAATATCTTCACTCCCCTACGCAGATGAACCCCCGGTGAAGTATGCCGTAGAGGTCAAAAATTGGAATTCGGATGACCTCCTCCAGCCTGCGATTGGTGCTATCCCCGTGCAGCCGCCCCCAGCAATAGATATTTTAGGGAGGCGAATTTATCAGGGCGAAGCATGCCCTTGGGGACAGGCTTATAATATTGGATTGCTCCCACGACCGCCTGCCGGATATTTGCAATGGGCCCGGTACATCTTATCAGCGAAGAGGACTCATCTGATGAGGATTGGTTTGTACTCGGCCATTTACGTCTCACTCTTTGAGTATCCTTCTCCTCCAACATGGTGGGTTAAGGCTTTTATCGAGCAATGGAACATCCCCACCCATACCTTCCTGATGACGGACCGGGAAGTCTCTATCTCCTTGGAGGAGTTTGCTGAAATTTCGGGTCTGCCGATGAGGGGAGAGCTTTACGAGGAGCTGCTTCCTCCCGATGAATACGTCTTTTCCACCAAGCCGCTGGTGTTTGACCTGACGCCGGAGAACGCTGTTCAGCATTAGTACCCGGGCTTGGTTAAGGTGCTGGAGATCTATGAAGGACTCTATCTGGAATCAGGCGTTCGAGGCGTCAGTTTTGCAGATTTCATTGCCCGTTTTATTCGACCGGAGTTCTTATCGGAGCAGAGCGAGAAGTTCGCCCAGCTCGACGACCCTTTTGGATTCGGTTTGGATTGCCGACCCACATCGGAGGATGACCACAAAGACTTTTACCTCCCCAGTGCCGCCGTCGTCCCTTTTTCAGAAATTGCCGTCCCGGACATGGATGAGGAGGCTTTTTTTGTAGGGTTCCTGGGCTTGTGGCTGTGCAGCTTTGCGCTCCCTATGCACCCGCGCCACATGCGGTCATCTGTCTTCTATCCAGCGCATCGGATGGTGGCTGGTTTGCAGTTGTCAGTAGGAATCGTCGGGCTGGCTTACCTTTATAATGGACTTAGCGTAGCGACGGATGCTAGTGAGCCTGGGGTGCAACCCGCCAACTTCCCGATGCACTATTTTACCTCTTGGATGGAAATGCACGTGCAGGGGGTGTTCGGCGCCCATAAGATTCCTCCCTTTTTTGAGAGATGCAGACTCCCGAGGGTCATACGGTTGGTCGGGGCTTCGATCGTAGTTGCACCTCCGCGGGAGGCTAGGGGACTGCTCCTTCGACCCCGCCTGGTTGGAGTGAAGACTTCTTTCTTGGATAAGGTCATAACAATAGGCTCAGAGACCACCAAGTCGGTAGTGTCGCTACGCGATGATTTTAAAGACGGAGCTTCCATATTGAAGGCTCGGGAAATCCTCCATCTCTACTCCATTCAGCCGGGCTACTTGGTGTTCAGGCAGAATGAGACAGCACTCTTTATGAGGTATAACCCGCACCGGTTTGCTCAGCAATCGAGCTACAACCAGGGGATCCCGATGGAAGCTTTCTTGGAAAAACCCGTGGTTAGCCGAGAGGGGATAAAGAACGCAATGCACCATTTCATGCGACTTAACACGGGCTCCTATTTCTTCATCAGTGAGCCGAGCCGCGTCCCCAAGGTCCTCAACGCGTACGTGGCCTGGTATGCGCATGCTATGGGTCCAGTTATCCAAATGGAAAAGCGCATGCTGGTTGACCGCAAGGGTGCGCCTCCCGGCGGCGATTGCAAGGCTCCTCTGAAGCCGAGGACCCCGGTCATTCTTCCATTGAAAGAAGCTGGAGTTGGACCTCCGCGCGTGTTGAGCCCTCCGCGCGGATTGCCGCTTCGCGATATTGTCGATACGCCACCAGCCCCCCGTGCTCCAGTGGAGGTGGTAAAGGTGGTATCGCCGGAGTCCGGCGCAGGCGCGGATATCGGGACCCGCCGCCCCAAGGTGTCTGCCAAGCGCAAATCAGCCCCGGGTGCACCCAGAGCTGGCGGGAAAAAGAAGAAAAAGTCGCTCCTCTCCCTCGACGCGATCCTCGGTTTAGAGCCTGAGGCTCCTCTTACCGAAGGAATAAGCGAATACGGCAGTAATAAGGGCTTCTCGGTAGACCCCGTAGACACCGATTTGGCGGCTGCTATTGCAGCTTCTGAGAGGTCAGCGAGGCTCGAAGCGATGTTGAGTAAACTCGTTGAGTCAGGTAACCATTAGTTGCTTTCTTCGTCATTTTATCTCATTTTTTAAAAATTATTTTTGACTAATGCTTTCTCCTTTTTTTTTAACTGGGGTCACTACCGAAGAAGCCATCGCTGCTTCTTTGAAAACCTTCCAGGAGGAAAAGAACAAGCGCGCTTTAATGGGCGTTGGTACGTATCGCCTTATCAGAAATTTTTTGTCTTCTTTTCTGATGGCCAGCCTAACCTTATTTCTTTGTTTCTTTGCAGGGGCTGCGCCAGTTGATGTGGGGACTATCCCCGGATCCTCTACCGAAGTCCCAGCTTCCTCGGGGCTGCCGCGGGAGCCTCAACTTGCCAAAATGACGAGGGATGCCTGGAAAAATTTGGAGGCATCCCTGTTCACGGATGAAGACGCCTCAATGAAAGAGGCTCTGGTGAGGTCCGTCTCAACGGCTCGGGAGGAGAGGAAGCGGCTGAGGCGCGAGGCGAAGGCGCGCAGGGCTGCTTTGGCCACGGGAGCGGGCCCAAGCACCATTATTCTTTCTGCTTCTCCTTCTGAAGAGCTCCCAGCCGGTCTATCCACCGCACGCAGACAGGTAGCGCGTGCGGTTCGGGAAGCTAATGATAAGTCCACTTCAGGTAATATCTCTTTCAGAATCTTGTTGTAAGAATTATAAAGCCGTCGGTTTTTATATACTCTATCCTGCAGGGCCAAGTCCGACCGAGGGGGAGGCGGAGACCGTCGAACCCAAGGAAACAGAGGAAGAGGCACCGGCCGAACTCGAGCCGACGGTGGGCAACGTCGCCAGGGTTACCGAGCCTGAGTTGGGGGCTGGGGGAGCCGCACCCGAAGAGGTCGTCGATGCCGAGCCTGAGGTGACGGCAAATGAGATGATCACTATTACTGAGCCTGGGGTGGCGGCGGACGAGGCGCTTAAGACCGACGACCTCATGGTGGCGGCGGATGAGACGACGGCGACCGCCGAGCTCGAAGAAGAAGCGGGTGAGATGGGCACGATTCTTGGGGAAGAGCCAGCCGCTCTCTCTTAAGAGTCCAGCAATGCTCCGATCATTGCCCTTCCCGTCTACGGTCCCCCGCCGTCTCCCGGTCTCGCGAGCACGACAACGGTCCCCATTGAGTCGGGTGATGAGGCCACGGGCGGTGGCCTCATGTTGATGGAGGAGGGAGTCGCCTCCGTTTCGGCCGGCAGCTCATCAGGTAAATCCCAAGTTACCGTCCTCTTTATCTTACAATCCTTTCTGACAAGTTCACATTTGTTCGTAACGCAGGTGCAGCCAGTGCCGATGCCCCATCGCTCGAGGGAGCGCCTTCAACTACTGCCTTGGCGGTGGTCACCTCTCAGCCCTCTCTCATACCATCGAAGATGTTGGAAGGTATGGGTTTGCAACTTATTAATCTTATCTTTCAGACGTATAATTTGTGTACTAAGTCATACTGTTATGCCTTTCAGGAGTGCTTTTTGACCATCTTTATCAAGTGTTGCTCCCACACTTCTCCTTCCCATCTGAACTCGCTTCTTCCTCTGGTGGTGCTGGTGAGTATGATTTCCATTGATATCTTTCTTTTTCATTGATGGAATTACTTCTAACTTTTTTCTCGTCCCGACTGCAGTGCTACAAATCGAAGGAGGGGATGAAAGATCGGCTGCACCACCGACCCTTCTGGCCTTGCCACCTGCTTCAGCTGGTACAGCGACTATCACGTTGATAACTCCCTTCTTTTTTATTTTTTTGAACTGTTGTCTGATCATATCTTGTTTTTCCAGCTATCGTTCCGGTCTCGGAACCTTTCGAGCCTCGGATCATAATGCCGGCGGGCCCTTTCCTGAGACGTCCGTCCTCGAAAGGCGCCGCGAATAGTCTGCGCATGTTGAGCGACTACGTCGAGGAACTCGACGTCGAGACTCCTACATCTGCTGCAGACTTCGCTACGGCGGTTAACCCAATGCTGGTGATACTCGTGAACTTTCATGACGAGGGCATCATCACGTCTTGGGTTAACCATTGCAGGGAGATCGAGGCTCGCCTGCATCAGCTGGAGTCGATGCGTCCCGCTCCCGAGACCTTAGTCGCCAGTAATCAAAGAGCAGCGTGGATTGAACAGAGCGCTTCTTACTTCCGCCATCTCGAACAAGAAGTTACTTTAAGGCGTAAGGAGCGCGGTGAGACTTCGAGCAAATCTGTCCAACTGCATGCTCGGGTGGAGGCCAACGCTGCACGGCTGAAGGTTATCTTTGAGGGCCTTCTGCAATGTCTCTCCGAAGGGTTATCACTGAGGCAACAGCTTGACGTTTTCGAGCGGGATGCACCTAATCAGGAAGCCGCCCAGCAAGCGGCTGAGGAGCAACTTTCATCCTATTTGCAGCAGCGGGCCCAGGTGGAAGCGGAAGTGGCCGCGGCAGCCACTCAGGAGGAAGTGCTGAAGGAAGTGCGAGAGCAGCTTGCGGATTTGTTAAAGACACTTCCTCCTCAGTAGCTATCCCTTTTTGTATCATTTGTACTTGTAAATAAAAAAAATGTATATATATATTTTTTATTCTTTAACACAATGTATCCTGTACTCAATCAAGTTTATGAATAAAAGATACACATTCTTTGTAATGTCTTGTGTTATTTCTCCGCCTTTTTCTTTCTTTTATTATCAGCATGTTACCTTAGTAAACATGGTTGACAGATAATAGAGCAAGTATCTTGATTTCCTCAAGAAATAGCGATGGCTCAGGCCGCAGGTTCAGATCTGCCGCCTAAGACTTTTCAACTCTATGAGCCGTGAGGGTCTCATAGAGACTTTTCTCCCTACGGATCGAGAGGATCTCGTAGGTGTATTTTCTCCTTAGGAATCGTGAGGATTCCTAAGCGCGTTTTCTCTTATAAGTCGTAAGGATCTTTTAAGATAATTTTTCCCTTTTACGAGTCGAGAGGACCCGTAAGCGGTTGTTTCCCTCCTTGTCGAAATTCGACTTTGGAGAGTGAGACCCGTGAATAGTATGCAAGAGACCGTTTTAGACCGACTTGCAGGGTCCCATTGTTCAGGAAACAAGTTTTTAATCCCTGCTGCCTGAGGCTTCATCTTGCAAGTTAAGACGAATCGGGAATTTCCCGCGGAGACACTGGTTTCTCTGCGAGCCGACGCGAATCAGGAGGCTCTCATCAAGGACGCTTGTTTCCCTGAATTGAGGTATTTGCCAAGGATATTTGTTTCCCTGGTGTTGAAACGAATCGAGAATTTCCCGCGGAGACACTGGTTTCTCTGTGAGTCGACGCGAATCAGGAGGCTTTCATCAAGGACGCTTGTTTCCCTGAATTAAGGTATTTGCCAAGGATATTTATTTCCCTGGTGTTGAAACGAATCGAGAATTTCCCACGGAGACACTGGTTTCTCTGCGAGTCGACGCGAATCAGAAGGCTCTCATCAAGGACGCTTATTTCCTTGAATTGAGGTATTTGCCAAGGATATTTGTTTCCCTGGTGTTGAAACGGATCGAGAATTTCCCACGGAGACACCGGTTTCTCTGCAAGTCGACGCGAATCAGGAGGCTCTCATCAAGGACGTTTGTTTCCCTGAATTGAGGTATTTGCCAAGAATATTTGTTTCCCTGGTGTTGAAACGGATCGAGAATTTCCCACGGAGACACCGGTTTCTCTGCGAGTCGACGCGAATCAGGAGGCTCTCATCAAGGACGTTTGTTTCCCTGAATTGAGGTATTTGCCAAGGATATTTGTTTCCCTGGTGTTGAAACGGATCGAGAATTTCCCACGGAGACACTGGTTTCTCTACGAGTCGACGCGAATCAGGAGGCTCTCATCAGGGACGCTTATTTCCCTGAATTGAGGTATTTGCCAAGGATATTTGTTTCCCTGGTGTTGAAACGGATCGAGAATTTCCCACGGAGACACTGGTTTCTTTGCGAGTCGACGCGAATCAGGAGGCTCTCATCAAGGACGCTTGTTTCCCTGAATTGAGGTATTTGCCAAGGATATTTGTTTCCCTGGTGTTGAAACAGATCGAGAATTTCCCACGGAGACACTGGTTTCTCTGCGAGTCGACGCGAATCAGGAGGCTCTCATCAAGGACGTTTGTTTCCCTGAATTGAGGTATTTTCCAAGGATATTTGTTTCCCTGGTGTTGAAACGGATCAAGAATTTCCCACGGAGACATTGGTTTCTCTACGAGTCGACGCGAATCAGGAGGCTCTCATCAAGGACGTTTGTTTCCCTGAATTGTGGTATTTGCCAAGGATATTTGTTTCCCTGGTGTTGAAACGGATCGAGAATTTCCCACGGAGACACCGGTTTCTCTGCGAGTCGACGCGAATCAGGATTTTCTTCGTCAAGGACGCTTGTTTCCCTGAATTGAGGTATTTGCCAAGGATATTTGTTTCCCTGGTGTTGAAATGGATCGAGAATTTCCCACGGAGACACTGGTTTCTCTGCGAGTCGACGCGAATCAGGAGGCTCTCATCAAGGACGTTTGTTTCCCTGAATTGAGGTATTTGCCAAGGATATTTGTTTCCCTGGTGTTGAAACGGATCGAGAATTTCCCACGGAGACACTGGTTTCTCTGCGAGTCGACGTGAATCAGGATTTTCTTCGTCAAGGACGCTTGTTTCCTCGAGTCAAAGGATTTGCCGAAGACATTGGTTTCTTCGGGGTTGGGATGAACCGTCGAGATTTGGCTTCGTTTTCTGGAGCCTGTTTGGAAAGTATGGTTCCCTCTTTGTTTGCGCCCTTGGATTGTATACATGGATCGATGTGATCTCAGCTGTAGGGCCAAAGTTTTATCATCATATTTTTTTTATTTCCGCGATGCTCTATCATTTCAGCTTTTATATCGCGAAGGTCATGATTGCCCAATCATTTCGGCTATTTATTTTTCGCGGTGCCCAATCATTTCGGTTATTTATTTTATTTTTACTCGCTGCTTTTTATTGCGAGTTGCCCAATCATTTCGGCTATTTCGTATGCATACGTTTTTACTTGCTGCTTTTTATTGCAAGCTGCCCTATCATTTCGACTATTTCGTATGCACGTGCGGCCTACCGGCCTTTCACCGTAAACTTGAAATTAGACACCGATTTCGGCATCAGTACCGCTACAACTGGGATATTGCCAGGAGCGAATCATCATTTGCCTCCGTCGATGTCGAACAAAGGTGGCTTAGCGAACAGGGTTAAGGTCCTGTCGACTAAGGCTTTTAACTTCATGAGCCGTAAGGGTCTCACAAAGGTATTTCTCCCTACAAGTCGTGAGGATCTTGTAGGTGTATTTTCTCCTTAGGAATCGTGAGGATTCCTAAGTGTATGTTCCTCTGTAAGTCGTAAGGATCCTACTAGAGGGTTTTCTCCTTGTAAGTCGAGAGGACTTACAAGGGTTGTTCATCATGCGTACATATTCCCAGTCACAGATGAAACTTGGTTAGGGAAATGTTTATTCGCACCCGTGGATTGTATACAAGGGTCAGTATTGAGCCACTTGTAGGGCAATATCGAAGGTTGTGGGGGTTGCTTAAGCACAGGTTTAGGTTTCTGTAACTTAAGACTTTCAAATCTTATGAGCCGTGAGGGTCCCATAAGAGAGTTCTCCTTACGAGTCGTGAGGATCTCGCAAGTGTATTTTCTCCCTAGGAGTTATGAAGATCCCTAAGTGTGTTGCTCCCTTGCGAGTCGTAAGGATCTCACGCGGGTGGTTTCTCCTTACAAGGTCGAGGGGACCCAGTAAGTTTCTTTTAACGAGGTTGCGCCCTTTCGGGTTTTCACAAAAACTTGCCGGTAGTCCTGCTGTTTTTACTCATGGAGCCCTTTCGGGTTTTCATCCGTGCCCATTTTGCTTATGGACATACCGTCTTTTTTTTATTCTTTTTATTTTTATATATTTTTTTTACGAGGTCGCGCCCTTTCGGGTTTTCACAAACACTCGCCGGTAGCCCTGCTATTTTTACTCACGGAGCCCTTTCAGGTTTTCATCCGTGCCCATTTTGCTTATGGACATACCGTCTTCTTTTTTTTTTATTCTTTTTATTTTTATATATTTTTTTTACGAGGTCGCGCCATTTCGGGTTTTCACAAACACTCGCCGGTAGCCCTGCTGTTTTTACTCACGGAGCCCTTTAAGGTTTTCATCCGTGCCCTTTTTTGCTTATGGACATACCGTTTTTTTTATATTTTTTATTCTTTTTATTTTTATATATTTTTCTCGTCAGCCTAAAGATGCTGCGGTAGTAGTTTAAGGAAGTTTCGGTCCTTCATTAGTTTAAGGACGTCTCGGTCCGGCATTAGTTTAAGGACATTTCGGTCCGGCATTAGTTTAAGGACGTTTCGGTCCGTTCCCTAGAGAAGGCTGGCTACTGCTTATAAAGTTTGAGCTCAGGATGATAGCGAGCGGATATAGTCGTCGTCATTTATCGTTGACCTAGGCTATGACTTATTAAGCGTAGTATTTCTTTAGGAAGCGGCCGTTTATTGGCCTGAAAGGCCTTTCACCGTGCATATCCATGAGTAGATAGGCTCCACCTTGGTAGACCTTGTCTATGATGTACGGGCCTTCATAGTTCGGCTCGAATTTTCCCCGCTTGGCGCGATTGGGGATCATAGGTCTCTTGACCACTAGCACGAGTTCGCCTTGGCGGAATGTCCTCGGCCGGGTCAATCTTTCATATGAGCGCGTTATCTTTGCTTTATAGGCCTCCAGATTTTGTTGCGCTATGAGCCGGATTTCATCGAGGGCATCAAGCTCCTCAAGCCGAAGGTGAGCATTTTCCTCGTCTGTCAGCTCGTAGTGGACTTCCACTCGTAGAGAGGGTAACTCTATCTCGAGGAGGAGTACTGCTTCTGTACCGAATACCAACGCATATGGCGTTGTGTTTGTGGCCGTCTTGAATGTAGTTCGATATGCCCAAAGAGCTTCTTGCAGTCTCTCATGCCAGTCCTTCTTATTTCGGGACACCATCTTCTTTATGATCTTTGTCAAGGTCTTATTGAAGGCTTCAGCTAAACCGTTAGCTCGCGGATTATAAACCGAGGAATATCTCCAGTCTATATTGTGTTGTTGCGCGAAGCGACTGATCTTGTGGCTTCTGTAAGCTGGCCCATTATCGGAGATAATCCGGCGCGGAGTTCCAAACCGATAAATGACGTGCGTCTTGAAAAAGTGGAGGATATTTTCCGTCTTACTTCTCTCAACGGTACTGCTTCTGCCCATTTGGAGAAGTAGTCAGTCGTCGCTAGGATGAAACGATGTCCCCTGGACGATGCTGGTTCGATGGGCCCGATTATGTCAGTTCCCCACATTTCGAATGGCCAGCTAGCCACTGTCGGGTGTAGTGGATTTGGATGCTGGTGGATGAAGTCCCCATGAATTTGGCATGAGTGGCATTGCTTCGCATATTCGAGGCAGTCCTGGATCATCGTGGGCCAGTAATAGCCCATTCGTTTGATCTTCAACTTCATCTTTGGGCCTGCTTGGTGAGAACCGCAGAGCCCGTCATGAACTTCCTGAACGACTCTTTTCGCTTCGTCAGGTCCCAGGCATCTCAACCACAAAGAATCGAACGACCTCTTGTACAGAGTATCATTGATGAAGGCGAAAGACAGAGCTCGTTTCATAAGCTGATGTCTTGAGGACGCATCTTCGGGCGTTTGGCGGTATTTGAAGTAGTCTATAAAGACTTCTCTCCAATCCTCGGTTTTTCCCGATCTTTAGTTTGCATAGACATTTGCTCAGTCGCTCCCTTTTCTTCGGATGATTCCGGAGATATTTCTGCCGGAGCAAGAACCCGACGGCTTTGTACCACGATTCTTACGTCATCGAGGTTCTCATCAGCCAGTTCCTTAGCGAGCGTGGCCAATGCGTCCGCTTTGCTGTTTTCCGCGCGCGGTATGTTTTCCAAAGTATAGGAAGGGATTTGGGTCAATAGTTGCTGCACCTTCTCGCCGTACTTCACCAACTCTGGTTTGCACGTCTGGTAGTCGTCATTTACTTGACTAACGACCAGTTGGGAATCTCCATATATGAGGAGGTTTTCAATTCCCATGTCGATGGCGATCTCGAGGCCTGCTATCAGAGCTTCGTATTCGGCTTCATTGTTTGTCTTCGGCTCTGTTAGGGAGAAAGCAAAGCGCATTATCCCTCCTTGTGAAGTTACAAAGATGGGTCCTACCCCCGATTTGATTATAGGGGTACTTTGTTTGCGCTTCTTAACGGAAGATTCTCAATCGAAATAAAGCTCCCAACGGGTATCACCACCGTCGATCGCATCAAACGCATGTTCGTCTGGAAGATCGCAATTCAGAGGAGAATCGGCGGGTATCGGATGCTCAGCGAGGAAGTCAGCGATGGCCTGGCCTTTCACTGCCTTGAGAGGTTGATATGTTATCGAGAACTCCATCAAGAGCAGGGCCCATTTAGCAAGTCGTCCCGCCAATATGGCCTTTGACATTAAATATTTAAGGGGGTCCACCTTCGAAATGAGACGGAATTCATGTGCCAACGCATAGTGTCTGAGCTTTGTTACCGCAAAGATCAGCGCTAGGCAGTGTTTTTCAATGGGGGGATAGTTGCTTTCTGCCCCTAGTAGAACTCGACTTAAGTAGTAGAGTGCTCTTTCTTTCCCTTGGTCATTCTCTTGCGCCCATAATGCGCCCAAGGAGCCGTCGAGAGCGGTTGTGTAAAGAATGAGGGGCTTTCCCTTGACTGGAGCAGCCAGCACTGGCGGGTTCTGCAGGTATTGCTTGATCTCGTCTAGCACGCTTTGGCATTTTTGGTCCCAGACGAACGGGGTCCCCTTCTTCATCAGGTGACTGTAAGGACGACATTTGCCTGAAAGGTTGGCTATAAATCGCCGTATATACGCGAGCTTCCCTTGGAGAGACCGCAGCTGTTTGAGAGTCCTTGGCGGAGGCATTTCCATGATCGCCTAGATCTTTGACGGATCTATTTCAATACCTCGGTGTCGGACGATGAATCCCAGGAATTTGCCCGAGGAAACTCCGAATGCACACTTAAGAGGGTTCATCTTCAAGTTGTATTGCCGAAGGCGTTGAAATACGGTCTTCAAATGCTCGAGATGTTCCTCGTATGATTTGCTTTTAACCACGAGATCGTCGATATAGCATTCGACGATTTCGTGTATAAGGTCATCGAAGATCTTCGTCATGGCCCTTTGGTAGGTGGCACCGGAGGGCATCACCTTATAGCAGAATATACCCAAAGGAGTCCTGAAGGCGGTGTGCTTCTGGTCTTCGGGATGCATTTTTATCTGATTATATCCTGACGAGCCGTCCATGAAGGAGAAAACCTCGTGAGTGGACGTATTTTCTATCATCAGTTCGGTGACTGGCACTAGGAAATCGTCCTTCGGGCAAGCTTTATTAAGATCCCGGAAGTCTACGCTTATGCGTACTGTCCTATTTTTCTTCATCACTGGGACGATGTTGGCGATCCACTCGGGATACTGGACTTCCTGGATGAAGCCAGAGTCGATCAGCTTCTTGACCTCGGCATTGATACTCATCTCAAGCTCGAGCCGCATTCTTCTTGGCGCCTGTTTGACCGGCTTGACGTCCGGGGATATTGCCAACCTATGCACAGCAATTTCTGGATCTAATCCCGGCATTTCGGAATAGTTCTATGCGAAGCACTCTTTGTGCTGCATAAGCAGGTCTTTTAATGAAGCCACCTTCTCTTCAGACAGTAGCTTACTAACAAATGTCGGTCGCGGATCGTTCGCCGTTCCCAACTCAATTTTCTTGAGGTTATCTGCAGTGGTATGGATTCTATCTTCCAGCTCTTTTGGCGCTGGTGGAAATTCTGAGATTACCTCGTCGTTGCCATTTTCGAAGCACCAGGGAAGGTCATCCATGTTCTCGGGCTTTTCTTTTGACATTGTTATCATGTGACAAGTACGAATTCGCTTCCAATCCCAATGTGGAACTGGTTCTTCTTCCGTGGCCTTGGGTTCGTGCTTCTGTGGCGGCGCTACCCTCCAGTTGTCGGACAGAGCGAACTTGCCAAGCTGATACTGATCTTCGACCTAATTCTTGAAGGTGAAGCAGTCTTCGAGAGGATGCCCTACCACTCGGTGATAAGGGCAATAGTCCGGGTGAGAGACTTCGCCTGCTTGTTCGGGGTGTTTAGACTCCGGCAGTGTAAGCATCTGATATTTTAAAGCGAGGTCGAGTATTTTCTTCATCTTGTCCCGAGGAAAAGAGTATGCTCGACCCATTTTTCTCATGAGGGATAGATCGGAACTGCTTGGTTCCCGCTTGCGTGGACTTTTAGCCCCGCTTCGTTGCTGTTGAGCGCCTTTTTCGCGTTTCGACTTGTTTCTGCCTCTGCGTCGAGCCTTCTTTATAACAGGTTGACAAGGAGCGGCATTTTCATCTTTCACGGCCTGTTGGAGAAGGCGTTGCGTTTTGGCTTTCTCGTAGATGGCCATTTCGCGGTTATGATCGTCCCGGACTTTTTGACCCGCTTCCTTTATAAGCTTGTCCATTTGTTCTTCGAACGACGGACTGGGCACTTTTGCATCTGGAACTTTTACTGGTTCAGGATTAGCGTCCTCCTACTGAGCGTCCGCTTCTTCATCGAAGTCATACACGACGTAGCAACCGTTTAGTAGCTCTCGTTTCTTGGACCGGATGTATCCAAGCCCTTTTGTCTCCATTCTTCCATTTGGCAGTTTGCGTTGAGTCCCGGGAACGTGCCAGACTTAGTCATAGAACTTGGCTTTTCGAACAGTCTGCCTGAAGGATATCCCTTGGCGTTTCAGCAACCTTTTCAAGCCTTCTGTATAATATCTGGGGAGACGGATGGGCTGAAGCCTATCAAGCGTAGGATCCGCGCCATGCCAAATTTCTTTCTCCACTTTGGTTTCTTCAGAGCGGTAGAATAGGATTACTTTTTCGCTCTCTCGCCTGGGAGGGATATAGAACGTTTGCAGCTCTTCTACATTGTAAATATCAAGTGCATCCAGTTCTTTACGGTGTTTAAGCGGCACCATGGCGACTTGTAGACTTTGCTCTTCGTCAGCAGACGTTTGTATTGAAGGTCGAGCAGGGAATACAGCATGGACCTCATCTTCCAAGTCGCTACCAAAGATCAACGTAGGAGTAGATGGCCCTGGCTTGTTGTATTGGGGCGGATCCGAATAAACTATCTCCTCTTCCTCCTCGGTATCACTCCCGAAAACAGGGATGGTGGCGTTAGCTTTGTTTTCCGGCTTGTGACACCTTTCCATGTCTTCGAAATTCGGTAAGAAGTATTTGGCATCTTCATATTTGCGGACTTCGTTCACGGAAAACGGATTCAGTTCTCCCGCTACGGTATACTCGAGACCATCCTTAGCATACTTCATACACTGATGTTGTGTAGAAGGGATGATGTTGTACTCGTGTAACCACGGTCGGCCGAGCAGAGCATTGTAGCATGTCTTGGCGTCTATGACGTGGAACCTAATGTCCGTGACGAGTAGCCCAAAGCGTAGCGTCAGTATCACAGACCCAAGAGTTCTTGATGATTGGGAGTCGAACCCGGAGATGGTAATCTTATCCCGAGCAAGGTGCTGGACGCTCATGCAGATTTCTTTCAACACCTGCACATTGAGGAGGTTAACGGAGGATCCATTGTCGATCAGGATTTTGCCTATCTTTATATCGTGACAGTATCCTGAGACATAAAGGGGGCGATTGTGTTCGCACGTTCCAAGGAGAAGGTCTTCATCACCAAAAGCGACATCAGCAGTGTGCACTTCCTCCAATTCATCCTTCATCTTTTCTTCGGCCAGGAAAGCTTGGAATTGCTCCGGATCCTGTAGTGCCTTGATTAACGAATCTCTCGCCTCCTTTGATAGCAAAAGGGCGTCAAGAATGCTGAGCTGTGACGGTAGCTTCCTCAGATGCGCTAAGACGTTGTAATCCACCTTATTCCTCTTCGGCGGGTCCTTGGCACTTAGCTCCTCCACCACTTGGTCATCTAAGACGATATCTTCAGAGACCTTTTCTTTCCCTTTATCTTTTCTGTTTGAGGGTCCGAGATTCTTTCAGGCAGCGTCCGATTCCGCAGCCGAATATTTTCGCAAACCTTCGGCTCTTCTTCTTTTCCCGAAGTGGACTCTTTAAAGAGAAGGGCAAGTTCCAGCTCCTCATCAGAATCGCTCCCGAATGTAGGCACTTGTGACCCGCCAGTGTTAACCATGCGACAATCGCCGGTAGTTCTTTTAAGCCCTTCGGTCGTATTTCCTTGCTCCCGACGAGTTTTGTGCTTCTCCCGCTTAAAGCGTTGTCGATGAGCAACATATCATTTCCACCATCTATCGAAAGCTTTGCACTCTTCAGTGGGGTGCGAAATCTTTCGATGATACAAGCAATAGGAGGGGTGCATTTCTATTTCACCAGTAATGTTTTCTTCGGAGGATGGTAGCTTCATGCCCATTGATATGGCCTTAGCAAACATTTTCCTCATCTTGAATTTGCTTTTGTCGGTAGTGGGGGTATTTTTCTCCAGCGGGAGCGTCTCAGCTCTTTCATCCAGCCGTTGGCGCTTGGCCCTTTCAAATATGACCGCCTCGCATTGTCGATCAGCTTTACTTTTCAACCGAGCTTCATTAAGGAATGCGTCAATTACTTCATCTGATGGCCCCAGAATTTTTGGTTCAGGATCTGCCCCCAGCTTTTCAGTGCAAGGAGTCTCCTCATCGTCCATGAACGAATGGGAAATCACATGACAGCTCGCCACATATTCTTCAGATTCATCAGATGAACTTTCTCCCTCATCTTCCTTTTGAAAGACATGATTGAGGAACTCTTGAAATGTAATGGGAGTCCATGCCTTCTGGTTGTATTCCTCCAGCGCGTCAATTTGTTTTTGCAAGTCCGTGCGCTTGTCGCCAGGCTTCACGGGCTTCTTTGATTTCTTTTTCTTCTTCTTCGAAGATTTTGACGGCTGGTTGCGAGTGCTTGAGCCACCACCATCGGTCTTTGGAGTTGGACGTGGCTTCAACATCCCTTCAATGACCTACGGTTCCAACGGGTTCTTCCACTTGATCGCTGGGCACACTTGAAGATCATTTAGCATCCTCTTTGTCTTGGCTGATAATACAACCTCCCAAGGAGCTTCTTCAATGACGGAGCATGTTTCCCCCGGCGTATTCATCCCCTTAGATGTGTGGGGCTGCGGGGGATTCACCTTCCATTTGTCAGATAACGCGTTCTTGCCCTGTCGGTACTGGTCTTTAAGCCAATTTTTGAAGACGTAACAATCTTTGATCGGATGACCCAGTACTCGATGATAAGGACAGTAGTTGGGCTCATTGACATCATTTGGTTGCGACGGACGTTTTGGATCCGGCAGATTTATGAGTCGGTTGCGCAACGCCAGCTCGAATAACCTTCTCGTTTTATCACGGGGAAAGGAGTAAGAACGTCCTAGCCTCTCCTCAAGGGCTACATACGGGCGCATATTATTTTGACGAACAACCGGCTTCAAGTTGCTCGGTTGTTGTTGAGCATTAGCGACAACGATCGCTTTTCCCTTCCCCTTGTCATTTCGGGAGTCCGGCTTTGGAAGAGGGGGTTTATGGCCCATCTGATCCATTTGTGCTAGCTTGTCAATCAAGGCTTGGAAGGTAGTCGGCTTGAAAAACATCATAAATTGCGAGATGGTTGCTTGCGGATCAAGGGTTCCCACAAACATACCCACCGCGGGAGCTTCTTCAATGTGCTGCTCGCACTTCGACCATAAGTTCCGCCACCGTATAGCATATTGAACCCATGTCTCGCCTGGTTTTACCCTGGCGTTAATCAATGCCGTCATCGGGGTGCGTTCACTGGCGCTTGCAAAACGCTGAGTAAACAACAGCTCCATCTCCGTGAAGGTTTTGATAGAGTCATTCGGGAGCTCAGAGTACCACTCGAACGTTGTATCTGATAAGCTTCCAACGAACTGGCGAAGCAACAACTTGTCATCACCGCCGGTGTTGCCATAGAGTGCCCTGAACTGGGCAACATGCTGGTGAGGATTGCCCGTCCCCTTGTAGACATGGAACTTGGGAATTGTGTATCCCGGCGGGTACTTGATCTGGTCGTACCAACTTAGATACGGCCGTCCTGTTTTTACGACCTGGCCGGCTGCTTCAGTCGCATGATGAACCCGTATTTGTTGGGCTATGTACTCATCCAGGTCAGCCTTGGAGATTGTTTCTTCCTTAGTTGTTGACAGAGTTGGCGGAGGATTCGACGTCTCCCCACTATCATCTTCAAGGACGATCGGGGGATCTTCGGCCGGAGAATCTTGTTGGATCATCATCCCCACCAAGTCTTGGAACAAGAGGCCCATACGCTTTATGTTGGCTACTTGTTCAGCAGCCTCTTTATCCTTCTTCTCTAATATTCGACGAAGGAATTCGGCGTCGGTTTCTTCCTCTTGGCGTTCATCCGAGGACGTTTCAGGGTTTTCTTTTGGCCCAGTAAGTGTGGTCATAGCGTTCATCATCTCTTGGAGCTTCTGCTGCTGTTCCTGGGCTTTGGTCACTGATCGCGTAAGCGGTCGATGACCCGTAGATATGCGACTGTCCTCTTTACCAGACGCCACGTAGACGGTATGAACTACAATGCCCCCTGACTTAGGGCGTTTGGGTTCACCACCTTTGATATTCGTCGTTGGCGTAGGGACTTTTTCTGGCCTTCTTCTCTTATGGGCCGTAGAAGTTGAGGGGGCCGTTGCTTCGGGCACCCAAGCGGTCGTCGCCTTTCGTTGCTTGACTGGAGGATTTTCTTCTTCCCGACCTTTCGACTTCTTCTGTTGTCGAGAGAAGTTAGGATCAATAACAGATTCTCGGACTCGTCGCCATGTCTTATAGATCCTGGAGGACAGCGATCGAGGAGACTGCTCTGGCTTTCCTTCTTCCACGGCAGTCTCTACTGGTGGAGGAGATCTTTTGAGCACCGCAGTCGGCGAGTTTCTGCGTACTCTATTCAGTAGCTCGAAGCTGTTCTCGGTGGGAACAGCAGCGTTAACTTCCACCGTTGGAGCTGGCGGAGTCATCCCAGAAGGGGAGTTGCCCCCGGTCTACCTTATCCGGCACCAGTGGCGTCGGCGGGCGCGACGAGTCGTCGGTATTGGTTCAGAGACAGAAACAACTTCTTCTTGCCCCCTGTTCAGGTGTGGGGCTGTTGTCGGCGTCAGCCTATTGAAGACTGATGCCTTTTGAGCAGTAGGAGCAGGAGTGGGATTTGGGACGGTCAGTCTTGTAAAGACTGATCTCTTAGCCGGAGAAGCCGCCTTGACGACTTCGGGAGCATGTTTGGCTACTCCTTTTGGAATAAATTTTTCTGGGACTGCAAGCTTCATTGTGGGCTCGCAGGAGTTTTGGCCCAGTCTGGACAAGACCGAGGCACTGGTGTTGGGCGACCCGTTGAGAGGGGCCGCAGTAATTGAAAGTTGATCGAAGACCGACTTCTTAGGAGCTTCTTGTACGGGCACGGGGGTGCTGAAGCTTGTTGGCGGAAGCATAGTTCCGAAAAATAGCCCCGTGGTGACTTGAGCAATCTGCTCCACGGGCATGGTGAACAAAGAGGCCGCTTGGGGCCCGTAGGTTATGCCCCTAGTTGAGGCAGGATGCGAGCTGCAGCTGCAGTCGGAGCACTTCGAACAGGTAGAGGCCATCGATGCTTGATTTCTGCGCCAGGCAAAAGACCAAATCTTAGTAACTTAAAATCCGAAGGCAACCATTAACAAACAGCGATTTGTTCGCGAATACGACACCCGAAGTGTGGAGTGGAAAGAGGAAAAGGTTCCACCGGGCGTGCCAGAATCTGTTCCCCTCCGAAAGACGGCGCACAAGACTGCGAAGTCCTGACGCTGAGATTCGGGGTAGATGTTATTTGGTTTTATCCGTCCACCTCTCCGAAGATGCCAAGTTGATTTATAGCACCGTGTATCGAAGGTTTAGACGGATGCGGCCGATGTAGCAGACTTCGTCAGATTCCCCCTCGCTTGAGGGGTTTTTGATTGTGGGGACGCTCTTCCCTGCAGGCGCAGGCCCCTGCACTTAATTACGATACCACATCGCGGTAACAACTTTCTCCTTCTCCAGAATTTCACTTCGTGTCGTGTGTGTTTGTTTTGTTTGTGGTTGCCCGTGGATTGTATACGGAGACTAAGTGATGCCGTCGCCCGTAGAACGTGGATTAGTCCAAATCCGTATTTACTTAGATTTGGGTTTGGTGTTTTGGTTTAAGGATACGTTAGCCATATTTAGGCTAAGACCGACTTAAACGTTTGTTAAGGATACGTTAGTCTGATTTGAGACTAAGATCAACTTAACGGGATCGTTTGGATCCGACAAAAGAGCGTTTGGGGACTCTATTGTTCCAGTTTAGGGACATTGCGGTCCATATTCCAGTTTAGGGACGTGGTAGTCCATAGGTAGTTTAAGGACATTGCAGTCCATATTCCAGTTTAGGGACGTGGTGGTCCATATTCCAGTTTAGGGACGTGGTGGTCCATAGGTAGTTTAAGGACATTGCGGTCCATATTCCAGTTTAGGGACATGGTGGTCCATAGGTAGTTTAAGGACATTGCGGTCCATATTCCAGTTTAGGGACGTGGTGGTCCATAGGTAGTTTAAGGACATTGCGGTCCATATTCCAGTTTAGGGACGTGGTGGTCCATAGGTAGTTTAAGGACGCTTAAGTCCGTGAGTTTAAGGACCCCACAGTCCGTGTTTTAGTTTAAGGACGCATAAGTCCGCGGGTTTAAGGATCCCACAATCCGTCTTTTGGTTTAAGGACGCTTAAGTCCATGAGTTTAAGGACCCCACAGTACGTGTTGATGTGTGGTTGTCGGGACCCGTCACCTCTCTGACGTCGTTGAAGGATTACAACGATAGGAGTCAAAGGAGTTCAGAGATGTACCCTTGAACCGGTCGTAAATTGATTTAAGAGAGCAGCTGTGCTCAGTCAATTTAATTTGAGGACTTACGGCCATGATTGGACTAAGTCCAGTTGAAAAATATTCAACGCTTTTATTTATTTTTGGTCTATTAGACCTGTGCTAGGGCTTTGCCCATGTTTAAATAATGCATTGCATTACTTTTTATTTTTGTTTGGGCTCTGTCCAGAAAGGATGCAGAGCATCAATTTGTTTTGGGCTCTGCCCATTTATAAATGATGCAGAGCATCAATTTTACTTGGGCTCTGCCCTTTATAAATGATGTAGAGCATCAATTTTATTTGGGCTCTGCCCTTTTATAGCTTTGCAATTTATTTTGGCCTGCTAGGTCTTTTTGACTTGGGCCTGGCCCTTTAGCAAAAGAAATGCATTGCATTTGTCAGGCGCTTTGAGCCAATCAAAGAGCGCAAGCGCTTGTGGTGAGGACACGTGTCATGCAAGCGCAGTGCGCTGCGCCAGTACGCTGCGCTTGCGCTGCTGACACGTGGCGCGCTGTGGTGAGTTGCGCCAGTTTCAGAGAGCAAGGCTCTATTTCAAAAGCGTATAGCGTAAATGGTTCAGATGCTGACACGTGGCGCTCTCTGGTGGTTGCGCCAACCTAAGAGTGCAACAGCGCAGTTTTGCAAGTGCAAGGCACTATTAACTTGAGAATCTTTTAGATTCCAGAACCAATGGTTCATAAAAGAAGTGCAAAACACTGCTTGGTTTCTTGATCTAATTTAGATCAAAGAAAACAAGTGTTTCTTATTTTTCTTGATCACAGAGAACCCATGGTTCATAAGTGCAAAGCACTATTATTTTTTTTGTTTTTTATTGAAGATCATTGATCTTGTTCTTAGATCAATGATCTATTAGAAGAAATTCTTCTATCTAAAAGGTCTTTTACCTTTTTCTTCTTGAAATTTCTTCAGAGTTCTCTCTGTTTGAAGTTTTTGATTTCTCACCAAATGTTCATGCTTTTGATCTGGGGTCTAGGGGCCTTTATATAGTGCCCATAAATTTGTTAAAGAGATCTTTCTCTGAGTGATTTGGGGAATTTTCCCCACCGTTGGATCTTTGATCCAAGGGCTTCTGTTTTACAGAAGGCAATCTTCTTGTTTTAACAAGAACAGAAAAATCTTACTCGAATTTAATTCTGTTTGGCGCAAACGCCCCAGCGCGTGACACGTGTCAAGCAGCGCAGAGCGCAGCGCAACTGCGCTGACACGTGTCGCGCAGCGCACGGCGCAGCGCAACTGCGCCTGCGCATCTGCGCTGACACGTGTCGCGCAGCGCACGGCGCAGCGCAACTGCGCCTGTGCATCTGCGCTGACACGTGTCGCACAGCGCAGTGCTTGCGCAACTGAAGCGTTGCTTCCTTTAATTTTGTCTTAAATAGAGCTTTGCTCCGATTGGGCGCGCTGCCTCGGGCGCTGCGCTGACGTATCAGCTTCTTATACGTGGCGTGTTGCGCGCAGCGCACAGAATCTGAAGCGTTGCTTCAAAATTTGAATTTTTGAAATTCAAACAGAGCCTTGCTCTGATTGAGGGAAACACCCACGTAAGTATGTATGTGGGTGAAGTAGTGCAGAGTTATGCATGGCCATAGAATTGAAGGCTTAGGAGACAAGTTTAGGGTCCTTGTAGCCTAAGACTTTTTTTTGTCTTCATGAGCCGTAAGGGTCTCAAGAAGGTTATTTCTCCCTATGAGTTGAGAAGATCCTGTAGGTGTATTTTCTCCTTAGGAGTCGTGAGGACTCCTAAGTGCGTTCCCTCTTGAGAGTCGTAAGGATCTCATAAGAGAATTTTCTCCCTTACAAGTCGAGAGGACTCGTAAGTGGTTTTTTTCCTTGTCGATATTCGACTTTGGAGAGTGTGGCTCGTAGATAGTCCGTCTTGACTTCCTTGTAGGGCAGCGATGGCTTAAGAAACAGGTTCAGATCTGCCGCCTAAGACTTTTCAACTTTACGAGCCATGAGGGTCTCATAAAGACTTTTCTCCCTACGAGTCGAGAGAATCCCGTAGGTGTATTTTCTCCTTAGGAGTCAAGGACTCCTAAGCGCGTTTTCTCTTGAGAGTCGTAAGGATCTCACAAGAGAATTTTTCCCCTTACGAGTCGAGAGGACTCGTAAGTGGTTTTTTCCCTCCTTGTCGATATTCGACTTTGGAGAGTGTGGCCTGTGAATAGTATACAATAGTCCATCTTGGACCTACCTGCAGGGCCCCAGTGCTTAGGAAACAGGTTGATATCCCCGTTGCCTAAGGCTTTTCCTTACGATTCGAGACGAGTCGAGAAGTTCTCCCAGGAACATTATTTTCCCTACGAGTCGAGACGAATCGAGAAGTTCTCGTAAGGATGTACTAACGTCACGGTTAACCTCTGCTGATAGAAATCCGTTAGGGTCTGTGGTACTAGGGCTTTTATCTATCGTACCGTCGCGTTGGCCGATGTATTCCCCGATATGCAATCTTGTTGTTCGAGTAGCCCCATGACTGTCGTGTCTCTGATCCCTTCGGGGGCTGGAAAAGACGTCTTCAAGTAATCTTCCAGATGATATTACCGTCGGAAGAGCAAGCGTTAGGGATATTCCATGCCGCTTTTTACTTGAGGTTAGGCTCAGTTTGGGAGCCCCGATGAGTCATGACCACTCCGCGCTGGTATGGTATGATCTCCGATAGTCTTTCAGGTCTCATTTGAGTTGCCTTCAATACCCTGAAGCTAGGGATCTTCCTTTGCTTCGTTTGTTGACATTGCGTCTGCAATATTGCGACGAATGTCGAGCTTGTCTCTAGGTTGTCTATGAACCGTCGAGTCTTGGAACTAGGGACTTTTCCATGGCTCCATCGTTTTGACCCTGGGGTCGGTTGTTGACATTGCATCTGCATCCTACTGGAGTGAGAAGGAATGCCGTTGTTGATCTCTAGGCTGTAGATGCCGCCGTCAAGACCCTGAAGCTAGGGATCTTCCTTCGCTTCGTTTGTTAACATTGTATCTGTTATATTGCGACGAATGTCGAGGTTATCTCTAGCTTGTTGGTGAAACGTCGAGGCTTGGAACTAGGGACTTTGCCATGGCTCCGTCGTTTTGATCCTAGGGTCGGTTGTTGACGTGCATCTGCATCCTGCTGGAGTGAGAAGGAATGCCGTTGTTGATCTCTAGGCTGTAGATGTTACTATCAAGACCTAGCTCTCTTTCTGATGGAGCCTGGTGGGAAAATGTGGTTCCCTTTTCGTTTTTGCCCATGGATTGTATGCAGGGGTCAATGTAGACTCACCTGCAGGGCAGAAGTTTCATTTTTTTTGTTTCTTTCCGCGATGCTCTATCATTTCAGCTTTTGTATCGCGAAAGTTGCGATTGCCCAATCATTTCGACTATTTTTCGCGGTGCCCAATCATTTCGGCCGTTTTTTCTTTTTACTCGCTGCTTTTTTATTACGAGTTGCCCAAACATTTCGGCTGTTTTTATATGCATATATTTTGCTCGCCGATTTTATTGCGAGTTGCCCCATCATTTCGGCTATTTCATATGCATTTTTTTGCTCGTTGATTTTTGTTGCGAGTATGGGAATTGAGATCTGAAACTAATTTTGGCATCAGTATCGCTGCGACTGGAATATGGCCCGGAGCGAATCATCACTTGCCTTGAGAGGATTTGGAATTTGCTACCAATTTAGGCATCAACATCGCTATCACTAGAATGTTGCCAGGAGAGAATCATCATTTGCCTTTGCTGATTAAAACAAAGGTGCTTAGCAAACAGGGTTAGGATCCTGCCGACTAAGGGTTTTTGACTTCATGAGCCGTAAGGGTCTCATAAAGGTATTTCTTCCTACGAGTCGTGAGGATCTCGTAGGTGTATTTTCTCTTTAGGAGTCGTGAGGATTCCTAAGTGATATCTTCTCTTGTAAATCGTAAGAATCTCACAAGAGTATTTTCTCCTTGCAAGTCGAGAGGACATACAAGTGTTGTTCACCAAATGAGGACATTCCTCGTCATTGGTGGAACTCGGTGGAGAAATCGTTTATTTGTGCCCCTGGATTGTATACAAGGGTCAATATGGAACCGCTTGTAGGGCAATTTGGGGAATGTGATGGCTTAAGAACAGGATCAGGCCCCTGTAGCTTAAGTCTTTTGAATCCTATGAGCCTTGAGGGTCTCACAAAGGGAATTCTCCTTACGAGTCGTGAGGATCTCGTAAGTGTAGTTTCTCCTTAGAAATCGTGGGGATCCCTAAGTGTGTTGCCCCCTTGTGAGTCGTAAGGATCTCACGCAGGTGTTTTCTCCTCGCAAGGCCGAGAGGACCTTGCAGGTGTTTTTATTTTAACGAGACTGCGTCTTTTCGGTTTTCTCAAACTCGCCAGCAGCCCTGCTGTTTTTACTCACGGAGCCCTTTCGGGTTTCCATCCGTGCCCAGCTCACTTGTGGACATACCGTTTTTTTAGCGATGAAACTCTCGAAAATAGTTTCGCCGCAGGTGACCCATTTGTTTGCCGGTAGGATTTTGATTTGCAGTCCTCGCCACTGGGGCCTGTGGACTTGAATTCCACTGTCGCCGTGTTTGAGGCGATGTACTTAGTTTAAGGACATTACGGTCCATTGTTAGTTTAGGGACATCTCGGTCCATTGTTAGTTTAGGGACACCTAGATCCAGTGTTAGTTTAGGGACATCTCAGTCCAGTGTCAGTTTCGAGGCGAAGTTTCGCCGGATACTGCTTATAGAGTCTTGACTCAGGAAGACAGCGAGCGAACACGAGCGTCGTCATCTATCATTAACCTGAGCTATGACTTGTTAAGCGTAGTATTTCTTAAGGAACCGACTGTTTATTGGCCGGAAGAGTCTTTCGCCATGCATGTTCATGAGCAAGTAGGCCCCACCTTGGTAGACCTTGTCTATGATATACGGGCCCTCATAGTTTGGCTCAAATTTCTCCCGTTTTGCACGATTGGGGATCATAAGTCTTTTGACAAATAGCACGAGTTCGCCTTGGCAGAATATTGTTGGCCTAGTTAGTCTTTCGTATGAGCGCGTCATCCTTTCTTTGTAAGCTTCTAGGTTTTGCTGCGCCATGAGACGAGTTTCATCGAGGGCATCGAGCTCCGCAAGCCGAAGATGGGCATTCTCTACAGCCGTCAGCTCATATCGAACTGCTACTTGTAGAGAAGGTAGCTTTATCTCCAAGGTAAGTTCCGCTTCCATGCCAAATACCAAGCGAATGGCATTGTATTCATGGCCGTTTTGAACGTGGTTCAGTATGCCCAGAGAGCTTCATGCAGTCTCTCGTGCCAGTCCCTTTTATTTTTGGACATCGTTTTCTTTATGATCTTCATCAAGGTTTTTTTGAAAGTCTCAGCTAGACCATTAGCTCGAGGATTATAGACTGAAGAGTATCTCCAATCTATATCATGCGGTTGTGCGAAGCGGCTGATCTTATGGCTCCTCTATGCTGGCCCATTATCCGAGATGATTCGTCGCGGGGTGCCGAACCGGTAGATGACATATGTCCTGAAGAAATGGAGGATGTTCTTCATCTTCACCTCACTTAGCGGTACTACCTCTGCCCACTTAGAGAAGTAATCGGTTGTTGCCAATATGAACCGATGTCCCTTGGACGATGCTGGTTCTATGGGCCCGATTATATCGGTTCCCCACATTTCGAATGGCCGGCTAGCCAATGTTGGGTGTAGTGGATTCGGATGCTGGTCGATGAAGTCCCTGTGAATCTGGCATGAGTGATACTGCTTCGCATATTCGAGGCAGTCCTGAATCATCGTGGGCCAATAGTAACCCTTTCTTTTGATCTTCAGCTTCATCTTGGGCCCGGCTTGATGGGAACCGCAGAGTCCGTCGTGAGTTTCTTGGACGACCCTTTTTGCTTCTTCCGGTCCTAGGCATCTTAGTCACAGACTGTCGAACGATCTCTTATATAGAGTATCATTGACAAAAGCGAAAGACAGGGCTCGCCTCATGAGCTGATGCCTTGCCGACACGCCTTCGGGTGTTCGATGGGATTTGAAGTAGTCTATGAAGACTTCTCTCCAATCCTTAATCTTTTCTTCGTCTTCTATTTGGCAGGCTGCTTGTTTGGTCGCTTCCTTTCCTTCAGTCGACTCCGGAGATATTTCTGCTGGCGCGAGAATCCGATGGTTTTGCACAATGATCCTTACGTCATCGAGGTTTTCGTCGGCCAGTTCTTTAGCGAGCTTGGCTAACGCATCCGCCTTACTACTATTTTTCGCATGCGGTATGCTTTTCAGGATGTAATAAGGGATTTGCGTTAACAGTTATTGCACTCTTTCACCATACCTGATCAGTTCTGGCTTGCACGTCTGATAGTCACCATTTACTTGGATAACGATCAGCTGGGAGTCCCCATATATGAGAAGGTTTTCGATTCCCATGTCAATAGCGATATCAAGACCTGCTATTAAAGCTTCATATTCCACTTCGTTGTTTGTTCTCGGCTCCATTAAAGAAAGGGCAAAATGCATTATCCTTCCTTGTGGAGTCATAAAGATAAGGCATACCCCAGCTTTGATTATGATGGTGTTTTGCTTTCTCTTTTTCATAGAAGATGCTCCATCGAAATAGTGTTCCCATCAGGCATTATTTCCTTCTTCCTCCATGTCGATTGCATCGAACACGTGTTCATCCGGCAATTCGCAATTTAAGGGGGATTCGGCTGGTATCGGATGTTTAGCGAGAAAGTCGGCGATGGCCTGGCCTTTTATTGCCTTGAGGGGTCGATATACTATCGAGAACTCCATCAAGAGGAGGGCCAATTTGGAAAGCTTTCCTGTTAGTATGGCTCTTGACATCAAATATTTGAGAGGATCTACTTTTGATATGAGATGGACCTCATGTGCCAAGGCATAATGCCTGAGCTTTGTTATCACGAATATCAGTGCCAGGCAATGCTTTTCAATAAGAGAGTAGTTATTTTCTGCCCCCAGAAGTACTCGACTCAAATAATAGAGAGCACTCTTCTTTCCCTGGTCGTTCTTCTGTGCTCATAGCGCGCTTAGAGAATCTTCAAGGGCTGTTGTGTACAGGATGAGAGGCTTTCCCTTGACCGGAGCGGCCGGTACCGGTGGATTCTGCAGATATTGCCTGATTTCGTTCAGTGCACTTTGTCATTTACGATCCCAAACGAACGGGTTCCCTTCTTCATTAGATGGCTGTAGGGGCGGCATTTTCCGGAGAGGTTAGCTATGAACCGTCGGATATACGCGATTTTTCCTTGGAGAGACCGCAGTTGCCTGAGATTTCTTGGCGAGGGCATTTCCATAACCGCCTTGATCTTTGATGGGTCTACTTCGATACCTCGGTGTCGTACGATGAATCCCAGGAATTTGCCTGAGGAAACTCCAAACGCGCATGTTTCCCCCAATCAGAGCAAAGCTCTGTTTGAATTTTAAAAATTCAAAAATTGAAGCAACGCTTCAGATTCCTTGCGCTGCGCGCAACGCGCCACGTGTCAAAAGCTGACACGCCAGCGTTGCGCCCAAGACAGCGCACCCAATCAGAGCAAGGCTCTATTTAAAACAAAATTAAAGAAAGCAACGCTTCAGATGATCTGCGCTCAGCGCTGCGCGACACGTGTCAGCGCAGTTGCGCTGCGCGACACGTGTCAGCGCAGTTGCGCTAGCGCAGTTACGCTGCGCGACACGTGTCAGCGCAGTTGCGCTGCGCTCTGCGCTGCGCGACACGTGTCAAGCGTAGGTGCATTTGCGCCAACTATGCCAGCACTAAAACAGAATTAAAATTCCAGAAAGATCTTTCTGATCTTATTAAAACAATAAGATTCTCCTCTGTAAAACAGGAGCCCTTGGATCAAAGATCCAACGGTAGGGAAAAATCCCTAAATCACTCAGAGAAAGATCTCTTTAACTGATTTAACAAATCAATTGGCACTATAAAAATGCTCCTAAACTCCAAGTCTAAAGGGGGATCGACAGAGAAAGAAAAAGAGAAAACACATAACTCCTCTAAAATTTTGAGAAAAGCTCAGAGAAAGAAAAGGTAAACCTTTTGAATAAAAGAAGAAATTCTTCTAAAAAAGATCAATGATCTAAGAACAAGATCAAAGATCTTCAATAAAATAATAATAATATTAAAAAAGAAGAAGAAGAAGTAATTTACTTCTGAATAAAGGCATTGCCTTTTATGAACCAATGGTTCTTGAAAATTTGAGGTAAAACCCCTATGGAAAAAGAAACAAAAACTTGTTTTCTTTAATCCAAATTTTAAACAGTGCCTTGCACTTTTGAGTTTGCACAGTTGCGCTTCTTGGATTGGCGCAAGCCATCAGGGAGCACCACGTGTCAGCCCCAGAACAAACTGCGCTGTGCGCTTCTAAAACAGAGCACTGCTCTCATAAATTGGCGCACTGCACCAGAGCACGCCACGTGCCAGCAGCGTAATAGCGCAGTGCATTGCGCTTGCGCTCACCAGAGCGCGCCACGTGTCAGCAGCGCAATGGCGCAGCGCACTGCGCTTGCGCTCACCAGAGCGTGACACGTGTCACCTCCACATGCGCTTGCGCTCATTAATTGGCGCAAAGCGCCTGACAAGCCATGTGGCATACTGTCAGAAGATTTAAGGCTCTGCATTATTTAAAAGAGGGACAAAGCCCAATTAAAAAGGCCTAACAGGCCTGATAAAAATGCCATGCATTATTTTAAAAAGGGCAGAGCCCAAACAGAGGTTTGTTAGACCAAAACAAATGCTGTGCATTTAATTAAAAGCCCAATGCTATGCATTAATAAAGGGCAGAGCCCAAGCAAAGGCCTAATAGGCCAATGATAAATAAAATGTTGAACATTTTCAACTGGACTTAACCCAATCATGGCCATAAGTCCTCAAATTAACATTGACCGAGCACGAATGCTCTCTTAAATCAATTTACACCCGGTTCAAGGGTACATCTCCGAATTCCTCTGATATTTGTCGTTGTAATCCTTCAACGTCGTCAGAGAGGTGACGGGTCCCGACAACCACACATCGATACGGACTGTGGGGTCCTTAAACTCATGGACTTATGCCTCCTTAAACCAACAATACGGACTGTGGGGTCCTTAAACTCATGGACTTAAGCGTCCTTAAACCAATATACGGACTTACGCATCCTTAAACTTACGGACTTAAGCGTCCCTAAACTGGCAATGGACCACCATGTCCCTAAACTGGCAATGGACCACTACGTCCCTAAACTGGAACAATAGAGCCCCAAATGCTCTTTTGTCGGATCTAAACGATCCTGTTAAGTTGATCTTAGTCTTAAATTAGACTAACGTATCCTTAACAAACGTTTAAGTTGATCTTAGCCTCAAATATGGCTAACGTATCCTTAAACCAAAACCTTCAAACAGACTTTAGTCCCAAGTTTGACTATAGATCACCCAACCAACCTTGGTTCAAGGGTACATCTCTGAACTCCTCTGATATCTATCGTTGTAATACTTCAACGTCTTCAGAGAGGTGACGGGTCCCGACGGCCATACATTCAATGGACCACTATGTCCCTAAACTGGAACAATAGAGTCTAAATGCTCTCTTGTCGGATCTAAACGATCCCGTTAAGTCGATCTTAATCTTAAATTAGACTAACGTGTCCTTAACAAACGTTTAAGTTGATCTTAGTCTCAAATAAGGCTAACGTATCCTTAAACCAAAACCCCAAACCCAAATCTAAGAAAATACGGATTTGGACTAATCTACGTTCTACGGGCGACGACATAAATTAGTCTCCGTATACAATCCACGGGCAACCACAAACAAAACAAACACCCACGACACGAAGTGACCATCTGGAGAAGGAGAAAGTGGTTACCGCGATGCGGTAGCGTAATTAACTGCAGGGGCTTGCGCTTGCAGGGAAGAGCGTCCCCACAATCAAAAACCCCTCGAACGAGGGGGAATCTGACGAAGTCTGCTACATCGGCCGCATCCGTCTAAACCTCCGATACATGGTGCCATAAATCAACTTGACATCTTCGGAGAGGTGAACGGATAAAACCAAATAGCATCTTCCCCGAATCTCAGGCAAGACGTCCATGTCTTGGCCGCCGTTCGGAGGGGAACAGATTCTGGCACGCCCGGTGGGACCTTTTCCTCTTTCCACTCCACACTTCGTGTGTCGTGTTTTTCCCGTGATCAGATAATCACGGTGTGTATGTTTGTGGTTGCCCTTAGGGGAGTGGATACTGAAGTCGGCGCTTCGTCTTTATGAAGAATGGCGTTTGTTCCGACCTTAGCAATACAGGCTCTGTCATATTCGGCGGAGTCAAGTATGGGTCACTTGCAGCCTCAAATCTCTGCAATCCGGCTCTTCAAGAAATCAACTGGCCTCTTTTTGGGTCGATGCTCCCACCTCCCACCCTCGGTGCCTCAACGCCGATGGAGGAAGCCTAGAGGATGTCTGTCGTCCACAGGCAGGCTCCCCAAGCATCAGCCTTGTCGACGTAATTGGTCCTCAAACAACTGGCACATGCCAAAGACCAAGGTCGACACAGGGGGAAGAATATTCAAGCTCTTCAAGAAATCAATGGCTTCAAACTGCACTAACTGTAACAGCAACTCTCGCTCTGTCCCATCTGGAGGAGTAACCTACGGGCCCCAAGCGGCCTCCTTTTTTACTATGCTAGTGGAGCAGGTAACTCAAGCCACCACTGGGCTATTCTTCGGAACCATGCTCCCGCCAACGAGCTCCAGCGCTCCTGTACCATCGCAAGAAGCTCCCAAGAAGTCATTTTTCAGCGCTCATGTGCTTATTTACGCCCTACTTTGTATTATACTATATATAAGCACACAAAAAAAAATTGTGATAATAAAAGAGTAGAAAGTGAAAAATTATATTTAAAAGATAGGAATAGTTTAAGAAAAACAAGAAAGTTAGAAGTTTTCTTAAATGAAACTAGTAATAAGTAGTTATGAGCTGTTGTCCCAAGGGTTAGTAAGATGAAGGAAATTACTAATCTGAGGATAAAAATAAGCCTGAAAAATAGTTCCTATTCTGGAAGCCAAACATTTGAACGTTGATACCCCACTATACGCACTTACACACATCTTGAAACTCGGGATAGTAGAGGATACCTTGAAATGCTCTTGTCTAAAAGCCAAAGTATGAAGAAAATAAAAGTGGAGAATAAAAGATAAAATGGTGAAAAAAACTGAACACTGGTTTTGTTATCACCGAGGCAGCAATAAAAAAATATAGCGACGGTGCTTTATCACCTAGTGCCTTAGACCAACTGGTTTGGGAGCCACTGCTAAGCCTTAGGTGTTGCAAGACGAGGAAAAACACCTAATTAGCAAGCACATGAGTAATCGGTCGGTTAGTACCTCAAGAAGTATTAACGGTCGCATGAAGAATGTGTGAGCAAATTCCATCTAAATATCTATTAAAAAGTACTAAGGTAGATGGACAAGAGTATGATTGCTTGAATTGAATTCTCTGAGTGTAGGGATGTCCAGTTCACACACGTAGGGGTATATGATCAATGTTTGGAAGAAAGGTAGGAATGAAAACTAAAGGCGATGTTTTATTGAGGGATAATGTGATTTCTAACATTTTTCATGACCATTAAGATAGGGCTCATAGCAACTGAAAAGCTGGTATAGTTGAAAACTCTTATTTTCAAGTTCTTTCTTTTATAGTTCTCAACACTCCTCCTACTAGGGATATGCCACTGGCGCCGAGTAAGGAAGGCTGGGGGCAACTCTCCTCCTGGACTGACTCCGCCGACTCCAACGGCGGAAATTGATGCTGCTGTTCCAACTGGGAACAGCTTTGAAGCACTTAGGAAGGTCCGCAAGAACTCTCCGACTGCTGTGCTGAAAAGATCTCCTCCACCTATGGAGAGCGCTACAAAGGTGAAGCTGGAACAGCCCCCCAACGGCTGTCCTCCAAAATCTACAAGGTCTGGCGTCAAGTCCAAGACTCGGTAATTGATCAAGATTATCCCCGCCGACAGAAAAAGGTGAAAGTTCAGCGGGAAGAGGACCGTCCTATCAAGCCACAAAAGGCGATAGCTCTTGGGTGCCCACTGCAAGGGAACCCCTTTCGTCTGGGATCGCAAATGCCAAAGCGCGCTAGACGAAATCAAGCAATACTTGCAGAATCCGCCAGTACTGGCCGCTCCGGTCAAGGGAAAGCCTCTCATTCTTTATACAACCGCCCTCGAAGGTTCTTTAGGCGCATTATGGGCACAGGAGAACGATCAAGGGAAAGAACGAGCCCTCTACTACGTAAGTCGAGTTCTCCTGGGGGCAGAAAGCAATTACTCCCCCATCGAAAAACACTGCCTGGCGTTGATCTTCACGATAACAAAGCTCAAGCACTATGCGTTGGCGCATGAAGTCCATCTCATATCGAAAGTGGACCCTCTAAAATATTTGATGTCAAAGGCTATACTGACAGGTCGGCTCGCTAAATGGGCCTTGCTCTTGATGGAGTTTTCGATAACCTATCAACCTCTTAAGGCGGTGAAAGGCCAGGCCATCGCCGACTTCCTCGCTGAGCATCCGATACCTGCCGATTCTCCTCTGAATTGTGAGCTGCCAGATGAACACGCATTTGATGCGATCGACGGCAGTGGTATCCGATGGGAGCTTTATTTCGATGGAGCATCTTCCATGAAGAAGCGCAAACAAAGCGCGCCTATAATCAAATCAGGGGTATGCCTTATCTTCGTAACCCCACAAGGAGGGATAATGTGCTTTGCTTTCTCCTTAACAGAGCCGAAGACGAACAATGAAGCCGAATATGAAGCTTTGATAGCAGGTCTCGAGATCGCTATCGACATGGGAATTGAAAACCTCCTCATATATGGAGATTCTCAACTGGTCGTTAGTCAAGTAAACGTCGACTACCAAACGTGCAAACCAGAGCTGGTGAAGTACGGCGAAAAGGTGCAACAACTGTTGACCCAAATTCCGTCCTACGTGCTGGAGAGCATACCGCGCGCGGAAAATAGCAAAGCGGATGCGTTGGCCAAGCTCGCTAAAGAGCTAGCTGACGAGAACCTCGACGATGTAAGAATCGTGGTGCAAAGCCGTCGGGTCCTCGCACCGGTGGAAATATCTCCGAAATCATCTGAAGAAAAGGGAGCAACTGAGCAGACGACCTTGCAAATAAAAGACAGGGAAAAGGCTGAGGATTGGAGGGAAGTCTTTATAGACTACTTCAAATACCGTCGAACACCTGAAGACGCATCCTCAAGACATCAGCTTGTAAAACGAGCTCTGTCATTCGCCTTCGTCAATGATACTCTGTACAAGAGGTATTTTGATTCTCTTTGGTTGAGATGCCTGGGACCTGATGAGGCGAAAAGAGTCATTCAGGAAATTCACGATGGACTATGCGGTTCTCACCAAGCAGGCCCGAAGATGAAGTTGAAAATCAAACGAATGGGCTACTATTGGCCTACGATGATTCAGGACTACCTTGAGCATGCGAAGCAGTGCCACTCATGCCAGATTCATGGGGACTTCATCCACCAGCATCCAAATCCATTACATCCAACGGTGGCTAGCCGGCCATTCGAAATGTGGGGAACTGACATAGTCGGCCCCATCGAACCAGCATCGTCCAGGGGACATCGTTTCATCCTGGCAACGACTGATTACTTCTCCAAATGGGCCGAAGCAGTACCGCTGAGGGAAGTGAAGATGGAGAATATCCTCCATTTCTTCAAGACGCACGTCATTTATCGGTTTGGAACTCCGCGACGGATCATCTCCGATAACGGGCCAGCCTACAGAAGTCACAAGATCAGCCGCTTCGCGCAACAACACAACATAGACTGGAGATATTCCTCAGTTTATAATCCCCGAGCTAACGGTCTAGCTGAGTCTTTCAATAAGACCTTGACGAAGATCGTGAAGAAGACGGTGTCCCAAAATAAGAAGGAATGGCACGAGAGACTGCAAGAAGCTCTCTGGGCGTATCGAACTACGTTCAAGACAGCCACGAACACAACGCCGTACGCGTTGGTATTCGGTACAGAAGCAGTACTCAACCTCGAAATAGAATTACCCTCTCTACGAGTGGCAGTCCACTACGAGCTGACGAACGAAGAAAATGCTCACCTTCGGCTTGAGGAGCTTGATGCCCTTGATGAAACCCGGCTCATAGCGTAAAAAAATTTGGAGGCTTATAAAGCAAAGATGACGCGCTCATATGAAAGATCAACCAGGCCGAGGACATTCCGCCAAGGCGAACTTGTGCTAGTGGTCAAAAGACCTATGATCCCCAATCGCGCCAAGCGGGGAAAATTTGAGCCAAACTATGAAGGCCCGTACATCATAGACAAGGTCTACCAGGGTGGAGCCTATCTACTCATGAATATGCATGGTGAAAGACCTTTCAGGCCAATAAACGGTCGCTTCCTAAAGAAATACTACGCTTAATGAGTCACAGCCGGGGTCAATGATAGATGACGACGACTATGTCCGCTCGCTATCTTCCTAAGCCCAAACTCTATAAGTAGTATCCGGCCTTCTTCAACAAAGGACCGAAACGTCCTTAAACTAATAACGGACCACTACGTCCTAAAACTAGCTGTTGACCGAGATGTCGATAAACTATGGTGGATTGAAACATCACAAAGCCGATAAAAAAAAAGAAGAATAAAAAAAAAGAAGAATAAAAAAAATAAAAAAACGGTATGTCCATAAGCAAAATGGGCACGGATGAAAACCCGAAAGGGCTCCGTGAGTAAAAACAGCAGGGCTACCGGCGAGTGTTTGTGAAAACCCGAAGAGGGCGCGACCTCGTTATATAAAAAGAATAAAAAAAAGAATAAAAAAGAAAAACGGTATGTCCATAAGCAAAATGGGCACAGATGAAAACCCGAAAGGGCTCCGTGATTAAAAACAGCAGGGCTACCGACGAGTGTTTGTGAAAACCCGAAAGGGCGCAACCTCGTTAAAGGACACTTACAGGGTCCTCTCGACCTTGTAAGGAGAAACCACCCGCGTGAGATCCTTACGACTCACAGGGAAGCAACACACTTAGGGATCCTCACGATTCCTAAGGAGAAATTACACTTGCGAGATCCTCACGACTCGTAAGGAGAACTCTCTTATGGGACCCTCACGGCTCATAAGATTTGAAAGTCTTAAGTTACAGAGACCTGAACCTGTACTTAAGCAACTCCCACAACCTTCGATATTGCCCTACAAGTGGCTCAATACTGACCCTTGTATACAATCCACAGGCACGCATAAACATTTCCCTAACCAAGTCCCACCCGTGACTGGGGATATGTCCATACGGTGAATAACCCTTGTAAATCCTCTCGACTTATAAGAGAAAAACCTTTTGTAAGATCCTTACGACTTACAGGGGAATATACACTTAGGAATCCTCATGATCCCTAAGGAGAAAACGCACCTACGAGATCCTCACGACTTGTAGGGAGAAATACCTTTGTGAGACCCTTACTGCTCATGAAGTCAAAAGTCTTAGCCGACAGGATCCTAACCTTATTTACTAAGCCACCTTTGTGCAACATCGACAGAGGCAAATGATGATTCGCTCCTGGCAATATCCCAGTTGTAGCGATGCTGATGCCTAAACCGGTATCAAATTCCAAGCCCTTTCATGGCAAATGATGATTCGCTCCTCGCAATATTCCAGTTGTAGCGATGCTGATGCTGAGATTGGCACCAGATTCCAAGTTCTACACTCGCAAAAAAAAAAAAAAAACAGCGAGCCATACATGCATACGAAATAGCCAAAACGATGGGGCAACTTGCGACAAAATCAGCAAGTAAAAAAAAAGGTATGCATGCAAAATAGCCGAAATGATTGGAAAACTCGCAATAAAAAGCAGCGAGTAAAAATACAATAAATAGCCGAAATGATTGGGCACCGCGATAAATAGCCGAAATGATTGGGCAATCGCGACTTTCGCGATATAAAAGCTGAAATGATAGAGCATCGCGGAAAGAAATAAAATATATATATATATATATATATATATATATATATATATATATATATATATATATAATGAAATTTATGCCATACAGGCGATATCATAGCAATCCCTGTATACAATCCAGGGGTATAAACAAAGAAGGAAACACATCTTTCCTCCCCATGCTCCATCAGAGAACGGAGCCAAGTCTTGACGGTAATTCATATAAAACCCGAAAGACACACTACCTCGATTCAGGGAAATCAGTGTCCTTGACGAGAGCTTCTTGATTCGCGTCGACCCGCAGAGAAACCAGTGTCTTTGCAGGAATACCCCGATTCGTTTCAACTCCGAGGAAATCAGTGTCCTTGGCAACCTCCTCGATTCAGGGAAACCAGTGTCCTTGACGAGAGCTTCTTGATTCGCGTCGACCCGCAGAGAAACCAATGTCTTTGCAGGAATACCCCGATTCGTTTCAACTCCGAGGAAATCGGTGTCCTTGGCAACCTCCTCGATTCAGGGAAACCAGTGTCCTTGACGAGAGCTTCTTGATTCGCGTCGACCCGCAGAGAAACCAATGTCTTTACAGGAATACCCCGATTCGTTTCAACTCCGAGGAAATCAGTGTCCTTGGCAACCTCCTCGATTCAGGGAAACCAGTGTCCTTGACGAGAGCTTCTTGATTCATGTCGACCCGCAGAGAAACCAGTGTCTTTGCAGGAATACCCCAATTCATTTCAACTCCGAGGAAATCAGTGTCCTTGGCAAATACCTCGATTCAGGGAAACTAGCGTCCTTGATGAGAGCTTCTTGATTCGCGTCGACCCGTAGAGAAATTAGCGTCTTTGCAGGAACACCTCGATTCGTTTCAACCTCGAGGAAACCAGTGTCCTCGGCAAAATACTTCGACTCTGGGAAACTACCGTCCTTGATGAGAGCTTCTTGATCGCGTCGACCCGCAGAGAAATTAGCGTCTTTGCAGGAACACCTCGATTCGTTTCAACCCCAGGGAAACCAGTGTCCTTGGCAACCTCATCAAGTCAAGGAAACCAGTGTCCTTGACGAGAGCACCTCGATTCGCGTCGACCCGCAGAGAAATCAGTGTCTTTGCAGGAATACCTCGTCTCGTCTCAACCCCAGGGAAACCAGTGTCCTTGGCAACCTCCTCAAGTCAGGGAAACTAGTGTCCTTGACGAGAGCACCTCGATTCGCGTCGACCCGCAGAGAAATCAGTGTCTTTGTAGGAATACCTCGACTCGTCTCAACCCCAGGGAAATCAGTGTCCTTGGTAACCTCCTCTATTCAGGGAAACCAGTGTCCTTGACGAGAGCACCTCGACTCGCGTCGACCCGCAGAGAAATCAGCGTCTTTTGCAGGAATACCTCGACTCGTCTCAACCCCAGGGAAATCAGTGTCCTTAGCAACCTCTTCGATTCAGGGAAATCAGCGTCCTTGACGAGAGCATCTCAATTCGCGCTGATCCGCAGAGCAATCAGTGTCTCTACAGGAATATACGATGCCAGTGAAGCGGAGCCGCGGCGAATTTCCCAGCTCCATGACTCGACAGTACATCAATGACCGAGAGTCAAACCCCTGACCCCGTGAAAGGCGGATAAGGGTAACTTCACCCATCACTTGTGAGTCCTCACGACTCATAAGGGAGTAAATTCTCTTGTGAGATCCTTACGACTCTCAAGAGAAAACTCACTTAGGAATCCTCATGATTCCTAAGGAGAAAATACACCTACGAGATCCTCTCGATCCGTAGGGAGAAAATTCTCTATGAGACCCTCACAGCTCATAGAGTTGAAAAGTCTTAGGCAGCAGATCTGAACCTGCCTCCTAAGCCATCACCATCTCTTGAAGAAGCCAAGACAGGATGCTCGCTCTATTATCTGTCAACCATGTTTACTAAAGGAGCATGCTGATAATAAAAAAGGGGGGGGGGAAGAAAGCGCAGGAATGACACAAGACATTACAAAGAATGTATATCTTTTATTCATAAACTTGATTGAGTACAAGATACATTGTGTTAAAGAATAAAAAAATACATTTTTATTTACAAGTACAAATGATACAAAAAGTAGTTACTAAGAAGGAAGTGTCTTTAACAAATCCGCGAGCTGCTCTCGCACTTCCTTCAGCGTCTCCTCCTGAGTGGTTGCCGCGGCCACTTCCGCTTCCACCTGGGCCCACTGCTGCAGGTAGGATGAAAGTTGCTCCTCAGCTGCCTGCTGGGCTGCCTCCTGATTATGTGCATCCCGCTCGACGACGTCAAGCTGCTGCCTCAGTGTTAACCCTTCGGAGAGGCATCGCAGAAGGCCTTCAAAGATAACCTTCAGCCGTGCAGCGTTTGCCTCCACCCGAGCATGCAGTTGGGCAGATTTGCTCGAAGTCTCGCCGCGCTCCTTACGCCTTGAAGTAACTTCTTGTTCGAGATAGCGGAAGTAAGGAGCACTCTGCTCGATCCATGCCGCCCGTTGAGCGCTCGCGGCCAAGACCTCGGGGCAGGACGCGTCGACTCCAGTTGATGCAGGCGGGCCTCGATTTCCCTGCAGTGATTAACCCAAAACTCGACGACGCCTTCATTATGAAAATTTACAAGCGTCGCCAGTATCAGATTAACCTCCACAGCGAAATCTGCGGCAGATGGGGGAACGTCCGCGTCAAGCTATTCAATGTATCCGCTCAGCATTCCCAAACTCATCGCAGCGTTCTTTGAAGATGGACATCTCAAGAAGGGGCCTGCCGGCATTATGATGCGAGACTCGAAGGGCGCCAGAACCAGAACGACAGCTAAAAAAAAACTAAACACAATCAGATGACGATTCAAGAAATATAAGAAAGTCATCAATGAGGGAGTTTACTATACCAGCTGCAGCAGGCGGCAAAGCTGGGAGGACCGGTGGCGCAACCGATCCCTTATCTCCTTCTTCGATTTGTAACACTGCAATAAGGGCAGGGAAGAATCAGAAATAATTCCATTACTGAAAAAGGAAGGGTATTAATTGAAAATCATACTCACCAGCGCCGCTAGAAGAAGCAAGCTCCGATGGGAAGGAGAAGTGTGGGTGCAGCACCTGGTAGAGGTGATAAAAAAGCACTCCTGCAAGGACGCAATAGTATAACGTCAATACATGAATTATACGGCCGAGAGATGAAACTGATGGGTTGCGAATCCATACCTTCCAGCATCTGCGATGGTACGAGAGAAGGCTGAGAGGTGGCCACCGCCAAGGCAGTAGCTGACGGCGCTCCCTCGAGCAATGGAGCATCAGCACCGGCCGCACCTGCGTTAAAAACAAAGATAAACCTGTCAGGAAGGATTGCAAGATAAAGAAAAAGGACAGTAACCCGAAATTTACCTGATGAGCCGCCAGCCGAAACGGAGGCCTCTCCCTCCTCGATCGACATGAGTCCACCTCCCGTGGCCTCATCACCAGACTCTACGGGAGCCGTCGTCGTGCTCGCGAGGCCAGGAGACGACAGAGGACCGTAGGCGGGGAGAGCAATGATCGGAGCATTGCCAGACTCTTGAGAAAGAGCGGCCGGCTCGTCCTCAGGAATCATGCCCGTCTCACCCACTACTCCCTCGGGCTCAGCAGTTGCGGCCGTCTTGTCCACCGTTGCTACGGGGTCATCGGTCTCAGGCGCTCCATTCGCAGCTGCCCCAGACCCGGCTGTAGCAACTATCTCATCCGCTGCTACCTCGGGCTCGGCATCGGCCACCTTCTCAGGCATAGTAGACGTGACCGTTTCGTCAGCCACTAGCTCGGGCCTGGCAACCCCGGCTACGTCGCCCACCGTCGGCTCGGGTTCAGCCAGTACCTCCTCCACTGTCCCCTTAGGCTCGACGGTTTCCGCCTCCCCTTCGGTTGGACTTGGCCCTAGAGGACAAGATATATAAGAACCGATAGGTTTACAATTCTTACAACAAAATCTAGAAAGACACATTACCTGAGGTGGACTGATCGTTAGTCTCCCGAGCTGCACGCGCCGCCGGTCTGTAAGCGGTAGACAAGGCGACCGGGGGCTCTTCGGAAGGAGAAGCAGCAGGAATAATGGTGCTTGGGCCCGCTCCCACGGCCAAAGCAGCTCTGCGCTCCTTCGCCTCGCGCCTCAACTGCTTCCTCTCCTCCCGGGCCGTCACGACGGACCTCTTCGACGCTTCCTTCATCAAGGCGTCTTCGTCCTTGTATAGAGTTGCCTCTAGATCCTTCAAGGCATCTCTCATCGGCTTCTCAAGTCGGGTTTCTCGCGGCGGCCCTGATGAGGCCGGGACTTCAGTAGTTGGCCCGGGGAGAGTCCCCGCATCGGCTTGCACGACCCCTGGAAAGAGACAAAGAGAAGATTAGATTGGCTATATAAAAAAAGAATAAAGACTCAGCAAGCCGATACATACCAGTGCCCGACAGAGCGCGTTTCCTTTCCTCCTCCTGGAAAGTTTTGAGGGAAGCAGCGATAGCTTCTTTAGTGGTGATGCCTGTTAAAAAAGGGGGAAAAGCATTAGTCAAAGACAATAATAAAGGTACAATGAAATGACGAAGAGTGCAAGCAATGATTACCTGACTGAGCAAGTTTCGCCAACCACGCTTCGAGCCTTGCCGATCGCTCAGAAGTCGCAATGGCGGCCGCCAGATCGGTGTCTGCTGGATCTACCGAGAAGCCCTTATTGCTGCCGTACTCAATTATGCCTTCCGCAAGAGGGGCCTGAGGCTCTAAGCCGAGGATAGCATCGAGAGAGAGGAGCGACTTCTTCTTCCTCTTCTGCATGCGAGCCCCTGGTGCACCCAAGATCAACTTGCGCTTTGCAGGCACTTTAGGGTGGCGGGTTCCGATATCCGCGCCCACGCCGGACTCCGGCGAAACCACATTTACCGTTTCCACTGGAGCACGGGACGCTGGTGGCATGTCTGCGGTAGCACGAGGTAATCCGCGCGAAGGGCTCAACACGCGTGGTGGTCCAGCTCCAGCATCTTTCAGCGGAGGAACGATAGGGGTCCTTGGCTTCAGGGGAGCCTTGCGGTCGCCGCCGAGAGGCACACCTTTACGGTCAACCAACATGCGCTTCTCCTCACGGATGACTGAACCCATTGCGTGCGCATACCAAGCCACGTACGTGTGGAGGACCCGGGGGACGCAGCTCGGCTCGCTGATGAAAAAGTGGGAGCCCGTATTCAGCCGCATAAAATGATGCATCGCGCTCCGTATCCCCTCCATGCTGGCCACGGGCTCTTCCAAAAATGCCTCCAGCGGGACCCCCTGGTTATATCTTGATTGCTGGGTGAACCAGTGGGGGTTGTACCTCATGAAAAGCGCCATCTCGTTCTGCTTGAACACCAGGTAGCCCGGCTGAATGAAGTAGATGTGAAGAATCTCCCGGGCTTTTAGTATGGAGGCCCCGTCCTTGAAGCCGTCACGCAGCGCCACCACTGCCTTGGAGTTTTCTGAGCCGATAGTTATGACTTTATCCATGAAAGAAATCTTCGCTCCGACCAGGTGTGGACGAAGGAGCAACCCCCTAGCCTCCCGCGGAGACGGATTGACGATCGAGGCGCCGATCAGCCGCATGACTCTTGGGAGTCTGCACCTCTCAAAAAACGAAGGGATCTTATGGATGCCGAATACCCCGTGCACATGCATTTCCATCCACGAAGTGAAGTAGTGCATCGGGAAATTGGCAGGCTGCACCCCAGGTTCATTAGCGTCCGCCGCCACGCTGAGTCCATTGTATAGGTGAGCCAACCCGGCGATTCCTATTGACAACTGTAGGCCAGTCACCATCCGATGCGCTGGGTAGAAAACGAACGGCCACATGTAGCGCGGGTGCATGGGGAGCGCGAAGCTGCACAACCACAAGCCCAGAAACCTTAAAAAGAAGGTCTCCTCATCAATGCCCGGGGCGGCGATTTCTGATAAGGGCATGATGGCAGCATCGGGAAGATAGAAATTCTTTTGATCGTCTTCCGATACTGGTCGACGATCTAAGCCGAAGCCAAAAGGGTCGTCAAGCTTGGCGAACTTTTCACTCCGCTCCGATAGAATCACCGGTCGAAGGAAGCGGGCGATAAAATCTGCAAAACTAACTCCCCGGACTCCTGATTCCAAATAGAGACCTTCGTATATATTCAGCACCTTCACCAAGCCCGGAAACTGGTGTTGAATAGCATTCTCCGGCGTCAAATCAAATACCAGCGGCTTGGTGGCAAAGACGTACTCGTTAGGAGGAAGCAGCTCCTCGTAATGCTCCCCCCTCACCGGCAAACCTGAGATCTCGACGAACTCTTCCAGGGAGATGGAGACTTCCCTGTCCGTCACAAGGAAGGTGTGGGTGGGGATATTCCATTGTTCGATGAATGCCTTAACCCACCAAGTCGGAGGAACATGGTACTCAAACAGGGAGACATAGACTGCGGAGTACAGACCGATCTTCATCAGATGCGTCCTCTTCGCTGATAGAATATATCTGGCCCACTGCAGATATCCGGCTGGTTGTCGCGGGGTCAATCCAATATTGTAAGCCTGTCCCCAAGGGAGTGCCTCACCCTGACATATGCGCCGTCCCAAGATGTCCACGGCCGGCGGCGGCTGCACGGGAATGGCAGCGATCAAAGGCTGGAGAAGATCCTCCGAATTCCAGTTCTTGACCTCCACGGCATACTTCACCGGGGGTTCATCCGCATAGGGGATCGACGAGATGGGCTCAGACGGCGTCGCGGAACCGAAGCTTCGGCGACCCTTGATGATTTCGTTATACCACCTACCCCACAGGTGAAGGTTCTTGTGCTCGGGGTCATGAGCCTTAATGAGAGCGAGCACCTCCCGGTCCACCGGCGCCTCGGGAAATCCTTCCTCTGAGCGAACAAACGGGAATGACAGGTCAGCAGACATGTTTCCTGCAGAGGGACAAAAATCAGCCGTCAGTGTTGTAATTCCAACGCTTAGCATTTTAAAATTTATACCACATTGCAATACAGTGGATAAGGGACCAAAGTGGGACCCACAAAATCTAGATGACAATTCATCAGTTAATAAGACAGCCCCATCATTGGATGAGACTGTCAATTAATGAGGAGATCCCCAAAAGAATATTCTCATTAATAAGAAATCCCTAGAGACAAGGAGAAAATCTCCTCTTTCAGAGCAAAGCTATGTCACAGAGTGATACTTGTCAAACTCTGGTCTCAAAGGGACAAAATTCCTTAAAAGAGCCTAGCTCTGTGATAATGATGGAAAAATCCATCAAAGGATAATTAATTCTTAAAAAAAATTTAATTAAATTAAAATTTGGGATCTTGAAGATCCAAGAAAACTCTTAAGAGTTCCTCATCTTTAGATAAAAAAGATCTATATTTTGTCCATGAGCAAAGCTCTGATTCATGGGTTAAAAACCCTGAAACAAGATCTCTTTAGATATATGGATTCTTGAGAGCAAGGCTCTGTTGGTAAAACCCCAAAGGGTTTTTTTAGATCAAAGATCTATAAGAGCAAGGCTCTGTCAATTAAAATTAAATTAATTTAATCTAATTTAAATTAAAAATTTTACCTAAAATGTTTTAAGAGTTTAACTCTTGGAGTTCTTGAAAGCAAGAGCAAGGCTCTGAAGTTCCGAGAATCAAAGTTCTTGAAAATGGTGATCATTTGTGAAGGACCAAGGGTCCTATTTATAGGCACTTGCGCCCCTTCAACTCCTGAGTTGATCCAACGGCTGGGAACTTGCCACCGCTGCACTCATGTGTGCGCCACGTGAGCGCAACGGTGGGGGGGCATTTGTTTCCCCTAATCAGAGAAAAGCTCTGTTTGAATTTCAAAAATTCAAAAATTGAAGCAACGCTTCAGATTCCTTGCGCTGCGCGCAACGCGCCATGTGTCAAAAGCTGACACGCCAGCGCTGCGTCCAAGACAGCGCACCCAATCAGAGCAAGGCTCTATTTAAAACAAAATTAAAGGAAGCAACGCTTCAGATGATCTGCGCTCAGCGCTGCGCGACACGTGTCAGCGTAGTTGCGCTGCGCTCAGCGCTGCGTGACACGTGTCAGCGTAGTTGCGCTGCGCGGCACGTGTCAAGCGCAGGCGCGCTTGCGCCAACTATGCCGGCACTAAAACGGAATTAAAATTCCAGAAAGATCTTTCTGATTTTATTAAAACAATAAGATTCTCTTCTGTAAAACAGGAGCTTTTGGATCAAAGATCCAACGGTAGGGAAAAATCCCTAAATCACTCAGAGAAAGATCTCTTTAACTGATTTAACAAATCAATTGGCACTATAAAAAGGCCCCTAGACTCCAAGTCTAAAGGGGGATCGACAGAGAGAGAAAAAGAGAAAACACAGAACTCCTCTAAAATTTTGAGAAAAGCTCAGAGAAAGAAAAGGTAAACCTTTTGAATAAAAGAAGAACTTCTTCTAAAAAAGATCAAAGATCTTCAATAAAATAATAATAATATTAAAAAAAAAAGAAGAAGTAATTTACTTCTGAATAAAGGCATTGCCTTTTATGAACCAATGGATCTTGAAAATTTGAGGTAAAACCCCTCTGGAAAAAGAAACAAAAACTTGTTTTCTTTAATCTAAATTTTAAACAGTGCTTTGCACTTTTGAGTTTGCACTGTTGCGCTTCTTGGATTGGCGCAAGCCATCAGGGAGCACCACGTGTCAGCCCCAGAACAAACTGCGCTGTGCGCTTCTAAAATAGAGCACTGCTCTCATAAATTGGCGCACTGCACCAGAGCGCGCCACATGTCAGCAGCGCAATAGCGCAGCGCATTGCGCTTGCGCTCACCAGAGCGCGCCACGTGTCAGCAGCGCAATGGCGCAGCGCACTGCGCTTGCGCTCACCGGAGCGCGCCACGTGTCAGCAGCGCAATGGCGCAGCGCACTGCGCTTGCGCTTACCAGAGCGTGACACGTGTCACCTCCACATGCGCTTGCGCTCATTAATTGGCGTAAAGCGCCTGACAAGCCACGTGGCACACTGTCAGAAGATTTAAGGCTCTGCATTATTTAAAAGAGGGACAAAGCCCAATTAAAAAGGCCTAACAGGCCTGATAAAAATGCCATGCATTATTTTAAAAAGGGCAGAGCCCAAACAGAGGTTTGTTAGACCAAAACAAATGCTGTGCATTTAATTAAAAGCCCAATGCTATGCATTAATAAAGGGCAGAGCCCAAGCAAAGGCCTAATAGGCCAATGATAAATAAAATGTTGAACATTTTCAACTGGACTTAACTCAATCATGGCCATAAGTCCTTAAATTAACATTGACCGAGCACGAATGCTCTCTTAAATCAATTTACACCCGGTTCAAGGGTACATCTCCGAACTCCTCTGATATTTGTCGTTGTAATCCTTCAACGTCGTCAGAGAGGTGACGGGCCCCGACAACCACACATCAATACGGACTGTGGGGTCCTTAAAATCATGGACTTATGCGTCCTTAAACCAACAGTACGGACTGTGGTGTCCTTAAACTCATGAACTTAAGCGTCCTTAAACCAATATACGGACTTAAGCGTCCTTAAACTTACGGACTTAAGCGTCCCTAAACTGGCAATGGACCACCATGTCCCTAAACTGGCAATGGACCACTACGTCCCTAAACTGGAACAATAGAGCCCCAAATGCTCTTTTGTCGGATCTAAACGATCCTGTTAAGTTGATCTTAGTCTCAAATTAGACTAACGTATCCTTAACAAACGTTTAAGTTGATCTTAGCCTCAAATATGGCTAACGTATCTTTAAACCAAAACCTTCAAACAGACTTTAGTCCCAAGTTGGACTATAGATCTCCCAACCAACCTTGGTTCAAGGGTACATCTCTGAACTCCTCTGATATCTGTCGTTGTAATACTTCAACGTCTTCAGAGAGGTGACGGGTCCCGACGGCCATACATCCAATGGACCACTATGTCCCTAAACTGGAACAATAGAGTCGAAATGCTCTCTTGTCGGATCTAAACGATCCCGTTAAGTCGATCTTAGTCTTAAATTAGACTAACGTGTCCTTAACAAACGTTTAAGTTGATCTTAGTCTCAAATAAGGCTAACGTATCCTTAAACCAAAACCCCAAACCCAAATCTAAGAAAATACGGATTTGGACTAATCCACGTCCTACGGGCGACGACATAAATTAGTCTCCGTATACAATCCACGGGCAACCACAAACAAAACAAACACCCACGACACGAAGTGACCATCTGTAGAAGGAGAAAGTGGTTACCGCAACGCTGTAGCGTAATTAACTGCAGGGGCTTGCGCCTGCAGGGAAGAGCGTCCCCACAATCAAAAACCCCTCGAACGAGGGGGAATCTGACGAAGTCTGCTACATCGGCCGCATCCGTCTAAACCTCCGATACATGGTGCCATAAATCAATTTGACGTCTTCGGAGAGGTGGACGGATAAAACCAAATAGGATCTGCCTTGAATCTCAGGCAAGACGTCCATGTCTTGGCCGCCGTTTGGAGGGGAACAACGTATTTCAGAGGGTTCATCTTCAGATTATATTTCCGAAGATGCTGGGACACTATTTTCAAATGCTCCCAGTGCTCCTTGTACGATTTTCTTTTCACCACGAGGTCGTCGATATAACATTCTGTAGGGTTACCTAGCACGACAACAAGGTTTCGGGAGGCATCATCCATGCCATTTTCAAAAAATTGCCATGCTACATAACCCTAACCCTAGAATCTTAACTTGAGAATTAGACAATATAACGTGTAAACAACTTTACATCTAAGGAAACATGGAATATAACTTTTGTAGACCGGTCCTTCACTTCAATAGCTCCGTGTAGTAGTCCTTTCGCTCCAAGTAGTGATCTTCCGGACTCTAGAATGGCTCCACAAGATAAAAGGAACAAGCTTGCACGGAGTCTTCGAGGCCGAAGATGATCTACGTCGAGAAGACACCAACCCAAGCTATCTCTTCACTAATTAGGGATTAGTAAAGCTAACATCCTAAACTAAATGGATAATCTAGTAGAGAATGATGAAGTAGGAATTTTGCTCACTTTAGAAATATTTTTCTCATTAATTTTCCTTACCTCCACAAAACCTAGAGAGCTTTCTCTTGTTGAAGAAGAAGATGAAGAGAATAATGTTGTGAATGAATCATGAGAGAGAGAGAGGCAACCATGGGTGAGAAAATATCATATATTAACTCTTGCAGAGACATAATCATGGCTAATTACAATGGTTGGGTTAATAAATATTTTAAGTAATACAAAATTAGTGGACTAAGTCAATGGATCCACAAGCTTATACAAGCTTCATCCATGAGCTAATTTCCAACTAATTTTTGATTTACTTTAAATAAATAAACCCTACATTATAATGAGCATGGTGTAAGTCTCATACACCCATGTAGTATGTATCATCAAGCATGACACAAAAAGAAACACAATTAATATATATCACATATATATTAAGTGTGCACATGTGAGAAAAAGAAAAGCACAAGTGAGCAAATATTAGTTAATGTAAATTAATATATCAAATATATAATTGTATATTAAATTATTAAATCAACACTTGATTCAATAATCCGGCTATATAACCGACTAATATAATATGTATCAATTTATCGAATCAACACTTGATTCGATAACTCGGCTATATCGCATATAACCGACCAATATCACATATCGCGAGAATAGAATACGGTATTACATACACGTATTAATCTCGGTCCCGCACATATCACATATGTGCTCCTACTTCGTTTCGCCTGAGCCAGGAAACCTCTGTGTATACTCTAAAGACTCGTCAATATGCCGGCAGTAGGTGATGATCATATTAGTCACTCACAAGCCGTCAGCGGTACTAACTGGATGTAACGGTTACTCGGGTATTGAGCGATCAGAAGATCAACAAGCAAGCCTGCTCATACTCCTGTAAAGCCTGTCAGTAACACTACCGTACAGTCCAGTCTCTTCGTCTGATATGTCGCATATCCAGTTTAGGGGTGGTATACGTCAGACCCCAGTAACCGATAAGTCGTGCCGATGTGAGGCTCATAACGGGTCGAGAAACTACTGATAACACTTACCAGTAAATCTCCGTATCAGCCCTGGCCAGGGACTTCCTGTTATAGCTAATCGAGCACAGCGCAACATCAACCCCCAATACCGGGAGAGACGAATCCCCTCCTATCGCTCATTGCCTCCATGTGACTCGGGACTGTACCCAAAAGCCACCGTTTTGCACGTTCTCTTGAACGTGGTAAGGTGGAAATCAAAGCACAGTGGGAATCACATAAGACTCTATGACGATCTCGGGTCTACAGACTATCCTGTACCGGTGTCACTAGAGAACTGCTATCTGACGATATGTATAATACCAATTAGGAGTTCTCGGCGAGTCCGTTCAGTGTACCCAGTCTCCACTGAGCACCCGTATACCATCTTTGATGTCAAACACCAATGGATGTGGGATCATCCATCGCTCATCATATGGGTCAAGAAGCGTATACGCTAGTCTACTCTGGAATATCGATGCCCTGTCTCGATACACCCTCGACTAGGAACAATTAAAGGATGTACTTGTGGACTACCCTGTCCCCACTAGTATGATCTCCATCATAGTCCTGGTAGTCAAGTACACATCCTAAGGGCTTTATCAACATGTAAGAGCAAGATAGTATCACAATACAAGTCTACATGTTAAGACAAAGAGCAACCAGATAGCATACTATCATGTCGAGGAAGAAAGTCCTCTCTATATATGTCCAAGCATCCACTATAATATATATCATATGTACAATAATGGCCTCTAAGGCATATATATAACTAACACATTCGACAATCTCGTGTATGAGGTCATCAAAGATCTTCGTCATGGCCCTCTGGTAGGTAGCGCCAGCGTTCTTCGGACCGAAGGGCATCACTTTATAGCCAAATATGCCCAGCGGAGTCCGGAAGGCAGTATGCTTTCCGTCTTCGGGTTGCATCTTTATTTGATTGTAGCCTGAAGACCCGTCCATGAAGGAGAATACTTCATGAGTGGACGTGTTATCTATCATCAGCTCGGTAACCGGTACGGGGAAGTCATCCTTCGGGCAAGCTTTATTGAGATCCCGAAAGTCTACGCAGACGCGCACCGTCCCATTTTTCTTCATCACTGGGACAATGTTGGCGATCCAGTCGGGGTATTGAACTTCTTGGATGAAGCCAGAGTCAATTAGTTTCTTGATTTCGGCATTGATACTCATCTCCAGTTCGAGACGCATTCTTCTTGGCGCCTAGTTGACTGGCTTAACGTCTGGTGATATAACCAGTTTATGCACAGCTATTTATGGATCTAGTCCCGGCATCTCGGAATAGCTCCACGCGAAGCAGTCTTTATACTGCATAAGCACGTCTTTTAGTGTAGTCACCTGCTCTTCAGACAGCAGCTCACTGACGAACGTTGGCCTCGGATCGTTTGTCGTCCCCAAGTTGATTTTCCTCAGGTTGTCGGCCGTGGTGTGTATCCCATCTTCCAGCTCTTTCGGCGCTGGTGGAAATTCTGAGATCACATCGCCCTCATCTTCATTTGCGAAGCACTGGGAGAGGTCGTCCACATTTTCATGCTCGCCCTCCTTTGAGAATGTTATCATGTGGCAGGTACGAGCTCGTTTCTAAGCTTGATGTTGATGTGGACTTTCCCTCGCAGTGTAGATTGCTCTTGGTTCATGCTTTCGTGGTGGGGCTACCCTCCAATTGTCGGCCAGAGCGAACTTGCCTTGCTGATACTGGTCTTCGACCTAGTCTTTGAAGGTGAAGCAATCTTCAAGAAGATGTCCTATTGCTCGGTGGTATGTGCAAAAAGCCGGATGATAGACCACATTTATTTGCTCAGGGTGCCGAGACTCCGGGAGTGTCATCATTTGATGTTTCATGACAAGGTCGAATATTTTCCTTGTCTTTTTTTGGGGGAACGAGTACTCTCGATCCATCTTCTTCATAAAAGACGGATTCCAGCCGACTTTTTCTTGATCGCGTGGCTTCTTGAATCCGCTTTGCTATTTTCGAGCGTCATTCTCATTCTTCACCTTGTTGATGCTTCTACGTCGGGCTTTCTTCTTGCCATGAGAGCGCACAGCGGGCTGAGGGTGAAGGGCATCATCATCCTCCATAGCCTGCTGAATGATACGCTGCGTCCTGGCTTTCTCGTAAATGGCCATTTCACGGCTGTGGTCATCCCGAACCTTTTGACCCGCTTCCCTTATTAGCTTGTCAATCTGTTCTTCAAATGACGGACTTGGTATTCGTACGGCGGGATTTCGCTCTGTTTCAACATCAGCGCTATCTGGAAATGCATTCGCTTCTCCACCGGGGTTATTTATGACATGGCAAACATAGAATCGCTCCCGTTTCTTGGACTGAACGTATCCAAGCCCGGTCGCCTCCATCCTCCCGTTGTGCAGCTTTCGCTGAGTCTCGAGAACGTCCCAAATCTTGTTGTAGAACTGGGCTTGTCGAGCGGTTTGTTTATAGGGTACACCATGGCATCTTAATAGCCTTTTCAATCCCTCTGCATAATATTTGGGCAGAAGGATTGGTTGGAGCCTATCGAGTGCAAAATCGGCATCATGCCAGACTTCTTTCTCCATTTTGGTCTCCGTGGATTGATAAAAGATGATCACTTTTTCACTTTTCGCCTAGGAGGAACGTAGAAGGTCTGCAGCTTTTGTACGCTGTATTTATCGAGCGCATCAAGTTCCCTGTAATGCTACTGCGGGACCATGGTGATTTGCAAACTTTGATCAGCTTCAGCGAAGGTCTGCATTGATGGACGAACAGAGAATACTGTGTTGACTTCGTCTTCAGAGTCGCTGCCGTAGACCAAAATAGAAGTAGATGGTCCTGGCCTGCTGCCTTGGGGTTGCCCGAGAAGACTATCTCTTCATCCTCCTTGGTATCACTCCTAAAGATCGGGATGGTGGCGACGGTTTTTTGTTTATTCTCCGGTTTACGACATCTTTCCGTGTCTTCGAAGTCTGGTAAGAAGTACTTAGCGTCTTCATATTTGCGGACTTCATTTATGGAGAATGGGTTTAGCTCCCGTGTAACTGTGTACTCGAGGCCGTCTTTGAAGTACTTTATACACAGATGTTGTGTAGAAGGGATGGTGTTGTACTTGTGTAACCAAGGTCGGCCGAGCAGAGCGTTATAGCAAGTTTTGGCATCGATGACATAAAACTTGATGTCAGTGACGAGCATCCCGAAGCGTAATGTCAGTATTACAGACCCAAGTGTCCGTGATGACTGCGAGTCGAACCCGGAGATAGTAATTTTATCCCGAGCCAGGTGTTGAACGTTCATGCAAATCTCCTTCAACACTCTCACATTAAGAAGGTTGACGGAGGACCTGTTATCAACCAGGATCTTCCCTATCTTGACGTCGTGGCAGTACCCAGTGACATACAGAAGATGGTTATGCTCGCACGTTCCGAGGAGGAGATCTTCATCGCCGAATGTGATGTTAGTTGTGTGAGCTTCTTCCAGCTCGTTCTTATCTTTTTTCTGCAAGGAAGGCTTGAGACTGATCGGGCTCTTATAATGCCTTGATCAGATAATCTTGTGCCTCTTTAGATAGGAGGAGAGCATCCAGTATGCTCAGTTGTGAAGGTATCTTCCTCAGGTGTGCCAGGACATTGTAATCCACCTTGTTTTTCTTAGGCGGGTCCTTAGCTGTGAGCTCTTCGATGACTCTATCATCTAGGGCAATTTCCTCAGGGTCCTTTTCCGTCCCCTTGTCTTTCTTACCCGAACCTTTGTTTGAGGGTCCGAGGTTCTTTTCAGGCAACGTACGGTTACGCAGCTGAATGTTCTCGCAGTTCTCCTCCCCTTCTTCTTTTCCAGAGGTGGATTCTTTGAAGAGAGGGCCGAGGGTTATTTCTTCGTCAGAATCGCTCTCGAAGGTAAGAACTTGAGATTTCCTGGTATCAACCATATAACAGCTGCCAGTCATTTTTCTGCAGTCATCTGTCACATTTCTTCGCTGTCGACTAGCTTCACACTTCATCCTCTTGAAATGTTGCCGGTGGGCCACGTATCCCTGCCACCACTTCTTGAAGGCACTGCACTCTTCGGCAGGGTGTGTAATCCTCCGATGGTATAAACAGTAGTCTGGGTGTATACCCGCTTCATCGAGGCAGTACTCCCGGGAGCATTTCCTTTGATAGGTGGTAGCTTCATCCCCATTGACAGGGCTTTGGCGAACCGTTTCCCCATCTTAAACATGCTTTTGTCTGTCGCGGGTGTGCTTCGATCTAGTTGGAGTACCTTGTGACTCTTACTCGCCGCAGCTTCTTCATCCTGACGCCGACACTTAACCTTTTCGTATATGGCCGTTTTATGATCTCGGCCAGCTTTGCTTTTTTGAAGGGCTTCGCTTAGCAACCTGTCAATCAAGTCGTCTGACGGTTCCAGGGATTTTGATGCCGGTCCTGCCCCCAGTTCCTCTGTGTTTCTTTCCGCCGCCGAGGGAGCTTCTTCGTCTTCTAACGACAGGTGAGAGATCATGTGGCAACTCGCTACATAATCTTCGGGTTCTTCTGACGATCCGTTTCCTTCATCAATGTCACTGTCTCTGTTCTCAAGAATATGCTTGAGGAACTCTTCAAGTGTGACTGGGGTCCGTGCCTTTTGGTTGTATTCCTCCAGTGCATCGATGTATTTTTATAGATCCGTACGATCGTTTTCAGGCTACACGGGCTTCTTGGTCTTCTTCTTTTTCTTCGAAGACTTTGAAGGCGTGACCTGAGTGTTTTGCCCATCGCTACCAACTTTCGGTGTTGGGCGCGGTTCATCATCCTGTCAATAATCTCGGGCTCCAACGGACTTTTCCACCTGATTGCCGGGCATGCTTGAAGGTCCTTCAACATTCTTTTAGTTTTAGCCAAAAGGACAACTTCCCACGAAGCTTCTTCTACAAATGAACATGATGCCCCCAGCGTATCCACCTTTTTAGGAGCATGCTGCTGTGGCGGGTTTACCTTCCAGTTTTTGAACAGCGTGAACTTGCCTTGTTGGTATTGGTCCTCAACCCAGTTTTTGAAGATATAGCAATATTCGATTAGGTGGCCCATTACTCTGTGGTAGGGGCAGTAGTTGGGACTGTTGACGTCACCAGGCTGCAGTGGGCATCTCGGATCCGGCAGAGTGATGAGCCTGTTGCGCACCGCCAGTTCGAACAGTCTCCTCATCTTATCTCGGAGAAACGAGTAAGGACGTCTCAACTTCTCTTCGAGAGATCGTGATTGGTTGCTTTGGGGAGCAACCAGTTTCTGATCACTCGGTTGTTGTTGAGCGTTCGCAACGAATGCCACTTTCCCTTTGCCCTTTTCATTCCGGAGATCCATTTTTGAAAAGGACGATCTATGGCCTATCTGGTCCATTTGGGCGAGCTTGTCAATCAAGGCCTGGAAGGTTGTCGGCTTGAAGAACATCATAAATTGGGATATAGTCGCCTGAGGATCAAGGGTCCCTACGAACATACCCACGACAGGAGCCTCTTCTATGCGTTGTTCGCATTTTGACCATAGGTTCCGCCACCGAATTGCGTATTGAACCCAGGTTTCTCCCGGCTACACCCTGGCATTGATTAATGCGGTGATCGGGGTGCGCTCTCTTGCGCTTGCAAAACGCTGCGTGAATAGTAGCTCCATTTCTGTAAATGTTTTGATGGAGTCATTCGGAAGCTCCGAGTACCATTCAAATGCTGTCTCCGCCAAGCTGCTGACGAACTGGTGAACCAGCAGTTTGTCATCGCCTCTAGTATTGCCGCATAGAGCTCTGAACCAAGCGACGTGCTAATGGGGATTGCATGTCCCCTTATACACGTGGAATTTAGGGATCGTATATCCCGGCGGGTACTTGATTTGATCGTACCAGCCTGGATAAGGTCGCCCAGTTCTGATGACTTGGCCAGCCGCTTCACTTGCCTGATGAGCTCGTATTTGTTGAGCTATGTAGTCGTCAAGGGTATCCTTGGAGATCGTTTCTTCCTTGGCTGCTGAGAAAGCTGGTGGAGGATTTGACGTTTCCCCTCTGCCGTCTTCGATGATTATCGGAGGGTCTTCGGCTGGAGGTTCCGGTTGGATCATCATCCCAACCATGTCTTGGAACATATGCGCCATCTGTTTTATATTAGTGGCTTGTTTCGCGGCCTCTTTATCCTTTCTTTCCAGCACCCTTCGGAGGAACTCGGTGTTGGACTCTTGTTCCTGGCGCTGCTCAGACATTGCTTTCGGGCTTTCTTTCTGCCCAGTGAGTGTGGCCATCTTTGTCAGCATCTCCTGGAGCTTTTGTTGTTGCTCCTGAGCTTTCGTCATAGACTGTGTGAGTGGTCGATGACCCGTGGAAGTATGGATTTTCTCTTTCCCAGAAGCCATGTACACCGTGTGTACTACCATGCCCCCAGACTTTGGGCGTTTAGATCCAT